>OY856412.1:531255126-532553459 GCA_963693085.1 Alisma plantago-aquatica | reverse complement strand
CACCCCCATGGGAACCAACATTTTTAGTTGGACGAGTGCGAAAGAGACTGAGAATATCTTGCAGAGGAAGAACATCAGTAGCAATAGGGACAGCAGTGACAACTCAGGTTGAGTGTGATATCTGTCGTGTTTTGTAGATAGAAGTCCTATGTGTCATCTCTGTACTCTCAGGTCCTCGGAGTTATTACTTAGTGCTTTTAATGTATCGTTTTGAGATTTTGGCTTGATGCCTCGAGGTTATTATGTTGTCTGTGTTTAGCTTTTAACAAGGCAGTTGATGTTGTAACCCTCGAGAAGAGATGGTATAAGATATATACTTATGAACCATGATGTAAATGTAATACATTGGTTCTTGTTGAAAGAGTTTTCCTATGATTGGGTCTCTTTGAAAAAGGTTTTAATTTTTAGTGATTTTATGTAATCCGCTGCTTAGTGAATGCTTTCACATTAGTTAATTATGTTTTTGTGAGTTGGATGCTACAGAAATACTTAGACTACAAGTAGGTACCATTAAGAGCCTATGTTGTGATGTACATAAATAAGAAATTCATCTTGCTCATCTGAGTTTTGGACTTCCCTAGGGATCGATTTACTTGAAGCTATTATTGAGGAAGAAGTGTTGATGAACCCCTTAGAAAATTAAAGTCACCAACCTAGGTATACAAATGGGTAGAGTATCCTAATTTTGTCGTTAGGATTCGATATACATTAATAATTGCATATATTAATATAGAAAAAAATATTATCCTAGACCCTAAAATGGGAAGTTTCACAGTCACATTCTATAATTTCCATTTAAAAATATAAAAGCATATGTAGAAGTGATGTCACATAAATAATTATTCAATTTTTTTGGGGGGTATATGTGTGTACTTGTGCAATGAAATCTAGTAAGACATCACTTTGACTCCTAGGTATGTGTATAGTGCCCTAGATTATCTTCTTAGTTGGGACACTCAGAAACAAATATAAATATGGAAAGTAGAATTAATAAATAACATAATTCCTAACAATGTTTGAATTTATGTCAATATTATCACGCATGACAAACTCCCATTTTGAATATTGATGAAAAAGATATTGACAATTTGAAGAAAAAAATGATTAGTATATTCCCTTTATGATTGTGTAGTTACACCTTTGAGAAAATGAAAAGTATTTAGAGAAGCTTTGACACTTGAAATAAATTCAATACTAGATTCACATCAGTAGAAAATTGGGGAAAGAAAACAAAATTGCAATAGGATGAGACATAGTTAATATTATGTTGAATTAGGGTATACTAAATAAGTACGAGTATTTCTAATACTTTGAAAGGGCATCTAAGTGAACTTGTTACAACCCGTTCCTAGCTTTGTTGGTTATCCTAGAGTTTTAAGATAATCTTAATGCTTGGCATACTTTTGTTAGTAATATTCTTTGTTGTGCTTTATCTTAACTTTGATAACCTTAAATACTTGTTTGGGTAACTGATAATCATAACTTAATCATACTATAAAGATCCGAGTTGGGGTTAAGATAACATTAACTGATACATGTGTGTAAGAAGAAAGTTAATGACATTGGAGGAAATAATTAATAAATGATTTTTAATTTTAGAATATTATAAAAATAATATTGTAGTATTGTAGATAAATCAATTATGAATCCAAAAAAAGGAATGAACCAAATTAGAGTTAAAATGAGAGAGTTATGCTCTTTTTTGTAAACATATACAGAACACCGCGACCAACGTTGCGTCGACACAGCGACCCACGGTCTATACCGTGACCTGTGACACTACGTCGACACCATGACCCATGACACTACGTCAACACTGTGACCGTGGGCTACACTGCGACCATGATGTTGTGTCGACACCGCAACCGCGGTCGACACCGCCCTAGACATCAAATCGTAAAATCATCATATTTCAAGGAATACTCATCCATTTTCAATGAAACAAAGTGTGTTGGTACCGCGATTCGATCCCCTATCATCCTAGACACCTTTATCAATGAGAGGGAGACCTAGAGGGTGATTTCTGGGATGATTTCTGGGGGAAAATGTGACAAATAGTGGAAACCTACAAGGGTTTCTATAGATTCGACATGGTAAGTACTTTTATCCATCGATTCTTCCTCCTCCTTATTTCCCCTTGCTTGGAATCCCTAGTCCAACAAATTTGAGGTTGGGTTAACCTATGATCTTCATCTTCTACCTACAACAGACCTTCTTTAGGGCTAAAAGGAAGAAGAAACTATGGATTTTTTTAGAGATTTGATATGGATTTGAGATCTTCAGAGATGGCTACATTTTTAAGGTGTTTCCACACCTTAGGGTGAGTGGGTACTTCCTTTAAATAGTAGATTGCATGAAAATTATTTAAATCATCAATAATCTTTAATTTCTTGACATGCAAGTACAAACATTAAGTTGCCTTTTTGATCTAGCTTCTGCAAGATGATATGAAATTGATTATTTCTCTGTTGTGATGAATATCATATTATGAAATCACATTACAAATGATTGCAATCCATCTAAATGATAATTCTTAAAGTATTTGTAGAGTTTATAAAAGTAAACTAAAATTTAGAGTTTTCGGCTATGACTGGATTTGTTGTATAATTGAATAAAGAAGTTTGCCTAGTTGAATCTCCTTCGTTATAAATGATTGTTTTATTGGTATGTGTATTACATATATGTCAGTTAAGATATTAGATTTCATTCAATGATATCAATGTTTGCTTGATATATTAGTAAGGAGGGTAAAACCCTAAATGAATGGATCGTTGGAGGTTTGCAAATAAACATCTTGATTCAATGTTATTATTAATTTATGATGTTTTAGTAAATGGCGTGGAAACCCTAGTTTAGTTCATTACATGGTTTCATATATATATTTGATTATATGTGAATTGTTGAGGGAAATCCTTATTGAATGATGTTATGATGTATTAAATCCTTATGTGAGTTATGTGATAAGTGAATGAGGTAAATGAAACCCTAATGAGAGGGTGTTCAGTGAAACAAGTACTGTGATATCAATGTTTCTCAGTTGGAGAAGTGGTGATGCTTAACAACTCAGTTGTGGTAAAAGTTATCAGATGGTTTATGAAATAAATTGTTTACAAAGTTGAACAAAGATATGTTGATGTGATGATTGGATTGTGAATTTAAATAGTGAATTAGACATGTAGATGCCCTGAACACTATAGAATCCTCACAGGATGAGGCCTATGCTGTGAGGAGGAAACGACTTCCCGACTGGAGGTAGTCCAGATCGAGGTAAGCTGGAGCGCACGAGTAGAGTGCAGGGGTCTTGACCAGTATGGCAAACTCCTTACAATTGTGTGGTACCCAACACCAACCAGGGATGTTGGTGGTACATGTGTAACTTGTTGAGTGATCAGTGGTTTGTAGGTCCACTGATGCATAATAAGCTTGAGGGCTTTGACTCACCTCTTGAGTACCCATGTTAAGAGGTGGAGTCTGATATATCTGGTTGCTCCCATTAGCCACCGAGAGGCAGACGGGTTGAGGCTTGTTGTACACGGGGTCTTACTCAAGAGATAGGCTTAGGAACCCGAGCATGCTTCTAAGCCTTGTATAGTGAGATCGTAGCTTGTTGTGATTCTTTCACATGTTGTGGTACTCCTCATGTGGGTTTAGGGCATAATAAGATGAATGAGAGGTTAAATAAGTGTGTGCAGTTATTCAATTATTCTTTGTTGTTTCTGAGTTATTAGCTCTCTTTGATATTAATCAAGCATGTTCATATATTTATTCACTCTTGTAGATATCTAGAGTATCCTACCATATTTGTGATTGTTAATGATTGGACTCTTTAAAGCATGTTGTTGTTAAAATTGATATCAGTTTCTTGGCAATATATTTGTAATTATGTAAGTGCTTTAAACTATTTCTTTGAAGTACTCATTCACCGAGCGAGTAGGCTCACCCCTCTACTCACAATTTTTAGGGAAATCCGTGGACTTGAAGAAGGTCAAAGCATCAGAGTAGATCTACCACATGAGATAAGTATGAGATTAGTTAAGTTTAGTCGGTCCCTGTAACTCTAGGTCCTTGTATAGATGTGAGAGAGTTGTAAATGATGTTTTGTATCTTTGTTTCCTTAATAAGAGAGAATATATTTGATTATCATGTCATATGTACCTGGAAGAGTGAGAAACAAAATGAATGTATGGATGTGTATCATTAATGTTGAGATCATATTAGAGTAATCAAAGTTTAGTTCTCTTGTAAAGTTTATTTATGTGATTGGATGTGAGAATATAAAGAGTTTGAAAAAAAATGGGAGTGAACTTAGTATTTATTATAATCCTCAAACTCATTCCCACATCTCATGATTAGTGATAATCTTGGGATGTGGGTGTGACATCTTTTGGTATCAGAGCTTAGGCTGAGTCGTCAGAGACCATTAGGATAGAAAGTTAGAGTTATAAGTGTGGAAGATCGAAGGCGATGTGTTTATAGATTTGGGAAGTCTGGATGTTTGGATACCCTGGCCCGGTATCTGGATACCTTGGTTGACCAGTATCAAGCTACCCTGTCTATTCTTATCTGAATGCCCTGGCCATGTATGTAGAGGAAGGATGGGCTAGAGAGAAACCCTAACCCCCTAGAAATCTTAGGGTTAGGAGATTGGAAAGTAATGAAGGAGTAAGAGATTAAACATAGAATGTGATACAACTCTTGGTTTATATTGCTTCTTTGATTGGAGATCAATAGAAATGCTCTTATATGTATGAAATCAGATTATCCGTTTGTAGAATATATATGGTTCTTTTATATTGTTGTGTATCATGAAGTGATTCCATTATTTTTTATATTCTTTGTATCAAGTAGACCAAAATTTATGTTTAAATGAGTTTTCCCTAAGTGGATATTCTTTCTACATGTTTGAGATTAATAGGAGTTGGTTAATCTTGAGTAGATCTTGGCTTCAGGACTGTAGGTTTGGGTTGGTCTGGCTGACAGGATGTGTTACTAGGATCTAATGACTCCTATTGAAAATATAATAAGAGTAGACTATGGATAAATTAGACTGACATCATAGTGAGAATGTTCATACACTAAGATGTTGAAACATATGGGAAATATTAGAATAGCTAAGAATTAGTTGGAACTGATATATGAGATCCAACTTTGGGGCCCCATATGAGAAACCCTTAATTGGGAATAAAGGAACACAATATAAGGTTCAGATTAAGTTATGATTGGTATCATATGAACTCTAGATATGAAATATGGAATAGATATGAGAAAAGTATGTAAGGATCAAGATAGTAAGAACCAATCATGAGGAATGGATCATATAATTGAGTACAATGCTTTTATGTACTCCAAAGTAAAGGGAGAATAGAAGAAAAGAGTTAAGTATATGATAAGTACATAGAAGTGAAGAGTGTTTAGAAGAATTAAAGTAAAGAGAATTGGATGAACATGTAAATCATAAGACTAGGATAACAAACTTAGTTGAAACAAAGAGAAATGTTAGAAATGATGAGCTTAGTTAAAGAATGAGAGTTATGATATAATTAAGAGCATGGAATGTATACCTTATTATGAAGTTTAATACATTCATCCTTACTACGTTTGGATTCCAAATCTCTATAGAACAACAAAATAGTTTCTAAAAGAAGAACAAAAGTGTAGCTAAATAAATTAATAAGTCATACAAAGGTAAACTATATTCAGGAAGGAAAACTTGATTGAATGAGAAACAAAGTTTGACCCATGCATGAGTCGTTTGATTTAAAATGAAGGATGTGTAATGTATTAAACATGAGATGAAACTAGTAAAGAGATTATTGATTTAGAATTTCAACTTCACATTAGTAGAAGGATAAAAAGAAATATATGCAACATGGTATACATGATCATACACATGAATAAGTAGCATGATCATAAGAGAAAAGTAGAAGTTAAAGATGACAGGTGAAAGAGTAGTATATGGTAAGAGGATTATGGAAGGTAAGGAAGGGTTTGAAACATGAAGGAATAATATAGATTATAAAAGAAAGAGGTTGTGACATTCAAGCAAGTGCTAATTAGTCAAGTATCCTTGTTGATAACTAATTAAGCCTACATACGAGAAATGTATTAAGAGAATGTTTGAAGATTTGAATTCTAAGCCTCAGAATCATCTTCTCTTTCATATCTTCCTTAATGAGAGAAATGTGGGAATGAAGTGATAAGAAAATGAATCATATATGATGCATAACCACCATGGTAGAGACATCTAGTGAATGTAATAATGACACACAATATGATGATGAAACCCTAGCAAGGTAAATTGAGAATGTAATTTATCTAAATGGCCAAGTAAGAGAAAGGAAATTCAATTGATAAGATAAGG
Organism: Alisma plantago-aquatica; assembly: GCA_963693085.1. NCBI lineage: Eukaryota > Viridiplantae > Streptophyta > Magnoliopsida > Alismatales > Alismataceae > Alisma > Alisma plantago-aquatica. The sequence continues at coordinate 532,547,098 of OY856412.1, read as the reverse complement.
AAGACTTTAGTAAAACTTGTGCGATCCAAAGTTTGAATTTCAAATTAAGGGAGCAAAGTCACATAACAATAACGTGATGCTACTGATAAGGACAAAGCCCTAGAATGTTTAAAGTTGTAGTAGTTTAAGGGATGTCACTAGTGATCTGACCTTGAATACTACCATCTCTATAAAACAAGATCATGCGATTTGCACTATGAGAAGTAAACTATCACTGATAGTAATCCTAGCTAATCTGAAAGGTTGATGAACAATATGAAAATGATTCAGAGAAAAGGGTAAGAAATAAATTTGAAATGTAACAAGTGTGTTTTGAACAAAAGGAGAAGTGCAAGATGAGCAAAGCGTAATCTAAAACAAATTTGTGCAGTGATATCAAGAATGATGAATAATCTATTATTACCTTGTATGTTTCAATTTTAGGGATGTTTATTCTATATGCTCAAAATGATAAGGATAACTAACAAGAAGTAAGTAGTAATGAATGAGGAGATAAGTGACAACAATGGCTTTCAATAATATGTGAATTTGTTTTTAGAAGTGTAATTTGTTGAAGGTATAATAAGGGATGTAAATTGGTTCTACGTATAATTTTAGTGTACATGTGCAAGCAATATGTTAATTAAAGGTGTCTGATAGTTGTAGTCATACATATTAGTAATCCATCTTAGTATTGTACAATTGTGGTATGGTGATATGGGTCAAATGATGACAAAATAAATGGAAGGTTACCTTGAATAAGGTAGTCTTACCTATTCACTCATACGAATAGAAGGGATGATAACCATATTGTATTGATATGTAACCCTAATGAGGTATAGCTTGTTATACCTAGCTTTAATATAATAAGTGATGGTAATTGGGTATGAATAGTCTTTGAATGACTAATACAATCATGGAGTACTCTGTTACTGTTTTTGAAAACCTAGTATGATATAACACGATGGTTACACCTTGATTTATTTGTGGGTTCTTACTTGAGATAGTATGGAATGTGATGGTGATGCTTCTCCTTATGCATCCATGATCCAATGGGGATGTCGTGAGTAAATGTTTGGGTATAAGTGCTAATTAGTAACATTGATATAATTTATCTTGTTGAACTGAACTCTAATACAAATAGATAAAGATGAGTATTCATGTTTAACATTCTTATATGATGGAATGATGGTAGAATAACCTCCTTAATATGATCATAACCTTAATATGTTAATTGGTGGTAATCATAGCCACATGGTTGATACTTTCTTATACTAAACATGTGCATTATGTATATGATGAGGGTTAATCATATCTGAAATCCTTTCATGTTGATGTGATAAAGAAAGGTTCTTAATGTTAATATAACCCTACTATGATTGTTTATGAATATCTCCTAGCTCATTAATGCAGTATTGTGTTAATCCGGTGTATTATATGTAAGTGATGTTGTTGAGCCTTGTTATAAGGCATGCAAAGATAATGATGATCTTACAGGGAGTAGTATTATGGTCTTAATGACCTTTGGGCATGGTTGATCCCTAGATGAGGTGTAATCCTCTTGTGTTGATAAGGGTTGATACCCTGTGATATTATGAAAAGGATTTATATCTTATGATACTATGATGACTAGTGTGGTCTCATGAATGACAAGTGAATAGAACCATGTGATGATGAGATGATAAATTATGTTTCACACATTTTATATCTTTTAAAAGTTGTGTATTGACGACAAACAAATGACTCAATGTTGGAAAAAAAAATTCAGACCGTAGTATTTGAAAGCTTAAAAGGAGAGAGATACCCCTAGTAAAGGTTTTTTCAAAGGAATCATGTATAGAAGAAGTTACTTGGAAAGTAGAATCAGAGATGTTTGACAAGTACCTTTTCATCTTTTAAAAATTTTGAGACGAAATTTTTATTAGAGGGGGAGAATTGTTACAACCCGTTCCTAGCTTTGCTAGTAATCCTAGAATTTTAAGATAATCTTAATGCTTGGCATGATTTTGTCATAAATATTCTATTTTGTGCTTTATCTTAACTTTTATAACCTTAAATACTTGTTTGGGAAACTCGTAATCATAACTTAAGCATACTATATATATCTGAGTTGGGGTTAAGATAACATTAACTGATACATGTGTGCAAGAAGAGAGTTAATGATATTGGAGGAAATGATTAATAAATGATTTTTCATTTGATAATATTATCATAATAATATTGTATAATTGTAGACAATTAAAATATGAATCCAACAAAAAAAAATAATGAACCAAATCAGAGTTAAAATGAGAGAGTTATGTCCTTTTTAGTAAACATATACAGAACACTGCGATCGACGTTGAGTTGACACCGTGACCCGCGGTCTATACCGTGACTCGCGACGCTGCATCGATATCGTGACCCATGATGTTGCATCGACACTACGACCACGGTCTACACCGCGAACCATGATGTTGCGTCGATAGTGCGACCGCGATGCTACGTCAACACCGCGACGCTGCGTCGACACTGCGACCGCGGTCGACGCCGCCCTAGACAACAAATCGTAAAACGATCATATCTCGAGTAATACTTATCTGTTTTCAATGAAACAAAGTGTGTTGGAACCACTATTCGATCCCCTATAATCCTAGATACCTTTAACAATGAGAGGGTGACCTGGAGGGTGATTGTTGGGAAAAAAACTTAAAGAACGGTGGTAACCCAAAATGGTTGCTATAGATTCAACTTGGTAAGTAGTTTTATCCATCGATTCTTCCTTCTCCTTGTTTCCCCTTGCTTGGAATCCCTGGTCCAACAAAATTGAGGTTGGATTAACCTCTGATCTTCATCTTCTACCTACAATAGACCTTCTTTAGGGCTGAAAAGAAGAAGAAACTATGGATTTTGCTAGAGATTTGATATGGATTCGAGATCTTCAGAGATGGGCTATGTTTTTAAGGTGTTTTCATACCTTAGGGTGAGTGGGTACTTCATTTAAACATTAGATTGCATGAAAATGAGTTAAATCATCTATAATCTTCAATTTCTTGATATGCGAGTTCAAACATTAAGTTGTCTTTTTGATGTAGCTTCTACAAGATGATATGAAATGAATTATTTCTCTGTTGTGATTAATTTCAGATTATGAAATCACATTACAAATGATTGCAATCCATCTAAATGATAATTCTTAAAGTATTTGTAGAGGTCATAAAAGTAAACTAAAATTTAGGGTTTTCGGCTATGACTGGATTTGTTGTATAATTGAATAAAGAAGTTTTCCTAGTTGAATCTCCTTGGTTACAAATGATTGTTTTATTTGTATGTGTATTACATATATGACAGTTAATATATTGGATTTCATTCGATGATATCAATGTTTGCTTGATATATTAGTAAGGAGGGTAAAACCCTAAATGAATGGATCGTTGGAGGTTTGCAAATAAACATCTTGATTCAATGTTATTATTGATGTATGATGTTTTAGTAAATGGCATGGAAACCCTAGTTCAGTTCATTACATGGTTTCATATATATATATATATATATATATATATATATATATATATATATATATATTCGATTATATGTGAACTGCTGAGAGCAATTCTTATTGAATGATGTTATGATGCATTCAATCCTTATGCGAGTTATGTGATAAGTGAATGAGGTGAATGAAATCCTAATGTGAGGGTGTTTAGTGAAACAAGTATTGTGATATCAATGTTTTTTAGTTGGAGATGTGGTGATGCTTAACAATTTAGTTGTGGTAAAAGTTATCAGATGGTTTATAAAATTAACAGTTTACAAAGATAAAAAAAGATATGTTGATGTGATGATTGGATTGTGAATTAGACATGTAGATGCCCTAAACACTGTAGAATCCTCACAAGATGAGGCATACACTGTGAGGAGGAAATAGCTTCCCAGTAGGGTGTGGGGGTCTTGACCAGTAGGGCCGACTCCTTACAGTTGTGTGGTACCCAACACCAACTGGGGATGCCGGTGGTACCTGTGTAACATGTTGAGTGAATAGTGGTCAATATGTCCACTGATGCACAATAAGCCTGAGGGATTTGACTCACCGCCTGAGTACCCAGGTTGAGAGGTGGAGTCTGATATATCTAGTTGCTCCCATTAGCCACCAAGAGGCAGACGTGTCGAGGCCCATTGCAGTTGGGGTCTTACTGAAGAGATATGCTTAGGAACCCAGGCATGCTTCTAAGCCTTGTAAAGTGAGATCGTAGCTTACTGTGATTCTTTCACATGTTGTGGTACTCCTCATGTGGGTTCTGGGCATAATAAGATGAATGAGAGGTTAAACAGGTGTGCATAGTTATTCAATTATTATTTGTTGTTTTTGAGTTATTAGCTCTCTTTGAGATTAATCAAGCATGCTAATATATTGATTTACTCTTGTAGATATCTAGAGTATCCTGCCATATTTATGATTGTCAATTATTAGACTCTTTAAAGCTTGTTGTTGTTATAATTGATATCAGCTAATTGGAAATATATCTATAATTATATAAGTGCTTTAAACTATTTCTTTGAAGTACTCATTCACTGAGCGAGTATGCTCACCCCTCTACTCACAATGTTTAGGGAAACCATGTGGACTTGAAGAAGGTCAAAGCATCAGAGTAGATCTACCACATGAGTTAAGTATGAGATTAGTTAAGTTTAGTCGGTCCCTGTTATTCTAGGTCCTTGTATAGATGTGAGAGAGTTGTAAATGATATTTTGTATCTTTGTTTCCTTAATATGAGAGAATGTATTTTATTATCATGTCATATGTACCTGGAAGAGTGAGAAACAGAATGAATGTATGGATGTGTATCACTAATGTTGAGATCATATTAGAGTAATCAAAGTTTAATTCTCTTATAAAGTTTGTTTATGTGATTGGATGCGAGAAAATATAGAGTTTGAAATAATAATAAAAATGAGAGTGAACTTTGTATTTATTATAATCCTCAAACTCATGCCCACATCTCATGATTAGTGGTAATCTTGGGATGCGGGTGTGACAGAATTGCTAACTTTTAATATTGTATTCCACTTGGACTGAATAATCTAATCTTATAAAAAACAATTCTATAATTAGACCATGCTATTAATCTTTCATACTGAATGCAAATAATTTTGATCTAACTAATTTGTATCAAACTGAACTGCTAACTTTCAATACTGTGTTTCAGTTGTATTGAGCACTGTATATCACTTATAGTTGATACTTGAACATTTTTAAATATACTGGCAAGATTTTTACTATAACAATACCATATATCTTTCATACTAATTTCTACTTATTCTATTCTAGGTTATTTATATTGATCGACTGGTGTTCAAAACAATATATAACATGTACTGTTAACCAATCATTAGATAAATGATACTAGAAAGAATCATGCACTTGATCATCTTATATTCATAATTGAAAGGAAATTAAATCATGTAATTATACTTCTTAACATGTATTTTGTTACTAAGGATTTATGGAAAACCTGGACACAGTGTTGCCTCTAAATTTATCTGTGTGTAGAACTCATACAAATTCATATGCACGCATTTTAGAATTGGCATCATTCAACTATAATAAATTTCTAGATAATTTATTTGTTCATACCTTAGAGATCCAAATTAGGACTTATTGAACTAAGAACAGTTAAACAATAAATAAGACAATATATGTTCTCCATATATTAGCTTAAGTTATGTGAAAGTCATGGTTAAATATGAATTCTGCTCACCTATACTCAACCTAGCTTATTGATCTCGAGTTTAATCTAGAAAGACTTGAAATTGAGTTTCGATCAAGCTGCAGACCTCCAAAGAATGGCTTAACGAGGGGTGTACAAGTAAAAAAGGAATTTGCTGAAGCTAGAAGATAGAGAAGGAAGGTCAACAAAAAAATCCAATTGCTGAAATAGAAGGTTCTAAGAAGGAGAACATGAAGAGAAGGAAATATCAACAACCAAAAACTACGTATCAAGTAAAATCTATAATGAAACCATAGATTTCTCCTATTCTTTGTTTTCATTCCCAAATATCACATTGGATGTTACCTTCCAGTTTGTCTTTTCTATGTCTTTTTGGATCTAGTTGTGTAGAAGATTGAAATACAAATCCATCAAACAATTACTTTTTATATTCTAATAAGTATATGAAAAGTTATGGTCGTTTTCGTGATTGATTGTGTTGGGTGGTCGCTTAGTGCAAAATCATCAATTTGTGAAAACTTTTAGTTTGTGCCATCAGAGGGCCCACCATCGGAAGGCAATGTAAGTCTGAGTGAAGATTAAAAGTACAATAACTTTCTCACTTTAACTCTGATTTAGTTTTTTTTATTGGATTCGTAATTGAATTATTTACATCTATAGCAAAAGTTTAAGAAATTTATTACTTAATAATTGAATTATCGGTTTATTCCTCAAATATCTATAATGATCTTCGACATATATGTGTGGGCTATTTCTATACAAAATATGATCAAATCTCATAGAATGGTCAAAGCATGACTTTTAAATTATTAAAGAATAAGTTTAAGCTAAGATAAATCTTAAATCAACCCATTAGTAATGCAAAATATTAACAAAGTGTAAACAAAACTAAGATTACCATTAACCCTCAAATTATCAATAAAACAAGATGTAGATTATGACAATATATATATATATAATCATTTTTTTACTATCAATAAATCTACATCATTATTTATGATATTAACACATTCAAACTCGTATGAAGAATAGTTAAACAGATTATTCGAATCAAATGTATTATCGTCGATAGTGGCATATTAATATATTGATTTGCATGTGGTTTCTGTCGTATGAAATTATGGCATTTATGACATGGCATATAGTATTTGATGAGTTACCAATTTATAGATCACACTTTATTAATTCATTCATAATTTATGTATAAAGCCACCCACTGGAGTTTTTGTTGGCCAACCAGAAAACAATCCTAAGCACCCAGAATAACTGAAGGCGGTCACCACCAGGTCTAAGAAAGGACTATTATGATCCTCTTGTCAGACCACCTGTAGTTATTATAGATGAGGATGAACCTGCGATTATACAAGACTCCACAATTCTGGAGTCTCAACCAAAAGAACCAGTAACTACTGATAAGACAGACAAGGAAAGTCCTGAGAAACCTATTGATGAAGAAACTGAAACACCAGAACCTGATATTCCTGTATACAAGCCTCATATATCATTCCCTGCTCATTTAAGGCAAACCAAGCTTGATACTTGATTCAATAAGTTTAAAGAAGATATGAAGAAACTTCATGTTTTTTTTTGGGAAGACTCTAGAGATTAGATGTTATTCATCACGTTCTCTAGTACGGGCCAAATGCGGTTAATTTGAATGTTTACATCCCTAGATAGCCATGCTGGCTGAGTAGAAATGAAAGTGAAATTTGAAGAAAGGTACATAGATCTCTTTGTTAGAGTGTCAGCCACTTGGTTGTGTGCTCTGCTGACGAAGATGAGCTGAAGGTTGGGCAGATGGATCTTTGCCCGGGCGTATTCTCTTTTTAAGGGTTCCACCTTGCATGCGGCCATACCAGCTTTATGGAGAGAGCTAATAGCCATTGATGAGTCTGTGAGTATCATCAGAGACTGCCAATTGTTGTCGATGCATAATTGCATTGCGTAAAGGATCCCTCTGATTTCAGCTTCAAGCACGGAGGTGGCCAAGTCGTGCTTGCCACTGCTAAGGAGGCAGCTTCCAGAGCTACTAACAGCATGGACTCCGAGTCCCATCCTGTAGGAGTGGTGTTGGAAGGCGGTGTCCACGAACACAAGCTGATGGTGCCGCTGCGGCCTGGGCAGAGGCCGAGGGGTTTTGAGTTTGGTGTGTTTGGAACTCCTGCCGGTCGCCATGATAGCAGCCATTTTTTCTTGAATAAAGGAGACTGTTACAAAGGTAGGATGGCATTTGCCTTCATGGAGGAGCACATTATGTGCTTTCCAAATAGACCAACATCTGACACATCGCAACGTGATTGCCTCCACCGAGTCTTTGCCCTGAATGATATAGGTGATCCATTCATCGCCAGATGTAGTATAGAAGGTTGTGGCCATGGGCAGCGACCTCCACACAGCCTTGCTCGATGGGCAGTCTCTGAGGCAATGTGTGATGGTATCCTGCTCCACCCGGCAAATCGGGCAGAGGGGGTCATTGCTGATGTGTCGACGCACAAGCTCAGCTTGGGTTAGGAGGGCTTTGTGCTTAAGAATCCAGCATAAAGTATGGATCTTGGGGGGTGTAGGCAGCTCCCAAATACTAATCCAGATGTTGTCAGGAATATGGGGGTTCTGCAGCGGTTTAATCCAGGAGTAGGCAGAGTTAGGAGAGAAATCTCCAGTTGGGGTGAAAGGTCAGGACCAGGCGTCCGGTCCGGCAGAAGTAACAGGCACACAAGTATTCTCAATTCGAGACCATGTTATCGGTGGGAGGTGGGCATTGATGAAGCTCCAGTCCCAAGCACCTGTGGAGAGTGCCATGCTCTGCACTTTGAGGTCTTGGAGGTCATCTGGGAAGAAACTTCATGTTGATATAGCCTTTTTGGATGTGCTAGCTGAAATACCAGCATGGACAAAGTACTTAAAGTCTCTCCTCACTAGGAAATATATAACTGAAGAATATGAGACAGTCAAGTTAGCTAAAACTACTTCAGATATCATCCAGAGTAAGAATCCAAAGAAGCAAAAAGATCCAGGATCTTTTGGGATTTCCTGCCATATAGGTGATTCTTCATGCAAGAAAGGACTGGCAGACCTTAGTTCCAGCATCTCCATCATGCCACTCAGCCTTTGCAAAAGGTTAGGGTTTGCTGAACTTTTCCCAACTGGCATGAGCATACAACTCGCAGACAATTCTATAAAACACCCATTAGGAATTATTGAGGATGTACTTGTCAAGGTAGGAAAAGATTCCTATGTTCCTATGACTTCGTCATCATGGACATAAAAGAAGACCCCAGATATCCTCTCATCTTTGGATGTCCATTTCCCACCACTGCAAGAGTTCTAATTAATGTTGAAGTAGGAACATTGCTGCTCAGACTTGGTAAAGAAACTCTCGAATTCAAAGTTTTTGAAAGCATGCGGAGACCAAGCATGCAAGAGGAAGTTTATCTTATTGATTGCATAGATTAGATACCACTCCTCACACAAGAGGGATATGAACAAGACAATCCTTTAGAAGTGACTCTAACAAACCCATTCGTTGATAACTCCATCAATAAACAAGTTAAAGAATATGTTCTCAGCCTTGACACTGCTGAAGAAGACTCCGAAGCCAAAATGGAAGAACTCAAGGTTGTGGAAGCCACTGAAGAAACATACAAAAAACCAGAAGCCCCTGAGATGAAGCCCCTACTCGAGGTACTAAAGTACGTGTTTTTGGATAATCTTAAGGTGTGTCCAGTTATTATAAATTCTGATCTAACAATCGAATAAGAAGATAAACTCCTGAAAGAACTCAAGGAAAGAAAGAAATCCATCGATTACAAAATGAGTGACCTCACTGGGGTTAGTCAAGCGTTGTGTATGCACAAGATCCCTATGATGGAAGATCACAAGCCAACTATTGAGAATCAATGGAAATTGAATCCAAATGTGGCAACACATCCCACTATCACACAGACAACGAGGTGTTATGCGAAAACGTGCGGAAATCACCATAACCACAGATTACCAAAACACGGGTTAATTAAAACCGATTGCAGAAAACTGATAAACTGAGAAACTATTACATTCCTGTCCATATCCTGCAAGAAAATAGGTTATATAAACATATACAAAACTTATCCACAGCTTAGAGCAACAGCTGTCTTGTCACCACATGACTTCATCACATGTTTTTACATACATAAGGGCCCACATCCGGCCAGCAGAAGGATATACAAAACATCGACGGATAGACATCATGAAACATCGTCAGACATCATGAAACATCGTCAAACACCTCCAAGGACCTGAGAGTATAGATATGACTCTAAGACTCTACTACAAAACATCCAAAATAGCAGCATATCCATCACTTACCTTCTACTTCTCTTCTTGCTGCTCGGCCGCAACTCCGTGACCACCACCATGTCTAGCTCAACCACCTAAAAATGGTGTAAACCAGTAGAGTGAGACAATTGAACATTGTCCCAGCGAGAAACATAACTCCTCTTTGAAACTACAAAACCTCAGATATGTATATAAAGCAGCTAGCTGATAAGAAGTATAACAAGAGTAGTAAATAAAGTAGAGATAGCAAGCTTACCAGATGTACTCAAGGCATATAACCAACCTTTTTATGAAACATGATTAACAAGATAAGATATAGTGCCACATAACATGATGAACATATAAGTAGCTACAGGATATAATAAGATCAACTACGCAAGCAAGACCTCAACCAATATTTCGTGTTTGACTTAAGCAGTAATTACTATTCGGTCAGATTACGTATTATTATGCCCTGAGGAAGTGAACCGTACCGTTCAACTCCAACTGATGGCTGCGAAACCCAGAGCCGGTGCCATACAAGGTCAATGGAAGAGCCGGACTCCACGACCTCCCACCTCGTGGTCAGTTCACGAGTACAACATAAGAAGGACCGCAGTCTCATGCTGAAGTGGTCTTAGCCACAAGGTCAGGCTACCCTCTACCTAGCCCGCCTTGGTACAGGTCTCGGCGCTAGTGAAACTAAGCCACGGGCCTGTTCACCGTGCTCTGAGCCATGAACGCATTCATGCTCCTCATATCACATATCTTGAGCCATGGGCCTGTTCACCATGCTCTTATCACAATTTGGCTACAGGCCTGAATCCGCACCCTGGAGTCTACAACCGAAGTTGCACTCTTACCTCCTCACTTTAGGCTAGGAGGAACCTTGCATACTCAACAATATGCGCTCCGGGTTAACCCACAGGAGAACCCGTTTCACCATCACCAATTCCTGACGATGATGGATCTATGGCCAGGGCAACTACATGATATATTTCACTATGATTAATTAGTATCTTTTATATGGATTCCAAGATTCAACCAAGTTGTATAACATGCAATTATAATAAAAGTAAACAATATAAAACTCAACATTGCTCTTACTACAATTCACATCATACTGATCCATCACAAGGATCCCACATCACATGTTATCACTTGGCCTCTTGCCAATCATCCAGATCCATCTCAAGGGTCATCACATGCCATGGGATCTCAATCCCTTATCACATAGTGCCACTACCTCTCAAGTCTTACATAATCATCATAATGGGATAGCAATCATGTTCATTATAAGATTATTTCAACATCCAGAGTAATAATCATAACAAAGTTACTCAACATATGCATATACCTCATAGTCCTTTTATTTGACTATGCATCACCTGCATGGTTAGTGTACTTAATAATCAAAGGTTTAACAGAGAGACCCTGCTATCAATACAAGGTGACATCAAAGATTAGATATACTTTCTTTATCATGCATCAACTTATGATCATGGGCATAGGGTACATCATTAAGCAAACCTTCTTACATGCTTATCATTTTCCTTAGCATCATACAGATAATCCTGATGATCAAGTTCATGCATATAGTCATGTTAGATATAAAGGATAAGCATTACCATTACCATTACCATTAAGTAAACAAGGAGTCACTGTCGTGTTAAGCAAGGACATATACAACTAATCTGCTTTCCATGATACGTAAAACCCTCACTACAAGCGCTAGGAGCCCTCACTAGAGGTTGTATTGGGCAACCTACCCTCACCCATGCTCATCACACAATGACTGACACAAAGGTAGCCAGCAACGCTGCGCTACCACTCAGGCAACCAAGCGTGCAGCAGAGCAATGCTATGTCGGTGTCGCGCACAAGGGGGGGGTGTCGGGCACTCAGCCCTATCGGGCAACACCCGTCACAAGACATGCTATCGGCTGACACAAGCCAAGGTGACGCCCATTACAGGCTACTCAGCAACGCCCGTCACAAGGTGACTATCGGCCAAGGTCATGCCACAGGAGATGTCATTCAAGGGAGTAACTCACCCATCCTATCGTGCAACCAACTGAACCATAGCCTAATGGCCGTCACAGCGTAAGGTGAAGATGTGACGCCTGTCACCAGAGCAAGGGATATCGCCTGTCACAACAGGCCTATCGTCCAGCACTCCCTCACTTGTATCGTGCAAGGCTAGGTCAAGAGGGTTGTCGGGCAGCACCTCTCCACACTCAAAATGACCAAGGTGTTAACTCACAAGATCGACTTCCTCCTCAAGCTCAAAGAAACCCCAAAACCCTAGAAGGGTCAAGAAGATGGCTCACCTCAATCGACTAAAAAAAGAGGGGTCTTGCACATCAACTATCACCCATCGGGCAACACAAGAACAAACCCTAAACAAGGCTCACAACAACCAAGCTCACCCTCAAGTCCATGGTGAGAGGAGAGTGTTGCTCAAGCAACTAGATCACAACCTCACCTCAATCGACTAAGATAAAGAGGGGTGTTGCTCATGATACTAGAAGCTTAAACTCACTCCTCTAGACCAAGGAGAGAAAGGAGTATTGCTCACCAAGAAACCCTAAACCATAAGGATCGGCCAACATGGATACTAAACAAGAAACTAAGCCACTAACATGTATAAACGATTCAGATATTGGCCACCAAGCTTGCTCCTCCAAGGTGGGGGGTATCGGCCACCAACAAGCAAAGAAGAAGGGTGTGTTGTGCACACCAAGGAGAGGGAGACTAAAGAGCTAAAAGGGATCCTTTGCAAAGAAAGGGAAATGCATATATAGAAGGAAAGGGAGGAGAAAACAAGGTAGATCCAAGCAAGGTGTCACCTACCTAGGGACACTTGTCCTAGTGCACGATCCACCACTCTAGCAAGCCCTTAACACATGTCCAAGGTCATTGCCATATGCAAGCATCATGCACTAAGTGTCCACTAGTGGTGACACAAACGAGGTCAAAGCTAGGTCAAAGATCATGGGCGACACACCCTCACCATGGGCGACACAGCCCTGGGCGACACACCCTTGTCCTTGCCCGACACAAGGCTCAAAGGAGCAAAGGCAACACTCAACAAAGCCCAAACAAGCTCAACCAGGCCCAAAGGAACTCCAAGCCACGAACCCAAACCTTCCTCTCTACACTAGAGAAAGCAAAGAGAGAGAGAAACACCTCACAAGGTGGCAAACTTGCCCATAAACCCTAGACTTGGGTTATTTGCAAGTAGCCCCTCCAACTCTCGACAAAGCTCAAACAAACCCTAATCACCACCAAAGGTGATTAGCAAGCAATCAAAGCACCAAGGTTAAGCAAAGAAAATAGGGTAAACCCTAAATGAAGGTCAGGGTCCTTACACCAAACATGAAGGAAGTAGTCCATCACGAGGTCATTAAACTACTCACTGTTGGAATAATCTATACAATATCAGACTCACCATGGGTGAGCCCAGTGCATGTAGTCCCAAAGAAAGGCGGAACAACTGTGATAAGAAATGAAAACCATGAACTCATACCCACTCAAACAGTCACAGGGTGGAGGATGTGCATTGATTTAAGAAAGTTAAACAAGGCAACTCAAAAGGATCATTTCCCAATGCCTTTTCTTGATCAAGATTTAGAGCGGATGGCTCATCAAGAATACTTCTGTTGCCTCGATGGTTACTCTGGATTCTATCAAATACCTATACATCCAGATGACCAAGAGAAAACTACTTTCACCTACCCATTCAGAACATATTCATTTAGAAGAATGCCATTCGGCCTCTGTAATGCACCTGCAACTTTCCAGCGTTGCATGGCTGCTATATTCGCCGGTCTCACTGAAACGATTATGGAAGTTTTTATGGATGATTTTTCTATATACGGAGATTCCTTCGATTCATGTCTAAAACACCTCTCCCTTGTTCTCAAACGATGTGAAGAAGCACATCTTGTGCTCAACTGAGAGAAGTGTCACTTTATGGTAAAGGAAGGCATTGTCCTCGGCCATAGGGTCAATAATCGGGGAATTGAAGTAGATAATGCCAAGATTGAAGTGATTTCCAAGCTCTCTATCCCTATCAATATAAAGGAAGTTCTAGCATTCCTTGTTCATGCAGGCTTCTACAAATGATAACCTCCTATTTTAGTAGTTTATCTTAGTCTTTTTCTTTAGTTTTCCATACTCTTTTTACGTTTATTCGGTACATAAACCTAATTTTACCCCTTTTTGTAAATACATCATCAAACTAACTTTTTCCTTTTACACTTGCAGAAAAATCACAAAAAAATCATAAAAGAATAAACCAACCTCAAGGCCGAGTGGAGTTCAAACGGTCCCGAGACCGCATGAAGCCAAACGGTCCCAAGACCGCATGGAGTTCAAACGGTCCCGAGACCGCATGAAGCCAAATGGTCCCAAGACCGCATGGAGTTCAAACGGTCCCGAGACCGCATGAAGCCAAACGGTCCCAAGACCGCATGGAGTTCAAACGGTCCCGAGACCGCATGAAGCCAAACGGTCCCAAGACCGCATGGAGTTCAAACGGTCCCAAGACTGCATGGAGTTCAAACGGTCCCAAGACCGCATAAAGCCAAACGGTCCCAAGACCGCATGGAGTTCAAACGGTCCCAAGACCACATGGAGTTCAAACGGTCCCAAGACCGTTTGACGCCAAACGATCTCAAGACCATTTGACGCCAAACGGTCTCAAGACCGTTTGACGCCAAATGGTCTCAAGACCGTTTGACGCCAAACGGTCTCAAGACCGTTTGAACCCAAATGCTCTCCAGACCGTTTGACCTCACTCAAGGCCTATAAATAAGACCTCAAGGGCCATCCCTGAAGAGAGTCCAGACGTCTAGAGGCTGTCTCTCTACTACCAGAACAACTCCATCCACCGCCCGAGGCTGCCGGTCTGAGACTCACGTTCCATTGTAAAGCTACCTTCTCTCTCATCAACAAAGAAGGTGAGAGGAGAAGATCCGTCGTCAAGCAAGTCACGAAGGGTGAAGATCGTTGCTCTCTCCACCAAGGGTTCAACCTTCTCTCCTCAGTGGAGATGATGTTCTTTCTATCTCTTCTTGCCTCCTCCTTTGTTGTTCCCTCTATGAGGACCGAGTAGTTCCATCCACTAGGGCGCGGGGACTAGCCCCGCTGCCCATGTTTTGTACTTTGTACTAAAAAGATGTTATCCTTTCGTTTTAATACTAAATCGTTTCATACATGCTTGAATGATGGCCACGTTCTTGTATGCATCTATTGTCTTTTGTTGTGGTTTGTCTATGACCGCTCTCGAGACTCGAATACCGATTTAGTGTTGGTTTCTGGTGTGTGTATCCACCACGCATCCGTTTCGGTGTCTAGGAGTGTATCTCAAAGAGTGGAGTAAACTCACTATCATCCGTTGCACTTCCATCTGTATGGAAGTAACCTTGGTAAGTCGAGGAACACACTTTGCGAGGGGAATGATGTAAAGCATGTGACCATTTGATCGGGAATGGCTGGCATTGCAACATTCCCGCACTTCTCGTAGCTAGGTTATCCGAATAGGAGACTAGGCCTACAAAGACACTATTCGATTTGATAATTATCGCTCGCTTGTTAGTTTTAGATGCACGTTTCAAGAGGTTGAGTAAGATTCTCTCTTTGGAAGACTACATATCTTCATTGACACGTAGAAATGTACCGAATGAGAGCTACTTAACCCTTGAAGGATGTGATGCATTGCTCTTGTCTTATAAGGCATCGGTCTTGTGGAACATCGAAGGATGCAATGCATCGCTCTTGTCTTACGAGGCATTGATCTTGTGGAACATCCTTGGATGCAATGCATCGCTCTTGTCTTATAAGGCATCGGTCTTGTGGAACATCCATGCATCTAGCTTATAAGTCTTGCTTGCTTAGTACATATACAATGCATGTGTAGCGGTGGTAAATACCTGCTTAACCCCAGTGATTCATCATCATTTGTTAAATCTTAGTTTTACTTGCTTTATTTACTTTTCATGCTTTAGTCTAAAAACCAATCAAAATCCAACCTTTTGATATAAGTGCCAATTAGTAAAATAACTAAGTGAAGTGTTGTACGTTTTCCATCTTGTTGCTTGCAACAAGACCGTTGTCCTTTGGGTTCGATCCTAAATCTGTACTATGATAAGGATTCCATACTCTTATGGGGTTGGAGTTGTTATCTAAGCACCAGTTCTAGGTAAACCTAGGGAAGACATCAATCCTCTCTAGGGTTTTTGGTGATAGAATTCTGGGACTCCCATTGGAAGACTGAAAATCTTTTGGTGTAAGTCCCAACTCCATCAAAAAATGGCGCCGTTGCCGGGGACAACGGAACGTTAGTATTTCACTTATTTTATTTTTCTAGTTGGTTAGGATTTTTACACTTTCTTTTTGAATCATAATTCACCATCTTCTTGAAGCTTTCATATTGTCTCTATTATCTAAAGGTGTTCTCTTTTCTTTACTCAGGTAGAACCCGTATATGCAATCACCGCATAACCGAGGATTCTCCCCTGATCCGGAGTTCGACTCCGAGGTAGAGAGAAGTTTCCACCGCAGAATCCGTCTCAATCGCCAACGTGCTAGTCAAATGGCTGACGAATAGCATCAAGCCGCTTTGGTGATGGAGAGAGTCAATGCTGCTATAGCCGCACAACGGGCACAACTCATTGCAGACACCCGTGCCCAAATACAAGTGGAGATACGAGCAGAAGAGCAAGCCCGCATAAGAGCAGAGACCGAGGCTGCTCAGCTCGAATTACGAAACAAGCAACTGAGGGACTATGCTGTTCCGAAGAATTACGAAGACAACCACCCGATCCGGCCTCCGATCATCAATATCCCAAACTTTGAGATCCGGACCCAGTGGATCCAGATTATGCAAGGAATTTCCTTCTCTGGAGGTTCAGGAGACGATTGCATGGACCATTTGAAACGGTTTAAGGCATTATGCCGCCTGGTCCCGCAAGCTGGCATTGCTTTCGATGCAATAATGCTCCACCTGTTTCATTTCACCTTATCTGGAAGGGCTTTGAGTTGGTACAACTCATTGGACAGAGAACCCATCATAACCACTTGGGCCCCTCTAGAGGAAAAATTCTTGGAGAAGTTCTTTCCACCCTCGCTTACCTATGAAATCAGAGGGCAGATCAACCATTTCTCCCAGCTACCTGGAGAAACCCTCGCTGAGGCATGGGAAAGATTCAAGGAACTTCTACGCAAATGCCCTCATCATGGAATTTCACAGAATCAATTGATTGAAACTTTTTATCGGGGGGGGTAAGCGATGACATTAAACAGTTCCTAGATTCCTCATCTGGAGGAAATTTCATGAGGAAAAATTATGAAGATGCCTGGAAAATCGTTACTTTAGGAGCCGAAAACCAGTCCAATTGGGGGCGGTCAGCCGGAAAAGGCGTATTAAAAGTCTTTAAAGCTGAAGAATCTATGGAATTAAAGTCAATAGCCGAGGCTTTGAAGATAATCGCTCATAAACAGCAAACCCTTGAAACAACTCTAGGGGAAATTGATAAGAAGAAAACCCCGCTGGTTCATCAAGTCAAAGCCGTCACAGGATCCTGTGAGGCTTGTCATTCTTCGGATCATCCGACTCTTTCCTGCGGAATACTCTATAATGTGATGATGGATCTGCATCTGCCACCACAATCCTATGAGGCCATCACTAATCAGGCTGTAGATCAGATTCCGGAGCAAGTCAACTCCATCCACACTATTCCCGGACAAGTTTATTATAATCCCAGTCAACCAAGGAACCATCCTGGGTTCTAGTATGGGAATCCTTCTGGAACTGCGAATCCGCAACATCAGACACAAGGGGGACTTGACAGTAGGCTGCCTCCTGGATTTCCAAACAATTTTAACCAAAATCAAGGGAACCCAAGGAACAATTTCCCTAGGGCTAACTACCCTAGAAATCAATCAGCCTACTATCAGTACACTCATCCCCCGCTTCACCCGCAATTGCATATTCAACAGTCTCAACAACAAATCCCTCAGAAAAACATCATTGCACAACCGGAAGATGAGCTATCTTTGATAAAACAAATGCTTCAGTCTCAGCAAACCATGCTGGCCAACCAACAAGCTCAACAGAAGGCAGTTGAAGCACAGCTTGCCCAGATTGCTGCACAATTGAAACCCCCAACATGCACTTTTGATGGGCAGCCTGATCCAAACTCTAAATACGGGCAAAATAAACACGAATAGCTGAATGCCGTCACCACAAAGTCGGGACGCATTCTTCCTGAACCCATCAAGATCACTCTAGATGATGATGTTGTGCCCACTTTTATGACGAAAGAGATCTCGCAACAAGAGATTGGGAAATCCCCCGAAGGCACAGAGGACAAAAACAAAGAGCATGTACCTGCAGAATCCAAGGTCCCGCAATTCAAACCAAGGATTCCGTATCCTGGCAGTCTGTAAGAAACAAAAATGGACGCCAGGTTTCAGAAATTCAAGGAAGCAATGAAGAAACTTTATATTGAAATCCCACTCCTTGACGCTCTATCCGAAGTACCAGCATGGGCAAGATATCTCAAAACTTTGCTATCACGTAAGTATATCACCAAAGAGCAGGAAACCGTCAAGCTCGCTCAAACCACTTCTGACATCATCTTGAACAAACTACCCAAAAAGAAGAAGGACCCAGGTTCCTTCGGAATCCAATGTTGCATTGGAAATGCATCCACAAAGAAAGGATTGGCTGACCTCGGGGCTAGTATATCCATTATGCCCCACTCAATGTGCCAACGCCTTGGTTTCACTGACCTGCTGCCTACAGCAATGACTATTCAACTAGCCGACTCCACCATAACCGCACCGTTGGGAATCATCGAAGATATCCCAGTAAGGATAGGGAAGGATGCCTACGTTCCATGTGATTTTGTCATCATGGATATTAAAGAAGACTTAAGGTATCCGATCATTTTCGGTAGGCCTTTCCTAGCTACAGCCAGAGCGCTAATCGATGTCGAAGCCAGAACCATCATTCTTAGGCTCGGGAAAGAAGCAATTCAATTCCGCGTCCTTGATAGCATGAAAGGTCCCAGCATCCATGAAGAAGTCTTTCTTTTAGATGCAATTCAACAAATGTCGCAATTAGAAATCTCCGAGCCAATTGACGAACTTGAGAATGCTCTTATCAATCCAGAAGTTGAATTCTCTGCAAATGAACTAGTCCAGCAATACATCCAATACCTAGAAGAGATAGAAGAAGCACCAAAGGCTACTTTTGAAGAGCTTAAAGCCATCACTACCATTGAAGCAGCAGAACCATCAAAAACCCCTGAATTGAAGACTTTACCTACAGGGCTTAAATATGTTTTCCTGGATAAGGAAGAGCTATGCCCAGTTATCATCAGCTCCACCCTTACCGAAGACCAAGAAGTCAAACTTCTGGACAAACTAAGGAGGCACAAAAAGATCATTGGTTATAAAATAACCGACCTCACAGGCATAAACCCGGCTCTGTGTATGCATAAGCTTCCTATGGTATTAAAAGTTTCAACAAACTAAAACATGCCCTTACTACTACACCCATCATCAGAGCTACCAATTGGGACCACCCTTTTGAAATCATGTGTGATGCAAGTGATTATGCTATGGGTTTTGTCTTGGGCCAATGTATAGAAAAGAAACACTATGTAATCTACTATGCATCGAAGACACTTGACGAAGCTCGGAGGAATTACACAACTATTGAGAAAGAACTCCTGGTAGTCGTGTACGCCTTTGAAAAATTTAGATCCTATCTAATTGGTTCAAAATTCATTGTCTACATTGATCATACTGCTATCTGTTACCTTCTGACAAAGAAAGATGCAAAACCCAGGCTAATTAGATGGATTCTCCTATTGCAAGAATTTGATCTAGAGATAAGAGATAAAAAGGGTACAGAGATTGTGGTAGCAGACAACCTCAGTCACATCCACACTCTGGATATCGAGAAGATTCTGATCAATGATTCCCTTCTAGATGATCAACTAATGAAGGTCTCAGAAGTTACACCGTGGTATTCTAATTATGTGAACTACCTTGCTGCTAAAGTTATCCATCCTCAATGCACCGGAAATGCACTGAAGAAATTTATTCATGATGTGAAACAATACTATTGGGATGAGCCGTACCTTTTCAAACTACGTGCTGATGGTCTATACAGACATTGTATTGCTAAGGAAGAAGCTCAACTTATCTTGGAGCAATGTCACTCAGGACCAGTTGGAGGACAAATGCGCTCTAAAAACACTGCCTTGAAGGTTTTTCAATGTGGATTTTTCTGGAAAACCATATCCAAAGATTCCCATGATTTTGTCTTATCATGTGACAAATGTCAAAGATCTGGCATTATAACATAGAGAGATGAGATGCCATTGAATCTGTGGCAAGAAGTAGAGATATTAGATGTTTGGGGGGTGGACTACATGGGTCCATTCCCATCTTCTCATGGATTTTCATACATCCTAGTGGTAGTGGACTACGTCTCAAAATGGGTTGAAGCTATTCCAACCGTCACTAGTGATTCCAAACCAGTCATCAAATTATTCAAAGATATTATTTTCCCCTATTTTGGAGTACCACGAACTGTGATATCTGACAGAGGTTCTCATTTCCTTGAAAGAAGCTTTGAATCTTTACTGAGAAAGTATAGTGTAACACACAAGGTAGCCTCACCCTACCATCCACAAACAAGTGGACAGGTAGAGGTTTCTAACCGTCAACTCAAGGCTATCCTGGAAAAGACTGTAGGCCGCAATCGAAAGGATTGGTTGGTAAAAATCAATGACGCATTGTGGGCCTACCGAACTACTTTTAAAACTCCCCTTGGGACTACACCTTTTCGACTGATCTATGGAAAGTCATGCCACCTGCTGGTAGAATTGGAACACAAGGCATGGTGGGAAATAAAAAAACTAAATTTTGATATGAAATAAGTAGGCCAAGCCAGGATTCTACAACTCCAAGAGTTGGAAGAGCTCCGAATGACAGCTTATGAGAATGCCAGAATCTATAAAGAACTCACAAAGTTGTGGCATGATGGTCATTTGAAGAGGAAGGGCATTCAAGTTGGAGACCAAGTTCTTCTGATCAATTCTAGATTGAGGTTATTCCCAGGAAAACTATGTTCTCGCTAGTCAGGAACGTACATTGTCAAGAGCATCTACCCCCATGTGCTTTCTCTTTATGGAGTGAAAATACAGGTGAATTTGTGGCAAATGGTCAACGATTGAAGAGATATTTCACCTTTACTGATACAAGCTCTAAAACGATGCTAGATCTCACCAATCCAAGATATCCACCATTGAAGTTAAAGGAATCTAGTCGAGCCATCAACATAAAACAAAGGCGCTTGTCGGGAGGCAACCCGATAAATAAAATTCTTATTTAGTTTTAATTTTGAATTAGGATTTTCCTTTAATTTTTTTTACCTTTTAGATAATTTTACACTAAATAAAATTACATCACAAGATGCTATTTTGAGTTCTGATTGGTCTTCATTTTTGAGATTTTCAGATGGAGGATGCAAGCTTATTGGAATACAACCACATCTGGTGGTCCAAACGGCATGCAAATTCCCCTCCATCTCGGATTTAGAGTTTGCTCGGGACGAGCAAATTTCTAAGTTCAGGGTGGAGGGTGGGTGGTACATATCTTACTTTCCACCTTCACCCATCTAAATCAAACTTAAGATTTCATCGTCACATTTTTTACCTAAATTTTCAAATAAAATTTTCAAAATTTTAAAGTTTTCAAAAGAAATTTGAACAGATATTGGATGAAGTTTTGACCCTTTTAAAATCTCTATGCATTTTGAATCATTGTACCCTCCTTTTTTGAAGTGGACCCTCAAAAGGACCTTCTTCTAAAAACTAGCCTTTTGATTAAAATCATCTTGTGAAGCTTATGAATCCTAACATCATGATCTTTATACAAAAATGGAAAGTGTCTGTCGAACTGATAGGGATCAAACACACCGTGCTTCCTAACTGACTAGTAGAACAACAACATGGAATCCCCACCAGATCCTCATCAAGTCATTATCTGAGCAGAGTATGATAAAGAGAACGACCCAATGCATAGAATTGTAAATCAAGTTGCATTCTGATCTAAACTCTCTTCTACACTTCTTCTATCATCTTCGTACCCCTCCATCCATCAAAAAGAAACAAAAATAGCCAAAATAGTGTCAAACCCTATGTTCGGGGTGGCATGCCACTTCCCTCTATATCCGCTTCTTCCATACCCCTTACAAATTAATAGGGGCATACCACCAAGAAAAGATGCCAAAGCGCATACAAATAAATGCAATCTCGAGTCAAATAGAGGAGAGATTCGCACAAAAAAATGCAATAAATGAAATTGCAAATCATAAAATAAAAATCTCGAGTAGAATAGAGGAGAGATTTATTTCTTCCTTCCATACCACCATTCACTCCATTTTCTACCTAATGGCATAATGAACGCCTCCACTATCCTAAAAAACACCAGTGTCATATCAAGTGCACACTTGTTATTCTGTGGGTATCTCTGGACTCTTATGAACCTCTTTGACATGCTTGTTGTTGGAAAAAAGTGAGGAGGAAGTGAAGTTGGAAAGCAAAATCAGGAATGAAGATATGGTAAGATGTGTTTAGTGGTCTCAGGAGGTTGAGATACGGAGTCATATTGAGCATAAAGAAAACAATCGTGATGTTAAGATGAGGCAATCACACAAATTGAAAGTATTCATTTGGTGACTATTTCAGATTTTGTGTTACTCGAGGACGAGAAACGTTTAAGTTTGGGTGTTTTGATGAATGCATATTCATCATGATTTTCATTCACCTTCTTGGGCTCTTTTTGTTTCAATACATCCAATTTCATTTATTAAATATCAAAATGTGCAAAATTACTTAATTGGTCCAATTATCATGATTTTAACTGAATTTATGTTGATTTGATGCAGGTCTTGATGAGGTTGAACAATCAATTGGGACCCACCTTTCACTCACCCTTAGTTCTCACCAAACGGTCTCACCATACGGTCTCACCATTCAGTCTCATCATTCAGTCTCACGATTTGGTCTTGACCAATCAGTTTCATCAATTCGGTCTTAAGACTGTATGGGTGACCTCCACCATCCAAGACCGTTTGGACTTCACTCTTTTCCAAAACCGTTTGGTGTCACTGAAATTCAAGACCATTTGACGTTGGGAAGTTTAAACCGTTTGGGCAGATCGACAGCAATGGCACATGCTTCCCCTCTTCTTCGTCTTTGGTTCCCACCTGCAAACCCTAGCTCGATGCAACAACATCGCCTTCCACCACCATCATTAGATGTGTCCTAACTTGATCTGCAACAGCTCCGACGCTGTTGTTGTCCTCACACCAGCAACCATAGCACTTCCGTCGTCCACCCTTGCCACTGTTGTTTCCCAGCGCCCGAACTCAAGACCGAATGAGAAGTGACGACCATTCGATGATCAAAGAGTGCAGAGACCATTAGGGCACTCAGGGATCCCAAACTGATTGGATAAACCAAACCGTTTGGACTCATCCATGCAAGACCGATAGAGCAAGATCTCCAAGACCGTTCGGATAGGTATCGGTCCCAAGACTATTTCCTTAGACCGTATGGAAGATCGTTTGGTCGTGATGAGTTCTTGAGACCGATAGGATCGTGACACCGTTTGGCCGTGATCGGTCCTTGAGACTGATAGGATCTTGAGACCGTTTGAATGATGAGCAACGACCAATTGAACGACCAAAGAACGCAAACCGTTTGGCCATCCAAATGGTCTCCAAACCATTTGGCCATCCAAACGATCTCCAAACCGTTTGGCCAGCCACCATCCAAGACCATTTGGACGTCTCCGAGACCGGTTGCAGCAAACTGTTTGCTACCCACAAAGAAGAACCGTATGGACACATCAGTGCAAGACCGTATGGTCACTAAATCTCAAGATCAATAGGCCAGTCATTCCCAAGACCGTTTGGTCATTCAATCAATCTGCAAGACCATTTGAAGGCAGATTCCCAAGACCGTATGGATGTCAAACGATCTCCAAGTCCATTTGCTCTAGGTCGTTCAACCAGCCCATTTGCTCCAAACCATTTAGAGTAGGTTCATGTAGAAAACGTGAAGACCCCATCCGAACAAGACCATTTGAAGGTCTAAACGGTCTCAAACCGTTTGAAGATAAAGATCAAGACCGTTTGAAGGTCAAGTGATCTCAAGACCATTTGAAGGTCAAGTGATCTCAAGATTGTTTGAAGGTCCAATTGGTTCAAATCATGTATGTACTAATAACCCATAAGTGGTTGAGGAGTACCTCAAGGTTGATTTCAATGGAAGTACTTCTAAAGTACTTAGGTGATTAGTATAATTAGAGTGATTATCAATTGATACCTATGAAGGTAATAAATTAAATGCACTATGATAAGCATAGGTGCATGTACTTAGTGAAAGGTTAAGTCAACTGAATAAGGTATGATGATGATGATGATGTGTGTTCCTAAGTACATGAAACAATGATAAGTATGATTTAATATTTAAATAATGCTTTGTGCTACAAGATGTAAATAGGACCTCAATGGTCCTCATTTGGCATCGTTCCAGGGATTCCGACAGGTTTCCCAAGTACAATGTTCGATCAAGCTTCATCCTGCACACCGCCCTCCACCATCTTCAACCACTACCACTTCACCTGCTGTTTGAGATGACCTGACTACAAATCAGACCGTCACAATGTAATTAATTGTGGAATCAAACATAACCAGCGGATTAACAAAAATCACTAAAGATTAAAACCATTTACAAAGAGATCCATTTCCAAGAAACTCTTATAACAAGAACCAAAATATTATATATACATTCTGGTCCACCAAGTACATACCATGTACCTTCTCTTCTCGAGGATTACATACAATAGTTGCTCTTTTAAATCTACACATAAGCAACATAAAACCTCGAGGCGTTCAGTGCAAAAATCTCAGATCGATCATTAAAGCACTAACTACTGACTCCAAGGACCTGAGAGTACAGAGATGACTGATAGGACTCTTATCTACAAGACACGACAGTCAGTATCTCCACCTGAGATGTTAGTCTTGTCCCTGTTGCTGCTGTCCTTCCCCTATTGAAGGGTTTCTACCTCCTCGTCCCCGTCCACCTAAAAAGGTTGGATCCCACAGGGGTGAGACAATTGAAATTGTCCCAGCGAGAGATATAACTCTTCGCCAGAAACATTATTATTGCAGATAAATAGTGATAAACTGAACAGAGGATTCTATATTTTAAATGCAGGATTTAATCATTATTAAGCATAATAGAGTAATAACATCTTTGAAAGCATTACAACTATAAATGATAAAGCAGTAAATCATCTATCCATTTTAATAAGGAATATGAAGAACATATATATCATCTATCCATTTAGGATACAGTAAGCAATGTAACATCAACCAATGATTTTCGTGGTTCATTCTTAAGCAAATATGCTACACGGCTGATTACATTTTACAATCATACTTATGCCCTAAGGAGATGAAGTATATCGTTCGTGCTCCAACCGACCATGATTATGTAAGCATCGGTACCACACAAGGTCAATGGAAGAGTCAAAATCCATCACCTCATCTTTCTCGGTCAGTGTGAGACCACATGCAGGACATCTCATGTCTCTTGCTAAACTAGCTTTCCAGGGCATACTGGCAACTTCGCTATAGAGTTATATCCTGTAGCATATACTCTCTTCAGGATATGGCCCATAGACAATGCCTGGTATTGTGGAGTCATGGTCTATAGCCATACTCTTATTGGGATATGGTCCATAACCATTCCTATGCATAGGATATGGCCCACAGTCATTCCTATGAGGTGTAAGGATATATTTTCCCATTACCCCCACATATTCAAAAATATGCATTCCAGGAGTTCCCATAGGAAAACCTATTTCACCATCACCAACTACTGACGATGATGGATCTATGGCTAGGGTTCTACATGATAAGATTCCACTTGATTATTTAAGTACATTACCATATTCTTTTAGCATCAATCAAGTTTTCAAACAAGAATTATTATGACAAATGCTACAAAGAAACATGTAATTCTTCTATCATGTACTTTTCAAAACTTTATAAAACATTGGGATCTCAATCCCTTATCTCATTATTGGGAATTCACATCCCTCAACAATACCATCATCATGTTTACTGGATCTGGTTATTCAAACCTTTAGTTCATCATTGAGCATGGTTACCACTAGCAGGTAACTATTACCTCCAGGTCTTCTGACCAAGGTATTCATGATACTTGTTACACAAGCATCTCACATAGTTCACCAGGCATTTCAACTTCTTGTCACCTCTAACTAGGCAACAAATAAATTAATGGCTCACAAGGCCCATAATCATCATAGTTCATACTTGGTTATGCTCATCATCGCATGATACCTGCATGGATAGTATACTTGATAACAACCATATCAATTACACATCAACATTATGTAATACAAGATAACACCACTATTCCCTCATTAGGGTTAGGTTTTCCCTTCTTTATCAATTAGGGTTTCACACAACATCACCTTATATTAGGGTTTCACATAACATCACCCTATATTAGGGTTTCACATAACATCACCTTATATTAGGGTTTCACATGACATCACCCTATATTAGGGTTTCTCATGACATCAATTAGAGTTTCTCATATCACCACCCTATATTAGGATTAGGGTTCCCCATTCCATTTCAATTAGGATTTCTCAACCCATTACCTAAAAATTAGGGTTAGGGTTTCTCATCCTTCTTGATTTGGGTTTCATGTTCACATTATCAAAGATCAAACCCTAATTCATAACTCCATGTAACGGTTTGAAGACCGTTAGACCTTAAATGGTCTTGAACCTTTTATTCATTAAACGGTTTTGAAATCGTTTCAACTCAAGACCCTCAAACAGTTTGATGATTGGTTAACCCTAAACGGTTTGAGACCATTTGATCCTCAAACGGTTTGAAATTGTTTATTCCTCAAATAGTATGAGACCGTTTGGTCAAATCAGAGAAGAAACTATTTGATCAAATCATCTTGAAACTCTTTAACCCTAAATTAGGGTTTTGTTATCAATTGATCTAGGGTTTTGAAACTAATTGAGCTAGGGTTTTGAAATCAATTGAATTTGATTTGTTTGAAGTTATTAGGTAATGAGACCAATTGATCCTTGAATCCATTGAAACTGTTTGGTCTCTAATGGTTTGAAACTGTACGACCTCTAACGGTTTTGAAACCGTTTGGTCACCAAATGGTTTGAAACCATTTGGTCACCAAACAATTTGAAACCGTTTGGTCTCTAACGGTTTGAAACTGTTTGACCATCAAAATTTTGAAACCATTTGACAATAATATTCTTGAGGTGTGTGCTAAAATGATTTCATCATCATCATCAAGCTTCAGACCTCCGATTTCTATTGTCTTATATATGATGATTTCAACAATTACTCAAGAAGAAAATAAAAGATCAACATATGTTGAGAAATTGAAATCAATAATAACATTAATGGGTTCAAGTTATATAACCTGCCTTCAAAGTAGCTTCAAAGCTTCAAGCTTCTCATCTATAATGGTGAAAGAAGATCCTTCAACTATCCAAGGTTCATTTCCAACTCTTTGGATGCAAAAGATAATCAAGGTTGAGCATTAGATAGAAGAAAGAAGAAAATCAATGTTGAAATCCGATTTCAACCATCAATCCAAGGTTGAAGATGATCACGGAGCTTACCTTCAGATTGGGGAACGTTTTCCTACTGCTCCTAAGCTCCTTGGTTATCGTCCAAAGAAAGGAAAGAAAGTGGTTTGCAAAATAGCCTTCCAAGTAAGGAGAAAATCGAGTATATGTAATTGATTTTCTAGGAGAGAGAAAGTAGGAGAAAATTCATCCACTTTCTTGCCACATGCCCCCTACACTTCCTTGACTTCGAATACATCTTCCTTTCCCTCAATTTCCTTTCAATTATCCTTGAATTAAAAGCAACCACTTTAAGCACCTTAATCATTATAATACTATTATCCATTTTTAGTGGACATTACTTTTTAATTAACAAATGTGAGTGGATTTCTTCACCTACTTAGGATATTTCAGTGCAACTCAAGGCATTTGGACGTCCTTGCACTATAGGATTTCAACCACAACCTTTTTAGTTGATGGGCACTTCAATTAATATATTTATGTTTGCTACAAATTAAATTAGGGTTTCATTTATGCTTTTTTTTCTTGATTATTTTATTATCAAGATTATCTCTCCTCAAATGTGGTTTAAACAAGACGCACTTTCTTTTTATTTTCTCTAAATGATACCAAGAAACAATAGGGACATAATAGAGGTGGTATTTTACATATCCAACCCTAGGTTTTGGATAATTTGCAAATTACACCAAAACTAGCATTCAAAACACAACATTACTCAAACAAGCTCCTTCTTGGAACTTAGGCTTGTGGAAGCCATACCTCAGCATCATTCTCATTCTTATGATGCTATAACACTTTGAGGAACATTTATTGTGTAACATTTGCAAGGTAACCCCCTTAAATTGGGTAAATTGCACTTTAGTCCAAAACAGGTAAAATATTGTTTCAACATTATTCAAATAGGACCAAAACTGAAACATAAGATCTCCTTTAGTCTTAATTACTTTTCAAAAGATAAATAAAAGAATCTAAATGACTTACTTAAGCAAAACTTCTAGGGTGAAGGCATAACCTAGGTCAGGAATGTTACAAATTATCCACCCCTAACAGGGATTTCATCCCTGAAATCGTCAAGAGAAAAGAGAAGGGTACTTCCTCCTCAACTCTTCCTCCAGCTCCCACATAGCCTCTTCAATGCCACGATGATGACAGAGAATCTTCACAAGCATTATGTCTTTCTTTTTCAACTTTTTGATTCTCCTGTCAAGAATCATCATTGGTCCTTCTACATAAGACATATCTTCATTTAATTCTACCTCCACAAGTTGCAAAACTAACTCTGTGTCAGGGTGAAACTTTCTCAGCATGGATATATGGAATACTGGATGCAATCTGTGTAGTTCAGGTGGAAACTCCAACTTATAGGCTACCTTCCTAATCCGTTTCGTGATTGGATAAGGCCCCGTAAATCTAGGAGCTAACTTACCCTTTTTCCCAAATCTAAGAACACCTTTCCAAGGTGAGACCTTGAGATATACTCAGTCTCCAATTTGGAAGTCTAGAGGTCTTCGTCGTTTATCAGTGTATGACTTCTGTCTATCATGTACATCCTTTAACTGTTGTTGTATTACTTTAATCTTTTTAGTTGTCTGTTGCACTAATTCAGGACCCAAAAGTTGATATTCCCCTATTTCATACCAGCATAATGGAGATCTACAACGTCTACCATATAATGCTTCATATGGTGCCATATCAATACTATGTTGATAACTATTGTTGTAAGCAAATTCTATTAAGCTCAAGTGTATATCCCAACTTCCTACAAACTGAAGGACACATGCCCTAAAAAAATCCTCCAAAGTTTGTATAGTCATCTCATATTGTCCATCTGTCTATGGGTGAAAGGTGGTACTGAATCTTAACTACGTACCCAAAGCTTTATGTAGTCGTTCCCAAAAATGACTCATGAATTGGGGACCTCTATC
The DNA here is from genome assembly GCA_963693085.1 of Alisma plantago-aquatica. Classification (NCBI taxonomy): domain Eukaryota; kingdom Viridiplantae; phylum Streptophyta; class Magnoliopsida; order Alismatales; family Alismataceae; genus Alisma; species Alisma plantago-aquatica. The sequence goes on along the minus strand of OY856412.1, from coordinate 532,517,434 downwards.
TGAAATAATTGTAGTTGGAACCCTGTGTAAATGCACTATCTCATGTATATAGATTTGTGCAAGTTTCTCAGCAGTATAGGTTGTTTTGACAGGAAGAAAATGTGTTGACTTAGTCAACCTATCAACTATTACCCAGATGGAATCATGACTTTTGGCTGTTCTAGGTAAACCAACCACAAAGTCCATGGTTACGTGATCCCATTTCCACTATGGTATAGGTAAAGGTTGTATTGTTCCTGTGGGCTTTTGATGTTCAGCTTTAACCTGCTGACACACTAGACACCACATAGCAAACTCAGGTACATCTTTCTTCAATCCGGGCCACCAATACATATCTTTCAGGTTATGATACATTTTGGTGCTCCCTGGATGCATTCTATACATAGACGAATGAGCTTCTTCCAAGACTAACTTCCTTAAGTCATTGGCATTAGGTACTACCATCCTACCATGGTAACAGACTACCTCATCATCTGACTCATGAAACCCATCCCGTTTCTCACTACCATACTCTGATCTAATCTGTTGAATCACAGTATTAGCCTATTGTGCTTCTTTGATTTGTTGTTTCAGAGTAGGTTTTATGTGCATCTCAGCTAACAGTCCAGCAAACAAGGATACTTTAAGATGTACATTGTTTTTCCTTAAAGAGACAAACATGTCTCGTTTAAAGCACACTAAAGAGTTCAACTGTACTTTGTCCATGTTTGGTGATGAGGATTTTCTACTTAGTGCATCAGCCACTACATTAGCCTTTCCTGGATGATAATCAATGGTACAATCATAGTCCTTGATTAACTCCATCCAGAGGCATTGTCTCATGTTCAACTCATGATGTGAAAAGATGTATTTTAGGTTCTTATGGTCCGTGAAAATCTGGAATGTCTCTCCATAGAGATAATGTCTCTAGATCTTCAATGCATGAACCACTGCAGCTAATTCTAGATCATGTTTCGGATAATTTTCCTCGTGTTTCTTAAGCTATCGAGAGGCAAAAGAAATCACTTGATTATCATGCATTAACACACATCCTAAACCATTCTTAGAAGCATCACAGAAAACAATATACCCCTTTCCCTGCTCAGGTAACACTAACACAGGTGCACTGGTCAACCTTTCTTTCAACATCTAGAAAGAATGTTGACACTTGTCATTCCAGATAAAAGGAACCACCTTCTTGGTCAACATGGTTAGGGGTAATGCTACAGAACTGAAGTTCTTAATGAACCTCCCATAGTAGCCTGCCATTCCTAGAAAACTACGTATCTCCGTTGGAATCTTTGGTTGTTCCCATTCCAAGACAGATTCTACCTTTTTAGGATCAACACGGATACCTGAGGCAGATATTATGTGTCCTAGGAAAGACACTTCTGATAACCAAAATTCACACTTACTAAACTTAGCGTATAGCTTGTGTTCTCTCAGTAAAGTCAGATCTTGATGAAGATGTTGCTTATGCTATTGAGCATCTTTACTGTAAACTAGGATGTCATCTATAAAGAATACTATGAATTGATCAAGGAATGGCCAGAAGATTATGTTCATGAGTTCCATGAATGCAGCTAGTGCATTAGTTAGTCCAAATGACATAACTATGAACTCATAGTGACCATACCTTGTCCTAAACGCTGATTTAGGTATGTCACTCTCCTTGATGCGTAACTGATGGTATCCTGACCTCAGATCTATTTAAAGAATATAGTTGCACCACGTAACTGGTCAAATAGGTCATCTATCCTTGGCAGAAGATATTTTTTCTTTATGGTTACTTTGTTTAGCTGTCTATAGTCGATGCATAATCGCATAGACCCGTCTTTCTTTCTCACAAAGAGAACCAGAGCTCCCCATGGTGAAGTACTCGGTCGAATAAAACCCTTTTCAAGCAACTCCTATAATTATTTCTTGAGTTCTGCCATCTCAGCAGGTGCCATTCTATAAGGTGTTTGAGCTATTTGTTGTGTACCTGGGATTAGATTAATCTCTAAATCAATCTCTCGGGGTGGAGGAACACCTGGAAGTTCCTCAGGAAACATATCCTCAAACTCCCTAACAATCAGAACTTTAGAAAGATTAGAATTCTCTGCCCTGGTATCTACCACATGTTCCAAGAATGCAAAGCATCCTTGTCTCATCAACTTCTCATCTACCATAGCTGACACTAGACAGGTTGGAAGAATCTTTCTGTCCCCCTAAAAAACCCATGTAACATCATTGTCTATGAACATAGCTTGCTTGGAACCGCAATCCAAGACAACCTTATACTTTTCTAGGGTGTCCATCCCAAGGATTATGTCAAACCCATGCATCTCAAGTGGTATAAGATCCACATGAATGATATGTTCTGAAAACGAAAGAACACATGGAGAGCATACCTCCTGCAACATTGTAGATCCAACTAACGGAGTTTCTAATAACAAGTTATCTACTTTATGACTGACAGTCATATTGCAGTCATGAATCACTTCTCGAGTGATAAAGGAATGTGTAGCACCCAGATCAATCAAAATAGATACAAAGCAAGATGAAGACATATCAGAATGAAATAATTCTATATGACCTGTCACAACTCGTGGGTTGACCACTGCCTCGGGCTGATTCATTGCATAGAATCTTGTCATTGCCTGATGTTGACTTTGTGCTCTGTTATTTAATGTAGTTGATCCTGCCTAGGATGTCTGTCCACGTCCTCGAGTGCCACTAGAAAACTGTTTCCTCTGATGACCTTGTTGACTTTGCCTCGGTGGTTGGGTTACCATTGTGTTTCCAGCTAGACAATCCCTTGCTAAATGTCCTACTTGTCTACACTGGTGACAGATTCTATTCTCTTGATATGGTCTAAAAGGTCCAGTTACTGACGTTGATGTTGTACTGGGGGCTCTATTTGGAGGAAAACTACGGACCCTACCCCTACTTAACGTCCACTGCGTCTGGGTATTGAACCTTGGTGGTGTTGTTGGTGCAGAAAACTTTGGTTTCTTAAAACTTTCGAACCTCTGTCCCTGGAACTAGGTATATACTTGCTTACTATTGGCCTGACGCTTCTCAGATACAGACCTTTCTATCCACCTAACGGACTCTACAAAGGTGGCAAACCTCTCTTTATTTTCTAGAGCAGATATTGGTGTGGTTAAATCAGCATTCAAACCCTTCTCAAAATGTTGAATCCTCTCCTCATCTGTAGCAGCCATGTATGGACAGACCGTAGAAGCTCCATAAACTTAGCTTCATACTCACTAATGTTCATTGGAACTTGCCTTATCAGCTCAAACTGAGAGATTTTCTCATCCAGGTAAGTCTTGGAAAAATATCTACTAACAAACTCTCGTCGGAACTCTTCCCATCCGACTTCAACACCTAGCCTTTTGCCTTCTTCTATAGTCCACCAATGACCAACACTCCCCTTTAACAGATACACCGCATGCCTAACCTTCTCAGCTTTGGGGATATTAAGAATTTTGAAGGCCTTTTCCAGTTCAGTCAGCCACAAGTTCACGTCTGCTGGGTCGGTTGTACCAGCATAATCAATGGCTCCTACCCGTCGAAGCTGCTCAAAAGTCTTGACAGCTCCATGTCCCTCATTGTGAGTTGGTGCCCTAGGTGCAAGTGGTGGCATCCTATCAGCCATATGTGTCATAGTCACCATGAACTTCCCAAACAGAGCATGGAAAGCTGGGTTTTCTAGTATAGCTTGGTCAAGTTGGGGATGTTCAGGTACTAGTTCTTATCTAGCCTGATCCCTTGCACCTCCTCCTGGTGCAGAAACACTTCTTTCGGCAGCATGTTCTTCATGTGATCCAGCCATCTTCAAGCTTCACTTTTTCTCCTGAGAGTAAAAGTCACTATCAGATAAACTGAAAGACACTAGAACAAACTCAACGACCTTAATCCTATGTCTCTGTAGACTCAACGAACCTTAAGCTCTGATACCACTAAGTTGAGACGACCCGACTACAAATCAGACCTTCACAGCGTAATTAATTGCGGAATCAAACATAACCAGCAGATTAACAAAAATCACTAAAAATTAAAACCATTTATAAAGAGATCCATTTCCAAGAAACTCTTATAACAAGAACCAAAATATTATATATACATTCTAGTCCACCAAATACATACCATGTACCTTCTCTTCTCGAGGATTACATACAATAGTTGTTGTGTTAAATCTACACATAAGCAACATAAAACCTTGAGGCGTTCAACGCAAAAATTTCATATCGATCATTAAAGCACTAACTACTGACTCCAAGGACCTGAGAGTAAAGAGACAATTCATAGGACTCTTATCTATAAGACACGACAGTTAGTATCTCCACCTGAGATGTTATTGTTGTCCCGTTGCTGTTGTACTTCCCATGTTGTAGGGTTTCTACCTCCTCATCCTCGTCCACCTAAAAAGGTTGGATCCCACGGGGGTGAGACAATTGAAATTGTCCCAGTGAGAGATATAACTCTCGGTAGGAAACATTATTATTGTAGATAAATAGTGATAAACTGAATAGAGGATTCTCTATTTTAAATGCAGGATTTAATCATTATTAAGCAGAATAGAGTATTATCATCTTTTAAAGCATTACAACTATAAATGATAAAGCAGTAAATCATCTATCCATTTTAATAAGGAATATGAAGAACATATATATCATCTATCCATTTAGGATACAGTAAGCAATGTAACATCAACTAATTATTTCTGTATTTCATTCTTAAGTAAATATGCTACACGGTTGATTACATTTTACAATCATATTTATGCCCTAAGGAGATGAAGTATACCGCTCATGCTCCAACCGACCACGATTATGTAAGCATCGGTACCACACAAGGTCAATGGAAGAGCCAGATTCCATCACCTCATCTGTCTCAGTCAGTGCAAGACCACATGCAGGACATCTCCTGTCTCTTGCTAAATTAGCTTTCTAGGGTATACTGGCAACTTTTCTATAGAGTTATAGCCCGTAGCATATACTCTCTTTAGGATATGGCCCGTAGCCAATTCTTAGTATTATGGAGTCATGGCCTATAGCCATACTCTTATTGGGATATGGTCCATAACCATTCCTGTCTAGAGGATATGGCTCGCAGTCATTCCTATGAGGCGTAAGGATATATTCGCCCATTATCCCCACATATTAAAAAATATGCATTCTAGGAGTTCCCATAGGAAAACTTGTTTCACCATCACCAACTACTGACCATGATGGATCTATGGCCAGGGTCTACATGATAAGATTCCACTTGATTATTTAAGTACATTACCATATTCTTTTAGCATCAGTCAAGTTTTCAAACAAGAATTATTATGATAAATGCTACAAAGAAACATGTAATTTTTCTATCAAGTACTTTTCAAAACTTTATAAAACATTAGGATCTCAATCCCTTATCTCATTACTGGGAATTCACATCCCTCAACAATACCATCATCATGTTTACTAGATCTGGTTATTCAAACCTTTAGTTCATCACTGAGCATGGTTACCACTATCAAATAACTATTACCTCCAAGTCTTCTGACCAAGGTATTCATGATACTTGTTACACAAGCATATCACATAGTTCACCAGGCATATTCAACTTCTTGTCACCTCTCACTAGGCAAAAAATAAATTAATGGCTCACAAGGCCCATAATCATCATAGCTCATACCTGGTTATGCTCATCATCTCATGATACCTGCATGGTTAGTATACTTGATAACAACCATATCAATTACACATCAACATTATGTAATACAAGATAACACCACTATTCCCTCATTAGGGTTAGGTTTTCCCATCTTTATCAATTAGGGTTTCACACAACATCACCCTATATTAGGGTTTCACATAACATCACCCTATATTAGGGTTCCACATAACATCACCTTATATTAGGGTTTCACATGACATCACCGTATATTAGGGTTTCTCATAACATCAATTAGAGTTTCTCATATCACCACCCTATATTAGGATTAGGGTTCCCCATTCCATTTCAATTAGGATTTCTCAACCCATTACCCAAAAATTAGGGTTAGGGTTTGTCATCCTTCTTGATTAGGGTTTCATGATCACATTATCAAAGATCAAACCCTAATTCAGAACTCCATGCATCTTGGAGAATACATTAATATTACAATTAATATCCAAAACCTAACTCATTGTTCCACATGCCTAGAATTACATAATACCTTCATAAGTATTTCAAACAAACTTATGAATTGTAATTTTCTTTATTGATTAGGGTTTCCATTCTCCATTGATTAGGGTTTTACGATTACTTCATTAATCCAAACCCTAAGTTCGTGCTTCCACACATCTTGGAGCGCAATGCATTATTTAAATATTAAATCATACTTATCATTGTTTCATGTACTTAGGAACACACATCATCATCATCATACCTTATTCAGTCGACTTAACCTTTCACTAAGTACATGCACCTATGCTTATCATAGTGCATTGAATTTATTACCTTCATAGGCATCAATTGATAATCACTCTAATTATACTAATCACCTAAGTACTTTAGAAGTACTTCCATTGAAATCAACCATGAGGTACTCCTCAACCACTTATGGGTTATTAGTACATACATGATTTGAACCAATTGGACCTTCAAACAGTCTTGAGATCACTTGACCTTCAAACGGTCTTGAGAACACTTGACCTTCAAACGGTCTTGATCTTTATCTTCAAACGGTTTGAGACCGTTTAGACCTTCAAACGGTCTTGGTCTCTAAACCTCAAATGGTTTGAAGACTGTTAGACCTTAAACGGTCTTTGTAACATCCCTGACCTGGGTTATAGGCTAACCCTAGATGTTTTGCCTAAATATGTAATTAAATACTTGTAATTATCTTCTGGCATGTAATTAAGTTCCTGAGGAACATACACTTTCAATTTTGTCCTTTTTAAACAAGTTGTAGTATTGTTTTGTAATGTAGGGACCTATGTGCAAATTACCTAGCTAGAGGGGTTAACTTGAAAAATTACATAGGTTAATATGTTCCTTTGATGATAAGACATTATATGAGTGAATATGATGAGGTATGATGGATTTCCCAAGCTTGGGCATCAAGATGCAGCTTGAGGAACAATCCTTGTGCTTAAAACCCTAATTTTGGAGTAAAGTGCAATTTACCCAAAATATGGGGTACAACTTGTAAAATACACCTTCTAGAATATCTTTTATTACTCTTGACATCATTTAGAGTAAGAATTAGGAAAGGGGTGCTTCAATTGAATAAATAGATAAGAAGAATGACCTCTGTAGTAAAATCACCTAGTATGAGTAAGGAGACCCTTCATATATGTACCTTAGGTTGCATGTTGGTTTTCTTTACCCTTGGATCTTGAGTTTTGATGGGCTTTGCTTAAGTTATGATAGATTGAACGTACCTTAGAAGGAAGGAGGGACCTAGACGAGAAATCCATAAACTAGAGGTCCTTATGGTGAAAATTAACCTAAGCTATATAAGCCTCTTCCTTTGCAAACCAAGTAAATGTATTCTCTTCTCTTCTTCACTTCTCATCTTCCTCAACCGACCAAGGCAGAGCCCTAGAACTCAAGGAGATGACCAAATTGTTCTAAGGTGAGAAGAGACCATCTTTTAGCTCGGATTCATGGAGGAATTCCTTGTATAAGGTTGGTTTTATGGTTAACTCACTTAGGTTTCTTGTTCTAGCCGACTTTCCCCAACCTTTCCTTGGAGAATCATCTTTGGCCAACCTGTGGAGCTTAAGACGCCATTAAAGGCTTGAAGCTTGGAAGCTTGGAGCTCTAGGAACAATGTTTGAGGCGGGTTTTATAACTCTAAACTTCTTGCTTTATTATGCACATTTATGTTCTTGCAAACTAGTACTTAGTTCTTCTTCTTCCCTATTCTTTCTTGCACTTTTGCAAGCAATCTGTGGAGTAACCGACCTGAACAGAAGTTGAAGATGATGGACGTGAATTCCTAGGCAACTTTATCAAACGACCTTGGACCATTTGGTCTAAACGGTTTGCAAAACGGTCTCAAACCGTTTGATCTCATGCGGTCTTGCAAGACCATTTAGATTCAAACGGTCTCCAAGACCATTTGATAGTGTTGACCAAGGGAAGACCATTTAGAGGTACTGTTCTAAACATGTTGAATTTAATATCTACAAAGAAGCATAGCCTAATTCCAAACCAATCACAAGTTGAAGGCACTTCAACCCCCTAAACCCTAATCGGGTTGAATTGCTGATTTTCAAAGATAGATTTTGGTGAACTTTGCGTTGAAGGGCCCAAATGGTCTCAACACCGTTTGGGGGTTCATCCAAACGGTCTCAAGACTATTTGGTGACAACCCAAGACCGTTTGGAGGTCTAGGGTAAGGAAATTTGATGGATTGAGGGTCCAATCACAATAGGTTGATGAATTGATTAAAAATGCTGATTTTAGACCTAATTAGGGTTCAACCCTTATCCAATCGACTTAGATTTTAATGAAACTTTGGGAAAACGGTCTCCAGACCGTTTGGAGGATGTCCAAACGATCTCAAGACCGTTTGGGCCAAGTTTGGGCCCAATTGGATGTCAATTGATGGGTTCAACCTCAATTTGATTCACATTGTTGAACATTGATGATTAGCCGATTGAAAACCCTAATTGAGTTGGATTCAACCCCAATTGGCTTTCAATTGAGGGTCAATTTGGTGTCCAATTGATTAAGGCTAACCCTAATTGACTCAATTTACAAGTGGTTAACAAGGTTATGGCCAAGTAGGAGGCTTCAACATAGATAACCATAATCGATTATAACCTTTGCTTCACCTTTGAGGTCCATGTGGTTTTGAGCCCATTTGGACCAAACGGTCTCAAGACCGTTTGGGCTCAAACGATCTCAAGGTCGTTTGGACCAATCGATCTCAAGACCGTTTAACATCAAACGGTTTCAAGTCGCATAAACTTCAAACGGTTTGGAAGTCAACTTTGCCCAAACGATCAACGCACCCATGCGGTCTTAGAGACTCATGCGGTCTTGGTGACCCATGCGGTCTTGGAGGTCAAAGTTCCCAAATGGTCAACTCCCCCAAACGGTCTCAAGACCGTTTGGAGGTTGAGAGGTGAAACCATTTGGAGACTTTTAGGGCTGTTTTTTCTCAATCGTTTGAAGGTGTAATTAGTCCAGTGGTGGTCTAATCTAAATCCTAATGGTACCCTAAGACATCAAGGGACTAAGTGATTAATGGATTGACCCATAATAGCGATCAAGGGTGTACTTTACCAATATGCCCTTGAAGGGTTCAACTAAATGATACCTTGTTTTAATCAAACCTTAATGATATGATAGTGGTGATTTGGTTTATGTTAATCAATGGGGACTTGACCCAACATAATATAGAGTGATGTAATCACCATCTATTATTAAGAGGAGAGAGAAAGTACCATTTATGGTTGAAACTCAAGTAAAGTACCATCAATACATATGAATGTGCATGATTGGGGTATGATCCACCTATGTGAGATCATTAAACCCCTAATTATGATAACTGATGAATCTTAACCTAATTTAAAGGCATCAATGATGATGTTTCTCATACATGATGATGCTATGAGTTCAATTCACCATGAAGTGAATAGTAAACCCTAATTCTAGGGTAATAACATGTAATGTGAATAGTAAACCCTAATTGGTGGTAACTGTGATGAAATGTACAATTACCCTAATTCCAGGTTATGCTTTTAAGCATGAATCTTCATGAGTTAAGTATGAAAGGAGGAACCACCATTCCTAATCATAATGGAAGAGATTGGATAACCCTAAATGTTGTAAATTAGGGAATCTAGCTCTTGTAAGAGTATGAAGGTACAACTCTTGAAATGAATTGTTTACTATTATTAGTTGAATTAACCATGCAGGTTCTTATATGAGGATGATCATATCCAGGTAAGGATTATGATACCATATTCATTGAAAGCATGCTATTAGCTTTATGAATAGTGACATATCCCGTTGCCCAGTAAGTGGCATTACATGAGATGATAGGCTGTAAGAGCCAATTGTATCATCAAGATCATACTAATTAGATGACTTGTGATGAAATGATTAAGAAATGACAATTGATGTGAGTTAGACTTGTTGCATTTAGTATTCTACTTTCGTAGCTGCTATGCTAATGATTAATGTTTGAGAACATGAATGATGTTAAAAGAATACTGAAATGTACCTAACTAATCAAGTATAATCATACCATGTAGAGCCCTGATCATAGATCCATCATTGTCAGAAGCTAAATGATGGTGAAACAAGTTTTCCTAAGGGAACTCCTAGATCGAATACTTTTGAGTATGTGGGGGAATATGGATGTGTATATCCTTACATCCTAGTGTAGGAATTGATGTAGACGTATCTTAATCTATCAACCCTTCACTATATGTTTATACTGGGGTGATGTAACACTATTCTCCTGAGGAAATCCTTTATACCGCATCGATGAGAGATAAACAAGAAATCTTTCGATGGCGAAGAGAGTACAAAATGCCACTGTGACTCTAATAGCGAAGTACCAGAATGCCCTGGTGAGCTATAGTAGCAGAGACACTAGATGTCTTGCATGTATATCCTCACTCTGACTGAGGAAGATGAGGTCATAAGAATCCGGTTCTTTTGATGACCTAAGTATGATACCGATGCAACTTAACAGTGATCGGTTGGAGTATGAGCGGTATACCTCATCTCCACAGGGCATAATAATGTTTGTAAAACATAATCAACTGCGTAGCATATCTGCTTAGGTTGAACTACGAGATACAATGATTGATGATTACACTACTTAGTATGTATGTTCTTCATATTCTTAAATGTTTTTGTTCCACTTAAGTCAATCTGTTGTTGATTACCTTAAAATCTTTTATTGCTCATGTTGTTCTTTGATTGCTATAATAAAGCTTCTGGCGGGGAGTTATAACTCTCGTTGGGACATTTATTTAAAATTATCTCACTCCGTAGACTTCAATTTTTTTAGGTGGTCGTCGAGGACGAAGGAACCAGTCTGCAGGTGATCAGTACCAACATCAGCAGCATCAGGAGCAGTAGTGAATCTCAGGTGGAGATACTGACTGCTGAGTCTTGTAATTAGATAGTCCTGTGTCGTCTCTGTACTCTCAGGTCCTTGGAGTTATTTGGTCTGAGATTTTGATTTTCAATCTTGAGATTTTGTATCTGGTTGTATATAATCACTCAAGAAGTGATATAACAGAGATGTAAACTGTTTATTTTGCTTTTATGAAAGAAGATTTATGATTTCAAGATCTTGTCTCGAAAAGTTTTAAGTTTACCGGTGATTTTTCATATTCCGCTGTTAATCGAATGCTTCCGCTGAGTTTATGACGTGTTTTGGAGATCGGAGCCCACAATTTAGTGGTATCAGAGCTCTAGGTTTGCTGAGTCTATAGAGACATAAGACTTAGGATGCCGAGTCTATCATGAGTGTTTCTTTCCTATCTAATAGAATCTTCTGCTCCTTAGGAGAAGAAGATATATATAAGGATGTCTGAGACACATGAGGAGTACATAGCTGAGAGTAGCGTTGTTGCACCTCGAGAAGGTGCAAGGAACCCAGAAATAGAACAGCCCGTACCTGAGCCACCCAGGGAGCCACCTCAGTTTGACCCAGCTGACATGGGTAACCCAGCTGTTCAAACCATGTTCGGGCAGTTTATGACTGCCATGACACATATCACCGACAGGATGCCCATGCCTGCACCAAGGGCACCTGTCCATCATGAAGGACAAGGTATCAGTAAGACGTTCGAGCGACTTCGTCGTGTCGGAGCAACCGAATACTTTGGGACAGTTGACCCTGTAGATGTCGATCTGTGGTTAACCGAGTTGGAGAAAGCCTTCAGAATCTTAAACATCCCTGAAGATGAGAAGGTTAGACATGTTGTCTATCTTCTCAAAGGAAGTGATGGTCACCGGTGGACTATGGAAGAGCAGAAGAGGCCTGGAATAGAGATCTCGTGGGAAGATTTTCGTCGGGAATTTGTCCACAGATATTTTCCAAATACGTTCCTGGATGAGAAGATCTCTCAGTTTGAGAGATTGAGGTAGGGCATGATGAACATTAGCGAGTATGAAGCTAAGTTCATGGAGTTTCTGCGGTTCTGTCCGCACATGGCTGCCACAGAAGAAGAAAGGATTAGAAGGTTCGAGAAGGGTTTGAATGCCGATTTGACTACTCCTGTGTCTGCCCTAGAAAATCGGGAGAGGTTCGCTACCTTCGTTGAGTCAGTCTGAAGGAAAGAGAGATCTGTAGCCGAGAAGAGGCAAACCCATAAGAGATATCCACAGTTCCATGGTTCTTCATCTAGAGACTTTAAGAAGCCTAGATTCTCTGCACCTACACCTCCACCACCCATATCTAGTACTCAAACACAGTGGATACCAAGTAGAGGTAGAGGACGAAGCCTACCACTACAACAGACTCGCAGTTTAGCATCAATGTCAGTTACAGGGCCACCAAGACCACAACAACTGGAAAGAAGCTGCTACAACTGTGGGAAGGTGGGACATTTGATGAAGGACTGCAGGTCTAGGCCTGTCAGTGTGACACAGCCTCAGAAATAGAATCAATAGGGATCACAGAGAAGACAGTCTCAAGGAGCATCTAGAGGATGTGGACAAGCGTCTCAAGCTGGATCGTCAGCACCAACTCAACCTAAGGCGAAAACAAGGTTCTATGCTATGAACCCGCCAGATGCAGTGGTCAATCCACGGGTTGTGGCAGGTCAGATGGAATTTTTATATTCTGATATGTCTAAATCTTGTGTTATATCTGTTTTGATTGACCTGGGTGCTACACACTCCTTTATCACTCGAAGAGTGATTCGTAACTGCAATATGACAGTCAGTCATAAGGCAGATATCTTGTTGCTTGAGACTCTATTGAGAGGGTCTGCTGTTTTGCAGGAGGAATGCTCTCCCTGCATCCTCTTCTTTTCTGATCATCGCATTCAAGTGGATCTTATACCACTTGAGATGCAAGGATTTGATATAATCCTTGGGATGGATACCTTGGAAAGGTATAGGGTTGTCTTGGATTGTGAATCCAAGCAGACTGTGTTTGCTGATGAAAGCGATATATGGATCTTTCAAGGAGAGAGAAAGGTTCTACCCACCTGTCTTGTGTCAGCTATGGTTGCTGATAAGCTGTTGAGGCAAGGATGTTATGCATTTTTGGCCCATGTGGTAGATACTATCATGGAGAGTCCTAACCCTACTGAAGTTCCTGTAGCAGGGAATTCGAAGATGTGTTTCCTGAAGAGCTTCCAGGTATGCCACCGCCTCGGGAAATTGATTTTGAAATCAATTTGATCCCAGATACACAACCTATAGCTCAAACACCGTATAGGATGGCGCCTGCCGAGATGGCAGAACTCAAGAAACAACTTCAAGAGTTGCTTGAGAGGGGTTTCATCCGACCGAGTACTTCACCTTGGGGTGCTCCGGTTTTTTTGTTAAAAAGAAATACGGGTCAATGCGGTTGTGCATTGATTACAGACAACTCAATAAAGTAACAATAAAGAACAAGTACCCTCTGCCGAGGATTGATGATCTTTTTGACCAGTTGTGTGGTGCAACCGTCTTCTCGAAGATAGACTTGAAGTCAGGATATCATCAACTTCATATTAAGGATAGTGGCATATCCAAGTCTGCATTTAGGACAAGGTATGGTCACTATGAGTTCACAGTTATGTCGTTTGGACTAACTAATGCACCAGCTGCATTTATGGAACTCATGAATAGAATCTTTTGACCTTTCCTCGATCAGTGTATTGTTGTCTTCATAGATGACATTCTGATCTATAGTAGAGATGCTCAGAAGCATGAGCAGCATCTTCGCCAAGCTTTGACCTTGCTAAGAGAACACAAACTATACGCTAAGTTTAGCAAGTGTGAGTTTTGGTTACCGGAAGTATCTTTTCTTGGACACGTGGTATCTGCTTCGGGTATTTGTGTTGACCCTAAAAAGGTAGAATCTGTTCTACAGTGGGAACAACTGAAGACACCAACAAAGATTCGTAGTTTCTTAGGGTTAGCTGGCTAGTACCGAAGGTTCATTAAGAACTTTAGTTCTATAGCCCTACCCTTGACCAAGTTAACCCGAATAGATGTTCCTTTTGCCTGTAGTGATAAGTGCCAACAATCTTTTCAGCTGTTGAAGGAAAGGTTGACAAGTGCACCTGTACTTGTACTACCTGAGCAAGGTAAGGGATATGTAGTTTTCTGTGATGCTTCAAAGAATGGACTCGGATGCGTGTTCATGCAGGATAAGCAAGTGATTTCTTTTTCTTCCCGATAGCTTAAGAAACACGAGGAGAATTATCCGACATACGATCTGGAGTTAGCGGTTGTGGTTCATGCCTTGAAAATTTGGAGACATTATATCTACGGAGAGACATTCCAGATTTTCACAGACCACAAGAACCTTAAGTATATCTTTTCTCAGCATGAACTTAACATGAGGCAATGTCGCTGGATAGAGTTAATCAAGGACTACAATTATACAATTGATTACCATCCAGGGAAGGCCAATGTGGTTGCAGATGCCTTGAGTAGGAAATCAGCAACATCAACCATGGATAGGGCACAACTAAACTCTTTAGTATGCTCTAGGAGAGATATGCTTATCTCCTTAAGGAAAGACAATGTACATTTGAAGGCATCATTGATAGCCAGATTGTTGGCTGAGATGCATATAAAACCTACTCTAAGAGAGCAGATTAAGGAAGCACAACAAATTGATGTTACAGTTCAGCAGATCAGAACGGAGTATGGTGATAAAAAGAAAGATGGTTTTCATGACTCAGATGATCAAGTGGCATGCTATCATGGGAGGATGATAGTACCGGATGTGGATAACTTGAGGAAGTTAGTCCTGGAAGAAGCTCACTCCTCGATGTATGCCATGCATCCAGGGAGCACCAAGATGTATCGAAACTTGAAAGATATGTATTGGTGGCCTGGGATGAAGAAGGATGTTGCAGAGTTTGTTCTGAGGTGTCATGTGTGTCAGCAAGTTAAAGATGAACACCAGAAGCCTGCAGGAACAATGCAACCTTTACCCATACCACAGTGGAAGTGGGACCATGTGACCATGGACTTTGTTGTTGGCCTACCCAGGACAAGCAAAGGACATGATTCCATTTGGGTAATAGTTGATAGGTTGACAAAGACAACACATTTCTTACCTGTCAAAACAACCTATTCCGCTGAAAGGTTATCACAGCTGTATGTTTAAGAGATAGTGCGATTGCACGGAGTTCCTGTCACTATAGTTTCGGACAGAGGTCCCCAGTTTACAAGTCATTTTTGGGAGCAGTTACACAGAGCTTTAGGCACCAAGTTAAGGTTTAGTACAACCTTTCATCCACAGACTGATGGACAATCAAAAAGGACTATACAGACCTTGGAAGACTTGTTGAGAGCATGTGTTCTCCAATTTACCGGGAGTTGGGATCTACACATAAGCTTGATAGAGTTTGCCTATAAGAATAGCTATCAACATAGCATTGATATGGCACCTTACGAAGCTTTGTATGGTATACGTTGTAGATCACCCTTATGTTGGTATGAGACTGGTGAACATCAGTTGTTAGGTCCTGATCTTGTGCAGCATACTACAGAGAACATCAAAGTGATACAGCAACATATTAAGACTGCACAGGATAGGCAGAAGTCTTATGCTGACAGACGTCGTAGACCCTTAGAGTTCCAGGTTGGAGATAGAGTGTACCTTAAGGTCTCGCCTTGGAAAGGAGTCCTTCATTTTGGAAGGAAAGGGAAGTTAGCTCCTAGATTTATGGGGCCTTATCCAATCATTGAACGGGTTGGAAAGGTAGCCTATAGACTAGAGTTACCTCCAGAGTTGCAGAAGTTACACCCTGTGTTCCACATTTCTATGCTGAGGAAATGTCACCCTGATACCGAGTCAGTTCTACAACCTATGGAAGTAGAATTGAATGAGGATATAACTTATGAGGAAGGACCAGTGTCAGTCCTTGATAACAGAATTAAAAAAACTAAATAAGAAAGATATAACTCTTGTGAAAGTCCTATGGAATCACCGTGGTGTCGAAGAAGCCACTTGGGAACTAGAGGATGAGATGAGAAGGAAATACCCTGCTCTTTTCTCTTAATATGTTTTATCGATTTCGGGGACGAAATCCTTGTAAGGGGTGGATAATTTGTAACATCCCTGACCTGGGTTATAGGCTAACCCTAGATGTTTTGCCTAAATATGTAATTAAATACTTGTAATTATCTTCTGTCATGTAATTAAGTTCCTCAGGAACATACACTTTCAATTTTGTCCTTTTTAAACAAGTTGTAGTATTGTTTTGTAATGTAGGGACCTATGTGCAAATTACCCAGCTAGAGGGGTTAACTTGCAAAATTACACAGGTTAAGATGTTCCTTTGATGATAAGACATCATATGAGTGAATATGATGGATTTCCCAAGCTTGGGCATCAAGATGCAGCTTGAGGAACAATCCTTTTGCTTAAAACCCTAATTTTGGAGTAAAGTGCAATTTACCCAAAATATGGGGTGCAACTTGTAAAATACACCTTCTAGAATATCTTTTATGACTCTTGACATCATTTAGAGTAAGAATGATGAAAGGGGTGCTTCAATTGAATAAACAAATAAGAAGAATGACCTCTGTAGTAAAATCACCTAGTATGAGTAAGGAGACCCTTCATATATGTACCTTAGGTTGCATGTTGGTTTTCTTTACCCTTGGATCTTGAGTTTTGATGGGCTTTGCTTAAGTTATGATAGATTGAACGTACCTTAGAAGGAAGGAGGGACCTAGATGAGAAATCCATAAACTAGAGGTCCTTATGGTGAAAATTAACCTAAGCTATATAAGCATCTTCCTTTGCAAACCAAGTAAACGTATTCTCTTCTCTTCTTCACTTCTCATCTTCCTCAACCGACCAAGGCAGAACCCTGGAACTCAAGGAGATGACCAACTTGTTCTAAGGTGAGAAGAGACGATCTTTTAGCTCAGATTCATGGAGGAATTCCTTGTATAAGGTTGGTTTTATGGTTAACTCACTTAGGTTTCTTGTTCTAGCCAACTTTCCCCAACCTTTCCTTAGAGAATCATCTTTGGCCAACTTGTGGAGCTTAATACACCATTAAAGGCTTGAAGCTTGGAAGCTTGGAGCTCTAGGAACAACGTTTGAGGCGGGTTTTATAACTCTAAACTTCTTGCTTTATTATGCACATTTATGTTCTTTCAAACTAGTACTTGGTTCTTCTTCTTCCCTATTCTTTCTTGCACTTTTGCAAGCAATCCGTGGAGTAACCGGCCTGAACAGAGGTTGAAGATGATGGGCGTGAATTCCTAGGCAACTTTATCAAATGACCTTGGACCATTTGGTCTAAACGGTTTGCAAACCATTTGAAATCAAACGGTCTCAAACCGTTTGATCTCATGCGGTCTTGCAAGACCGTTTAGATTCAAACGATCTCCAAGACCATTTCATAGTGTTGACCAAGGGAAGACCGTTTAGAGGTACTGTTCTAAACATGTTGAATTTAATATCTACAAAGAATCATAGCCTAATTCCAAACCAATCACAAGTTGAAGGCACTTCAACCCCCTAAACCCTAATCGGGTTGAATTGCTGATTTTCAAAGATAGATTTTGGTGAACTTTGGGTTGAAGGGCCCAAATGGTCTCAAGACCGTTTGGTGACAACCCAAGACCGTTTGGAGGTCTAGGGTAAGGAAATTTGATGGATTGAGGGTCCAATCACAATAGGTTGATGAATTGAATAAAAATGCTGATTTTAGACCTAATTAGGGTTCAACCCTTATCCAATCGACTTAGATTTTAATGAAACTTTGGGAAAACGGTCTCAAGACCGTTTGGAGGATGTCCAAATGATCTCAAGACCATTTGGTCCACGTTTGGGCCCAATTGGATGTCAATTGATGGGTTCAACCTCAATTTGATTCACATTGTTGAACATTGATGATTAGCCGATTGAAAACCCTAATTGAGTTGGATTCAACCCCAATTAGCTTTCAATTGAGGGTCAATTTGGTGTCCAATCGATTAAGGCTAACCCTGATTGACTCAATTTACAAGTGGTTAACAAGGTTATGGCCAAGTAGGAGGCTTCAACATAGATAACCATAATCGATTTTAACCTTTGCTTCACCTTTGAGGTCCATGCGGTTTTGAGCCCATTTGGACCAAACAGTCTCAAGACCGTTTGGATCCAAATGGTCTCAAGACCATTTGGGGCCAAAAGGTCTCAAGACCATTTGGGCTCAAATGATCTCAAGATCGTTTGGACCAATCGATCTCAAGATCGTTTAAGATCAAACGGTTTCAAGTCGCATAAACTTCAAACGGTTTGGAAGTCAACTTTGCCCAAACGGTCAACGCACCCATGCGGTCTTGGAGACCCATGCGGTCTTGGAGGTCAAAGTGCCCAAACGGTCAACGCCCCCAAACGGTCTCAAGACCGTTTGGAGGTTGAGAGGTGAAACCATTTGGAGACTTTTAGGGTTGTTTTTTCTCAATCGTTTGAAGTTGTAATTGGTCCAATGGTGGTCTAATCTAAATCCTAATGGTACCCTAAGACATCAAGGGACTAAGTGATTAATGGATTGACCCATAATAGTGATCAAGGGTGTACTTTACCAATATGCCCTTGAAGGGTTCAACTAAATGATACCTTGTTTTAATCAAGCCCTTATGATATGATAGTGGTGATTTGGTTTATGTTAATCAATGGGGACTTGACCCAACCTAATCTAGAGTGATGTAATCACCATCTATTATTAAGAGGAGAGAGAAAGTACCATTTATGGTTGAAACTCAAGTAAAGTACCATCAATACATATGAATGTGCATGATTGGGGTATGATCCACCTATGTGAGATCATGAAAACCCTAATTATGATAACTGATGAATCTTAACCTAATTTAAAGGCATCAATGATGATGTTATGAGTTCAATTCACCATGAAGTGAATAGTAAACCCTAATTCTAGGGTAATAACAAGTAATGTGAATAGTAAACCCTAATTGGGGGTAATTGTGATGAAATGTACAATTACCCTAATTCCAGGTTATGCTTTTAAACATGAATCTTCATGAGTTAAGTATGAAAGGAGGAACCACCATTCCTAATCATAATGGAAGAGATTGGATAACCCTAAATGTTGTAAATTAGGGAATCTAGCTCTTGTAAGAGTATGAAGGTACAACTCTTGAAATGAATTGTTTACTATTATTAGTTGAATTAACCATGCAGGTTCTTATATGAGGATGATCATATCTAGGTAAGGATTATGATACCATATTCAATGAAAGCATGTTATTAGCTTTATGAATAGTGACATATCCCATTGCCCAGTAAGTGGCATTACATGAGATGATAGTATGTAAGAGCCAAGTGTATCATCAAGATCATACTAATTAGATGACTTGTGATGAAATGATTAAGAAATGACAATTGATGTGAGTTAGACTTGTTGCATTTAGTATTCTACTTTCGTAGCTCCTATGCTAATGATTAATGTTTGAGAACATGAATGATGTTAAAAGAATACTGAAATGTAGCTAACTAATCAAGTATAATCATACCATGTAGAGCCCTGATCATAGATCCATCATTGTCAGAAGCTAAATGATGGTGAAACAGGTTTTCCTAAGGGAACTCCTGGATCGCATACTTTTGAGTATGTGGGGGAATATGGATGTGTATATCCTTACATCCTAGTGTAGGAATTGATGTAGATGTATCTTAATCTATCAACCCTTCACTATATGTTTATATCGGGGTGATGTAACACTATTCTCCCGAGGAAATCCTTTATACCGCATCGATGAGAGATAAACAAGAAATATTTCGATGGCGAAGAGAGTACAGAATGCCACTGTGACTCTAATAGCAAAGTACCAGAATGCCCTAGTGAGCTATAGTAGCAGAGACACTAGATGTCCTGCATGTATATCCTCACTCTGACTGAGGAAGATGAGGTCATAAGAATCCGGCTCTTTTGATGAACTAAGTATGATACCGATGCGACTTAACAGTGATCGGTTGGAGTATGAGCGGTATACCTCATCTCCACAGGGCATAATAATGTTTTTAAAACATAATCAATCGCGTAGCATATCTGCTTAGGTTGAACTACGAGATACAATGATTGATGATTACACTGCTTCGTACGTAAGTTCTTCATATTCTTAAATGTTATTGTTCCACTTAAGTCAATCTATTGTTGATTACCTTAAAAACTTTTATTGCTCATGTTGTTCTTTGATTGCTATAATAAAGCTTATGGTGGGGAGTTATAACTCTCACTGGGACAATTATTTAAAATTGTCTCACTCCGTAGACTTCAATTTTTAGGTGGTCGTCGAGGACGAAGGAACCAGTCTGCAGGAGATCAGTACCAACAGCAGCAGCATCAGGAGCAGCAGTGAATCTCAGGTGGAGATACTGACTGCTGAGTCTTGTAGTTAGATAGTCCTGTGTCGTCTCTGTACTCTCAGGTACTTGGAGTTATTTGGTCTGAGATTTTGATTTTCAATCTTGAGATTTTGTATCTGGTTGTATATAATCACTCAAGAAGTGATTTAACAGAGATGTAAACTATTTATTTTGCTTTTATGAAAGAAGATTTATGATTTCAAGATCTTGTCTCGAAAAGTTTTAAGTTTACCGGTGATTTTTCGTATTCCGCTGTTAATCGAATGCTTCCGCTGAGTTTATGACATGTTTTGGAGATCGGAGCCCATAGTCTTGGTCCCTAAACCTCAAATGGTTTGAAGACCGTTAGACCTTAAACGGTCTTGAACCTTTTTCTCATCAAACGGTTTTGAAACCATTTCAACTCAAGACCCTCAAACGGTTTGATGATTGGTTAACCCTAAACGGTATTAGACCGTTTGATCCTCAAATGGTTTTAAATCATTTTATAATGAATGTATGACTTGTAATTAAGCTTAGAAAAAATCAGGAGCACTTAGATCGAATATTTAAGCACTCAAAAGTAATTTTTCAAAATTCACATCAGGTTGTTCATCGATCGAGCTGCAAACTTGACCGATCCTAATTGGATCCTAAAAATGACTTTTGATCGGCCGAGTTTTCATTTCAAAGAACTCGACTGATCCCTCTGTAGACAAAAACTGATTTAAATGGATCAGTCTAGTTACCCCAAGATAAACTCGACCGATGGCTTAAATTGGTCTTGTCGCATACTGGGATCAGTCGAGTTACCTTTATAGAAACTCGGCCGATTGCACTATACGGAAAAGTGAAAAAAAGTATTTCTAGCCATTGTGGAGTTGTAACAATCGAAAATATATCCATTGCAAGCCACAAAATGGCTAGTTTTCATTCTTAAGTGTTCCCAAAGGCTAAGAGGCATCCCCAACTATAAATAGGACCCTTTGGGCTTCATTCCAAGTGTGGGCTCTGATCTCCAAACCACGATATAAACACGATTCAAACTTAGCGGAAGCGATTCGATTAACAGTGGAAGACAAAAATCACGGAAAATTAAAACTTTTCGAAACAAGATCTTGAATCCATAAAAGCTTCTTCCCTAACAAGAGATAAACTGTTTACATCTCATGATAATTACTTCTTGAGTAATTATATACATCAAGATACAAAATCTCAAGAACTCATAACAAAAGACTCCAAGACCTGAGAGTACAGAGGACACATAGAACTGACTCTAACTACACCACATGGCAGGCTAAATCTCCACCTGAGATTTACTGCTGCTCCTGGTGATGCTGCTGCTACTGCTGGGACTGGTCACCTGTAGACCGGTTCCTCCGTCTCCGACGTCCACCTAAAAAGTTGAAGTCTACGGGGTGAGACAATATTACATAATTGTCCCAGCGAGAGTTATAACTCTCCGCCAGAATCTTTATTATAACATCAAAGAATATTTGAAGTAGTAAATCTTTCAAAGTATTCAATAGTAGTTGCAGCTATAAACAAGAGCTAAACATTTATAAGACATGAAGAATATAAGCACTATTACAGTGTATCATCAATCAACAAACTCGTAGTTATCTCTAACATGTATACTACGCGGTTGATTATGTTTTACAAACAATATTATGCCCTGTGGAGATGAGGCATACCACTCATACTCCAACTGATTGCTAAGAAGTCACATCAGTATCATACATAGGTCATTAAGAGAGCCGGATTCTTATGACCTTCACCTTCCTCAGTCAGTAAGAGGATTACTTGTAGGACATCTTGTGTCTCTACTATTATAGCTCACCAGGGTAAACTGGTCCTTCGTTATTCTAGAGTTACAGTGGCGTTCTGTACTCTCTTCGTCATCAGGAGATTTCATGTTTATCTCCACTGATATGGATATTTATGTTTTCTTCGTCATCAGGAGGTTTCATGTTTACCTACTACTGATACGGTATGGGATTGTAGTGAAGGATTGACGGATTACATATCTACATCAATTTCCTACACTAGGATGTAAGGTTCTACACATCCATATACCCCACATACTCACTAGTATGTGATCCAGGAGTTCCCTTAGGAAAACCTGTTTCGCCATCATTTGATCTCTAACAATGATGGGTCTATGATCAGGGCTCTACATTATACTTGATTAGTTAGGTACATTCAGTATTCATTTAACATCACACTTTGTTCTCCAAACAATAACAATAGAATAACAACTATAAAAGGAGAATACTAAATGTAACAAGCCTAACTCACATCAATCATCATTTCTCATTATACTCCTCACAAGTCATCTCTAAAGCATGACTTGATGGTATTCATGGCTCTCACAGCCCATTATTATCATAGAATGCCACTGACAAGGCATCAAGATACTTTATTTATTCATAAAGCTATCAATATGCCTTTAATGAATATAGTATCATCATCCATACCTGGATATGATCACCCCCATATCAGAACCTGCATGGTTAATTCAACTAATAAAGGTAATTCAAAACAATGATTATACTTTCCACTCTTGTCATAAGAGCTAAGTTCTTTGATTCTTATTAACTAGAGTTTAATACTCATATAACATGTCATCACCTCTGAATTAGGGTTTACTATTCACATCACATGTCATTACCCTTGAATTAGGGTTTACTATTCACATTACATGGTGAATTGAACTCATAACATCATCATGTATGAGGAACATCATCATTGATGCTCTCAGATTAGCTTAAGATTCATCATATATCATAATTAGGGTTTTCATGATCTCACATAGGTGGATCATACCCTAATCATGTACATTCATGTGTATTGAAGGTTCTTTATTTGAGTTTCCACTCTAAAAGGGTACTTTCTCTCTTTTAAGGTACTTTCTCTCTCTTAAGATGCTTTCTCTCTCCTCACACTAGTAGATGGTGATAACACCTCTCTAGATCAGGTTGGGTTAAGTCATCATGGGCTAACATAAGCCAAAACATCATTAACATGTGATTATGGTTTTATTAGAAACAGGTATTACTCAATTAAACCCCTCAAGGGTATTTTGGTAATTTACCTCATGATCACCATCATGGGTCAATTCATTAATCACTTAGTCCCTTAATGTTCTAAGCTACCATTAAGATTTAGATTAGATCACCATTGAACCAATTACCACTTCAAGTGATTATGTATAAATAACATTGAAAACCTCCAAACGGTTTCAACCTTCAACCACCAAACGGTTTGAAACCGTTTGGGTGCGTTGACCATTTGCTAGGTTTGACTCCAAGACCGCATGACCTCAAGTTCGTTTGCCCAAACCGTTTGGGTGCGTTGACCGTTTGGAAAGGTTGACTTTCCAAACCGTTTGAGCTTATGCGGTTTGAAACCGTTTGATCAACTTGTCTTGAGATCGATTGGTCCAAACGACCTTGAGATCGTTTGAGCCCAAACGGTCTTGAGACCGTTTGGTCCAAATGGGCTCAAACCGTTTGGACCTCCAACATGGTTCAAAAGTTACAAATGTTTATGATTAAGTATGTTGAAGCCCTCAATTGGCCAAAGCCATGCTAACCAATTATAAATTGAGTCAATTAGGATGAGCCTCAATCAATTGGACACCAAATTAACCCTCAATTGAAATCCAATTAGGGTTAAGTCCATCTCAATTAGGGTTTCAAATCGGATGGTCATCAATATTCAACAATGTGAATCAATTCAAGGTTGAACCTATCAATTGACCTCCAATTGGGCCCAAACTTGGCCCAAACGGTCTTGAGATCGTTTGGATGACCTCCAAACGGTCTTGAGACCGTTTGCCCAAGAAATCATAAAATTCTAAGTTGATTTGATAGGGGTTGAACCTTAATTAAGTCACAAATCAGCAATTTGATTATTTCAATAACCCATTGTAATTGGGCTCTCAATCGATCAATTTATCTTAACCCTAGACCTCCAAACGGTCTTGGGTTGACACCAAACGGTCTTGAGACCGTTTGGATGAGTTCCAAATGGTCTTGAGACCGTTTGCCCATCCAATCTTTGGACTCTAGTGAAAATTCATCAAGGTTGGATCTATTGAGTTGATCATCACATCAATACTTAATTGCAATATGATTTGGTACCTTTGGACCTTCAATTGGTCAACTATACTTGACCCCAGACCTCCAAACGGTCTTGGGGTGACCCCCAAACGGTCTTGAGACCGTTTGGGTGATTCCCAAACGGTCTTGAAACCGTTTGGGCTAATCAACCCAAAATCTCAACTTAACTCATTGGAGATTCAGCACTAATTTCAATTAGGGTTTGCCCTATTAATCATCCTTCAACTCATGACTCGTTTGGAATTAATCCCTCAAATTTGGTGGGTCGTTAACTAACATCAGTATGAGCAGTAATCCCAAACGGTCAACATTTGGTCAACCATCTTAAACGGTCTTGAGACCGTTTGCCCAAAAAGGGAAAATTAAACATATTGAAAATCAGAACTTAATTCAATTGGTTTTGCTAATTGATTTGCTTATATCTCACGATTCCTTTGGAGTTAACCTCTCCAATTTTGTGGGTGATTAACCTACATAATTATGAACAAGATTCCCATACGGTCTTCACTTGGTCAACGGGACCAAACGGTCTTGAAGACCGTTTTCCCTCACACGACCCTGAAACCGTTTGCCCACCAAACGGTTTGAAACCGTTTGAACAAATGGTGGAGGTCGTTTGATAAAGTGGAAATCCGTGGATAAGCATAGGAATTAACGCCCTTATCTTCTACCTTGAGAAAAGGAGCAGTTCTTCACGATTTTGCTTGCAAGGATGCAAGGGAAGATAGGGAAGAAGAAGAACTAGCAACTATATGCATAGAAAAGATGTATAATCAAAGCATAAAGTTTAGAGTTATAAAACCCATCTAAAGGTTGTTCCTTGAGCTCCAAGCTTTAATGGCGTCTTTGAGATCCAAAGGTCGGCCAAGGTGAATTCTCCAAGGAAAAGTTGGAAAGGAATGGCTAGAAAGATAGAGCTAGGTGAGCTAGCCATGAATTCAACTTTGAAAACGAGTTTCCTCCATGAATTCAAGCAAAAGGGATGATCCAAACTTACCTAGGACCCTTGGTCGTCCTTCTCTGCTCCAGAGCCTAGCCTTGGTCGGTTTTGAGCAAGGGGAAAAGAAATGAAAGGGAGTGGGTCGTTCCCTTGCTAAGTGGAAAAGTTGTATATATACTTAGGTGAATTTTCAACATAAGGACATATGTTTTCCTCATTTCTCATCTAAGTCCTTCCTTTCTTCTTTTCACGTCCCCACATCTTATTTCTAAGGACAAACTTCTTCTAAGATCAAGAATTGAAGGCAAAGAGGATCAACCCATCACTAAAGCATACACATAAAAGGGCTATTATACATACACCTTGTTTATTCAATCACAAAGGTGTTCTTTGTTATATGATTATTCAAATGAAGTGCCCTCTTCATCATTTCTACTCTTAATGATGACAAAAGTTATAAAAGATATTTTAGATGATGTATTTTACAAGTTCCACCCCTCAAATTGGGTAAATTGCACTTTTCCCCAATTTAGGGTTTTCAAGCACCGGGATTGCTTCCACAGCTGCACCTTGGTGCCCAAGCTTGGGAAATCCCTCAAACCTTACCATCATCATTCTCATGATGTCTCAACATCAGAGGAATATCTCAACATGTGCAAATTGCAAGTTAACCCTTCTAACTGGGTAATTTGCACATAGGTCCCTGTATTACAAAACAATGCTACAACTTTATATAAAAAGGAGCAAAAAAACTGAAATATATGCTTCTGAGAAACTTAATTACATGCCCAAAGTTAATCACAAGGATTTAATTTAATATTTAGGCAAAACACCTAGGGTTAACTCATAACCCAGGTCAGGGATGTTACAAATTATCCACCCCTTACAAGGATTTCGTCCCCGAAATCGATAAGACATATTAAGAGAAAAGGGCAGGATACTTCCTTCTCATCTCATCCTCTAATTCCCAAGTGGCTTATTCAACACCACGGTGGTTCCAGAGGACTTTCACAAGACTTATATCTTTCTTCTTTAACTTTTTAATTCTGTTATCAAGGATTGACACTGGTCCCTCCTCATAGGATATATCATTATTCAATTCTACCTCCATAGGTTGTAGAATTGACTCGGTGTCTGGGTGACATTTCTTTAGCATAGAAATGTGAAACACAGGGTGTAACTTCTGTAACTCTGGTGGCAGCTCTAGTTTGTAGGCTACTTTTCCAATCCGTTCAATGATTGGATAAGGTCCCATAAATCTAGGAGCTAACTTCCCTTTCTTTCCAAAACGAAGGACTCCTTTCCACGACGAGACCTTGAGATACACTCTGTCTTCAACCTGGAACTCTAAGGGTCTACGACGCTTGTCAGCATAAGATTTCTGCCTATCTTGTGCAGTCTTAATCTATTGTTGTATTATCTTAATCTTTTCTGTAGTCTGCTGCACAAGATCAGGACCTAACAACATACGCTCACCAGTCTCGAACCAACACAGAGGTGATCTACAACGTCTACCATACAAGGCTTCATAAGGTGCCATATCAATACTATGCTGATAGCTATTGTTATAGGCAAATTCTATCAAGCTTAGGTGTAGATCCCAACTCCCGGTAAACTGGAGAACACATGCTCTCAACAAGTCTTCTAAGGTCTGTATGGTCCTTTCTGACTGTCCATCAGTCTGTGGATGAAAGGTCGTACTAAACCTTAGCTTGGTGCCTAAGGCTCTGTGTAACTGTTCCCAAAAACGACTTGTAAACTGAGGACCTCTGTCAGAAACTATTGTGACAGGAACTCTGTGCAAACGCACTATCTCTTGCACATACAACTGTGATAACCTTTCAGCAAAATAGGTTGTTTTGACAGGTAAGAAATGCGCTGTCTTAGTCAACCTATCTACAACTACCCAAATGGAGTCATGTCCCTTGTTTGTCCTGGGTAGGCCAACAACGAAGTCCATGGTCACATGGTCCCACTTCCACTGTGGTATGGGTAAAGGTTGCATTGTGCCTGCAGGTTTATGGTGTTCAGCTTTAACTTGCTGACACACAGGACATCTCAGAACAAATTCTACAACATCCTTCTTCATTCCAGGCCACCAATACAGATCTTTCAAATTTCGATACATCTTGGTGCTCCCTGGATGCATAGCATACATGGAAGAATGAGATTCTTCTAGGACTAACTTCCTCAAGTCATCCACATCCGAAACTATCATCCTTCCATTATAACAGACTACTTGGTCATCTGAGTCATGGAAACCATCTCGCTTGTCATTTCCATACTCAGATCTAATCTGCTGAACTGTAGCATCAACATGTTGTGCCTCCTTAATCTGCTCTCTTAGGGTAGGTTTAATATGCATCTCAGCCATCAACCCGGCTACCAATGACACCTTCAATTGTACATTGTCTTGCCTTAAAGAGATAAGCATATCTCTCTTAGAGTATACTAAAGAGTTTAGTTGTGCTCTATCCATGGTTGATGTTGCTGATTTCCTACTCAAGGCATCTGCAACAACATTGGCCTTCCCTGGATGGTAATCAATTGTACAATCGTAGTCCTTGATTAACTCCATCCAGCGACGTTGCCTCATGTTGAGTTCATGCTGAGAGAAGATATACTTAAGGTTCTTATGGTCAGTGAAAATCTGAAACGTCTCTCCATAAAGATAATGTCTCCAGATCTTCAAGGCATGAACCACGGCATCTAACTCTAGATTGTGTGTCGGATAATTCTCTTCGTGTTTCTTAAGCTGTCGGGAAGCAAAAGAAATCACTTGTTTATCCTGCATCAACACACATCCAAGTCCATTCTTAGAGGCATCACAGAAGACTACATATCCTTTTCCTTGCTCAGGTAGCACAAGCACAGGTGCACTTTTCAACCTCTCCTTCAACAACTGGAAAGACTATTGACACTTATCACTCCAAGAACAAGGAGCATCTTTCCGGGTTAACTTGGTCAAAGGTAAGGCTATAGAGCTAAAGTTTTTAATAAACCTTCGATAGTAACCAGCTAACCCCAAGAAGCTTCGAATCTCCGTCGGTGTCTTCGGTTGTTCCCATTGTAGAACAGATTCTACCTTTGCAGGGTCAACACGAATTCCCGAGGCAGATATCACATGTCCAAGAAAAGATACCTCCGGCAGCCAGAACTCACATTTGCTAAACTTAGCATACAGCTTATGTTCTCTTAGCAAGGTCAAAGCTTGGCGAAGATGCTGCTCATGCTGCTGAGCATCCCTGCTATAGATCAGAATGTCATCTATGAAGACGACAACACACTGATCAAGGAAGGGTCGAAAAATTCTATTCATGAGTTCCATAAATGCAGCTGGTGCATTGGTTAGTCCAAACGACATAACCGTGAACTCATAGTGACCATATCTTGTCCTAAAAGCAGACTTGGATATGTCACTATCCTTAATACGAAGTTGATGATATCTAGATCTCAAATCTATCTTTGAGAAGATTGTTGCACCACGCAACTGGTCAAAAAGATCATCAATCCTCGGTAAAGGGTACTTGTTCTTTATTGTTACTTTATTAAGTTGTCTGTAGTCAATGCACAACCGCATTGACCCATCTTTCTTTCTAACAAACAAAACCGGAGCACCCCATGGTGAAGTGCTTGGTCGGATAAAGCCCTTCTCAAGTAACTCTTGAAGCTGTTTCTTGAGTTCTGCCATCTCGGCAGGTGCCATCCTATACGGAGTCTGGGCTATGGGTTTCGTATCTGGGATCAGATTGATTTCAAAATCAATCTCCCGAGGTGGTGGTATACCAAGAAGTTCTTTAGGAAACACATCCTCGAATTCCCTGACTATGGGAACTTCAGCAGGATTGGGACCTTCCTTGGTAACATCTACCACATGGGCCAAGAATGCATAACATCCTTGTCTCAACAGCTTATCAACAACCATAGCTGATACAAGACAGGTGGGTAGAATCTTTCTTTCACCTTGAAAGATCCATGTGTCGCCTTCATCAGCAAACACAGCCAACTTGGATTCACAATCCAAGACAACTTTATACCTTTCTAAGGTATCCATCCCGAGGATTATATCAAATCCTTGCATATCAAGTGGTATAAGGTCCACTTGAATGCGATGATCAGAAAAGAAGAGGATGTAGGGAGAACATACCTCCTGCAAAACAGCAGACCCACTCAACGGAGTCTCCAACAACAAACTATCTGCCCTATGACTAACCGTCATATTGTAGTTACGAATCACTCTCCGAGTGATAAAAGAGTACGTAGCACCCGGGTCAATCAGAACACATACAATACATGATGTAGACATATCAGAATATAAAAGTTTCATCTGACCTGCCACTACCCGTGGATTGACCACTGCTTCAGGTGGGTTCATAGCATAGAACCTTGCTGTTGCCTGGTGTTGAGGTGGTGCTCATGATCCAGCTTGAGACGCTTGCCCACGTCCTCGAGCTGCTCCTTGATGTTGTCTATTCTGAGGTCCTTGTTGATTCTGTCTCGGAGGCTGTGTCACACTGACAGACCTAGAACGGCAATCCTTCATCAAGTGTCCCACCTTACCACAGTTGTAGCAACTCCTCTCCTGTTGTTGTGGTCTGGGTGGTCCAGTTACTGACATTGATGCAGAACTGTGCGTCCCTTGGGGCGGTTGACTCCGTCCTCTACCTCTGCTTGGTGTCCATTGAGTTTGAAAACTTGACCTGGGTGGTGGAGGGTTAGGTGCAGAGAATCTAGGTTTCTTGGGATCCCTAGATGAAGAACCCTAGAACTGTGGATATCTTTTCTGAGTTTGTCTCTTCTCAACCACAGATCTCTCTATCCTTCGGACTGACTCAACGAAGGTAGAGAATCTCTCTCGGTTTTCTAAGGCAGACACAGGGGTTGATATATCAGCATTCAAACCCTTTTCGAATCTTCTGATTCCTTCCTCCTCTGTGGCAGCCATGTGCGGACAGAACCGCAGCAACTCCATGAACTTAGCTTCATACTCGCTAATGTTCATCATACCCTACCTTAGTCTCTCAAACTGAGAGATCTTCTCATCTAGGAAGGTCTTTGGAAAATATCTATGATAAATTCCCGACGAAACTCTTCCCATGAGAACTCGATTCCAGGTCTCTTCTGCTCTTCCATGTTCCACCAGTGACCAGCACTGCCTTTGAGAAGATAGACAGCATGTCTAACCTTCTCAGCTTCTGGGATAATAAGAATCTTGAAAGCCTTCTCCAACTCTGTCAGCCATAAATCAGCATCTGCGGGGTCGGCAGTCCCAAAGTACTCGGTAGCTCCGACACGACGAAGTCGTTCGAACGTCTTACCGATACCTTGTGTTTTAGGTTGGACAGGTGCCCTAGGTGTAGGAATGGGCATCCTGTCGGTTATGTGTGTCATGGCAGTCATGAACTGCCCGAACATTGTCTGTACAGCTGGGTTACCCATGTCGGCTGGGTCAAACTGGGGTGGCTCTCTTGGTGACTCTGGTGCAGGCTGTTCTATTCTTGGAACCCTTGCACCACCTTGAGGTGCACTAGCACTACTCTCTGCCACATGCTCATCATGAGGCTTAGCCATCCTTATGTATCTTCTTCTCCTGAGGAGCAGAAGATTCTATTAGATAAGGAAGGAGTACTAAAGATAGACTCGACATCCTAAGTCCTATGCCTCTGTAGACTCAACTGACCTAGAGCTCTGATACCACTAATTGTGGGCTCTGATCTCCAAACCACGATATAAAAACGATTCAAACTTAGCGGAAGCGATTCGATTAACAGCGGAAGACAAAAATCACAGAAAATTAAAACTTTTCAAAACAAGAGCTTGAATCCATAAAAGCTTCTTCCCTAACAAGAGATAAATTGTTTACATCTCATGATAATTACTTCTTGAGTAATTATATACATCAAGATACAAAATCTCAAGAACTCATAACAAAAGACTCCAAGACCTGAGAGTACAGAGGACACATAGGACTGACTCTAACTACACCACATGGCAGGCTAAATCTCCACCTGAGATTTACTGCTGCTCCTGGTGTTGCTGCTGCTACTGCTGGGACTGGTCACCTGTAGACCGGTTCCTCCGTCTCCGACGTCCACCTAAAAAGTTGAAGTCTACGGGGTGAGACAATATTACATAATTGTCCCAGCGAGAGTTATAACTCTCCGCCAGAAGCTTTATTATAACATCAAAGAATATTTTAAGTAGTAAAGCTTTCAAAGTATTCAATAGTAGTTGCATCTATAAACAAGAGCTAAACATTTATGAGACATGAAGAATATAAGCACTATTACATTGTATCATCAATCAACAAACTCGTAGTTATCTCTAACATGTATACTACGTGGTTGATTATGTTTTACAAACAATATTATGCCCTGTGGAGATGAGGCATACCACTCATACTCCAACTGATTGCTAAGAAGTCACATCAGTATCATACATAGGTCATTAAGAGAGCCGGATTCTTATGACCTTCACCTTCCTCAGTCAGTAAGAGGATTACTTGTAGGACATCTTGTGTCTCTACTATTATAGCTCACCAGGGTAAACTGGTCCTTCGCTATTCTAGAGTTACAGTGGCGTTCTGTACTCTCTTCGTCATCAGGAGATTTCATGTTTATCTCCACTGATACGGATATTTATGTTTTCTTCGTCATCAGGAGGTTTCATGTTTACCTACTACTGATACGGTATGGGATTGTAGTGAAGGATTGACGGATTACATATCTACATCAATTTCCTACACTAGGATGTAAGGTTCTACACATCCATATACCCCACATACTCACTAGTATGTGATCCAGGAGTTCCCTTAGGAAAACCTGTTTCGCCATCATTTGATCTCTGACAATGATGGGTCTATGATCAGGGCTCTACATGGATCTCTGACAATCATTTGATCTCTGACAATGATGGGTGATTCCCAAACGGTCTTGAAACCGTTTGGGCTAATCAACCCAAAATCTCAACTTAACGCATTGGAGATTCAGCACTAATTTCAATTAGGGTTTGCCCTATTAATCATCCTTCAACTCATGACTCGTTTGGAATTAATCCCTCAAATTTGGTGGGTCGTTAATTAACATAATTATGAGCAGTAATCCCAAACGGTCAACATTTGGTCAACCATCTTAAACGGTCTTGAGACCGTTTGCCCAAAAAGGGCAAATTAAACAGATTGAAAATCAGAACTTAATTCAATTGGTTTTGCTAATTGATTTGCTTATATCTCACGATTCCTTTGGAGTTAAACTCTCAAATTTTGTGAGTGATTAACCTACATAATTATGAACAAGATTCCCATACGGTATTCGCTTGGTCAATGGGACCAAACGGTCTTGAAGACCATTTTCCCTCACACGACCCTGAAACCGTTTGCCCACCAAACGGTTTGAAACCGTTTGAACAAATGGTGGAGGTCGTTTGATAAAGTGGAAATCCGTGGATAAGCATAGGAATTAACGCCCTTATCTTCTCCCTTGAGAAAAGTATCAGTTCTTCACGATTTTTCTTGCAAGGATGCAAGGGAAGATAGGGAAGAAGAAGAACTAGCAACTATATGCATAGAAAAGATGTATAATCAAAGCATAAAGTTTAGAGTTATAAAACCCGCCTAAAGGTTGTTCCTTGAGCTCCAAGCTTCCAATCTCCAAGCTTTAATGGCGTCTTTGAGCTCCAAAGGTCGGTCAAGGTGAATTCTCCAAGGAAAAGTTGGAAAGGAATGGCTAGAAAGATAGAGCTAGGTGAGCTAGCCATAAATTCAACCTTGAAAACGAGTTTCCTCCATGAATTCAAGCAAAAGGGATGATCCAAACTTACCTAGGACCCTTGGTCGTCCTTCTCTGCTCCAGAGCCTAGCCTTGGTCGGTTTTGAGCAAGGGGAAAAGAAATGAAAGGGAGAGGGTCGTTCCCTTGCTAAGTGGAAAAGTTGTATATATACTTAGGTGAATTTTCAACATAAGGACATATGTTTTCCTCATTTCTCATCTAAGTCCTTCCTTTCTTCTTTTCACGTCCCCACATCTTATTTATAAGGACAAACTTCTTCTAAGATCAAGAATTGAAGGCAAAGAGGATCAACCCATCACTAAAGCATACACATAAAAGGGCTATTATACATACACCTTGTTTATTCAATCACAAAGGTGTTCTTTGTTATATGATTATTCAAATGAAGTGCCCTCTTCATCATTTCTACTATAAATGATGACAAAAGTTATAAAAGATATTTTAGATGATGTATTTTACAAGTTGCACCCCTCAAATTGGGTAAATTGCACTTTTCCCCAATTTAGGGTTTTCAAGCACCGGGATTGCTTCCACAGCTGCACCTTGGTGCCCAAGCTTGGGAAATCCCTCAAACCTTACCATCATCATTCTCATGATGTCTCAACATCAGAGGAACATCTCAACATGTGCAAATTGCAAATTAACCCTTCTAACTGGGTAATTTGCACATAGGTCCATGTATAACAAAACAATGCTACAACTTTATATAAAAAGGAGCAAAAAAACTGAAATATATGCTTCTGAGAAACTTAGTTACATGCCCAAAGTTAATCACAAGGATTTAATTTAATATTTAGGCAAAACACCTAGGGTTAACTCATAACCCAGGTCAGGGATGTTACACCAAGGTTGAGCATTTAATGCAAAACTCTATATGAGGTTCCTAGTGTATAGTTGAGTGCCTCCTACAACCTCCTCTCTAT
Organism: Alisma plantago-aquatica; assembly: GCA_963693085.1. Taxonomy (NCBI): domain Eukaryota; kingdom Viridiplantae; phylum Streptophyta; class Magnoliopsida; order Alismatales; family Alismataceae; genus Alisma; species Alisma plantago-aquatica. Next base: position 532,483,198 of record OY856412.1, on the reverse strand, counting down.
CTCTCTCTCTCACTTCTAAGCTTAATCACTTGCTACATCCATTAGAGTGAGTAGGAGATTTGTAAGAGAGTGGATTTTTTTATCAATTGATCTAGGGTTTTGAAACCAATTGAGCTAGGGTTGAAATCAATTGAATTTGATTTGTTTGAAGTCATTAGGTCATGAGACCAATTGATCCTTGAATCCATGGAAACCGTTTGGTCTCTAATGGTTTGAAACCGTTTGACCTCTAACAATTGTGAAACTGTTTGGTCACCAAATGGTTTGAAACCGTTTGGTCTCTAACGGTTTGAAACTGTTTGACCATCAAAATTTTGAAACCGTTTGACAATAATATTCTTGAGGTGTGTGCTAAAATTATGTCATCATCATCATCAAGCTTCATACCTATGATTTCTATTGTCGTATATATGATGATTTCAGATATTATTCAAGAAGAAAATAAAAGATCAACATATGTTGAGAAATTTAAATCAATAATAACATTAATGGGTTCAAGTTATATAACCCACCTTCAAAGTAGCTTCAAAGCTTCAATCTTCTCGTCTCTAATGGTGAAAAAAGCTCCTTCAACTATCCAAGGTTCGTTTCCAACTCTTTGGATGCAAACGATAATCAAGGTTGAGCATTGGATGGAAGAAAGAAGAAAATCAATGTTGAAATCCGATTTCAACCATCAATCCAAGGTTGAAGATGATCATGGAGCTTACCTTCATATTGGGGAACATTTTCCTCCTTCTCCTAAGCTCCTTGGTCGTCGGCCAAAGCAAGGAAAGAAAGTGGTTTGCAAAATAGCCTTCCAAGTAAGGAGAAAATTGAGTATATGTAATTGATTTTCTAGGAGAGAGAAAGTAGGAGAAAATTCATCCACTTTCTTACCACATGCCCCCTACACTTCCTTGCCTTCGAATCCATCTTCCTTTCCCTCAATTTCCTTTCAATTATCCTTGAATTAAAAGCAACCACTTTAAGCACCTTAAACATTCTAATACTGTAACATCCCTGACCTGGGTTATGAGTTAACCCTAGGTGTTTTGCCTAATTATGTAATTAAGATACTGGTGATTATCGTTTTGCATGTAATTAAGTTCCTGAGGAACATACTTTTCCTTTTCTGTCCCTTTTAAACAATGATTGAATTGATTGTTTTGTAATACAGGGACCTATGTGCAATTTACCCAGTTAGAAGGGTTAACTTGCAATTTGCACATGTTGAGATGTTCCTCTGATGTTGAGACATCATAAGAATGTTTATGGTAAAGTTTGAGGGATTTCCCAAGCTTGAGCACCAAGGTGCAGCTGTGGAAGCAATCCCTGTGCTTGAAACCCTAAATTGGAGTAAAGTGCAATTTACCCAATTTGAGGGGTGCAACTTGTAAAATACACCATCTAAAATATCTTGTAAGACTCTTGTCATCATTTAGAGAAGAAATGACGAAGAAGTCACTTCAATTGAATAATCATATAATGAAAAACACCTTTGTGATTGAATAATCAAGGTGTAAGTACTATAGCCTTTTATGTGTGTGCTTTAGTAATAAGTTGATCTTCTTGCCTTCATTTCTTGACCTTAGAAGAAGTTTGTCCTTAGAAATAAGAAGAAGGGACGAGCAAAGAAGAAAGGAGGGACTTAGTTGAAAGTGAGGAAAACCTATGTGCCTATGTTGAAATTCCACCTAAGTATATAAGCCTTTTTCCCCTCTTTACAAGGGAACATTTCTTTCGTTTCCTTCACTGTTCCCCTTGCTCAAACCGACCAAGGAGAGCTCTGGAGCTCAGGAGGACGACCAGGGGAGTGCAAGGTAGGTTTGGATCCTTCCTTTTTCTTAAATTCTTGGATGAAACTCGAATTCAAGGTCAAATTCATGGCTAGCTCACTTAGCTCTATCTTTCTAGCCATCTCTTCTCAACTTTTCTTGGAGGATTCACCTTGGCCGACCTATGGAGCTTCTAGGACGCCATTAAAGGCTTGGAGCTCGAAAGCTTGGAGCTCAAGGAGCAAGCTTTAGGAGGGTTTTATAACTCTAAACCTATGCTTTGTTATATACATCTTTTCTATGCTTTTAGTTGCTAGTTCTTCTTCTTCCCTATCTTCCCTTGCTTCCTTGCAAGTAAATCCGTGAGGAACTATTGCTGTTCTTGAGCTAAAAGATGAGGGTGTTATTTCCTATGCTTATCCACAGTTTTCCACTTTACCATACGACCTCAACCAATTGCCCATACGGTTTACAAAACCGTTTGGTGGGCAAACGGTTTCAAGGTCGTATGAAGGCATACGGTCTCAAGACCGTATGGCCGCGTTGACCAAGCCTGTACCATACGGGAATCCTGTTCAAAATTATGTAGGTTAATCACCCACAAAATTTGATAGGTTAACTCCAAAGGAATCGTGAGATATAGGCAAAACAATTAGCAAATTCAATTGAATTTAGTTCTGATTTTCAATCTGCTTAATTTGCCCTTTTTGGGCAAACGGTCTCAAGACCGTATAAGGTCATTCGACCTCAAGACCGTATAAGGTCATTCGACCTCAAGACCGTATAAGGTCATTCGACCTCAAGACCGTATAAGGTCATTCGACCTCAAGACCGTATAAGGTCATTCGACCTCAAGACTGTATAAGGTCATTCGACCTCAAGACCGTATAAGGTCATTCGACCTCAAGACCGTATAAGGTCATTCGAACTCAAGACCATATAAGGTCATTCGACCTCAAGATCGAATGAGGACATTCAACCTCAAGATCGTATGAAGGTTGAAGGTGTGAAACCTATTGGAGACTTTTGAAGTTATGTCTGCCTAATGCCTTGAAGGCTTAAATGGTTTAATAGTTGTTCAACCTAAACCCTAATGATACCAAAAGACATTAAGGGTCAAGTGGTTAGTAAATTAAACCATGATGATGATCAATGTGTAATTTACCATAATACCCTTGAAAGGTTCAATTGAGTGAAACCTTATTCTAATAAAACCCTAATCACTTAATAGTGGTGATTTGGTCTATGTTAATCAAAGTGGACTTAACCCAACCTAATCTAGATTGGTGTTATCACCATCTACAAGTATGAGGAGAGAGAAAGTGTCATGCCCCAATCTCACACTAACCACAAACCACAAGATTAGGATGCAACAGGATGGGATTAACACATAAGCCAACCACTCTTCACTTTTTAAAGCATTTTAAAGAGATTAATAGGATAATCCGATTTATGCTGTAAAATGAAACTAAACAAACTGCGGAAATATCTTATTTAAACTGACTAGAAAGATAAACAGAGTCTACATCATTTTACATTGTTTGACATAAATAAAGCATAACAGTTAATTTACATCTTTACACATTCTCTCTCTCTCACACACCTTGTTCCACAGATCGAGGGGAAAGGACTAAGAGACCTCTAACTACTATCTACGAACCTTCTATTGACTAGGCGTAAGGATAAAACGATCCTTCTAATTTCCTGCTGCTGATGATAACCTGAAAATGTTTTGAGTAGAGGTATGAGCCTACTCGCTCAGTGAATAGCATTTCACTTAGCTATCACTAAACAACTCATCAGGTTTATAAACTGAAATTAAACATAAATGCAGAACTAAGCAAGGCAGTTTTAATAACATAACAGATTTACAGAATATAATCACATTTCCTAGCATCAACAGGTAATTCAGATAAATGAACAGTTATATAAATTTACTGTGAACCTACTTGATTATTTATTCATTTTATTTTTATGCCCTAAAGATATGCAGTGTACTCTGCATATAAAGATCCGCAGCAAGTTCATGCTACGGCCCCACCGTACAAGACTTAGCGACACACCCGGGGAGTGCTAAGTCTGACTACTCGTCCTGGTCTGCACAGGACACAGGCTCCTCGGCCTCCTCGCACAACCACGTGTGCTCTCGACTCCTCCTTAAACCTGAGTACACCGGCGGAGAGTCACAGGGTTACCTTCGTGACACAAGCATGAATGGTGTTAGATAACCGTGTTTTCTATTGATATCGCAGTGCCATTGTGACACAAGCACAATTGTTGTTAGACACTGCCCTTTTCTCTTTCCTCGTTTGTCCGCGACACAAGCACGGATGATGTTGCAACACGAGTTTCACCCCAAAGTTGCAGACCCGTCTAAGGGGTTCTACGGTGTTAGGGCATCTAGGTCTATACTTGATTAGACAATAAACAAATAAACAGGAAAATTACATTTCATACATAATGCACAATCTGAATATCACAAGAAGCGCATATATAACCTTTATCGTAATTAAACACAAATCAGAATCATTTATCCAGTTTCTATGTTAAACATCTTATTTTGAAATTAGTAAATACATTGCAACTATAATATAGGAAATTGCATCATTTTCGTTAAGCATATCACGTAGTTCGATTCTAATAAATCTAACATACTCTATTGAATGAACTATACTGTTTAGGAGTTATATCAATTAATATAGAAGCAATAAAACAATCAATTTGAGTTAAATATTGATTTCTAAATGAACTACTACTCACCCACTTCGGTGTGTTCGTATACACCGAAAAACGTCCACAACCACGCCTAATTCTGCCCTTTACAGCAGAGTGCACGCCGTGCACCTGGGCAGAAACTCGTTCTGCTATCTGTAACTTTACACGCCGTGCAATTTAATTTGCACGCCGTGCAACCTGTGCAGAGACGGAAATCTTATTGTAGATGAACTCGATTTAGCACCTAATTAAGGCTATAAGCTACAGATTCTAGATTTGGAATCTCAATCAAAAGCCAAAGCTACCTTTCTTTGGTGTCTCATGCGTCCAGGGCCGGATTCGGGGCATTCATTGGGTCTTCTTCAACCTTTGGTATTTCCTGTTTATGGTCTTGTTGCATCAAGTTGCTTCACGCACACAACAGGGTGGCGGAAGAACTCAGCTAGGATGCTCAAACACGGCTGGGAACGAAGCTCCTATGCTTCTATTTTGCAATTCAATTGGCCCCTGGCCATTGCTCCTTGCGGCAGTTGCTGCAGCTTGTTGGGCGTCACCCCTAGCTAGGTGAGCATCACGCTTAGGGCTTAGGTGAAGGGAAGGTCGGAAGCATCGTCGTGGAGATCTGAAGGTGCTGCGGAGCCGCCCTATCCCTCCAAAATTGATGGTTGTGGGCTACAGGTTAGGGCGCCGCGCTGCAGGTCGAGCTGCAGGTTGGAAGGCGCTGCTTGGGTGCGGAGGTGAAAGGAAGGGGAGGAGGAAGAAGAGAAGAAGGAGAGGAGGACGGGACTGCGGAATCGGGGCTAAGGAGCGAAAATCGGCCGCCCACTCCTCCTTGCTGCAGGTCGGTCGACCTGTTACCTGGGCGCCGCTCGAGCAATCGCTCTGCGGTTCTGTTCTATCGGTCGGGAAGAAGAGAAGATAAGTTACAGGAAAAGAAAAAAAATCAACCGACCCACTAAAAAAAAGAAAATAAATTCTGGAAAAATTGCATTCCAGTCCAGAGTTCTTATAATTGCCATAACTATGGCCTCGGGGGTCCAACTTGATCGCTTCTTCTTGCAATATTTTAAGCACAAAATTCTCTACCAACTCAAAGCATGAAAACATACTGATTAGACTGTTTGACTAGATCAAAACTCAAAAATGCGATTGTGATTACTTGATTCAACTTAATGAACTAAATAATCAACATGGATATCATTAGTCGCCTCAGGTGATTTAAACTCAACTATTGATTCACATATTAACTTATCTTGATTATTCATGATGTTTAACAAAAACTTAGCACTAATTGGGGTGTTTTACGTAATTCAAGGTATTTATTAACTAACCCTGATATGGGTCGTAACAATCTCCCTCCCTTAAAAGAATTTTGTCCCGAAATTCCTAAAAGAGTAAAGGAAACTTGTTACGCACATCTATCCCAAAACTCCCCATGTGACTCCTTCTAGGTTAAGATTTCTCCACAGAACTTTCACTAATGGTATATCACGATTCTTGAGTTTCTTGATCCAGTGATCAACTATCGGTATTGGTCCCTCAACATGGGACACATCTGATCGGATCCCAGATCAAACCACAAAACATTGTCTTGTAGAACTGTTATAACAGTATCTCAAATTATGGTAATTACTGAGAAATTATCATACTATACATGCAGACAAACTTTTAAATTCTTAAATAAACAGAATGCATGTCATTTTGGTACTAAAATTAAATCATGCAATTTAACTGTTAAACATCATCACATCTTATAATGAAAATTGATATCAAGATACTTAATTCATCGTACACCCTATCCTTAGGGTTTCATTTGCCTTGTTCATTCATCACATGCCAACACCCTACTCTTAGGGTTATCTCATTCAGTAATCACATGGCAACACCCTACTCTTAGGGTTTCCATTATCTCATCTGTTTGATTTCAATTCAAATCACAATACGGTATCATCCTAGAACTGGCAACGCAGTATATTCAAAATCATTGTAATTACTGAGTAATGTTTATATCATGCATGTAGACAGATTAGAAATTCATAAATATTTCAAACTCAATCAATTTTGGCACATACATACTGAATTTCATGTAATTGAACATCTTATTACATCAATAAGAGTAATTTACTTCACTTATAAGAAATCATCTGTAATATTTATCAATTGTCTGAAATTTCTCGAAGTACGTGCATGTCAACCAAATTCCTGGTTTATGCACCACATAACTCAATTAAGAGATATTTTCGTATCATAACACAAATATTTAACAGTGCTTGAGGATTTCTAATAATATCTCAGAGAATCGTGCCCATTCATGTAAATGTTAAGTCACACACATTAACATAACAGGAAGCATGCATTTAGGTTTATTTACATATTTTAATGTTGTCTTGCTAGCTTGAAATCGTGCATCTAATGATTTACCAAATTTGTATTGCCTGGGTTTATAATCAAACCGTACCATTATCATTTGTGTATTTCTAATCTCAATATTCACATTAAGCAAACTCTATAAGACTTAAATGTTCTTCCCAACTTCCACTGAGATGCATAACACATGCTCTCAGCATGTCCTTAGGAGTCCGAATGGTCCTCTCAGACTAACCATCCGTCTGCGGATGAAAAGATTATACTGAATCTTAACTTTGTGCCCGAAGCACGATGCAACTGCTTCTACAATTCTAAATGTGAGCTTAGAATCTCAATATGATATGATTGAAACTGGATTACCAAGCAACCTAATTATTTTATCCATGTATATCTTAATCAAGTCTCGAGACATCACAGGTCGACTTAATATGAAGAAAGCGAGCAGACTAAATTAGTCTATCCACAATCATTCATATCAAATCACCACCTCTAGGTGTCCTGGGTAATCTTACCACAAAATCCATTGTGATAAATTCCCATTCCTATTCAGGCATAGAAAAGGATTACAAGGTAGCTATAGATCTCTAGGGTTCAGCTTTAACCTACTGGTACACACTACTTCTAACCACGTACTCAGTTACATCCTTCTGCATATCTGACCATCCATTTCAACTTCTTGGATTTCATATACATCTTAGTGTCTTCCTGAAAACATAGCATACATCAATACATACACTTCTATAAAAATTCTTTTCTTTCAGCTTTTCCCCTTAAAGAATTTTACACTATCTTGAGATACACACAACATGTCATGTTAATACAACACCTTATCATCATAAAAACTTAAACTGTAGTCTCTTTTCCTCCTATCATGTCATGCATAGTCTGGTTTAACTCACTATCACCCTATTGTAGTTTCTTGATCTGATCATAAGAAGTAGGCTTAACTTACATCTATACAATCAAATCACTTTGTGTTGTCACCCTTAAGCCTAAGTTCAGCTTCCACATTTCTACTAACAGGTCTCTATTGAAACCTGTCATAGAGAATGCATTGGCTGTTGAACTTGACTTTCTGTTGAAAACATCATTCACCACATTCTCCTTACCAGGGTGGTGATCTATTGTCACATCATAAAGATAGTGACGCCATGTCTTAAAAACATGAACTACATCAACCATCTTCAGATTATATCTCGGGTAATACTCCGATTTCTATGCTACCTTCTTATGGCTACATTTTAGCTTTATGTTTTACTCTATTCTCTAAGTCATTTCATGTTGCTCATGTACCGTTTAGATTATCTACCTCAAAACCCTAGGTCACTATCAAGGCCGGTTTACTTTTCATAGAACAAATCTCAAAGTCTTATTTTACAAAGTTACTAGTATTCAAGGTTACATCACTAATGATATCCCTTAAACTACTACAACTTTAATCATTTTAGGGTTTGATCCTGTATTAATAGCATAGAATTATTGTGTGTGTGTGGTCGATTATATAAATCAAATTGAGTTGCTTGGGTTAATAACATATTAACCCAACACTCAACTTTAATTACATTAGCTGAAAATTCAGTTTTCACAATAGTTTCTGTAATTAGTTTATTAAACTGCTAAAAGAAGCTCAAAAAATTCTTAAAATTTTATATGTTGTGCCTAATAAAGTTTTAGACCTCCATTAAAAATTTCAGGTCATTTCCAGTTACCAATAATTAATTAAAAATCGAACAGTGCACTGCTATATTGCAGTCTGCAGCAGATTCGGTCGAGTTGCAACTCGACCGACACCTTACTGTAGAGATCAAAAGTCATCCAAAAATTACGCCAAATTAATAGAGTGTCTAAAATTTGTGATTTTCAAACATAGTTAAAATTTGAGATCAATTGGACGTACCAATAAAAAGATAAAATTCAATTACCACACTGCTATATAAATCTGAAGATGTGATCAGTCGAGTTTGAAACTCAGCCGATGAACAGGTCAGAACATTCTTCAAAAATTCTGATATCTTCCAATGTTGCTTACATTTTATATATCCAACTCATATCCAAATTGGAGCTAAATCAAAGTTACACATAAAATAATAAAAATCATCTAGTGAGACATTCTATTTATCAAATTCTGTATTCATGTGTTATTTGAATCCTAATTTGGGCCAATTAGGGTCTATGCTTCTCAAACCCTAATTTTCAAGATAAAAGAACATTTAGACTTATATTCATTTTACTTGTTAATAGGAGCCATTAGATCCCAGTAACGCATCCTGCCAGCCGGACCAGGCCAAACCTGTAGTCCTGAAGCCAAGAGCTACTCGGGATTAATCAACCCCTATTAATCTTAAACATGTGGAAAGAATATCCACTTAGGGCAAACTCAATTAAACATAATTTCGGGTCTACTTTAATACAAAGAAAAAAAACATTAAACAATTCACTTCATGTCACAACATTATAAAAGAATCATGTTTACTTTGCAAACTGAAAATTTTCATTTCATGCATATAAAAGCATTTCCAGTGATCTTTATATCAAATAAGCAAAATCAAGTAAGAGTTATATCGCATCCTATATGTAATCTCTTGTTCCTATATTAATTTCTTATTTCATAACCCTAAGATTTGTAGGGTTTTCTCTCTAGCCTATCCTTCCTCTGCATACCTGGCCAGGGCATCCAGAGAAGAACAGACAGAGTAGCTTGATACTGGTCAATCTAAGTATTCAGACACCTGGTCAGGGTATCTAAACACTCAGACCTTCCAGAGCTAAAACACATCATTCATTATTCGCCTTACTTATAACTTTATTCTTTGACCTTAATGATTCTTAACGACTCATCTTAGCTCATTACTTGATTCTCGTGACCAGATCCTCTTCCTGTTATCTGCAATAATATAACAGAACACTTCCTGTTAGAAAATTACAGATAGAAGAAAGACACCTAAACCTTAATCCTATTGGTCTCTTATCGTCCCCTGACCTTGAGTAACTATGTACTCAAACCAAAGCTCTGATACCAAAAATTGTCACGCCCCAATCTCACACTAACCACAAACCACAAGATTAGGACGCAACAGGATGGGATTAACACATAAGCCAACCACTCTTCACTTTTTAAAGCATTTTAAAGAGATTAATAGGATAATCTGATTTATGCTGTAAAATGAAACTAAACAAACTGCGGAAATATCTTATTTAAACTGACTAGCAAGATAAACAGAGTCTACAGCATTTTACATTGTTTGACATAAATAAAGCATAACAGTTAATTTACATCTTTACACATTCTCTCTCTCTCACACACACCTTGTCCCACAGATCGAGGGGAAAGGACTAAGAGACCTCTAACTACTATCTACGAACCTTCTATTGACTAGGCGTAAGGATAAAACGATCCTTCTGATTTCCTGCTGCTGATGATAACCTGAAAATGTTTTGAGTAGAGGTATGAGCCTACTCGCTCAGTGAATAGCATTTCACTTAGCTATCACTAAACAACTCATCAGGTTTATAAACTGAAATTAAACATAAATGCAGAACTAAGCAAGGCAGTTTTAATAACATAACAGATTTACAGAATATAATCACATTTCCAAGCATCAACAGGTAATTTAGATAAATGAACAGTTATATAAATTTACTGTGAACCTACTTGATTATTTATTCATTTTATTTTTATGCCCTAAATATATGCAGTGTACTCTGCATATAAAGATCCGCAGCAAGTTCATGCTACGGCCCCACCGTACAAGACTTAGCGACACACCCGGGGAGTGCTAAGTCTGACTACTCGTCCTGGTCTGCACAGGACACAGGCTCCTCGGCCTCCTCACACAACCACGTGTGCTCTCGACTCCTCCTTAAACCTGAGTACACCGGCGGAGAGTCATAGGGTTACCTTCTCGACACAAGCACGAATGGTGTTAGATAACCGTGTTTTCTGTTGATATCGCAGTGCCATTGTGACACAAGCACAATTGTTGTTAGACACTGCCCTTTTCTCTTTCCTCGTTTGTCTGCGACACAAGCACGGATGATGTTGCAACACGAGTTTCACCCCAAAGTTGCAGACCTGTCTAAGGGGTTCTACGGTGTTAGGGCATCTAGGTCTATACTTGATTAGACAATAAACAAATAAACAGGAAAATTACATTTCATACATAATGCACAATCTGAATATCACAAGAAGCGCATATATAACCTTTATCATAATTAAACACAAATCAGAATCATTTATCCAGTTTCTATGTTAAACATCTTATTTTGAAATTAGTAAATACATTGCAACTATAATACAGGAAATTGCATCATTTTCGTTAAGCATATCACGTAGTTCAATTCTAATAAATCTAACATACTCTATTGAATGAACTATACTGTTTAGGAGTTATATCAATTAATATAGAAGCAATAAAACAATCAATTTGAGTTAAATATTGATTTCTAAATGAACTACTACTCACCCACTTCGGTGTGTTCGTATACACCGAAAAACGTCCACAACCACGCCTAATTCTGCCCTTTACAGCAGAGTGCACGTCGTGCACCTGGGCTGCACGCCGTGCACCTGGGCAGAAACTCGTTCTGCTGTCTGTAACTTTGCACACCGTGCAATTTAATTTGCACGCCATGCAACCTGCGCAGAGACGGAAATCTTATTGTAGATGAACTCGATTTAGCACCTAATTAAGGCTATAAGCTACAGATTCTAGATTTGGAATCTCAATCAAAAGCCAAAGCTACCTTTCTTTGGTGTCTCATGCGTCCAGGGCCGGATTCGGGGCATTCGTTGGGTCTTCTTCAACCTTTGGTATTTCCTGTTTATGGTCTTGTTGCATCAAGTTGCTTCACGCACACAACAGGGTGGCGGAAGAACTCAGCTAGGATGCTCAAACACGGCTGGGAACGAAGCTCCTATGCTTCTATTTTGCAATTCAATTGGCCCCTGGCCATTGCTCCTTGCGGCAGTTGCTGCAGCTTGTTGGGCGTCGCCCCTAGCTAGGTGAGCATCACGCTTAGGGCTTAGGTGAAGGGAAGGTCGGAAGCATCGTCGTGGAGATCTGAAGGTGCTGCGGAGCCGCCCTATCCCTCCAAAATTGATGGCTGCGGGCTACAGGTTAGGGCGCCGCGCTGCAGGTCGAGCTGCAGGTTGGCAGGCGCTGCTTGGGTGCAGAGGTGAAAGGAAGGGGAGGAGAAAGAAGAGAAGAAGGAGAGGAGGACGGGACTGCGGAATCGGGGCTAAGGAGCGAAAATCGGCCGCCCACTCCTCCTTGCTGCAGGTCGGTCGACCTGTTACCTGGGCGCCGCTCGAGCAATCGCTCTGCGGTTCTGTTCTATCGGTCGGGAAGAAGAGAAGATAAGTTACAGGAAAAGAAAAAAATCAACCGACCCACTAAAAAAAAGAAAATAAATTCTGGAAAAATTGCATTCCAGTCCAGAGTTCTTATAATTGCCATAACTATGGCCTCGGGGGTCCAACTTGATCGCTTCTTCTTGCAATATTTTAAGCACAAAATTCTCTACCAACTCAAAGCATGAAAACATACTGATTAGACTGTTTGACTAGATCAAAACTCAAAAATGCGATTGTGATTACTTGATTCAACTTAATGAACTAAATAATCAACATGGATATCATTAGTCGCCTCAGGTGATTTAAACTCAACTATTGATTCACATATTAACTTATCTTGATTATTCATGATGTTTAACAAAAACTTAGCACTAATTGGGGTGTTTTACGTAATTCAAGGTATTTATTAACTAACCCTGATATGGGTCGTAACAATCTCCCTCCCTTAAAAGAATTTTGTCCCGAAATTCCTAAAAGAGTAAAGGAAACTTGTTACGCACATCTATCCCAAAACTCCCCATGTGACTCCTTCTAGGTTAAGATTTCTCCACAGAACTTTCACTAATGGTATATCACGATTCTTGAGTTTCTTGATCCAGTGATCAACTATCGGTATTGGTCCCTCAACATGGGACACATCTGATCGGATCCCAGATCAAACCACAAAACATTGTCTTGTAGAACTGTTATAACAGTATCTCAAATTATGGTAATTACTGAGAAATTATCATACTATACATGCAGACAAACTTTTAAATTCTTAAATAAACAGAATGCATGTCATTTTGGTACTAAAATTAAATCATGCAATTTAACTGTTAAACATCATCACATCTTATAATGAAAATTGATATCAAGATACTTAATTCATCGTACACCCTATCCTTAGGGTTTCATTTGCCTTGTTCATTCATCACATGCCAACACCCTACTCTTAGGGTTATCTCATTCAGTAATCACATGGCAACACCCTACTCTTAGGGTTTCCATTATCTCATCTGTTTGATTTCAATTCAAATCACAATACGGTATCATCCTAGAACTGGCAACGCAGTATATTCAAAATCATTGTAATTACTGAGTAATGTTTATATCATGCATGTAGACAGATTAGAAATTCATAAATATTTCAAACTCAATCAATTTTGGCACATACATACTGAATTTCATGTAATTGAACATCTTATTACATCAATAAGAGTAATTTACTTCACTTATAAGAAATCATCTGTAATATTTATCAATTGTCTGAAATTTCTCGAAGTACGTGCATGTCAACCAAATTCCTGGTTTATGCACCACATAACTCAATTAAGAGATATTTTCGTATCATAACACAAATATTTAACAGTGCTTGAGGATTTCTAATAATATCTCAGAGAATCGTGCCCATTCATGTAAATGTTAAGTCACACACATTAACATAACAGGAAGCATGCATTTAGGTTTATTTACATATTTTAATGTTGTCTTGCTAGCTTGAAATCGTGCATCTAATGATTTACCAAATTTGTATTGCCTGGGTTTATAATCAAACCGTACCATTATCATTTGTGTATTTCTAATCTCAATATTCACATTAAGCAAACTCTATAAGACTTAAATGTTCTTCCCAACTTCCACTGAGATGCATAACACATGCTCTCAGCATGTCCTTAGGAGTCCGAATGGTCCTCTCAGACTAACCATCCGTCTGCGGATGAAAAGATTATACTGAATCTTAACTTTGTGCCCGAAGCACGATGCAACTGCTTCTACAATTCTAAATGTGAGCTTAGAATCTCAATATGATATGATTGAAACTGGATTACCAAGCAACCTAATTATTTTATCCATGTATATCTTAATCAAGTCTCGAGACATCACAGGTCGACTTAATATGAAGAAAGCGAGCAGACTAAATTAGTCTATCCACAATCATTCATATCAAATCACCACCTCTAGGTGTCCTGGGTAATCTTACCACAAAATCCATTGTGATAAATTCCCATTCCTATTCAGGCATAGAAAAAGATTACAAGGTAGCTATAGATCTCTAGGGTTCAGCTTTAACCTACTGGTACACACTACTTCTAACCACGTACTCAGTTACATCCTTCTGCATATCTGACCATCCATTTCAACTTCTTGGATTTCATATACATCTTAGTGTCTTCCTGAAAACATAGCATACATCAATACATACACTTCTATAAAAATTCTTTTCTTTCAGCTTTTCCCCTTAAAGAATTTTACACTATCTTGAGATACACACAACATGTCATGTTAATACAACACCTTATCATCATAAAAACTTAAACTGTAGTCTCTTTTCCTCCTATCATGTCATGCATAGTCTGGTTTAACTCACTATCACCCTATTGTAGTTTCTTGATCTGATCATAAGAAGTAGGCTTAACTTACATCTATACAATCAAATCACTTTGTGTTGTCACCCTTAAGCCTAAGTTCAGCTTCCACATTTCTACTAACAGGTCTCTATTGAAACCTGTCATAGAGAATGCATTGGCTGTTGAACTTGACTTTCTGTTGAAAACATCATTCACCACATTCTCCTTACCAGGGTGGTGATCTATTGTCACATCATAAAGATAGTGACGCCATGTCTTAAAAACATGAACTACATCAACCATCTTCAGATTATATCTCGGGTAATACTCCGATTTCTATGCTACCTTCTTATGGCTACATTTTAGCTTTATGTTTTACTCTATTCTCTAAGTCATTTCATGTTGCTCATGTACCGTTTAGATTATCTACCTCAAAACCCTAGGTCACTATCAAGGCCGGTTTACTTTTCATAGAACAAATCTCAAAGTCTTATTTTACAAAGTTACTAGTATTCAAGGTTACATCACTAATGATATCCCTTAAACTACTACAACTTTAATCATTCTAGGGTTTGATCCTGTATTAATAGCATAGAATTATTGTGTGTGTGTGGTCGATTATATAAATCAAATTGAGTTGCTTGGGTTAATAACATATTAACCCAACACTCAACTTTAATTACATTAGCTGAAAATTCAGTTTTCACAATAGTTTCTGTAATTAGTTTATTAAACTGCTAAAAGAAGCTCAAAAAATTCTTAAAATTTTATATGTTGTGCCTAATAAAGTTTTAGACCTCCATTAAAAATTTCAGGTCATTTCAAGTTACCAATAATTAATTAAAAATCGAACAGTGCACTGCTATATTGCAGTCTGCAGCAGATTCGGTCGAGTTGCAACTCGACCGACACCTTACTGTAGAGATCAAAAGTCATCCAAAAATTACGCCAAATTAATAGAGTGTCTAAAATTTGTGATTTTCAAACATAGTTAAAATTTGAGATCAATTGGACGTACCAATAAAAAGATAAAATTCAATTACCACACTGCTATATAAATCTGAAGATGTGATCAGTCGAGTTTGAAACTCAGCCGATGAACAGGTCAGAACATTCTTCAAAAATTCTGATATCTTCCAATGTTGCTCACATTTTATATATCCAACTCATATCCAAATTGGAGCTAAATCAAAGTTACACATAAAATAATAAAAATCATCTAGTGAGACATTCTATTTATCAAATTCTGTATTCATGTGTTATTTGAATCCTAATTTGGGCCAATTAGGGTCTATGCTTCTCAAACCCTAATTTTCAAGATAAAAGAACATTTAGACTTATATTCATTTTACTTGTTAATAGGAGCCATTAGATCCCAGTAACGCATCCTGCCAGCCGGACCAGGCCAAACCTGTAGTCCTGAAGCCAAGAGCTACTCGGGATTAATCAACCCCTATTAATCTTAAACATGTGGAAAGAATATCCACTTAGGGCAAACTCAATTAAACATAATTTCGGGTCTACTTTAATACAAAGAAAACAAACATTAAACAATTCACTTCATGTCACAACATTATAAAAGAATCATGTTTACTTTGCAAACTGAAAATTTTCATTTCATGCATATAAAAGCATTTCCAGTGATCTTTATATCAAATAAGCAAAATCAAGTAAGAGTTATATCGCATCCTATATGTAATCTCTTGTTCCTATATTAATTTCTTATTTCATAACCCTAAGATTTGTAGGGTTTTCTCTCTAGCCTATCCTTCCTCTGCATACCTGGCCAGGGCATCCAGAGAAGAACAGACGGAGTAGCTTGATACTGGTCAATCTAAGTATTCAGACACCTGGCCAGGGTATCTAAACACTCAGACCTTCCAGAGCTAAAACACATCATTCATTATTCGCCTTACTTATAACTTTATTCTTTGACCTTAATGATTCTTAACGACTCATCTTAGCTCATTACTTGATTCTCGTGACCAGATCCTCTTCCTGCTATCTGCAATAATATAACAGAACACTTCCTGTTAGAAAATTACAGATAGAAGAAAGACACCTAAACCTTAATCCTATTGGTCTCTTATCGTCCCCTGACCTTGAGTAACTATGTACTCAAACCAAAGCTCTGATACCAAAAATTGTCACGCCCCAATCTCACACTAACCACAAACCACAAGATTAGGACGCAACAGGATGGGATTAACACATAAGCCAACCACTCTTCACTTTTTAAAGCATTTTAAAGAGATTAATAGGATAATCTGATTTATGCTGTAAAATGAAACTAAACAAACTGCGGAAATATCTTATTTAAACTGACTAGCAAGATAAACAGAGTCTACAGCATTTTACATTGTTTGACATAAATAAAGCATAACAGTTAATTTACATCTTTACACATTCTCTCTCTCTCACACACACCTTGTCCCACAGATCGAGGGGAAAGGACTAAGAGACCTCTAACTACTATCTACGAACCTTCTATTGACTAGGCGTAAGGATAAAACGATCCTTCTGATTTCCTGCTGCTGATGATAACCTGAAAATGTTTTGAGTAGAGGTATGAGCCTACTCGCTCAGTGAATAGCATTTCACTTAGCTATCACTAAACAACTCATCAGGTTTATAAACTGAAATTAAACATAAATGCAGAACTAAGCAAGGCAGTTTTAATAACATAACAGATTTACAGAATATAATCACATTTCCAAGCATCAACAGGTAATTTAGATAAATGAACAGTTATATAAATTTACTGTGAACCTACTTGATTATTTATTCATTTTATTTTTATGCCCTAAATATATGCAGTGTACTCTGCATATAAAGATCCGCAGCAAGTTCATGCTACGGCCCCACCGTACAAGACTTAGCGACACACCCGGGGAGTGCTAAGTCTGACTACTCGTCCTGGTCTGCACAGGACACAGGCTCCTCGGCCTCCTCGCACAACCACGTGTGCTCTCGACTCCTCCTTAAACCTGAGTACACCGGCGGAGAGTCATAGGGTTACCTTCGCGACACAAGCACGAATGGTGTTAGATAACCGTGTTTTCTGTTGATATCGCAGTGCCATTGTGACACAAGCACAATTGTTGTTAGACACTGCCCTTTTCTCTTTCCTCGTTTGTCCGCGACACAAGCACGGATGATGTTGCAACACGAGTTTCACCCCAAAGTTGCAGACCTGTCTAAGGGGTTCTACGGTGTTAGGGCATCTAGGTCTATACTTGATTAGACAATAAACAAATAAACAGGAAAATTACATTTCATACATAATGCACAATCTGAATATCACAAGAAGCGCATATATAACCTTTATCGTAATTAAACACAAATCAGAATCATTTATCCAGTTTCTATGTTAAACATCTTATTTTGAAATTAGTAAATACATTGCAACTATAATACAGGAAATTGCATCATTTTCGTTAAGCATATCACGTAGTTCAATTCTAATAAATCTAACATACTCTATTGAATGAACTATACTGTTTAGGAGTTATATCAATTAATATAGAAGCAATAAAACAATCAATTTGAGTTAAATATTGATTTCTAAATGAACTACTACTCACCCACTTCGGTGTGTTCGTATACACCGAAAAACGTCCACAACCACGCCTAATTCTGCCCTTTACAGCAGAGTGCACGTCGTGCACCTGGGCTGCACGCCGTGCACCTGGGCAGAAACTCGTTCTGCTATCTGTAACTTTGCACACCGTGCAATTTAATTTGCACGCCGTACAACCTGCGTAGAGACGGAAATCTTATTGTAGATGAACTCGATTTAGCACCTAATTAAGGCTATAAGCTACAGATTCTACATTTGGAATCTAAATCAAAAGCCAAAGCTACCTTTCTTTGGTGTCTCATGCGTCCAGGGCCGGATTTGGGGCATTCGTTGGGTCTTCTTCAACCTTTGGTATTTCCTGTTTATGGTCTTGTTGCATCAAGTTGCTTCACGCACACAACAGGGTGGCGGAAGAACTCAGCTAGGATGCTCAAACACGGCTGGGAACGAAGCTCCTATGCTTCTATTTTGCAATTCAATTGGCCCCTGGCCATTGCTCCTTGCGGCAGTTGCTGCAGCTTGTTGGGCGTCGCCCCTAGCTAGGTGAGCATCACGCTTAGGGCTTAGGTGAAGGGAAGGTCGGAAGCATCGTCATGGAGATCTGAAGGTGCTGCGGAGCCGCCCTATCCCTCCAAAATTGATGGCTGCGGGCTACAGGTTAGGGCGCTGCGCTGCAGGTCGAGCTGCAGGTTGGCAGGCGCTGCTTGGGTGCAGAGGTGAAAGGAAGGGGAGGAGGAAGAAGAGAAGAAGGAGAGGAGGACGGGACTGCGGAATCGGGGCTAAGGAGCGAAAATCGGCCGCCCACTCCTCCTTGCTGCAGGTCGGTCGACCTGTTACCTGGGCGCCGCTCGAGCAATCGCTCTGCGGTTCTGTTCTATTGGTCGGGAAGAAGAGAAGATAAGTTACAGGAAAAGAAAAAAATCAACCGACCCACTAAAAAAAAGAAAATAAATTCTGGAAAAATTGCATTCCAGTCCAGAGTTCTTATAATTGCCATAACTATGGCCTCGGGGGTCCAACTTGATCGCTTCTTCTTGCAATATTTTAAGCACAAAATTCTCTACCAACTCAAAGCATGAAAACATACTTATTAGACTGTTTGACTAGATCAAAACTCAAAAATGCGATTATGATTACTTGATTCAACTTAATGAACTAAATAATCAACATGGATATCATTAGTCGCCTCAGGTGATTTAAACTCAACTATTGATTCACATATTAACTTATCTTGATTATTCATGATGTTTAACAAAAACTTAGCACTAATTGGGGTGTTTTACGTAATTCAAGGTATTTATTAACTAACCCTGATATGGGTCGTAACAGAAAGTATCTTAAGAAAGAGAAAGTACCCTTTTATGATGGAAATTCAAGTAAAGTACCTTCAATACACATGAATGTGCATGATTAGGGTATGATCCACCTATGTGGGATCATGGAACCCTAATTATGATAAATGATGAATCTTAAACTAATCTGAGAGCATCAATGATGATGTTCCTCATACATGATGATGTTATGAGTTCAATTCACCATAATGTGAATAGTAAACCCTAATTCAAGGGTGATGACATGTAATGTGAATAGTAAACCCTAATTCAAGGGTGATGACATGTAATGTGAATAGTAAACCCTAATTCAAGGGTGATGACATGTGAATAGTAAACCCTAATTCAAGGGTGATGACATGCAATATGAGTAGCAAACTCTAATTGATGAGAATTAGAGAACTTAGCTCTTATGACAAGAGTGGAAAGTATATTCTTGTTTTGAATTACCTTTATCAGTTGAATTAACCATGCAGGTTCTGATATGAAGGTGATCATATCCAGGTATGAATGATGATATTATATTCATTGAAAGCATGTTGTTAGCCTTATGAATAGTAAAATATCTTGATGCCTTGTTAGTGGCATCCTATGTGTTAATGGGCTGTAAGAGCCATGAATACCATCAAAGTCATGCTTTAGAGATGACTTGTGATGAGTATACTGAGAAATGATGATTGATGTGAGTTAGGTTTGTTACATTTAGTATTCTACTTTCATAGCTATTATGCTACTGTTATTGTTTGAAGAACAATGTATGATGTAAAAGAATACTTAATGTACCTAACTAATCAAGTGAAATGTAGAGCCCTGATCATAGATCCATCATTGTCAGAGATCAAATGATGGTGAAACAGGTTTTCCTACGGGAACTCCTGGATCACATACTGTTGAGTATGTGGGGTATATGGATGTGTAGAACCTTACATCCTAGTGTAGGAATTTGATGAAGATGTATAATCCGTCAATCCTTCACTACAAAACTCATACCGTATCAGTGGATGGTAAACATGAAACCTCCTGATGATGAGGAAAACATAGATATCCGTATCAGTGAAAATAAACATGAAATCTCCTGATGACGAAGAGAGTACAGAATGCCACTGTAACTCTAAAATAGCGAAGGACCAGATTACCCTGGTGAGCTATAATAGTAGAGACACAAGATGTCCTACAAGTGATCCTCTTACTGACTGAGGAAGGTGAAGGTCATGAGAATCTGGCTCTTTCGATGACCTAGTATGATACTAAGGCACTTAACAGTGATTGGTTGGGGTATGAGTGGTAAATCTCATCTCCACAGGGCATAATAATAAGAATGTTTGAAAAACATAATCTACAGCGTAGTATACCTGTTAAAGGTAACTATGAGCTAATTGATTGATGTTACACTGTATAGTGCATATGTTCTTCATGCTTGATAAATGTTGAGCTCTTGTATATAACTGTATCTACTTTGAATACTTTGTAAGTTTTTACTGCTTAAGTTATTCTTTGATATTATAATAAAGCTTCTGGCGGAGAGTTATAACTCTCTCTGGGACAATTATGTACAATTGTCTCACCCCGTAGACTTCAACTTTTTAGGTTGACGTCGAGGACGGAGGAACAGGTCTACAGGTGACCAGTCCCAGCAGCAGTAGCACCAGGAGGAGCAGTAAATCTCAGGTGGAGATTTAGCCTGCCATGTGGTGTAGTTAGAGTCAGTCCTATGTGTCCTCTGTACTCTCAGGTCTTGGAGTCTTTTGGTTATGAGTTCTTGAGATTTTGTATCTTGTTGTATATAATTACTCAAGAAGTAATTATCATGAGATGTAAATAGTTTATCTCCTTTTATGAATGAAGCTTTATGGATTCAAGCTCTTGTCTCGAAAAGTTTTAATTTCCCGTGATTTTTGTCTTCCACTGTTAATCGATTCACTTCCGCTAAGTTTAAATCGTGTTTATATCGTGGTTTGGAGATCAGAGCCCACAATTAGTGGTATCAGAGCTCTAGGTCCGTTGAGTCTACAGAGGCATAGGACTTAGGATGTCGAGTCTATCCTTAGTATCTCTTCCTTATCTAATAGAATCTTCTGCTCCTCAGGAGAAGAAGACACATAAGGATGGCAGAGCCACATGATGAGTATGTGGCAGAGAGTAGTGCTAGTGCACCTCGAGGCGGTGCAAGGGTTCCAGAAATAGAACAGCCTGCACCTGAGCCACCCCAGTTTGACCCAGCTGATATGGGTAACCCAGCAGTTCAGACGATGTTTGGGCAGTTTATGAATGCCATGACAAACATCACCGACAGGATGCCCATGCCTGCACCTAGGGCACCTGCCCAGCCCAAAGGACAAGGTATCAGTAAGACGTTCGAGCGACTTCGTCGTGTCGGAGCTACCGAATACTTTGGGACTGCTGACCCCGCAGATGCTGATCTGTGGTTAACAGAGTTGGAGAAGGCTTTCAGGATTCTTATTATCCTGAAGGCTGAGAAGGTTAGACATGCTGTCTATCTTCTCAAAGGCAGTGCTGGTCACTGGTGGAACATGGAAGAGCAGAAGAGACCTGGAATAGAGTTCTAGTGGGAAGAGTTTTGTCGGGAATTTATCAATAGATATTTTCCAAAGACCTTCCTAGATGAGAAGATCTCTCGGTTTGAGAGATTGAGGCAGGGCATGATGAACATTAGCGAGTATGAAGCTATGTTCATGGAATTGCTGCGGTTCTGTCCGCACATGGCTGCCACAGATGAGGAAAGAATCAGGAGATTCGAGAAGGGTTTGAATGCTGATATGTCAACCCCTGTGTCTGCCTTAGAAAACCGAGAGAGATTCTCTACCTTCGTTGAGTCAGTCCGAAGGATAGAGAGATCTGTGGTTGAGAAGAGGCAAACCCAGAAAAGATATCCACAATTCCAGGGTTCTTCATCTAGGGATTCCAAGAAACCTAGATTCTCTGCACCTAACCCTCCACCACCCAGATCGAGTTCTCAAACTCAATGGTCACCAAGCAGAGGTAGAGGACGGAGTCAATCGCTTTAAGGGACTCACAGTTCTGCATCGATGTCAGTTACTGGACCACCCCGACCACAACAACAGGAGAGGAGATGCTACAACTGTGGTAAGGTGGGACACTTGATGAAGGATTGCTGTTCTAGGCCTGTCAGTGTGACACAGCCTCCGAGACAGAATCAACAAGGATCTCAGAGAATGCAATCTCAAGGAGCAGCTCGAGGACGTGGACAAGCATCTCAAGCTGGATCATCAGCACCACCTCAACACCAGGCGACAACGAGGTTCTATGATATGAACCCACCAGATGCAGTGGTCAATCCACGGGTAGTGGCAGGTCAGATGGAACTTTTATATCCTGATATGTCTACATCCTGTGTTGTATCTGTTCTGATTGACCCGGGTGCTACGCACTCTTTCATCACTCATAGAGTGATTTGTAACTACAATGTGACTGTTAGTCATAGGGCAGATAGTTTGTTGTTGGAGACTCTGTTGAGTGGGTCTGCCGTTTTGCAGGAAGTATGCTCTCCCTGCATCCTCTTCTTTTCTGACCATCGCATTCAAGTGGATCTTATACCGCTTGATATGCAAGGATTTGATATAATCCTCGGGATGGATACCTTAGAGAGGTATAGAGTTGTCTTGGATTGTGAGTCCAAGTTGGCTGTGTTTGCTGATGAAAGCAACACATGGATCTTTCAAGGTGAAAGAAAGATTCTGCCCACCTGTCTTGTGTCAGCTATGGTTGCTGATAAGCTGTTGAGGCAAGGATGTTATGCATTCTTGGCCCATGTGGTAGATGTTACGAAGGAAAGTTCCAATCCTGCCGAAGTTCCCATAGTCAGGGAATTCGAGGATGTGTTTCCTGAAGAACTTCCTGGTATACCACCACCTCGGGAGATTGATTTTGAAATCAATCTAATTCCAGATACGAAACCCATAGCCCAGACACCATATAGGATGGCGCCTGCCAAGATGGCAGAACTTAAGAAACAGCTTCAAGAGTTACTTGAGAAGGGTTTTATCCGACCGAGTACTTCACCTTGGGGTGCTCCGGTCTTGTTTGTTAAAAAGAAAGATGGGTCAATGCGGTTGTGCATTGACTATAGACAACTCAATAAAGTAACAATAAAGAACAAGTACCCTCTACCAAGGATTGATGATCTCTTTGATCAATTGCGTGGTGCAACAGTCTTTTCAAAGATAGACTTGAGGTCTGGATATCATCAACTTCGTATTAAGGATAGTGACATATCCAAGTCTGCCTTTAGGACAAGGTATGGTCACTATGAGTTCACGGTTATGTCGTTTGGACTAACCAATGCACCAACTGCATTTATGGAACTAATGAATAGAGTTTTCCGACCTTTCCTTGATCAGTGTGTTGTCATCTTCATAGATGACATTCTGATCTATAGTAAGGATGCTCAGCAGCATGAGCAGCATCTTCGGCAAGCTTTGACCTTGCTAAGAGAACACAAGCTGTATGCTAAGTTTAGCAAGTGTGAGTTCTGGCTGCCGGAGGTATCTTTTCTAGGACATGTGATGTCTGCCTCGGGAATTCGTGTTGACCCTACAAAGGTAGAATCTGTTCTATAGTGGGAACAACCAAAGACACCGACGGAGATTTGAAGTTTCTTGGGGTTAGCTGGCTATTATCGAAGGTTCATTAAGAACTTTAGCTCTATAGCCTTACCTTTGACCAAGTTAACCCGGAAAGATATTCCTTTTTCTTGGAGTGATAAGTGTCAACAGTCTTTCCAGTTGTTGAAGGAGAGGTTGACAAGTGCACCTGTGCTTTTGCTACCTAAACAAGGAAAAGGATATGTAGTCTTCTGTGATGCCTCCAAGAATGGACTTGGATGTGTGTTGATGCAGGATAAACAAGTGATTTCTTTTGCTTCTCGACAGCTTAAGAAACACGAGGAGAATTATCCGACACACGATCTGGAGTTAGCTGCTGTGGTTCATGCCTTGAAGATCTGGAGGCATTATCTCTACGGAGAGACATTCCAAATTTTCACAGACCACAAGAACCTTAAGTATATCTTCTCTGAGCATGAGCTTAACATGAGGCAACGTCGCTGGATGGAGTTAATCAAGGACTATGATTGTACAATTGATTACCATCCGGGCAAGGCCAATGTTGTTGCAGATGCCTTGAGTAGGAAATCAGCAACATCAACCATGGATAGAGCACAACTAAACTCTTTAGTGTGCTCTAAGAGAGATATGTTTATCTCTTTAAGGCAAGACAATGTAAAGTTGAAGGTGTCATTGTTAGCCGGGTTGTTGGCTGAGATGCATATTAAACCTACCCTAAGAGAGCAGATTAAGGAAGCACAACAAGATGATGCTGCAGTTCAGCAGATCAGATCAGAGTATGGAAATGAGAAGCAAGATGGTTTCCATGACTCGGATGATCATGTAGCTTGCTATCATGAGAGGATGATAGTGCCAGATGTGGATAACTTAAGGAAGTTAGTCCTGGAAGAAGCTCATTCTTCGATGTATGCTATGCATCCAGGGAGCACCAAGATGTATCGTAATTTAAAGGAACTGTATTGGTGGCCTGGAATGAAGAAGGATGTTGCAAAGTTTGTTCTGAGGTGTCCTGTGTGTCAGCAAGTTAAAGTTGAACACCAGAAGCCTGCAGGAACAATGCAACCTTTACCCATACCACAGTGGAAGTGGGACCATGTGACCATGGACTTCGTTGTTGGCGTACCCAGGACAAACAAAGGACATGATTCCATTTGGGTAGTTGTAGATAGGTTGACAAAGACAGCGCATTTCTTACCTGTCAAAACAACCTATTCTGCTGAAAGGTTATCATAGTTGTATGTACAAGAGATAGTGCATTTGCATGGAGTCCCTGTCACAATAGTTTCTGACAGAGGTCCTCAGTTTACAAGTCGTTTTTGGGAACAGTTACACAGAGCCTTAGGCACCAAGCTAAGGTTTAGTACGGACTTTCATCCACAGACTGATGGACAGTCGGAAAGGACCATACAGACCTTAGAAGACCTGATGAGGGCATGTGTTCTCCAGTTTACCGGAAGTTAGGATCTACACCTAATCTTGATAGAGTTTGCCTATAATAATAGCTATCAACATAGTATTGATATGGCACCTTATGAAGCCTTGTATGGTAGACGTTGTAGATCACCTTTGTGTTGGTTTGAGACTGGTGAGCATCAGTTGTTAGGTCCTGATCTTGTGCAGCAGACCACAGAGAAGATTAAAGTAATACAAAAACAAATTAAGACTACACAGGATAGGCAGATATCTTATGCTGACAAACGTCATAGACCCTTAGAGTTCCAGGTTGGAGACAGAGTGTATCTCAAGGTCTCGCCTTGGAAAGGAGTCCTTCGTTTTGGAAGGAAAGGGAAGTTAGCTCCTAGATTTATGGGGCCTTATCCAATCATTGAACGGATTGGAAAAGTAGCCTATAAACTAGAGTTGCCACCAGAGTTACAAAGGTTACATCCTGTGTTTCACATTTCTATGCTAATAAAATGTCACCCTGATATTGAGTCAATTCTACAACCTATGGAAGTAGAATTGAATGATGATATATCTTATGAGGAAGGACCAGTGTCAATCCTTGATAAAAGAATTAAAAAGTTAAAGAAGAAAGATATAAGCCTTGTGAAAGACCTCTGGAACCACCGTGGTGTTGAAGAATCCACTTGGGAACTAGAGGATGAGATGAGAAGGAAGTATCCTGCCCTTTTCTCTTAATATGTTTTATCGATTTCGGGGACGAAATCCTTGTAAGGGGTGAATAATTTGTAACATCCCTGACCTGGGTTATGAGTTAACCCTAGGTGTTTTGCCTAATTATGTAATTAAGATACCGGTGATTATCTTTTTGCATGTAATTAAGTTCCTGAGGAGCATACTTTTCCTTTTCTGTCCCTTTTAAACAATGATTGAATTGATTGTTTTGTAATACAGGGACCTATGTGCAATTTACCCAGTTAGAAGGGTTAACTTGAAATTTGCACATGTTGAGATGTTCCTCTGATGTTGAGACATCATAAGAATGTTTATGGTAAAGTTTGAGGGATTTCCCAAGCTTGAGCACCAAGGTGCAGCTGTGGAAGCAATCCCTGTGCTTGAAACCCTAAATTGGAGTAAAGTGCAATTTACCCAATTTGAGGGGTGCAACTTGTAAAATACACCATCTAAAATATCTTGTAAGACTCTTGTAATCATTTAGAGAAGAAATGACGAAGAAGTCACTTCAATTGAATAATCATATAATGAAAAACACCTTTGTGATTGAATAATCAAGGTGTAAGTACTATAGCCTTTTATGTGTGTGCTTTAGTAATAAGTTGATCTTCTTGCCTTCATTTCTTGACCTTAGAAGAAGGTTGTCCTTAGAAATAAGAAGAAGGGACGAGCAAAGAAGAAAGGAGGGACTTAGTTGAAAGTGAGGAAAACCTATGTGCCTATGTTGAAATTCCACCTAAGTATATAAGCCTTTTTCCCCTCTTTACAAGGGAACAAGTCTTTCGTTTCCTTCACTGTTCCCCTTGCTCAAACCGACCAAGGAGAGCTCTGGAGCTCAGGAGGACGACCAGGGGAGTGCAAGGTAGGTTTGGATCCTTCCTTTTTCTTAAATTCTTGGATGAAACTCGAATTCAAGGTCAAATTCATGGCTAGCTCACTTAGCTCTATCTTTCTAGCCATCTCTTCTCAACTTTTCTTGGAGGATTCACCTTGTCCGACCTATGGAGCTTCTAGGACGCCATTAAAGGCTTGGAGCTCGAAAGCTTGGAGCTCAAGGAGCAAGCTTTAGGAGGGTTTTATAACTCTAAACCTATGCTTTGTTATATACATCTTTTCTATGCTTTTAGTTGCTAGTTCTTCTTCTTCCCTATCTTCCCTTGCTTCCTTGCAAGTAAATCCGTGAAGAACTATTGCTTTTCTTGAGCTAAAAGATGAGGGCGTTATTTCCTATGCTTATCCACAGTTTTCCACTTTACCATACGACCTCAACCAATTGCCCATACGGTTTACAAAACCGTTTGGTGGGCAAACGGTTTCAAGGTCGTATGAAGGCATACGGTCTCAAGACCATATGGCCGCGTTGACCAAGCATGTACTGTATGGGAATCCTGTTCAAAATTATGTAGGTTAATCACCCACAAAATTTGATAGGTTAACTCCAAAGGAATCGTGAGATATAGGCAAAACAATTAGCAAATTCAATTGAATTTAGTTCTGATTTTCAATCTGCTTAATTTGCCCTTTTTGGGCAAACGGTCTCAAGACCGTATAAGGTCATTCGACCTCAAGACCGTATAAGGTCATTCGACCTCAAGACCATATAAGGTCATTCGACCTCAAGACCGTATAAGGTCATTCGACCTCAAGACCGTATAAGGTCATTCGACCTCAAGACTGTATAAGGTCATTCGACCTCAAGACCGTATAAGGTCATTCGACCTCAAGACCGTATAAGGTCATTCGAACTCAAGACCGTATAAGGTCATTCGACCTCAAGATCGAATGAGAACATATGACCTCAAGATCGAATGAGGGCATTCGACCTCAAGATCGTATGAAGGTTGAAGGTGTGAAACCTATTGGAGACTTTTGAAGTTATGTCTGCCTAATGCCTTGAAGGCTTAAATGGTTTAATAGTTGTTCAACCTAAACCCTAATGATACCAAAAGACATTAAGGGTCAAGTGGTTAGTAAATTAAACCATGATGATGATCAATGTGTAATTTACCATAATACCCTTGAAAGGTTCAATTGAGTGAAACCTTATTCTAATAAAACCCTAATCACTTAATAGTGGTGATTTGGTCTATGTTAATCAAAGTGGACTTAACCCAACCTGATCTAGATTGGTGTTATCACCATCTACAAGTATGAGGAGAGAGAAAGTATCTTAAGAAAGAGAAAGTACCCTTTTATGATGGAAATTCAAGTAAAGTACCTTCAATACACATGAATGTGCATGATTAGGGTATGATCCACCTATGTGGGATCATGGAACCCTAATTATGATAAATGATGAATCTTAAACTAATCTGAGAGCATCAATGATGATGTTCCTCATACATGATGATGTTATGAGTTCAATTCACCATAATGTGAATAGTAAACCCTAATTCAAGGGTGATGACATGTAATGTGAATAGTAAACCCTAATTCAAGTGTGATGACATGTAATGTGAATAGTAAACCCTAATTCAAGGGTGATGACATGTGAATAGTAAACCCTAATTCAAGGGTGATGACATGAAATATGAGTAGAAAACTCTAATTGATGAGAATCAGAGAACTTAGCTCTTATGACAAGAGTGGAAAGTATATTCTTGTTTTGAATTACCTTTATCAGTTGAATTAACCATGCAGGTTCTGATATGAAGGTGATCATATCCAGGTATGAATGATGATATTATATTCATTGAAAGCATGTTGTTAGCCTTATGAATAGTAAAATATCTTGATGCCTTGTCAGTGACATCCTATGTGTTAATGGGCTGTAAGAGCCATGAATACCATCAAAGTCATGCTTTAGAGATGACTTGTGATGAGTATACTGAGAAATGATGATTGATGTGAGTTAGGTTTGTTACATTTAGTATTCTACTTTCATAGCTGTTATGCTACTGTTATTGTTTGAAGAACAATGTATGATGTAAAAGAATACTTAATGTACCTAACTAATCAAGTGAATTGTAGAGACCTGATCATAGATCCATCATTGTCAGAGATCAAATGATGGTGAAACAGGTTTTCCTACGGGAACTCCTGGATCACATACTGTTGAGTATGTGGGGTATATGGATGTGTAGAACCTTACATCCTAGTGTAGGAATTTGATGAAGATGTATAATCCGTCAATCCTTCACTACAAAACTCATACCGTATCAGTGGATGGTAAACATGAAACCTCCTGATGATGAGGAAAACATAGATATCCGTATCAGTGAAAATAAACATGAAATCTCCTGATGACGAAGAGAGTACAGAATGCCACTGTAACTCTAAAATAGTGAAGGACCAGATTACCCTAGTGAGCTATAATAGTAGAGACACAAGATGTCCTACAAGTGATCCTCTTACTGACTGAGGAAGGTGAAGGTCATGAGAATCCGGCTCTTTCGATGACCTAGTATGATACTAAGGCACTTAACAGTGATTGGTTGGGGTTTGAGTGGTAAATCTCATCTCCACAGGGCATAATAATAAGAATGTTTGAAAAACATAATCTACAGCGTAATATACCTGTTAAAGGTAACTATGAGCTAATTGATTGATGTTACACTGTATAGTGCATATGTTCTTCATGCTTGATAAATGTTGAGCTCTTGTATATAACTGCATCTGCTATTGAATACTTTGTAAGCTTTTACTGCTTAAGTTATTCTTTGATATTATAATAAAGCTTCTGGCGGAGAGTTATAACTCTCGCTGGGACAATTATGTACAATTGTCTCACCCCGTAGACTTCAACTTTTTAGGTGGACGTCGAGGACGGAGGAACAGGTCTACAGGTGACCAGTCCCAGCAGGAGTAGCACCAGGAGCACTAGTAAATCTTAGGTGGAGATTTAACCTGCCATGTGGTGTAGTTAGAGTCAGTCCTATGTGTCCTCTGTACTCTCAGGTCTTGGAGTCTTTTGGTTATGAGTTCTTGAGATTTTGTATCTTGTTGTATATAATTACTCAAGAAGTAATTATCATGAGATGTAAACAGTTTATCTCCTTTTATGAATGAAGCTTTATGGATTCAAGCTCTTGTCTCGAAAAGTTTTAATTTCCCGTGATTTTTGTCTTCCGCTATTAATTGATTCGCTTCCGCTAAGTTTAAATCGTGTTTATATCGTGGTTTGGAGATCAGAGCCCACAAATATTATTATCCATTTTTAGTGGACATTACTTTTTAATTAACAAATGTGAGTGGATTTCTTCACCTACTTAGGATATTTCGGTGCAAATCAAGGCATTTGGACGTCCTTGCACTATAGGATTTCAACCACAGCCTTTTTAGTTGATGGGCACTTCAATTAATATATTTATTTTTGCTACAAATTAAATTAGGGTTTCATTTATGCTTATTTCTTGATTATTTTATTATCAAGATTATCTCTCCTCAAATGTGGCTCAAACAAGACGCCCCTTTCTTTTTATTTTCTCTAAATGATACCAAGAAATAATAGGGACATAATAGAGATGGTATTTTACATATCCAACCCTAGGTTTTGGATAATTTGCAAATTACACCAAAACTAGCATTCAAAACACAACATTACTCAAATAAGCTCCTTCTTGGAACTTAGGCTTGTGGAAGCCATACCTCATCATAATTCTCATTCTTATGGTGCTATAACACTTTGAGGAACATTTATCATGTAACATTTGCAAGGTAACCCCCTTAAATTGGGTAAATTGCACTTTAGTCCAAAACAGGTAAAATATTGTTTCAACATTATTCAAATAGGACCAAAACTGAAACATAAGCCCTCCTTTAGTCTTAATTACTTTTCAAAAGATAAAGACAAGAATATAAATGACTTACTTAAGCAAAACTTCTAGGGTTAAGGCATAACCCAGGTCAGGGATGTTACACTGTTCCTACTCCAACTCAAGGAGACTAAGAAGAGAAGGAAGGAGGAGAGAGAAAGACTGCCTGGTCTGTCTTGGTGTCCCTCGTTCTTTGTCCAAAATTGCTCTGATATGATGTAGGAGACCACATCATCTTCACTGAGTTGCGACCACCTTCTACATCATGCTCATGGTAGATTCCTCTCTCTTTGTTATTCTTCTTGTTTCTCGCATCATGAGCGAGTAGTTTCTTTTCACTGGGGTGCGGGGACTAGCCCTTCTGCCCACACAACCATGTCTTTTCATTTAACATTCCAAGGCAATGTATATAACTTTTCATTTCGTTTCTAATTGATATGCTTGTAGTTGATTACCTGCTTGTTTTCATCTTATTCTTCTCTTTTTAGTATAGAATGTCGATTAATGAGGTAGACTACTTGACGAGAAATCTGATAGGGTTCCTTGAGGTCGTAAGTGTGTGATCCGTGAGGGGACGAGCCATCTAACCTACGGTGACACTTCTATGTTCTAAACATCCCTCAGGAAGGACTACATTCTTAGTTGGATGTTGTATCTTCTTGTTAATTGTCGATGTTTACTAACAGACTAATCATCTACATATATGTTGATTAGCACGGTTGACTCCCAGACTAGAAATAGAATGGGGTTCCTTGAGGTCGTAAGTGTATGATCCGTGAGGGGATGAGCCATCTAGCCTACGATGATGCTTCTATGGTCTAAACATCCCTCAGGGAGGGCCACAACCTTAGGTGGATGTTGTATCTTCGGAACTGTAAGTGCATGATCCGGATGGCGATGAGAAATCTAATGCCTAAGAGGATGCTTACGCGGGCCTAAACATCCCTCCGGGAGGGTTCGTAGCAGTTCCATTTGGATAGTTAGACGCTTGCATGGATGTTATGTGTTTGGATGTGTAAGGACCCTGACCTGCATTTAGGGTTTACCCTGTTTGTTTTGCTTAATCTTGGTGCTTTGGTGCTTGCTAATCACCTTTAGTGGTGATTAGGGTTTTGTTGTGCTTTGTTGAGAGTTGGAGGGGCTACTTGCAAATAACCCAAGATTAGGGTTTTGTGTGCAAGTTTGCCATCTTGTGAGGTGTTTTCCTCTCTTTGCTTTCTCTAGGGTTGAGAGGAAGGCTTGGGCTAGTTGTTTGAGTTCTTTGGGCCTTAGATGAGCTTGTTTGGGCCTTGGGGTGTTTTGTTTGGGCTTGCTTGAGCCTTGTGTCAGCCAAGGCTTGCTTGTATCATCCAAGGAGGTGTGTGTGTCAGCCTAGAGTGGCTTGTGTCGCCCAACATGGTGGTGTTTCGCCCAGGTGCCTTGGTGTGTCGCCCAGCAGAGCTGCTAGTTGTGTCACCCATGTTGCTTGGTCTTGTTTGGTGGACACTTGGTGCATATCTTGGACAAGTGTCTTTTGGTGTGCTAGAGTGTTGGATTGAACCCTAGGACAAGTGTCCCTTGGGGGGATGACACATATCATGGATCTACCTTGCTTTCTCCTCCCTTTCCTTCTATATAAGTGGCTCTTTCCCTTGCCTTAGCTTCCTTTGCACTTTTGGTCTCTCCTTCACCTTGAGTGCACGACACTCCCCTCCTTCTTGCTTGTGTTGGTCAATACACTCTCCTGGAGTAGCTGTGGTGGCCGATACACTCTCTTGGAGAAGCTTAGGTGGACGATACCCCTTGGACCTTGGAGTGCTTCTTCTTCCTTGGAGCTTGGAGCTTAAGGCGGGTTGCATAATTTCTAACCCTAACTCCTTTACCTCTATCTATGATCTTGCTGCATGTTAGTAGCTTAGCTTCGTTCCTTGTTTGTGTACCTTTGGTGGTCGATCCCCCTTAGGGTTTAGGGTTTCTTGGTGATCTATGTACCTTGTGGTATAGGGTTTTGTGCTTCCTTAGGTTGGAGGTTGAAAATGACCTATGATGGACGACACCCTCCTTGTCTTTGTGTGATGGACGATATGGGTACCTTGTGATGGAAGACATGGTGAGGGTTCTAGGTGTTGGGCGATATCTTTGCCTTGTGATGGGCGATAGGGTGAGCTAGATAGTGTTGGCCGATATGACCCTTGTTGGACGATATGGTCCTTCTTATGATGAGAAACACCTTTGTTCTTATGAAGGACGATAGACTAAGTAATATGGTAATCCTTGTGGTGTTCTTGGTGTTGGA
This sequence comes from Alisma plantago-aquatica, assembly GCA_963693085.1. Taxonomy (NCBI): domain Eukaryota; kingdom Viridiplantae; phylum Streptophyta; class Magnoliopsida; order Alismatales; family Alismataceae; genus Alisma; species Alisma plantago-aquatica. Next base: position 532,449,993 of record OY856412.1, on the reverse strand, counting down.
CGATAGGGCCAGGTGTGGCTTGTTTCCTTGTGTTGAACGATAGGCTTTGATGAGCATGGTGGTTGTTGGTGGCCGATAGCCCTGGCGGGAGATATCCCCTTGTGTATGTGACGGGCATCAGGGTCTGGGCTGTGACGGGCGTCACGCCCTTTGCTTTGGTGTATACCAGCCGTTACGCCTTGAGTGGTGGTTGTGAGTTTTGAGGGAGTGTTCCTTCTCTCTCTTTCCCTCTCTCTCTCTCTCTCCTGGTTGTTGAGGTGGGGGTGAGCTAGACGGCAACCCCTTGATATCGGGTGTTGCGTTTTGGCCTGTGACGGGCGTCGCGGCAGAGGTGCGACAGGCGTTGCCCGATAGGCATGGAAGCCTGACACCCCTGACGTGCGACACCCCCTGGTGACGCTGTGTCGCAGAGTTGGGTGCAACGCAGCGTTGCTGCACTCCCCTCTAGCCGTTGTGAGCAGTGTATAGGTGAGGGTTGTGAGGAGTTATAGTGAGGACTATGTGATCCTATAGTGACGGTCTCATGTGTTGTGGAAGTGAATCCTTATGCTTATCTGATAATGATGATGCTAAGTGGCAGTTACACTAATAGATTTCTTAATGACATAACAATAATGATAATAGTGGATGATGATAGTAATAATGCAGATAATAGTAGTGATGGTAAGGATGGTAGTAATGATATGCATGATGTGAGCCTTATGACTATTTGTTAATGACAATGTTAAATGATAGTTACACTAGTAGTTGCATGATGATAATAATAATGATAGTGGATGATAACAATAATGATGATGGTCTGTGCTATGCTTAATAATGATAATGGAAATATCAGTCCCTTTTCATCCTAACCATTATAATTATCGGTATAATACCCCTGAATAGTAATGAGCATGTAATGCAGAGCATTAGGAGACATGATTAAGGAAAAGGATATAATCTCTACTGTCACTTTGTGTGAATAATGCACTTAAACCTAAATGTCACTCTGTGTTGATGATATGCATTTGTCAGTTATTATGATTATCTATCTATGTCAAGAATGGTAATGATAGTAGCATGGTTCTATGCATAAAGTGATCATCATGTTTATCAGTTATTGATAAGAGAAATAATGGTAGTTACACTAGTGTCTTGCTTAATGATGATGATGATAGTAATGATAATGCTCATTCTGCATATCTAGCATAATTACATGCATGAAGTGAACACCTTGATTAATTATACAAAATTAAAATGAGGACAAGTCTAGATATAACTGCTTGATGAGGTATCTTATGCATGAGGTCATAAGTTGAAGCATGATTAAGGAAGTATTGAGACAATAATGTGACTTGGTGTGATAAAGCACTTAATCAACAAATGATGATGGTAATAGTAGTAATGAAGGTAAGTGGGTTACCTAATGAATGGTAGTGGTAATAATAATGTTTGACCTTTTATATCTAAACATGACTATATGAATGGAGTAATTTCCATGAATATCTGTGTAATGCAGAGACAAGGATAAATACATAAATAGTTGCTTTATGATGTGCTTTATATACCTGATCACCAGATAGAGTAAGGTTGACAAGTATAACATCTTGAATGTCACCTCATGTTAGTAAGCATAATCCTTATGATGAACTACGATTGTTGAATACACTAACCATGCAGGTGATGCTTAGCCATGTAAAGGCTATGAGACATATGTGATGAATACATCACACTGATAATTACTCTTGTTGAATAGGTTACATGTATAATGTGTTCGTCCCATGATATCGATGTAAGTTCTGAATAGCAGTGACAGTACCTGATGAGGGATTGAGATCCCAGGGTATGTGATGATCCTTGAGATGGATCTGGATGGTTGGCAAGAGGCCAAGTAACAACAGGTGATGTTGGATCCTTGAGATGGATCAGGTAGATGCGATTACAATAATAGCATAATGATTAAGTTTATATTTGTTTACCTTCTGATATATCTGGCATAGATGCTAAAAAATTATAGTGGATTCATATCATGCAATCACCTTGTTCATAGACTCATCATAGTCAGTAGTTGATAATGGTAAATGGGTTTGCCTAAGGGTTAACCCGGGACGCATATCGTTGAATAGGCGAGGGTGTTTCTAGCTTAGAAGGGAGAAGGTAAGAGTACATCTACGGTTGTAGACTCTAGGGTGTGGAATTAGGTTGTAACACCGCTATGTGATGAGCATGGTGAACAGGCCCATGGCTCAGGACATGTGATGTGATGAGCATGGTGAGCATGCCCATGGCTCAGGATACGTGATGTGTTGAGCATGGTGAATAGGCCCATGGCTCAGGATATGTAAGATAAGGAGCATGAATGCGTTCATGCCGTCATATAGTAATTACTAAGACAAAATACAGAACATTGGTTAAGGCCTCGTTTATGTGGTTAATCTGTTATATCTTAATCGTCAGGTTATGTGACAATATATCTTGTTCTGATAATCATGTTACATAGTGATAAATCTTATCTTGTCAATTATATTTCATTGAGAGATATTTGGTTATATGCTTTTGTATAGCTGGTAAGTTTGTCGGTAAGGATAGCTTTGCTTTATATAGACTGCTCTTATTATACATGTTATTAATTATTTGTTGTCATAGCTTTACCTTTCTAAGGTTTTAGGACTGTGGTGAGGAAGTTATGTTCCCCGCTGGGACAATGTTCAATTGTCTCACCCCGCTGGTTTACACCCTTTTTAGGTGGTCGAGCTAGACGTGGTGGTGGTCGTGGCGTTGCGGCCGAATAGCCTGACAAGCAGTAGAAGGCAAGCGATGGATATGCGGCTGTTTTGGATGTTTTGTAGTAGAGTCTAGAGTCATCCCTGTACTCTCAGGTCCTTGGCAGTGTTTTGATGTTGTTTCACGATGAACGGTCGATAGTGTTTTGTATATCTTGTTGTTGGCCGGATGCGAGCTTTTATGTATATGAGTAGGTGGTGAACTTAGGTGACGAATAGACAGCTGATCTTGTAAGCTGTGAATACGTATCGGATCTCTTGTATGTACATATATGACATGTTTCCTTACAGGATGAGGACTCAAATGTAATAGTTTCACAGTCTATTTGTTTTCCGCAAACGGTTTTAATTAACCCATATTTTGATAATCTGAGGTTATGGTGATTTCCGCAAGTTTTTGCGTAACACCTCGTTATCTGTGTGATAATGGGATGTGTTGCCACAAGTTTGGTATCAGAGCTCTAGGTTCACTGAGTGTATAGGGATTTAGGACTAGGTCTAGTCTGTTCTACTGAGTTTTCCAGGTTTTCTTACAAAATCTTCTGCCCTCAGCGGAAGAAAAGACAAAATGTCTGGAAGCCAGGAAGAACATGTTCCTGAGCTTAGTGATGCTGCATCAGTTGATGGAGCAGAAGGACAGGCACATGAAGATCAGGTGCCTGAGGTTCCCCAATTTAACCCAGCCATACTTGAACATCCTGCTTACCAACAGCTTATGGGGCAGTTAATGGCTACGATGAATCTCACGGTTGAGCGATTACCAGTGCCTCCTCCGCGAGCACAGGTTCCCCATGGAGAAGCATCGGGTATGGGGAAGACCTTCGAGCGTCTTCGTCGAGTTGGAGCTTTGGATTATGCAGGCACGGCTGATCCAGCGGATGCAGATCTATGACTGACAAGTCTTGAGAAGGCTTTTCAGATTCTTGACATCCCCGAAGCAGACAAGGTAAAACATGCGGTCTACCTCCTGAAAGGTAGTGCTGGTCACTGATGGACCATCGAAGAAGAGAAGCGGCCTGGTGAGGTGATCTGTTGGGAAGTGTTTCGACGCGAGTTCATCACCAGATACTTTCCGAAGACGTATCTGGATGAGAAGGTTAGTCAGTTCGAGAACCTGAGACAAGGAACGATGAACATCACCGAGTATGAAGCTAAGTTTATGGATCTGTTGAGGTTTTGTCCTCACATGGCGGCAACAGAGGAGGAACGGATCAGACGCTTTGAGAAAGGTCTGAGTGCGGAGTTGAAAACACATGTTTCTGCGTTGGAAAATCGGGAGCGGTTCGCTACGTTTGTGGAATCTATTCGAAGGATCGAGGGGTCGGTAAGGGAGAAAGGAGAATCCATGCCTCACCAAAGACCTGCTCAGTCTCAAGAATAGAGGTCTGGAAACTTCAAGAAGCCGAGATTTTCTACATCATCAGTATCATCCAGATTCCATAACCAGACGCAAAGGATGATGAGTGGGGGTAGGGATCGTAGTAACCTTCAAAGTGGAGCCCCCGACATAGCATCAACATCGGTAACTGGATCTCACAGACCCTATCTTGCACCCAGGATCTGTTATCAATGTAGACAACCGGGACATCTAGTAAAAGATTGTCCAGACGGGAATATGATGACGACACAACCCCAGGGGCAGAGTCAGTAGGGCTCTCAAAGGAGGCAGTTTCCTAGTAACGATCGAGGGTGTGGATGGACGTCCCAGACAGGTCAGATAAAATATATTCATTCTGATGTTCCATTTTCCATTTTGTGTGATAAAAATAAGAAAGTAGATGTTTTTGAACTTCCTTTAGCCAGTCCTATAAGGGCACAAGGAAGAAGAAAATTCACATTTTTCTAAATATTCCTTAAAATGCTATGTAATCTCTCTTATCTGTGTGATAAAAGATGAGATATAGAAGTGATGCCTGAAGAAAATACAAGAATGAAAAGCTCTGTGTGAATACTGATATGAAAAGTGTGGGTAGGATAGAAATAAGGTGCATACTACCTAATCTCAGTACTTGTATACCCTGGCCAGGTATATGATTATTGTAGATAAGGCAAGTATGGAACTCTTAGATTGTTATCTCTCTGATTACACTGATCAGGTAATCATTTCGGAACAATCTAGAGAGTATAATACAATTAAATGGGAAAAGCTAAGTGAGCATTCCCAACTAAATAAGAAAAGCTAAGTGAACATTCGAGAGAAAAGCTAAGTGAACATTCTCAATTAAACGGGAAAAGCTAAGTGAGCATTCCCAACTAAATAAGAAAAGCTAAGTGAGCATTTGAGAGAAAAGCTAAGTGAACATTCTCAATTAAACGGGAAAATCTAAGTGAGCATTCCCAACTAAATAAGAAAAGCTAAGTGAACATTCGAGAGAAAAGCTAAGTGAACATTCTCAATTAAACGGGAAAAGCTAAGTGAGCATTCCCAACTAAATAAGAAAAGCTAAGTGAACATTCGAGAGAAAAGCTAAGTGAACATTCTCAATTAAACGGGAAAAGCTAAGTGAGCATTCCCAACTAAATAAGAAAAGCTAAGTGAACGTTCGAGAGAAAAGCTAAGTGAACATTCTCAATTAAATAGGAAAAGCTAAGTGAGCATTCCCCATTAAAAAGAAAAGCTAAGTGAACATTCTCGATTAAATGGGAAGGGCTAAGTGAACATTCCCAATTAAAGAAAACAGCTAAGTGAACACTCTCGATAGGAAAGAGATAAGTGAACAATCCTACTCTGGAAGAGTTGCGTGAACATTCTCAATATAGAGGAAAAGCTAAGTGAGCATTCCAAACTAAATATAGTTTAGCTGAGTGAACCTTCCCATACGAATAAAAGATGCATAGTAGACAGATGATGCAATACAGTTGATCAGAGTTCGGCAACGAAGAGCGTGATGGGTTCCATGAGCCTGAGGAAGGGCTAGTCTATTATCGTAATAGGATGGTTGTCCCAAATGTTGATAGGTTGAATAAGTGAGGTTTTCAGTAAGTGAAGACTGAGCTCTAGAAGTCGGCAGGTACGTTGCATCCTTTTCCAATACCACAGTAGGAATGGGATCATATGACCATGGGTTTCGTAGTTGGTCTACCCAAGACAACAAGAGAACATGATTCCATCTGGGTGATAGAGGACAGACTGACAAAGTCTGCCCACTTACTACCTGTGAAGATGACATATACGGTTGAGAAGCTCACTAGAGTGTATATGGATGAGATGGTGCATTTGCATGATGTGCCAGCAATAATAGTTTCTGACAGAGGCCCTCAGATCATGAGTCGTTTCTGGAATACACATCTTAGTTTTTTTTTTTAATTAAGCCAGGGGACCATCTATTCACCCCACTCCCCTCGTGTGGGCACAAAATAAAAGCAACCATACATCTCCTGCTGAATAGCAGGTAAAACCCCACATATCACACCAACACACACCACAAAAGAAAAACTAGGCCGCACAAACAGCCCACATCCCCTCTTACCTCTCTCTCTGCAACACAATATAAGGTGTCTTGTGTTTCTCAAGAAACACCATGCCCCTAATCCTACCAGGAACATCCCTTATATCAGAAACAACAAGCGGTTCATTCAAATGCATACCCCATCTCCCTATCTCCTTTGGGATCGAATTGATAACTTTATGCACTAACGATCCAGCAATGTCCCTCTCCGCAATGATCTCCTTCACCTCTTTGATCAAATTGACGATCTTCCAAGGGGTAACATCATCTCCCCACAACATACCATAGACCGAACGATCATCAATCTCCACACTAGAGATGTGTAAAAACTGATCTTCTGCAAACTTAACACCAACAGCGCATGCTTGTACAAGCGCCATATGGTAACAATCAGCCGTCAACCAAGCTCTAGTAATCTAACAGACAACAGCATGATAGTTCCTAACAATCCCAGCCATCCACCATCTATTACGTCCATAGAAATCACGGTTCTGCCCAACCGCAATGTTCAACTTCAGATTATAAATGTCAGGATTCATCCACCTCACCAAACTAATCTCCTTCAGCATGTACATAGGATCCTCCACCCCATAGGCTTTAATCCTATTATGAAAAGAAGAATCAGCTATGCGATTGAATCTTTTCTGCTTCATCAAGGCGTTTATCTGATATATCAGCCAATCCACCTCCCTGTTCCAGAGAATCTTCCTATTATCATATCTAGCCGCACACCTCATCCGCCAAATACAGTAAGGAATAATGGTGGCCATGCACGCCACAAGCCACAGCTGCACATCATTAGAACTACCAAAAGAGCAAGCATCAATCAAAGACATCCGATCCGTGGGAGCAGGATAATCCGTAATCTCAGTGAACCTGGTCTAGAAAGACGTGGCAAGCTGACTATGGAACATAAGATGGTCAACATCTTCCACACTTGGCTCATCACAACAATCACACCGGGACGCTAAAGCAATACAACACCTGGCAACGTTCTCATCAGTTGGGATAGCATTCTTCATCATCTTCCAAATGAAAGCACACGCCTTGGGTGAATTGACGTGCCATATCCTGTGAAGTCCATGCGGTCCATCATAACTCGTACTCCCCAAGATCGTCTTGGCAGAGCGAACGGAGAACTGTCCTCTCAAATCCGGTATCCAAATGGGATAATCATCCGTGTCTGATACCTGTTGACCCGCCTTTCTAATAAGCTCCACCCCATGCTCATCGAGGACCTGCTGTAAAGATGGCCAATCCCATCCACTACCATGAATCCAGAAATCATGCACCAAAAAAGGTTGGTTGCGATCACTGTTAAACCGTGCGTGATCAAACAACCTCTCATCACACCACAAGAAATCCCAAAACGGAAAATTTCCCCTCCCAACAATCCAACGGCAGTGAGGATTAATGCTCGGGAACATATTCCAAACTTTCTTCCAATAGGGAGACACATTCGATCTATACTTCAGATGATGGGGATATAAAGCTGAACGACCAACCGCTCTATTCGCATACTTGGCGATGCAGAACTTGGCCCATAAAGTGTCTCCAACAATCATCTCCCAACACGCCTTGGCCACAAAAGCGTTGTTAATGATGCGAGTATTAGACAACCCAAGACCACCTTGTTTCATAGACACCGCCACTCTGTCCCAGCTGACCCAAACCTTCCTGTGGACGTTGGCACGATCCGCCCAATGGAATTTAGAGAACATGGCATCAAGACGAGAAGCAATACCATCCGGAATACCAATAGCAGTCGCTGCATACACCATAGTAGAAGATAACACATGTGCAATCAAAATCTTCCTGCCTGCAAAAGATAACAGCCTGGACTTCCACGAAGCAATCTTATGAGAAACCTTCTGAATAAGATAGTCAAAATCAGAAATCAAACTCCTTCCAGCTCTAATCGGCACTCCCAAGTAAACAAAATGATCAACCACATTATCCATCTGAATTGTTGCACCTATATCCATCTTAGTAGCCAGGTCTTTGCTGCCAACAACACAAGAAGACTTCAACCTGTTAATCCTCTGGGCCGACGCACTCTCATACATAGACAGAAGCACCTGAATCTCATCCATCGTGTTAGGAGTAGCATTCACACAGATCATAATATCATCAGCATAACTCAGAAAGAAAGGAGAAAACTCATTTCCTCTAGTGCGAAATCTCACCACTCTCCTCAATTCCCCCATAAGCGCAATCCTTCTGCATAGGATTTCTTCAAACAAAATGAACAGAAAAGGAGAGATGGCATTACCTTGTTTCAGCCCCCTAAGCAAAGGAAAAAAACCCGAGGATTCTTCCCCAATCGTAACCGTCGCCCAGGAGTTAGAGAAGAAACTAATACATAACTCGATGAACTCCTTGACAAACCCGAACCTCGCCATTATCCGCTCCAGGACATCCCACTTAATCTGATCATAAGCCTTAGACATATCAAGCTTTATCATGATGTTCGGCCTCTCACCCCCATAGTAAATGTCATGCATCATCTCCTTCACCAACCGGACATGGTGAGTGATCTCCCTCCCTCTAATGAACGCCGCCTGCTCCTCAGAAATCAAAGCCGGCATCAAATAGACCATCCTGTTACTAATAACACGAGCAAGAATCCTCAGTGCCACATTCTCTACAGAAATCGGGCGGAAATCCTTCTCCAGGAGTGTCGGATCGTCCTTCTTAGGAATAAGCACAATACGGCAACAAAACAAGCTACGGTGACAATTCTGTCTAAGGAAAAAAGCTTCAGCGAGCCTCATAAAATCATCTTTTATATACTCCCAGGCAGCCATATAAAACGGAATAGTAAAACCATCAGGACCAGGAGAAGAATACTTGTCCATTTGGCTCATAGTATCAAACACCTCGGTCACACTAGGAACATCAGTAAGAGACATATTATCATCCATAGACACAACCTCCGGTATACTAGCTAATAACTCCTCCAAAACATCATCATCATGAGGTACCATCTCGCTGTAAGCATTCCTATAAAAATCAGCAGCACACGACGCAATCTCCTGCGGGTCAGTCACCCGTACCCCCGATGGTAGAGTGATGCATCTAACTCCCTTATTCCTTCTACGGGACTTCACAACAACATGGTAGAACTTTGAATTGCGCTCACCGTCATTCAACCATTGGATCCGGGACTTCTCTTTCCATACATTCTCCTGCATATCTAAAACCTCTTGAAGCTCAAACTCCACAATCCTCAAAGCTGTCTCATTGTCCATGCAAGGGTACTCATCAAAGGCAGTTTGGGTAACGTGGACCACATCCTCTAGATCTAGGATCTTTTGGATTATGTCCCCAAAGGTCTTCCTACTCCAAGACTTTAAAACCTCTCGCATCTTTCAAAGCTTATAGTAGAAAACATTTGACGGGTGCCCCTCTCTGGAGTCATCCCAAGTATCCGCAATGATCTTCAGACACTCCTCATGCTACAGCCACGTCTGCATGAAAGCAAAAAAACTCTTCTTTCTGACAATAGCCAAATTCCCAGACTTGTACAAAATCGGGCAATGATCCGACACTCTATAACGAGTAAGATGAGTCGTACTGGAATCCGGTCGCAGAGCTGCCCAAGTATCATTCAGCAATATTCTATCAAGTCTTTCCCAGATAGTAGGCGTATTGTACTGCTTATTGACCCACGTGAATCTGCTACCCTCAAACTGCATCTCCTTAAAGTAACCACTCTGGATAAAGGCGTTGAAGTCAACAATTTCCTGAAAGCTCCTGTTGTTTCCCCCTCTCTTCTCCAGATCACTTCTAATGATATTAAAATCACCTGCTAGGAGCCAACTACTATCGCCAATGACACCCGACATCTCAAGGACGTCTTCCCAAAGAGACCGCCTGCAAATGTAGCTGCAACTTGCGTAGACCGCAGTAACAAAAAATATATTGCCCCTCTCATCAGTATATCTCAACGTCACATGCTGCCTATGACATTTCACAACCTCCGGCTTGAGAGTGCTATCCGCATAGCACCAAATTTTACCCCCTTCAGCTGAATTATCAGTCGCCCAATCCAAATTAACAATGTCCAGAAGTTCTTCCGCCACCCGAGCATGTAGAAAAGGCTCAAAAATACACACAATCCTGGGCTTATGCCTCCTGCATAACCTACCCAAGACCTTTCTCGTCTTATTATTTGCCGCTCCCCTAATATTCCAGAAAAGGTAGTTTGAGTCCATGGACTAAAAACAACCGACAACAACACCTCCTCCTTCAGAAATTCCTATCTCTGTCCTCCCGAACATCATAAGCAAACGGAAGTTCACCTTCAGATAACCTTCTTCTATGACCAGCTCTGTGTGAAGTACCCATATGCCCATGCTGACCCATACGCTCCTCACGGCCGAAATCTTCACGATATCTACCATCTTTCTCACTGCCTATGTGTATGTAGTCACGCAGGCTTCTATCATGGAGCATCTTCCTTGTACCATCTTCATCAAACACAATCCTACGTGGAGCGACCTGCTGTGTTGTACACTCAACTTCCTCACCACATGGTTCAGATTGTGGAGGCATCTGCTGTTCCTTCTCATGTTGTACATTTTCACTATCTCCCCCATCATGCACTATCATCATCTGTCCACCATCACTAGCATATCCGGCTACGCCTCCATTCCGATTAACAGGCAACACATGCAACGGAATGTCAAGGTCACGGCCAACCTCCGTCAGCGAGAAAAGATTTGAACCAGGTTCCCCCCGAGCTACCATCTGCAAGTGCACGCTAGACCTTCTGTTCCCATATGTCAAAGTAACATACTGAGGTACATCTTCATTGAAAGCTTCAACTAGCACCAGTATACCAGCAATGTCATCGGGTCCTCTCATCCATCCAGAGGCCACTACCAATCTCCCAAAGCTATTCACAATGTCGTCTATCGCCTTGTCATCCATACACATCTTAGTTTGATAGAGTTGGCCTACGACAACAATTTTTAGCAGAGCATCGGCATGACTCCTTGTGAGGCTTTGTATGGGAGAAAGGGCATACCTTCTTTGTGTTGGTATGAGTCCGGTGAGTGTCAGACGTTAGGTCCTGAGTTAGTTCAGCTAACAACCGATAAGATCAAGGTGATATAGCAACAGTTGAAAGTAGCATGGTACATGCAGAAGTTTTATGCAGACAATCACCAACGACCCTTGGAGTTCCAGGTAGGAGACAAAGTGTACCTTTAAGTCTCACTGTGGAAGGGTGTGCTAAGGACTGGTCGGAAGGGTAAGATAGCTCCCAGATATAAGGGGCCTTACTCAGTCATAACACGTGTTGGCAAGGTAGCTTATGAGTTAAAGTTGCCTCCAGAGTTGCACAGGTTGCATCCAGTGCTTCATGATAGTATGCAGAAGGGAAGTCATCCGGATTCAGGTACTGTGATGTAGCTAGTGAGGATGAGCTTGATGTATATGTGACCTACAAGGAAGGACCTGGTTCTTATGAAGGTTCTTTGACAACATCGTGACATTGAGGAAGCCACATGGGAGCTTGAGGAAGAGGAAGTACCCCTCACTTTTCTCTTCGGATTTCGGGGACGAAATCCCTTAAAGGGGGTTAGCTTGTAAGGACCCTGACCTACGTTTAGGGTTTACCCTGTTTGTTTTGCTTAATCTTGGTGCTTTGGTGCTTGCTAATCACCTTTAGTGGTGATTAGGGTTTTGTTGTGCTTTGTTGAGAGTTGGAGGGGCTACTTGCAAATAACCCAAGATTAGGGTTTTGTGTGCAAGTTTGCCATCTTGTGAGGTGTTTTCCTCTCTTTGCTTCCTCTAGGGTTGATAGGAAGGCTTGGGCTTGTTGTTTGAGTTCTTTGGGCCTCAGATGAGCTTGTTTGGGCCTTGGGGTGTTTTGTTTGGGCTTGCTTGAGCCTTGTGTCGGCCAATGCTTGCTTGTATTATCCAAGGAGGTGTGTGTGTGTCGGCCTAGAGTGGCTTGTGTCGCCCAACATGGTGGTGTGTCGCCCAGGTGCCTTGGTGTGTCGCCCAGCAGAGCTGCTAGTTGTGTCGCCCATGTTGCTTGGTCTTGTTTGGTGGACACTTGGTGCATATCTTGGACAAGTGTCTCTTGGTGTGATAGAGTGTTGGCTTGAACCCTAGGACAAGTGTCCCTTAGGTGGACGACACATAGCATGGATCTACCTTGGTTTCTCCTCCCTTCCCTTCTATATAAGTGGCTCTTTCCTTTGCCTTAGCTTCCTTTGCACTTTTGGTCTCTCCTTCACCTTGAGTGCACGACACTCCCCTCATTCTTGCTTGTGTTGGCCGATACACTCTCCTGGAGTAGCTGTGGTGGCCGATACACTCTCTTGGAGAAGCTTGGGTGGATGATACCCCTTGGACCTTGGAGTGCTTCTTCTTCCTTGGAGCTTGGAGCTTAAGGCGGGTTGCATAATTTCTAACCCTAACTCCTTTACCTCTAGCTATGATCTTGCTGCATGTTAGTATCTTAGCTTAGTTCCTTGTTTTTGTACCTTTGGTGGCCGACCCCCCTTAGGGTTTAGGGTTTCTTGGTGATCTATGTACCTTGTGGTATAGGGTTTTGTGCTTCCTTGGGTTGGAGGTTGAAGATGACCTGTGATGGACGACACCCTCATTGTCTTTGTGTGATGGACGATATGGGTACCTTGTGATGGACGACATGGTGAGGGTTCTAGGTGTTGGGCAATATCTTTGCCTTGTGATGGGTGATAGGGTGAGCTAGATAGTGTTGGCCGATATGACCCTTGTTGGACGATATGGTCCTTCTTATGATGAGCAACACCTTTGTTCTTATGAAGGACGATAGACTAAGTAATATGGTAATCCTTGTGGAGTTCCTGGTGTTGGACGATAGGGCCAGGTGTGGCTTGTTTCCTTGTGTTGAATAATAGGCTTTGATGAGCATGGTGGTTGTTGGTGGCCGATAGCCCTGACGGGCGATATACCCTTGTGTGTGTGACAGGCGTCAGGGTCAGGGCTGTGACGGGCGTCACGCCCTTTGCTTTGGTGTATACCAGCCGTTAGGCCTTGGGTGGTGGTTGCGAGTTTTGAGGGAGTGTTCCTTCTCTCTCTTTCCCTCTCTCTCTCTCCTAGTTGTTGAGGTGGGGGTGAGCTGGACGACAACCCCTTGATATCAGGCGTTGCGTCTTGGCCTGTGACGGGCGTCGCGGTAGAGGTGTGACAGGCGTTGCCTGATAGGCATGGAAGCCCGACACCCCTGACGCGCGACACCCCCTGGTGACGTTGTATCGCGGAGTTGGGTGCAACACAGCGTTGCTGCACTCCCCTCTAGCCGTTGTGAGCAGTGTATAGGTGAGGGTTGTGAGGAGTTATAGTGAGGACTATGTGATCCTATAGTGACGGTCTCATGTGTTGTGGAAGTGAATCCTTATGCTTATCTGATAATGATGATGCTAAGTGGCAGTTACACTAATAGCTTGCTTAATGATATAACAATAACGATAATAGTGGATGATGATAGTAATAATGCAGATAATAGTAGTGATGGTAAGGATGGTAGTAATGATATGCATGATGTGAGCCTTATGACTATTTGTTAATGACAATGTTAAATGATAGTTACACTAGTAGTTGCATGATGATAATAATAATGATAGTGGATGATAACAATAATGATGATGGTATGTGCTATGCTTAATAATGATAATGGCAATATCAGTCCCTTTTCATCCTAACCATTATAATTATCGGTATAATACCCCTGAATAGTAATGAACATGTAATTCAGAGCATTAGGAGACATGATTAAGGAAAATGATATAATTTCTACTGTCACTTTGTGTGAATAATGCACTTAAACCTAAATGTCACTCTGTGTTGATGATATGCATTTGTCAGTTATTATGATTATCTATCTATGTCAAGAATGGTAATGATAGTAGCATGGTTATATGCATAAAGTGATCATCATGTTTATCGGTTATTGATAAGAGAAATAATGGTAGTTACACTAGTGTCTTGCTTAATGATGATGATGATAGTAATGATAATGCTCATTCTGCATATCTAGCATAATTACATGTATGAAGTGAACACCTTGATTAATTATACAAAATTAAGATGAGGACAAGTCTAGATATAACTGCTTGATGAGGTATCTTATGCATGAGGTCATAAGTTGAAGCATGATTAAGGAAGTATAGAGCCAATAATGTGACTTGGTGTGATAAAGTACTTAATCAACAAATGATGATGGTAATAGTAGTAATGAAGGTAAGTGGGTTACCTAATGAATGGTAGTGGTAATAATAACGTTTGACCTTTTATATCTAAACATGACTATATGAATGGAGTAATTTCCATGAATATCTGTGTAATGCAGAGACAAGGATAAATTCATAAATAGTTGCTTTATGATGTGCTTTATATACCGGATCACCAGATAGAGTAAGGTTGACAAGTATAACATATTGAATGTCACCTCATGTTAGTAAGCATAATCCTTATGATGAACTATGATCGTTGAATACACTAACCATGCAGGTGATGCTTAGCCATGTAAAGGCTATGAGACATATGTGATGAATACATCACACTGATAATTACTCTTGTTGAATAGGTTACATGTATAATGTGTTCGTCCCATGATATCGATGTAAGTTCTGAATAGCAGTGACAGTACCTGATGAGGGATTGAGATCCCAGGGTATGTGATGATCCTTAAGATGGATCTGGATGGTTGGCAAGAGGCCAAGTAACAACAGGTGATGTTGGATCCTTGAGATGGATCAGGTAGATGCGATTACAATAATAGCATAATGATTAAGTTTATATTTGTTTACCTTCTGATATATCTGGCATATATGCTAAACAATTATAGTGGATTCATATCATGCAATTGCCTTGTTCATAGACTCATCATAGTCGGTAGTTGATAATGGTAAACGGGTTTGCCTAAGGGTTAACCCGGGACGCATATCGTTGAATAGGTGAGGGTGTTTCTAGCTTAGAAGGGAGAAGGTAAGAGTACATCTACGGTTGTAGACTCTAGGGTGTGGAATTAGGTTGTAACACCGCTATGTGATGAGCATGGTGAATAGGCCCATGGCTCAGGACAGGTGATGTGATGAGAATGGTGAACATGCCCATGGCTCAGGATACATGATGTGTTGAGCATGGTGAACAGGCCCATGGCTCAAGATATGTGAGATAAGGAGCATGAATGCGTTCATGTCGTCATATAGTAATTACTAAGACAAAATACAGAACATTGGTTAAGGCCTCGTTTATGTGGTTAATATGTTATATCTTAATCCTCAGGTTATGTGACAATATATCTTGTTCTGATAATCATGTTACATAGTGATAAATCTTATCTTGTCAATTATATTCCATTGAGAGATATTTGGTTATATGCTTTTGTACAGCTGGTAAGTTTGTCGGTAAGGATAGCTTTGCTTTATATAGACTGCTCTTATTATACCTGTTATTAATTATCTACTGTCATAGCTTTACCTTTCTAAGGTTCTAGGACTGCGGTGAGGAAGTTATGTTCCCCGCTGGGACAATGTTCAATTGTCTCACCCTGCTGGTTTATACCCTTTTTAGGTGGTCGAGCTAGACGTGGTGGTGGTCGTGGCGTTGCGGCCGAACAGCCTGACAAGCAGTAGAAGGCAAGTGATGGATATGTTGTTGTTTTAGATGTTTTGTAGTAGAGTCTAGAGTCATCCCTGTACTCTCAGGTCCTTGGCAGTGTTTTGACGTTGTTTCACGATGAACGGTCGATAGTGTTTTGTATATCCTGCTGTTGGCCGGATGCGGGCCTTTATGTATATGAGTAGGTGGTGAACTCAGGTGACGAATAGACAACTGATCTTGTAAGATGTGAATACTTATCGGATCTATTGTATGTACATATATGACATGTTTCCTTACAGGATGAGGACTCGAATGTAATAGTTTCACAGTCTATCTGTTTTCCGCAAACGGTTTTAATTAACCCATATTTTGATAATATGAGGTTATGGTGATTTCTGCAAGTTTTCGTGTAACACCTCGTTATCTGTGTGATAATGGGATGTGTTGCCACAAGTTTGGTATCAGAGCTCTAGGTTCACTGAGTCTACATGAATTTAGGACTAGGTCTAGTCTGTTCTACTGAGTTTTCCAGGTTTTCTTACAAAATCTTCTGCCCTCAGTGGAAGAAAAGACAAAATGTCTGGAAGCTAGGAAGAACATGCTCCTGAGCTTAGTGATGCTGCATCAGTTGATGGAGCAGAAGGACATGCACATGAAGATCGGGTGCCTGAGGTTCCCCAATTTAACCCAGCCATACTTGAACATCCTGCTTACCAACAGCTTATGGGGCAGTTAATGGCTACGATGAATCTCATGGTTGAGCGATTACCAGTGCCTCCTCCGCGAGCATAGGTTCCCCATGGAGAAGCATCGGGTATGGGGAAGACCTTCGAGCGTCTTCGTCGAGTCGGAGCTTTGGATTATGCAGGCACGGCTGATCCAGCGGATGCAAATCTATGTCTGACAAGTCTTGAGAAGGCTTTTC
This sequence comes from Alisma plantago-aquatica, assembly GCA_963693085.1. Taxonomy (NCBI): domain Eukaryota; kingdom Viridiplantae; phylum Streptophyta; class Magnoliopsida; order Alismatales; family Alismataceae; genus Alisma; species Alisma plantago-aquatica. The sequence continues at coordinate 532,433,251 of OY856412.1, read as the reverse complement.
GGATTCTTGACATCCCCGAAGCAGACAAGGTAAAACATGCGGTCTACCTCCTGAAAGGTAGTGCTGGTCACTGGTCGAAGAAGAGAAGCGGCCTGGTGAGGTGATCTGTTGGGAAGTGTTTCGACGCGAGTTCGTCACCAGATACTTTCCGAAGACGTATCTGGATGAGAAGGTTAGTCAGTTCGAGAACCTGAGATAAGGAAGGATGAACATCACCGAGTATGAAGCTAAGTTTATGGATCTGTTGAGGTTTTGTCCTCACATGGCGGCAACAGAGGAGGAACGGATCAGACACTTTGAGAAAGGTCTGAGTGCGGAGTTGAAAACACATGTTTCTGCGTTGGAAAATCGGGAGCGGTTCGCTACGTTTGTGGAATATGTTCGAAGGATCGAGGGGTCGGTAAGGGAGAAAGGAGAATCCAATGCTCACCAAAGACCTGCTCAGTCTCAAGGACAGAGGTCTAGAAACTTTAAGAAGCCGAGATTTTCTACATCGTCAGTATCATCCAGATTCCATAACCAGACGCAAAGGACGATGAGTGGGGGTAGGGATCGTAGTAACCTCCCAAGTGGAGCCCTCGACATAGCATCAACATTGGTAACTGGATCTCACAGACCCTATCTTGCACCCATGATCTGTTATCAATTGAGACAACCGGGACATCTAGTAAAAGATTGTCCAGACGGGAATATGATGACGACACAACCCCAGGGGTAGAGTCAGCAGGGCTCTCAAAGGAGGCAGTTTCCTAGTAACGATCGAGGGCGTGGACGGACGTCCCAGACAGGTCAGATAAAATACATTCATTCTGATGTTCCATTTTCTGATTCTGTGTGATAAAAATAAGAAAGTAGATGTTTTTGAACTTCCTTTAGCCAGTCCTATAAGGGCACAAGGAAGAAGAAAATTCACATTTTTCTAAATATTCCTTAAAATGCTATGTAATCTCTCTTATCTGTGTGATAAAAGATGAGATATAGAAGTGATGCATGAAGAAAATCCAAGAATGAAAAGCTCTGTGTGAATACTGATATGAAAAGTGTGGGGTAGGATAGAAATAAGGTGCATACTATCTAATCTCAGTACTTGTATACCCTGGTCAGGTATATGATTATTGTAGATAAGGCAAGTATGGAACTCTTAGATTGTTATCTCTCTGATTACACTGATCAGGTAATCATTTTGGAACAATCTAGAGAGTATAATACAATTAAACGGGAAAAGCTAAGTATTTTTTTTTTAATGACCGAGAGAACCCGCTCCGAGAGAAGTTGACATGGTAGACTCTCGGAGACATGAGAATGTGTGGTCTGGACACCTCCCCCCCCCCCCCCCCCCGCGCCTAATAAGTGTGGATTGCCGTTCACAAAAGGTTCGAATCCGGATCCTTTATAGAGCCTTACAAGCTCTTATCACTCAATCTACTATGGCCGGACTTCCCTTGCGCCTTGTTATTAACTAATGAGGGGTTATAAGGTATTATTGTCACCTAGGACATTTGATTGTCCTGCATTAAAGAGAGGTTACACGTATGGAAAAGACATGATTACGCTCAGCCTAAATACATGAGACCGAGGCTATGATGCTAGGGCAAATAGGAGAAATCATAGGGGCAATTGTCCCCTTCCACCACTTCACGCCATGGCAGCAGGTCCGCCGAAGCCCGTCTCCTAGGGATGAGCCCTCCCTCTTCCCCTTCTCTCGTCATCTTCACACGTGGGCAAGTATTCCATCGTGACTAAGATGTACTCTTCGAGCCAGGTGTCGAGTCTTGGGTTCACTGGAAAGGTGAATGAGTGCACTAATAATGAGAATGCCTACTCTTTATGATGGATCCATAAGACCATTACATTAAAAAATTAACCATTCGGTGGTTAATCGGTTATTATCCAATATCTGTTCACTCCTAATTGCTAGAATACAATGAACTAATAAAGCAAAGCAAAAGGCATAGACAATAGAGCCCGTCCCCCATCTACACCCCATTTCGCATCGCACCCCTCCATCTTAGGCCTGTTGTGAAGGTGTCTCTATCGGCGCCGTGGTCCCCGATGAGGAACCACTGGAGACCAACCGCGTGGCTGCTGCGGCCCAAGACCACTCCGTGACCTCACCATCCACACTCACCCATCAGGCTATAGCCGATAGTCGTAGGCCCACTCACCGACTCTAGCCACATCTATCTCATCAGTCATCACCTTTCGACGAGGGCCCACCTGCAGCCCCCGTGCCTACGACTGCCGCCGTCTACTGGCCGAGCCGAGCATCTACACTGTATAATTCTCTCCTCGACGTACTCGTCGCAGTGTGCTCGCCCGTCTGACGACTGGCAGGAGACACTACTACCCACACCACACCCCTTCTGACACACACACTTTATATACCGACCCCACAACTGCTCTCGGTGTCGACTCGCTTCCATCCCCAATCTCCCAGACATCAATCTTCTCCTCCGACCTACCCCTCCTCCCCATGGCATCTTTGGCGTTCCGGTAACATCCGCCTCCGCCGCTTTACCGCGAATCGACTCTTAACAGCCCTCCCTACCTTCCGCCGCCGCCAGATCCGCCCCGGCCGTGCCTCATGGACGGGTCATACCACCGCCCTCGCAAAACCCCGTCTTCGGACCGCATACTCGCCCTCTTCTCCAACCCGGCGACAAACGACGGCACCGCCCTCGCTTCCTCCGCAGCCGACGGGGAACTCGACGAAGGCGAGGTATTCTGGACAGGAACCGAATTCGATTCCTCCGCCCAAGACAACTCCACCGCTCCATCCTCCGCTTCCCCTCAACCATCCCCATCCCCATCCCCATCCCCATCATCCTCCCCAGCCCCAACCCGGGGCTTCCAATCCCCGTCCTTCTCTTCCGCGGGCAGCTTCCGCCGCGCCAGCTTCGGGATCCTCGCCGTGCTCCCAGAAGACACCAACGACGCCGCCCGTCCGCAGATTACGCCCCGGGCCGTCACGCGCAGCCCTAGCTTCCTGTCCCAGCGCATCCCCGTAGTTACCACCACAACTGGCGTCGTTGGTGGAGGAGGGGGCGGATCAATCTCGTCGTCTCCGTCCACGGCCTCGGCTTCGCCGTCATCAGCAACATCAGCTACTGCCGCCGCCAGGGCTATTCCTGCCATCCCGCGCCCACGGCTGCAGGATTACTCGTCCTTCTCCATGCCCGTACGCCAGCAGAGCGCGCCCGTCAACGTGCCGCTGCCACAAGGGAGGCATAAGTTTAGGAGGGCGTTCGGGGAGGAGGAACCTGCGGCTGCGACGGCTACTAATGGTGCTGCTACTAATGGGGAAGATGAGGATGAGGAGGAGATGATGCCGCCCCATGAGATCGTCGCCAGGGCGTCTGCCAAGGACTCTCCATTGACTACGTTTTCTGTCCTTGAGGGTGCTGGCCGGACCCTCAAAGGGAGGGATCTACGGAGGGTGCGCAACGCCGTGTGGAGGCAGACGGGATTCCTGGACTGATCGTGATGGCAAGGACAACAGCTCGCGTGGGTGCGTCCGCCCTCACCAAACCATCAGACGGCTCCGTTGTTGTTGCATCTCGTGGTGAGTGATTTTAAAACTATACACGCGTGGCTGCCCGGTGGAGCCGCTGCCGTTGCTTGGTGATCGATGGTGGTAGGCTTATTAGCGTAGCACTAGCACCACGGCGAAAATTTTGATGAGAGTAATAATAAGAGCGTGCAGCTTGCTGTTTGCTTCATCCGGCAGAAGACAAACCAAGTCATCGTCCGACCAATGCGGCGCATCAAAGCTTATTCATACATAATAGTGTGATGTGTGTCTTCATTCTTATGGTGATGTATGCTTGGAAAATTCTGTATGAACTCGATTAGCTCCTCCTTTAAAACACGAAACACACTGTTTTCAATGGTTTCTGTCCAAGATGATTAATTGAATAGATAGTGATGATGCATCAGGGTTATTTGGATGTCAAACATATGTTTTGTTCCCAGTATCATCTCAAATCATCTGCTGAGAATGACGAAACAGGGAGAGCTCTTTTAATTGTTTAGACGGCTCAAAACTGCATCCTTCTAGTACATAACGCTTCTGTCGTCATCATCGCCAAGCAATTTCGCATACACATTACCAATACAATAATTATCTTGAACGTCTTTACGGAAAATAATACCCAATTATTGAGTACGTTCTGCAAGATTGCATACGTAGGAGCCGATCATATATACATGTCATCACCATAATGTATGCGAACCAGTTTGTAGGCAATGTACATATCCGACGTTCGTCTATTGGTAGGTAAACGATCCTGACGATTGACGAACGTTGCGTCGGGAATCCACCTTTTTAATTCAGCCTTCTGCTTTTGCCAGGGAGCAGAGCTTATCTACTATTTTCCTTTGTTGAACGTGTTCGCAATCGCATTAGTAATATTAAGTCTTTCAACTTGACTGCACACTGCTTTCAAAATTTATCTTGTATCACTGCACTTGTCAGTCTCATACATGAATAACCTCAATTTCCAAATCCATCCTCTTCCTGCTACTCTTTCTTTAAAAGGTTTAACACCTCAGCTGTCTGTTCTTCTTCTTCTTATGTTCTTAGGTAGGACCATAGAAGGATTTCGTCTAACTCGGCAGTTTCCCCTTGGATAAGGTATTCCATGGGCGCGTAATTGAGAATGACAGACACCTCCAACATGGGATTCACGCGGTATACCCTGAAAGCTTAGGTTTTGAATAGATAGCATAATAAAGGTTGATAACTTCGTATAGAAGAAAGGGGAAGGTATCCATCCGCCTCCTTTCAAGTTTGGTAACACTTTGGAAAAGGAGAGTGACAAAAGTAAATACAACCATGTAAAGCAAAAATGCCCTCAGGTAGTTCTATTGGAAAAAAAACTTTGCTTTAACTGGGACAGAGGATAGGGTGACACCTGTTGGTGTCAGTTTTTCAGTTCGAATAAAGTGTAGCTGTCGTTTGTTTAGGAAGGGTTGCAAGTGCTGGAGGACTGGCGTATTACAGAGCAACACTTGGTTTAGGACCATAACTTTAGACCAATGTCTTTAGCTATACAATCTTTCCATGAGATGTTATAGAGGGTGTGGCCATCAGGTTTAAAATTCCTGAAAATGTGGAACCGTTCCCATTGGGTTGAAAAGGTGACAGTAGGAATAAAGCGGGCGATAGAAATAGAGCCATCTCACAAAAAGAGAGAGAAAGCTCCAACTTCTCTCTAGAAACACCCTAGGTCTCTCCCCCAACAGTCAGATCCATCCACCGTCTCCGATGAGCATCTCCACCTGCCCTAGTGTCGACCAGACGAGTAGCCCATCAGCGCGCCCATAATCTTCACAGCACCAGGGCTCCTCCACACCATGTATTTTCAACAACCCTGAGACTCAGTGGCATCAGGTCTCTCCCCCCCTCCGCCTCCTACCTAGATCCTCCCTCCTCATTACTGCTTCTACAGAAGATCAGAGGTGGGCAATACCTCCAGAACAACATTTAATGTCCCCCCCCCCTTTTAGCGACTGCATGCAAGATCTTTACAACACCTATTGAACTTACCCTTTCGTGCTGAAGACTCTAGACTCCGGGGTGATCCTTGGGTTCATCTCCTCTCTTTCCACCTGACGACTTCCTGAATATCCACCTGCTCTTGCAGAAGGAATAAAATCTGAGTTGAAATTGAACACCACATTTTTCTTCTCTCCATGACTTCCATCTCCTCCATCCCATCATGAGAACAAGGGGTTCTCTCATAATGGCTCTGCGTCTAAACAAAAAACCCCAAAGACTTCTGGGTAAACCATCTCTCCTCAGGAAAGTACTACATCAAAAGAAACCATCAGAGAAGCTCATATCTCTCCCGACGACACCAATCGCTCCAAACATGGACTCCAGGTTCTCATTCATGGACTACCACCTTTCCAACGCTGAGTTTCTCACCAGTGTACCACTCCCTAGGGTTTGGATCTACCACCGCTTTGACATATCGCTGGGACCCTGCTCTGTGCAACTAGGTCACCGCTCTTTCGGGGTGACAGTTGAAAGGTCCAAGACAATTTATCGATGCTGATCAAATAAAGTATCAACCTTGCTCATTTCTGACGTCTGGGCTAAGATGATCTCCGAACTTGGTCTTAGGCGGGAATGGACCATCTATCTCAGACCGGTCGACCACAAAACTTTCTTGGCCTGGGTATGTGATCTCAACAACGAAACACCTCAACAACTACTTCCTCTCTTCTCTAGGTAGAAGACATGTTCGATATCACCCTCTTCATACTCAGCGGATCAACTTTTCGTCAGAGATGTTCATCAACCTCCGATCGGTTCAAAAACTGGCCAATCTCAATCTCATCTTGTCTGGAAGATGAAGAAGTAGAAGACACGGCAACATCAACTTACATCCCAAACACGATCGCGACCAGGTATACGCTCTCTGCTCTGACTCCCCTTCTCATCATTCAAACAGGCCCAAGATCCCCCCATATGAAGAAATCATACCTAGAGATAAAAATAAACTAAATCTTTCTTTCCCTAGGTTAGGACAGACCTCTTCGATTACCCTCATTTAGGAGTGCATAGGAAAATTTTACCCCTCACAGACATGGCAGAAAGATCCCCCTAGACGACCTTTTTGAGCGCTTTTCTGCAACATATGTAAAAATAGAAACCACTCAGCCCTCAGGTGCCCAAATCGATTCACCCGCTTTAGGTGTATGCAAAAAGGGCACATAAAAAAGCACTGCCCAGCCAACACCAAGTCTGCAAACTACAACCCTTTCCAAAGAAAGGGACGACACTTCCCCAAAACAAAATCTGCTTTCCACACTGCTTTTCAAACTATCCACCAAATACCCAGGAAGGACCAATCCAATCTCCGATACAAAACAAATCATTTCTCCCTCTTTTCCTTTAACCCTTTTGCATGCTTAGCAGAAACTCCGCTCCCGCCTCAACTTGCAAACGTCCCAGATAACCCACGCATGCATAAATACCATAACCCTCTTACTAGTTCAAAACCCATCGCTCTATACAATCATCTCCCCCTAAATATCGAGCACACCCTTCTGCTCATCAACCTCCTAAGAACAACTCATCCTCTCCGAAACCAAAACTTAGTTCCCAAAAACCATTTGCCCCTATGGAAGCACCAGCTCACCTAGAATATGCCATAGCCCTCGACCTTCCAGCCAACTCCATGAGACTCCTCAAATTTTTTACTTTGAGAAGCATCTTGGTGACCGTTGACAACAACATAGACAACAACCAGGTTAACATTCTGGACATCACCAGAGCCATTGCCTTGCTTATCCCAGGACACAACGTCCTCAAACCTAAGATCTTCTCACCTACCCAACTGATACTCTCGGTTCTTGAAGGAACAAAGATAGATCATCTTTTCAACCAAGTCTTGACCATCCCTTGTAGTTCTAGCTTCATCCAAGCAAAACTCTCAAAATGGTCAGCTGAGCTTGGGGCATTTGAAGCACCAGCTGGTGGATCAGATTGGGTAGCTATCTCCAACCTCCCACCTCACCTTTGGGAAGTTGAGATCTTCAGAGAATAGCCCATTCCATAGGAGCCACTCTTCAATACATCAGCCCTGAAACCCTCTATCCCACACAATACATAAAAGCTTACTGCCTCTTTGCGGTTAAACAAGCCATCTCACTGCCAACTACCATCAACATTAGGTTGGGAGAATCCATATACAATATCAAGCTCTCTGTTGAGCACCCATCTGAGACAAAAACAGCTTTCTCAGACCTCTCGACTCACCCACCCTCTTGGTTATGCCCTTCTAAAGGTCAAAAACCACATAACCCTAACAGAAAAGCTGGTGAAAGACATCTAGTCTGGGAGAGGAAAAACACCTCGACTACATCATCAGGCAACTCAAACAAATCCCAAAATCTTAAAAGACCTAGACCCTCATCCCCTTCCAAAGATCGACCAGCTTCCTCCTTCATTAGACCTGACCACACTTTTCCTTCCACCACCAAGGAAAACAACAACACCATCAACATCAACCCAAGTACCATGCATAAACTCAAGTCAGCCATTATTGATGAAATTAGATCCTCACAGAGTCCTCAGTAGAAAAGCAAAGGACAAGGAGAAGGTGTCATCAAGCCAACACAAGCTCTGCTGCCCAATCTAGAAGGCGTCAAGATAAAATACATCATCAACTGCTAGGACACAGGTATATCGACAAACTATTCTACTCAATCTTTTATTTAAGCCCACTCAGACTTAGTTGATATAACTTCTCCTATGATAAATTCATCAAATTATGATCTTGACAACATTGAAGACATTGCATCCTGGTCAAATATCACTAGCTTCACAAAATTTGCAAAAAAAAAGGTATAAACTTTGAAGATGACAATAATGCACATAAAACCTTACATGATATAGAACACTTCATGGGGTGGGCAAACCGCAGGGAAGTAGAAGACACCAACACCTTTTTTGACAAGATGAAAATCCAGTAAACACTTCCTACTGGACATACATAATCTCTTCTTAGATTCCAATGAAAATCTCTTCATGGAATATCTGTGGGGTGGCCAGCCTAACGATGCAAAGAAATTTGCTACCACATCTACAAAAACAACATTGACCTCATTACTATTCAAGAGACCAAATATCACCTTACACCTTTTGCCCTCAAAACTATTGGTGGAAACAAAATCACTTTGTGGTTTCAGATTCCTCCTACTGGTTTTAAAGGGGGGCTTCTTGTGGGACTAAATAACCAGATTTTTACTATCTTTGATTCTACCAGTCTTGACTTCTCTATCACTCTCTCTCTCTCTCTCAGAAATAGGTTGGATGGCTATAATTGGTTCTTTACAGGAGTCTATGGGGAACCGGGAAACAACAAAGCAGCCTATCTTTCTGAATTGGAAAAAATATTTACCAAATACCATCAAACCCCTTGGATTATTGGAGGTGATTTAAATCTCATTACCCAAGCCTCCGACAGAATAAACATTTCAAAAACTTCCTAAACCATGTCACCAACAGATAAACACTTTTCAATCCAACTAGCAAAACACAACATGATCGATATCAAACCAGCTAACGCTAGTTACACCTGGTCTAGAAACCAAACCTATGCCAGGCTTGACCACTTCATCTGCTCCCCTCTTTGGGAAGACAAATACCCCCTTTCCACAGTCCACACGACCCACTGAGCCATCTCAGATCATTTCCCTATTATACTTGACACTACCAATGTAAAATGGGGAAAAAGACCTTTTCGCTTTGACAATTTCTGGCTCACCTTCAATAACTTCTCAAACCAATGTGCTAAACATTGGAGCCTAGCAAAAACTCAAACCACAAATATGGGATTGCACATTCTCCACAACACTAAACAAGTGAAAATCTTCATCAAAAATTGGATACTCCAACACCCAAACAACCTCACCAACACCTTAAAAACCTGGAACAACAATTCCATTTCGTAGACCAAGACCCCTCAACGGACCCTGCTCTTGTCCAAACTATCAGACCTAAAATGGAACACATAAAAAACTACCTAGACATTAAATGGAGACAAAGAGAGAAGATAACTTGGGATAAAGAAGGAGATAGGAATACCAAATTCTTCCACAAAACTTGTAACAACAATCACAGAAAAAACACCATCACATACCTCAAAATCCATGGTTCTATCTCTATGAATAAATCATCTATCATTACCCACATTACTGAACACTTTCAAAAAATCTTCAACACCCACCACCAACCTTCCTACCTAAATGAGATAGATTGGACTCTTCTGTGTCCCAACAAAATCCCACAAGCTCACTCTCTTACCCAATCCTTCACCCCAGACAAACTAAACCAAGCCATTAAATCTCTGGGTCTGAACAAATCTCCTGGACCAGATGGATTAAATGTGGAATTCTACCTGGCCAATTGGGATCACTACAAAAAAGACTTCCTAGCCTTGTTGATGGATCTTAATCAGAGTAACAATGCCCACAAAATCATCAAACATATAAATAGAACCTTCATAGCTCTCATAAAAAAAAATAAACAACCAGACCTCATCTCACAATACAAGCCTAGCAGCCTAATCAACACCTGTTATAAAATCGTTGCAAAAACTTTGACGAACAGAATCAAGCCACACATCAACCATATTATCCCTCTAAACCAAAATGCATTCCTCAAAGGGCGAAGCATTCATGATGCTTACCTGATAATCAATGAAACCATCCACCATTGCCATATTAACAAATACCCAGTCTTAGCCATTAAATTGGATTTTGAAAATGCATTCGACTTTGTAAATTGGCAATGCCTGACTCATACCCTCAATGGATTTGGTTTGCCTAAAAAATGGATCCATTGGATACATGCTTGTATATCCAAAAATCATTTCTCAACCATAATAAATGGAGTTCCTTTTGGTTACTTCAAAAACTCAAATGACCTAAGACAAGGGGATCCTCTATCCCCTTACATTTTTATCATTGTTACTTCTATCTTGAGTAAAATGATACAACTAGGTGTTGAAGGAGGTCTGATTAGATCTCCCCTGGAGTGTCATGAGAACATAATACAATTTGCGGATGACACTATCATCCTTATCACCCCTGAGGACAAATCCATCATCAACACAATCCGATTTATATGAATCTTCTCATACATATCGAGCCTCAAAATAAACCTGCAAAAATCCTCTATTTTTGGGGTCCACATCGAACAAACTATGATGACAAGATTCAATGACTTATTGAGATGCAAGATAGAAAACTTTCCTATTAACTACCTCGGTCTTCCTATCACTCCTCTCAAAATCTCCCACTACACTTGGACCCCGATCATCGAGAGGATCAACAACAAACTATCATCTTTGACAAATAATTTCCTCAATTTGGCTGGCCGTCTCTGTCTTCTCAACAGTGTCATCAAACCAATAACCACCCATTACTTGAGTTGCATTCCACTTCCCTCCAAAACTAGAAATACCATTGATAAAATTCATAGAAATTTCCTTTGGAACAATCACCACAAATCCCCCAACATAGGCAAACACTTTCACCTGGTCAACTGGGATACCATCGCAACCTCCACTAACCAGGGAGGATGGGGAATTATCAACCTAGAAACTCATGCTTTATGTTTGATCACAAAAATAATAAACTGCTTGGCCAATAACAGCAACAAAATATGGAGAAACATGCTGACAAATAAATATTACCAAAAGTTCCCTCCCTGGCATAAAACACAAAACAAGATCGCCTCCCCTCTTTGGAAATACATAAACAAACACATTCCTCATATTAAACAGATCATCAACACCCCCCTCACTCACACAAACTCATTTCATTCTGGGATGACCCGTGGTATAAACACCAAACTATTCTAAACATGCAAACTTCTTGGACTATACTAAATAAACTAAAAAATTTATCTACTGCCAAATCTCTTGGCCTCCTGGCAAGTAGTAGATATAAATCATTAAAAAGGTGTTTGTTTTTACACCTTAATCAAGAGGACATTAGGAACCTGACCCTAGAACTAGAAAATAATTCCTCAAATCAGATCTCTTGGAGATGGGGAGAACTCTATACTTTCAATCTAGCCTACAACCACCCAACCTTTAGAGGTATCTCCCCGCCCTCCTCCTCAATCTGGAAACATAAGTGGCCACAAAAACTCAAGACCTTCTTCTGGCTCCTGCTTAATAAGAAATTGCTAATAGACCAAAACCTTTCTAAAAGGGGTTTATATGGTCCTTCGAGGTGCTCTCTATGTCTTGGTAACTCTGACTCTATGCAACACTGGTTTTTCCATTGCAGCTTTTCCAACAGCACCATCTCGCATTTTCCCAGGGTCGATAAACTAAACCACAACTTCACAACTATTCCAACTGGTCTCACACTGACCAGAAAAAACTACACCCTCAATGGGGACAACTTCTTAGTCACTATATGTTGGAACTTATGGAGAGAAAGAAATAACAGAATATTCAACAACACCATAAAACCAAGGAGCACCATCATCACTCAGATTATATCAGATCTTCTTATCCTTTCACGCTGTAGGGAAGAAGACAAAGGAGGGATCAGATGAATCACAGGAGGGGGAATCAGAGGCTAGATTTCTCGACGACCTAATGGCGATGATGGATGATGAAATTGGAACCAGCCTGCTACAGCAAAAGACAAGATTTTGAACTATCTCCATAGACTGGTTTTATGCACTTTAACTCTAGTTGTTATGCTTTGAGGCTTGTTATGGGGTGCCTCCCCGACAAACTCTTTCCTTTCTTTTTGCAGAGCTCCCCACCTTTTATTTTAGCGCATCAATAGTATAACATCAGACATAGCAGGTGCTAGCTTGCTTATGTATTTTATTAATGAAGGATCTTTTATATAAAAAAAGAGACAGTAGGAATTATTTTTGATAGGCATCTGGTAGACTGCAGGGGGTCTCAGAAAGAGAGGTTGATCAATTGCATAGATGGGAAGAATGCTAGGCCATGAATTAAATGACTCAAAGAAGGGGAATATACACAATTTTCATCATGCACATGTTAAAGCAAGAAGAGCCAAGGAGGATAGTCTAAGAAAATACAATGGGTGGGTCATGGGGCGGTGGGTGACAATGAGGTGATGTTGCATCCTAACAATGACTAGACCAACATGTGTGCCATGGAGCAGAAACATGTCCATTTCATACGGTCATAGAACTACATGTATATTAACAACATGTTTGGTTCACATGAAAGGATTGAGATGGGATGTCAGAGGATGCGGTGATAAATTATAGGTGGAGGATGGAATGTTGGGCGATCCCAACCTATATTTAGATGTGACACATGATGGAATTTAGTATGACTTAGCCTAGGTCATTTCTAGTTAATCCTCAATTATGCATCATGTTCTTTAGGATTATAGAACCAAGAGTTTACTAAAAGGGGGAAACATGAGTATTTTAGTCCTTGTTTTGGAGGCAAATATTAAAGGGATCACCAAGAGAATGGATAGTGACAATGCGTTGGGTCCATATACTTTCTCCACTGCCTTCTAACCACATGCCGAGTAGGTAGTTAAGGATGATATCATACCATTGGTGACCCACTTCCTCTTAAGTAAAGACGTCTACATGTGTCCAAATGTGTTAGATTGATACTCATTCCTAAGATAGAGAACTTTGAAAGCATCACTGATTTTAGGCCTATTAGCTTAGGCAATGTCTCACCTAGGATTTTCTCTAGAGTTTTTCCTTCTTAGGCTAAAGCATGCTCACCCCAAATTGGTATCCTTGAACAAACAACCTTACTAAAGGTAGAGACACTAGTGATAACATTAGGCTAGCCTAAGGGATGGTGCATCATATTAATCTGGGTGCTTTGTTAGTCAGAATGTGGCATACAAAGTTGACTTGTCTAAAGCATTCAACATAGTGGATTGGGGCTTCCTAGAAGGATCTTTGAGAGTCTTTCAGCTTGACCATAAAGTTATTACATTCATCATGTATATTGTCCTGGAGCTTGGTTCTCGATATGTTTGAATGATAGGATCGAAAATTGCTTCCAACCATTTAGAGGTCTCTGACAAGACGACCCCATTCCACTCATCTTTCCATCTTAGCACAAGAGGTACCAGGTATGCATATAAGCAAATAGTCCTGGAAGGCATGATCACTACATTCAAAACTCGAGATGGGGGAATTGTACCATCACATATGATGTTTGTAAATGATGTCATAGATTTCCTCAATCTGGTCGATGACTCTAAGAGAAGGCTGGAAGACATCCTTAGTAAGTATTATAAGTTATTTGACCGAAACGTTAATAAAAGGAAATATCTAATTATGATCCATGCTCAATAGAAGACAATAAATTATAACTCATCCAAGAACCCATGTAAGGAGTCAGACCCAAGAGGAGATCCTATAAATATAGGGGACCACTACCCAAGCTCTAGTTAGGTTTCAAGAATGACGACTGGCCTCATAAACCACCACTAGCACTCACGCACAACCTGGTATCAACTTTCTGATATGTCACCCATCCTAGTAATACTTGTTGGATCTAGGATGGGCTCTATGGGGGGTTGAATATAACTAAAAGTAATTAAACAAAATTGATTAGACCTTCAAGATATTTCTAAGATAATATGGCAAGTATGGGCTTTAAGTGCAACTAAAACATAGATAGCAAGAGAGAGATATTGAACAAGTACAAGAACACAAGATATATCGAGTGGTTTGACACTCCAAACTAGGAGAAAGTAAGTCCACTAGTTAGAGAGGTCAACTCTAAGATTTTGCAACCATTGCATACTTATATTCCATTATAAGACATACAATATATGACCTTCCTTTTCCGGGAAAAAGATACCCAACCTTCCCTTTAAGGAGAAGGTAGCCAACAGCCTATGAAAGGACTTACCTATCCAAGACCTAGAGTCTTCAACCTCACCAAATACTTACCTACTTTGCAATGAGTCTTTTTCCTTCACCAAGGACTTACCCACTCTTTCACAAGTCTACCACCTTGAAGGAACCACCCACTCCTCTGGGATCTTTCACCTTTGAATTCACCCTCGCCAAGGAGAAGCTTTCACCAAGGGACTCCTTCCTTTCTTCTTCTTAACCTCTCTTATCCAAGAGAGAGAATCTTCATCTTTATGGTAGAAATGAGAGATTGGGAGGTGGAGGAAGTGAGAGCGTCACAAGATATATATGTAGGACTGGCTCTCTTACAAATCTCCTACCCACTCTAATGGATGTAGCAAGTGATCAAGCTTGAGAGAGAGGAGACTCTTGGAGGCACTCAACTATAATATAGGGACCTTCATAATGCTTGGATAACCATGGGATGAAGCCTAAGGGGTCCTATTTATCATTGAGGATGCCTACTAGCCAATAAAAATACTTAAGGACAAATACTATTCGTTTGGGGGTGTTGCAACGGATTTTTTCTTCAAGTTTTGCTACACTCCAATGACTAGAAACACTTTTCTTACACTTTTTATACAGTGCGATCGGTCAAGTTTTGAAAAACTCGACCGATTACACTATGCGAAAAAGTAAATTTGAAGCATATGTCGAGTTTATCCTGGGTGAAACTCAATCGATCACTTAAATCTGATTGTCAATGTAGGATGTCCGTCAAGTTTTGTATTTTGAAAACTCGACCAGACCTGGACATTCTCAAAATGTATCAAGGGTGTCAGTTGAGTTTGTCATAGGAGAAACTTGACCAAATAGACACTCTGTGATGTATTTTAGAAAATGCCAATAGAGTGTTTAAATATTTAATTTAAGTTTTCATGATTTATTCTAATCTTAATTACAAGTCATAAACAAAAAAATTTCTACCATCAAAGATTGGAATGTTGATGAGGTATCTCCCTCCTTGATAATCGCCCATCTTCTCCTACTTGTAGAAGTATGCTTGGAGAAGACTCACTCTGATACCACTTATTGGATCTAGGATGGGCTCTAGAGGTGGGGGTGAATAGACCTAAAAGCACTTAAACAAAATTCATTAGACCTTCAAGATATTTCTAAGATAATATGACAAGTATGGACTTTGAGTACAACTAAAACATACATAGAAAGGGAGAGAGAGATCCAACAAACACAAGAACACAAGCTATGTAGAGTGGTTCCATACTCCAAACTAAGAGTAAGTCAGTCCACTACCTAGAGAGATCAAGCTCTAGGATTTTACAACCATTGTATACTTATATTCCATTATATGACATACAATATATGACCTTCCTTTTCTAGGCCAAGCATACCCAACATTCCCTTTAAGGAGAAGGGATACAATAACCTACCAAAGGACTTACCTATCCAAGACCAAGAGTCTTCAACCTCACCAAGGACTTACCCACTTTGCAATGAGTCTTCCGCTTTGACCAAGGACTTACCCACTTTGCAATGAGTCTTTAGCCTTCACCAAGGACTTACCCACTCTTACACAAGTCTTTGATCTTGAAGGAATTACCCACTCTTCTTGGATATTGCACCTTTGACTTCACCTTCACCAAGGAGAAAATTTCAACAAGGGACTCCTTCCCTTCTTATTCACCACTCTTATCCAAGAGAGAGAATCTTCATCTTCATGGTAGAAATGAGAGATTTGGAGGTGGAGGAAGTGAGAGCCTCACAAGATATATATGTAGGACTAGCTCTCTTACAAATCTCCTACTCACTCTAATGGATGTAACAAGTGATTAAGCTTGAGAGAGAGGATGCTCTTGGAGGTACTCAACTATAATGTATGGACCTTCATAGTGCTTGGCTGACCATGGAATGAAACCCAATGGGTCCTATTTTTAGTTGGGAATGCCTACTAGCTAGTAGAAAAACTTAAGGATGAATACTAGTTGTTTGGGGTGTTGCAGCGAATATTTTTTTAAGTTTTGCAACATGCCAACGACTAGAAACACTTTTTCTGCACTTTCCATACAGTGCAATCGGTCGAGTTTACTTTTGGAAAGCTCGATCGATTGCATTATGTGAAAAAGAAAATTTGAAACATCAATCAAGTTTATCTTGGATGAAACTCGACCAATCACTTAAATATGATTTGCTAGTGTCGAGCATCGACCAACATCTGTATTTTAAAAACTCAACCAAACTTGGACATTCTCAAAATGCATCAAGGGTCCTCGGTCGAGTTTGTCATAGGAGAAACTCGACTGAATAGGCACTCCGTGATGTATTTTGGAAAATGTCATTAGAGTGTTTAAATACTCAATTTAAATGCTCTTTATTTTTTATAAGCTTAACTAAAAGTCATACAATCATTACAAGTGATTTACAACATGATTCTAACTGAGATACATCATATTCCACAAAAGTGCACTTGCATCGATTTTGACTTGTCTTTTCTGCAAGTTAGGATGCACAAGTTAGGGCATTTGGAGTGTGTCTATACCTAATCTGAAATCACTTAACTAGAAGCATTAGACACAAATAAGTGGAATGATTAGTCATCATTAAAACAAGGGTTTGTCAATTTAGAACTTGAGTCAACACTACTATAGGTTGATCATGTTTAACCATAAAGTTCTTATTGATGAGCTCACTGAAAAGGAGGTGCACCTTTGTAATATGGGTTGTCCAATCATTTCTTTTAAGATCATTCAATATGAGGCCTTAGGACCTGAGATGCTACAATCTCTCTCCCCCCAGACTCATGACGTCCTTACCAACACTCAACTATAAGGCATCACAAAAATTCTCCATTTCAGTGTAGAACCAAAATGACCCATGCGCATCTCGAATACCAACACAATCAAGGGTGAATATTGTAGGGAAATTTGGGGGATAGATAAGGCATTGGAAATGAACATTTAAATCATGATTCCCCTTAACAACAAGATCGCCTCAACAACAATGTATCTAGGAAGGAAAGGTTGCAAGATTATACCTTGTCTTGGGGAACATCCAGAGACATTACCCTTGCAGTAGTAATGTGCTTCTTTTTTAGGAAGCAACTCTCTTCTTCTTTAGCATCAACACTTAGATAGTCATCTCCATCGGCATCCTAGTGCAAGACCACAAACAACGGTTTATGGTGTCCTCCTAGCGGTCGACAATGACCTCCCACCTCTAGATTAGTCCATGCAGACCACCATGAACTCCATGTGTCGCTACCAGAGTCAACATGAAGGGTTGTCCCTTTTGAACGTCAACCTGCTAGATTTGATACACTCTCCCACAGTTGTCTCTCCCTTGCTATCCCTCCTTTTATTGGGTAGTACTTTCTCGGGCTCTCTATTGGTTACCACAACCAGAGAGGACAACAATTTTCAGAGCAACTGTAGTGTTTTGAGAAGCCCCCAATACCCCTCTATTTATAGGAGAGGATATGGTTAGTGTTCCCAGTCTGTGCGGTATTCAAAAGGGTCAAATTCACAAATTTTCTAGAACATGCACATGATGAATCTATGGGTTCACATACTTAACCAGTCAGTACGTGCATGAACTAGTCAATTCATGCCACAAACCAACCAGTTCGTGTAGTTTTGTTTTCTAAATCACATTGGTATTCAATGTACAATTAATGCACAAATGACGTCAAAACCAATCCTTAGTCCAATTGAGTTGACCATTGAACTAGGCGGTTCATCCAATGAACTGATTAGTTTGGACTTGTGAATTGGTTGTTTCACCCCTTAGTCCAGCCATTGATCAACCAATGTTGATTCCAATTGACCTGACACTCCAACTGATTGGTTCAACACATGAACTAGTTGATTCATAGTCCAGTCAGTCAATTTTGAATGTCAGTTGTTTAACTGAATACCTAAACACCTTTAGTAATCAATCTAAACATCATTCATGAATATACTCCTCTAATACAAGTGTATCCTATGCGTGTGACCCTACATGTCCAAAATGACTTTAGCAGTGAATGTCCATAACCAATTATGACATCACAAGCAATGAGCGGTATCTAGAAACACATCATTGCTACCCAAATAATTCAGAAAGTTGGAGAACAACTTCAACCTATAATCATGATCAGTTTTACCATGATCGTATAGTTCCTTTGTCTCTGATGTCTGGATTGAAATCGAGGAATGGAATCATCATCCTCTTGATATTCAATCCATGCTTCTTGAACTAGAGCAGACTATCCAAGATTCATGTGAATTCACATATCACATACTGATCTACATGAGAATGGCCATATATTTCTTAGTCTTGCTTATCAAGAGGACTTGGATATCAATCTCCTATAGGAGGGACAAATCCCATCTACATCACTCACACTCTATCCCCATGTGTCACAGTGCACCCACGCATTACCTTTATGACAACCCTTATTCAAGATCGCGGTGGATGATGTTAAAGTACATGAATGACATGTGATGAATGTAGTGACTTCAGGTCTAAGAACCACAATCTCCACTATCACTATGAGACATGATTTTGACTATCATTCCATGGTCTCCATGTATCACTCTCATGGTGAGTCTATTCGATACACTATTGTCTAACATGAACTTGTGTGCTTGATTTGATATCACATATCATGAATAATGAGATTATGTCATCAATCAACATACACTCTAGTCTTATGCATTACTATTGTCTATTTTGCTTCCATATTAATATCAAACTAGGGACATAAGAAGAACATATGTACTCTTAACATTAGTATGATCTCATTATTCAAGTCACGTACTTGCAGACATACGTCATCGAGTAGCATCATTCTTTAGACATATATTATATCCGTGTCATCATTTCATGAGTGAGAAAAACATAATAAATGGAATTACTTTATGTCATTATCAAATTATGTATCTAATGCCACATTCCAATCATCATATGATTGTCTCTGTAGACATACATACCAATAGACTCCCACTTTCACTTAGACCAATCACCCATGAATCTAATTCCAAGTGATCTTAACATGTCCATCATGTTTATGCTACATAAGCACTTTCATAGTGGGTGAGAAATGTCTACTTCAAGCTAGTATGTTGCAAATTTCACATCTCCTCACTGTACGACATCTCATATGAGATTGAAGTGCTGAAGTATGCTATCTGAGATTGCCATCCTATCTAGTAGCTCCATTGTTGTCATCA
Source organism: Alisma plantago-aquatica (assembly GCA_963693085.1). Classification (NCBI taxonomy): domain Eukaryota; kingdom Viridiplantae; phylum Streptophyta; class Magnoliopsida; order Alismatales; family Alismataceae; genus Alisma; species Alisma plantago-aquatica. The sequence continues at coordinate 532,413,667 of OY856412.1, read as the reverse complement.
ATATTGTAAGGAACCTGACCCACATTTTGGGACAAACCTATTTGTTTTTCTTAAGTATGTTTCTTATCTCCTTGCTCTAATCATCTGAGATACCATAGGGCATATTGGAGTCTTGAGTTTCTTGTTTTGAGCTTGTTTGGAGGATGCTTGTGTTTTGTGGAGAGGTTTTGGTGCAAATTGCAATTTACCCAGGATAGGGGTTGATGTTCAAGTATTCCACCTCTAGTGTGTTCATTCTCTCTCTTGTCATCATCTAGAGGAGAGAAAGATAGATGGACATCTTGTTTGTGCCTTGGATGAGTGGTGACATCCTTGGTGATGTTTAGGACACATGTTTGAGGCATGCCTTGCTCTTAGAAGTGTTGTCTCAGGCTTGAGAACCTTAGAGAGGCCCTGTATCAGTTTGTGGGTGTCTTGAGGGACATCCTATTAGTTTTTTGGTGTCTAGAGATGCAACATATCGGTTTGTGGCACCTAGAGTTTACCCCTATCAGTTTGTGAAGAGAGGAGGAGATGTGTATCGACCATGACCTAGGAAGGTGACCTAGTGGGTGAGACATAGATCTTATAAGCTTATTGCATGGTGTTGCATGTGGCTCCTTCTTCATGAACAAGTATCACCTAGGGTTATAAGGTAGTGACACCATCCCCTTGCTCTCTCTTTCATCCCTCTTCTATAAATACCTCTTTCTCTCCATGCAAGAGAATCCTTTTGGTTATCCTTACACTCTCTTTGGTGGACGACCTTGAGCTAAAAAAGTCTCCCCCTTGGAGCTTGGAGGACAAGTCCCATACTTGTGGTGCTCTCTTCATCCTCTACCTTGGTAAGCCATGATCCTTATCTTCCTTTCTCTCCTTCCTTCTTCTCCTCAGCCATGTACCTTTGTTACTTTCTTTTCCCTCTTATGATCTCTTAACCTCGATTCCATCTTCCCTTTTGGAGGTGTTGTGGTGATCAAGCTTGGGAGATATTCTCTTACCTTGAGCTCATAAAGCTTGGATCTTGGTGGTGATACTTGAGGTGAGTTATATAACTCTAAACCCTCTTTGTTATTATCACCCCTTTACCTGCTATCTTGATTCTCTATCTTTGGTTCGTTATCCTTTGCGTTCTAGTAGCCTTTTTCTTAGTGGTTTTGTATTCTATTTTGGAAGAAAGGTTTTGCTTAGTTTCTGCCATGTGTTGCACCTTCTTTGGTCTTGCTTGTAACACCGTTCTAAGGTTGAAGATGAGTGAACCAATATGCATGGCTAGGCCGATATGTATGCTGACCAATAGGCATGTAGGCTGATATACCTTGGGTGGCCGTCACGACCTGTGGCGCCACTGATTGCCACCTCTTTCTGACAGGTCGTCACGATCTTTGGGAGACCTAGATCGACATGCTTTGTTTATGGCCATCATGATCCATGAGAGTCCTGAATCGATATGATAAATGCTAGGCATTGCTAGAAATGCGATTCCCCATTATGGCTTAGTCATCACGGCTTGATGCGTTACCCTTGGTGGCATTGCAACCCAACAACACCAGTAGCCGTCACCCTTGGTGATGCCTGAGAGACTCACGTTGCTCGGCATGTTGACAACCCATCATGGCCTGGTGCACTATTGAACACTAAGTTGCCCGAGAGGCTTGTATTGCTCGTTACCCTAACACACATCACACCACATAATGGCATTGCCTGATAGGGTAGGTTAGCCGATACCCTCCCCCTTAAGCATTGCCTCTCGACACACCATCTTAGATGATAAACCGGTATGCCTTGTGCTCTAAACCGACACACATCCTAGTTGGTAGGCCTACACCCTATTTGATCACCTAATATACCCTAAACTGATAACCCTCTTGGTGTGGATGCCCAACACATCTAGGGTTAACTTGATACCCTATGTTGTAACCCTAACTGACATCTTATGGTGGTGTCTGTGATACACCATGTTGATGATAGGGTGATATGAGATGATGTGATACCCTTTGGGGTGGTCGTTTGTATGATAATAAGGGTCATGTTTCTATAACCTTTATCTTATAACATGTGTCGTAATGATAAGGAAAGTGATGATCTAAGAGTGGTTGTTGATCTAGCCTTGTAAACTCTAATTGAGTAAAGAGAAACACTAATTTTAATGATGTGAAATGTATGGCATGAGTCCTATGAGATGATGGTGTTTATGATGTATTACTTTCTTGCTATTAGTTTCTAACCATGCAAGCAACACCAATTGATATACATAGCTAGGTACGAGCTATGGTGGTTATGATATGGTTGAATAAGCCTTGTGGAGCACATGTGATGTGGTACCATAGAAAAAGGAGAAAATGGTCTTATGACCTAGTGATGGCTTGATGCCTTGTATAATGATTTCCTCAGTGATGAGAGAAGGGGTTGTCACCCCAAGATATGTAGTCCTTGTGATGGACACATGTTGAAAGATAGGCAGGAAGTGATGATGTGATGAGATCACACCTTATATGTTTCAGTATGTTCTGGTGCTGAGTTATGACCTTATTTATGTAGAATTTGTTTAGAGGTTGTATGTCGTAACTTGATTGATGCTAAAGATGTTTAAATTGGTCTAATTAATCAAGTGAAATCTAATAGTGTAGTTTGCCCTGTGCCATAGATCCATTCAGTGTCAACATTTTATGAATGGTGAAACAAGTTTAACTCAGAGCATATATTTTTAAATATGTGGGGTTACAAGTCAAATAATTCCTTGTATCCTTAACTACAGGATGAATGAGACCATGTGTGAGTCGATCTCATTGTGGTATGGATGGCCATGCGTGAGCCAATCCTTCTTTCTAGAATGACCATGTGTGAGCCTATTCTTCTAACGCCACACCTGTACCAAGGTGGGCTAGTTATGATTGTATATGTGGATGGCCATGCGTGAGCCAATCCCTAAATTTGACTATATGTCATTGGTGTAGTTGACCGGTATGTCTCTACAATGTTTTCTCATGTGCTAACCAAGAGATGTGGTGAGGTTGTGGATTCCGACTCTTCCATTAGACCTTGTATGGAACTAATTCTGACTTATCAAGTGGTCGGTCAGATTTGGGTGGTATCACTCAAATCCTCGGGGCATAATAAAATGCACAATCAGCCGTGTAGTATACTTGTGTAGGATCAAAATACGAAAACATTGGATGAGGCCTTGCTTGATCTTTATACAATGTTGCTTATAGGAAATATAGATGTTCTTCATATTCCTTTTAAATTGTTAAGATGTTTCATAATTCAACAGTAACGACTCTTCCTATTTATAATCATTACCTATTGTACATAGTTGTAATTATACTACTGCTTTATTTTTCTTATCTGTGGTAATAATAAAGTTGGTGGTGAGTTATATCTCCTGTTGAGATTCGGAATCTCACCCCATGGGTTTCCCACACCCTTTTTAGGTGGACGAGCATGAAGAGGTAGAGATCATGCAGTGGAGGTTGAGCAGCATCTAGAGGAGTAGTAGTTGATAAGGTTGGAAGTGCTTCTGGATGTCTTCTGCTGATAGAGTCCTAAAGTTGTCCATGTACACTCAGGTCTTCAGGATCATTTTGCAGATGTTTCATGAACATGCTTTCTTTATGTGGCTGGCTTGTATACCTATTATGTACAGATCTGGTGGAATCATGTATATATGTTTTGAAACAGTTCTTTGGTTATAGGATGATAGCATTCCTTGTATATGCTTTGAGGCATGAAAGGACTTATTTGTGAAGTTTCTTATTGTTTGGAAGCTTTATGAAAATGGTTGTAATTTTTAGTGTTTTCTAGTAATCTATTCATTAATCTCTCTTCTACGGTTTTGTTTTGAGTAATCTCACTTTGTGTGGAGTGGGGCGTCACAATCAAGAAAGAACATGCTTTGGTATCACAACTTTGGGTTTGTTGAGTCTACATGGACCTATGATTAGGGTTTGTGTCTATTCTAGTATCCTCCAGTATGTTTTATAGTCACTTCTACTTATGCAGAAGAAGAAGAGAAAGCTTAAAGATGTCTAGACAACACAAAGAACATGCTGCCGAGAGCAGTGTTGCTACACCAGGTGGTGGTGCAAGGAACCATGCACAAGAAGATTGGGTGCCTGAAGTCCCCCAATTTGACCCAACCATGATAGAAAACCCTACCTTTCAATCACTTTTTGGGCAGTTTATGACAATTATGACTCATATGGTGGACAGGATGCCCACACCTTAGCCTAGGGCACTGGTTCCCCATACTAAATCGTCAAGTACTAGGAAGACTTTTGAGCATCTTTGCCATGTTGGAGCGGTTGAGTATGTGGGGACAGCTGACCCAACGGATGGGGATCTGTGGCTGACTGAGCTTGAGAAGGTTTTTAAGATCTTGAGTATCCCTGAAGAGGATAAGGTGAAGCATGCGGTGTACCTTATAAAAGGGAGTGCTGGCCATTGGTGGGCCATAGAGGAGGAGAAGAGACCCAGTGTTGTGGTTGGTTGGGAGGAGTTCCGACGTGAGTTTGTTAGTCGATACTTTCCTCGAACGTATCTTGATGACAAGATCATCCAGTTTGATAGGATTCAACAGGGATCCATGACGATCAATGAGTATGAAGCAAGGTTTATAGAGTTGTTGAGGTTCTTTCCTCACATGGATGCCATGGAGGATGAGCAGATTCGTCGTGTTGAGAAGGGGTTGAACGCTGAGTTGTCTACCTCACCTACTGCTTTAGAGAATCAAGAGAGGTTTGTCGTGTTTGTGGAGTCTGTGTAGAGGATTGAGCGGTCTATGAATGAGAATAGAGAGGCAAGTGCCAAGAAGAGGTCTGCATAGTCTCAGGGGCAGTCATCAGGTGGCTTTAAGAAGACGAGGTTTTTTGCACCACCAATATTACACAGGTTTAGTGCTTTGACGCAGTGGTCACTGAGTAAGGGCAGAGGCCATCGTTTTCCACCCACAGGAGCCTAGAGTGTTGCATCAACATTGGTGATAGGACCACCTAGGCCTTGATACGAGGACAAGACATGTTATAAGTGTAGACAAGTTGGGCATACCAAACTGTTCTGTCCAGTGAAAGAGGATGAAGTGACCCGGCAACCGAGGCAGAGCCAACAGGGATCACAGAGACATCATAAGAGTGGAATAGGAGGATGAGGATGTAGCTAAGTGTTACAAGCCAGATTGTCTACTCAGGGAAGCAGAGTACGGGGGTGACAACAGGCAAAGGATAGATTCTACGCTATGAGACAGCTGGAGGCAGTGGTCATCCTGTGAGTGGTGACTGGTCAGATGGAGTTATTTCATTTTGATTTGTCTTCTTCTTACTTTATATCTATTTTGGTTAATCCAGGTGCGACACACTCTTCTATCACACGTGAAGTGCTTAGTAGTTGTTCTTTTCCTATTTGTAGTAAGAAGAATAGTTTGTTGCTAGAAACCCCATTGGTCGGTTCTGTAGTGTTGTAAGATGTGTGTCCTTCCTGTGTCCTTTCTTTTTCAGGACACAACATTCAAGTGGATCTCATATCACTTGACATGCATGGAATCGATGTGATCCTTGGTATGGATACCTTGAAGAAGTATAGAGTTTTTTTAGACTGTAGTTCCAAGCAAGCGACGTTTGTGGATAATAATGAGACGTGGATCTTCCAATGAGATAGGAAAATTCTTCCGACGTGTTTGGTATCAGCCATGGTAACTAGGAAGCTTATAAGATAGGGTTGTGATGCATTCTTGGCACATGTATTGGATATAGAGGTGAAGAGTCCTAGTATTCAGGAAGTGTCAGTGGTTAGGGAGTTTGAGGACATGTTTCTTGAGGAGTTTCTAGGTGTTCCCCCACCCCAAGAGATTGATTTTGAGATCAATCTGGTCCTCTTAACATGACCTATAGCTTAAACACCGTATAGGATGGCTCTGATAGAGATGGTAGAATTGAAGAGACAGTTGCAAGAACTACTTGACAAAGGTTTCATCAGACCGAGTATGTCACTATGGGGTGCTCCAGTGTTGTTTGTGAAGAAGAAGGATGGGTCTATGAGGTTGTGCATAGATTACAGATAGTTGAACAAGGTCACGATAAAGAATAAGTATCTCTTACCAAGGATAGATGATCTATTTGACCAATTGTGTGGTGTGACAATGTTCTAAAAGATAGATATGAGATTAGAATATCATCGATTGAAGATCAAGTAGGATGACATACCCACGTCTACCTTTAAGATGAGGTATGGTCACTACAAGTTTGTGGTTATGCCATTTGGGTTGACCAATGCACTGACAACATTCATGGATTTGATGAATAGGGTTCCTTGATCAATTTGTGGTGGTCTTCATTGATGACATCTTGATATATAATTGTGATAGTCTACAATATAAAAAACATCTTCGTCAGGTGTTGACCGTGTTGAGACAACACCAGCTTTATGCTAAGTTTAGCAAGTGCGAGTTCTGGTTGAAGAAGGTAGCTTTCTTGGGTCATGTTATATCTATAGAAGGAGTACACGTGGACCCTAAGAAGGTAGAGTCTGTGACAAAGTGGGAACATCCGAAGATGCCAATAGAAGTGCATAGTTTTCTAGTTTTGGTAGGCTATTATAGGAGATTCATCAAGGATTTCAATGCTATCACCCTACCCCTAACAAAGTTGACGAGGAAGGATGTGTCATTCATTTGGGACTACAAATGTCAACGTGCTTTTCAGATGTTGTAGGAGAAGTTGATGAGTGTACCAATTCTGGTCTTGCCTAAGCAAGGAAAAGGATACATCGTATTTTGTGATGCATCCAGTAATGGGTTGGGATGCATGTTGATGCAGGACAAGCACGTAATTTATTTTGCTTATCAACAACTTAAGAAACACGAGGAGAATTACACAACCCACAATCTGGAGTTAGAAGTGGTAGTATATGCTTTGAAGATTTGGAGGCACTATCTATATGGGTAGAAGTGTCAGATTTTTACAGATTACAAGTAGTTGAAGTACATCTTCTCCCAACTAGAGTTGAACATGAGGCATCATCATTGAATGGAGTTGATCAAAGACTACGACTGCACGATTGATTATCACTCGGGAAAGGAAAACATTGTAGCAGATGCATTGAGTAGGAAGTCTTCATCTTTATCCATGGATAAAGGCCAGTTGAGTTCTTTGATATACCATAAGCGAGACATGTTGGTCTCCTTACATCAGATGAATGTTAAGATGGAAGTCTCCTTGTTAGCTGGATTGTTGGCACAGTTGCAAGTGAAGCCTACACTGAGACAGTAGATCAAAGAAGCACAATAGATAAATATTGTGATACAGTAGATTAGACCAGAGTCCGGTTGTGAGAAGCATGATGGCTTCCATGAATCAGAAGATGGAACAGTTTGATACCATGACACGATAGTGGTTCCTGATGCTGATGACCTAAGGAAGATGGTGCTAGAGGAGGCTCATTAATCCATGTATGTGATGCATCCAGATAGTACCAAGATGTACCACAATCTGAAGGATATGTATTGGTGGCCAGGCTTGAAGAAAGATGTAGCCGAGTTCATTGCAAGATGTGTGGTATCTCAACAAATCAAAGTTGAGCATCAAAAGCATGCAGGAACGTTACAACCATTGCCTATACGGTAGTGGAAATGGGATCATGTGATTATGGACTTTGTGGTTGGTCTGCCTAGGACAACCAAAGGTTATAATTCCATTTGGGTGATTGTTGATAGGGTGACCAAGTCAACTCATTTCCTTCCCATATAGACATCGTTCATAGCAGAGAAGCTTGCCTATATTTGTGTGGATGAGATAGTGTGTTTGCACAGTGTACCAACTACTGTCGTATCTGATAGGGGTCCTCAGTTCATGAATCATTTTTGGGAGCGACTACACACAACTTTGGGTACTCAGTTGAAGTTTAGCACTGCTTTTCACCCACATCCAGATGCTCAATCTGAAAGGACCATTTAGACCTTGGAGGATCTGTTGAGGGCTTGTGTTCTTCAATTTTCTGGAAGTTGAGATGTACATCTCAGTTTGATAGAGGTTTCCTACAACAACAACAACTATTAGAGTAGTATTGACATGGTACCATATGAGGTATTGTATGGGAGACTTTACAGATCTCTGTTGTATTGGTATGAGATAGGTGAGTATCACCCTTTTGGTCTTGAGCTTGTGTAGCAAACAATAGAGAAGATCAAGGTGATACAATAATAGTTGAAGGTAGCGTAGGATAGACAAAAGTCATATGCAAATAATCATCGTAGATCCCTAGAGTTTCAAGTGGGAGACAAGGTATATCTGAAGGTCTCTCCTTGAAAGGGTGTTCTGAGGTTTGGGAAGAAGGATAAGTTGGCTCCCAAGTATATGGGACCTTACCCAGTTGTGGCACGAGTTGGTAAGGTAGCTTACTTGTTGGAATTTCCACCTGAGTCGCACAAGTTACACCCAATGTTTCATGTTAGTATGTTGAGGAAGTGTCATCTAGATACAAAGTTAGTGTTACAGTCTGTGGAGGTGGATCTTGATGAAGATATGACTTAACTGGAAGGTCCGATGTTGATCCTTGACTGAAGGGTGAAGAAGTTGAAGAGGAAGGACCTTGTGCTTGTGAAGGTTCTTTGGCATGACTGTGGTGTTGAAGAAGCCATGTGGGAGCTCGAGGAAGAGATGAGGAGGAAGTATCCCTCCCTTCTGTCTTAGGATTTCGGGGGAGAAATCCCAGTTAGGGGTTTATGGCCTATAAGGACCCTGACCCACATTTTGGGATAACCCTACTTGTTTTGCTTAAGTATGCTGCTTAGATCCTTGCTCTAATAATCTGAGATGTAATTAGGGGATGTTGGAGGCTTGAGTTTCTTGTTTTAAGCTTGTTTGGAGGATTCTTGTGTTTTGTGGAGAGGTTTTGGTGCAAATTCCAATTTACCCAGGATAGGTGTTGATGTGCAAGTTTGCCACCTCTAGTGTGTTCCTTCTCTCTTTTGGCATCATCTAGAGGAGAGATAAAGAGATGGACATCTTTTTTGAGCCTTGGATGAGTGGTGACATCCTTGGTGATGTTTTGGACACATCTTTGAGGTTTGCCTTGCTCTTAGAAGTGTTGTCTCGGGCTTGAGAGCCTTGGAGAGGACATGCATCGGTTTGTGGGTGTTTGGAGGGGCATCCTATCAGTTTCTTGCTGTCTAGAGATGCAACATATTGGTTTGTGGCACCTAGAGTTTACCCCTATCGGTTTGTGAAGAGAGGAAGAGATGTGTACCGATCATGACCTAGGAAGGTGACCTAGGGGACGAGACATATATCTTATCACTTTGTTGCATGGTGTTGCATGTGGCTCCTTCTTTGTAGACACGTGTCACCTAGGATTCTAAGGTGGTGACACCTTCCCCTTACTCTCTCTTTCATACCTCTTCTATATATACCTCTTTCTTTCCATACAAGAGAATCCTTTTCGTTATCCTTGCATTCTCTCTTTGGTGGACGACCTTGAGCTAGATGAGTCTCTCCCTTAGAGCTTGGAGGAAAAGTCCCATACTTGTGGTTCTCTCTTCATCCTCTACCTTGGTAAGACATGTCACTTAGCTTCCTTTTTCTCCTTCTTTCTTCTTTTCGGCCATTGACCTTGGTTACTTTCTTTTCCCTCTCATGCTCTCTTAACCTCAGTTCCATCTTCTCTTTTGGAGGTGTTGTGGTGATCAAGATTGGGAGATCTTCTTCCACCTTGAGCTCGTGAAGCTTGGAGTTTGGTGGTGATCCTTGAGGCCAATTATATAAATCTAAACTCCTTTGTTATTACCACCCCTTTTCTTGGTATCTTGATTCTCTATCTTTGGTTTGTTATCCTTTACGTTCTAGTAGCCTTTTTCTTTATGGTTTTGTATTATGTTTTGGAAGAATGATTTTTCTTAGTTGTTGTCATGAGTTGCACCTTCTTTGGTCTTGCTTGTAAAGCCGTTCTAAGGTTGAATATGAGTGAACCAATATGCATGTCTAGGCTGTTATGTATGCTGACCGATAGGCATGTAGGCCAATATGCCTTGGGTGGCCGTCACGACCTGTGGTGCCACTAACTGTCACCTCTTTGTGAGACCTAAATGACATGCTTTGCTGATGGCCGTCATGATCCATGAGAGTCCTGAACTGATATGATAAAAGTTAGGCATTGCTGGAAACACGGTTGCTCGTCATGTCTTAGCCTTCATGGCTTGATGCGTTACCCTTAGAGGCATTGTAGCTCGACAACCCCAGCAACCGTCACCCTTGGTGATGCCCAAGAGACTCACGTTGCTCGGCATGCTGACAATCCATCATGGCCTAGTGCATTGTTGAACCCTAAATTACCTGAGAGTCTTGTGTTTCTCATTACCCTAACGCCCGTCAAACCACGTAATGGCATTGCCCAATAGGGTAGGTTAGACCATACCTCCCCCTTAAGTGTTGCTGCCTGACACACCATCTTAGATGATAACCAGTATGCCTTGTGCTCTAAACTGATACACATCCTAGTTGGTAGGCTGACACCCTGGTTGATCACCTAACATACCCTAAACTGATAACCCTCTTGGTGTGGATGCCTAACACATCTAGGGTTAACCCGATACCCTATGTTGTAACCCTAACTGACATCTTGCGGTGGTGGATGTGATACACCATGTTGATGATAGGGTGATATGAGATGATGTGATACACTTTGGGGTGGTCGTAGGTATGATAATAAGGGCCATGTTTCTATAACCTTTATCTTATAACATGTGTCATAATGATAAGGAAAGTGATGATCCAACCTTGTAAACCTTAATTGAGTAAAGAGAAACCTTAATTTTAATGATGTGAAATGTATGTCATGAGTCCTATGAGATGATGGTGTTGATGATGTATTGCTTTCTTATTATCAATTTCTAACCATGCATGAAACACCAGTTGATATAAATAGCTAGGTATGAGCTATGGTGGTTATGATATGGTTGAATAAGCCTTGTGGGGGCACATATGATGTGATAGCATAGAAAAAGGAGGAAATGGTCTTATGACCTAGTGATGGCTTGATGCCTTGTATAATGTTTTCCTCAGTGATGAGAGATGGGGTTGTCACCCCAAGATATGTAGTCCTTGTGATGGACATAAGTTGAAAGATAGGCAGGAAATGATGATGTGATGAGATCACACCTTATATGTTTCAGTATGTTCTGGTGATGAGTTATGCCCTTGTTTATGTAGAATTTGTTTAGAGGTTGTATGTTGTAACTTGATAGATGCTAAAGATGTTTAAATTGGCCTAATTAATCAACTGAAATATAATACTGTAGTTTTCCCTATGCCATAGATCCATTCAGTGTCAGCATTTGCTGAATGGTGAAATGAGTTTAACTCAGAGTGCATATTTTTGAATATGTAGTGTACAAGTCGAGTAATTCCTTGTATCCTTAAATACATGATGTGTGAGACGACCATTCGTGATTCAATTTTATTTTGATATGGATGACCATGTGTGAGCCACTCCTTCTTGCTAGAATGGCCATGTGTGAGCCTGCTATTTTAGCGTCATACCTGTACCAAGGTGGGCTAGTTATGATTATATATGTGGATAGCCATGCATGATTCAATCCCTAAATTTGACTAAATGTCATTGTTGCAGTTGACCGATATGTCTCTGCATTGTTTTCTCTTATGTTGACCAAGAGATGCGGTGAGGTCGTGGATTCTGACTCTTCCATTAGACCTTGTATGAAACCGATTCTGACTTATCAAGTGGTCAGTTGGATTTGGGTGGTACAACTCAAATCCTCAAGGCATAATAAAATGCATAATCAGCCGTGTAGTATACTTGTGTAGGTTTAAAATATGGAAATATTGGATGAGGCCTTGCTTGATCTTTAGACAATGTTGTTAATAGGAAATATACATGTTCTTCATATTCTTTTAATTTTTTTAAATATGTTTCATAATTCAATAGTAATGGCTCTTCCTGTTTATAATCATTACCTATTATACATAGTTGTAATTATACTGCTGATTTGTTTATCTTATCTGTGGTAATCATAAATTTGGTGGTGAGTTATATCTCCCACTGAAATTTAGAATCTCACCCCATGGGTTTCCCACACCTTTTTAGGTGGATGAGCATGAAGAGGTAAAGATTGTGCATTAGAGGTTGATCAGAAGCCAGAGGAGCAGTAGCCGATAAGGTTGGAAGTGTTGTTGGATGTCTTTTGCTGATAGAGTCCTAGAGTCCTCCATGTACACTCGGGTCTTTGGGAACGTTTTGTAGATGTTTCACAAACATGATTTCTTTATGTGGCTGGCTTGTATACCTGTTATGTACAGATGTGGTAGAATCATGTAAATATGTTTTTCTTTGGTTATTGGCTGATAACATGCCTTGTATATGCTTTAAGGCATGAAAGGACTTCTTTGTGAAGTTTCTTATTGTTTGGCATCTTTATGAAAATAGTTTTAATTTTCAATGTTTTCCACTAATCTGTTCATTAACCTCTCTTCCACAATTTTGCTTTGAGTAATATCACTTTGTGTGGCTTGGGGCGTCAAAATCATGTTGGTTTCAGAGCTTTGGGTTTGTTGAGTCTATTGGTACATACGACTAGGGTTTGTGTCTATTCTAGTGTCCTCCACTTTGTCTTATAGTCACTTTTGCTTATGCAGAAGAAGAGAAAGCTTAAAGATGTCTGGAGAACACAAAAAACATACTACCGAGAGTAGTGTTGTTGCACCAGGTGGTGGTGCAAGGAACCACACACGAGAAGATCGAGTGCCTAAAGTCCCCTAGTTTGACCCAACCATGATAGAAAACCCTTCCTTTCAATCACTTTTTAGGCAATTTATGGCAATCATGACTCATATGGAGGACAAGATGTCTGCACCTCAGCCTAGGGTACCAGTTCCCCATACTGAATCTTTGGGTACTGGGAAGACTTTTGAGTGGCTTCGTCGTGTTGGAGTGGTTGAGTATGTGGGGACAACTGACCCGACAGATGATGATCTATGCCTGACTAAGCTTGAGAAGGATTTTAAGATCCCGAGTATCCCTAAGGATGATAAGGTGAAGCATGTGGTGTACCTTCTAAAAGGGAGTGTTGGCCATTAGTGGGCCATAGAGGAGGAGAAGAGACCCGGTGTTGTGGTTGGTTGGGAGGAGTTTTGACATGAGTTTGTTAGTCAATACTTTCTTCAAACGTATCTTGATTAGAAGATCATCCAGCTTGAGAGGATTCGACATGGATCCATGTTGTTCAACAAGTATGAAGCAATGTTTATGGAGTTGTTGAGGTTCTTCCCTCATATGGCTACCACAAAGGATGAGCAGATTCATCATTTTGAGAAGGGGTTGAACGCTGAGTTGTCTACCCCAACTACTGCTTTAGAGAATCGAGAGAGGTTTGTTGTGTTTGTGGAGTCTGTGCGGAGGATCGAGCTGTCTGTGAAGGAGATGAGCTATGCAAGCACCAAAAAAAGGTTTGCATAGTCTCAGGGGCAGTTGTTGGGTGGCTTTATGAAGCCGAGGTAAGCTGCACCACCAGTATCATAGAGGTTTAGTGCTTTGATGTAGTGGTCGCCTAGTAAGGGCATAGGCCATAGTTTTCCACCCTCAGGAGCCCAAAGTGTTGCATCAACATTGGCGATAGGAACACCTAGGCCTTAGTATGAAGACAAGGCATGTTATAATTGCAGACAAGTTGGGCATACCAAACTATTCTGTCTAGTGAAAGAGGATGAAGTGACCCAGCAACTGAGGCAAAGCCAGTAGGGCTCATAGAGACAATAGAACAATAATGCAGGAGGATGAGGACGTGGCCAAGAGTCACCAGCCAGATCATCTGCTCAGGGAAGTAGAGGATGGGGGCGACAACATGCAACAACTAGATTCTACTCTATGAGTCAGCCAGAGGCAGTGGTCAACCCGTGAGTGGTGACAGGTCAGATGGAGTTATTTTATTCTGATTTGTCTTCTTCTTACTTTATATATGTTTTAGTTGATCCAAGTGCAACAAACTCTTTTATCGCACATGAAGTGCTTAGTAGTTGTTCTTTGCCTATTAGTCGTAAGAAGAATAGTTTATTTCTAGAAACCCCATTGGTCAGTTCTGTAGTGTTGTAGGATGCGTGTCTTCATGTGTCCTTTCTTTTTTGGGACACATCATTCAAGTGGATCTCATACCACTTGACATGCATGGATTCAATGTGATCCTTGGTATGGATACCTTGGAGAAGTATAGAGTGGTCTTGGACTCTAGTTGTAAGCAAGTGACATTTGTGGATAGTAGTGAGACGTGGATCTTTCAAGGAGATAGGAAGATTCTCCCAATATGTTTGGTATCAGCCATGGTAACTAGGAAGCTTCTGAGATAGGGTTGCGAGGTGTTCTTGGCACATGTGTTGGATACAAAGGTGAGGAGTCCTAGTATTCAGGAAGTGCTGGTGGTTAGGGAGTTTGAGTACATGTTTCCTAAGGAGTTTCTAGGTGTTCCCCCACCACAAGAGATTGATTTTGAGATCAATATGGTCCTCAGAACACAACCTATAGCTCATACACTGTATAGGATGGCTTCGACAAAGATGGTAGAATTGAATTGAGAGTTGCAAGAGCTGCTTGAAAAAGGTTTCATCAGGCTGAGTATGTCACCGTGGGGTGCTCTAGTGTTGTTTGTGAAAAACAAGAAGGATGGGTCTATGAGGTTGTGCATATATTACAATTAGTTGAACAAGGTCATGATAAAGAATAAGTATCCCTTGTCGAGTATAGATGATCTGTTTGACTAGTTGTGTGGCACGACGGTGTTCTCAAAGATAGATATGAGATTAGCATATCATCAATTGAGGATCAAGGAGGATGACATACCCAAGTCTTCCTTTAGGACAAGTTATGGTCACTACGAGTTCATGGTTATGCCATTTGGGCTGACCAATGCACCATCAACGTTCATGGATTTGATGAACAGAGTGTTCCGACCGTTCCTCGATCAGTTTGTGGTGGTCTTCATTGATGACATCTTGATATATAGTCGTGATAGTCTGCATTATGAACAACATCTTTGTTAGGCATTGATCGTGCTGAGACAACACCAACTTTATGCTAAGTTTATCAAGTGTGAGTTCTGGTTGAAGAAGGTAGCTTTCTTGGGGCATGTTATATCTACAGAAGGAGTAAGAGTGGACCCTAAGAAGGTAGAGTTTGTGACAAAGTGGGATCAAATGAAGACAACTACAGAAGTGCACAACTTTCTAGGTTTGGCAGGCTATTATAGGAGATTCATCAAGGATTTCATTACTATCGCCCTACCCCCAACAAAGTTAATGAGGAAGGATGTTTTGTTTGTTTGGGACTATAGATGTCAATGTGATTTTTAGACATTGATTGTAACATCCCTGACATGGGTTATGCCTTAACCCTAGGTGTTTTGACTAAGAAAGATAATTATATGTTTAATCGTATTTTGTGGAAAGTAATTAAGGCTCAAGAGGAACTTATATTTCAATTTTAGTCCTTTTTGAATAACATTGAGATAATATTTTACTGGTTTTGGACTAAAGTGAAAATTACCCAAGTTGAGGGGTTAAATTGCAAATTGTACATGATAATATGTTCCTCATATGTTGAAGCATCATGAGAATGAATATGATGGAGAGGTATGGCTTGTGGTAGCCTGAGTACCAAGAAAGAGCTGATAAAGCAATGTTTGTGCATTAAAACCTAGTTTTGGTGTAATGTGCAATTTACCCAAAACCCAGGGTTCAATATGCAAATTACCAATTCAATAAGGTCCCTAATGTATCTTGGAATCATGATGAGTTAAGAAAATGAGAGGGGCGCCTCATTAGAATCATTTTGGAGGAGAGAGAATCTTGATATTAAAATAATCAAGATTTAAGCATAATTGGAACTTTATTTAAATTTAATGCAAAAATAAATAAAATAATTGAAGGGCCGTCAACCAAAAATGAGATGGTTGAATTTTCTCAAGTGTGAACACCTTTGTGCCTTTTCTAGGCCACGAAAATATCCAAGGGAAGTGGATAAGTCACTCACATTATTATAAGAAAAAGAAATATCCACTCACTTATGGATATTAGTATTATATGATTTAAGGTGCTTGATTTGCTTTTCTTTATATCATGGATAATTGAGAGGAATATGAGGCAAACAAGATAGCCTCAGATCCAAGGAGTTGAGGGGGAAGAGGCGGCACTATTTTTGGGATTAAATGAATTTTTATAAGGCATTTTCTCTCTCCTTGACTTTCTTATAAAAAGACCTTTTACAAGCCAAACCAAAGGCTATTTCGTTTCCACTTCTTTCCCTTGCTTGGAAAACGACCAAAGGAGCTTTGGAGGATCAGTAGGACGACCCCCAACCTGTTGGTAAGCTTCTTGACCTTCGTTTACCTTGATTCCATGGTGGAAATCGAAAATCAATGCATGAATTCTTCATATCTCGATCCCCTCTTCAATTCTAACCATTCCTTTTCACTCAAAGCTTGAGGACGAGCCTTGGAATAGTGAAAGGCATTTCATCCACCATTGTTGACGTGATATTGAAGCTTTGGAGCTCAATTGGAGGTGGGTTTTATAACTTAAACCCTTAATATTGTTATTGCATTCAATTCCTTATCAATTGTTGATACTTTCTTCATTCTCAGAATTGTATTTGGTTGATTGATGC
Organism: Alisma plantago-aquatica; assembly: GCA_963693085.1. Taxonomy (NCBI): domain Eukaryota; kingdom Viridiplantae; phylum Streptophyta; class Magnoliopsida; order Alismatales; family Alismataceae; genus Alisma; species Alisma plantago-aquatica. The sequence goes on along the minus strand of OY856412.1, from coordinate 532,397,035 downwards.
AATCACCATGAAAATCACAGAAAACTTCATGGGTTTGGAGCTTGATGATCATGAAATTATCATAATCACACACCTCCCCAAATATCTATGGCAAACAGTTTCAATGGTTTGGTCCAAACGGTTTCACCAAACCGTTTGGAGACCAAACGGTTTCCAAACCATTTGGAGTTTGGGACCCCAAACCATTTAGAGGAGTTGACCATTTGTATGGGTTGACCATTTGAGGTATGAACCCTAGTATGTGTTGGATGATGATCCAATGGCTCCAATTGATTAATTCAACATACGAACAACCCTTCAAATAGAAACCCTAATCGGCTAAGTGCTGAATTTGCAATTGATTAAGTTGATGTTTTGGGTTGATTGACCCAAACGGTTTCAAAACTGTTTGGGAATCACCCAAATGGTCTCAAGACCATTTGGAGGTCAACCAAGACCGTTTTTGGGTCTAGGGTTCAGTATTGTTGAGTATTTGAAGACCCAAAGATATTAAATTGAATTACAATCAATAGCTCAAGTGATGATTGATTCAATGATGCAAGCCCTAATTGATTTCCATAGATTTCAATGATGGATTGGGAAAACAGTCTTAAGACCGTTTGGAGATCATAGAAACGACCTCAAGACCGTTTGGAGATCATCCAAATGACCTCAAGACCGTTTGGGGGTCATTCAAGACTGTTTGAGGTCAGGTCATATCATGTAATGATGATGGTTCACTGATTTCAATTAAATTGGTTCCACAATGTTAACCATTGATGGATCCTCGATTTCAAAACCGTAAGTGATGGTTTCTTGATTATCAACTCTAGTTCAATCGAGTTCAAAGACCTAATTGGAGGTCCAATTAAAGGGCAATTCCATGGTTCAATTGAAGAATACATCAGTGGTCCAATTGATAAAAGGTTCATTTATTGAAACCCTAAATTGACTAAGTGATGGGAGACCTTTTTGGTCCATTCAGTTTTGAGAGGGTTTGGACCAAATGGTCTTAAGACCGTTTGAGTCCAAATGGTCTTAAGACCGTTTGAGTCCAAACGGTCTCAAGATCGTTTGAGACCAAATGGTCTCAAACCGTTTGGAGACTCAAGTTCATTCGGTTTCAAGATGTGTTGTCTAAATGGTTTCAAGAGCCAACTTTGCTAAATGGTTTCAAACCATTTGAACTTACTTGGTCAAGACCGTTTGAGGTCTAAGTGACCAAGACCGTTTGAGGTCTAAGTGACCAAAACCTTTTGAGGTTCAAATTGGTTAAACCATTTAGACACCTAATATGATCAAAGGTCAATTAGATACTTGATTATTAATGATGTAGACCAATGATTATTATGAAGGTTAACCCTAACTATGTGTACTTAATTAAAGGGCTGACCTAGATCAATCTTGAAGTAGTTAACATCCTAGAAAGGATGAGAGAGAGAGAATGAATGAGAGAGATGATTGCTTACATTATAAGCCCTAACTCTCTCATTATGAATATACATGTAATCAGGAACTGATCCATAATAATAAGATCATGAAATCCTCATCGAAAAGATTGATTGTAACTTAACCCTAATTTAGGGCAAGGCTAAGTGAAACCCTAATCTAGGGAAAAGCTCAATGAAACCATAGTGATGATGTAACCCTAACTTAGTATAACAATGTAAGAAACCCTAATTTAATGGGAATTGTACATCCTAACCCTAATTTGCGTATAAGGTATGAGAAACCTTACTTGGATGTGTATGGTAAACCTTAATCCCTAAAATGGGGTAAAGGTGTATGAAACCCTAATATAGGGTAGTGCTACTAATTCTATGTGAATCCCTATCACTGGGTGATGTGTTGTGAAATCCTAACTTCACATAATACTAGATGAAACCCCAATATAGAAGGATGTTATATGAAACTCTAATGAAGAGCAATACTATGTGAAATCCATATATAAGGGAGATACTATTTGAATCTCAAATTATAAATATGGAAAACCCTATTCCTAATATTGGAATAGTAATTAATATATTGACAAATGTAACACCTAGAGAGGTTGATAATGGATATTCTTACATTAATAGGTCCTGACTCAAGGATGAGTCCATTTCATTGGTAATAGTTGTATATTCTAAATAAGTGACTCATGACCTATACATTACATGATGAATGAGATGAACTGGTATATAAAGTATTAGGATGGGAAATACCCTAATACAAGCTAATTGGATGAACTCAAGTAAGATGAAGGTGTTGAGGGAAGTGATACATCAAGATATGATATATATCACATCCAACACCCCAATACTAATATAACTTGATGTGTTATAAGTCCAATATAATTGGATGAGTGACATATAAGATGTTTCATGTCAATTGTTGCATTGAGATGTAATATACTTTAATAAGTATAGGCTAACATGCCTTATGAAAACGTTAATCCAAACCAATAAACTATGATACAATCATATTCTGGTAAAGATGAAAGAGAAACTCATACTTTGTGATTGATACCTCATTTAATGATGAATGATGAGAATAAATAAGTATGATTAAATACTTATGTTATCCATATTGGTTCCTAGCTGTGTGAAGCAATGAAATAAGACTTGATCATTAATAATATGAACTTAAGAACCTATATGGTTATTTATGTGAATCCCCAATACAGGGTAATGCTATGTGAAATCCCTAATACAGGGTAATGCTATGTGAAATCCCTAATACATGATGATGCTATGTGAAGTCTTAATACAGAGTAATCCTATGTGAAGTTCAACTACATATTGATGAGTTATGAATATATGAGAAGACCCTTGTATTGCATGGTATTGATATATGATTGTTATCATGAGTATTAATCATGCAGGAATATTGAGATAATGAGCATATCCAGGTATGGACTATGATGCTCTGTATAATGAAAAGGTTTTATAGGACTTATAAGCCTTCATATGCTTTGTTGATTAGTGTAAAGTAATCTAAAAAGTAATGAGCCCTATGTGCCACATGGTGTTTTAATTATTGAAATTGTTTATGGGCTTTATAAGCCATAATATGCCCTTTTTCCCATTAAGGGGTAACCAGAGGTGATATGAACTTTGTGAACTATGTGGAATGCTTTATGTAGTAAGAATCATAATGTCCTTGGTCAGATGACCTGAAAGTATTAAGTTACCTAATAAGTGATAACAAGTATTCTGTGGTGAGTTGAGGGTTCAAATACCCATATTCTATAATCATGATGATGAACTTGTTAGAAAATGGAATTGTACTTGACGAGCTGAAGGATTAAGATCCCAATACTTTGTGAAAAGAGTATGGCTACAGGCCATGACTCCACAAGATAATGCCAGGCCTTAGATATGTGATCTAAGACTAAAGAAGGTATATGCTGCAGTTATCATTCTATAGTGAATAAATATTATACATATTCTTTAAATGGATAAGTGACATGTTGTTCTATCAATTTATAGCTGCAATGCTTTAAATAAGAATATGTTCTAATCTTTTAGACAATGAATTAACTGCTGTCAAATAATTATGATTCCTCTGTTCAGATTTGTCTTCTTAAACTGCAATAATAATGTTTTTGGCGGAGAGTTATAACTCTCGTTGGGGCAATTTACAATTATCTCACACCCGTGGGAACCACATTTTTAGGTGGACGTGGAAGAGGAGGCAGGAATAATTCAGTAAGTGAAGAACATCAGCAGCAACATCAAGAACAACAATGAAGTCTCAGGTGGAGACTCTGGCTATAATGCCTTGCATAGATGTATATAGAGTCCTATGTGTTGTCTCTGTACTCTCAGGTCCTCAGAGTAGTAGTTAGTGCTTTCAAGATTTTGGCTCAGTGCCTCGAGATTTTATACTGCCTGTGTTTAGTTTACCAGAGTAGTTGATGCTTGTAATTCATAGAAAGAGATGATACAAGACATGTACTTTTAAACCAAAATGTAAATGTGTTACTTTGATTCTATGTGAGAAGTCTTCCTTTGATGGATCTCTAGGTAAAAAGGTTTTAATTTTTAGTGATTTTCGGTAATCCGTTGCTTAGTGAACGCTTCCGCATTAGTTAATCATGTTTTTGTGAGTTGGATGCTACATTGAAGGAGTAGTTGACGAGTGCACCAGTTCTGGTCTTGCCTGAGCAAGGAAAAGGATACATTGTCTTTTGTGATGCATCCAGGAATGGGTTGGGATGCGTGTAGATGGAGGACAAGCAAGTGATTTCTTTTGCGTATCGACAACTTAAGAAATATGAGGAGAATTTACCCAACACATGATCTGGAGTTAGCAGCAGTAGTCCATGCTTTGAAGACTTGGAGGCACTATCTATATGGAGAGAAGTGTCATATTTTCACGGATCACAAGAATATGTAGTACATCTTCTCCCAATTGGAGTTGAACATGAGGCAACGCCATTGGATAGAGTTGATCAAAGACTACAACTACATGATTGATTATCACCCGGGAAAGGTGAACATCGTAGAAGATGCGTTTAGCAGGAAGTCTTCATCTTCATCCATGGATAAAGGCCAGTTGAGTTCTTTGATGTGCCACAAGCAAGACATGTTGGTCTCCTTGCATCCGATGAATGTTAAGTTGGAAGACTCCTTGTTAGTTGGATTGTTGGCACAGTTGCAAGTGAAACCTACACCGAGACAGTAGATCAGAGAGGCACAATAGACAGATAATGTTATACAATAGATTAGATCAGAGTTTGGTAGCGAGAAGCGTGATGGCTTCCATGAATTGAAAGATGGGACAATTTGTTATCATGACAGGATAGTGGTTGTAACATACCAAATTCTAAAATTTTGTCTTTTAACACACTTTCCCATTTTCCCCTTTCATTTCTATCCTTATTGGCCGTTCTATTTAATTAGTGGAATTTAGAGTGGTTTAGTGAACATTTATTCACTAATTGTACCAATACAAGGGTTTAAGCACAAATACCTTAGTGAAAGCATAATTACCATAATTAAGTGATCTAAACCTTAATCTAACTTTTTGATATGATTTGAAAACATAAAATGATCCTAAGTTTCAAATTTGGTTCGATTTGGATCTTGTTTGTGCAAGTTATGCAATTTTTAGGTACATTCTGGACTTTTATGCAATTTACCCAATTGGGAGGTTTTCTTTGCAAATTATCAACTGAATTTTAATCCTTAGATATTCCCATACCATTAACGAGATTTTAAACCATTTTAGAACCTAGTTTCACCTTGGTTTTATGGTATTTCTTTCCAAGGGCATTATAGGGATTACCCTCTTTATAAAGATGCTTATCCTTAAAAGCTATCAACCAATGAGGTTATTTCTTTCTTGAAAAACCGTGAGGATGGCCTAGAAGGATCTATGGGCTCTTAGGACTGACTTTTGATATGCATGAAGCCTCTATGAGCTGTCCTCTTGCATGGCCATCAATCCCTAGGCTAAAGACACATGGAAAGTCCCTTAAGACACCTCATGCTTCACCTCTTTCTATATATAGCCATGTATACCCCGTCCCAACTCACAATTCAAAAACTCTTTCTCTCCTTTTATTTCCTCTAGCTTAAATAATAGTTCCTTCTGTATTTGGCCACGAAGTTTCTATCCCAAGGTAATAGAGGGAGCCTACCTTGGTGAAGAATGCTCATAGGGCTTCCAAATTGCTCTATTAGGATTTCTAAAGCTCCTCCTTGGTAATTTCAACCAAAACTAGTAAGTTTCCTCCCTTCCTTCCCTATTTTCATACTATTAGTCTTCCTTATACCCATTGCAGGTCGTAACCATGGACTTCCATGGTGAAACCCCACCTAGAACCCTAAAACACCTCATCTCTACGCTCTTTTGCTAGGGTTTATCACCTCTAAGTTGAGAAGGTGATCTTTGTCCAAGAAAGGAGCTAGGCTTGGAGCAACCAGACCTTATAATATCGGATCCTTGCTGTTTGGACCTTCTTATCTTCCCTAGAGGCGAGTTTCATAACCCACTTCTCATATATTGCTTGCTACATGCTTAAAATTCATGCATCTATGTTTAAAATCGATGATTTCCATCTCTATTTACCATGTTCATCTAGGGTTTTGGGTTCTTACTAGTTTACCTTCTCTACAAGATCTAGTTTGGATAACTATTAATCTAAAACCATGATATTAAGTCGAATGGTGTTTTCCCTCCCTCTCTCTCTCTTTGCTTATCTCGTTTGGTTTGATGATGTGTCGGTTTCTGATTGGCCGAATTTAAATAATTTATAACTTTTGATTCCTTTCTCCAAAAACTAAAGTAAAATATGTCCTAAACTCAGAAAAACATTTTATTTTCAATAATAATATTTCCAAGTATTGGTTTTGAGTTTTGTCAATGGTGGTTTTCTAGAAAATGATTTAATCACTTAAAAATCACCAAAAATACACTCTAATCATCATAACTCCAAAATATGCAAAATTATATGTTTTCTTAATCATAAGAACCTAACTAAGTCTATGGTGATGTTTTCATAGTCTAAATCGAGGTTTTTCTATAAAAAGTAAAAATATGGGTTTTCTCTACCTTAATGCATATATATCATTCTAATACATGTATACGAATTGAAAATAGGAAAAATTTATGATGGACTCAATCAAGTGATAAAATGGGTAATATGAATCATAATGAAAGGTATGTGCTATGTATGTGAAATTCCCTATTTATGTATGTGCAATCCCTATAAATGCATGTGCATTCCTTACACCCTATGTTGGGATAATTGTAGCCAAATCCTATATTTACCTAATGAGGCTTAAATGAACCCTAAATATTCATTCTTGAATCCTAATGTTGTTCATGCCTCAAATTAGATTATAATTTCTTCTTGTTTGGGTCTTATACCCCACTGCTATGCTTATTGAATATTATGACTACTCTTTCCATGACTACTTTTCTAGCATGTGGATTTATGTTCTATTTAATTTAAAGTAGCGATACTTATGTACAACCACCCACAAAGGGCATGTAAATAATCACCCTGGGGAATGTCTTATTCTCCCCATAATATTGTAGGTGACTGGGAATGTCTTATTCTCCCCTCACCTAAGGTTAGAGGCCCGGTAGGTGCCTCAACCCTACTTAGTTAGGTAGACATAATTATCTTACATGCAAATCCTCTTTATTATATTTGTTAATGGCAAGATTCTTTGATATATAGCCTCATACTCTTGTTATCTTCATCATATGATGAACCCTAGCTTGTTTTTATTTACATTACTTATCTTGATATCCTAGACTAGTTTTGTGACACATACTTTTCTTCCCTTTCCCTTTTTGCTGGGTGCCTTCCCAACCACCCAGGTGCTAAGTAAGGTGATGGACAAGACAAGGAAGATCTTAGCTTTTCTCTTGGACTCAGTTGATGGAGATGTTGCTTGGAGACAAGATTGTAGTAGTCTAGACTTCCCTCTATCTAGATCCTAATTGTGTGTCTTGATGTAAACCCTAATGGGAGAATTTGATGTATTTTTGTAAACCTTTTATGAAATTGAATATAGTCAGTTATTTTTTATTCCGCTGCTTTCTAATGGTCTTTTGTATACCAATGTTTAATAAATTTGGAAAATTTATGCCCATTCCATCATACCTCTGAGAGTGTTTGGAATGGATGTCAATTCTTCAAATTTTTAGTAAAGGGGCGATTTCACTCCCTTATAGTGGTTCCTGATGCTGATGACCTAAGGAAGATGGTGCTAGAGGAGGCTCATTCATCCATGTAAGCTATGCATCCAGGTAGTACCAAGATGTACCACAATCTAAAAGATATATATTGGTGGCCAGGCTTGAAGAAAGATGTAGCTGAGTTCATTGCAAGATGTGCGGTATGTCAACAAGTCAAAGCTGAGCATCAGAAGCCTTCAGGAATGTTGCAACTGTTTCCTATATTGTAGTGGAAATGGGATCATGTGACTATGGACTTTGTGGTTGGACTGCCTAGGACAGACAAAGGTTATAATTCCATTTGGGTGGTCGTTGATAGGTTGACCAAGTCAGCTCATTTCCTTCCTGTAAAGACAATGCTCACAACAGAGAACCTTGCCCAGATTTATGTGGATGAGATAGTGCATTTGCATGGTGTACCAACTACTATCGTATCTGATAGGGCTCCTCCATTCGTGAGTCATTTTTGGGAGCGACTACCCATAGCTTTGGGTACGTAGTTGAAGTTCAACACTGCTTTTCACCCACATACATGCAGCCAATTTGAAAGGACCATTCAAACCTTGGAGGATCTCTTGAGGGCATGTGTTCTTCAATTTTTAGGAAGTTGGGATGTACATCTCAGTTTGATAGAGTTCACCTACAACAATACCTGTCAGAGTAGTATTGACATGGTACCATTTGAGGCATCATATGGGAGACGTTGCAGATCTCCGTTGTGTTGATATGAGACAAGTGAGTATTAGCTTAGCTTCTTGGTCCTAAGCTTGTGCAACCGACAATAGAGAAGATCAATAGTTGAAGGCAACACATGATAGAAAAAAGTCATATGTAGAGAATCGTCACAGATCCCTGGAGTTCCAAGAGGGAGACAAGGTATATCTGAAGGTCTCTCCTTGGAAGGGTGTTCTGAAAGAAGGGTAAGTTGGCTCCTAGGTATATGGGACCTTACCCAATTGCAGTACAAGTTGGGAAGGTGGCTTATATGTTAGAGTTGCCACCTGAGTTGCACAAGTTACACCCAGGGTTTCAAGTTAGTATGTTGAGGAAGCGTCATCTAGATATAGAGTTAGTGTTACAGCCTATGGAGGTGGAGCTTGATGAAGATATGACTTACGTGGAAGGTCCAATGTTGATCCTTGACCAGAGGATGAAGAAGTTGAAGAGGAAGGACCTTTTTCTTATGAAGGTACTTTGGCATCACCGTGGTGTTGAGGAAGCCATATGGGAACTCGAGGAAGAGATGAAGAGGAAGTATCCTTCCCTTTTCTCTTAGGATTTTGGGGGCAAAATCCCAGTTAGGGGTTTATGGCTTGTAAGGACCCTGACCCACATTTTGGGATAACCCTATTTGTTTTGCTTACATATGTTGCTTAGCTCCTTTCTCTAATCACTTGAGATGTAATTAGGGCATGTTGGAAGCTCAAGTTTCTTATTTTGAGCTTGTTTTGAGGATGCTTGTGTTTTGCGGAGAGGTTTTGGTGAAAATTGCAATTTACACAGGATAGGGGTTGATGTGCAAGTTTGCCACCTCTAGTGTGTTCCTTCTCTCTCTTGGCATCATCTAAAGGAGAGAGAGATGGAGATTGTAAGGCCCCTAAACTTTCTTAATGAGTTGAATAAGATTAATTACAAGAATTGAATACTTAGAACCCTAATCTAACCTTGTGATATGCTTTGAAATCATAATACAAGCTTAAGTTTCAAATTTGGTCCAATTTGGACACGGTTTGAGCACGTTATGCAATTTTATGCACATTTTGGACTTTTCTACAATTTACCCAATTGAGAGACTTTATTTGCAATTTATCACTTGCATTATGTTCCTTGGATATTCTCCCATCATTATTGAGCTTTTTAGCCATGGGGCACCTATTTAATCCTTGGTTTGAAGGTGTTTTCTCTAAGGGTATTTTAGGGTTTACCCCTTCACGGACGAGCTACCTTTAGTAGCTATCAACTAATGAATTATGTGATTGGCTGGGAAATTCGAAAAAGGAAAGCTGAGAAGGTCTATAAGTATGGTGGGGGAGCTGCTTGTGTGTGTGTGCTTATATATGCTTAATAGTTTAAGGCCATAGACACATGGGGAAGCTACTTTTACGCCTCATGCTTGCTCCCATCCTTATCCATGGGCTATATTAACCTCTTCCTTGCCCAAGTACGAAACTTTGCTTGATTTCTCTTTCCTCTAACCTGGAGCAACGACACCACTCTGTTTTTCTGTGGAACCAAGTTATCTAAGGTAGAAGACAACCCCTTTTTGGAGAAGAAGGTCTCAAAGAGATCCAATTAGCCCTACCTAGGGTTTCTAAGGTCATCTTCTAGGGATTTTGACCAAGGAAAGTTATTTTCTTCCTTCCTTATCCATTTATATTTCACTTATCCTTCCTTAGGACTTCTTCCATGTCAGAACCTTTTTGTTCCATGGTAGAAATTACTCTAAAGCTCTAAAACCCTACATTTCTTGCTCCTTATGTTTAGGGTTTGCTCATTTGATGAAGAAAGGTGCTAGATGGACGAATTCATAGCTTATTATTGGATTTTCTACCCTACCTACTCGAGATTTCTTCTGTTTGGGGTTTCATTTTCTCATTATAGGAAAGTTTTATAACTTGCTCCATGTTTATTGCTTACCATAAGCTTGCTAGCTCATGTTCTTGCTTGAAAATGATGATTTATGCACTAAAAAGCTATGCTTGACTTGCATTTCGATTTTTATAATTTTCCATATTATAATTTCAGTTCTATATGAACCTGTGATCATGTGTATATTATTTCAAAGGTATAATATGACTTGGATCAGGTTTGTCTGACAATCTATGGTGCTAAGCACCTATCAACCAATGGTCAATTTTAGGGTTTAAAGCAGATTTCTTCTATAAACCATGACACGGTGATGGTACCATTGCTACAACCCTATGGTGTTGTCTTCATGAAAACTGATGGTCATGATCAAGGGTGTAAAATGATGGTGACAACCTATGGTCACCCCCTTAGGTCAGGGTTTGGACCAATTAGAAGTTTAATGATCAACCATTAAGTACCCTACTGATGTTATCAATCAATGATAGCATTAGCTTAATATTTGATGCTGATTAATGGATATATAATTGATATACCAACCTATGGTGATTTAAGGGTCACTAATGATGGTGGATCTGGTCTCTAAAACCTATGTTGAGTCAAGCATTGTAGTTGTAGCATCAATTAAGCCTTAGACCAATGGTTTCTTGGGTCATTTGTTGCAATGGTCGGACCTATACTGTAATTGATGGTTTTAATATATGAACTTGACCCAATGGTCAAGATCTACTTTTTATTCCCTCCAATAAAGTGGAATTATGCTAATGTAATATGTTGGTCCTAATAATGTGGTTTAGATGGTTTCCTTTATATGATCAACTTAAGGAGCTTAATTGGTGACAATGGATGGCTTGTTTTAAATGAATAGTTGATTGTGGGTGTTACCCTAATCTCAATGGAAATTTTGTGTTGTTAATCAAGGGATGTCTAGGGTTAGATGGTGACTCTTTCTAGAGAACAAATCAATGACTTCATAGGTTGTTTATCTAAGATGTTTACTTATGTAAACAATCAATGGTCTTACCTTTTAAACATCCAATGGTTCTAGGTGACATTGTGGTATGGTGATATGGGTTGATGATGGAGCAAATGGAGGGTTACCCTTAATAAGGTAGACTTACCTATTCACTCATATGAATAGAAGGGATGATAATCATATTATGTTGATGTGTAACCATAATGAGGTATAGCTATTTATATCTAGCTTTAATATAACTAAATGATGGTAATTGGGTATGAATAGTCCTTGAATGACTAATACAGTCATGAAATACTTTGATACTGTTTTTGAAACCCAAGTATGCTATAACCTGATGGCTACACCTTGATTTATGTGTGGGTTCATACTTGACAATAGTATGGAATGTGACAGTGATGCTTCACCTTATGCATCCATGATCCAATGGGGATGCCATGAGTTAGGGTTTGGGTATAAGTGCTGATTAGTAACATTGATATAATTTATCATGTTGAACCTAAATCTAATGCAAATAGATAAAGATGAGTATTCATATTTAACATTCTTATATGATGGAATGATGGTGGAATAACCTCCTTAACATGAGCATAACCTTAATGTGTTAATTAGCGGTTATCATAGCCACATGGTTGATACTTTCTTATGCTAAACATGTGCATTATGAATATGATGAGTGTTAATCATATCTAGATTCCTTGCATGTTGATGTAATAAAGGAATGTTCTTAATGTTAATATAACCCTTCTATGATTGTTTATGAATATCTCCTATCTCATTAATGCAATATTGTGCTGATCTGGTGTATTATATGTAAGTGATGTTGTTGAGCCTTGTTATAAGACATCGAAAGATAATGATGATCTTGCAACGAATAGTATGATGGTCTTAATGACCTTTGGGCATGGTTGAGACCTGAATGAGGTGTAATCCTCTTATGTTGATAAGGGTTGATACCTTGTGATATTGTGAAAAAGATTATTATCTTGTGATAGTATGATGACTAGTGTGGTCTCATGAATGGCAAGTGAATAATACCATGTGATGATGAGATGAGAAATTATGTTTCACACATTTTATATCTTTTAAAAGTTGTGATATTTATATGCTTTCTAGAAGTGAATTAGGGTTTGTATGTCCACTTATTTGATTCAACCTTAATTCACCTAATTGTAATAACTAATCAAGTGCAACTCTAATCATGTAGTGCCCTGTGCCATAGATCCATCTGAGTATTAAAACTTGCCAAATGGTGAAATGAGTATTCCTAAGGGAAACTCGAAGCACATACTGTTGAGTATGTGGGGGTGGCAAGTTGAGGATATATCCTTGTCATCCACAATGTAGATTGTGGAGGTTGGCTATGGTCATGGCTCATACATCTGATGTGATTGAGGATGACTACGGTCGTGTCTCAATGATTATATATGTGACAAGATTGGAGGACAACTGCAGTTGTACCTCAGATGGTAGGGTATGCGTACCCACCTCCTTTCACTAGTGCCATGACCTATACCAAGGACATACTAGGTTGTTAGCAGCTTGACCTTATGTGTCGTTGTGGCGGACCCGTACTGACCGGGGGCAGAGAAGATCTTAGGAGTCTGGCTCTTCCTAGATCTTGTATGGCACTGATTTTGATTTAGTAGTGGTCAGTTGGATTTCGAGTGGTATCCTCAATTTCATCTAGGTGTAATAAAAGATGTAATACAGCTGTGTAGCATATTTGTTTAGAATTATACATGATGTTTCACATTGGATGATAACCCTTGTTTGTTATCTTTACATAAAGATGATGCTCAGTGCAATTAAGAGATAGTAGATATACTTAGGTTGTGGATATGCTTAAGATTGTAGATGTGTACATACAATAGCTATGCTTGTGTTGATAACTATACTGCTACTACTGATTATAATCATGATGCTAGCTATCTCATGCTGTTAGTTATGTTTAGCATGCTAGCCATGCCTTTGTAACTAGATATGCATATACTGCTGATCATGCTTATCCTGATAGCTATGCTTATGTTATTAGCTGTTCTTATGATGTTGATATGTTCAACCACTTAGACATGCTCATGTTGTTAGCTATGCTATGTTACTAGACTTGCTCATGATGCTAGATATGCATATGCTACTGAACTACTTATATTGTCAACAAGATAAAGGATGATAGTATGGATAATGATGATAGTTATTATCTGCTCCTATATTTATTTTGTTAAACATCAGTACTGCTAATATTATTTATTAAATCTGATTAAACTACTTAACTTTTAATTATTTAAAAATGTTGTAATCAATAAATGTTGTTTGAGGTTATATCTCTTGCTGGGAAATGGGTCTCACCCTTGTGGTTTGCCACATTTTTTTTAAGTAATCGGAAGTGACGAAAACAAAACTGTGGAAGTAAAGAGGAATGACATTAATGAATCTTTGAGAAAGTTGATTAGATTTCTAGTGTGCCCTAGAGTCGTCCCTGTACTCTTAGGTATGGGCAGGAAAAGTTTGTATATGGTGTTTCAAACAAATCAGACTTTTGTTAACATATTAATGTTTGTTTGTGTGGCATACATGAATATTGTTTTCCTGTGTATCTATGTTGTGGCTAAGGCGATAGAACAATTTGTGTCAAATTCTTGGCATAGTATGTATACAAGAAAGATGTTGGGCTCTTATGTAAATGTTTTTGAGAGGATGTTGATGTTGAAATCAGTTTTATTTTCCCATATTTTTGGGTATGTGATTAATTAGTGATTGATTGTGTTTATGCTTTAAGTAATCTCATTTAGTGTAACATGTTCTCACAAATTGGTATCAGAGCTTTAGGTTCACTGAGTCTATAGGGACACTAGGACTTAGGACTAGGATGATGTCTAAGTTAGGAATATGACATAAAAATATGGTGCATACTGCCTAATCGTAGTATTTGGGTGCCTTGGCCAGGCATAGGTAAGTATGGGACTCTTAGATTGTTATCGTTTTGATTACTCTGATCAAGTAGTCATTTTGAGACAATATAAAGAGCATAACGAATAAGAGATAATGGTGTGAATATCTCAATCCTACCTTAAAGAAGATGAGAATTGCATCATTATCTATCAAAACTTGAATGTTTGGTAAATATAAGAGAAATATACAACACCATGAAATCTAAATCTAAATACAAATAAGGAAAAGAGGAGTTCTTGAAGATGTGATTCAAGAAGATAATATAGTAAAAGACAAAAAGTCTATCCTTATAAAGTGAATCAAGGTATCAAATCCACATAAGATAGAGAGAACTCCTATAACAAGTACAAAATGAGAAGATGAATGGGAACAATGACAAAGAAATAAGGTGGAACCTGAGTTAATCTCAGACCAACCGATGTGTGTAAGAAAGTGTTAATGAAAAATCAGCATGGCATGTGAAAGAAATTAAGGGATTGATCCCGATTTAATTAAGAAAATGTGGAATATGATGATTTACCTATCAATAAGCGGTTGAAAAACCTAATAAAATAAGAGAACATACCCAGTGTGATAAATAGTCATCAAGGAAGGAGTAATGAGATATGTTAATCATGATGATTCCTATGCTAATGGCAAGGAACCTGAAATGAAAAAGGTAAAATTATACATAAGAAGTTGTAACTTGCATAATGAAAATAGAATTGGTTACCTTTTTGCTAGTGACCTTGGACAATGTTGTTATGATGTGGGAAGTGTGTTTCCCTTTGTGTCTTTTCTTTACAGGGCACAACTTTCAAGTGGATCATTGCCACTTGGTATGTGTGGATTTGTTGTAAACATGAGGGGGGATAGCTTATTATATCATAAGTTGTTTGGACTATGGTTCCAAGTTCATAAAGTTTGTGATGATTTTTCTTTTGATCCTTCCAATAATTAGGAAGACTCCTCTTATATGTCTTGATATTTGTTATGTTGGTAAAAGTAGATGATATAAGGATGTGAGTTGCTTATATCACATGAGATGGATACCAAGGTAATGAATCCTAGTATCCAAGATGTATTAATAATATGAGAAATATGTGAAGGTTGGAGATGTTTATTAAATGAACATTCCAAGTGCTCCTCTCCCTTAGAGAGAGAAAGAGAGTTGATGATGACCCTCTAAATGTTGTTTGGAAAAAAAAGTGATTCTATAATGTTGTGTATGGTTCAGTGATAGCTGGGCAAGACCACTATCAAGGATAGATGGTTTGTTGATTAATAGATATGTGATACTGTGTTCCTTTAAGATAAACCTAGGATCAAATATCAATGCATAAGAGTTAGAGTGGATGACAAAAGTTACATATGATAAGAGATACATAATGTTCTATGTTTGATAAGAGCCAACAAGTATGACTTTTGAGTAATGTGTTGATACAATAGATATAATTTCTGAATGATAGCTACCATTTAAAGTTGAAAATTACTATTAGAGTTGTATAGATGACACAACAAGTTTCTACATTCCATATTGAGAATGTCTTCTTAGGTCGAGGCTTTTGTGCTGACCCAAGAGGATATATGTATGAATGATGTGACATCACCATGATATGCAAGTAACCATGTGAATTTAGTAGTATTAGGTGCAAAGGAAGTACCCATCTTTGTTTACCTTGGATTTCGGGGGCGAAATCCCTATTAGGGGTTTATAGTTGTAAGGCCCCTGAACTTTCTTAATGAGTTGAATAAGCTTAATTACCAAAATTTAATGCTTATAACCCTAATATAACCTTGTAATATGCTTTGAAATCATAAGACAAGCTTAAGTTTCAAATTTGGTCCAATTTGGACACTGTTTGAGTAAGTTATGCAATTTTATGCACATTTTGGACTTTTCTACAATTTACCCAATTGAGAGGTTTATTTGCAATTTATCACTTTCATTATGTTCCTTGGATATTATCTCATCAATATTGAGCTTTTTGAGCCATGGGTCACCTATTTAATCCTTGGTTTGAAGGTGTTTTCTCTAATGGTATTTTAGGGTTTACCCCTTCACGGATGAGCTACCTTTAGTAGCTATCAACTAATGAATTATGTGATTGGCTGGGAAATTCGAAAAAGGAAAGCAAAGCAGGTCTATAAGGACAGCGGGTGAGCTTCTTGTGTGTGTGATTGTATATTCTTAATAGTTTAAGGCCATAGACACATGGGGAAGCTACTTTTACACCTCATGCTTGCTCCCATCCTTATCCATGGGCTATATTTGCCTCTTCCTTGCCCAAGTATGAAACTTTGCTTGCTTTCTCTTTGCTCTAACATGGATCAATGACTCCACTCTGTTTTTATGTGGAACCAAGTGCTATAAGGTAGAAGACAACCTCTTTTTGGAGAAGAAGGTCTCCTAGAGCTCCATTTAGCCCTACCTAGGGTTTCTAATGTCATCTTCTAGGGAATTTTACCAAGGAAAGTTATTTTCTTCCTTCCTTATCCATTTCTCTTTCTCTTCTCCTTCCTTAGGCCTTCCTCCAGGTCGGAACCTTTCTATTCCATGGTAGAAATTACTCTAAAGCTCTAAAACCCTACCTTTCTTGCTCCTTATGTTTAGGGTTTGCTCATTTGATGAAGAAAGAGGCTAGATGGACGAATTCATAGCTTATTATTGAATTTTCTACCCTACCTTCTCGAGTTTTCTTCTGTTTGGTGTTTAATCGTCTCATTAGAGGCAAGTTTTATAACTTGCTCCATGTTTATTGCTTACCATAAGCTTGCTAGCTCATGTTCTTGCTTGAAAATGATGATTTATGCACTAAAAAGCTATGCTTGACTTGGATTTCGATTTTTATAATGTTCCCTGTTCTGATTTCAGTTCTAGATGAATCTGTGATCATGTGTATATTATTCCTAAGGTATAATATGACTTGGATCAGGTTGGTTTGACAATATATGGTGCTAAGGACCTATCAACCAATGGTTAATTTTAGGGTTTGAAGCTGATTTCTTCTATAAACCATGACCCGATGATGGTACCATTGCAACAACCCTATGGTGTTGTCTTCATGACAACTGATGGTCGTGATCAAGGGTGTCAAATGATGGTGACAACCTATGATCACCCCCTTAGGTAAGGTTTTGTACCAATTAGAAGTTTAATGATCAACTATTAAATACCCTACTGATGTTATCAATCAATGACGACATAAGCTTAAAATACCCTACTGATGCTGATTAATGAATATAGAATTGATCTAACAACCTATGGTGATTTAAGGGTCACTAATGATGGTAGATCAGGTCTCTAAAACCTATGTTGAGTCAAGCATTGTAGTTGTAGCATCAATTAAGCATTAGACCAATGGTTTCTTGGGTCATTTGATGCAATGGTCGGACATATACTGTAATTGATGGTTTTAATATATGAACTTGACCCAATGGTCAAGATCTACTATTTATTCCCTCCAATAATGTGTAATGATTTTTTTTTGAGTGAAAGGTCATGCATTTCTAAAAACAAACTTATAGATAGGTAGGCTAACACCTGCAAGGTTTTTGTTTGGTACAAATAGAAGCTAAGGATAGGATGAAATAAAATATATGATGGAAATAGTTCAAGGGGGAAGGCACCCCTATAACGAACCGCTAAATGATGAACATGAAGAGCAAAAAAAAATACTATATCTACTGGGCCTGCCAAAGCGAACTGTTCGAAGTCCGATTCTTCCTCCAAGATCTCCTCTAAAGTGTAGAAGATATCGCTTACTGTAGTGTTGTTTTCTGAGCTACCTTCTGCTAGAGTCATCCATGATGATGTCGATGTCTTTCCTGCAAGATCGTTGGATAGAAAGATCTGATGATATCTTTAAGAAGATGATATGTAAATGATTTTTGGAGTTATTGAATTTTCTATGATTTCTTTCCATCCAAATGTGCCATAAAATGGTTATTATGATGTCTTATAGGTATAAATGTGCTACTCTTTGAAGAGGTTTGATAGAAAAAGGTATATAGAGAAAGTTTTGATTATCAGATTGTTATGTCAAAAACGTTTTTGATGATGAGTTTATAGAAATAGCAATTGTTGAAAATATGTTCTGTTGTTTACGATTCTGCTAGGAAGAGACAACATCTGGTAGGCCCAAAAAATCCTCTCTTGGTGATGTTTTGGTCGGTGAGGAGTTTGTTGTTTTGTAGGAGCCAAAAAAAAATTGTGCTTCTGAGACCATTTGTTTTTCCATATGAGGGAGTAATTTAGTTCATGTAATATGTTGATCCTAATAATGTGATTTAGATGGTTTCCTTTATATGATCAACTTAAGGAGCTTAATTGTTGACAATGGATGGCTTGTTTTAAATGAACAGTTGATTGTGGGTTTTACCCTACTCTCAATGGAACTTTTTGTGTTGTTAATCAAGGGATGTCTAGGGTTAGATGGTGACTCTTTCTAGAGAACAAATCAAGGAATTGATAGGTGGTTTATCCAAGGTGTTTACTTATGTAAACAATCAATGGTCTTACCTTTTAAACATCTAATGGTTCTAGGTGACATTGTGGTATGGTGATATGGGTTGATGATGGAACAAATGGAGGGTTACCCTTAATAAGGTAGTCTTACCTATTCACTCATATGAATAGAAGGGATGATAATCATATTGTGTTGATATGTAACCCTAATGAGGTATAGCTATTTATACCTAGCTTTAATATAACTAAACGGTGGTAATTGGGTATGAATAGTCCTTGAATGACTAATACAGTCATGAAATACTTTGTTACTGTTGTTGAAACCCTACTATGCTATAACCCGACGGTTACAACTTGATTTATGTGTAGGTTCATACTTGAGAATAGTATGGAATGTGACAGGTGATGCTTCACCTTATGCATCCATGATCTAATGGGGATGCCGTGAGTTAGGGTTTGGGTATAAGTGCTAATTAGTAACATTGATATAATTTATCACGTCGAACCTAAATCTAATGCAAATAGATAAAGACGAGTATTATGTTTAACATTCTTATATGATGGAATTATGGAGGAATAACCTCCTTAACATGAGCATAACGTTAATGTGTTAATTGGGGGTTATCATAGCCACATGGTTGATACTTTCTTATGCTAAACATATGCATTATGAATATGATGAGTGTTAATCATATCTAGATTCCTTGCATGTTGATATAATAAAGGAATGTTCTTAATGTTAATATAACCCTGCTATGATTGTTTATGAATATCTCCTATCTCATTAATGCAATATTGTGCTGATCTAGTGTATTTTATGTAAGTGATGTTGTTGAGCCTTGTTATTAGGCATTGAAAGATAATGATGATCTTATAGGGAATAGTATGATGGTGGAGCTTGGAGGATGAGTACCATACGTTTGTGCTCTCTTCATCCTCTACCTTAGTAAGCCATGATACTTAGCTTCTGTTTTCTCCTTCTTTCTTCTTCTCATCCATGGACCTTGGTTACTTTCTTTTCCCTCTCATGCTCTCTTAACCTTGGTTCCATCTTCTCTTTTGAAGGTGTTGTGGTGACCAAGATTGGGAGATCTTATTCTACCTTGAGCTTGTGAAGCTTGAAGCTTGGTGGTGATCCTTGAGGTGAGTTATATACCTCTAAACCCTCTTTGTTATTATCACCCCTTTACTTGATATCTTGATTCTCTATCTTTGGTTCATTATCCCTTACATCCTAGTAGCCTTTTCCTTGGTGGTTTTGTATTCTATTTTGAAAGAAAGGTTTCAATTTGTTGATGCCATGCATTGCACCTTCTTTGGTCTTGCTTGTAACAATGTTCTAAGGTTGAAGATGAGTGAACCGATATGAATGGCTAGGCAGTTATGTATGCTGACCGATAGGCTTGTAGGCTGATATGCCTTGGGTGACCGTCACGACCTGTGGCGCCACTGTCAGTCACCTCTTTATGATAGGTATGTACGATCTTTGGGAGACCTCGATTAATGTGCTTTGCTGATTGCCATCATGATCAATGAGAGTCTTGAGCCAATGTGATAAACATTAGGCGTTGCTGGAAATGCGATTTCCTATTATGGATTAGCCGTCACAGCTTGATGCGTTACCCTTGGAGGCATTGCAACCCAACAACCCCAACAGCTATCACCCTTGGTGATGCCCGAAAGAATCGCATTGCTTGGCATGTTGACAATCCATCATGGCCTGGTGCATTGCTGAACCCTAAGTTGCCTGAGAGGCTTGTGTTGTTTGTTATCCTGACGCCAGTTACACCATGTAATGGCATTGCCGACAGGGTAGGTTAGTCGATACTCTCCCCCTTAAGTGTTGCTACCTGACACACCATCTTAGATGATAAACATGTATGCCTTGTTCTCTAAACCGATACACATTCTAGTTGGTAGGCCAACACCCTGGTTGATCACCTAATATACCCTAAACTGATAACCCTCTTGGTGTGGATGCCCGACACATCTAGGGTTAACCTGATACCCTATGTTGTAACCCTAATTGACATCCTGTAGTGGTGACTGTGATACACCACATTGATGATAGGGTGATATGAGATGATGTGATACCCTTTAGGGTGGTCATATGTATGATAATAAGGGTCATGTTTCTATAACCTTTATCTTATAACATGTGTCATAATGATAAGGAAAGTGATGATCTAAGGGTGGTTGTTGATCCAAACCTGTACACCCTAATTGAGTAAAGAGAAACCCTAATTTTGATGATGTGAAACGTATGGCATGAGTCCTATGAGATGATGGTCTTGATAATGTATTTCTTTCTTGTTATTAGTTTCTAACCATGCAGGCAACACCAGTTGATATACATAACCAGGTATGTCTATGGTTGTTATGATATGATTGAATAAGCCTTGTGAGGCACATGCGATGTGGTAGCATAGAAAAAGGAGGAAATGGTGTTAAGACCTAATGATGGCTTGATGCCTTGTATAACGATTTCCTTAGTGATGAGAGAAGGGGTTATCACCCCAAGATATGTACTCCTTGTTATGGACACATGTTGAAAGTTAGGCAGGAAGTGATGATATGATGAGATCACACCTTATATGTTTCAGTATGTTCTGGTGATGAATTATGTCCTTGTTTATGTAGAATTTATTTAGAGGTTGTATGTTGTAACTCGATTGATGCTAAAGATGTTTAAATTGGTCTAATTAATCAAGTGAAATCTAATAGTGTAGTTTTCCCCGTGCCATAGATCCATTCAGTGTCAACATTTGCTGAATGGTGAAACAAGTTTAACTCGGGGCACATATTTTTGAAGATGCGGGGTACAAGTCGAGTAATTCCTTTTATCCTTAACTACATGATGTGTGAGATGACCATGCATGAGTCGATCTCATTGTGGTATGGATGACATGCGTGAGCCACTCCTTCTTGCCAAAACGACCATGCATGAGCCTATTCTTCTAGCACCCTACCTGTACCAAGGTGGACTAGTTATGATAATATATGTGGATGGCCATGTGTGAGCCAATTCCTAAATATGCCTATATGTCATTGTTGTAGTTGACCGATATGTCTCTACAGTGTTTTCATTTCTACTGACCAAGACATGTGGTGAGGTCGTGGATTCTGGCTCTTCCATTAGGGCTTGTATGGAACCAATTCTGACTTATCAAGTGGAATCGTTGGGTGGTATGACTCAAATCATCGGGACATAATAAAATGCATAATCAGCAGTGTAGTATACTTGTGTAGGATCAAAATACAGAAACATTGGATGGGGCCTTTCTTGATCTTTATACAATGTTGCTAATAGGAAATATACATATGCTTCATATTCCTTTTAAATTTTTAAGATGTTTCATAATTCAATAGTAATGGCTCTTCCTATTTATAATCATTACTTGTTGTACATAGTTGTAATTATATTTCTGCTTTGTTTATAATATCTATGGTTATAATAAAGTTGGTGGTGAGTTATATCTCAAACTGAGATTTGGAATCTCACCCAGTGGGTTTCCCATACCCTTTTTAGGTGGACGAGCATGAAGAGGTAGAGACAATGCAGCGAAGGTTGATCAGCAGCCAGAGGTGCAGTAGCTGATAAGCTTGGAAGTGCTGCTGGATGTCTTTTGCTGATAGAGCCCTAGAGTCATCCATGTACACTCGGGTCTTCAGGAATGTTTTGTAGATGTTTCATGAACGTTCTTTCTTTATGTAGATGGCTTGTATACCTATTATGTACATATGTGGTGAAATCATGTATATATGTTCTGGAACAGTTCTTTGGTTACAGGCTGATAACATGCCTTTTATATGCTTTGAGGCATGAAAGGACTTATTTGTGAAGTTTCTTGGTTTTTGGCAACTTTATGAAAATGCTTTTAATTTTCAATGTTTTCCAGTAATCTGTTCATTAATCTCTCTTCTACAATTTTGTTTTGAGTAATCTCACGTTGTGTGGCGTGGGGCATCACAAGTATTTCTACTGTGTCATCAATGGTTGGAATCTCCCATAAGTCCATCTCTATGAACTTCTAGATCCATACAATATCTTATATTGTTCACCTAACACCAAGATACTCATCTTCTATTATAGATTTCATCAACTGTATCTTTCTTTGAACTCTTCTAGATTATAATGATATTTTAAGGTCAAACAAAAACTTAGATTGTGATCATTAATTTTATTTGTCATTTGGAAGCTTGCATTGGTGTAACCCTTTACTCCTAACTCTTGCCTATTACCATAAGCAAGAAATAATTCTTTTATTTATTCTCAAGAACTTAAGGATGTTCTTTATGGTAGTCCAACAATATTCATTGGAATCTGACAGAATACCCTCTTGTCATGTCCAATACATATGAGATTTCTAGATAAGTATATATATATATCATCTCATCATGTCCAATACATATGGGATAACAAGATGCATATATAAAATTGCATCCAAGATAAATCCAAATGCAAATGCATATGGTATCTATCTATGTGTTCATGTTATTCAAAAGAACTGGGACACTAAGTTCAAGAGAGACTAACTCCATGGAATCATGGATAAGTTTTCTCTAATTGATTCTTTCATGTTGAACCCTTCAACATTTTGCCAATGTATGTGCTCTTTCCATAAGATTTCTAGATCTATCTCTATAGTTCTTGATTCCTATCACATATGATGCTTTTCTTGAACCTTTCATTGAGAATGTGCTTTCTATGTTAGGTTTTAATATTTGTAGGATAAGGACGTTATTCCCCATCATTATGTGGAATATAAACATGCTCCCACCAAATCTTTTATAATTACAGATTCCATGTTCATTCTAACTCAAGTCAAATCCTTTGACTGCCTTGTCAAATAGAAGATTCTAGCTCTAAGATGCTTGCTTCAATCCACATATTGACTTTTGTAGCTTATAGACTTTATTTGCATTATATGGATTTGTAAAACCTTTAGGCTAATATAGATGCTAAACGATTCTAATCAGAAGGATCCGTTTCAAGCGTAGATGCCTTCTCCACCAAAAATGGAACTATCCAATCAAGGAATGCCATTTTAATATCCATATGCCAAATCTCATTAGTCATAACAAGCTGCAACAACAAGCATGATCCTGATGGATTTAAACATGGTAACTGGTTTAAGAATTCATCATGTTCAACAACTTGAATTGGTTTGAAACTCAACCAAAATACCTTACCATGTTGGTCTCCTTTCAAAGACCCAAATGCACCTTATGGGTTTTACCCCTTCAGGTGGATCCAACAAGGTCATACCTTGTTGGTTTACATGGAGTTAATCTTTGATCTTATGGCCCTCAAGCCATGATTTAGATTTTGGTCCCTCAACAACTTTTAGGTAGATTATTGACTCATCATCTATGATCAACTCAGTGCCTTTATGAGTTATAAGATATCATAATCCTTCAAACTCAAGGCATTTTCTACTAGATTTATGAGTTTTTGTGTTGCATGAGGAACTTCAGATTCCACAACAACTTGTGATTCTCCATTTTCCTATTGTACCTCTTTAGGTTCAATGTTTTCTTGTTTGTATTTAACATTTCACGTTATACTTTTAATCCCAATGATTCCTTTAGAACTAAGTTCCTCTTCAGGAATACATCTATCCTGGAAACAAACACATTGTCGTCGGATTGGAATAAAAGTAGTATTCAACAAAATAATATTTATGTGGTTTTTGACAAAGCCATTTAAGAAACTATTTTCTTATATAAGCTTACATTCCTAATCATCATAAAAGATATATCAAGACACCTCCCATGCCATATCTCATATGATGTATTTTGAACCATTTTAGATGGCACATTGTTTTAGTGTAAAACATGTGCCCAAAAGAAAGTGGAAGATCAACTAGATATTATTGATAATCTCACAATGACTAGTAAGGTGTGATTCCTTCTTCCTAACACACTCTTATGATACACTGTCATTATGTTTCAGGTGGATTCCATCGTGATACACTATCATGATTTCCCAGAAGGTCCTCAAAGTCTTGGTTTAAGATATCTCAACATCCATCACATCGAAGTATCTTAATAATTTTTACCAAATTAGTTACAAAATTCATTCACGATCTCCTTGAACACTTCAAGATATTCATACTTGTATTTCATTATATACACATTTTCATATCTACTGATAAAATTAGTAAATATATAATGAGGTACTTGCAACTACCTATATCATTTATTCTAAGAGGACTATACACATCAATGTGTACGAGACCTAATAGAATAATCATTCTCCCACTACATCTAGTGAAGTTGCTTCTATCATGTTTCCCAATAAATAAGACTCACATGTCTCTATTGGTTCAATAATTAAAAGAGTCTAGATAAGCATCATAATGGATTCTAGAAATGCATTTCTCATTTATGCACTTTTGATGACAATTCTATATGTATTTATAATTTGATTCATTAAGTCATTCAATATATGTATGATACACATTTGTCTCTACAACTATCAAGTATAGATTGTGAGAAATAAGGGTCACTGCCACTTATCTTTTAAGATGAAACATCAATATATTCTTATCCATATATACAAGATTCATGATGTTATCATCAATGGCAGATACATAATAGAAATTTAGTAATTCTATTATATGCCCATGAATGACTGATTCCAACTATCGTGGAAGCAACCGTTGATCCATACAATTCTATCTTACTTCTAATTGGGTCCTGGAGTAGAGATCTCTATCTCTTTCTTCTTTCTTTGTTCCTTTTAGTGAAAATGAAAGATTTCTTTTTCACTTACCTTTCTCCTAGTCTTGAGTGCAGATGACTTGGGCTTCAACTTAGCCACAAAACTCTTCTTGTCCTTGCCTTTTCCCTTAGACTCACTTCTACTGATCATGATCACATATTTTTCCTTCTTCATTCTTACTTTGGCATCAACACGCTAAGTAGTTCTGATGACGGTTTAACTAAGTTACTCAAGTAGTAACACTTGATAAAATGGATGTATGATTCATACAAAGATTTGTAGATTCAGATCTATGGTCAATTATTGACCTAACAAGAAATACCATCACTCCATATGCCCAATCATATTGAGAACATGGGGCTCTACTGGATCTCCCTCTGTCAGTTTTCACTCAAACAACACTTTAGAGACATTATACCTTACTTGCTTTACATGATTCTTAAGATGTACCATCTCAAGAATGTCCATGTTTTGATACTTCTCATGCAACTCATAGTTCATACAACATAGCATAAGGTACTCAAATGTCTATGGCATCATTGACTTGCTTCTAGTAAGCATCCATTTCATGCCTAGGCACATTTGGAGTGGGTTCCTCTAGCTCTGATCTTTCAAGGACATAGAGATTTCTCTCATTGACGAGAATGTTTCTCAAAGTACTTAACCAGTTGTGGAAGATTATCATGTTTAGTTGTATCCTTCTCAAGGACTAATCTCAATAATAACATACTTGTGTTTGCCATTAGTTTTTACAAAGAAAAATTGCAACTTTTCAAAATATTTTGATTTGTTTGATTTGATATGTTAACAATATTAATTAGGCCTTTAACTAACTATCACCCCCACTATTTTGTTCAAATTGATAACCCTCATGTATCAATTCTAAAGATTGCAACATACAATCTTCCAGTGATCCAAGATCCAAAACAATTCAACTATTACCTGACCAACGCCAGCGTCCATAGTCAATTATTAAGGTAGGAAACTTTTTGCGTCATATGAAATTCTTGGATAGATGATATGCGCAACTCCTTGCCATAGTCATCTGCATGCCTCTAGTCCTTAATCCCATTAAGTACACTCAGTTAAGCCTAGCCCTAAAGCCAACAAGAAAATTATGCACCTCACTTGGTAGGCCCATATTATTACCATCACACTTCCATGAAATAAATAGTGCACCATTCTTGGGATGCCCATGCTTATTCCATCAAGCTTTTCATGTGTGTTGCTAATGGAAAGCATCTTAGACTTAATATTGTATTGAGGGATTTTATATATAAATACATATACATATCCAATCATCACATACTTAGTACATTTCATATACATGCTAACCACAAATGAGAACATGCAATAATTAAAACACACAAGCAATGGTTATGACCATACTATTGTAATTCATTGGAGATACATGAAATTGTTACCACCTAGGGTTCACATTATACGCAACCTGTTATTAATGAAGATCTATTTTGAACCAATATGGATTGATCAGTTCAACTCTTAAACTAATTAGATCACCTCCTGGTTGCTCGGTTGGACTCTTGAAATGGTATTCTGGTTCTCAGGTTGAACTGATGTCTGGACTCCTACAGTCGATCTGTTGGGCCACTAGTTGATTGGTTCACCCTCCTATTGTTTGGCCTCCTCAGTTCTCCAGTCGACCAGTTAGTCTCAGGATCTAGTTGGTTCATAATGTCTTCTCATGATGAAACATAAATTAAAACTATCCTATTTCTTATTACACTGTTCAAGGGAAAACCTCAAGTTACATTTGGGGAAAAATAGGAAGAAGAGTATTAATTTACATTTGGAAAGGAGAGAGAGGATCTATATGCAAACTGAGATATAAACAAGAATAAACAACCACAACCACACACACACATATTAAGGATTATTGGCCATAACCATGCTTCATATCCACCATCAAAACCAATTTTACGGTGACACATGTAAATTACATATATATCATATCATATATATATATATATTAGTTTGTGGAGTCATATGTGGTATTTAATCAGATATGCACATTAACTAGTTTAATATTCTCATCGTATGTAATAAAAAATAAATCTGATCACATTGATTTAAATCCAGATACACTATAAATTGACGTGGCTTTATTACCACTATAGGGAAATCGGGGCAACGAATAAGGTAGTGGAAACAAAAATTTAAAGCCTGATTCCCCTTAACAACAAGGTCTTGTAAACAACAATGTATCTAGGAAGGAAAGCTAACAAGATTATACATGATCCTACATCAGGTCTAGTGACATTACCCTTGTAGTAGCAACATGCTTCTTCTTCAGAAAACAACTCACTCCTTCTTCAGTAATTAACAACACTCGAGCAGTCGTCTCCTCCAGACTCCTGGTTTAAGACCATAGACAACGGCTGACAGTGTCATCCTAGTGGTAGACAATGGCCTCTCACCTCTAGAGTAGTCCACATAGACCATTGGGAACTCCATATTGTGCTATCAGAGCCAACAGGAAGGAGTTTTCCCTTTCGAACGTCAACTTGTATAGAGTTGATATGCTCTCCCACAATTGTCTCTTATTTGATATCCCTCCTTTATCATGTAGGACTTGCTTGGTCTCTCTATTGGTTACCCCAACCAGAGAGGATATCAATTTTTAGAGCAAGTGTTGTTTTCAGAGAAGCCCCTAATACCCCTCTATTTATAGGACAAGCTAGGGTCACGGCTCCCAGTCTGAGTGGGAGTTGAAAGGGTAAAATTCACAAATTTTCTAGAACCTACGCACGGAGAATCGGTCGGTTCGCATACCCAACCAGTTGGTTCATGCACAAACCATTCCATTTGTGCCACAAATCGACCGGTTCATGCAATTCCCTATTATGTATCACATTGGTATTTAATGTATGATTAATGCACATCATGACTTCCACACCAATCCTTGATCCAATTGAATTGACTATTGAACTGGGCGGTTCATCCCATGAACTGGTAAGTTGAGACCTATGTGTAACGACCCCACCTTCTGAAAACCCCCAATTAAAGGAGACCGATAGGTTGGTGCCGTTATCAATTTCCAGATCAAGGTTCAACAATTAATTGATAGCAATTATTAAATTCTACTAGACTAAAATGAAAAGCTGTAATAAGTAAAACTTTGCATACCTTTGAAAATTTTGGATTTCTAAATCTCTATCCAGAACTGGGACTAGCTAACTAATCCTCCTTTGGATTTTAATTCATGTATTTCACAAATGACAGTTTACTGTTTGTCCTTTTTGTTTGTACCTAAAACGCCTACAAACAAAACGTCGGTCATCCAAAGCTGGTATGCGGGGGATTCACTAACCATGCAATTATTTATAACAATGTATTGCATTCAATTATCATTTAACAAACAATTTTATATTTTAAGTATAACTACGCGATCCATGTGTCCCATATTCCCTTTATGCCCCTCATGACTTCACCTATCAAGTGAATCAATTTCTAGGGCGGAGTCACATGGCACTACCTATAGGTAGTCCACTCCTTAACTCATGGTATGCTAAGAGTCTCATGGCACTACACATGGGTAGCCCAGTTTCTAACTCATGATACCCTATACCTTGCTCTAGGTTATCCTTAGCCTTTCCATAGCCACAGGGGTGGACTCAGATCTAGATAGTTATACATGTATTCTCATAGTGATAGTCATAATCACTTTATAGTTGCATGAATTGAAACATCCAACAATTATTTCAAGCATTGAGGGAAACGTCGATAAAATCCTCGGAAAACTAATCGATCTAGTCATAAGCGTAACCACATACCTCTTATGCAGATTTTATTATAGAAATAATTATGAAGAGAGAGAATATCCAAGCAAGCAAGAAATTGCACAGAAACCCTAAAATAAAAGTACAAGTTTACTTTTATTAATATTTATCCAATTTCATTATGTCCCTTAGGGTTTCTATCCCAATTTTAGGGTTTCTTTGGAAATTAGTGTTTTACCTTCATTCTTAAGTATTATGAACCCTAATTCATCAAAATCACTAAAAACCTTTAAATTCTGTCCTTTAAATATTCCTAACAGTCTTAGGATCGTTATTTAGTAATTTATCAAAATAACAAGGCTTTCCTCATCTTTTACGCTAAATTAGGGTTTTCATGTACATTATGTTTCATTTAGAGACATAAACCCTAATTTAGACATCTTTATATTCAAAACGAATGAAAACTTCATATTATTAAACAACAGGTTGATAATCCTCGATTTAACCCATTAAGTTACAAGGAAACATCCTTTATATGCAATTTAGGGTTTCCAATTACTTTTCAATACACTATTCTTTCAAATTAAAGTACTTTTGTAAAAGAAAATAGAATCAGGTTCTTAAATCATTTTTATCAGATTCCTTGCATTTTTCTACCCAACTTACGTATATAAAGTTTCTTCATTGAATAATCCTAGCATTTTCTATTAATTTTGCAAGGAAAAGCTATTTTTCTGTAATTTCATTCAGAGAGGAGATTTACCGGATTTTTCTAGATCGTCGGATCGATGCGCCTATGGACCACCTTTGAATCTGACGCTCTGTGTCAAACGCCCCCAATAACTTAGGTGGCGCGCCCCGCTGCTCGCCCTCAGTCACTGGATCTCGATCAAACACTCAGAGTCGCGAGCGTCTCTACTTAACCGACCACTTCTATTGCCGTTAGATCCTTGCTTGGACTATGCTGCTCCCTGATTGAACGATGGATGAACGTCGTCTTCTCCTTCTTTTGTTCTTTAGAACACGACGACGCTGCGGCGGCAACCTCGCCTGAGCAAGGGCAATCGAGGAAGGGAGATGGCTCTGAGATGTAATAGGTGGCCGCACGAGATCGCTAGGAAACAAGGACTTGATTGGTGGCCTATTTATAGGATGTGGAGGGTCCCCTCTAGGGTTTCTGATCCTGCTGCCAAAGCTTTCTTCAGCCCAATTGGGCATTTATCCTAGAAGCTTCCAACGATCACAAAACTAGGGTTGCAATGGTTCGGGGTCCCCTCCCGAACCCAATGGGAGAGTTTCCAATGTTGCACATTCAATAGATCGCGAGAAAACGATGGGACAAAATTTCCTGTGGTCGTGCTATAGTCCGTGTCCCTCTGGGACTCTGGACGATGAGCCGGGTCAGCTAGATCAAGATCCAACGGCTCCTATTATCCGCGCTCAACCAACAAAAAGAAGGATTTCCCAAATTGCAAGGGAAAATCCCATTATAAGGATAATCTTGAAAAATCGATAACTCCCAATTCCTAACTCCGTTTTTATTCAAAATTTGAGGGAAACTCTTTTATGTTTATCTCTCATCCTGCAAAATTTGAGATCATTATATCAATTAAATCGTTCCTTTTCTTTGGTTGCAAGAAAACACATTTTTATTCCTATTTTCCACATATTCTTTATTTCCCTTGCTATTATTTAATTTTCCTGAGTTCCTTGAACCCCAAGGAACCTTTATAACACGAAATCCTATTTTGGGAAAATATCTATTTATTTTCCTCATGTATTTCTTTATTAAATGGAATTCCTTTTTCATTTCTCTTTTTTTGTTTTTCTTTCAATTGAGCTTACTGGCCAATAAGGCCCATCAAGAAAGCATGCAAGACTATTATTCCCGAAATTCATTCAAATCAACCCATGAAATCAACCATGATCTTATTTATACATTTAAAAGAGATTTACACATCTCATTACATGCTTTAGAAAATGAGGTTATAACATCCTCCCCTCCTTATAGGAATTTTGCCCTCAAAATTCAACAATCAAAAAACCAAATCAGGATATGATTTTTCCATGTCCGTCTTCAGCTCCCATGTGGCCTCATCCTCTCCATGGTGTTTCCAAAGAACTTTACCATCTCAATTTTCTTATTTCTGAGTTCTTTTTCCTTGGTATCTAGAGTCCGCAAAGGCAACTCAGAATAAGAAAACTTTCCTTGAAGCTCAATAGGTTCAATGCTCAGCACATGGCTTGGATCTTGCACATATCGCTTCAGATTGGACACGTGAAACACATCATGCATCATACTATATTGAGGGGGTAACACCAAATGATATGCGGCCTCACCAATCCATTCTAACACTTCAAACGGACCCACGTATCGGGGACTCAACTTTCCTCTATTCTTAGCTATAGCTCGGAGCGGTCGGATTTTTAGAAAGTATGTTCCCCCATAGTGAAATGCACATCAGTCTGCTTTGCATCGGCATACGACTTCTGTCGGTCCTGCTCTCTCTTTAGCCTTTGCCTGATTAAAGTGACTTTATTAGCATACACTTGGAGTTCATCTGACCTCAATAAGGTCCTTTCACCAACGTCATCCTAGTGAAGTGGTGACCGACACGGTCTCCCATATAGAGCTTCATATGGAGGCATCCCGATACTGGCTTGTTAACTATTGTTGTAGGCAAACTCGGCTAAAGGTAGGTACTGCTCCCATGATCCACCCCAATCGAGCACACAAGCTCGCAGCAGATCCTCTAAGGTCTGGATCGTCCTTTCTGATTGACCATCTATCTGGGGGTGATAAGCGGTACTGAACTTCAACCTTGTACCTAGTTCCTCTTGAACCTACTTCGACAACTTGGAAGTAAACTTTGGGTCTCTATCGGAAATGATGGAACCGGGTACACCATGCAAACACACTATCTCTCTGATATACAACTCAGCTAAGTCTGACACTTTGGCAGTGGTTTTTAGAGCAAGGAAGTGTGCTGACTTGGTAAGGCGATATACCACAACCCATATCGCATCATGACCTCTCTTAGTCTGGGGTAGACCCACCACGAAATCCATGGTGATCTTCTCCCATTTCCACTCTGGAATCTCTATAAACTGTAAAAGTCCGCCGGGTTGTTGGTGTTCAGCCTTCACCATTTGGCACGTAAGACAACTGGCTACATAAGCTGCAATGTCTCTCTTCATTCCTGGCCACCAGAAAAACCTCTACAGGTCCTTAAACATCTTGGTAGTCCCTGGGTGTATCGTGTACTTAGAACCATGAGCCTCTTGTAGGATACGTTCCTTTAATGGTGAATCTTCAGGAACCCATATGAGATTCTCAAATCGGATTCCTCCGTCTATTCCGAATGAAAGATGGGTCTGAGGCTTCTGCATCAAGCCTTTCATCTTGTCAAGTCCTCCACTGGCCAACTGTGCTGCGACAATCTCACGCAATAACTCAAACTGTATCTGGATATTGGCCAATCGAATTCAATCATCTAACGGTTGAGGTGACCATTCCACCAGATCTTCTAAGCTCTTCCACTGTCTGGACAACACAGCTGCACACCTTAGCTGTTTCCGACTCAAAGCATCAGCTACGACATTCGCCTTCCCTGGATGATAGGCAATGGTGAAGTCATAATCCTTCATGTACTCCATCCATCGTCATTGTCGTAAGTTCAAGTCTTTCTGCGTCAGAAGATACTTTAGGCTCTTATGGTCGGTGAAGATTTCAAAAGTGGCACCATACAAGTAATGTCGCCAAATCTTCAAGGCATGGATGATAGCAGCTAACTCCAGGTCGTGGGTCGGGTAATTCACCTCGTTGGGCTTGAGTTGTCAGGAGGCATATGCAACCACATGCCGATTCTGTTCCAACACACATCCAAGTCCCATTTTTGATGCATCGGTGAAAATCATGAAACCCTCATTGCCTGATGGTAGAGTCAAAACTGGTGCAGTGGTCAGCATCTCCTTTAGCTCTTGGAAACAAGCTTCATAAACATCGGACCACATGAACTTCACATCTTTCCGAGTCAACATGGTTATAGGCAAGGCAGTCTTTGAAAAATCTGCGATGAAGCGCCGATAATATCTTGCTAACCCCAAGAAGCTTCGTATCTCGGAGGGGTTCTTCGGTGCTGGCCTGTAACATCCCAATCTTGTCATGCAATTTTTCCAATATACTTTGTCCCTTGCATTCTCTTTTCCTAATTAGATGATTGTTGAGGACCTTTATGCAAATTACCCATGATAATTTTTGCAATTTATTTTATTATGTCCAATTTCTCTATTATCCTTGTTTTATGTAAAGAAAATCTTTTCATGTATATCTATGCCCTTTTATTTAAGAAAAATGAGAATAAATGCTTTTATGACAAATTTTCTCTCTCATATGATAATTAGTGATTTACATGTTTCATTTCTTGTTTAATAGCCTCCATTTTGTTAATTAAAAAGAAATAATATTTAGGGCACGTTTTTATGTTTTGCAATCCTTATTTGAGAAATCAATGACTTCATATGCACTATTTATATTCATTTAAATGCACATAATGGCCTTTGCTATTCTAGACCTAAAACGTGTACTAGCAGCAAATCTAATTTAATGGGAATGTTTTAGACCCTTTCATGTACCTATGGTTCAAATTTGAACCCATTATGACCATGTTTGACCCCCCAATTAAATTGAGAAAGATTTGAATATAAAATTGGCCAAGATTTGAATGCCATTTCATTAATACAAGCAATTAACCTAAGGTTCGTTTTATTTTTACGGTCATGCGTTACTTCCTCGCGCGCATGCACAGGGACCGTTGGATCAAGATCCAACGGTGTGACCATCTTCTTCTTCCTCCGTTTTCTCGCGAGCTAAGACCGTTTCACTTGTTTCCTTCGATGATCTCCATCTCCCTCATTACTGGACCGTTTCCATTGATTCTTTCACCTACGAATCCGCAGGGACGAGACGAACCCAGTGAGCCCTCAGTCGCCCCTAGCTCCCGCTACAGATGAAATGCCCAATCTAGGGCTCTCCTCAGCCTGTCCACCCTGAGGTTGCAGACCGTGTTGTGCCTATATAAGGCACGTTAGAGCATCTCCAGGCTACAGGCACACCCCCTCCACTGTCAATTTCTCCCCCAGATCCCCTAGCAACCCGGACCTACCCGATCTTCAGTTTGTGTGACGAAGCCCCTCACCCTGGATCTCTATGTCACCTCGGCTCAATCGCAAGCACGGTGAGCATCCTCTAGCCTCCCTCTTTGTT
Source organism: Alisma plantago-aquatica (assembly GCA_963693085.1). NCBI lineage: Eukaryota > Viridiplantae > Streptophyta > Magnoliopsida > Alismatales > Alismataceae > Alisma > Alisma plantago-aquatica. The sequence continues at coordinate 532,362,685 of OY856412.1, read as the reverse complement.
TTCGGTACCTTGGTTTGCCCTGTGTTAACCCCAACCTTTGTACCCTATAGAGCTCCGTGGTGGTTGCCGCCGACGCTAGTCATGGCAGTGCCTCAGGGCTCCTCCCACCTAGGGGACAATGCCCTGAGCTTTGTTTGACCACGGAGAACGTTTCTCGACCTTCGACAGATGATTTTCACCATGGACACTATGATGTCTGAGCTCCGACATCGCCTCCCATGTTTCTTGCCTTGCGACGGAGCATTCCTGAGCTCCTGGCCACCGCGAGACTCCATTTTAGGCTCATCGAGTTCACGTGGCAACAAGAATAGCCACGGTGCTCTCGGTTTTCCCTGATGAGCACTGCTTCGCGATCCCAATCCCAGGAGTCGAGGATCGGTGCTGTCCTCCGCCATGGTTAAGGGAAGAAGAATTCAGGTCCTGAAATGACCCCTGGCCCCCTCTTTTTTTATTTGCTGTGTTCAATCAAGAAGGGTGTTTTCAAGATTTCACCTGTCCTCTTTGCTTTGATCGCAAGCCCTCAGTGGCAAGCCTCGTCACTGAGTTGGCCAAATCCGATTGGTCCAACTCAGGACTCAGGCCCAATAAGAAGATGTGGATTTTTCTAGATTTATTATTAGTTTGTTTCTTGTAAAATTCATAGTAAATCACCTGTTTATCAGAAAATTTCAAAAAAATATGTTTTGGAAAGGATTTTCGACGAGGAATCCGATTTTGTGGTTTTTATCGACTGATTTTGTGATTTTCACATCTCAATATTTATATGGACAAATTAGGGTTTAATTTGAATAACAAAGGATACATATGTTAATTTCAGGTGATTAAAAAAAGATCTAACCAGTCAAACCTGGTTTGACTTAGGTGTTTTAGATCAAGGTAAGTGGGCCATGCATTTGGCATAGTAAATTTGATTTATTGAATGATTATGATATGTTTATGCTCTTTATACTCAAGTCATGATAAATGTCATGTTTTGCCTCAATGTATATGATTATTGGATGTTGATTGTTATAATCTAAGTCTAAGAGTAGAAATCACATTAAGATTATGATTTATGATTAATATACATGAAACCAAGATTAAGAGGGAAGAGATTCCCATCCATGCTTAAGAGGGAGAAATCCCATTATGTTCAAGAGGGAAAAATCTCAATTAAGATCAAGTTTAGGTTATTAAGAAGATAAGTAAATTCTAAGAAAGATCATGGTTAAGAGAATTTTATTTAGATTTATATGCACCTTGTTATGGGCTTTCCGAGCATTATGGGCTTTCCGAGCAATTATGGGCTTTCCCAGCATTATGGGCTCCTTATGGGGCATTAAGAGAGGAGCATATACTTCTAGTCAAATTCTTCATGTAAAAGATGCTAAGAAAAGATTAATGTCAATTCATGTTTATGTCAAATCAAGTTATATGTTACTTTTATGCTTTATAATATGCCAATGCTTCTTACTCACCATGTTTTGTTTTTCCTTTGCATGGTTGGGGACGAGATGTCCGCAGGAGTTGGAGCTGAAGAGAAGGAATCGTCTTGAAAATATAAGGACCCAAAGATATAAGGAATTGTTGCCTGGTGGGACGTCCATCTATGGAGATCCTATCATTTTTTTATGTTATCCAATTTATGTTAGCATAACTTTAGTATCATGACGTAGTTATCTTTCCAAGAAGAACTCTATGTATGAATCTATATTTCTATGAATGCCAAGTGTTGTTTATTTCTTGATATGAGATCATACATGTGACAATCCCTCCCTAATATGCCAAGTACCCCACATTATGGATAATGTTGGGGATTAGGTTGTGCTTCCGTTGGTTACGTAAGAAACCCTAGGGAGGGGTGTTACATTAATGGTATTAGAGCAAGGAATAGATGGCCACTAAGGCAACACTAGAGATTCATATTATGTTCTAATATCATGTTATGTTTACCCTTTCAGATGGCCCCTAAGAAGAAGGAGAAGGTTGGTGAGTCAAGGCACTCACAATGATCCTCTAGTGGTGATAAAACTGAAGACATGAACCACATCCCTCCACCAGTCACCCTAGATGCCCTAGTAGCAGCCTTGACTAATGCCCTTCAACCTAGAGCTCCACCTAGAGCACATGAGATCTCCCTCATAGATTTCTTGAAGATTAGACCTGATGCTTTCCATGGTGAAGATGAAGTTGATGTGGTGACCAAGGCTGAGGAATGGCTTAGCAACATGGAGCATTGTTTTAGAGACTTAGAGTGTCCCCCACGTAGTAGGGTTAGATTTGCCACCCATATGCTCAAGGGTGCAACCCGTACTTGGTGGGAAAACCTCTTAGCCTCTAGGGAAGATGATGACCCTCCTTTCTCTTGGGGTGAGTTTGTAGAAGTCTTTAATGACCATTATGTATCCGAGGCCATGTTAGAAAGGAAGGAAGATGAGTTCGTCAACCTTAAACAAGTGGGTGACATGACTGTCACTGAGTATGCCATGAAGTTTCGTAAGCTCCAAAAGTATGGTCTTGAGTAAACTGAGTAAGAGAGAGCCAAGAAGTTTATTAGAGGGCTTAAACCTGACCTAAGTTATGCCTTGTCCGGTAGAGGACATAGGACGATGCAATCAGCCTTGGATGCAGCCCTAGAGTTGGAGGATCACCCTGGGAGGAATCACAAGAAGGAGGTACCCCAAAACAATCGTCACCATCAGCCCCATCAACCCCCTCCACCCTCCAACCACAAGAGAAAAGCCCCCGAGCCTTCTCCAGAGAATGGGAGAACCCCATGCCCCACATGCAAGAGAAATCATGGTGGTCCTTGTAGGTTTGGGACTTCCGTTTGCTACTATTGTGGTGAGGAAGGGCATATCAAGCGTAATTGCCCTAAGCTTGCAAAGAAGGATCCCAACCATAACCAAGCTAAGAACCCTAATCCTCCACCCAAGGTTAAACCAAGGCTCTTCACCATGCAAATGTCAGATGGAGAAGAGGAAAATGATCAAGGTAAGGGTAGTTAAGTAATTTATGCTGAATAATAATGTTTTGTTTATGTATGCCTTATTTTATAATAAAATTTTGTATGGAAAATTTGCAAGTTTATGTAAAACCCTTAAGGTGGGTAGCAACTCTAGGAAATTTCGAGGACGAAATTTATTTGAGGTGGGTAGAATTGTAACATCCCAATCTTGTCATGCAAATTTTCCAATATACTTTGTCCCTTGCATTCTCTTTTCCTAATTAGATGATTGTTGAGGACCTTTATGCAAATTACCCATGATAATTTTTGCAATTTATTTTATTATGTCCAATTGCTCTATTATCCTTGTTTTATGTAAAGAAAATATTTTCATGTATATCTATGCCCTTTTGTTTAAGAAAAATGAGAATAAATGCTTTTATGACAAATTTTCTCTCTCATATGATAATTAGTGATTTATATGTATAATTTCTTGTTTAATAGCCTCCATTTTGTTAATTAAAAAGAAATAATATTTAGGGTACGTTTTTATATTTTGCAATCCTTATTTGAGAAATCAATGACTTTATATGCACTATTTATATTCATTTAAATGCACATAATGGCCTTTGCTATTCTAGACCTAAACCGTGTACTAGCAGCAAATCTAATTTAATGGGAATGTTCTAGACCCTTTCATGTACCTATGGTTCACATTTGAACCCATTATGACCATGTTTGATCCCCCAATTAAATTGAGAAAGATTTGAATATAAAATTGGCCAAGATTTGAATGCCATTTCATTAATACAAGCAATTAACCTAAGGTTCGTTTTCTTTTTACGGTCACGCATTACTTCCTCGCGTGCATGCACAGGGACTGTTGGATCAAGATCCAACGGTGCAGCCATCTTCTTCTTCCTCCTTTTTCTTGCGAGCTAAGACCGTTTCACAACGTTTCCTTTGATGATCTCCATCTCCCTCATTACTGGACCGTTTCCATTGATTCTTTCACCTACAAATCTGTAGGGATGAGACAAACCCAGTGAGCCCTCAGTCACCCCCTAGCTCCCGCTATAGATGAAACACCCAATCTAGGGCTCTCTGCAGCCTGTCCACCCCGAGGTTGCAGACCGTGTTGTGCCTATATAAGGCACGTTAGAGCATCTCCAGTCTACAGGCACACCCCCTCCACTATCAATTTCTCCCACCAGATCCCCCAGCAACCCTGACCTACCCGATCTTCAGTTTGCGTGACGAAGCCCCTCACCCTGGATCTCTGTGTCACCTCAGCTCAATCGCAAGCGCAGCGAGCATCCTCTAGCCTCCCTCTTTGTTTTCGCTACCTTGGTTTGCCCTGTGTTAACCCCAGCCTTTGTACCCTATAGAGCTCTGTGGAGGTTGCCGCCGATGCTAGTCATGGCAGTGCCTCAGGGCTCCTCCCACCTAGGGGACAATGCCCCGAGCTTTGTTTGACCGCGGCGAACATTTATCGACCTTCGACAGATGGTTTTCACCATGGACTCTATGATTTCTGAGCTCCGACATCGCCTCCCCTATTTCTTGCCTTGCGATGGAGCATTCCTGAGCTCCTGGCCACCGCGAGACTCCATTTTAGGCTCATCAAGTTTGCGTGGCAACGAGAATGGCCACGGTGCTCTCGATTTTCCCTGATGAGCACTGCTTCGCGATCCCAATCCCAGGAGTCGAGGATCGGTGCTGTCCTCCGCCATGGTTAAGGGAAGAAGAATTCAGGTCCTGAAATGACCCCTGGCCCCTTCTTTTTTTATTTGCTGTGTTCAATCGAGAAGGGTGTTTTTAGGATTTCACCTATCCTCTTTGCTTTGATCGCAAGCCCTCAGTGGCAAGCCTCATCGCTGAGTTGGCCAAATTCGATTGGTCCAACTCAGGACTCAGGCCCAATAAGCAGATGTGAATTTTTCTAGATTTATTATTAGTTTGTTTCTTGTAAAATTCATAGTAAATTGCATATTTATCAGAAAATTTCAAAAAAAAATGTTTTGGAAAGGATTTTCGATGAGGAATCTGATTTTGTGGTTTTTATCGACTGATTTTGTTGTTTTCACATTTCAATATTTATATGGACAAATTAGGGTTTAATTTGAATAACAAAGGATACATATGTTAATTTCAGGTGATTAAAAAAAGATCTAACCAGTCAAACCTGGTTTGACTTAGGTGTTTTAGATCAAGGTAAGCGGGCCATGCCTTTGGCGTAGTAAATTTGATTTATTGAATGATTATGATATGTTTATGCTCTTTATACTCAAGTCATGATAAATATCATGTTTTTCCTCAATGTATATGATTATTGGATGTTGATTGTTATAATCTAAGTCTAAGAGTAGAAATCACATTAAGATTATGATTTATGATTAAGATACATGAAACCAAGATTAAGAGGGAAGAGATTCCCATCCATGCTTAAGAGGGAGAAATCCCATTATGTTCAAGAGGGAAAAATCCCAATTAAGATCAAGTTTAGGCTATTAAGAAGATAAGTAAATTCTAAGAAAGATCATGGTTAAGGGAATTTGATTTAGATTTATATGCACCTTGTTATGGGCTTTCCGAGCATTATGGGCTTTCTGAGCAATTATGGGCTTTCCGAGCAATTATGGGCTTTCCGAGCATTATGGGCTCCTTATGGGGCATTAAGAGAGGAGCATATACTTCTAGTCAAATTCTTCATGTAAAAGATGCTAAGAAAAGATTAATGTCAATTCATGTTTATGTTAAATCAAGTTATATGTTACTTTTATGCTTTATAATATGCCAATGCCGCTTACTCACCATGTTTTGTTTTTCCTTTGCATGGCTGGGGACGAGATGTCCACAGGAGTTGGAGCTAAAGAGAAGGAATCGTCTTGAAAATACAAGGACCCAAAGATATAAGGAGTTGTTTCCTGGTGGGACGTCCATCTATGGAGATCCTATCATTTTTTTATGTTATCCAATTTATGTTAGCATAGCTTTAGTATCATGATGTAGTTTTCTTTCCAAGAAGAACTCTATGTATGAATCTATATTTCTATGAATGCCAAGTGTTGTTTATTTCTTGATATGAGATCATGCATGTGACAATCCCTCCCTAATATGCCAAGTACCCCACATTATGGATAATGTTGGGGATTAGGCTGTGCTTCCGCTGGTTACGTAAGAAACCCTAGGGAGGGGTGTTACATGGCCAGTCTCGAACCACTGACACTTTAGCTGGATCTACGGTGATCGTTCCTCCTGTGATGATGTGTCCAAGGAACATGACTCGGTCTATCCAAAACTCACATTTAGAGAACTTCCCGTAGAACTTCTACTTTCTTAAGATATCAAGGACCTTACTTAGGTGGTCTCGGTGTTGATCTACGTCATCCGAATAAACTAGTATGTCATCTATGAATACTATGACAAACAAATCAAGGAAGGGTTGAAACACACTGTTCATAAGGTTCATGAACACACTAGGTGCATTGGACAACCCAAAAGGCATAACCACGAACTCATAGTGGCCATACCGGGTTCTAAAAGCTATTTTCGGGATGTCATCACTCTTGACCCTCAACTGGTGGTAACCCGATCTCAAGTCGATCTTGGAAAAGACTCAAGCCGACTTCAACTAGTCAACTAAATCATCTGTCCAGAGTAAAGGGTATTTATTCTTAATGGTAGCCTGGTTGATCATCTGATAGTATATGCACATTCGGAGCAAACCATCCTTTTTCTTTACAAAAAGAACCGGTGCTCCCCATGGTGATGTACTAGGGCGGATAAAACCCTTATCCAACAATTCCTGCAATTGTTTCTTTATCTCAAGCAACTCGGCAGTTCCCTCCTTGCTGAGTTTATCGTGAAAAGTCAGTTTCTTTTCTCCAAGTTCCATGTTCCCTCCTTGATGAGTTACTCATGTACCGCTGCTAGAAATAAAATTAGTTTAAGCCATACACAAATGTAGAGGCCAGAAGTAAGTTTAGTCAAGCTAAATTAAGTATGAGAACATCCAACTATAATCAAGTGGGGTCAAAGGACCCATAAACAAGTATTCTACCATCTCCAAAATTAAGATACGTCATAAGACCATAAGAGGCCATGATGCATATTCAATAGTTTAAGATGATCATAAGATCAATACCAGAATGTAGCCACTCACATGATTCAAAATTTATGAAGAGAGAGAAATTATATATGGTATATGTCTCAAAATACCAAGAGATAGAAAACATAGATTGGTCCATATAATAAATAAAAAATGCAACATACCTCATACCGATTCTCGATATGCCCAAAGTCAAACCCAGATCTTCATCAGGGATTCAAATGATCTATTAAGCATATAGATACATATATACATACATACACACATATATATAATTAGGGTTAATATATCATAAATTACACAAACTATAGAATCATCTTGTTATCACTAATGATTTAGGTTCAAGAAAACACTATCATATAGGTTTTATTTATCTGATTCCATAGCATGTTTTAATTTATTTTTACGAGTTATAGATAATCAGATATGAATTTTATAAATTTCAACCAATTAGAAAAATACAAAAAAATTGCATCTTTATTGTATTAGATTGGGAAATGAAGAATATACCATCAAATAGAGAAAATTCCCATGATTCCAAAACATATTTTATTTTCACTAATCTGATGTTCCTTTAATAGATATGAATTATCTAGTATTATACTATTTTCCTAGATTTACAAAACAAAATCACTGTAAAAGGACTGAATGCCCTTGCATTACATATTGGAGCATTGATGTCTGATATGTCTTCTCTATCCTTTCAATCAAATAATTTTTGCTCGACATCAAATGAAAATGATGGCAAAAAGATGAGATTACTCACAAGCCGCGTGACATTAGTAAAACTAAAGCAAGGGAAAATTTGACAAAGGACCAGAGATAATCTTCTCCCCCTCATTGCCATCATTCAACTCATGGAAACCATGAGCTTATAAAGCTCAACTGCAAGGAATCAAATGAAAGCCTATCATAAACCAAGGTGAACTAGGTATCCATTTGGGTTTGTTGTCCCTTTCCAATCTCAATGCCAAAATCAGAGGTGCTGAGGATAATAGAAACCGAGGAACCAATTTGAACCATGAAATTAGAACTAGGAGGAGAAGATGATCTCTTAAAAAAAAAAACAAAAATGATCCCAAACAATACCAGGTGAAACTAGAACGCAAATGTGAAGCCAACAAGACCAACAATGACTATAAACAATGAGAGTGCTGGTTGCACATGGTTAGTGATCAGACAGTCACCATGAAGAAAGAGATTTAGAAGCCTATATATATTATTTGGTGATGAAATAAGATTGGGATGAGATTTAGAAAAACCCTTGGGGCCTATTGGTCATGTTTCTAGATTGCAATATGACCTGGAGTACCACAACAATGAAGCTCAAGAAACTCCAAACCCAGCTTGCCAGCATGGCCATGTGGGTCATTAAAAACATGAGTGAGGGGTTGGGAACATACACTGGTGCCTGGATATTGTTCAGATTCATAAAGTTTGATTGGAGTGGTATCTACCACCATCACAAACTCTGGAGTTCTAGGGAGGAAAATAGAGTTGGGTGGACTAGATCAGTGATAAAGATGACAAATTGTCATGAGAAACTAGACCCACATGCCTATGCTTTGTTCCAAGATTTGATGTATCTTGATGATACACTACAAAAAATACATGAATTGGCTACAATTTATTTAATTACGTATATACTATATGTAGTCAAAGCCAATTTTAGCTACATTTCTTAAAAATATAAATAAATTAAATGAAGCCAATAAGATTGATCAACTTCAACTACATTTGTCCTCTTTATTTTAGATGTAAATACTAATTTGTAGCTAAATTTACTAAACAATACCCCTCTCCCGTGCGCATGTATTGAATCCAATTAAACCCGTGCATCCCAGTTTCCCATTCTCTCTGTTCCTCGCTATCTCCTTCTCTCCCACACACTCAATCGACTGCCGATCTCGCTCCTCTCCCACACGCATGTATTGGATCCCGCACATCCCAGTTTCCCATTCTCTCTATTCCCCGCTATCTCCTTCTCTCCCACACACTCAATCGGCCGCCAATCACGCTATCTGACTAACTGTCACGCCCGATCGCCTCCCGCAGTCCACGCCCGATCGCGCGAGCCTCCCGCAGTCCACGCCCGATCGCGCGAGCTTCCGCACATCCCAATCGTTGAATTGGCAGGATGAAGACCTAAAACCGGCGTGGATCCTGAACTTGTCGTCCAGCTTCTCCTGCTGAATAGTTCGTATCTTCAAGCGATCATTGCCCCCGTCCAGTGCTCGCCTGTTCTGCAAGATCGTCGGCCCTTCCCAAAGTCGCCACCTCATCCCTAGGTTACTGCCTCTCCATTGTCACAGACAATCCCCAAGGTCTTCAGACCTCTATTTCTGTAAGTCTGAGATGACTGCAGTTCCTTTTCTTCTATTTCTGAGATCATATTGTCTTTTGTTTGCTGATCGATCATGGAGTCAATTTTTAATATTTATGTAGAGGAGTGAGTACGTGTATCTTGTTTATATGCTCTATTATGAAATTTTTAGGCACGCCATCATCATCAATCACCACTGCTAGAGGATTTGGACTAGGGATAGTAGGAAATGGTTATTTTTTAGCACATCACAAGTATTCAGACTCAATGCAGTGGCATCTCAGGCTTCTGATCATACTAAGCATCTCCTCATCCCAAACTCCCAAGGTAGGTTGGGAAACTTGATCTAGACTAGAATTTCCATTATCTTTGCCTTTTCAAGAGGCTCTCCCATCTCCCACTTCTTAAGGATTAGTAGGTTGGTGCCCTTGGAGTGGTTGTTGGCCATGGGGGTGGGGACCTATAGGTTGGTGCCCCTGGAGTGGTTACCCTATCGGTTTCTACTCCCTTAGGTGGAAATGACCATTGTCACACTACGATCAAATTCAATCCCAATGAACCAAGAACCAAGAGAAGCACTCCATGGAGTATTCATATGCATGAAATTTTCTTTTTAAATTTAGAGTTCAGAATTTACTATGTCTAGGCACTCTCCTGTTCTGACCTTTGGCAAGTATAACTAATGTCATAGTAGTTTTAGAGCCAAAACAACATGAACATTGTGTCTAGGGACTTTTTTGTTCAGACGCTTGGAATGTAAACCTAATGTCAGACACATTTCAAGATGAAAATGATGTATGACATTGTCACTAGGCAAGTAAACCTAATGTCAGACGCATGATATGTTTACTAGTTGTAAGTAACTCAAAAGAAAGAACTAAAAAATCTACCTGTGCTTGCTATCAATATATATCAATAAGTGTAAATAGAAAACTACCTGAGCTTGTTCTCCATGCAATCATTCTACATTCCATGTACTTTCTAGCGAGCTAGCAGAATATCACTAATGGTCCTATAAGAAATATGTGGATTCAGAATGGTAGTAGCATTAGGTTGAAAATATTTTAGTAATTCAAACAAAAAAGCAATCAGGTTTGACTGGTAACCACCAGCATTTGAAACCACCTTATCTCATTTGGTAGAGAGATATGTTTACCAAGAGGAAGCTTTCTTAAAGCAACAAATAGTTGGCACTATCATTCTTCCCTAGAAAAATTGCATACTCATCAGTAAGAAATGGAGGACGAATGCAAACAAGAACTTATCTCACCTCATACCTCCTCACTGGTATCACAGTATTGAGATTCTTTCTTAAGATACTAGTCTTCAGAATTGATAGTGTATACAACACTTAGTATCCCACATAGTTGCATAGACACAACAACCCCATCGACTTTGCTACCACAACAATCCATGGTGGCTAGTTATACAGGACAATGCAACAACTAATAATGAGGAACCTTCAGAACACCATATGCAGAGAATTAACTGACGACCTACCAACTGTCATCATGGAGCACAAACAATACTACAACTTCAGCAAAAGGATGACAAAACAAGATAAAGGAAAAGGTCCAAACCACATCAGACCATTATAGGAGCCAAAAGTTCAAATCTGAGCTAGATAAATGTTGAAATATTTCCTATTAATATTTGTTTTCTTTTGTTTCTTTATTCCTAATTAGTAAGGTTGTGCCTCGTAATTTTCCCCTCACATTATATAAGTGAGGGTTATTGCTCATTTACAATTATTAAGGAAAAACAATTATCTTCTTCAAGAAGAACATATGTGTCATTTACAATTATTAAGGGTTGCACATATGTGTCTGTATACTCACGTGCTACCATCTTCACATCTGGAATTGAACTCCATCACGAAAGAATGTAAGTGTGTCCAAATAACTAATTATAGGACTAATAATGGCGGTATGACGGTATATCACTTGCAGAAATGATGACAACCATGCAATAAAGCACTTCTCCTATTATTTCATTTTAATCATAACATCAATTAAACGAATTATTGTAGTAATATGATGGTATAATAAAATAGCATCTATACATTCATATAGATAGAGATTATTAGATGTTTAGTGGTCAAGTTGATGATATATTCAACATATAAGACTTGAACTTATTGTTGGAGCTGACATCATTCATTTACATCCTCGAACTCATGTTGGGGGAAGCCCTTTTCTTGAAGAATGTCTAAAGAAGAGGAGTATTGGTAGCTGAACCAAAGAGCAGGGTGCTCATTCCTATCCTGTGGAGGTCACAATGGAACCATATCATGTGTATAGAAGTTGAAACCAAAACCAGGGCGCTCATTTTTATTCATGTGGAGGTCCCATTGGAACAAATGTATGTTTCAAAGTTCTTACCAAGGTTAGACTTTTGTAAATGAATTAACCTATTTGTATGCCCTTTTATAGAGAACAAGAAGTAAATAATTTGTAGACTGTAGTAGGTGCATACATTTTACACAACATGTGGGAGGTTCTGGAAACAAAAATTGGCCTCTCTAGCTTAAAATTTAATCTCTTATTATTTAGAAACAAAGTTAGGTGGATGTTGATGCATAGGATCAGAGATGACTATATACTCATAGATGTTTAGTTGTTCCCAGATATTAATTATAAGTTGCAACCTATTTAACTAGGCGAGGATTAATTGTGAGCATGTAGGAGTTGATAAGGTGCCTTAGAGAGAGAAATCACTAACATTGAATTGAAGGGTTATGGACCAGGGTAGGGATGTAGAGCATGGTGGAGAAGCCAATTTCAACTGATCAAATGATAAACTTCTGCAAGTTAGAGATAAGGAATTGGGATGCGGAGATATTAATATAGCTAAGTGATCAATCAGTAATATACTACCTTACCATGGTATTTCTATAGGTTTCTTATTAGTTTATCCAACAGATTTAGAGGGGACCCTTGCAAGGCAATGGATGTTCTTGCAAATGTATGCTTTGTTGGTTCTCTAATGCTCTCCACTAAGAGAAAGCTTTCAGAATATTTAGAACAATAATATGTAATTATAGAAACCTAGATTAATCTATTCCTATATATTTATTAAGAAATCATTCTTTCCATAAACTAACTGATCATGTCCAACACATCCTTTATTAAAGTAGCACCTTCTTCTTTCAGTCACGTGAGCCTACACTTGTAGCAGTTCATTTTCTTATTCTAGAAGTCATGTAGAAATTACTGATTCACATTTATGAAATGAACCCATAACTCCAGAAGTGTAAGGCTAAATGATGTAAGGGTTCATGTGCCACATGATTGAGTTTGTGAAGATGATAAAATTAAGATGGCAAGGGATGAAGCTTGGACTGATATTATCATTGCAAAGTGAGAAGGATAACAAATAAAATATTACTACACTACTTTTAAATTTGTGTATTTGATTAATTGACTAGTTCCAAATGGTTTTGTCATGTTTGTGACTTTGTATGTAATTAGTAGTTAATACACACTTATTTATATATTTTTACATTGTTAAGATTAATTGCAAAACATGTTTGGATTCAAGTGGTTTACTAAAATTTAAGACAAAATGAAAGAGAGCAACAAAGAGACCTAAAACATATGGGGACTATCAATAAAGGTTCAAAATGACATAATATTAAACATAAATGATGTATCTTAAGCATCTTAAATATAAATGATGTATCTCAAGTATCTCCATGCCTTCTACAGTCCATTCAAAAATAGATTGTACTTGATCTGTTGTTGAAATGTCCATGAAACTTTAAATTTTGATAAGTTAAGAATGTGTGATCGCCAGGGAAATCATCTAAATGATTCATCCGATAGTACATAAACTTTTTGGATATAATTCATACTTACTTTCAAGTTGAAAAGTTTAAACTGAATACATCAAGCTTGACAGTTCTTCATGAATTTCTGAGCTTTCTGAATAGTAGGACCATATTCTTCCCACATGAATAAAATTGTACCCATTAGATTTAGTAATTTCTCCTCTTTTATCGAGGTACTAAATTTTGTCCATTTTCTCTTCAAGATTTAGAAAATGTTGTATGTTACAAAGAAATTACTCTTGTTTTTATTATTGAATCACATTCCACAATACTAAACCAACTATGAGTGTAGGAGAATTTTTGATGCCTTGTAAAAGAGAATACCTAGAGAAATGTTTTCATTATGTAACTAGATTGAGTTCTTATGTGAATATTTGGAGCTTCAAAAGGATTAGAAGATTCAGAACAAAAGTGAGACACCTTCATACATGTTGATCATAAAGAGGGAGCATTGCAGTTTTATTGATGTTTACGATGCCCTGAATACTTTTTTTGTTAGTATTTGACACCCTAAATAGTGTTGCATCCAGAACCAGCTACATGGGTATATTGCACAGTAGTAGCAGACCCTTTTGGGCTGCTAAAAGGGAAGAAATCTGGGAAAAAAAAGTACAAAAAGCACAAAAAATTAGATTTGGGGAATTTGAACCTGTGTAGTTGTGCTTCAACCTATATCCTTTAGTCTCCCCTTTCTTGTTTCCTTATAGGGCTAATTCCTTCCAACCCCTCCTCTCCGGTAAACTATGAGATCAATACACTAGAGGGGAGGAGATCATGGGTGTATGGGAGGAGAACAAGGTGAGTGGGAGTTCCAACACTAAAATCATCCATGAGAGGATTACAGTGTAGGAGAAAAAGACCTTCTTATTTTAGGGAAATGGAAATCACCTGAAGGATTACTGAAATAAATTTCCAAAACCAGTATGTGTATCCTTCTACATTCTAAATCTTTGACCTATTGATTCTAAAAGCACTGAATTGTGTACTTGACACAAAAGATATGAGATATACATAGACAAATATAGACCATGTTATATTAGTACTAAATTTTAGATCACATTATTGTTTTCTTTCATTTCTTTATATCATGAATTAAATAATACATTTAGATATTACAAACCTGATTCCTTTAGATCATGAGCTTTATAATTACCATCTTCCAACAAATCAATTCAATTAAAGCTAACATGACTGCGAAGTAAGAGATATATGAATATGAGTTAGAGCAGGAATTTCAATTATCATAACCCATTAAACTCAGGAGTGAATGCTTATACATAATCCAGCTAATAGAAGAAAAAAAATGATCACTTGCATATGAAAAGTTGTTATATGTCCACTTTCTTAATGCCACCAATATCAAGAATAAAAATAAACCCAATCCTAATTTTCTCTATTATATCATATCTCCTAATCTGAATTGAAATCGACTCCCTTCCTTACCAAAATTTGGCTGAATGTCAGCTGATAATAAGACAAGGCTCCAAAAGATGAACTCATGAGAGTCAATCTAAGTAAAGTAATTGCATGCTGACAGTGTGCTAACCTAATTATATTAAGGTTGCTAATATATGATGAGAAAGTCTTTGATTTATCCAACTGTCAAAGCGATAAAAGTGGAGCATATCAAAGTTAATGCATAATGGGCATTTGAACATGTTTTGAGGCACACCTAGAGGGACATTAAAAGCAGGACTCAATGTGTTTCATGTCTTGTTGCCCTGCAAACTAAACGACCCCTAAACAATTCAGGTTGTATGTGACTGAAACATGGGGATGCGAGTAGAATAATTACAAGGAGCTTCTATTTTATAACTTCAACATTGTTGTTTTCTATCCATAGTGGCCTGAACCAAAATTGAAATTTATAAAAACAATGCATATTCAGGTGCGCAATCAGGAGTGAGGGTTAATTTTTGACACTGGAATATACGTCAACATTCTTGGAATTCAATTTACCATATGTGCAGTTTAAAAATGAAGTACTAAATGAAGAAATGAAGCACTCAAATCTCTGCACAGAATAATGGTCACAACTAAGACATAGATTTGTTATTACAGTTGTCAAGCTCAATGGAATAGCAGAACTGCATTACAGAGGACATAAGTTATTCTCGTAAAGTGTCATTTTGATTTATAACTTGCACATAGTGCAAGTTGCACCATTAGAAGACATAATGCAATAACTACAAAATCTTGATGGAAACAACAGAGCCAATACCTTTACCAAAAAAAATGCACATTATTGATCTGGCCATTGCAAGTGTGATGCTCTTCTAGATTATTTGGGTGTCCACTCTAACTGTGTCGAATACATGCATCTTGCATATCTAAATCACAAGGGGTTTTCTAGATGTAAATGAGAGAAAGGAATCATGTTAGTTACATGTTGAACAATAGTATCAATTGCACTGAAGTATTTGTACCATCAAATGTATAGCTTAATACCTTCTTCACAAAATGCATGCACACATACAACAACCTAAGTTCACCAGGATGCTTTGTTCACCACGATATACCCATGTACTTGGAGAGCATAAAAATTTCTCAGCAGCCTTTGTTCACCAAGATGTTAACTTGTACGTCAGGAATGTTCATGGTGAGGAAAAAGTCTTATGAGATTTTTTTTCTTTCAGGATCTAATAACAAGGATGGTTTACCTCCATTTTAGCACCTATGAAGCAGTGAAAAAAAATGTAGAAATAGACATGTCAAGATCTTGAGCAATACCTATGAAGCTGCATGATTGCAACTAACTCAACATTGGGAGAAAAGCTATTGGAGCTGAGATCCCAAAACCCCTTCAAGAAAAACTCTAAGAGAAGAAGCATAAGTGCCAAAAAACCTAAAGTCAGAGCATGTATAAAAAATCCTAACCTCTAAAAGAGAAAAGTATGTAGTGCCAATGTGATATATCTATTAATGAGATGACTCTTCACATAATAGACTACCACTCCCCTAAAAGAGATGAGTCTCTACATAACCATTGAGCTCAGGTTTTTCATGTGCTTGTATAACAACCTATATGTATATGTTATACATGCATGGCTTACGTTCTTACATGCTAACTCAATTTTATTCTGTACAAGATAAAACTATTTTGATATTTATTGCCAATACGTCATAGAGAAATTGATATATACATGGCTTGTCAAAGTATTATGTAGTATATAATGTATAATATGATCAGTATTATACTTTATTGATTTTCTACTTATTTATATATTTAATTTTTCATTGTGTTAAATTTATGTATACTTTTTACCTTCTTTATTATTAATTTTTTTTAAATCTTTCCGTTTGATTAATAATTTCTACGTATATATTGATTATATTGATGTGTTTACTTACATTTATCTAGGGAAGTATGATCGACAAAAGCTGGATAATTGAGGAAGACAGGACCAGTACAAAGTACTTAACTGGGGTAGTCAAATTCATAGAGGACGCTTTCAAAAAATGTAGTAGGAATGAGACTATCTTATGCCCTTGTAAAAAGTGTCTAAATACACAAAGTCACAACCGTCAAGTGACAACCGAGCACCTGTTATGTAATGGTTTTTTCAGCAGCTACACTGATTGGATTTTTCATGGTGAGACTTCTTCTGATGCCACGGAAGATTCTTCTATGCAAGACAACATGCCGTTTGATGATATGAGAGACATGTTGCACGATGCATATGGAGTCCAAAACTGTCGAGAAACTATGGACAACGACGACGATGATTCATTTGTATTTGTTGACGACGAAGAAGCTGAGCAATTCTACAAATTGTTAGAGATTGCTGCACAAGAGTTGTATCCTAGAAATAAGAAATATTCCAAGCTATATACCGTCGTGAGGTTGTTCCATATAAAATGTAGCAAACATTGGAGCAATAAAGCATTTACTGAGCTGCTCAAACTTTTGAAGGATTTTCTTCCTGAGGGTGACACGTTTCCTGGCTCATACTATGAAGTAAGGAAAATAATTAGGGACCTTGGTCTTGACTACGAGAAAATTGATGCCTGTATAAATGATTGCATTTTGTATCGCAAGGAGTTTGCAAATAATACTTCATGCCCGCGTTGTCATGTTTCTAGATATATAGAGACTGAAACTGATGTAGACGGTGCACAAAGTATGGGAATTAAAAAGAAAAGAGTTCCTTGTAAAGTTATGCGCTACTTTCCCTTGACTCCTAGGTTGAAGAGATTGTTTATGTCCTCTAGAGTCGCACCACTAATGCGGTGGCACGATGAAAGTCGCACCAAGGACGGAGTTTTAAGACATCCAGCAGATTCACCTGCATGGAAGACATTTGATAACATGCATGCTGATTTTGCATCTGATTCTCGTAATGTGCGTCTTGGTTTAGCATCTGACGGATTTAATCCATTTGGCATGATGAGTAACTCATATAGTATTTGGCCAGTCATATTGATTCCGTACAATTTGCCACCATGGTTATGCATGAAGACACCTAATTTTATCCTTTCTGTGATTATTCCTGGTCCAACTCAGCCAGGACTGAAGATAGATATCTACTTACAACCTCTGATTGAAGAGTTGAAAGAACTGTGGGAAGTTGGTGTTGATACCTACGATGCTGATTGTAAAGCTGTATTCAAATTGCGTGCTGCCTTACTATGGACGATAAATGACTTCCCTGCCTATGGTTATTTATCTGGTTGGCAAACTAGTGGGTATGATGCATGCCCTGTTTGCAATAAGGACACGTGGTCTATTAGACTACCACATAGTAGGAAACAATGTTTCATGGGCCACAGGAGGTTCCTTCCGATGGATCATAAATTTTGTAGGGATATGTCCTCATTTGATGGAAAAGAAGAATTAAGACCTGCTCCAAAGATGTTGTCTGGAAATCAAGTTTTAGTTCAAACCAGAGATGTAGACAATATGCCTTACAATTGGAAAAAATAAAGCATTTTCTTTGAGTTGCCATACTGGAAGTACAACCTTATTCGTCATAATCTTGACGTAATGCATATTGAAAAGAATGTATGTGAGAGTTTGATTCACACGTTACTTGGGATGGACAAGTCAAAGGATAATGAAAAATCACGTTATGACCTTTTAGAGATGGGAATAAGACCTAGACTGCACATTATCTAGAACGGAAGTAAGAATATTATTCCACCTTCTTGTTTTACTTTGAAAAAAGAGGAAAAAGAATTATTCTGTAAGTTTTTGAAGTCTGTATGGGTTCCAGATGGTTATTCCTCCAATATCTCGCGAAATGCACGCATCAAAGAAAGAAAATTGTTGGCATCAAAGAGTCACGACTACCATATATTAATGCAACAATTTCTGCCATTGGCTTTACGGGTAGCGTTGCCGAGCAAGAACGTCATAACTGTGATAACTGAGTTGTCTAGATTTTTCAAAGACATATGCTCAAAAGAGATAAATCTGTATGCTATTGAGAAGTTAGAATCTAGAATTGCGGTGACTCTATGCAACATGGAGAAGATTTTCCCGCCCTCATTTTTTGACATAATGGAGCACGTGGTCATTCATCTTCCACGAGAAGCTAAGATAGTTGGACCACCATTTTATCGTTGGATGTATCCAGTGGAAAGGTAGTATGTTTTTACTATTTGTTTCACTAAAATTTTATCAAATATTTTTTTTGATTTTAAACAAATTCTATTTATCATTATAGATACTTGAAAACTTTGAAAGAATATGTGAGGAATAAAGCTGCTCCAGAAGCTTCCATAGCAGAATGTTACCTGGCAGACGAATGTGTAACATTTTGTTCAAGGTATCTCTCCGGGGTAGAGACAAGGTTCACAAAATTGGCTAGAAATGATGTTGAAGATGACGATATTGTTACCGATGATGATTGGTCTATATTTTCACACAAAGGGCGTCGAATAGGAAAGAGTATTCCTGTTTATCTTGAAGATGTGATGCTGAAAACTGCACATCAGTATATTTTATCTAATTGTGTTGCAGTTGAACCGTTCATGGAGTGAGTTCATTAAATTATTAAGAAATATGCATGCTCACCGTTAGATGTTTGTACACACGACTTATGTACATGTTAGCAGGGAACACATTTGCCACATGAAGAAATTGAATCCGCGTGCAAGACATTGGGAAATCAGTATTATTCATATGAACACTTTTAGTGATTGGTTTAAGAAGCATGTAAGTCTATAACATTAATTTAATTTAATATTGTTAGAGCATTGTATTGATAACTCAATTCATAATGTATACAGATTGAAGAGAAGGCCAAGTCAGAAAATTTTCCATCAAATCTACTAACTCTAGCTCGGGGACCACAAAATATGGCGAACAAATACAATGGATATGTAACAAATGGATATAGATTTCGAACCAAGGAGGGGGAACATGGTAAAAAAACCCAGAATAGTGGGATAATGGTGAATGCCCAGACAGAAAGTTTTTCCAGTTCCAAGGACAAAAATCCTAAATTGGGTCAAGTTACATACTATGGGGTACTCCGAGAGATTTTTGAGATTAGTTACTATGAGCAACTGAAAGTTGTACTGTTCAAAGGTGATTGGGTCAATGAATACAAGGGCGTCAAAAAAGATGAAAATGAATTTACAATGGTCAAATTAAAACTCATTGACTTAATTGAAAATCCATTTGTATTGGCCTCTCAAGTACAACAAGTCTTTTATCTGGCTGACATCAATCACCGTGGGTGGAGCTTTGTCGTGCAGACGACACCACGTGATACTTATGACATGGATGAGAAGCTTACTGAAAATTTCATGGATGGGACATGCGTACCCGAAGATTATCATGCAGATGATTGGGAATCTATTTTTAGCGATGTTTCTGATGGATCTGATTTGGTTAGAGAAGATATGGAGGGTGTAACTTTTTACGATGGCAAAAATGATGAGCAACTTGATTGAGATCGTTGTGATCTATCATATGTAGTTTTTAATATTTTGTATCTTGATGTAGCGTTATAAGAATTTAGTTTTATTCATTTATTATTAATTATCAATACCATTGTTCTTCCTTTAATATGCATTCTATTTCTCTTAAAATTTGCAAACTTTTTTTTTCTCAATAATCGAATCAACAACTGTTTTATAATGTTTATATCAGGTAGCCCCTACAACCATTATTATTTAACTATATTTTTATGGTTATAGTTTTGTTTTATTAATATTTGTTATGCATTATATTTTCAGGATGTTGAAAAGACGTTCACAATTGTTGTCTGCACGAGAAATTGATGATGCAAACAATGGAGTAATTAAACGAAAATTGGCGGGTACGGTGACATATAATTTATCTATTATCATTTTGTACTTATAGTTGTAAGATTCTGTCTTAATATTTATCTTTGTAGGAATGTCTAAATGATTGCAAATGAATGGAGGCTATCTTGGTTCAGTTAATGCTGATTTGGGAATGAATGGAGGTTATCTTGGTTCTGTTAATGCTGATTTGGGAGTGAAAGGAGGATATCTTGGTTCAGTTAATGTTGATCTTGGAAGTTCTAAAGCTGATTTGAGTAATAAAACTAATAAAAAGGTTGGTGCATCATCTGTTTTCAGCAGCAAAAATGCTGAAGTACACATCAGAAAAGAGAAGCATCCACATGTGTCAATGATAAATCAAGATGTTCCAATTGGTGGAAGGATGTCTCTGTTACACAACCGTACAAGAACTGCTCATTGTGTTGATAATGCCAATATAAATCATGAGGTTGGAGCTGATCATAGAAATTCTTTGACAAACAATAACATCAGAGCTGGTCATTCTATTCATAAGGCTAATTCTTTGGCAAGCAATGGTACCGGAGTTGGTCATTCAGTTGATACAGCCAATATCAATCATGAGGTTGGAGCTGGTCATAGGGATTCTGTGGCAAATAATGACATGAGAGCTGATCATTCTGTTGATAATGACAATATAGATCATGAGGTCGAAACCAATCATGTAAATGATGAGGACTTCGAATTGGTTGATCAAGAAACTACTGCTAATCATGATGAAGGTACATAAGTTTCTAATCAACAATTTACACCAATTAGCTATTACCTAATATTTTAGCATTTATATGTATATTTTAAAAATAATTTCTTCATATTGTTTTAAATTTTTAGGTGGTGCTGTGTATAATAAAAAACGAGGCTATTCTAAGTGTCTTCGATTATGGAGTAAGACAGGGGATGCAAAATTACCAATCACATTGGATGAGAATGGAGAACCAATTGGACCTCATCAAAATGACTTGTCTTCTTTTTTGGGAACAATTGCTAGAAATTCACAACTGGCACCCTTGGATTACTTGGATTGGCGACAAGTACCAGCTGGAAAGAAAACTGAAATATGGAATTATGTCTTGGTAATATATTTTAGTAAAGTGTTATTGAAGCGTATATTTGTTATATTCATTCTATTTTTCATTTAACAGAAGAAATTTACTATCGACTCAAAGGGAAAGAAATCGGTTCTACGCACAGTTAGGGATTGTTGGAGAATCTTCAAATCTGAAATCAAAAGAAAAAATTATATGCACCACAAAGACAAAACAGACAGACTTAATGATTGTCCTTCCCGTGTTGACCCATTGCAGTGGGCTTTTCTTGTGAATTTCTGGGACTCTAATGACGGAAAGGTAAGATAATTAGTTATATATGATGTCTTCTCTTAGTTTTTATTGGTGATAAGGTTAATGTTCATGAACTGCAGTTACGGAGTGCAAAGAATAGTATGAGTAGAAAGTTTGTTACCACATGACATACATCGGGGTCGATGCCCTATGCTTGTGTGAGAGCGAATGTGAGTGATTTGCCACATAATTATAATAATATCATAACACATTCACACTCTACTTATACTTTATTTGTGTGTTAATAACAGTTGCAACAAAAGAATAAAGGGGTCCCGTTAGTCGATTGCAGTTGTTTGTTGCTACCCATAAGAAGAAGGACAATACTCCTGTAGATGCAAAATTAGCTGAACTAATTGTAAGTATAAAATTATTCATGACATATTTGACTTTATTTTCTCAATTTTTATCATCATTATGGTTACTGTTGTAGGACAAGTTACAATCAGCAGTTGAAAACAATGATGCAAATCTTGATGAAGATGAAATTGCTGATCAAATATTGGGTGCAAAGAAGGCTCGTTTGAACCATGAGAGTAATGAGTTTAGTCAGGCATATGTTGAGGGTTTTGAAGGTACAGTCAAAGACCTACAACACATATGTGAGTCACAAAAAATAGAGTTGTCAGATCTGAAAAAAAGACAAGAACATCTCGAAGCAATAATTTTGGGAAATTCAAGCGGGAGTGTTCCATTTCAAGCAAATCAAGTAATTATTCAAATTTTTAGTAATAATTATAAGTTATGATTTTATTAATTTCATAAGTGTTTTGTATTGTAGAATATGGAAACAACTAGGAATGAAGGAACACCCATGCCATAAAAGTCATGTAGCGGAACCACCATTACAGAAAGACAGGTTATTAAACAAAAAAAACTCCTAATAACTTTGATTCTTGATATCTAAAATTTTACATTGTAATCCGTACAACTTATAGGTCGTGAGGTTGTTAAGTTTCGATGATGGAACGTCAATTGTAGCTCAAGGACAAGTGATAGGCGTGAATCCTGACCTTGTAATAGGAGGAGGAAAGTTAGGGTCTGCATTTGCTGCTGTTTGCATTGGTGTGGCAATTAAACCTGAAGAGCAACTGGTTAGACCATTTGACAATTATCAAATCATTGAAGATGCAATCGGGTCAATAATAGCTTGGCCAAAGAAGCTACTCATTGTTCGGTAATTTTTTTCTTTCAATGTGCTATAAGTGTAACATGTCTATATAATGGTTTTAGATAATTATTTTTGTTATTATAGGTAAAATGCTTGGAGCCAGGCAATTGAGGCAAACAATAAAAGTTCCTTCAGAATTATGTAGATGCTATTTTTCCTCTTTTCTATAGGTTTAGAATAAAGTTTTTGTTTGATGTAAAGCTTGTCAATTCATTTGATATAGAAAGGATTGTCATCTGAACCACCATTACAACATTGTTTTCCATTTCTCTTGCTACATAAGACCGTGATATGAATATTCTATAGTATTGGTTAACATTTAGACCTCTTTTATGGCAAGGTTGCATTTCACACTTATGTATGTGATGTTCTCTAGTATGCAACGATGCATGTGATGTTTCTATTGGCTCTTTCAATTATTTACAAGTAGTACATGATATTCTCTAGTGTAGGTCATGGTGGTGTTACATTAGTACATGATATTCTGCTTGAATCCAGGAGGCTTATAACCTGCTTGTTGCATATATTAAGCTTAAGCTTGAATACAGGTCTTCGGTCTGGTTATTATATTGTGCAGGATGCTTGATGGTGTTCTTACCTCATGTTATGAAATTCTCCTTATGTACTCTTTTGAAGAGGATATGGTTTTGCCTATCTGTATGAGTTTTTGATAGTAAGAGCAGCAGGAATGCATGTTTTCTCCTTGGTTTCTTCGGCTTTGAATTGCATATGTTCTGCTGATATAATGGAGTGATGGTTCAATCTATTTGTAGTGAGGTAATTATTTAAGGTCTTCTCATTTAAGGTATATTGTTTGAAAAAGAGACGTGGACGCTTTTGTTTTGTGGGAATTAGTCTCTCTCTCCTTGAATCACATTCTCCCTTCTTTGTATAAGTGTGGAAGGCAAACTTCTATCGTCTCCATATCTTCTTTTAATGCATGGCTAGATTAGAATTTAAGTTTTATCCATTTAATGAAAATTCATTCTCTTGATTCATATTACATGTTCCTGTTCATTCTATATAGTTGTGTGCCATCTACCACTTTCTCTTCCTGTAATATAGAGCATGATATTCAGTCTCCAATGCGTGAGCTAAACTTTTATAATGCTTTTCAAATCTTATTACTTGATTTGTCCTCAAATTCAGTCTCCAGTGGACATAAACTACTAGCTGAATTGAACCATTAGAATGATGGTTTATGATCAAATTCCAAACTAGCCTAGATTTTATCTATAATTGCATTGAACCTTTCTGTTTGGCAGGGTTTTTACAGTTTCTTCCTTAGATACAATGCTGACGGATACAAAGACGATGCTTGAGGTGAAGATGACCTCTACAGTCGGGACCATTGGAAGCAAGCCACATGGGATACTGATGTATGCTTCTAATTTTATTGTGATTTGCAATAATTAGCTTTAAAACCTTATTGTCTCTTGTTAGCATCAAATCTTCATTATTATTATTTAATAGTGCAACAAACTCAAATGTTTACTTTCTTTTTGTTCTTATTTGAAGATAATACAGGACATGAGACCTTGATATTTAGGTCCTGAGTCTACAATGAAGTCTGCCAAGTTTCATACTCTAAATAAGAAACCCAAGTACATAGAGCCATGGTTGTCTAGAATATTAAACCTTAAAGTAATTGAACTCATTATGTGAAAATGAGAACTGTTCATATGGATAATTCTTCCTATTGTAGGGAAGGCTCACACATATAAGAAGAAACACTCGAAACTTGTGCATCTATGACCAATCATGTTAGCTGGATTTAGTCTTGAGTGTTTTGTAAACTGAGTTTTACACAGTACACATGCACATGAACATAATATGATACAATGTCATATACTATCACATATATGTATATAGCTTTTAGTCAATGCACACAGTTCTTATCAAAGAACCTTGATGCTTAATCTCATTTCAGAACTTCAAATATATTCTTATTTTACTGATCCACAATCAGCTTTATGGCTTAACCAGTAATTTTGGTTTTCCATGTTTTACATATCATCGGTAATCATTGTGCCTATGTATTAGATGGTGATGTCTATCTCTCTGTTGACAAGTTCACATTATATGGTCAATTATCTGGACATAAGTTACAAGAAAATCATGCATCTGAGTAAGTATATTCAAGAAACTGAACCCTATTTGCTTTGAGATGACACAAGAGGATATTGGCGGTGCATAACAGAAATGACATTACTGACATCCCTGGAAATCAACAGATTTTTTTCTCATTATATTACCCCACAACCTGATATTTACTACATTGTACTAGTGTACCGTGACAGATCTTTCTGTGTGTCTGATCTATTGAAAACTTCTTTATAAATGTGCAGACAAGCGCTGAAAAAGGAGGAGCAAACTTGTGTGATATTCATTTTTGGATCGAAGAAGATACCAGTCAGGACAAATCTAGTACTACACTCATTAAAACTTTTGAACTTGATACTGCACTTGGTGGTTGTGTAGTCTAGTGTAGGGAGCTATAGGATTTTGAGATATGATATATTCCTTCTTACTTAAAACCTTGCATTATCCCTTTGGAGGGTGGTGTTACTTCTAAGCTTAAGTAGCTAGAGGAACAAAATTTTAAAATACGACTTTATATGTGCAAAAGGAAAACAATTTTTTAGATTAAAACACTTTTGTTTGGCTTGTTCCTCACCAAATAATCATGGTGTATACATACTAGACACAGAGAAGAAGATGTGTAATTCAGTGGTGTGGATTCCAATATTCAAGAGACAACCAAGGATTTAGATCTTACCCACCATTTAAAGTATCTCCACCATGAAGGGACTTGTGAAGAGGCTATTGTAGATGATAATAAACATGTAGCAAAGTATGATTCTGATGAGTTTGGGTGCTGAATGGACGTTATGCAGCACTTTTTTTTATCTATAATATGCTTTGCTTTTAGAAATTAGGACCATTCTTGGGCTTTAATGGATTCTTTAAACTGGATCATAGATCTATGGAATCTAGACCAAATGAAGGTGATGACATTGGGAGCTCCATCTTTCGAAAAGAAGTATTAGTGTGACAACATCACAAAGAAGGTCAATATCTATCCTTGTATGTACTTTATCCCAGCTATAAAATCATATATTTCCTTACATGGTGAACTCTTTGAGGTCAATATACCAATTGGTTTCTTAGCTTTCCTTTTTGTGTAGACATGCCTATCATGGGCCACCAACCGTTTTTATTTTTTTATTTCACAAACATTCTATCATACCTTACCTTCATGTGAAATTATCTTAAATTCCCTTTTAGTTTACACACTCTGTATGGTTCAGAACACCTGGATACTCGTGGCATATTGTCAATTTTTAAGTTGATCATTTGTTTTTATTCACACACATCAACTAATCCAAGAAGTTCTTTCTTTTTCTTTTGGGTTTCAACTATATATATCATGATTACACTATGAGTTGGCTACTTTCATATATGTTGTATGGAGTGTTTAGATTGCAGCTGGAGATTACAGAGGACAAAAGTCAAAAAGTCACTCTATTTTTATCAGTCTCTATTTATAAGTTGATCATTTGTTCAGATTATTTGTCTATTTTTATTCCTCATGAAACAAATAATTCCAGCGAGATAACTGTGTATATTATCTTCCATATTTTTTCATTTTAATGCTCAACAATATCTGTAGACTGGATTGTAGCTTCAAAAAAGTCAGATCAGCTAAAGGTGATGATATTGGTGCTCTAGCTTCTAGAATTGGTTGTTCAATTAGTAAGGTCAGCATTTCAATCATTTCATGTAGTCGATTCTAGTTGTAAAATTTTATATTACCCTAGATGGTGAACTCTGTGATGTCCATACACCTGTGAAATATTTAGGTGTCCTTTTTGTATGCACATGTATGATTTGTACTAATAGTTCTTTTGATTTGGTGTGTGGAAGATGGACAAACTCAGAACTCTCTTCATATCCTAGCAAGTTTCCACCATTCTAAAGATTCTAATTAAGATGTTGACAGACAAGTCTATCTAATTGTATCTTTCTTCAAATAGTTATAGTGTTTAAAGTGTTTAAACTGTGTACTAGCTTGGTCAGAATAGCCATATTTCTGATTGGATGAACAAGTTTGGGCAAATATAGTTTGGCCACGAATTTGGAAAGTTAACATTTTGCCAAGATGAAGAACTACACTTGGAGGTGATGTGCAAACCATGCCAACTAATGGTAACCCACTGCTAGGCATGTACAACCTGATAACACCTGTGAGGTATGTCACTCAGAACCAGAACCAACTTGTCATTCTCTCTTAACCATTGACGGTCAACATGGAGTAGTTCATGTTCTTTTCTTCATTTACTGTCTGATGCACCTACAAAGATCTTCTTGTCCTTTGTTAGTTGGCTTAAAACAAAGGCAGCAAGGATGATTTCCTAATGACCACGTTACTTCTTGCGTGGCATTGTAGGAACAACAATTTTTTAATGTTTGCTCAAGTTACAAACCCACCAATTGACCCCATTCGGGAGAGAATAGTTACATCTATGAAATGTATGGTGGGACCAGAAGGTGATCTAACTTAAACAACAGAGAAACAGTGTAACCGCCTATCTCTTGAAGGGCCTCTACTTTCGACTACTGAAATGGAATCCATTATGAAAATGAATTATCAAGGTTGGCGTAGCAAGATTTTAGATATTACCTACTCAAAGGATCATGGGTTTGACGGCTTGGAGGAGACACTAGATAGAATCTGCTCTGAAGCACGGGAAGCCATCCAAGAAGGTTTCACCATATTGGTTTTGTCTGACAGAGGTAAGAATTTTTTGAAACATCCTCTATACAGTTCATTACTGAGTACTGCACTGTAATGCTAAATTTTCAATATAACCAATTTCGAAAACTGCATTTCTCCTATGGATTGTCCTACTGTTGGAATGCTAGAAGTTATTCTCTGTTATGGCAATTGATCTATTTTAGGTCTTGACCTATTTTCCATTCCACAAAAATGCAATGAATAGTACGATTTATTGTGGTGTGTTTTGTGCTACAGAGATATGAATGGTTTTTGAAGAACTTATGGTTAGTGTTTCACTAATTGCTATAGGTGACGTTTCAACTCTTTTCTTGTGTTGATGGTGATGTTTCACCGTGTATAAATTATGGCTGAATCCTGGTGACTATCACTGGAGAAATGATGGCAAACTGCACTTAAATGATCCAACAGCCATTGCGAAGCTGCAAGAATCTACAAAGTTAAATATTGTGGCGGCATATAAAGAATATTCTGACCGCATTACTGAGCTGAACAAGGCCTCCAATTTGCGTGGCTTATTGAAGTTTAAAGATATGGGACGTAAGATTAGTTTGGATAAAGTGGAGCTGGCTAAAGAGAGAGTGAAGGGCTTTTGCACAGGGGCTATGAGCTATGGCTCTATATCTTTGGAAGCTCACACCACATTGGCCATTGCTATGAACAGATTGGGATGAAATCTAATACATGTATTATCTTCTTTCACACATCTGAAACTTTGAAAATGTATGTGATGCATGTTTTAACCATCTACTCTTGAAGTTTCAATGGCACCATCCCTTTATTCTCCGATGCAGATGCAGACAGACACCCAGATTGTGTGCAACCACTTAAATGGCCTGATCTCTTAACATGACCTCTAAGTCCCAATTTGATCACTTATTAGTTATCATATCCTTTTTGGTCGATTTAATGTTGCCATACTTTTTTGAGCGCTGCTAGTTAACAAAGAATTGAATAATATATCCTCTGTTTATTAGTATACTTATGTGACTTATATAGCTATGCGAAGTACCTTTTATGTTCAATGCAAACATATCTAAGAAGAGTCATACTATTTCTAGTTGGCATCCCATATTCGTACATAGATGTGTCAGTGAACTATCTTGTCCATTTGCTTTATAATTTTGTTAGAAAACTACAATATCAAACACGAAAGTTTTTGACTGTAAATTGCTATATCTCTTGTTCCTAAATCCTGGATTCTATACTTATATCTGAAGGTCTCCAAGACAACCATCAGTGGTCTATTTGGCTGATAAATGAAGACAACTGAAAATTTGGATCACAGGCATGTTAAATTAGTTAATTCACATATCAATTATAGCCTATAGTATACTAGATAAGATATGTTAAAGGCCATTCAAATTACAATGCAAGTTTCAGATGAGCTTGTGAATTAACTAATTTATAACTTATTATCCCACATACATTTTGTTTCTTAGCCTCCTCCTGAAATTTATAACTTATTATATACTATCACACTGATAATATCTGATACATCTGTGGGTTGAATAAAAGTAACCTCATTTTGCTCCACCATGATTTCTGCCATAATACTGTTGACTTATAAGTAAAAACCTATCCTTATATTTATCTGCTCCGGTGATATGTCAGCTTTACTGTCCAGAATGGGCCATGCCCACATTGTTAAAAAGGTATTTGGACCCTGTTGTTGGGAGCACTCCTCGGAGCCCCATATGTTTTTCCCTCCTAATTCGTACTAGTTACATTTCTTATCATAATAAGTCTACCATTAGTGTAGTTGGACACACCCATCCATCTAAGATCCTCCTTAAGTTTGTCGTTAACATTCTCACTTCCACTTTATTACATGTTTTATTTCTGTTGTAAGCCTTCTATTTCGACTTATCCACCTTACTCGTTTTCACTATGCCCATTTTTCAACACTTTCTTTCTCCATACTTCAATGCTTGTGACCCTACTCAACCAATGATGGATGTACAATTGGTTTCAAAAACTTGCCTTTCATTCTGATCATTATCCCTGATTAACATCAAGAATGATGATATTTCAAGATACAAAATATCATCAATCTTCTCAGGTTGTTCGACAATTGAATACTTCACAGCAATGACCACAGTTGCTCTTGTGAAAGCAGCTGGGCTTGTTTTCCTCACCTTCAGTTCAGGGATAAGCTTTCTGGGCTGAATGAGAGCAATTTTCCCAAGGCATTCAACAACTACATTGCGAACTCCCTCTTCCTCACTTTCACAGTGATTAAACAGCAACTTAAGAATCTTCTCAACATCTGACTCTTGAAGTTTTGCCTGACCAAATGTATCCGTAGAAAGCCTAGCAATGACCTCCTTTAACGAATGTAGCAAAAGATACTGCTTCTTCTGCTGGTTGTCAATTTGATCCAAGATAAATGGTAGATATTTTGATAGATTTCCAACAACAATATTCCCAAGAGCATATGAAGCAGCAGATTTTATTTCGTCAAAAGAGATTGGAACGATTCAATGACAATATTTTCAATCTGCGTATGCATACTGAGGTCTTTCCTCCTTCCAATCTCTCCCAAACAAAGGAGAGCTAAATGCTGCTTGGCCAAATTGGTACTTGCATCATGTTCCAGAATTTTTTTAAGCATCTCAACAGTACATGAACATTTATCATCACCAGCAGCTAAGCAAAGTACAACAACACACTGGGCTACAGAATACAAGGCCTATTTGGCAAGACCTCCAGACTGTGGGGTGGGCTTGGTACTTGATAAAAGAGAATCCAGCAATGCATCAAAGCTGGTGTTGGCTGAATGAACTAGCGTGGCAAAAAATTTCTGCAAGGCTTGAAGACATTGCTGGGTTTGTTATTATCTTTTATCTCTGGAATGAGAGGAATAAGAGGGTGCATGAGGATCTTAATAGGGACTATGAAGTTCTTCTGAAAGTGATTAAGAGGACTGTAAATGACATTATTATCTGATGTGTTTGTTTGTTCCCTCATGTTATGGACGTCAGCTTTCCTTTGTTCTGTTTTGGACGTCAGCTCTGTTGTGTTTTGTTCTGTTTCTGGCCTTTTCTTCTGATTGGAACTGCTGGAGCTGGTTCCTTTATGTCTTCTCCGGTTTGCTTGATGTGGTGTAGAGCATGTTAAAAGAGGCCTTTTCTGATCAGTGAAGGGGCTGTTTCTTTTTGTCTTGATCCTTTACCCTTTGTTTGGAGCTGCTTGGAGCTGGTTCTTGGGTTGGGCGTTTTATTTTTCTTCGTTATACCTGATATGGCTGGCTGTCTTCTGTCTTTGGCTGTATCTTTTGAAGTTTTGTTCCTCTAAACGTTGATTATAGATATGAAGGCTGATATAGAGTGAGGCTCTGGTGTTTTTTTTTCTGCAACATAGTCTCACGATGGAGGGATATGATCTTGATATGCTGATAATCTAAATATGCTTCTTTGAAAATAAGCAACTTTTTTCTTGAATTTAATTTGAAATAGAAGATACAAATGAACTAGTACTTGTTGTATCTTTATCCGTCTTTTAATAAATTGAATTTTATTCATGATCGTTGATTATAGCTCGTATATAACTCTTTTTTTGTCTAAATTCTCATATAAAACTTGGTTTTCTTCTTTATTATTCCAGATGCCCAGATCATGGCGATAGTGTCCTCTATGTTGGCATCATACTTGTGTTGATACGACTGATTCAATAATGATGCAGCAAACAGCTTTAGGGTGACATCTGGGGTCTCGCATGAGCATGTCCCTGCAGGTTGATCAAGCCACAATTAACAAAACTCATCTTCTTTTTGCCAGGTTGTGGTAGCTGCAGTAGCACGCCTTCATCTGCACTTGTGTTGCTGATGAGGGGGTATTGGTCTAGCTGATAGCTTTTTGGAAGATGACCCAACTTGGTGTCCCACACACCAACACAATTTGAATGCAGTTGTGTTGTTGATCGAATTTCATTGGCAAATGTGATGCTAGTACAATGCTTGTATATGTGTATCATTTTTCAAAACATTGTGTAATAGGGGCAAGGTATACGTCCTCCCCATGTACATTTGACACTTCAATATAAATGAAAGTAAGTTTGTTGGCATAATGAGCATAATTTGGTCTAACTACTACAAATTTGTTACTAAAAGAGCTTCTGGACTAATTACACAATACATGAATAATCAAACTATACATATATGTATATGTGCCACTACATATGTAGCTAGTGCATAATCCAACTACATATATATGTGTGCAGTAGATGCTGCCTTTCCCTACACATTAACTACATATAATTTGTATTAACTTCATGTTTTTGCTACATACTGACTATATATACAATTGTAGGCATACATTTATCTATAATTATACCTATATTTAAATATGTAAGGACAATATCTAGCTACGCTTCTGGATACATATGAATTTGTAGTGAATGGATTATCTAACTACATATTTGAAAAATATAGTTAAAGGCTTTAGCTATACGAGCATATACTACAATTTGTATGTGTAAAGAAATATGTAGTCAAAGCCTTTCGCTACAAAATATGGGGTTTTCGCTACAATTTTTTTTTTATAGTTAAAGACCTTTTTTTTAGTAGTGATATTTAGTCTTGTATGTTATGCATGTCCAACTGAATAACAAAGAGAGGAAACAAAGAGGCATTTCTGAGTGGATATGTCTTATGGCTTAAATTAGGGCTTCAAATACTTGGAGGTTTCTCGATATAAAGGAATAATAATCTCAATGATATATGGAGGGAGGAGGAGAAAGAGAAAGTGCAAGGAACGAGTTACTATTAGTGTTAAAATTCCTCTAGACAGGTTGTTGAAAAATCCCTTTTGTTATTGGATGAGAGAGGGTCTAGTGAGAAAATTGTGGAAGAGGTCCCCATGTTAAACTTGTAGGCCTGTGGGAAAATTTTGGAAACATGACGCATGATAATGACGGTATAAAGGAAACTTTAGAAAATCAAATTTCATTATTCAAATATTAATCATTTTAATGTATTTGTAACTCCATTTCCTTTGTAATTTCGTTTAGGTATCTATAAATTGACACCTAGAATAATTAAAACATGTAGAATTTCAATATGAAATTATCTTCATCTTGTAGAAACTTTTAATAGGTTCTTTAACTTATTTGAGTACTTTTATTGTTATCTTATTGATTCCTTTTATAATTTTTTTGTGGAAACTAGTATTAACCAGTTGAAGTGGGATTTGACAACTAGACTAACCAATACACGAGGAAACTAAACTTGGCTTACTTTCTTACTTTGAAATTGTTCAATGAATTATTTTAAATATGTGAATGTATTGGAATTATTTAAATAAAAGATATTATAATGTATATTGAGTTACTATATTTGGTGTTTATGACCTTATGGAGATTATCCAATCACAAGGGAACTACATCCTATCTTAACTTTCCTTAAATGCCTCAATCTCACTTAACTACCCTTAAGTCTATTTATTTCCAATTTTCTCAAGATAAAACAACTCAATTTTCCAAGTTATGTTAGTGTTTCCACTAATATGAATGCCAACATCTAAAATGGAAAAAGAAAGGAAATTCAAATTCTTTCATTGCCTTCCATTTCTAGTGAACCCTATTTATTTTACAACTTTTTCCCCAAGTCTATATTTAGTATAACTAGTATTTCTATAAGGATTAAGAGTCACAACTTGCATTCATTCTTGTACTCCTCTAAATCTAGGAAGGTTCTAGAGTCCTTATTTAAAAGAAAAATATATTAGATTGAGATTTTCCATCCTGAACACTTACTATCAGTTTAAGAAATACAATCACAACAAGGCCACTTAGGAAAATAAGTTTATCATAAACTTTATGTCTATAACTATCTAATGTACTATATTTCCATCCAAGTGAGGGCTAAAGGTATTTTAATCCACTATAACATAAAAATGTAAAAGAAGTCTAGAGTAGATTTTGGAATGTGACACCTGGACTGTGAGGGAGATAGAAATCCGGTTCATACATAGGAGTCTTATTGATTAAAGGTCAAGGTTATGATTTGACACTATGAAGGTCACAACACAATCACATAAAGAGTCACATCATGAGTTGGAAATTTTCTCTCTTTCCTTGGTTGGGTCACCATTATTAAACCACTCTTAGCCTATACATATATCCAAAATCATTTGCAATCCTCAATTCCATCTAGACATATCTTAAAAGGAAAATGGTTGCATTCCTTTGGAGTCAAGGATGAAAATAGGAGGACATAGTTTCTTAGATGGACCTTGTTTCTTCCCTAGTTGAGATCAGTGTTCTCAATATGGATAAGTTACACAAAAGATATGAGGCACACCTAATGAAGGGATGATTGGAACCTTCTACAAGGTATACCCCTTAGACAAAGTTTTGTATTAGGAAATATGAGAAATTAGATGGGATCTAGATTATACTCATCCTTGGAACCTTAAGAAGGACGAGCTGTAGAAAAGGGAGGTGGTGGATATTATGCAATTACTTGATATCTATAACCTATATGAGGACATAGAAGTTGGAGGTGGTCATATATTTTGGGTCTTGTCTCAACCGTGTTAATTTTGTTATGTTGTGGTGTGGAAGCTCATAATATCTCTCCAAAGAATCAACTGATGTTTCTATGAGATGTTCCTTAAAGGTGGAGATTGTCTTTAAGACCTCACTGGTCTTTTTAAGAGGAAAGAAATAATATAAAAAAGCTTTTAATAAGGCGTTCCACATCTTATTAGACCATTTCTCACGCCTTATGCCCAAAATTATAGTGCAAAATGAAAGAGGTGAAGACATAGACCATCCTCCGTCAACCCATTGATCTTCAATGTTGATAGCTCGAGGAAATATTCCAAAGAAGATTTGAATCATCATTGGCCAAGACAAAAAATTGATTTTGTTGCATAATGCCAATTAGACTCAACTCTAACTTGAAGAAAGCAACATCAATAACCGGTCTCACTATTTCCCAACTAGACACCTCACTAGGATGATGGGAGGTCTAATCAAGCAATGCCTTCATAACTATCATGGTTGTTGTGAAAATCCAATCTACTTAGATTTATTTTGCCTTTTCCTTCTTGCTCACAATTGCCTACTTGTTAACATGACCTCGAGGTTGTATAGGATTTATGTAAAAGAATCCCAACTAGACTAAGTGTGAAACATGAATGGTTCATGCTGAACCAAAAGAAAATGACTTAGCTCTTAAAAGATTTGGCATGAAACACACAAACTTTTTAGTTGTAGGAGATTAATCCTATGTAATACATAATCAATATAAACAACTTAAGTTTGGATTAGCAAAAGTAATTGGCTCCCCCACAACACCACCAAAAAATAACACCTCAGGAGAATGTACATGCTATCAACCATATAAACCTATATTACACTCAGGCAGCCTGTAATAAGATAGGTTAACATCTATTGTATCTTAAGGTCGTATCCATAGGAAGACAATACAATTCAATAGAAAAAACACCCAATCAATCATGTAACTCAAAATTCCTAAGATAAAATAAAGTTTCCATGGACTATCTTTTAAATGATCAACTCAAACAAATGCATTTGATGCCTAAATACCTATCAATCATGTGATAAACAATTATACAAAACATATATGATTTCCTCTTTTCCACATCTCACACTATGTTATGCTTAATTATTTCACTTATTAACCACCTAGGTAGCTATATTAGTTGTCACTCAACTCATAATTCTAGGACAAGATAATAATCTCCCATAGGCCACTCCATGGAGAGTTATAAATTAAAGATGATTACTTGTTCAAGGATACCTAGCATGCATGAATCCTTGTTCACTTTTATGTAATAAGTGATCTCCACTAAATTTGTGCCTATCTTAAGGTACAAATTAGGGGGACTCATAGAATCTAGGCCTTTGATTCTCATGAATAATACATTACATTAGGGAAGCAAGAGTGAAATTTGTAATATTACAATCAATTATTCATGACATTACTAATAGGTGCCATTTAGGAACCACACACAAGGGAAACTACTTAATATGGGTAGGTTATACACAAATTATACTATATACCAAAACATTTACAAGTTCCATGCTAAAGAAAACAGAGTGGAAAAGAAGGAAAAAGAGATAACTATACTTGTGGAGGAGGTATCCTCTTCAGTCGAGCTACACTTGAGGCTTTACAAGATTCAAGAGAGAGAATATGCCTTTTGAGCCTTCTTATTCTACCTTTTAGTCTATTATATAGTTGAGTCATCACATAAGTTGCCTCTCCTCCTTTCCCTCGAGTTGGAATCAACTAACTAAATGATCTCTTGTCTTCACCACCCTCCTCCTTTTTCTAGTTTTTTAACTTACATAAGAATGCATGTCGTGCACCTCGACAATTGCTAAATGTCTTTCTCAAAAGTATTTGACACACCATGCTTAAGGAGATACACGTCATGTCAAATCTTTGGTGTAGCATTTTAACATACTCAATCCTAGGCATATATTTAAATTACCTCATTACTTCATTGTATTTTGGTTTTGTGTCTTTTTCCTTGATCTAGATGGTATGAGGGTGTTATGAATCAATAACTATAAAATTTTGACTAATAAATCAAATTATTGAGACTTTAATACAATATAAAAGAGTAATATCTTAATTTGGGTCTAATTATGTCATTTTTCCACATTAAAAGGTTGTTGGTTTAAAATTATTTTTCTAGATTTTCCCAATGGGTATGTATGGGGAAGGAAGAGTCATAAACCAAATTTGAAAATATATGATAAAGAAATAATAAATATACTAAAAAGTTTGCTTATACATAAAGTTAAGTTTTTCTAGATATAGGAACACCGAAAGCTAAATAATGAAAAAATTTGGATTCCTTACCTCTCAATCAGACAACCTACCAAATTTGGGCTTAATTGGATGATAAATGAACCCTCAATTGGACAAGGAAAGATTTATACATTTAAAGCATAAATACTAACTTTTTAGGCATTTAATCACTGAATTCTGACTATAGTTGATCCATGTCAATCACCAACCACCCGAACTTGATCGGATGGTACATACGTCATCTCCTACTCTATGTACTATAGCACTAAACATGCATTTTGGTAATTTAGATTGTTCTCCCTCCTTTTTCGAATGAAACTTCACAAAATAACTTGAATTAGATTCTAAATTGAATTCCAAATATAACTAACCATTTATCTAGTCCTATTGTTATGTATCCACAATACACTCAAATCTTATCCCAAGCTTATCAAATATACTACATATTTAAACCCTAATACTCCACCCTATAAATACCTAACCCTATATTGGTCTCTACCACGCATCGTGGAATCACTTTCTTATGTCATTTTTACATGGAGTTGCACCCTTAATTTCTGCCAACCTGGTCCCAGGTCTTTGACTTTCTACTTTGGCAACAATTCTTCCCTTCACCCCGATTGAGTTCTTTCTAGGGTAAGCAAGTTTGTCTCCCCTTCTTTGTGTTTTACTTGTTTAAATTAATCATTTTTGCATGTAGGAATTTTCCCAAAAATTGAATGAGACTTACCCATTGTTGAGCTTCTCCTATGGCTCGAGCTAGGTGGAGATGAGAACAACCACACAAATTTTCCTTCTTACCCTTCTAGTTCTCTTTACGACTAACTACATGAATAGGAAAATAGGACATTTCATTTTTTTGTATAGCCAAAATATTTCTATTTGAAGGTGTGATAATATCACCCTACTACACTCCATACTTTAGAAAAATAATACAAGGTTATTCTTGTCACTTGTACATCATTTTCCCAATTAAATTAGTAGATGCTACAAATTGTTAAAATTGACATCTTATTATTGGGAGATTGAAAAATCATAAAATAACATGTTCTAGAATTGTGAGAATTTTTTCTATATATTGGTCGATATACATAACTTGATCTCAATGTTTTAAAGAAGTGATTTTTAGGGTTTGCATCTATCTAGTTCTATTATCATATTTGAGGAAATTCTAGTGAATGGAAATTATGAATCATGAACATAAGATGAACCTATATTTGGAATTATGAACTTATGACCCTATTAGCTAGACCATGTTAAGTATAAATCTTTTGTAAGGATGTTTTCTAGGATCTCATAATATAAGATATAATTGAACCCTGATCTGTATAAATATAAATATGTGTAGGTTTGAGGGAATTCTAGACTTGAGAGGGTAGTACATTGTTTCTGATCTAAGCATCCAAGTCAAGGTATGTGCATCCACTCTATTTATATTGGGAATAATCATTATCAAACATCTTTTTCCCAAAAGAGGCGTGAATTGAATTGTGAATTTTCTTGGAATAGTATTATCATCTTGTGAATGTATTGTTCTTTGTGCATATCATCCTAATTTTTTACTTTTGATATGTGGATACAAAATTGTGGTCTTTTGACCTAATCTTTCTAATTATTTGGGTCCTCTGACCCCACTTGATAGCAATTAGATATTCTCATCAATTACATGGAAATGACTACACTTTATTCTTGCATGTTCTATTTTCATGTGTGATTGTGTAGTCATAACTAGAAGTAGTGACGCCATGTTTGTTTCAAGCACTGAGGTTATAGTCTTCCTGCCAATGAACTAAGGTTTTAGTCCTCCTACAATATATTATATTTTGGGCACTAAGGTTTTAGTCGTCCTTCCCCTTGGTATGGAATATATGGGTACCTACCCTATTTTTGGTATATGCTAGTATGTACTATATTCACCATTGATTACTTATCTTTGTGATATTACTATTGTGAATTTTTACAAAAAGAACCTATTTTTATATTCCTTTACTTGTAAATAAATGCCTCATCTGATTGACATGTCAAAATCTCTGGAAACTACTATCGTTTAGATAACCCTTTATAAAATCCCTTTGATTGATCTTTCTTTACCTTAACTGATGCCCAATTGTTATTACTCTGCACATACTTAGGTTTATGTTGATGTCCTTGTTTTTATGTGTTCCCGCTTCCGGGTGTTGTATCCAACCCACCTAGAGATTGAATAGTGTAAGGGCCAGGAAGTAGGAGTTGCTGCCCAAGACTAGCTTTAGGAAGACTTCTTATGATGGATAGGTTGCCTACTATGACTGATCCCTTTAGGTTAGTTTTTGTATCTTGTTAGATGCCCCTTGTGGCTCCATTTATAAGATTGGTCCAAATTTCATAATAGTTAGATTTACCTTTCCACTACTGTAATCGAATGCTCTTTACCAATCAATTTGAAAAAAATGTTTTGCACCCCTTATAGTTGAGTATGCTTATACTATTATTTTGTAAGGGGATGTATGATTTATTTTCTTAGACTAAGGAGTGTATTCCCTCTTGGGCCCCATTCCTTACAAGATAGTATCAGAACATATTTGCAGTTGACACGAGAGTGAGACTGAAACCTGGAAGACCTCATACTTTCTTCATAGTTAGTAAACTGACTATCTGAAAAGATTTCCTTGGTATGTTTCTCTTATAAGTTATAACTACATTTTAGGAGAACTAACCTATTTTAGGTCATCCTTGCTACCCCTAAGTCTAGCCTTTTGTACGGGTACACCACACCAAGATACCCTCACTTTGGCATGCCTCTAGTGAGTCCCACTCCATTAAACAAATTGAGCTCTCTTGTTTTACTCAAAGCTCATGGGGGTGCTTACCCCACCTCTTATAATATGTCTGGAATCCCCTCTGAACATGAGTTATCCTTACATAGTTTCACAATAATGGTGGGAAAGCTGACCTCCCCTCTTGCCTCTGAAAAGCCAAAGGAGTACTCTCTGACTGACTTTGTGTAGATGCAACCACCCTACTTCAAGTGTGAGGGTGAAGTGGACATGGTTGACTGGGTTCTAGCCTTTGAATAGAATTTTGGGTGTTTGGCATGCCCTCCTCACCAGAAGGTCTAATTTGCCTCTTTTGTGCTGGATGGACCATCATGAGTCTAGAGGAATGGGATAACTCAATGTCATGATACTTTAACATTCTCTTGGAAACAATTCATGGGACTCTTTTGTGAGAAGTACATCTATCCTTCCACTCTTAGGAAGAAAGAAGCATAGTTCTACAACTTGAAGCAATGTTCTCTATCTGTCCCTACATATGTGCAAAAGTTCCTCTTGCTTGAGAATTATGCCCTTGGTTTGAGTGAGAATCGTAGGACAAATATGTTCTTATAAGAGCTCAAATACCATGTGGGTCATGTTCTAGTCCCATAGCTTCCTATCACTTTCTAGTAGATGGTCGATAAAGCCCTATAGATTGAGTCCTATCTGAGATATATAGCTCTGGTGAACTGTAAAAACAACAATAAGAGAAAGCTTCTAGGTGACAAGCAGAGATACATGAGATACCCTAGATGTCACCGTCACCATCCTATAGGCAGATGCAACTTGGGATATCTTGCTACCCAGAGAAAGATAGACAAATGATCTACACCATTGCGGTTTAGGTTAGTATATCAGATTGTAATGCCCAAAATGTTATAATCAACCACCCCTACCCATCCACCTATGATACAACAACAACCACCACACTACCAAATCCAACCTCCAAGGAACCATCACAACATTTGAGGAGGAGCCCCTATCAAGAGGAGTGTAGGATGAGTGTTTTCACTTGAATCTGTGAGTGACAAGGATACCCGTGCAACACATGATGGTAACTTGTAATCTAGCCCACTTTATATGCAAGTGCTTTAATTCTAAACAAGATTATAACTATTTACCTTAGTACACATGGGGACTATATCATCTATATGAATCAAGTGAGGGTTTGAAGTGTAGTTATTATGACTTTTGATGCTAGTAGGCATAGTAACTCCCTTGTGACTAATGATATAAAAGTAGTTAGTTGAGATGTGATGGTGGGTGACTTGGCTCGACATTGATTTTGGTGCCAAATTTCTGAATGCAATTGCAGATTTTTTTTCCTGCACAAAACTTGTTTTCATTATTGTATTAGGTATATAAAAGATGATTTTTTTTTGCCAATGTAGTGGCACCCGAGTGGTAAAGTTGATGTTGTATGACCGAGAGGTCACGTGTTCGAAACCCCCTGGCAATGGGATGAATGAAAAGATGATTTTGGACTTTTTTGGTTTTTTTAGAAACCAAGTACCACCATAATAAGTTTTGGGTAAGGAAGACCCTTCTAGGCATAATCTATGGTCGGTTAGGTCCACCTTGATACCCTTGACCTAGTATAAAACTTTAATGGGTAGTGAGTTTTGGACATAGTTGTGTTATCTCTTTCTATGCTTATATAGAGATTATTTGAGTTACAGAATGATCCTTTTCAAGGGGTGGAGTCTTGAATCCTTTAGTATTTAAGAATATGATTCAATTTAAGGATGCTTGGATATAATTACATTTACTACTTTTGATCACTTGGATTAATCACTACCTAATTAGGGTAAGTGTGTCAAATATGGACCATAGTGGATGATAGGTGAGAAAGTATAATATCCTTGAGAGATAATTTAATTAACAATGATATTAGGTGAGCTTAATAAGTACAATTATTTTTAACAAACTCTTGGTTTGGTTTATTGTATTTCTATAAGGAGATCCTCTTTAAGGAATGATGTGTTGTAACATACCCAGTCCTAGGTATATATCTAATTTACCTCTTTACTTTATTTTTCTTTAGTTTTGTGTCATTTCCCTTGACTCAGATGACATCAGGGTGTTAAAAATCAACATACCAAGAAATCATTTAATTGAGACTCCCATAGTAGTAAAAAGAATAATATCCTAGTTATGCAATTTTTCCACATTAATAAGGTTTGGTTTAAAATTATTTTTCTATATTTTTTGTATCTATATGTATGGGGAAATAAGAGTTATAAACTAGGTTTGAACATTTAGTGATAAATGAATCCAAATGTATATTAAAAAGTCTACCTAAGCATGAAGTTAAGTTTTTAGAGATCTAAGAGTATCAAAATCTAAAAATAATGTAAAAAATCAGATTCCTCACCCTCAGTTAGCTAACCTATCAAATTTGAGCTTAAATGAATAATATATGTACCCTCAATTAGACAAGGAAAGATCGACATTTAAGGCATCAAAAGACTAAATGTTTAGGCATTTCATCGCTGATTCCCGACTATAATTGATCCATGCCAATCACCCACTATTTAATCTAGATTGTATGACACACACATCATCTCCTACCTTGAGTAGGAGATGACCACGGGCTGGTACTGTAGCGCCAAATATGTGTTTTGGTAATTTGACTTGTTCTTCCTCCTCTCTCAATGAAACTTCACGAAATAACTTGTATTGGATAATAAATCAAATTCCAAATCTAACTAATCCTATATCTAGTCCTATTATTATGTATCCACAAATTTTTCTGAATCTTCTTCCAAGCTTCCCAAAGCTACTACATATATAAACCCTAATACCACACCATATAAATACCTAACCCTACATCAATATCTGTATCACCTCATGAAATTGCTTTCTTACGCCATTTTTTCCTAGAGTAGCACCATTCCTCACAACTAATTTAGTCTTGAGCTTTGGACTTCCAGCTTCGCTAGCAGTTCTTCCCTTCAAAATAGTTAAATTCTTGCTGGGGTAAGAACTTTCACACCCTCTTCTTAATATTTTCTATTTAAAATGATGATTGTTTCCTATATGAATTTCCTACAAAGACGACCAAGAGATGCCCTAATCCAATATTCTCCCATAGTGTAATCTAGGTGAAAAGGAGAACTCCTACTCTAATGTTCCTTTTTTCCCATCTAGTTCTGTTTAAGGATTATTACATGCA
This sequence comes from Alisma plantago-aquatica, assembly GCA_963693085.1. Taxonomy (NCBI): domain Eukaryota; kingdom Viridiplantae; phylum Streptophyta; class Magnoliopsida; order Alismatales; family Alismataceae; genus Alisma; species Alisma plantago-aquatica. The sequence continues at coordinate 532,320,154 of OY856412.1, read as the reverse complement.
TGGGCAAATAGGATATTTCACTATTTTCATTTTTGTATAGCCCGAAAATTTCTATTACATGGCATGAGAATATCTCCCTGCTATGCTCCATTGTTTGGAAAATAATACAAGGTTTATATTATCACTTGTACATCATTTTCCCCTAAAAAAGATATGTTCTGTAATCATGAGATTGTTCTTTATCTTTTGGTGTCATTTAAGTTGCTTGATCTCAATCTTTCAAAGAAGTTATTTTATGGTTCATATCTCTCTTATTATATTATAAAAATTGAAGTATATTCTAAGGAACAAAAATTATGAATCATGAATATAAGATGAATCTATATTTTGAATTAGGAACTTATGACCCTCTGAGACGGACCAAGTTAAGTAAATATAGTATTTTTAGGATTTTTTTTCTAGGATTTCATAATATAAGATATAATTGAACCATGATTTGTATAAATATAATTATGTGTAGTTTTGAGGGAATTCTAGACTTTAGAGGAGAGTACATTGTTTCTAATTTATACATCCAAGTCAAGGTATGTGCATCAACTCTATTTATATTGGGCATTATCATGAATAAACATCTTTTCCCATATGAGGAATAAATTTAATTATGATTTTTTCTAGAATACCATTATCATCCTTTGAAAGTACTCTTCTTTGTGAACATCTTCCTGATTTGTTACTGATGGTATGTGAATACTACATGGATGTATTTTGACCTAATATTGCTTATTATTTGGGTCCTCTAACCCCACCTAAGAATAATTGAATATTCTCATATGTTACATGGAAATGACTGCACTTTATTCTTGCCTATCCTATTTGCATGTGTGATTGATCAATGATAACTAGAAGTAGTTACACATGTTTGTTTTGGGAAATGATCTTATAGTCCTCCTTCTAATGCACTAAGGTTTTAGTCCTCTTGAAATTATTATATTTTGGGCACTGAGGCTTTAGTCCTACTTTCAATGCACTGAGGTTTTATCCCACCTGCAACTACTATATTTTGTTTAGCACTAGGGTCTTAGACCTACTATCCCTTGGTAAAGAATATATGGGTTCCTACCCTATTTTCAGTATATACTAGTCTGTATTATACTTACCATGCATTGTTCATATTTATGATATTACTAATGTGAAGTTTAATGGTAAAAACCTCTTTTGAATTCAGTTACTTGAAAATAAATGACTTGTATGCTTGACATGCTAAAATCTCTTCATACTATTCTATTTTGGATATCCATTTATAAATCCATTTAATATATCATTCTTTGCCTTAACTAATGCTCATTTGTAATTATTCTACACATAGTCAATTTTATGCTGACATCCTTTCTTTTATTTGTTTGCTCGTCTAGGTGTTGTTTCCAACCCACCCAGAAGTTGAGTAGTGTAGGTACCAAGAAATAGGAGTTGTCACCCAGGACTAGCTCCAGGAAGACTTCTAAGATAGGTTGCACACTACAACTGATCCCTTTAGATTGGATTTCTTATCTTGTTAGATGCCCCTTTAAGCCCCATTGACAATCTTGGACAATTTTTTTGTAATAGTTAGATTTACCTACTGCTGCTGCAATACAATGTTCTATACCAATCTGTTTAAGAAAATATTATGCATCCCTTTCACTTGAGTACATTTATTCTGTGATTGTTTATGTATGTCATCATATACTTTATATTCATAAATTAAGTAAGGAGTGGATCCCCTCTCGAGTCCCACTCCTTTCAAGCATTTACTGATAAGATTGCACAACGTGTCATTGACCGGACATGTCATGCATGCTGATGATAAAAAAGTATGTGGCTACGGATGTGGCGCATGTCATGTTTGAATATAACACATTATGCAGGTTGAGTTAACATTGGCAACTTCTTTTGGAATCAGACACAACGTGCATGTGTAGCAGTACATTGTGCATGAGATTGTGGGAAATGGAGGGTGTGTCTGGATGTGCACACAATGCACAAATGTGAGTGCACAACATGATTCTATGTGGTAAGGCCTTCCATTGATTTTCTGAAGTTCCTTATCAGTGAGAAGTTGACATTGGTTCCAAATGTACTATGCTTCATAATATATTAATTAAAAATACCTTTGATTAGTCTAGATAATGGAAAAAGGATTAATTAAACTAATTATGAAATTTAAGCTTAAGATGTAGGCAACAGTGAAATTTGGATCCTTAACTGCATTAAATCATGGCATAAAAAGTAGTATGGAATACATTCATCATTCATGCACACCACAATTTTCTCCATTCTTGAAGAAGACCCGGCGTAACCAATTATTCATGACCTCATACTCATAGGCAAACCTTTGTTATACATGTTCACCTCTAGAAGATGATGAAGACACACACATCCCCACCCCAACCTCTCTAGCAAGCTACTGATCATGATTCCTAAAAAAGCCATCTTGTCCAACAAGTTACTAATTGTGCTACCTCCAAATGCCATGCCTATGATCCCAGTGAACTCACTAGGGGTGATGGCTAATTCACCAAATGTATGGTGAAATGAAATGGTGTCCAGACAGAAGTGCTCAATCAAAAGGGATGATGTAGTTCGTATGTATGATCCCACATCTACAAATGTACCAAAGTCAGTTGTCTCCAGGAGTGCCAACTATTTAGGTACATGAAGTGTGTACAAAGGCCAAATCTCGTACTAGTATGCCCAAAAGAAAAATGACTAGACTTGAGTCCTTAAAATGTGAAAGCAAAATATGAACAAAACTTAAAAAATTTAGAGGAAAAAGTTAATCCCAATCTAGTATTGGAAATCAAAGGAAATAACAAATGCTAACAACTAATATGTTATTCCTCACAACCCGCTTGGCCTCCTTGATGGTGAATGTTTAGCTACAATAGCCTCAAACCTAACATGAAGTCTTCAATAGGGAAAATCTCTATGTGAATCCTCACCATTCCTACATGATGACTGCCAAAATCAAACAAAGGTCAAAATTTCCTAGTATAGTTGAAATATAATAAGAAACAAAGATTTAGAGATCACCAAGGATAGGTTTTAGCTCCCATGCCCTCATCCACAACCTCCTAATCATCCATGATATGTTCCTCCTAAGGGACACCCATATGAACCCAGATGTTCTAATAGGATATCCTTTCTATGATCGCTCAAACAAAGAGACACTGACATCAACTTTGTAATGCAAGCTTATTTAGTACAATCGGGTGCAAGACACTCACATAAATGAAAAAATAGTGAAAAAGAACTAAACACAAGAGAAAAAGAGATATTGTTTATCTTAAACCACCAAAATGTCAAACCAAATGATTTACAATATCTTCTCATTATCTACTTAAAAACAAACTTTTTGAATTTATTACAAACGTATCCCATATTTTTCAATAGAATTTCCAAAAAACTTCATTTTCCATTATTAAAAAATTTTAGTTAAAATTTATAAACATGTGAATAGAATAATAACAAATTACTATAAATATGAATATCTCAAGTAAAACCTTTAAATATGAAAGTAAAACTACTCTTATAAGGAGGATACAATCTTTGATCACCCCTGAGGCAGAGTCATCTTTTGAATCTTGAATCATAGACTATGGTCCATAATACTCAACTTCAATCACTTTATATCAACTAGATCACTACCTTAATTTCCAAATTTCATAGCTAAATCATAATCAAGTCTGACCCTAAGTCAACTATTATGCAAACCCATGTCACGTGTAGGAATCACCATCTTCATTAACATCCTAGACCAATACCTTAAATCCGATTACATCTTTCACACATGAAGCCCGATCCTGAATAGGCAACTCATATTTTGGATCACACCTTAAATAGTACCATCTACAGACATAAAACCCTATATTGAATAGGTACCCATTTGCATTTTAATACATATCCCTCATAGGCACATATTGGCATTAAAGCACTACCTTGGGTAGGAAATATTTTTTTACATGTTTCATCTCAAGTCCTAGCTTGAGAAGGAAAACATGCATTTTTCTTTCTCATTTTCAAGCCCTGCCTTGACTATGAAAACTTGTCTTTCCTTAGGCATTGAATCCCTACCCTGATAGGAAAAATTCTCCTAGTTTCATTATGCATAAACCTTAGTTTGAGTTGGAAAAACCTCATAATTTCATTCTATATCCAAGACCTATCATGAGTAGGCATCCCATTTAGCATACAAATCTACCCTGAATGGTAATTCAACTACATTTAAAGCCCTACCATGAGAAGGCATCTCACATATCATCTGAAGCTCTATCCCAAGTACGCACTTTGTATGTCATCCTTCCTTCAACACCCTATTCAGAATAGGCACTTTACATTTCATAAACCCCAAGTCACATAGGAGACTTTAACATTTCAATATTTTAGGGTTGTGACTCTATCTCTAAAATCAGTCCATCTCTCTTCCATAAGGTATTGATTAAGTAATTCACTAAGATGTATAAGCACATGATTTAGAGAGAAAAAATAAACTTTACAGATAAATAACTGCAAATATATTTTTATATTTAGACTCACGATCAATAGAATATCCCTTGATTAGTCTCATCCTTTTGGCTTTTCATGACAAAAATGAGGGTTAGAGTTAGATCAAGCATTGTGTTCTCACTCATAGTTTAAACATTATCTCAAGAGGGGAAAACCATTGATACTCCATTTTTTTTACTCAAATGTCATAATGAAATTCCCTCTCTGGCCAATTATAGAATTTATTCAATGCATGTTTTTCATACTATTTCACCTATTTAGTCCACTCATTCATCTAGTTTCCATACGTTGAGGGTTTAGGGATTGAAAACATCCTTTTGCTGGATTTAAGCACAATTTTCTCTTTCATTGAGTTTTAATAATCCCTTTTCCAATAAATTTCCCAATTGAATCCACATGAATAAAATATTCAATTCCTATACAAATTGAAAATTCAATCACTATTTGATCTCTCTTTGGAAACTGATATCATTCAACAAGATAATCATTTAAATTTTATATTTTATGATCAAGAAAGAGAAAAAGGAAGATTGTCACAAAAGTTTTTATGTCCCTTACTTACCTCTTTTTAAATTGAAATTTACTGGTCAAATACATGATCTTGACATCAAGAAGTAACTTCCTATTTGAGATGCACCCAAAACCTTCTAGAAAGTAAAAGAAACTCACATAAAAGAAAACTAAAGTTTCCTTCCTAGGGGCTCCATAATGAAAGGCCTTTGTAACATACAGAAATTTAGTATTATATTTTGATTTTGAGCTATTTAGCTAAGTTCCTATCTTTAAAATCACTATTGATAAATATCTATTAATGTGTGTTCCTTTATGAATTCCTTGGACTTCAAATACTAAATTTGCAATTATAATTTATCTTGATCGATCAAATGGAATTGAGATCCCCACTCGAGTACCTGAAACTTTTATGGATTACTGGGTTTGGAATTGATATGTAATACTAATTGGATCAAATCTTGTAATATAGCTATATATGGCGATCATAATTAATTTATCCATCTTAGGATCATGTATAAGGGTGTTAATATTATTTACTAGAAACTAAACTCATGGTCAAAACTTTCAAATCACTGAGGTTTATGTTTATATGTTATAAAATAGAGATATAACTAGAAAAGGGGAGTGAATACTACTTTAATAACCTAAATTTAATAAGTTAAGGTAACGAGCATACTGCCTCCTCTACAAGAAAGCACTCTTTCTTGACGCCTCTCTTGTCCAACCCAAAACCCTAGAAACCCCTTCCTTGCTACATAAGTGCCTATACAAACTCCACCTCATAGAACAACAATATTCACAAACATCCACCACCCTTGGAACTCCATCACCACCTACCGTTAATCTGACAAGCCCTATCGTAAGAGCTACAAGCACTATGGATTTGCATCGTAATTAGTAGTGCTACCTCTTGCCTCAGTTGTCCTACTCTAGTTGTCCTACTCTCCTCCACACTCCAACATAGATTCTCCTCCTCTACCTCACTACTCCCATCTTCCAACTAGTCACTATAGCGATAGTAAGACACCCCTGCTCCTCATGGGGGTTGGCGTCAGATAGTCCACTAAAAGCCTGAGTTGCAAGCAACTATCACAAACCTGACACCGCCACAACCTCACTGGCAACCAACCTACAACATTACAACATCAAAAACCAATAAGAACGCCTCGTTGTTCACCTACAACACAATCACCACAATGCTCCCTCCACCTACATGATTTCTTCTCCAAACTGCTACCCTCATTTTCAAGCTCTCACATAAACTCCAGGCCCTCTAATCCAATCCTGATGCTAGCATCTACAATGACACATGAAGTGGTATCCTCAAACTGCTAACAGCTTGTACAACAAATCTGTACAAGATTTACAGATGAAATCACCACCACTGAAGCTTCAATATGATTGAAGGAAGGAAAAAATAGGGAATTGAATTCAATATCCCATGCACCGCACAATGGTACCGATGCTAATGTTTTATAAGTGTTCATGTATGGTTTGATTACATGGGCTTTTTGTAACACATGCCCAATATTATGAGACAATATAATTCAATAAGCTTGTAACTAAAAATAGAGAGAATATAAGCCTTTCTCCATATACATTAACACCTCCCCGCAAGTTGAGAATGGGAGAATCGATGGCCCAACTTGGAGATGAAGCAACAGAAGACATCCTTTGAATGTGTCCAAGAACTACCTTCTCTATGATATAATGATAGTCTAGTTTGTTATTTTTAGTTCAAGCATGAAGAATATGATTAACTGTCAGGTATAAGGCTCTTAAGTTGTCATAGTAGAGAACATCCAACTAAAGTTGAGGAACATCAAGATCTGAAAAAAGGTGAGAAAGTGATGTTACTTTTGCAACAACAAGGGACATGGACCTATATTCAGCCTCCATGCTAGATTTAGATATTGTAGGTTATTTCTTGGAGGACCAAGACACACATTTTCTTCCCAGAAACACACATAAACCACTTATTCTCCTTCTAGTCAGAGGGTAGCCTGCCAAATCTGCATCAGAGAAGCAAGATAAAGATAATGGTGAATCACAATAAATTTGAATTCCCATGTGTATAGTTCCTTTAACATATCAAAGAATGTGCTTGACTAGAGACATGATAATAATACTTATATTATGCATAAATTGACAAGCCAATTTACACCATAAGTGAGATATGGCCTTTTGAGAATGATATACTACAAAGAACCCACAATTCTTCTATAAATACTTGGATCAGTGAGGCTCATACCTTGCTATTTTATATGATCTCTTAAAAAGTAGGGGTTTAGTGGTGTTGACAGTTATGATCTACCTTTTCTTAGTAAGAAGATCATAGACATACTTGGGTTTAAGTAGTAGCATACTAGTTGATTTTTTACAACTTCAATTCTAAGGAAGAAATTCAGATTACCAAGATCTCATTTAGAGAATTCTGATTCCAATTGTTCAATGAAGAAATGGACAAGTTTATCATCACTTGCAGTAACGACAATATCATCTACATAAAGGAGAAGATAAAAAATGTGGCCATCACGAGAATAGATAAATATAGAAGAATCGAAATTTCTTGAAAAAAATCCCAACTAAAGAATATAATGACTAAATCTATTGAACCAAACTCTGAGCATCTGGTTTAATCCGTACAAAGCCTTATGTATCTTCCAAACATGCTTGGGTAAGTTAGGGTTGACAAAGCCTGGTGGTTGTTCCATGAAAACATCAACATCTAAGGAACCGTTCATGAAAGCATTAAAAACATCCAACTGTGTAATTTTCCACTTGTTAGACACAACAATGGATAAGACAACTTTGATAGTTCGCGACTTGATAACTGGACTGAAGGTTTCCATATAGTCTACTCCCACTTCATGATGAATTTCTTTAGCGACAAGGCAAGCTTTTAGCCTGTCAAGAGTGCCATCAAATTTGAATTTGGATTTAAAAACTCATTTACAACCTACCACATTCATATCAGGTTTCCACTCAACAAAAATTCATGTGTGATTGTACCAAAGAGCTTCAAGTAGCTTCCATAGCCTAAGTCTACCATTTATGCTGAAGAGAATTTTTAATAGTTTGCGGGATAGCAGACACACGTTTTATTAATAGTGTGTAACATGAATTTGGTTTCATAACACCATTCTTTCCTCTCGTGATCATTGGATGTGTATTTTTGAACCTGTCATTCAATAGTTTGAATGGATGTGTGTTTTGAAGAATCATAAGAAGTGCTATCCAGAGTATCATATAAAACATTTTCAGTAATAAAAGAAGTATCATGTAGCTGACAAGTCTTTGTAGAAATAAGATTGATAGTAGAATGTTGTTCTTTTGATGTATCTGGAACTACACATTGTATAGTGCTAGGTGTTGCTTCATATTTGAGAGATGTAGGGGGAATGTTATCATCAATAGAAATTCCTTCTTTAGATATTGAAGTTTCTTTTAACATCTTTACAATTTAATGAACCTAATGATCTATACGATGTAGCGGGATCAGATGTGTGAGGATGAGTATTTCCAACATTGCTAATGTATTTATCACCATGACTAGGATAAGATGAAAATTGAAGATAGTTTTCAAAAGAATTCAAATTCCTAGCTGCATCTTGAAATGGAAAAACATGCTCATTTAAAACCACATTTTTTGACACGTACATACATTAGGAAGATATGTGGTAGCATTTATAATCTTTGTGGTGAGCATTGTATCTAAAGAACACATGAGGTAGAGATTTCAGATCTAGTTTATCCTAAGTGTAATTTCTCAAATATGGAAAGGATAAGGAGCCAAAGACTCTACATGAAGATAATGTAGTATTTTATTATGCAATTGTTGATAAGGAGACTTGCCATGTAAAACTTGTGTAGGCAGTCAAATAATCAGATTTGAGGCTATGGAGAAAGCTTCTACCCAAAAACATTTTGGTATATTAGCTTCAAACATCATTGACAATCCCAGTTCGATGGTATGCCTATGTTTTCTTTCCACTGTGTCATTCTATGATGGACCATGTGGACAAGAAAGTCTATGTATAATGCCTTTTTCTAAAAAAAGCTTTTGCATTTGAGTGTTCAAAAATTCTCCTCCTCTGTCACTTTAGAACACTTTGATTGTAACATTAAATTGATTGAGAATCATATTAAATAAGGAAACAACAATGCTATGAAATTCACTTTTATTGCTCATAGGAAACCACCAGTTGTATCTAGTACAATCATCAGTAAGAAGAGCTTAGTAATTGAAATTCTCAGAAGTTGGCACAAGCACCTTCCCCCATAAATCATAATGAACAATTTCAAATTGTCGTAGTGTTCTTATATGTTAATGAATAGAAGGAAATCTTTTACTGTTGCTAAGTTGAAATCTACTACATATGTCACTATATTGTGACAAATAAGAAATATAATTTTCTTTTGTAAGTTAATGCATAATCTTATGGTTTGGATGTCCGAGGTGCATATTCCATAGCTTTCCATCAACTTTATTGCACTATTTTGAATAGAAGACTTTAGGACTAGTGAAGATGTAGTTTGGTACATTTGTAGGTAGTAGATACATACCATTGTCACACCTCCCTTTGGCCAGGATACTGTGTGTCCTGGACTCCTTTACATAGACATATTGTCAGTAAAAACAATGTAGCAGGGAAACATAGATGCTAGTTTAGAAATAGATAGTGAATTTCTCTTGATAGCAGGAACAACTAGAATTTTTTTAAGGGGAATGGCAGAGATTTCATTGAGGAAGTTGTCTCCAACATGTGCAATTGGAAGGAAATTCACATTTCCAACCATGATAGCATCTTTTCCCTTACAAGCACTTAGATTATGAAGAATACCTAAAGTTTGAACGATGTGATTTGTGAGAACCCATTACAGTAAACGAGATTACTCAAAACATGAAGCACAATCGATCACTAATTAATCACATACCCAAAAATATGGGTAAATTAAAACCGATCTCAACGTCAGCACCTACTCAGAAACATTTGCATAAGAGCCCAACATCTTTCTTTTATCCATACTATGCCAATAATTTGATACAAATCATTCTATCGCCTTATCCACAACATATATGCACAGGAGAACAATATTCGTATATTTCACACAAACAAGCATTAATATGCTAACAAAAGTTTGATTCGTTTGTAACACCATATACAAACTTTTCCTGCCTAGACCTAAGAGTGCAGGGATGACTGTAGGACACTAGACATCTAATGAACTTTCTCAAAGATTCATTAATATAGCTCCTATTTGCTGCCACATGCTTGTTTTCATCACTTTCGATTACCTAAAAAATGTAGTGAACCACAAGTGTGAGACCCAATCCCAGCAAGAGATATAACCTCCAACAACACTTATTGATTACAACATTTTAAATAGTAGATAACTAAGCAGTTTGAGTATTTAATAATCAATTGAACAGATTGAACAGTTCAAGTATACTGAATAGATTAAGGAAATCATCTTAGCAACAAGTACGATCATCAATGCATATAAAGATAACAAATAAATAAATTTCTTTGGATGGATATCTACTCAAATATCATCAAATTGCATCTAATAACAATCATTATCATTAATCTATCTATCACCATATTCCTTGCTAATAGCACAAGCAATCTAGTAGCATAAGCATCCCTGACATCATGAATATGTCTAGTAACATAACATGGCTATCAATATTGGCATTTCAAATAAAGGGAATAGATCTATATTATAAGTATAACTAACATCATAGCACAATTAACTGCATAAGCATGATTAGAAGTTTAAGCATTTATAATTACATAGGCATGGTTAGCAATATTAAACATACCTAGCAACATCATCTTAACCATCATTGTCAGTATATTTGACAACATAAGCATGTTTACAACATGAGCATAACTACATCATAAGCATATCTATTATCTCTTATTGTACTATACATGATCTCAGTGAAAAGAAAGCAAATAAGGGTTATCATCCAATATGAAGTGTTGTGTGTAACCCTAAATAGATATGCTAGACGACTGTGTTACATCTTTTATTATGCCTTGGGGAATTTGAATCGTACCATTCGAAGTCCAACCGACCCCTGCGAAGGGCTATTCGGTTCTGTATAAGATCTAGGAGTGCCGGTATCCTAAGATCTCTTCCCCTCGGTCAGTATGAGTAAAAGGTAGTGACATATTAGTCAAAGTTGCCACCTCATCGACATATAGTCAAGCTACTAACCACTAGTCAGCCCTTGGTATAGGTCATGACACTAGAAACCAGGATGTTCAAACCCAATCACTGAGGTAAAACTACAATTGTCCTCTAACCACATCATGTTATAATCACCGAGATACAACCACAACCGTTCTGAATCACATCAGATGTACGAGGCTTGACCATAGCCAACATCCACAATCTGCATTATGGATAACAAGGATATATCCTCAACCTGCCACCCCCACATACTCAATAGTATGCGCTCTGAGTTTCCCTTAGGAATACTCGTTTCACCATCCAACAAGTTCTGACACTCAAGATGTTCTATGACACAGGGCACTACATGATTAGAGTTGCACTTGATTAGTTATTCCAATTGGGTGAATTAAGGTTGCATCAAACAAGTGGACATACAAACCCTAATTCACTTCTAGCAAGCATATAAATATCAAAACTTCAAAAGATATAAAATGTATGAGACATAATTTATCATCTCATCATCACATGGTACTATTCACTTGCCATTCATGAGACTATACTAGTTATCCTACTATCACAAGATATAAATCCTTTTCACAATATCACGGGGTATCAACCCTTATCAACACAAGAGGATTACACCTCATTCAGGGCTCAACCATGCCCAAAGGTCATTAAGACCATCATACTATCACATGATATAAATCCTTTTCACAATATCATAGGGTATCAAACCTTATCAACACAAGAGGATTACACCTCATTTAGGACTCAACCATGCCCAAAGGTCATTAAGACCATCATATTATTCCCTGCAAGATCATCATTATCTTTGCATGCCTTATAAAAAGGCTCAACAACATCACTAACATATAATACACTAGATCAACACAATATTGCATTAATGAGCTAGGAGATATTCATAAAAAATCATAGAAGGGTTATATTAACATTAAGAACATTCCTTTATTACATCAACATGCAAGGAATCTAGATATGATTAACACTCGTCATATTCATGATGCACATGTTTAGCATAAGAAAGTATCAACCATGTGGCTATGATAACCACCAATTAACACATTAAGGTTATGATCATGTTGAGGAGGTTATTCCACCATCATTCCATCATATAAGAATGTTAAACATGAATACTCATCTTTATCTATTTGGATTAGAGTTAGGTTCAACATGATAAATTATATCAATTTTACTAATCAACACTTATACCCAAACCCTAACTCATGACATCCCCATTGGATCATGGATGCATAAGGTGAAGCATATCCATCACATTCCATAATATTCTCAAGTATGAACCCACACAAATCAAGGTGTAACCACCAGGTTATAGCATACTAGGGTTTCAACAACAATAAGAGAGTACTCCATGATTGTATTAATCATTCAAGGACTATTCATACCAAATTACCATCACTTAGTTATATTAAAGCTAGGTATAACAAGCTATACCTCATTAGGGTTACATATCAACAAAATACGGTTATCATCTTCATATGAGTGAATAGGTAAAACTACCTTATTAAGGGTAACCCTCCATTTGTTCCATCATCATTCAACCAATATTACCATACCACCCAAAATCATTGGATGTTTAAAAGGTACGACCATTAGTTGTTTACATAAGTAAACACCTTGGATAAACCACCTATGAAGTCCTTGATTTTTTCTCTAGAAAGAGTCATCATTTAACCCTATACATCCCTTGATTAACAACACAAAAAGTACCATTGAGAGTAGGGTAAAACCCACAATCGACTGTTCAGTTAAAATGAGCCATCCATTGTCAACAAGTAAGCTCCTTAAGTTGATCATATAAAGGAAACCATCTAAATCACATTATTAGGACCAACATATTACATTTTCCATCATTCCACTTTATTGGAGGAATAAACATTAGATCTTGACCATTGGGTCAAGTTCATATGTTAAAACCATCAATTACAGTATAGGTTCGACCATTGCATCAGGTGACCCAAGAAACCATTGATATAAGGATTACTTGATGCTACAACTATATGTATAACTCACAATATTAGTGACCATTAAGTCACCATAGTTTGTTAGATCAGCACTATATTCATTAATCATCATCAAATATTAAGTTAATGTCATCATTGATTGATAACATCAGTAGGGTACTTAATGGTTGATCATTAAACTTTTAATTGATACAAAACCTGACCAAAGGGGGTGACCATAGGTTGTCACTATTATTTGACACCTTTTATCTCAACCATCAGTTGTCATGAAGACAATACCATAGGGTTGTTGCAATGGTACCATCATCGGGTCATGGGTTTATTTAAGAAATCAGCTTAAAACCTTAAAATTGACCATTGGTTAATAGGTTCTTAGCACCATAGGTTGTCAAACCAACCTGATCCAACTCATATCATACCTTAGATATAAATTACACATGATCACAGGTTCATCTAGAACTGAAATCAGAACAGGGAACATTATAAAAATCGAAATCTGTGTCAAGCATAGCTTTTCAGTGCATGGATCATCATTTTCAAGCAAGAACATGAGCTAGCAAGCTTATGGTAAGAAATAAACGTGGAGAAAATTATAAAAGTTGCCTCTAATGATAAGATGAAATCCCAAATAGAATAAAACTGGAGCAGGTAGGGTAGAAAATTCAAGCATAAGCTATGAGCTCGTTCATCTAGCACCTTTCTTCATCAAATAAGCAAACCCTAAGCATAAGGAGCAAGAAAGGTAGGGTTTTAGAGCTTTAGAGATATTTCTACCATGGAACAACAAGGTTTAAAATTGGATAAAGGTAGGAGGAAGTATAAAAAAGAAATAAACAGAGGAAATAAGGGGATTCTTACTCTTTTAGGTCAAGACCACTAGAAGGAAGCTTTTTAAACCCTAAATGGAAGTCAATTGCAACCTTAGATCATTTTTCCAAGAAGGTCCCCACTTTCTTCTATTTTGGACAGGAAAATTCATAGACGAACAGAGGGAGAATGAGGTTGGGAGAAGGAGGGAAGCGGTGGAGCGAAAATGGCTCATTTTGGTGCTTAGGGATAAGTATATGAAACTTTAAGATAAAGAAAAAGAAAAAGTTGAAGTTCTAGTATCTATCCAAGTGTCCATGGTCTTAATTTATTAAGAATATACAAGCACACACACAAGAAGATACCCCACCATATGTATAGACCTTATTATCTTTCCTTTGTCGAATTTTCCAACCAATGAAATAATTCACTAGTTGATAGCTACTAAAGGTAGCTCATCCATGAAGGGGTAAACCCTAAAATACCCTTGGGGAAAACACCTTCAAACCAAGGTTTAAATAGGTTACCCATGTCTCAACAAGCTTAAGAATGATGATAGAATCTCCATGGAACAGAATGAATGTTATAAATTGCAAATAAAACCTCTCAATTGAGTAAATTGCATAAAAGTCCAAAATGTGCATAAAATTGCATAACTTGCTCAACCAATGTCCAAATTGGATGAAATTTGAAACTTAAGCTTGTATTATGATTTCAAAGCACATCACAAGGTTAGATTAGGGTTCTAAGAATTCAATTATGGTAATTCAGCTTATTCAACTCACTAAGAAAGTTTAGGGGCCTTACATGATTAGTGTCTCCTGAATCAACATTCCATCTGTGTGTATCATACCTGTGCTAGCACCTCAAGGAACTGTGCCCTCTTTTCCCACAAATTTAGCAAATAGAAATAGGCAGGTTCATATTCTCTTGAGAGTTATTGTAGGTAATTTTATTATCTTGTTGAGTTGCTTGTGTAAAACCTCTGCCATGTGAGGTAAACTAATTCAGATTTTATGCCGATCCACTGCCAAGGATCCCCTAAATATAGCTTTTGTGTTGCATTCTGCCTTTACCTCTATTGTTAAACCTTCCTGTTCCCTAGAAGTTGTTATAATTGTAGTATTGGATCATGTTATTAGTAACATGATTCACATAAGCATCAAGTCCAAATTTATTTGTATAAAAACTGTAGGTTGTGTGGATGTTATGTGACGATATTTCCTTCTCTCAAAATCTTGTACAAGAGACACGAGATCTATGTAAGAGGAAATATGTGGTTTTAGCATAGAAAAAACAAAGTCTTCATACTCAAAATTGTCAAGGCCATTCAACATAGTAAAAACCTTTTCCTCATCCTTAATAATAAATCCAATTACATCTGATTGACCGCAGATAGTCTTGAATTTGCAAAGACAATCAGAAAGAGAATCAAAACCCTTTAGGAAAGTTCTCAGCTAAGACTTTATTTTAGATTCATGGGATTGGGATGGATCATAAATTTTTTTATTCAAGGTTTTCCATACCTTATCGGATGTCTTGCATTCAATGATGTCTCTCATAACTTCTTCTATCGAAGAACCAAATGCATCCCTTGAACAAACTACCAGTTCTTGTCTAAGATTTATATCTAGGATTTAAGTTAAGATTCCATGTGTCATCTTGAATGATCATCAGAGGTGAAGCTTCAGGCCCATCCAAGAACCCTTCAAGGCAACATGACTTAGCGAGGGTTCATATCTGAGCCTCCCATAGCAAAATTTATTAAGATTCAACTTGATCGAGATGGAGTACGAAACATTCAGTCCAACAAGATAGGGATACACTGGGTGAGACTGAGATGAGGAGCCAATAGTTGAGTCTTTAGATGTCATTATATTATTGATAACAGAGATGAGAAAGAGGGATTTGTAGGAGATAATGATATTGAAGCAGCTTGAGCGATGGAAGGGATCATGACGACGAAGCGTCAACAACAATCAATAAGGCACATTGATGAGGTATGACGAAGATCACTAAGAGAGAAGAGATCACCAAAGATAGATGATCAGGATGATATGGAAGAAAGTGTCAATGATGGAGATGAATGTGATCTTCTATGTCAATGATGGAGAGGAATGTGATCTACTATGATAATGCCAAAGATGCATGATTGAAGAAGGCATGGTGTTATCAAAACCTTACACCAGGGATTGACGTGAGAGGAAGAGATGATTCTCTCCATATACTTTGATACAATGATGGAAAGAAGGAAAAAAGGGGGAATCAAATTGATTATCCCGTGCAATTCACAACGATGCTAATGCTATTATTTTATAAGTATTCATGTACATTTTGATTACATGGTCTATTTGAACACATGCCTATTATTATGAGACAAATACAACTTAGTAATCTTGTACTTAAAATATAGAGAAATCTAAGCTTTCACCCATATACATTAACACAATATTCACCACTACCCCTTCCTTCCTTCTCAAGTGTAGTGTCCCCATTATCAAGAGCACCTTTCTGACCTCTCCCTTTCGAACTACACACCTAAAACTCAAGAAGACACCAATGACCAGGTCAGTGGATTGGAGAGACCCTCTCTGTGAGGTATGAATGCCTCCTTCTTCAATAGCAACACTTCAAGTGCCCATCAACCATAATCCCTCCCCTGCAAGAAGTCATCTTAGAAGCAACACCCATCAACACCAGTACAACCATCTTCCTAACACATAGGCTGAGATATGTGAATCTGCATATCTGAAAGATCTATTGACTTGAACTCAATCTCGACAGACATACTTCTTCCCATTTTACCTCAACCACCTCAGAGACAATCAACAAAAACCTACAAACTCAGCATCTACATTAATCAACTAAGGCCCCATGTCTAACACATGCTCGTCTAGTTGGTCAGATTTGAGGGTCATGATAAAAGAACCCAACCATGTGCTTGACCTTGCAACTAATTCATAATCATGTATAATGCAAACTAACTTAAAGCATGAGGCCACTTAAGCTCATCCTCAACCCCATAGAAACCATGACAGATTATGATATGAAAACATTGTACCCAGGAATTCTCCCTCCAACTATTCAATCTATGATAGTTATGGGAACCTCGTAGAGTCATTATTACTTTGTCCAAGGAATGGAGTATATACATACCATACACACCCTGGAACTGATCCCTTGAGATCTATAAAATCCAACCAATGTAAGTCACTATGTTTCACTATTATTCAACATATAGGAAATAAGTATCATGGTAATGCCAAGTAAAAAAATGCACAAGATGATAGGAATATTACTAATAAGTAGTGTAATAGAACTATGGTATATATGAATATATGATCTTTGCATTAATAGTTACAAATAAAATACAATTACTCTACAATCTTTATTTCCTACAAATGTAGATTTTAGAGAATCAATTAACAAGTACAAAGCTATATACAATCAAGATACTATGTAGGTCAATATGAATGTTTATTATAAGTGTGGTGGTTATTTGTGTACATAGTTGATTAGTCATGTGGTACACACATATATATATATATATATTTATACAGTAATGAATTCATATAAGTACATATAAAGTTTAGAATTTTAGTAGACTTGTATTCTTAATAACGATATATCAAAAACTAGAGAAATGGAGTGTAAATGATATATCATTTAGCCATGGTAGTAACATATATCAATTGTTACATATCTATTATTTATACCATATAGATTGGTGTATCAACTGATAAAGAGTTATGTGATTTCAATTATATCCTAGCTATGATTTCACTCTTGTATAAATTTATCATATAGATATATTATGTAGTAGTGACACATCTAAAGGAAACTAAGATATGTGAAGTATTGTACTATATCCACTTAGCTTGACCTATAATGAGGTATCCAGATTATTTTCATCTAGGGTGAACTTTGTCAATTTGAATTAATAATTAGAGTAAGAAGAGGTAAGCAAAGAAAATGTTAGAAATATGTATGACTTGCTTTAGGTCATTGAACTAGATGTGAGGTTCCTACACTAATCTGAGATAGAAGTATTTGTATATGAATATACATTGAACTATGCTTGAGTTAAAACCCTAGTTCAAAATGTAACAATTTATGCTAGTAACATAATGCAATACTATGAAAATGGGGTACCTTAATAAATGATGTTATGATGTTATATATGTTTATGAGGTTATGTTCATATAAGACTAGTTAATAATCTATATATTACTGGAATGGAAAGATAGATGATCAACACTCCTAGATATATAAAAGAAGCCAAATCACAGCTAACACAGTCGAACATAATTGAACAATTGAAAGGCAATAGTAATTATTGTTGTTCTACATTTGTAGACATCTCTTGTTTGAATCTTGGAGATTCATACCTAGAGTGCTTGAATTGGGTACATTATTATTCAAGGTATGATTTTATTTTATATTTGGAAAGCTTATTCCCTCTTGAAATCATACATATTACATAGGTTGGTTGGCATAAATTTGTTTTAGAAACTTTATCCTTCACCTAAAAGGCCATCAACAAATCCATGGATATAGTAGCACGATGTTTAAACTTTGAAGAAGGGCAATCTAGTGCCCCTAATTTAGTGGAATTACACTTCTACACCTCTATGCAGAGTTGAAGGACATAGGGTCCCTCAGTATACTTGGAATCTTAGTTGGTGAGTTGTTGACTCCATAGGAGAGAACATATTGCTTTGCAACAGCTAGACATTGACCTGTGCTATCTATTTGAAAATTGAATTACTATTCTGAAATTTGGATATCGAATCCTATTGAAGTTGAAAACCCATTATCACTATTTGATATTTCCCTATATTGTTTATTTCTTTATATTTTGTCTTGAAAATCCTTTGTAGATAGGTTCATAATTTTACTTTCTAAATATTAATTTTTTACCAGTCATTTGAATGACCTATTTTTCCCTTATTGGGGTCCATGTGTAGTTTTGCTCCCTCTGGGAGCTTATGGGCAGGTGATCAAAGAAATCTTAGAAGAGACGTGCCAAGGCTATCCCATGTTGAAAAGTAAATAGGAATGAATACATATTCTTAATTTTGTGATCCTATGTATAAGCTTCCACGACTTTGATGTAAAGTATGATTATGAAAATATTTTTTTTATATTTTTGATACAATTATGTAAACATTTGATCATAAGGATCATGTCCTTGCAACCTCTTTCTGCAAGGGTGCTATTTGGAGAATGTGGCATTATGCCAGTGGTACACTCACAGAATAGAGCAATCTACGGGTCAAGAATGGCAAAATCATGTTTTTAACTTTCTATTCTTGATTTAAGTCAACTCAATTTGGGAAATATCACAAACTAATGTAAAACTATATGTCTACTTATTCATGTTTTGACTACTACACATGTTAGGCCAGCTTTCTAATAATCTTTCTACTTGTTAATGACATAAAAACCACCTATCTATCTATTTTTTCATCATAAACCAACTTCTCATGTTAGAACAACTAGATATTTCTTACTCATGATTGTTTAGTTGCATTACTATATCAGTTCCATGACTACTTAATCTTAAATTAAGCTAGCCCTTGTCTTGTTTATCTAGTCACATCAAGACTATAAATTCATCAAACTAGATATTTCCATGCTTATGTAGTCACATATTACATTGATCTAGTCACATCATCTTACCCTACTTTTTTTAATCAATCATTTTACATGGTTGATTTCTTTATTAAAAGATCACATCTTGTTCATAATTGAAAATTTCTTTAATGCATCTTTAATGAAATGATACAAAATTGTAAAATTTAAGATTGCTATACACACACACAAACATCTAGATCTTGCTTGGCCTAACTAACTTTTTCTTTATATTAATTTTCCCTATTTCCAGGTATCATCCTAGTCGCCTAGAATGGATCTCTACCACTAGAGACCCTAAGGGAATTGGGATAATTTCATTCAAACTAGAGTCTTTTGGAAAATTACATAAAATTTTATAGTCATCTTAAGGCCCCAAGGAATCTCACACCTGAATCATGTTTTCACTTGTTTTGTTTTTAATTTCTTAAACTGAACCCAATCTAATTAAAAACTTTTAATGAAACTTCAGAAATCATGCCCAATATTAGTTTTTGTGGTGACACGGGGGTGCCGAACATCTTCTTTAGTCATCATAGGATTGTCATTCCTGATCTCATAGCCACGTCTTCATCATCTTATCCACCCAATGGTGGTCATTTTTTGTTTTGTTTTGCATTTTACCATTAATATATAGAGCCATATGTATATTTCGTTATTTTTCTTACAAAATATGGCAGTAACTTCAAATTATTTATCTTTTCATTTTTCGTAGTATTACAACAACCACACCATAATATCGTGTTTGCAAAATTTCTTGATGAGCAAAATAGGAAGCCATTCTAGATATGAAATCATTTTATACCCGACATTCCTTATCTTTAGCACTTGGGATTTCTAAAACCAAGCCAAGTAGCATTCTTGACTTGTCTTCTTGGGAGGCTTGATTCTATTGAGTATCCTTTGGTACTTATGTGCTAGTAGGTTTAATGACATATTGATGGATATCAGGAGAATCTGGAAGTAAGTATGGTTCAAATGTATGAAATGTTGTGAGGAAATGCCTCATATATCTTCTACAATCTTTAGTGACATAGAAGAGATGTGGAGAGAGTGTGGTTTCTTTTCAAACATGATAGTTAATCACTCTACCTTCAATACCACACACTAAGCTAGCACTCTCACTATGTTGGTACAAATTGAATTTGTGCTTCTTATCCTAGAGGGGTGGGATAGGCGACTATAATTTAGCCCATAGGTGGTATATTTTGTGACCCTAAAGGGGAAATTATAGTTGGTTACAATGGTCCATTAGCAGGTAAATACATAATGAATGTCTTTTTTATGACCTATAATTAGCTCGTTGTCTTTGCATAGGAAAAGTTTATGGTGCAATCAAGTGTGATGATCCATGAAATGGTTAATATCATTGACAATTGCTTGTAGATATCTTTGTTCCATCATAGGCTTATAACTATGGTCAACGAGTCCTTATAGTCTATATTTCCAGTGTTTCTTGTTGTATATAGAGGTCAACATGATAGAGTATCGATTAGTAGAAGGAGAATTTGGCATTGCAAATTACTTTATTTTTTTGGGACTTGCGGCATCCCATTAGAAGGTGTACATGTCAGAATCTTGGGATGTTTTATATTTATGGGAATATCCGGTTGCAACCTCTAACATATAGGGATACATATAAAATCCTAAATTTTATTAAGCATTTTCTTTGTAGTGTCAATGATCTACTTTTCTTATTAGACATATGTCTCCTTGTATTTTTTGTTGGCCTGTTGGATTTGGATAAAATAATTTTTCCCATGCATGGTTAAAGAATGGGTCATAGATCCATTTTTCTAAGTGTAACAAGTCACTTACTCTAGCTTCCTAACGTGGGGTTGGTACAATATACTATAAAGGTTCAATGTTTTCTCCCAAAGAAACTATGCTAGCTTATTTGACTACTCCATTGGTTCATTGAATGAAAAGATGGATGTTTAGAATGCTTACCCAAAATAAGGTTTAAATCAAGTTAGGAAAATGTATCCCATCTCAAGTTTGTTGGATTTAGAATGTCATTTCAAGCTAAACAGACAATTGCAAATCAATTAATAGGTTTACATGCCAAGTTAAGAATCAGATAGCAAACAATAGAACAAATAGAGTAGGAGAAACAAGTTGTTTGAGTTAGAGAATATGAACCAGATTGATCTATTGAAGAAGAGAGGCATTCCTTATAGAAATCAACACTTTTCTATCCTCTAAAAACACATTGTTCTTCCGTTTGATCTGCTCAGGAACCTATAGCAGTAGATCGTCTTGCTTGCACAAAGATGACAAACAACAACACCACCAATCTAGCTCAACGACTGTTAGGTACCATCACCCAACATATTGCATCAAGGAAAAAGGGACAAAGAAGAAGATCTCTCATTTACAAGAAGAATTCCATGAGAGAAGCAAATGTCTATGTAAGGTGACAGGCGATAGGGTAGAAAAAGCACAAACAAAAGATTTGTTCCTTTGATCTATGTGATCTGAGATTTAATATAAAGAATTAGTGTTTAACCCTAAGACTAGGGGCCTTATTTGTATCACTTCCAAGATCTTCCTAGTTTGACACAATCAAACAACCACTATTGTACAAGTAGAAGGAATATGAGGAGTCCCTTTCTAATTTGGAGGGAATACAAGGACTCCCTTTCCAATTTAGAAGGAATATGAGAAGTCCCTTTCCAATTAGGAAAACATTAGATAACTAATTAATTAGCTAAGTAATTAACTAATTAATTAGCTAAGTAATTAACTAATTAATTGATTAAGTTGTTATCCTATTCTGCAAAAAGGAGAAGGAATACAAAAGACAATTTCCAGTCCTATTCCTAGTTTGCACAAAATACAAAAACTAATTTTCCTCCACACTCCTTATGTACTAGCAACACCTACATTAGTATTAACCCATGTAAAATATTATTATCTAGTGTGAATAAAGCTAACAATCCCCTATAAAGTTCCTACCTCGTAGTCCACTATAATATGCTTTCAACATGTATCTTTTGATTGAACCATGCCTGAGTTATCTAATAGAAACCCCAAAGGAAATAGATGAAATAACATCTTGAACCAAAACCTTGGGTGCAAGAGTATCAATTGGTAACAACACAATAAAAACAATGGCAACAAAGAAGCACAATGAATTAAAGGCCATGCATCCAAATCAAGAATCATGATTGATATCAGGGAAAAACCATATTCCCATGTTGCAATCTACACAACATCAATCATTTAGTTGGAGTCTCCAAAGATGTACTTATAGTATCTTGTCTTAGGACTTGGCACCATTAAAAGACTAACTCTTAACAATTTATAGTCACGACACTAATACTTCTTTAGGGGATAGGCACATACATGCTAAAAGCATCAAGTAAATTACACAATATCTACCAATTCACCAGAAAATTTATTATTACTACACTGAATCCAATTTGTGGGATATCCACTCTTTTGGGTAGGGTTGCTACTACATACAAATCACAATAGGTTTCAGTCCCATCCCCAACCTAAACTTCTCAACTAAGGCCAAGGAAAAACCTTTAATCAAAGGATTGATGGTATTATCTTTGTACTAAAATAGTCCAAAACCACAACCCCATTAGACATTAACTCCCTTACAGACTATAGTCTGACTTGGATGTATATATGCTATTTTTGATTGTACTCAGATCTCCTTATCTTGGCAATAGTTGTTGTTCTATCACACTGAACTGAAATTGCAGGAAGCACCTTCTTTACCATAGGTAAACTAACGTAAGTGCATATAGCCATTTAACTTCCAATCTAATTTCATTTAAATCACACAAATCATCCTCAAAGGTGGATAGAGACAATATGGATTGTTTCTTAGACCTCTAGGTAGCAACACCTCCTCGTAATAGGAATACATATCTTGAGATCCCATTATTCCCACAGTTCATGGAAATCCTTCTTGTATCACTATATCCTTCAATTACAAAAGGATATTAGCCATAATCGAGCCCAAGGGAACTTGTTTCCTTGATATACCCCAACACTATGTCAAGAGATTCCCAATGGGTCTTGTTTATACAACCGGTGTATCTACTCAACTTGCTCACGACAAACACAATGTCTAGTTGTGTGCAATTTATAAGATATATACAACTTCAAATAATTTGAGGCTATATAACTAAGACACATGAACACCATTCTTATTCTTGAACAAGGGTTTGAATGAACCATAATGAGTCTTAAATATATTTATGTGATGTGTATTCAAACCTCTCAAATATCTTCTCAACATAGTGAGATTGAGAGAGTGTCATACCATCAATCAACATTGTGATTTTAAACCCTAAAATCACATCAGCGATATCCATGTCTTTCATCTAAAACTTGCTACATAAGAAAAATCATCTCATTTACTACTTTTATATCAGAATAAAATGACAAATCTATCACGAATGACCTTATAGTAAACATACTTATCAAAATAAATAAAAATGAATCCAAAAGAAGATTTCATATAAACAAGCCTTTCATGCCATTGTTTAGGGTCTTGTTATAAGCCATACAAAGATTTAATAAGTTTACTAACTTTGGATTCATTCCCACATCCCACAAAACCCTCAGGTTGTTCCATATATATCTCCTCTTGAAGAGCACCATGTAAGAATATGATCTTCACATCCATCTAATGGATATAGAGATTATAGATGGAAGCCAATGCTATGAACACACAAATTCTGATCATGTAAGAAACAAGAGGATAGGTATCCAAAGAGTATATTCCCCTATTTGTCTGTACCCCTTGGTAACTAATCTTACCTTATACTTATTGATTGTCCTATATGCATTGAGTTCCTTCTTAAAGATCCATCTACATCAAATTATAGAACAACCAGGAGGAAATACTTAAATTCCCAAGTTCCATTTGAAACAATTGAATGGATTTCATCATTAACGATTTCCTTCCATAACTTTGCTTTTGGGGAGGCCATATCTTGTTTGAAGGTCGTAGGATCTACATCAAAATTGTAAGTGAGAAATTCACTTCCAAGTCCTTGGATTTCCTAGTCCGTTTAATTCTCCTTTGGTTCAACCATTTCTTTAGAATAATGAAATTTAGAAATGATATGTTTTGAGTCGTCCTCCATATTTTTCATCCCTTCCAAATTTCTGAGAATGGAACCTATGGTAAATGGTTTGTCTTAAGAAATTCCCTTAAGAATATAGACTTCATGAGAAATATATCTTTAAAAAATGTTGCATCACAAAGTTCCACAGTTTTATTGACATCAATGCTCGAGATTTTAGATTTTACAATCAAGAATCTATAGGCATAACGTGTCTCTAGATAGCTCAAGAAAATGGCATCAACAATTTTGGTCCCAATTTTTTCCTTTTGTGTTCAGGGGAAAGTTATTTTGCAACACACCCTCACACACGAAGATATTTGATATTTTCCTTTCAACCTCCCATTACTCAAGTGGACTACTATCTATATATTCATGGAGAACTATATTTTGAATATGAAAATCCGTATTCAAAGCTTCTCCCCACATAAAATTGGGAAATCATCAAGTTTGGAGTAAAGTATTTACCATATCTACTAGGGTTCGGTTCTTACATTCTACGATCCCATTAGATTGAGGTGTATAAGGATTAATAACCTCATGGACTTCATGGAGTTGATATAATTTCAAAAACAAGTTCAAAATATACTCTCCTCCCCTATCAAACCTTAAAAGATATCTTACCAATTTGTGTTTCTTGTTCTTTATTAAATATTTTGAATTTATCTAATGTCTCATATTTATTTTTAAGTAAATAGACATAAAATATTTACTAGCATCATCAATGAAATTTAAGAAAAAAAATATGATCTCTAGTTTCAATCCCAATAAATCAACACACACACACACACACACACACACACACACATATATATATATATATATATATATATATATATAGAGAGAGAGAGAGAGAGAGAGAGAGAGAGAGTCAAGCTAGAATACACTCGAGTGTATTCAGAGCAGAATACACTCGAGTAGTTTTTCATGATGTAATATTTTTTTCAAAAATCTAATCCATTGATCTTCTTAAACATCTTGTGAATAGCTCATATAAAAAATTTGAGCACATTTGGACATTTATTGGTCATGTTATAAAGACCGCAAAAATTATGCATTTCAAATTAGTTTCGTGCGTCGATTTTGTTGCCCTTGGATGAGTGACTTTCACTCATCCCAATGGGCTTAAAATTTGTATGTAGCCTAGTTATAGTATGACGATGAAGATCAATGGTTTACATTTTGCAAAAATAGTCTTGATATGCAAACGCACTTGAGTGTATTCATGAGATCTGTACACTCGAGTGTATTCTAGCCTGACTATATATATATATATATATATATATATATAGTATGCACTATATCCAAGATTTTAGAATTTCTTTCAACAGAATGAAACAACTTTCTACATAGTGTAGATTGCACACAAATTTCACATCTACTATTATTAATTTAAAATTTTTGGATCAAATTCAAAGTCAACATATGTTTCATAGAGAACATTCACATGAACCAAACAACAATGCCATAAGTCGGATGATATAAGATTCAAGTAAACCAAATTACCATTTAAATAAAAAAATAGAATTTAAAAATAATAAGTTCTTCATGAATATTAAATAAGTTCTCCAGATTAGATAAATAATCCTTTGCCAAAAATAAACAATCATGGATTGGAGTAATAATTGCTTGATTACATTTACAATCTATTCCTAAACCATATCTAAATTATATTGCACCACTAATAATATTATGAAAAATAGATGGAATATATGTGATTCTGTGAAGCATCAAAACCTTTCCCAAGGGAAACCACACATCTAATGATCCTTCACCTTTGACTTCTACAAAGATGGAATCACCCAAGTCACAGATCAACCTGAAGAGGCATGATAAGACACAAATATAGACTTATCAACACAAACATATACATTAGCCTCAACATTTATAATCTAGTATAGAAATTAAAAAATAGAAAAAGATTTTAGGTTTAATAGAAATGTATCCATTGTTGAGGTTAAAGGAAGTAGTCATCATGATGACCACAAACTCCTCAACTCCTAATGAAGAATCTTTCTTCACTTTCTTCAAAGGACTATCCTTGTTTGAGTGACCAACCCGTCAACAAGTCCAAAATTTTTCTTATATTTATTCTTAGCAGTCATAAAATTGACAATAGAATTTACCTCAATTGATACTTTTACAGACTCCTATTTCAAGTATTCCTCCTTTATTTTAATATCTAACATAAGCTCACTTAGGATAATGTCAACTTTCCTACACTTGAGATTCACGACAAAAGACTCCCAAGACTTAACAAACTTTTCAAAGATACACATAATGATGAATATATTTGGTAAATTTATTTCCACTTCAAAGAGGTTATGACACAAGATTTGAAAATTATGTACCTAATCGTGAACTGATTTACCATCTATAATTCAAATTTTAAGAAACTTAGAGACACAATATTTTTCAACATATTAATACTCAATTTTATTTTCTGATCTAAAATATCCCATAGAACCCTGCTAGTCACGACAGGAGATTTAAAGTAAACATCATATGTCTTATTCACCACTGCTAGGAGGATGCATCATCTACACAACTAACCAACCTCCTTCTGGTCAATGATTTTCTTAACATTTTCAGGATCATTTTCATCCAGTTTATGCTCATTATTAATAATATAGTCATGAAGCCCTAACATCCTAATCCAATTATCCATTCAGCTCTGACAACGTACAAAGTTGGTGCCGTCAATTTTTCTAAGAATATCAAAAGTGTCAATTTTTTAGGACGACAACGATCTAGGCCACACATATTAATAACGACACATGATGATTTATTTGAGAATGTTAAATTTTAGAATGTCATTTCAAGTAATAGCAGATAATTATAAATTAATTAACAAGTATGCATGTCAAGTTAAGAACGAGATAAGAAATGAGAGAACAAACAAAGCAGGAGAAGTAAATAAACTAAGTTAGAAAACTCAAACCAAATCACTCTCTTGAAGAAGAGAGACACTACTTAAAGAAGCTAATGCTCTGAACGAAAGACTTGTGTATTAGATTGTGTGATCTAAAATTGAAAATATGTGATCCATAGTTAATCCACATCCCATGGGCCTTATTTATAGAACTTCTACACTCAATCCTATTTTCAATTCAACGCAATCATACAACCACTCTTATACACATAGAAGGAATATGAAGAATCCCTTTTCAATTTGATAGGAATATGGGGAGTCCTTTTCAATTCTAAAAAAATACAAGAAGTCTTGTTCCAATTAGAAAAACATTAAATAAATAAATAAATAAATAATTAGTTAAGTAGTTATCCTGTTGTGCAAAAAATAAAAGGAATAAGTAAGACAATTTCCCAATCCTATTCTTAGTTTGTACAAAAGACAAAAACTTTTTTCTCCTCACTCCTTATGTACTAGCTGCATCTACATTAAGATTAACTCATGCCAACCATTATCATCAAGTGCTAATAAAATTAACAATGTTTGGCAACACTTGACGAAATAAGTAAAGTAAAAAGTAATACAAGGATGCAAAGCACATCCAAAGTAGATGGAATCATGGAAATGGTAGTTATAGAAAGACAGTAGGATCACAGAGAGAGACGATTGAGAGCAGCGGAGGCTCCCTAGGGTTACCTAGGTGATCTGGTTCCTAGGGAGATGATGGAGATCCGGGAGGAACAAGGGGAGGTACGATTCCCCTTGGGAACACATGATTACAGTTCCTATACTCGAACCAGCAGAACCATGGTGATACCACACAAGCGGGGAGACACAAACATCAAGAGAACAGTTTGGAGATGGAAGTCGAAGGGCAAGATGTTGCGTTCCAACCGCTAGGTCACCCGAGTCAGAGAAGCCTTCACACCGAACCGAGGAATGACGAGGGGGTGGGTGCCGGTCAGCCAGATCGCCTGTTGTACTATAAGGCAGAGGTCACCGGAAATCAAGATAACTCTCACGGCTACATACAGATCGACGCGGACAAAACTGGAATCAAGCTACAGAAGGATGATATCATTGAATCGGAAGTGGAAGCTTTCCCAGTATTCAGCCTCAAGGACGAAGCACGCTCAAGCCTCCTGAAGCCTTGGTAGTACGTCGTAGTCGTCAAGCTTATTGCGCGCGACATCGGCTATATGACTCTACGGGACAAAATCCAGCTCCTGTGGGCACCCGACGGCGGCTACAACTTGATCGACCTGGATAACGATTACTACCTCGTGCAACTCCAGAAGCTAAACGACTATCTGAAAGCTCTAACCGGAGGACTGTGGCCTTTATTTGGGTCAAACTTGACGGTGCAGCGGTGGAACCCTAATTTCTCACCAGAGAAGACACACCCAGAGTCCTTTATCACGTGGGTCCGTATCCCTAACCTACCTATCCACCTATACCAGGATATGTTGCTTGAAGCTATTGGGAATAGGATTGGTAAAACAATCAAGGTCGATACAAATACTACAAACCAGAGACGGGGGAAGTTTGCGAGGATTGCGGTTGAGTTGCAGACCGGGAAGCCGCTAGTACCTGCGGTGTACGTGGAAGGGACACACCTCATCGTCCAGTATGAAAATATCCCACACATATGCCTCCGGTGTGGGCATGCTGGACACTTGGAGGGGAGTGTGTGAATCGGCCCCAACCACAGCCGACGGCAGAAGGGGGAGGTACTGAAGAAGCAAGCGGCGTGGAAGACAAGGAGAGCATGGAAGCCTTCACAGAAACGATTCACGCGCAACCTACGGTGCGGAAGCCAAGGCGAAAATCGCAGGAGCATGCACCTAAGCCACTGAGAACCCATAACAGGTTTGTGAACCTGGACATGCCAGAGGTCGAAGAAATCATGGAATCTGACAATGAGGAAGCGCCGGAGGTCGAAGAAGTAGCTGAGCGTATCACGAGGATTGACTGGAGCGCAAGGAAGTAGAGCTCTAGGAAGGAAAAGAAGAACATCAACAGCAACCAACGACCCCCGCTGTGAGAATCCAATGGAGGTATCCTTCCACCACAAGACCGGAGCCACACAACCCAAAGTAATAAAGGGAGAGGTAAGGAGAATGCCCACTCTGCGGTGGTGCTGACAGGTGACGAAACCACCACATGCCGCGCTAACCCCGCCGCAACAGACATCAGCAACATCCAAGTTCGCCCGTTCTTCGTCGGAACTACCAGTCCACCATGAGCGCAAACCTTCCCCTTCCCTGGAAGAGGAAGCACAAGGATACACCTGCGTGATAGGAAGATTCTTTCCTTGACGGAGCCCCCGGAGCTTGGCTCAAAGAAGAGGGGGCGCAAAGGCATGAAGGAAGCAACTGAACTAAAGGAAGAAGGTGCGGGTGGTTCAAATACCAACCCCTTTAAATGAACGTACTCTGCTGGAACGTGCAAGGTATCTGCCGGAAAGATACCCAATGAGTAGTTAAGGAGCTGGTCAAAAATATCGTATATCAATACTGGTAGTGATCGAGCCACGTACTAGCGGCGCTCAGGCGGAGGCCATAATCAAGGGGCTGAACTTTCCCTACTCTCACAGGGTAGAAGCCATCGGCTACTCGGGGGGCATCTGGATTCTGTGGAAGCACCCAATCTCAGACATGGAGATCATCCTCAGTCACCGACAGTTCATACACTGCTGTGTAGAGAGTAAGTACATGCTGACTTTCGTCTACGGAAGCACAATGAGGGAGGGGCGAAGACTGTTATGGAATAGACTCCATACAATTGCACAGGCAACTACGCTACCTTGGGCAGTGATGGGCGACTTCAACGCCTGCATCCATACAGAGGAGAAGGTTGGTGGCAAGGGCCATGACTGACGTAGCTGCGTCAAGTTCAGCGATGCCCTCAACGGGGCGGGCCTGATCGAGCTAGAAGCTTGTAGGACACGAATGACCTTTAAACGGGGACTACTTCAGGAGAAGCTCGACTGGGTCTTGGGCAATACAACTTGGCTGGCTATGAAGCAGATGTGCCGGGTGGAGGTGGTCGAGAGGCTCAAATCGGATCACGCACCACTCCTGGTAAGGGTGGAGGCACAAGGAGGTCATCAGCCTACAGGGCGTCGCACAACAACCCAAGCTAGTTGGCAAAACGTCGAGGGGTTCCAACAACTGCTCAACACTGAATGGTCACCCAATCTCAACTTCACGGCTGCTGCCAAATCCTTCCTTACCAAGGCAGCGACATGGAACAACACTAAACAGAAAAAGAAGGTCCGCACCAAGCGTGCACTTCAAATGCGTCTGTTGCTGGACCAGGAGTAGCTTGCTCGCGCTTATGATCCAGAAACGGAAAACACGATACTGGACATCCAATTCAAGCTGAACAAATTAATTAAACAGGAGGAATTGGACAGGCAACAACGCACGCACTGTGAATGGCTCCGCGTCGGGGATAAAAACACGAAATTTTACCACGCTTTTGTGAAGGAGAGGAGATGGAGGAATAGGATCACCAGACTGAAAGATGAGGATGGCATCTGGTGCGACACCGAGAATGAAATCCAAACCATGATTGTGAGATATTTCAGAAACTTCTATACGGAAGACAAGCCAGGAGGCCGAGCCCAAAGGTGTGCTGCATATACCGGAGCCTTCCCAACGCTAGCAGTCGAACAAAGTGCTGTGTTGGGTAGGATACCTGATGAGAATGAAGTGCGTAAAGTGCTTTTCTCCATGGCGAAGCTCAAAGATCCCGGCCCGGATGGCGTGGACGTCAATTTCCTACAGTGTAACTGGAACATCATCAAGCCTTCCCTAATATCTTTTGTCTATAATATCTTCGCAGGTAATCACTGGGACAGAAACACTGCAAATGCATTGATGGTCCTTATTCCCAAGAAGAACAAACCGGAATCTTGTGCGCAGCTTAGGCCCATATCTCTGAACAATGTATGCATGAAGGTGGTGATGAGGATCATCGTGGCCCGCATCCAACCTTACCTCAATGCCTGGATCAATCCAGCCCAATCAAGCTTCGTCCCAGGAAGGAGGATCAACGATAACACCGTACTCGTCCAGGAGATCATAAACTCAATGGAGAAAAAGAGATTCAAACACCACCTGATGGCGATTCAGCTGGATCTAGCCAAAGCCTACGATAGGATGAGCTGGGATTTCATCCGGGACACCTTCCGGTGCACATCCATCCCTAGTAATTTAGTGACGATCATTATGGATGTGATCTCATCTGGTTCGACAACCATTCTGTGGCAAGGAAATGAGACGGAAGTGTTCTACCCTTTCATAGGAGTCCGACAGGGGGACCCTTTATCACCATACATCTTTGTACTGTGCCTAGATCGTTTGAGCCAAGCCATTGAGGACGCTGTGTCCAGGGGCAGGTGGAAGCCAACTACCTTCAACGCAGGCAAGACTAGTATATCGCACGTCTGCTTTGCGGATGATATTATGCTGTTTGGAGAAGCCTCAGTCGAGCAAGCCCACATCATCAGCGGGTGCATCAGGAAGTTCAAAAGAGCATCCGGACAGCAGCTTGCCAAAGAGAAGTCATGTGTCTTCTTTAGCAAAGGTACACCCCCATCTATACGAAAACGCATATGTAGAAGACTCAGAATGCTTGAGACTAGTGAGATTGGAAAACATCTGGGTGTTCCAGTAGTCCACCACATGAAGAAAAAGGAACTGTACCTATCTGTTACAAACTCGATTGACAGCAAGATTGCGGGCTGGGCCAATAAGTGCCTCTCCCTTGCGGGCAGGATCACGCTGGTGAAGTCGGTTCTTACCCACTCATCCTCATACTTGATGCAAACCTCGGCCATTCCCCTTACAGTCTGCGATAGAATCGACCAGCTAATCAGAAGGTTCGTGTGGTCCGGAAAGGCGGAGTCGAAAGGCATCGCCCTGGTGGCCTGGAATAAAGTCATTGCCCCCATAGACCAGGGGGTATGGGAATACACAGTGCAAGGGAGCAGAACACAGCCTCTCTGATGAAGCTTGCCTGGGAGTTTATTTGTCACAGACCTGCACTCTGGGTTAAGATGATGAACAACAAGTACAGTCGGGGAGATTCTCTCGCTCTGAATGGTTCTTCTACTTGGAGAGCAATTAGACCGCTTATCCTCGAAGCTAAATAGGACGTACATCGTACAATCAGGGACGGTCAAAACATCAATGTTTGGTCCGATGCCTGGACCAGGAGCAGTCGGCCGCCGGCTCTCAAGCCTGGGTTGACGATCCCCCCAGCTTGTAGGATCTCACTGTGAACAGCATGAGCACTGACGACGGGGGCTGGGACACAAGCTTCATCGAAGCATGGTTCAGTCAGGAGTCGGTGGAGGACATTCTTCTGACGGGCACCCCACACTCGGAGGGAGGACTTGACGGGTGGTTCTGGCCTCACGACACCCATGGAAGCTTCTCCACGGCAAAAGCCTACTCAAGGCTCATCCTAACGCGAGCTCAGACCACAGATGGAAGGTGGCAGGCCATCGCCAAGGCTAAAGTTTCCCAACGCATACGAGTGTTTGGATGGCTCATGGGACATGATCGGCTCCTTACCAACCAGCTAAGACATAACCGGAAAATGACCACCTCCGCCGCCTGCAAGAAGTGCGGTTTGGAGGAAACCTCTCTACACGTTGTTCGGGACTGTCGAGACAGCCACCAGACATGGACGTCGATCACCCCCCACTTGCCTATTGAGTTCTTCGCCCTCTCTACCATCTCAGAGTGGGTTGCACTGAATTTCAGGCCCATGCCAGAGGCCGAGGCTTGGTGTAGTACTTTCCTCACCACTTGCTGGATGCTGTGGAAGAACCGGAATGGGTATGTCTTTGAAGATCGCAACACACCGGTCGATCCAGAGCGATGTTCAGCTCTGCTCGGAGGCATCCGATAAGCACAGGCAGCAGGTAGACAAGCAGCAACCCACCCCGAAGCCCAGGCTAATCTGCCCCAAATCTGACAAGTACCTCAACGTTGACATTGCGGTGGACAAAGGGAAAGGTGTTATCTGCACTAGCTGGGTTATGCGGAACTACCAGGGCATATGGATTGAAGGCGGCGCTAGGAAAATCAAAGGTAGTGACCCCTTGGAGGGGGAGATGCAGGCCATCCTGAGGGGGCTTGATGCTTTGATCGAACGGGGGTGCGCTTCGACATGTATCCTCTCTGATTCTCAACTCTCTGTCAAGTTCCTCCAGAATGATGCAGAAACACCAGCATATTTATCCAGCTTGAAAGCGGTAGGAGTACGGAAAATGAGAACTATCCAAGGTTGCAGGATAGTCCACTGTGCTAGGGAATTCAACCGCCTTGCCGACGCCCAGGCAAAGTGGTTCCTCAGGAAACCAGCCCCTAACATTAGACTAGCTGCTTGTCCACAGGAGCTAGCAACTGTGTATCTTAGTGACTGTCATCCTCACGCCCCCCCTTGGGTCTGTCCAGGCGGAGAGGAGG
This sequence comes from Alisma plantago-aquatica, assembly GCA_963693085.1. Classification (NCBI taxonomy): domain Eukaryota; kingdom Viridiplantae; phylum Streptophyta; class Magnoliopsida; order Alismatales; family Alismataceae; genus Alisma; species Alisma plantago-aquatica. Next base: position 532,286,043 of record OY856412.1, on the reverse strand, counting down.
ATTTGACAAATAGCTTGTACCCGATTTTGACTTAATGCATGGTGGGTTTGCAATAAAAAAAAAGACAGTAGGGCTTTGTCTGTGAATGGAATGGATAAGTAATTGCAGTGCGGATGTTTTCCATCTACAATACTTATGCTTTCTGGATAAAGTGTTTGCACTAGTAAGCTTTCACAAGTCTGCAACTTATCTGTATACAGCATCAGTGGTTTCGAGCGGATATGATTGAACTTATGCCGTGTTGTTCATTGTTCACAGCAATTGTGTTTATATTTGCTCAATCGATCATTAGATAGACCACTTCTGGTTGAATTCTTTTCATCATCAACCCTCCCTGTCAATTCTGCAGTCTTAACTGTTAAGATTTTGTTTAGGGTGGGGTGGGGGGACCATGCTGTCCTTCAATGGCAATTTTTTCTAGCTATGTCGTTGGATGAATTGACATGTGTCAGGGAACCATTCTGACAGGAGACTAAAGCGTTTTGCTAAAAGAGTGATTTTCCTATTGGAAGGGTTGAATTTTTTAGTTAATGACAGGATGTTTAGCAGCTTTGGCTCCCTAGAAATAGAAAGGGTTTGGTATCTAAAATGACAAATGTTAGGTGGACACCATTTTGAAACCCAAAATAAAACCCTAAACAATCTCTAGCACATGTTACAAGGTATAATAAATATATTATTTGTCACATGTAACATGTGGTGGAGTTTACTTGGGATTCCGTTTTGGGTTCCAAAAAGGGTATGCATAGCAAACCTCATCTAAAATTGTTAGGAGAGTAATAAAAAAGGACGGGATATTGAAAATGGACAGAATCGGAAAGGATGCTGGAAAGGATTAAAACGTCCCTATCTAAACATCATGGGATATTGAAAATGGACAGACTCAGAAAGGATGCTGGAAAGGATTAAAATGTCCCTATCTAAACGTCTGGTTACCCTTGAAAAAGGAAACAAAGCTAACCATACTTTTGAACTGCATTTGAATTTAGAACCCACTGAAGGTGGTACGTGGTATGAGATTTTGGTCTACACAAAATCTAGATTTTAGTTTGGTTTGTGGCAGAAAATAAAAAAGTAATTTATAAGAAGTTAATTGCAGGACGGAGTAGTGGGAGGGATGGAATTAGAAATCTCAATTTGACCGGACGGTCAATATCCAACAACATGTGATGCACTTGTCATCGGGTTTAGTTGGCTGATCAGTTTGTTTGGTGTAGATTGTCGCATCCATATTCAGTTGGAGCTAAGACTGTCAACGAGTATGATATTACCCTAATACCATTTACCCATATCAGGGTAGGTTAAGGATACAATTTCTTTCTATTCTTTGTCTATTCGTTCTTTACTCGCTTACCCGTTTCTTAATAAAATAAAAATACGAAATAAGGATTATCATACTATATATTATATTTTATTATGTAAATATCTCAGCAAAATTTACATAGACCATACGCCAAACGGACATGACGAAGCTTAATCCAAGCGGCCATAAGTTGATTTCCCCATACTCACATTATACATGCAACTATTAATTTGGTATGGACAACATGGCGTTGTGGAGCTTTCATAATTACTAACCGTTGTTCAAATAAACCTCCGTAAATTTGTAATCGCAATAAAATGCAAACCTAGCAATGAAAACTAATAGCACATAAACAATTTAGTAAGTTAATTGAGTTTAATTTATAACTATAAAGAAAACATCACGTGCGCTACAAACTAATTTATATCTATTTATAATCAAGCAAAAGAGAAAAAATATGATATTACATAAAAAGATGATGAGAATGTGCTTTTCAAGTCAAATTATTTATTGATCCATAGACGCAAAAATAGCAATGAATGGATTTTGAGTCAAAGAGATCGTGACATATGAAGTTGTAACAAATTGTTGTATATTTGATTTTCTCACATGCATAATGTCCATCCATATCTTTGTATATGTCTCTTTTCCATACTATTTCAAGTATTTTGAAATATTACACCTAGGGTCGCCACTGGGGTAGTGTCGTAGTGGAGAAAGATCTCGTTCCTCATAATAGAGACTCGAGTTCAAAATCCCTATGAACATGCTCTAGCGGTCCTTGATCCCACATAGACTAGTCTATGCGTGAGTTCATAGTATCATTTTTTTACTATTGTATGGGAGAAGGTAAGGGTAACGAGAGAATAGCGTGAATCATAAGCTGGCTAATTATCCTTATCCTTACCTGCTATCCAAAGGTGGGTAAAGGTAAAGATAAACTCTTACCTTCTCCATACCCTCCCAGTTTGTAGTTCAATTTAAGCACCTATAACAACAATTAAAGATTCTCTTCGGCAATCATTTGACTTGAAAATTATCAAAAAGAAAAATCCAACATCATTTGTTACCAAACAAAGATTGTGGGATGCCATTTCCTTCATCAAATGAAAATAGTGAATGGTTAAATAGAATGTGAGACCACACTGCATCCACGTTACACATAAATTGGTTTCATTCCATTGTTAGAGACCTTTTGACATCTATGTCTTTAAACTAATGGTCATGAATTTATGTTGAAAGTGACCGTCATACCAGTAGAAGGGAGAAAATACAATGTAACATCTTATTATTCTTTCTTTTTCCTGATAAAGCATTCATTCATATCTACAAAAATAAGTTTTCACAATATGCAAAGACTAACTAGGAGTTAAAAGAGTAGGACAAAGGTGGTTAGTGGATTCTATTTGGGATAAGACATGGTCGTTATGACGGTCATAGAAGTATTGAAAGAAAAGAGGGGGAGACCCCATATGACAATCCCCAAGCAAGAAAGTAAAGTAAATATAAATAGAAGATAGACTAAGTTAAACTGCCATGATCAAGCAACAACATCAGAAGCATGTCAGAGAGACTTGATTGAGAAAGGTCCCTTGTGTGTGCTGTAAGCATGCAAGAGAGACTTTATCGAGAACGGTCCCTTGTATGTACCATAAGCATTATCAACCATGTTGTATGAGTGCAAGCCAAGCATTCAATGTCATGGCGGAAAAAATCCGCATCGAGTATAAACAAGAGAGAAAGAGTTGTCTATAAAATAATATGACAGACCTGTTGGGAATAGGAAAGGGATTCCGGCCCATGCGTCCTAGTTGGATTTTTACTTAAGTAGGAGTTGGTTTGTGCTACCAATCTAAATAAGAGTTAAATCTAAAAGGGGAAAGAAGATGGCTCCCTATGTGCAATATGGAGTTGATGTAGGACTTGGACTAGGACTTGGACAAAGATTGCTACTTGCAACCACAGGCATGAAGGCCTATAAATAGAGGCCATGGGAGAGGCCATTGAGATCATCCCACCGGTTGAGGTGTGATCCCTCCAGTTGTTTGTTAATCCTTCTGTGGTAGAGGGTGCCAGATAACAAGAACAACTGGAGAAGCTCTCTTGGTAAATAAGAGAGGGTCAACGATTTTGTCTTGAAACAAAGTAGCGGTTGACAGTCGGTGACACATTGGGTAGACTGACAAAGAAACTCTCTTGGTTGATAAGAGAGAGCCAACGACTTTACCTTAAAGTAAAGTAGCACTTAGCAGTTACAAACGCAGTGTTGCCACAACGGCAACGGTCCGACCCAGTCAGCGGTCACAACGGCATCAAGCAGTCCCCAACAACGATAGTGGCCTCATGAGGAGATCAAGTAAAGGAGGTTTTGTATACAATGGGTGTGATTCTCCTCTTCCTCATATTTGTTCTCGTGTGGGGAGGGTTACCTAGATTTAGGGGGTAATTAAATCCAGGCAGTATGAGTTGCAATCTTAATTACATAGTGCTTGTTGGCTGGTATGGCCACGTGATTTTTCTATCCTTGTCTTGGGGAGAACTTTCCACGTTAAATCTGGTATTTCTTCTTTTGGTTTATATACTTGTCAGTAATGCTTCCACAATAAGTTTTCATCACATCTGGGACCATATCAGTACAACATCCCCAATAAGTAGTATTAGAGCGTAGGCTGCAGATACTGTTCTAGATGGAGAAGGATGAAGATGAGATGATGATAAAGTTGACAAGCACAAATTGGTAGATTTGAAAACCCAAGATGGAGGATATTCTCTATTTTAAAGATCTATACGATCCAATAGAGGGACAAAAGCCAGAGAGTACGCCTGATGTGGACTGGAAGAAATTAAATAGAAAGACTGTTGGAACAGTTTGAAAGTGGCTTGATATTTCTTTGTTCCATCACATCTCAGAAGAGACCAATGTCAAAGATCTGTGGGAGAAGCTCAAGAAGTTATATGAGTAGAAGACTGTCACAAATAAAGCTTTCTTGATTAGAAAGTTGGTGAACGTCAAGTACCAGGACATTACAAGCATTGTCGAGCATATGAATGAATTCCAAAGCCTTATAAATCAACTGGGATCTATGAAGATGGTTCTTGATGATGAACTCTAGGCTCTACTTCTTCTAGGATCATTACCTAACAGTTGGGAGACACTCATAGTGATAGTCAACATTTTGAATAGGAAGGCAAGTTGACACTTGACCAGATGAAGAGCAGTCTACTGAATGAAAAGACTCGACAACAAGCCTCAAGTGATAGTGGATTAGAGGTGCACTTCATAGAGAGTAGAGGCATTGATAGAGCGAGAGACTGTGGAAGATCCAAGAGCCGTAGTGACTCCCAGAATCGTGAGAAGTCTCATGGTATATCCAAGTCGAAGAGTAGTAGAGGGTGCTTCCATTGTGACAAGACAAGTAATTTCAAAAGGAATTGCAAGGTTTGAAAAAAGAAACATGGGTCTGAAGTCAAAGACAAGCCAGATGACGAAAAGAATACTTCAATGGAAATCTCATATGATAGGGACAATGACGATGATGTGGTCTTAACAGTCTAAGAGTAGTGTTTGCATGATGAGGATGATGATACTGAGTTAGTGGTGGATAATGTAGCTTCTTATCATGTTTCACCAAGTAAGGAATTCTTTACTTCATACAGGAGGGGAGATTTTGGGAGGGTGAACATGTGAAATTCTAGCTTCTCTAGAATTATCAGGATTGGAGACATTTGTGTTCAAATAAGTATTAGTTGCACGCTCATACTAAAGGATGTTCATCACATTCCAGATTTGTGGTTGAGTTTGATATCTGGCTCATTCTTTGATAGAGAAGGTTGTCATCTAGATTTTGGTGGTGGAAAATGCAAGATCACAAAGGGAGCTTTGGTTATTGTACGAGGCAGATTGTGTCGTACATTGTATAAGATGCAACTTAAAGTGCTCAAAGGCGGTTATATACATGCAGTTGAGGATTACCAGATAGATCTATAATACAGATGACTAGGACACATGAGCGAGAAAGGCATGAAGCTTTTTTCAAAGAAGAGATTGATTCCTTATGGCAAGGATACTGGTCTCAATTCATGTAATGAATGTCAGACAGGAAAGCATCGATGTGTTTCTTTCAAGAGAAGATCAAAGGACAAGTCACAACTTCTATAGCTGGTTCATTCAGATGTCTGTGGTCCATTTGAGGTGGCTTCACTAGGTGGAAATAGGTATTTTGTCACATTCATTGATGATGGATCTAGGAAGGTGTGGGCATACTTGCTAAAGACCAAGGATCATGTCTTTCAGTGTTTGGTGGAGCGGGAGACAGAGAAAAAGATGAAGTGTCTCTACATGGACAATGGAGAAGAGTACACCTCCAGGGAGTTCCAGGATTATAGTGTGTAACACGGAATACATCATGAAAGGATAGAGCTTGACACACCACAACATAATGGTACAGTTGAGAGAATGAGCCATACCATATTGGAGAAATTTAGATGCATGTTGAAGACTGCAAAGTTGCCAAAGACATTATGGGGCGAGGCAGTGCGTACTGCCTGCTATCTAACTAATCGATCTCCATTAGTTCCTTTGGGGTTTAATATACCTGAGAAGCCATGGACAGGAAAGGATGCATCATATGCTCATCTATGAGTATTTGGGTGCAAGGCTTATGCACATGTTCCAAAGGAAAAGAGGTAAAAGGTGGATGATAAAGAGGTGCCATGTATCTTTCTTGGCTATGGAGATCATCAATTTGTCTACAGGTTATGGGATCCTGTAAAAAGGACCACGAGTAGACATAGAGATGTAACTTTATGTGAGATTTGAGTAGTTACAGAGCCTAAGAGTGATTATGTAAAGGCTGCAACATCAGGTGATAGTTCTTCTGATGATGATTATAAAGATGCTCCAGCTTCTTCACGGGTGCAAACTTTAGTTGATGAAGAAGAGCAGTAAGATGGCCCTATGAAGTATAGTGAGAGCATGCAGATTGTTCTTGTTCTAGATGTGCAATTGAGTGATTCAGATCCACAATTAGAGACTTGTGGGGGGGGGGGCAAGATCGTTACCAGGAAGATTCCTCATAACCGCAGTTGAGGAGGTCTAACAAAGTTTATCATCCTTCATCTAGATATCTGGCATCTCAGTATATTCTCCTTACTGATCAGGGGGAGCCAGAGACTTATCATGAGGTACAAACTCATATAGATAAAGCACAGTGGCATCAGGCTATGTAAGAGGATATGTCTTCTTTGTAGAAGAATGATACCTATGAGCTTGTGGTGCTTACCAAGGGCCAGAAAGCACTAAAGAACAAGTGGGTCTACATGATGAAGAGAGATGCCAACAACATAGATCAAGATTCTAATGAGAAGATATAAGGACATGGGGAGCATCATTAGAAGATTTCTGAACCTTGGTACAAAAGTTCAAAAATAAGGTTTTCATCCAGGATGACTCAACATACCAGTCAGGGGGAGCCAGCAAAGTTCCATGTGTGGGCTTGGAGAGATAAGTGGCAGAGCCATGATATTTTTTCTCATTTTCTTGGAAACAAAATGAAGTTAGGATGCCACTTAAAGAAGATGGATGAAAGCTACAGGATGATGACATGCCTGAGGACAATGGATCCATCACATGTGGTGATGGGGTCCACAAGCTACTCCAGATGAATGCTGAAGACCACATCTCCCTCATGGATCGAAGGGGGATATTGTTGGGAATAGGAAAGGGATTCTGACCCATGCGTCCTAGTTGAATTTGCACTTAAAGTAGGAGTTGGCTTGTGCTACCAATCCAAATAGGAGTCAAATCTAAAAGGGGAAAGAAGATGGCTCCCTATGTGCAACATGGAGTTGAAGTAGGACTTGGACTAGGACTTGGGAAAGGATTCCTACTTGCAACCACAGACATGAAGGCCTATAAATAGAGGCCATGGGGGAGGCCATTGAGATCATCCCACCAGTTGAGGTGTGATCCCTCCAGTTGTTTGTTGGTGCCTTCTATGGTAGAGGGTGCAAGATAACAAGAACAACTAGAGGAGCTCTCTTGGTAAATAAAAGAGGGTCAACGACTTTTCCTTGAAATAAAGTAGCAGCTAACAGTCAGTGACACATTGGGTGCACTAATAGAGAAACTCTCTTGGCTGACAAGAGAAGGCCAACGACTTTGCCTTGAAGCAAAGTAGCAGTTGGTGGTTAGAGACGTAGTGTTTCCACATCGATAATGGTCTGGCCTAGACAACAGTCACAACATCATCAATCAGTCCTCAAAAATGACAATGACCTCATGAGGAGATCAAGTAAAGAAGGAGGTTTTGTATACACTGGGTGTGATTCTCTTCTTCCTCATCTTTATTCTCGTGTGGGGAGGGCTACCTGGATTTAGGGGGTAATTAAATCCAAACAATGTGAGTTGTAATCTTAATTACATAGTGCTTGTTGGCTGGTATTGTCATGTAGTCTCTCTCCTTGTCTTGGGGAGAGTTTTCCATATTAAATCTGGTGTTTCTTCTTTGGATTTATATGCTTGTCAGTAATTCTTCCTCAATAAGTTTTCATCACATCTATGACTATATCCATACAACATCCCCAACAAGATCCTCGAGAAGAAATAGGTGAATTTGAAAAAAAATGTTGTTCACTTTCAGTCTAAATGGACCAAAAAATCAAACTAATAGGAAGACTTGAGTTATAAGAAGAGGTATGATCTGCAACACCAAGGTAGATTTTATGGTGATTCAATATAGAAACATCTGAAAAAAGTTCATCACATGGAAAGAAGTGTGACCAAATATGATTACTAAATGGACAAGTAATTGATACATTATGGCAATCTTTTAAGTTCTCAAATCACATTAATCAAAGGCGAGGTCATAGAAAACCCATAGTGTGTCAGTGGGTGCCAACTATGATACATTTGTATCCTATCAACTAGATGAGAGGGAGAGCTTTTGGTCCATAATTTTTCTATTAAGTACTTATCAATAACTAATAAAGTGTAGTCTTTGTATGCCCACTTATAGACACAAAAATGAGGCACTACATAGTGGCCTTGCTTCCAGACCCCACAATCTTTTTACTACAATATACCCGTATAGATCTTAATAAAAAAATGGCCATCGACACTGATGAGACATTAGTAGTACCCTATCTAAAACATAAAAATTTAATAAAATGGATGAATTTTTTCATATTATGTCACATTAAATATTTCAAATATCCAACAAATATAAAGACTGTGTTGCAAATAATAAATTTCTTTAAATCAAATGGACCAAATCTAAAACTATGCCACTTCAAAAACTAATTTGATGTTTTGAAATTTTTTATTTAAAATTGTAGTATTACTTATGTAGAGATATTGAAGTACAATGAACATTAAATTGGTTATAGGAATACTGAACAATAATACCATGGTCCCATAAAATGTTCAAAGACACTCATAAACCATCAAAATAAATATTTTTAGATCAAACAAATGAATGTAGAGCTTGATAGAAATGTGAAAGACACCCATATTCACAATTTTAAATCCACAATTTTGGGAGACATACCATGAAATGTTAAGTTGGAGGAGCAAGTTCCTCATTTTCTATAGACTTTTATTTTCTACCTTTGGTGAATCAAGTGACCTCGTTATTTCTGTGGAGGATTTTCTTTTCTCCCTTTGGTGAATAAATCCTTCCAATAAACTAATGGGAAAATCCAATATGGTTATACTAATGCATTTTTATTTCTTGATTAACACCCTCTATATTTTGTTGGTGAATATGCTTGAAGATTAGTGTATTGTTATTAATAGTATTTCTCACATGGGTTCCTCTTGTGAGTTTCTTTTAGTTTCTCTTGAATATTATCTCACTTTTACCAAATGTTCTTTAGATTTTTATATAATTACACACATATGTTTTTATCGTGAGTCAATCATGCATTTTGTGTTAAATCAATTGATATAAAGAGAAAAATCATGCCCATTTATTATCTTTTTATTTTCCGGGTACCATTTTCTTTCACCACGTCTTTGATATATTTTCATGGGATACAATAATCTTAAATTACAAACTTTTCCTTTGGTAGGAAATACCTCTGATTTAAAAGGTGTTTTTGAAGTTTCCAACACCTTACTAGTTGTATGCTGACATCTTACATGGATTTTGCATCAATAATTATGAGACATTTATGATGTATTTTCAACACATTTAATCCTTAACTAGAATACCATTCATAACTCCTTTCTTTGTTTATTCAAATTTTATAATGTACTAAGGGTGTCCACAAATCCTTTTGGGCTAAACATTTGATATTTTCCCTTAGACACACTAGCTTGGGGTCAAAGTTCACATTAGCATCTGATGCGTGTCGTTTACACACCAAATCACTAGGAGGGGAATACTAGAGTTTAACCTTTAAATGGTTAACAACTCGTAACTGAGTTGTTATGAGTATAGAAAGGTATTGATCCCAAAGGACGCCATTTTTAAGCTTTGATCTAAATAAATTTGAACGAACAAAAGGTAAATTCTAGTTTGAAAAGGTTGACTAAAACTAAAGTGGAAATGAAAAGTGCAGAATAAAAAATAGTTGATCAAACAATACAAGATATTGGGGGTTCGGAGAATTACCACTGAAAACCATGCTTTTACTTATCCAGTTCAACTCGTAAATTTTAAAGATTAAATTAGGATTATGTGGATTTGTGTCCTATTGAAGCAAATTTTTTTAAAAGGGTCATACTTCTCTCAAACCCAAAGTAACAACATTTGAGGATCCTCGTCCAACCATCCAACAAAATTCTATCAGTGGATAGCGTCAAGAATATGTGATTTCCAATCTGATGTTCAAACTTATGAGTTAGATGATCACATCACCACAAGCTATAACAAATAAGACAAACTGGGTAGGAAGATCTCTCAACCAGGTGGTTGTGTCAAAAGATTATGGGTTCATTCTTGTTGAGATCCACGGTCTCGACAATCCCACAAGAATATAATATGTCTAACCATAATGAGTGTAAGATCGAATGGAGAAAAAAAAATCACGATTAGATTATTATGGGTTCACTCTTGTGGGGATCCAAGGTTTTGTCACCCGAAACGAATATATCTATCTAACAATATATCAGGGAAAAAATGGTTGAAAACTATTTGTTCACTAATACATTGGAGTCAAATACAATAAAGTAAAGAATATGTTATTGGGCTACTCCCTATGCCCAAGTAAGAAACCACTCAGACATAATACAAAAGAGAATAAGAACAAACCCAGAGGGGGCTCTAGAGGATAAAACACTTGCCTTTGTCTTTAGAGTCCCCCCTTTAAAACCCTAGAGGAATAGATGTTGGAGGTGGCTAGATTGCCTGATCCAGGGTGCTAGTTGGTCAACTAAAATTAATCACTTGCTTCAGCCCAAAGTCACATTGGCCAAACCTTGAATAAATTGATAACTTTGTCATTTCAACATTTGACCGAGTATTGAATGCGATTCTATGATTGGGATGATGAGTCGATCAAATGATCCGTAAACATTTACTTTGATTTCTTCCATTTCATTTGAAGTAATGACCTTTTCCAAATCTGAGTTTGAATGACACTTTACCTACATTCTTTTCTCCACACAAAAGGATATGGCATTGGCCACCTTTGGTGCCTGGTCAAAGGAAAATCTTTAAAAATATTAATTTCATGCCCCAAATAAAAATGAAGAAATTTATTGTATTTCCTTCCTTTAATTACTCTGACCGCTCATTAACTTCTTTAATTATCCTTGTTGGTATGTATGCCCAGAGAGACAATCATATGATGATTGGATTAGCATATATTCTGATTGATTTGATAAACATCGAAGGAAAGCTTCCAATTTATTCTAGCTCAATCGATTATGAGATAAATGATGGAGCAGAATGAATGTCTAAAGAATGACAATACTCAATGACGTATGTCTTCGGGCTGAGGACCTGAAAAATGAGATCATACGGATGCTAAGTGTATGTACATTCTTGTTATGTCCCTAGTCAGATGTCATTTTGGAAGGTTGATAGACAACAATGACACATCAAGACTAGTGTGTGTTGGTTGGTGACAAGATCTCATTAGTCATGATATGTGATATCAAACCAAGAACATAGATACATGTTAGAGAACAGTGTATTGGACATACCCACCATGAGAGTGATACATGGAACCATGACATGGTAGTCAGAATCATCTCTCATAGTGATGGTGGTGATTGTGATTTTTAGACCTGAATTCACTGTACTTGTCAAATGTGATTGGGTACACTTTGACATCATCAAACACAGTCCTGAAACATGGGTTGTTATAACGGTGATGATTGGGTGGATTTGACGCATGAGATAGACTATGAGTGATAGATATGGGATTTGTCCCTCCTAAGGGAGTATGATGTCCAAGCCACTTGATAAGTGAGACTGAGAAAGGCATGCACACGCACATGTGAATCAATATATGATATTGATGTCACACAAATCTCAGACAGTCTCCTCTAGTTCTAGAAACATGAATGAACATTGACAGATTGACAACTCCATGCCTTGAGTTGATTGAGGATATCAAAAACAAAGGAATTATTCATTCACTAAAACACCAATCACAGACTATAGGATTGAAAGTTTTTCTCCAACTTTCCTTTTCACTTGGGTAGCACTGATGTGTGACTAGGCACCACTCTTTACTTGTGATGCCATAAGTGAGTTATGGACATTCACTGCCAATGTGAAATGGGACCTATAGGGTCACACACAAAGGATTTACCTGGAAGAGGTGTTTATTTCATGAGTGATGTTTGGATTGTTTACTAAAGTGTTTAGGTACTCAATCAAACATTCAATCAATAGACTTAACTCAGAACCATCAAGTTCAAGTTTTGAACCAACTTATTTTAGTGTTAGATTGATTGAGAACTGAATTGACTATGTTCTGCACAATCTGGACCACCAACGAACTGGTTATCTGGGTGAACTAATTGGCTCATGGTCAGTGAGATGACTGGTTCACTTTGGTGAACCGATTGGTTCAACTGGACCAAACAAGCAGTGTTGAGTTATCCTGGTTTGTGAGAAAAGTTTTTCATTTCACTTATTCAATTCGATTGGGACAAGAATTAATCTTTGCATTAGTTGGAAATGAAATAGGAACGTCAATTGTAGGCAAGTATGGGAAGTGAACCAACTGATTTGGATGTCAGATTGATTGAGAACTGAATTGACTATGTTCTGCACAATCTAGACCACCAACTGACCGGTTCACTAGGTGAATCGATCGACTCATGGCTAGTAAGATGACCAGTTCATTCTAGTGAACCGATCAGTTTAGCTGTCCAAATGAGTAATGTTGGATTGTCCCAATTTGTGAAAAAAAGTTTTTTGTTTTACATATTCAATTTGATTGGGACACGAATTAATATTTGCTCATCCCTCTTTAGGGGGGCTTCCGCTCTGCCCACTCTCAAGAATTCCCCGGTAGCCACTGCTGGGGGGAGGGAGCGCTGGTTCAGTGCTTTCCTCCCCCTGGCGCTCTTCGTCTTCAGTAAGGATTCTAGTTTGTAGGCTTTTGCAGTCCGTAGAGAAAGGGAGCTTCTCTGGTTGCTCATCTGAGGCTGATCTTGGCTTGGCTATGGGAAAGGCATGATGAGCGGCTCATAGCCTGGATCTGGATTGCATGTGGCAGCTCGACCAAGTCGACTCCAGTCTATTAATAGGGATGGACGGAGAGGAGCTGCTCTTCTGGATCTAGCTCAACCGTTTTGTCACCGCAGGCGGAGCAAGGGATCTCGATCTCCTTCTCCTTCTTGTTCCTTCTCCTCGAGCTGAGAGCTGGCCTCATCCATCGCAATGGAGGTGATGAGTCATCTTTGACTCCACCTCGCCTTGCACTGCCAGCGGGAGCCCCTTCTTCTCTGGATCAGGGTATCCCATCACAGTGGATGGGTGGTTTCCAGGTTGTCTCCACCGAGCCATGGATAGCCCTCGCGGGCTTAGATCCAGATTGTCTTCTGCAGCGGGACAGGTGGTTGAGCCTTCGTGCTCTATTCCACATATGGTGGTCGTTCCAGGAAGATGGCTTTGCTGTAGATGTGGGGGGTTGTGAGTCAATCGGCAGCACCAAGAGGGGGCTTCTGCTCCCGATCCAGTCTTCTCATCAATGCCTGGCTCTGGCTGGGAAAGGGATGAGCTCAGGAGGTGATCGTTGACTTGCTGGTTATCGACGGTTTGCCCCTTTGGGCAAGGGAACAAGCAGGTGGATGGGCTCCATGAGGATAGCCACAACTAATCCTAGACTATCGCCACAAGCTCCTCATGAGGTGCTGCTTCGACACCGAGCCCACTCATTTGGGCTTTCCTGCTGATGCATGGCAATGCACGGTCTGGGTTAAGGGGGGCATTCTTCTCTTATTCCTCGATCTCCTATGCTTCGTGAAGGAACACCCTCGTGGTGTTTGAAGATACGCCTCTTCTAGACAGTAGAGTGAGATTGCCCAGATTCACTTCCAATGGTGGAATCTCTGCCTCCTTCTTCCTTCCACTAATTTCAGGGAATGATTGTATTGATATGTGTGAGGGAGGCTTGGTGGGCAGGTGTTTTGCCTTTGGTTGTCTGTTGTCCTTGGTTTTCTTCACGATAGATGTTTGGCAGGGTGTAGGTTGCTTTTGCAGCTGGTGGTTCACCCTTCGGGTGCTTGTGGGGTGTTGTTGTGCAAACAACAACATTCGACGCTTGGTCTCTGGTTCTTGCATAAAGAAATATCTAGGTCCTCTTAGTGGTTTCCTTTGCTTATTGCCAGAAACTCGTAGACCTGGATGATAGCAGTGGAGGTTCCTGCTATATTGCTCCTGAGTTTCACAGGTTGCTGAAGTGATGTTTCGGCTGCCCATATTGCCACAATTTCAGAGGACGGGTCTATTGCCAGTGTTGTCATGTGTAATTTGGATAGTCGTTTTAGTTTCTCTGTTATCTCTTGAGTTAGTATTGGGGGTTTGTTTTCTTCTTTTATCTAGGTAGATGGCTACTGCGTAGCTTGTATTTAGTTTGTTTCTCTAGTTGTTTGGATGTATTCATCCAGGGATGTATTGGGGGCGCAAACTCTTTTGTACCCAAAGTTTTGGTAATACAGTAACACGCTTTTTGGACCGACCAAAAAAAAGAAATGAATAAGGAAAGTCAATTGGAGGCAAGTCTGGGAAGTGAAATGACCGGTTCACTAAGAGAACCGACCAGTTCATGCTCCCAACCGACCGGTTCACAAGTGAACCAATTGGCTCACATTGCCAAATGACTGTTTTAATTATGAAATGACCGGTTTGCCTACCACAGTGCAAATTATTCATAGAAATTCCAGACCCTTCTACTCCCGTACAGACTGGGAACCCTAACCCTGCCCTCTACTATAAATAGAGGGGTACAGGGGGCTTCTCTAGAGACACAACTCAGTCCATAAATTGCTCTGCAAAGTTGTTTTCCTCTCTAGTTGTAGTAACCGAGAGAGCCCAAGCAAGTTCTACCCGTCCAGGGAGGAACAACAAGGGAAAGACAAATGCAGAAAAGCAATTGGTTGTGGGAGAGTGTGTCGGTGACTAGTACGCCGATAGAAGGGGACAAGTCCTTCTAGTTTATTCTTTAGGATGACTAGAGTTCCTGGTAGTCTATGTGGACTATCTATAGAGATGGGAGACTTCTGCTACTCAGGAGGACGACTGTCAACCGCAGTCTGGGTCAAGACCAAGAGCTACACGGATTCCTCGAAGATAGGTTGTTGAAGACCATACTAGCTATGAGGTATTATCACTGAGCAAGCCCCAGGACCATGTATATCTCGCTAAAACCATCCTTCCCATTACATAGATGTTGATGTGATTTTCTGGTTAAGGGTTTATGGTCAAGTAATTTTTTTGTTTCCGCTGCCGACTCCAACCATGTAAAACCAACACTCCTTACTACAAATTTTTTTATAGAACTTTCAAGCATATTTTGATCTCATCACAAGTTCCAAATTTACCCAAAAGTATTTTCTTCATTTAGGCAATTAAATTCCCTTTCCAACTCATATTTGAACATAAATTTGGAGTTCATATACAAAAGATATAACGATTTTGGTATGGATCATATATATAAATCAAGCACTATAAGAAATTGTGCAAACATATTGTAAGAGTATTTGATCTTTAGAGTGATTAGGATATTTTTGTTCAAATTCCAAGAAAATATAATCAAAACTACAATTAAAGAGAGAAAACTAAATAAGACAATAACTTATAAAACTAGGAAAATAATAAAAAATCCTAAGTATCTAAAAGATATAAATAAAATGGATAAATATATAGTAATGGACGCCCATCAAGCACTCCCAAAGGTGACTTTGAGGGTGATCAACGACACGAATTCCCTATCTAATGGAGCAATCCAAGAAAATGAGGTGAATCCAATGGCCTCAAAGGGAATCCATCTTCTTCAGAGCCCTCTACTTAGATCTAGATGTAGGAGGTGATTTTGAGAAATGAAGGGTCCTTCATCCTTCATCCTCAACAATTTCAATCGTAAGGGAAGTTAAGATCTATTCAGACATGTTTAAGGAGAATCCTTAACTAATACTATTATTCTTCGCAAGACATACATCAAGATTTTTGATGGAGAGTTGAGGTATCCTAAGTTCATTGTGGAAAGAAACTTGTCTAGATGGAGATGAGCTGCAACTGGTTACATTGTCAGCTTAAATCCCCACTGGCAGTGCCTGGTGATTCATATAGAAAAAATATGGAATGTCAAGGGTTCCATTGAAGTCAGATCCCATGGGAGAGGCTTCTTTCTGATCCTCTTTTCTAACAACAAAGATATGGCCAATTCCTTAGAAGGGGGCCCTTGGTTCGTCACAAGAAAGTCTCTTATCATTAAGAAATGGGAAAGGGGAGAGCCCATGGAGAAACTGAAGCTAGATGAAATTATGGTGTGGATCAAAATTTTTGATCTCCCCTTAGAGTTATGGGATCTAGAGATGTTAATTGCATTGGGTCCTTTTTGGGAAAGCATGTATGTTTGGGTAAATTGACAATGGAATTCAGGAGATTAGAATTCACTCTCCTTAGGTTCTAATCCTAGTAGATTTTAACCTCCCAAAGGAACTACATACTCAAGGTGAAGATGGCCACTCAGATACAATTTCCTTTTAGTAAGAGTGGGAGTCGAGTGGGTGTCTTCATTGTGATAATTTCAATCATGGATCAAACCTATGCTCTTATGCTCATATCAAGGATTCAAAACTAGAAGTGGAAAAGGAAAAAGTTTGGATCCCAACGAATATAAATTCAAATCTCCCTATTGATGAAGTTGATGAGTTCATCAATGTTGTCACATAATTTTCTTTGAGCTTTGAAGATGGAAGTTCTTCTGAAGTTGATGCAGTCCTTCCTATGTAGGTGTTATGTAATATAGTAGGGATTCAGTCAGTTCAACATGCCCCTCCTGACCCAGCCACAAGAAGAAGCCAGAGAAATTCTTCTAACCCATCTACTCCTACTCAACATGTGTGAAAGACTCATAACATGAAACCTAAGTCCCCACCAAAATTTCATATTAATAGTGTGAGTTCGGTTAGAAATATTCAACTATCCCGAAACACATTTTCCTTGCTTGAGAAACTCAATGACGGAGACTCTCTCCACCTGAGAGGTGGAAAAGATCCAGATAGACCCCCAAATGGATAACACTCTTTCCATAGTTGCTTAGAATGTGAGAGGTTCCCATAACAGGCTCTCACGTATAAGGGAAGAGATGGTCAAAGTCAATGTGTACATTTACATCATTCTAGAATCAAGGATTCAATCGTAAAAAAATATTCAACTATTAATTATATTTGGAGAGGTGACAACTTAATTTCCAATTATTAATTCTATTCCTATACTCATTTTCTTATTCTCTAAAAAGATAGTTCTCTTTGTGTCAACAAAATCTCATACACCGAATAGATTCTTCATTGCCTGGTTAGTAGAGACAATGTGATTTTTCCTTATCTGTCGTCTATGGAGCTAATGATAATTATGATAGAGTATCTTTATGGGATATTTTGAGCCTTCTCAAAATATCTACTCCTGGTCTATGGTGTATTCATGGTGATTTTAAATTTTGTTAGATTAAATTGCAAGAAATTAGGGAATCACCCTTTGTCTGCAAAGAGCATGGAAGATTTCAGCAAAGCTTTATATGACATTGATCTTTTAGAGATTGTCACTAAAGACCCTTATTATACCCGAGGTAGTAGAAGCAAGAAAGGTAACGACACCATCTCAAAAATAGATCGTATGTTATCCAATATTGAATTCCTCAACCTTTTTCCAAATTCTTGGGGGTGAAGTTAGCAGTTCCTTTGTTAGTGATCACCGCATCATAGCTATTCATATTATTAGTTCTAAAAAGAGCAAAACTCCCTTCAGATTCATTAACAATTGTGTGAACCATGAAGGGTTCTTTGACATTGTGAAGAATATATGGAATATTCAACCCTTTGTGGGCTCTCCCATGTATAGATTATATAGTAAACTCAATGACTTAAGATCTAACTTGCTTGAATGGAATAATATATCTATTGGTAATTGTGATGCCCTGTCATGCCACAAAGCGAGATCACTTAAAACCAAACACAAAAATAACACTAAGCAAGTGGATTACCATAAAACATATGTAATTAAACCGATTATATTAAAACACCGTCAACCAAAAAATCATTACATAAGAGTCCACAAAGTATTCCACATGCAGCACATAACATATCACATGGTGTTTACATCAATGTAAGTCAACGTCCCTATCATCAATCTATTATGTAAGATACTGGTTCGACATATATACACATGTACTTCTATCATAAATATACAATCATGGCACATAGTCCAAAACCTCGTATAAGTCATATAACCAAAAAATGTCTCAAAGACACCCCAAGGACCTAAGTGCACATGGACGACTCTAGAACTTTAACACCGAAAGACTAGAAGCACATCCAACCTTATCAACTACTACTCTTGTTTCTACTCTTCCTTAGTTGTACAACATCTACCTCTTCGTTCATGGTCACCTAAATGATGTAGAAACCCATGGGGTGAGACCAAATGTCCCTGTGAGATATATAACTCTCCACCAATGATATTAAAGCACAAATAAGCTAAGCATGTAAAAATAAGCAGATAATTAACGTAAGCTAGAAAGTTGAATAAATTTATCTAAATGATATGTATTCCATAGATAAAGCAGATTAAACAAGACTAGGAACCTACTACTGAATAGTAGATCAAGTTATATTCTAAAAAGGAATATGAAGAACATGTATAACATTTGATTCCTCTTACCGCATTATAATTCAAGAATTCAGTAGAAAGGTAAGGAAAGGCTCAACCAATGCGAGACATATGTCACCCTAAGCACGTATACTACATGACTGTATTATGTCTTTTATTTTGCCCTGAGGATTTGAGTCGTACCACCCAATTCCAAGTGCCCCATGCAAAGGGCAACTGAAGATGCCATACAAGGTCCATGGAAGAGCCAAAATCCATGACCTCTCCAACACCTCTTGGTCAGTACAAGAGAACATTGCAGAGACATACCAGTCAATTGCAAGAGAGTGACATATGGTCACAAAAAGGATCGGCTCATGCATGGGCATCCATATAAAACACCTAGCCCACCTTGGTATAGGTAACAACACTAGAAGAATAGGCTCAGGCATGGCCGTATAAAAGAAGGAGTGACTCACTCATGGCCATCCATATCATAAGGAGATCGGCTCACGCATGGACATATCACACAACTTGTAATTGTGGACGCAAGCAGATACTCGACTTGCACCCCTACATATTAAAAAATATGCACTCCAAGTTAAACTCGTTTCACCAATCCGAAAAATAAAGTTGTCACTAGAATTAGATCTATGGCATAGGGGAAACTATATGATTAGGTTTCACTTGATTAGTTAGACAATTGAGTGACTTTTAGCATCAATCAAGTTACAACGTATATATCTAAAATAAACTCTACATGATTAAGGGTGTGTTGCAATTTTAGAAGATATAAAATGTACAAGGTGTGAACTTGTCACACAACTACGACATAGTACTCTAAGCTTTTCCATTAGGCAATCATCAATGTAACATATCATCATGGATCTCAATCCCTTAATCACGTCACTTGAGGATATCACCTTTCAATAGGCATGAAGCCATCACCATGTCATAGGACCTATCATATTAAGCATTACATGTTCATCTTAACATTATTGCCGCATTAGTGTGAATAAGCACACCCATGTATCACATAATCATCACCATAGCATACAAAAGCCATGGCAAACATATCACCTGCAAGGTTAGGGCTTATAAACAAGAGAGAGAAAACATTCTATATGATGAACATCTCATGAGAGAAAACAAACACATAATTCAGCATTAGGGTTAGGGTTCCAAGCTTTAGTCGATTAGGGTTTTATAGGTACATATAAGTACTAAACCCTAGATATAGAATCTCCCACATTCTTGGAATAGTTAGGGTTAAGAAGCATGATAAGGTTAAGCAAGCAACTATCCACATAGAACTATACATGGCTCAAACATTATGTATACCAATGCATTGATTAAGGGTCAAACATGTGACTCAACCAACCATCAACCAGGTGTCGCGACCACCACCTTGCATGGGTCACAACCACCACCATGAACATGTTGCGACTACCATCAACCATGGTGTTACAACTGCGGTCAACCTATTTCATGTCATAACTTCGACACACCAAGGGTGTACCATGTCTCGACCCATAAGCAACCAAGCCACGTCTACCTAGAGTTAGGGTTTCACCCACCCGAGGAAGCATGTCGTGACCCAAGAACTAGGATCATATCGACCCGTGATAAAGGCATAACTCAAGACCAAGCCATGTTGCGACCAACCAAGGAAAAGGGAAACTTGTCAACCAAACCAAGGTGTGTTTCAACCCTCAAGGAAGTAGGTTTCACAACCATCAAGGAGAAGGATGCTGCGACCTCCACAAGGTCAGTTGTCGTGACCCAAAACCTCAACCCAAAGAGATGTCATGACCCAAGACAAAACAAGGAATGGTGACCACCAAGGGTCAAGCCACCACTAAGAATAAGAACCAAGATCAAACCAAGGTCAAAATAGAGATAACACATGGCTAAAATAGGTGACACAATAAGTGAAACCCATCTTCACTATAGAGGAAAACCTCATGCAAAATGGTCATCAAACCCTAAAACAAACTTCATGAAACCACCATGAAAAAGAATCTCAATAAGGGAGAGAAACCAAGATCATCACCATCAAAACCCTCCCAAACTACATAGAACACTAAAACACTCGATCCTCATGCATGCAACTCAGCCATGGTCAAGAAAGGAAGTACAACCACCATGCACCACTAACACCACAAATCAGGTACAAAGGAATTAGGGTTTTGGATTATATCCAAACAAAACATGATCTCAACATCATCCAAGCTCTAAGGTCTATCAACATATACTTTCATGTTAAGGAAACATTTAGAGAGATAAATTAGTAACATGAAAGCATAAATAGTGCAAAAATAGAGGAGGTTAAGAGTTATATAACCTGCCTTAAAGAAGATCAACTCCAAGGAAGGCAAGCTCCAAACACACAGTCACCAAGGAAGATCAAGCTCCACCAAAAGCTCCACTTTTGACCACAAGATCACCTAAAGAAAGAGGAAATGACAAGGTCAAAGGATAGCTCAATAAAGAGGGAAAGATGTTCAAGGTTGAACCAAAAGAACAAAGGGGGAAAAGAGAGAAGAAACTCCCTCTCACTTGGGTGTCCCCTTGTCAAAACATAGCCTATTACCCTTGTGATGAGGGGCTTACTCTAAAAAATGACCATTGTCAAAATATGGTATAGGGCCAAGAAAAAAGGAAGAATATGGGGTAGAAGGTCTAAAGAAAACATTAACAAGGAATATAAACACTCACTAAGGTTGAAGATGACCAAGGATCACCACAAACACCACATGCAAGGGTTGAACCACCTCCAAAGCACCAAGAATAGATACTTCCTACTCCACCAAGTTCCAAGATTGTCCTATAAAGGAAGGAGAAAGAGGATGGCTAAAAAAGATCACTTGCATGGAGAGAAGAGGGTTTATATATCAAAGGAGGAGAGAGGTAGGGTAAGGGATGAGGTGTCAATGAAAGAAGGCCCCAAAGGGACACTTGTCCACTCAAGAAACTAACTTGCAACCACATAAAGCCCACATAAAAGAGATGTTGATACACTCTAGGTTGGATCTCGACCACCTAGGCCACCAAACCCTCATGTTATGACTACAAACACCAAGGGAACCAGTCATGGCCATGACACACCACCAGGGACCACTACGTCACGATACAAGGTCATCACAAACCCTAGGTCGAGACACTCTACACAAGAGCACCCATCTCGACCCAAGACACCAATGAACATATTGGTCATGAAAACCATACCTAGGGGATGTGTCTTGATCGTGGAACCCTCCAACCAGGCCCTAGGTCATGACCTAGGTCAAAACAAACCAATAAGGGTCACATGGTCAAGGCACACCAAACCCTAGAAAATCCTAATCACCA
Source organism: Alisma plantago-aquatica (assembly GCA_963693085.1). NCBI lineage: Eukaryota > Viridiplantae > Streptophyta > Magnoliopsida > Alismatales > Alismataceae > Alisma > Alisma plantago-aquatica. The sequence continues at coordinate 532,264,116 of OY856412.1, read as the reverse complement.
TTAAGGGTGATACCACTCAACTAAGGGTCCACCAAGGCACCCTAAAGCACCAAAACCTCCCTCATGAAGCCAAGAGAGAGAAGTAACATCTAGATGTAGAAAATTACAAGAATACCCCTTCAAATGGGTAATTTGCAATTTGCACCAAAACTAGCACAAACAACATCCAAACAAGCTCAAACTAGAGACTTAAGTTCTTTGCATGCTATAAGATCATATCAAAGGATAAGATCAAGGTTTGAAGCACAACATCAAGCCAAAACAAATAGGGTTAACCCAAAACATAGGTTTAGGGTCTTACAAGCCATAAACTGCTAACAAGGATTTCACCCCCAAAATCCTAAGCAAAAAGAGATGGGTACTTCTTCTACATCTCTTCCTCAAGCTCCCACATGGCTTCATCAATGCCATGGTGATGCCACAGAACCTTCACAAGAACTATGTACTTCTTCTTCAACTTCTTCACTCTCCTGTCAAGGATAAACACAGGCCCTTCAACATAGGACATGTCCTCATCAAGCTCAACCTCCATTGGCTACAAAACCAACTCGGTATCAGGGTGGCACTTCCTTAGCATAGACACATGGAACACTGGATGCAACCTATGCAACTCAGGTGGTAACTTGAACATGTAGGCCACCTTCCCAACATGTTCCACCACATGATAAGGTCCCATATAGTGGGGAGCCAACTTACCCTTCTTCTCAAACCTTAAAATACCCTTACAAGAAGAGACTTTGAGATACACCATGTCCCCACTTGAAACTCTAAGGGTATATGATGGTCATCAGCATATGACTTTTGTCTATCCTGAGATGATCTTAACTGCTATTGAATCACTTTGATCTTCTATGTTGTCTGTTGCACCAGCTCAGGACCAAGAAGTCGATATTCACCTGTCTCATACCAACACAACAGAGACCTACAATGTCTCCCTTACAACACCTCATATGGTGCCATGTTTATGCTCCTTTGATAACTGTTATTATACGCAAACTCTATCAGACTGAGGTGGATGTCCCTACTCCCTCAAAAATACAAGACACAAACCCCCAACAGGTCCTCCAAGGTCTATATGGTCCTCTCAGAATGACCATCTGTCTGTGGGTGGAAAGAAGTGTTAAATCTCAACTGCGTTCCCAAGGCTGTGTGCAAGCGCTCCTAAAAGAGACATGTGAACTGAGGACCTCTATATGATACGATGGTATCTGGGACACTGTGCAAACACACTATCTCATCCATGTAGATATGGGTGAGATTCTTTGCTAAAAATGTCATGTTCATAGGAAAGAAGTGTGCTGACTTTGTCAATCGGTCAACTATCACCCAAATGGAATTGTTTCCTTTGGTTGTCCTAGAAAGACAACCACAAAGTCCATTGTGACATGATCCCACTTCCACTGCGGTATGGGTAATGGCTACAACATCCCTGTAGGCTTCTGATGCTCTACCTTGACTTCCTGACACACTACACACTTGGGCACAAACTCAGCTACATCCCGCTTCAAGTGAGGACACCAATACAAATATTTAAGATTATGGTACATATTGGTGATACATGGGTGTATTGCATACATCAAATAGTGAGCCTCTTCCAAAACCATATTTCTCAAACTGTGAACATCAGGAGCCACAACTCTTCTGTGCTAACAAACTATCCCACCATCTGCCTCATAGAAGCCATCACACTTCTTGTTGCTGTACTCTGATCTTATCTATTGTATATCAACATCAACTTGTTGTGCCTCTTTGATATGTTGTCTCAATGTCGGCTTCACCTGCAACTATGCCAACAACCTTGCTAGCATAGACAACTCTAGCTTCACATTCATCTAATGCAAGGAGACCAACATGTCTCTCTTATGACACACCAAGGAGTTCACCTCTTTGATGATGATGACATCATCATAAGCACACACCTCCACAAATATCTATTGCAAACTGTTTCAACAAAATGGTCCAAACGGTTTGCAAACTGTTTGAAGGTTTGGATCCCAAACAGTTTAGGTGAGTTGACCATTTGGATGGGTTGACCATTTGAGGTCAGGACCCTAGTACGTGTTGGATGAAGATGTAATGGCTCCAATTGATTGAATCAATGTATGGACAATCATCCAAATAGAGACCCTAATCAGGTTAAGTGCTGAATTTGCAAGTGATTGATTTAAATCTTTGGGTTGATTAACCCAAACGGTCTCAAGACCATTTGGAGGTCACCCAAATGGTCTCAAGACTGTTTGGAGGTCAACCAAGACCATTTGGAGGATTAGGGTCAAGTATGGTTGAGTAATTGAAGGACCAGAGATGGTGAATTGAAATACAATCAATTACTCAATTGGTGATCCACCTAATGATCTAAACCCTAATTGAATCTCACCAAATTTCAAGGATGGGTGGGGAAAACAGTCTCAAGACCATTTGGAGGTCATCCAAATGACCTCAAGACTGTTTGAGGTCAGGTCATGTCATGGTTTGATGATGATCTAATGATTTCAATTGGACTAGTTCCACAATGTCAACCATTGATGGTTCCTCGATTTCAAAACCGTGATTGATGGTTTCTTGATTATAAACCCTAGTTCAATTGGGTTCAAAACCATAATTGAAGGTCTAATTGAAGGGTGATTCAATGGTCCAATTGAAGAATAAATAAATGTTCCAATGGATAGGTGGTTTAATGATTGAAATCCTAAATTGATAAAGTGATGGAAGATCTTTTTGGTCCATTAGGTTTTGAGAGAGTTTGGACCAAACGGTCTTAAGACCGTTTGAGTCCAAATGGTCTCATGACTGTTTGGGATCAAATGGTCTCAATACCATTTTAGACCAAACGGTCTCAAACCATTTGGACACCCAAGTCCATTCAGTTTCAAACCGTTTGGAGCATCAATGGTCAAGAACGTTTGGATGATTCAATATGATTAAATTAATTGGGAACCTAAGGTGATGAAATGATGAATGCCCCTATGGTTCTTGCTGATGTATCTCAAAGATAATCACTAGGGTGTACCTCTAAGGTACTAAGTGATTGATAATCCTTAGACGAGTTAATCCTTGAAGCTTAAGTAAGCAATAACTCAGTACACTATGTCAATCATAGATGTATGTACTTGATTGAAGGGTTGATGTAAACCTAATCAAGTTGAAAGGATGATAGAAAGGAATTCATACATGAGTATTAATCATGTGGTGATTAGGTTATCATCCTTAGTAAAGAGATCATGAAACCCTAATCCAGAAGGTTAATGAACCCTAACCCTAATTTAGAGTAACATAATGTAATACCCCAATTATGGGAATAGAGAGTGAAACCCTAATTGGGATGAATAGTAAATCCTAATTATGGAAAGTTGAACAAGAAACCCTAATTTTTAGGGTAAAGTGAATGAAACCCTAAACTAGGGTAATCTGATGTAAAACCCTGATGTATTGATATGAAATTGAGAAACCCTAATTGAGGGTGATGCCATGTGAAACCCTAATTGAGGTTGATTCCATGTGAAACCCTAATTGAGGGTGATGCCATGTGAAACCCTATTCAATGGTATGATGAGGATCCCTAATATAGGGTGAAGGTATGTGAAACTCTAAGTTGGAGTTATAATACATGAAGCCTTAATCTTGGACAATATGATGACAAACCAGAACCCTATTAATAAAATAGTGGGTAAAGCCTTATAAAGGTGAAATATCTCAAATGGTTGATTATAGGCAACCTTATAGTAAGCAATGCCCTAACCTGAAATGAGTTTATATCATTGAAGATAGTTGGACCATTATTGCATGTGACCTATGCACTTCATGGTAAAAGTGATAGGTTAGTGGATGGATGTATTAAGATGGGAAATACATTAATACAAGATAAGTTGATAACTCAAGTAAATGGAAGTGATGAGGAAAGTGATACATAAAGATATGACAAATATCACTTTTAGCATTTCAGGGTTGATATACCTTGATGCACCTCAAATCCAATATACTTGGACAAGAAACACATGAAGAGTGTTATGTAAATTGTTTCAATGAAATGTAATGTGTTTGATATACTTTGATAAGTATAGGCTAATATTCCTTGAGAATGGGGTTAAACCAAACTAATGAGTATGATGTAATCATACCATGATAAGGATGAGAAATGAACTCATACCTTGTATTGATAATCATTTAATGATAAATGATAAGAGTAATAAACATGATTGAATACTCAAGATGAGTAATGTCCTTGTGAGCCATGTGGATTAGATGTTGCCTAGTGATAGGTAATAAGATATTTAATGGCCTTGTGAGACATATGGTTAGATGTTGCCTAGTGAGAGGTGACAAGATGCTTTATGGGCCTTATGAGCCATGAGAACAATTGTGGTGTAGTAAGGGACACCAAGATAATTATAAAAGTTTATTGTAAGAAATGATAATGTTTTAATAAACTTAATAAAAGGAACAAGTGCATTCAGTAAAGAATATGAAAAGCTATGAAGGCTAACCTCAGGGTTCAGAGCCTAGGAAAGGATGTAATGATTAATGATGGGTCAAAGGAATTTATATTCCATGATCCATGTAATAAGGATTGGTTAAAGTCCAATGCCTGGCAGTGAAATCAGGATTGGTTAAAGTCTAATGCCTGGTGGTGTAATCAGGTTTGGAGATGTCCAATACCTGGCAGAGGTGTAATGCCTGGCTGTGTAATCAGGATTGGTTAAAGTCCAATGCCTGGTTGTGCAATCAGGAGTGGTTAGAGTCCACTGCTTGGCTGTATAATCAGGTTTGGTTAAAGTCCAATGCATGGCTATGTAATCAGGATTGGTTAAAGTCCAATGCCTGGTTGTGTAATAAGGATTGTTCAAAGTCCAATGCCTGGATGTGTAATCAGGAGTGGTTAGAGTCCACTGCCTGGATGTGTAATCAGGATTAGTTAAAGTCTAATGCCTGTCTATGTAATCAGGAGTGGTTAGAGTCCACTGCCTGGTTGTGTAATCAGACTTGGTTAACGTCCAATGCCTGGCTGTGTAATCAGGAGTGGTTAGAGTCCACTACTTGGCTGTGTAATCATGATTGGTTAAAGTCCACTGCCTGGCTATGTAATCAGGATTGGTTAAAGTCCAATGCGTGGCTATGTAATCAGGAGTGGTTAGAGTCCATTGTCTGGCTGTATAATCAGGGTTGGTTAAAGTCCAATGCCTGGTTGTGTAATCAGGATTGGTTAAAGTCCAATGCCTGGCTGTGAAATCAGGATTGGTAGTGTCCAATGCTTGGCTGTGTAATTAGGTCTGGAAGAAGTCCAATACCTGGAAGAGGCTCAATGCCTGTAATGATGATACAAGATTGGTAATAACCCAATGCCTGTAATGATGATATAGGATTGGTAATAACCCAATGCCTGTGTTGATGATATATGAGTACATGGTAAATATAATTCCATATATGTTTACAGATTGGCTAAGGCCAACAGATGAAACCAGAATGTTTCATGTGTGACATATTAAGAGAATGAATGTCACAAGAGAAGTTTGACATGATGGTATAATATGATGGATAAATGGTATACAAGTTCTTCCTATTCCTTATTAAGAGAACAGTGGATCTATTGTTCTATCATAAATGGTTACAATGCTTTAAGATGAGAATGCTTTAAACTACTTATCCTCTGCCCAGTTTTATATTCTTAAACTGCAATAATAATATTTTTGGCGGAGAGTTATATCTCCCGCTTGGGCAATTACAATTGTCTCACCCGCGTGGGATTCAACATTTGTAGGTGGACAAGAACGAAGGAGAGTGAGAACATCTTTTAGAGGAAGAACTTCAACAACAACAGGGACAACAGTGACAACTCAGGTTGAGTGTACTGTCTATCGTGTCATGTAGATAGAAGTCCTATGTGTTGTCTCTGCACTCTCAGGTCCTCAGAGTTATTAGTTAGAGCTTTTAATGAATCGTATTGAGATTTTGGCTTGATGTCTCGAGGTTCTTATGTTGTCTGTGTTTAGCTTTTAACAAGGCATTTGATGTTGTAAATCTCAAGAAGAGATGGTACAAGATATGTACTTATGAACCAGGATGTAAATGTAATACATTGGTCCTCTTTGAAAGAGTTTTCCTATTGTTGGATCTCTTTGAAAAATGTTTTATTTTTTTGTGATTTTCAGTAATCCGCTACAAATGATCTCTTCCTCTTAAGTAAATGTTGTTTTTTTGAGTTGGATGCCACAATTTAGTGGTATCAGAGCTCTAGGTTCGCTGAGTCTACAGAGACATAGGACTAAGGTATCGAGTCTGTTCTAAGTGTACCCAGTGTATCTTATAGTGGCTTCTGCTTATGCAGAAAAATATATATAACTCCCAGATGTCTGGAGAACATGAGGAATACATTGTGAGAGCAATGTTGCTGCACCAGTAGAAGGTGTCAGGGATTAGGCAAGAGAAGAAACAGTGCCTGAGAATCCCCCTGTTTATGAAGTCATGATGAGAAACCCAACTTTTTCTACACTTTTTGGGTAATTCATGACTACAGTGATGCATATGACAGACCGGATGCCAGCACCGGCACCTAGGGCACCAACTCCCAATGAGGGATATGGGTCTGGTAAGACCTTTGAATGACTACGTCGTGTAGGAGCCATAGAATATGCTGGGACATCTGACCCAACAGATGTTGATCTCTGGCTCACTGAGTTAGAAAAGGATTTTAAGATCCTTAGTATCCCGGATGCTGACAAAGTTAATCATGTTGTGTACCTTTTGAAGGGTAGTGTTGGACATTGGTGGGCTATAGAAGACATACAAAGGAATGATGAAGAAGTTGAATGGGAGGAATTTCATCGAGAATTCATCAATAAGTATTTTCCAAAGACTTATTTAGATGAAAAGATCTCACAATTTGAGAAGATATGATAGGGAGCCATGTCAATAAGTGAATATGAGGTTAAGTTCATGGAACTTTTATGATTTTGTCCTCAGATGGATGCTACTGAGGAGGAAAAGATTTGACGTTTTGAAAAAGGATTGAATGCCGAAATGTCTATTCCGACTTCTGACCTAGAAAGTAGAGAGAGGTTTGCCACATTTGTGGAGTCAATTCGAAGGATAGAAGGGTCTATGATAAAGAAACATGAGACAAACCTTAAAAGGAAGTCTAAACAGTCACATGAACAAGGAATTGATGGTACTAAACAATCAAAACCGACTCAAGTACAATATAGTGCACCTGAGAAGCAGTCACCTAAAAAGCTTCGAGCTTGCTATAGATGTGGACAGAGAGGACATCTGAAGTGGCAATGTCCAAATAGAAAGTGATGAGGTGACTCAACAGACAAAACACTAGATATAACTTGTAATAAGTAGACATATCAAGATAGAACTTTCTATTTTGAATTATCTTGCACTCTCTACTATAAGAAGGGTAGTTGTTGTTCAGTTCATCTACATAATCCTTTGAGAATATGAGGAAGAGATAAGTAGGATGAAAACTTGTGTTCAGTTTAATATTCTTTTATATGTTTTGAAATTTATTTTTCTTCATTAAGGAGGGGAAGAAATGAAAGAGGAACTCATAGAAAATCTGAGATATTAAGTATATAAATTTTAAAGAAATGAAAATAGAAAACAAAATAAAAGCATACTACCTAAATTTAGTTCTTGAATACCCTGGCCATGTATTCATTTACTGAAGGCAAGGTAAGTATGACATACCTAGATTGTTATCTTTTTTATTACTCTGATCAAGTAATCATTCTGAAACAATCCAAAGAAACTTAATCAAGAAGGAGATGTGGCATGGATATTTCTACCACATTCTAATTGATATATGAAGGAATTTGATTTAATTATAAATCAACTTATAAGTAAAAGAAGAATATGATTCTTTGTTTTCTTTCCTTTCAGGGACATGGCAATCAAGTGGGTCTTAGGACAATTGATGTGCACATTATAAAAAAATGTTTATTTGATGGATACTTAGAAAAGTATCAGTTTGTCTTGAACTTGGGTTACAAGAAAAATATGTGTGTAATAAGTAATGTCCCAGGATAAAACAAAGATGAATATGTGATGTGTTTCCAGCACATGTAATGGATTCCAAGGTAAGGGATTCTGGTATCAGATAAAGTATGTTGACCACTTGGAGTGGTTAACTGTGAAATTAGATCAGTTATATAATATAGCATGGACATCATATGTTAGGGGTTTATTCCTTGCATAAACATGACATTGAGATGTTATGAGACTTGATGAGATGATGTATGAATAATATCTCTCTCCCTTTATCTGGGATTTTGGGGACGATATCCTTGTTAGGGGTTTATGATTTGTAACATCCCTGACCTGGGTTATGCATTAACCCTAGGTGTTTTGTTTAAGAAAGATAATTATATGTTCGATTTTATCTTTTGAAAAGTAATTAAGGCTCAGGAGGAAATTATGTTTCAATTTTAGTCCTTTTTGAACAATGTTGAAATAATGTTTTACTTGTTTTGAACTAAAGTGCAATTACCTAAGTTGAGGGGTTAAATTGCAAATGTTGCATGATAAGATGTTCCTCAAGTGTTGAAGCATCATAAGGATGAAGATGATGCAGTAGTATGGCTTGTGGTAGCCTGAATAACAAGAAAGAGCTTGTTGAACAATGTTTGTGCATTAAAACCTAGTTTTGGTGTAATGTGCAATTTACCCAAAACTCAGGGTTCAATATGCAAATTACCACTTCAAAATAGTCTCTAATGTTTCTTGGCATCATGTGCAGAAAAGAAAATGAAAGGGGTATCTCATTTGTATCTCTTTGGAGGAGAGAGAATCTTGATATTAAAATAATCAATATTTAAGCATAATTGGAACTTTACTTCAATTTAATGCAAATATAAATATATTAATCAAAGGCCCCTTTAACCAAAAAGGTGAGGGATGAGTTTGCAAAAGGATGGAAGACCATGTTACTTGCAAAGCCATGAACATATCCAAAGGAAGTGGATAAGTCACTCACCTTATTATAAGAAAAAGAAATATCCACTCACTTATGGATATTATTATAAAATGATTTAAGGTGCTTAATTTGCTTTTCTTTAAATCATGGATAATTGAGAGGAACAAGAGGCAAAGAAGATATCCTCATAACCAAGGAAGGGAAGGGGGAAAGTGGCAAGGAAATGGAGGAGATAATCCCTACTTTCTCTCTCCTAAAATGAATTTTTAATAAAATGCATATATGCTCCTTTATCCATGAGTTGAAAGGGTAATTTCGAAACCACTTTCACTTCTTGCTTGCAAAAATGACCAAGGGATCTTGGAGCAATAGGAGTACGACCCCCAACCTGTTGGTAAGCTTCTTGACCTTCTTTCACCATGATTTCATGGTGGAAATCGAAAATAAATGATGGATTTCTTCTTTTGTCCATGCAATCTTCTATCCTAGCCACCTCTTTTCATTCAAAATCTTGAGGACGAGCTTGGGATAGTTGAGAAAGCTTCTTCCACCATTAAAGACGTGGATCTTGAAGCGTTGAAGCTCAATTGGAGGCAGGTTTTATAACTTGAACCCTTAATACTGTTATTGCATTCAATTCCTTATCAAATTGTTGATCCTTTCTAATTCTCGAAAAAATATTTGGTTGATTGATGCAATCACCATGGATATCATAGAAAGTTTCGTGGGTTTAGATCTTTATTATGATGACATCATCATAAGCACACACCTCCACAAATATCTATTGCAAACAGTTTCAACAAAATGGTCCAAATGGTTTCACCAAACCGTTTGGAGACCAAACAGTTTGCAAACCGTTTGAAGGTTTGGATCCCAAACCATTTAGGTGAGTTGAATATTTTGGATGGGTTGAATGTTTGAGATTAGAATCCTAGTACATGTTGGATGAATATCTAATGGCTCTAATTGATTGAATCAATGTATGGACAATCATCCAAGTAGAAACCCTAATCGGGTTAAGTGCTGAATTTGCAAGTGATTGATTTAAATCTTTGGGTTGATTAACCCAAACGGTCTCAAGACCATTTGGAGGTCACCCAAATGGTCTCAAGACCGTTTGGAGGATCAGGGTCAAGTATAGTTGAGTAATTGAGGGACCAGAGATGGTAAATTGAAATGCAATCAATTGCTCAACTGGTGATCCACCTAATGATCTAAACCCTAATTGAATCTCACCAAATTTCAAGGATGGATGGGGAAAATGGTCTCAACACCATTTGGAGGTCATCCAAACAACCTCAAGACCGTTTGAGGTCAGGTCATGTCATGGTTTGATGATGATCCAATGATTTCAATTGGACTAGTTCCACAATGTCAACCATTGATGGTTCCTTGATTTCAAAACACGAATTGATGGTTTCTTGATTATAAACCCTAGTTCAATTGGGTTCAAAACCATAATTGAAGCTCTAATTGAAGGGTGATTCAATGGTCCAATTGAATAATAAATCAATGGTCCAATTGATAGGTGGTTTAATGATTGAAATCCTAAATTGATAAAGTGATGGAGACCCAAGTCCATTCAGTTTCAAACCGTTTGGAGCATCAATGGTCAAGAACGTTTGGATGATTCAATATGATTAAATTAATTGGGAACCTAAGGTGATGAAAGGATGAATGACCCTATTGTTCCTGCTGATGTATCTCAAAGATAATCACTAGGGTGTACCTCTAAGGTACTAAGTGATTGATAATCCTTAGACGAGTTAATCCTTGAAGCTTAAGTAAGTAATAACTCAGTACACTATGTCAATCATAGATGTATGTACTTGATTGAAGGGTTGATGTAAACCTAATCAAGTTGAAAGGATTATAGAAAGGAATTCATACATGAGTATTAATCATGTGGTGATTAGGTTATGATCCTTAGTAAAGAGATCATGAAACCCTAATCCAGAAGGTTAATGAACCCTAACCCTAATTCAGGGTAACATAATGTAAAACTCCAATTATGGGAATAGAGAGTGAAACCCTAATTGGGATGAATAGTAAATCCTAATTATGGAAAGTTGAACAAGAAACCCTAATTTTTAGGGTAAAGTGCATGAAACCCTAAACTAGGGTAATGTGATGTAAAACCCTGATGTATTGATATGAAATTGAGAAACCCTAATTGAGGGTGATGCCATGTGAAACCCTAGTTGAGGTTGATTCCATGTGAAACCCTAATTGAGGTTTATTCGATGTGAAACCCTAATTGAGGGTGATGCCATGTGAAACCCTTTTCAATGGTATGATGAGGAGCCCTAATACAGGGTGAAGGTATGTGAAACTCTAAGTTGGAGTTATAATACATGAAGCCCTAATCTTAGACAATATGATGACAAACCAGAACCCTAATAATAAAATAGTGGGTAAAGCCTTATAAAGGTGAAATATCTCAAATGGTTGATGATAAGAAACCTTATAGTAAGCAATGCCATAACTTGAAATGAGTCCATATCATTGAAGATAGCTAGACCATTCTTGCATGTTACCTATGCACTTCATGGTAAAAGTGATAGGTTTGTGGATGGATGTATTAAGATGGGAAATACATTAATACATGATAAGTTGATAACTCAAGTAAATGGAAGTGATGAGGAAAGTGATACATCAAGATATGACAGATATCACTTTTACCATTTTAGGGTTGATATACCTTGATGCACCTCAAATCCAATATACTTGGATAAGAAACACATGAAGAGTGTTATGTAAATTGTTTCAATGAAATGTAATGAGTTTGATATACTTTGATAAGTATAGGCTAATATACCTTGAGAAATGGGTTAAACCAAACTAATGAGTATGATGTAATCATACCATGATAAGGATGAGAAATGAACTCATACCTTGTAATTATAATCATTTAATGATAAATGATAAGAGTAGTAAACATGATTGAATACTCAAGATGAGTAATGGCCTTGTGAGCCATGTGGATTAGATGTTGCCTAGTGATAGGTAATAAGATATTTAATGGCATTGTGAGCCATATGGTTAGATGTTGCCTAGTGAGAGGTGACAAGATGCTTTATGGGACTTATGAGCCATGAGAACAATTGTGGTCTAGTGACGGACACCATGATAATTATAAAAGTTTATTGTAAGAAATGATAATTTTTTAATAAACTTAATAAAAGGAACAATTGCATTCAATAAAGAATGTGAAAAGCTATGAAGGCTAACCTTAGGGTTCAGAGCCTAGGAAAGGATGTAATGATTAATGATGGGTTAAAGAAATTTATATTCCATGATCCATGTAATAAGGATTGGTTAAAGTCCAATGCCTGACTGTGAAATCGGGATTGGTTAAAGTCCAATGCCTGACTGTGAAATCGGGATTGGTTAAAGTCCAATGCCTGGCAGTGTAATCAAGTTTGGAGATGTCCAATACCTGGAAGAGGTGTAATGCCTGGCTGTGTAATCAGGATTGGTTAAAGTCCAATGCATGGCTATGTAATCAGGAGTGGTTAGAGTCCATTGCCTGGCTGTATAATCAGGGTTGGTTAAAGTCCAATGCCTGGTTGTGTAATCAGGATTGGTTAAAGTCTAATGCCTGGCTGTGTAATCAGGATTGGTCAAAGTCCAATGCCTGTCTATGTAATCAAGAGTGGTTAGAGTCCACTTCCTGGCTGTGTAATCTGGATTGGTTAAAGTCCAATGCCTGGCTGTGTAATCAGGAGTGGTTAGAGTCCGCTACTTGGCTGTGTAATCAGGATTGGTTAAAGTCCAATGTCTGGCTGTGTAATCAGGAGTGGTTAGAGTCCACTGCCTGGCTGTGCAATCAGGATTGGTTAAAGTCCACTACCTGGCTGTGTAATCAGGATTGGTTAAAGTCCAATGCTTGGCTGTGTAATCAGGAGTGGTTAGAGTCTACTGCCTGACTGTATAATCAGGTTTGGTTAAAGTCCAATGCCTGGCTATGTAATCAGGATTGGCTAAAGTCCAATGCCTGGCTGTGAAATCAGGATTGGTAGTGTCCAATGCCTGGCGGTGTAATCATATTTAGAAGAAGTCTAATACCTGGTAGAGGCTCAATGCCTGTAATGATGATACAGGATTGGTAATAACCCAATGCTTGTAATGATGATATAGGATTGGTAATAACCCAATGCCTGTGTTGATGATATATGAGTACATGGTAAATATAATTCCATATTTGTTTAGCAGATTGGCTAAGGCCAACATATGAAACCAGAATGTTTCATGGATGACATATTAAGAGAATGAATGTCATAAGAGAAGTTTGACATGATGGTATAATATGATGGATAAATGGTATACAAGTTCTTCCTATTCCTTATTAAGCAAATAGTTGTTCTATTGTTCTATCATAAATGGTTACAATGCTTTAAGATGAGAATTCTTTAAACTGCTTATCCTCTGCCCAATTTTATATTCTTAAACTGCAATAATAATGTTTTTGGCAGAGAGTTATATCTCCCGCTGGGGAAATTACAATTGTCTCACCCCCATGGGATCCAACATTTTAAGGTGGACAAGCACGAAGGAGAGTGAGAACATCTTGCAGAGGAGGAACTTCAACAGCAGCAGGGACAACAGTGACAACTCAGGTTGAGTGTATTGTCTGTCGTGTCTTGTAGATAGAAGTCCTATGTGTCATCTCTGTACTCTCAGGTCTTTGGAGTTATTAGTTAGTGATTTTAATGAATCGTATTGAGATTTTGGCTTGATGCCTCAAGGTTCTTATGTTGTCTGTGTTTATCTTTTAACAAGGTAGTTGATGTTGTAAATCTCAAGAAGATATGGTACAAGATATGTACTTATGAACCAGAATGTAAATATAATACATTGGTTATCTTTGAAAGAGTTTTCCTATTGTTGGATCTCTTTGAAAAAGGTTTTAATTTTTTGTAATTTTCAGTAATCTACTGCAAATGATCACTTCCGCTTAAGTAAATCTTGTTTTTGTGAGTTGGATGCCACATACTCGGTCTGATGAAACCCTTCTAAAGCAACTCTTGCAATTGTTTCTTCAACTCCACCATCTCTCCTGGCGCCATCTTATACAGTGTCCATACTATCAGTTGCGTTCCCAGGACTATATTGATCTCAAAATCTATCTCTCTGATAGGGGGAACACTTGGGAACTCGTCTGGGGATACATCCTCAAACTCTCTGACAATTGGCACCTTGTGAATACTCAAATTCCTCACTTTGGTATCCACCACATGTACTAAGAACGCATCACAACCCTATCTCATCAACTTCTCAGCCACCATCGATGACACCAAATAGGTAGGGAGAATCTTCCTATCACATTGGAAGATTGACGACATGCCACCGTCTACAAATGTCACCACCTTGGAACCAAAATCCAAGATCACATGATACTTCTTCAAAGTATCCTTTCTAAGGATCACATTGAATCCATGCATATCAAGTGGTAAGAGATCCACTTGAATGCTATGTCTTGGGAAAGAAAGGACATATGAAGGACACACCTCCCGAAACTCCACGAGACCAACTAATGAGGTTTCTAAATGAAGACTATCTCGACTACAACTAATAGGAAAAGAACAAACATCAATCACTTCTCGAGTGAAAAAAGAGTGCATCGAACCCAGGTCAACTAAAATAGATATAAAGCAAGAACAAGAGAAATCAGAATGAAATAACTCCATCTGACTTGTCACTACTCGCGGGTTGACCACTCCTTCAGGATGACTAATAGCATAGAATCTAGCCATTGCCTATTGCCACCATCTTCCTTTGCTGGCCTGTCATGAATAACCAGCTTGAGATGATTGTCCATGTCCCCTTCCACTATCACTGAATTGCTATCTCTACGAGCCAAGCTGGCTCTGAATCGGTTGCTGGGTGACTTCTTCATTCTTCATAGGGTAGAACAACTTTGTATGCCCAACCATCCATACTTGTAGCACATCATTCTCTCATACCATGACCTAGACGGCCGTGTAACTAATGTTGATGCTACACTCTGAGCTCCTATTGGTGTAAGATTGCATCCTTTGCCCTTATTGGGCAACCACTACGTCTGTGTACTAGACCTCTACTGTGCTGGTGGTGTAGAAAACCTAGGCTTCTTAAAGCCTCCTGACAATATCCCTTGAGACTGCACAACCTCTTCTTGACACTCCTCTCTGGCTTCTCCACCATAGACTGTTCAATCCTCCTAATAGACTCCACAAATGTAGAAAACTTCTCATTGTTCTTGAGCACTACCACAGTCGTCATCAGCTCATGTTCAAACCCTTCTCAAAACATCTAATCATTTCCTCAACTGTCAATGCCATGTGAGGACAAAACCTTAACAACTCCATAAAATTTGCTTCATACTTGTTGATCGACATGGATCCTTGTGGGATTTTCTCAAACTGAATGATCTTCTCATATAGACAGGTTCATGGGAAGTACATGCTGACAAACTCTCACCTAAACTCCCCCCCAAATGATATCAACACCTGCTCATTTCTCCTCTTTAATAGCCTACTAATAGCCAACACTCCCCTTTAGGAGATACACTTCATGCTTCATCTTATCGGCCTTAGGGATATTAAGGATCTTGAAAGTATTTTCCAATCCCATCAACCAAAGATCAACATCTACTAGATCAGTCGTATCAACATACTCCAAAACACCAACACGTCTAAGCCTCTCAAAGGTCTTTCCCACTCCTAGAGATTCAGTTTTGAGGACGGCTGCCCTAGGCTGAGGGGCATGTTTCCTATCTACCATGTGCGTCATCGTCACCATGAACTGCCCAAATAGAGACTAGAAGGCAGGGTTAAATATTGTAGCCAGGTTAAATTGGGGCTCATCAGGCACCTGATTTTCTCTTGCCTGAGCCCTCACACTACTACTGGAAGAAATAAAACTTCTCTCTACAGTGTGTTCTTTGTGTTCTCCAACCATATTTTCTACTCTTCTTCTTCTTCTTCTTCTTTTGCATAAGCAGAAGTCACCATAAGACAGATTGGAGGATACTAGAATAGACACAAATCCTAGTCCTAGGTCCCTGCAGACTGAGCGAACCTAAAGCTCTGGTACCAACCAAAATGTGATGCCCCGTGGTTCCATAAAGCGAGATTACTCAAAACCAAATGTGGAAATAACACTAAGCAAGCAGATTACCAGAAAGCACATGTAATTAAAACTGATTATATTAAAGCACCATCAGCCAAAAAATTATTACATAAGAGTCCACAAAGTTTGCCACATGCAACACATAACATGTCACATGGTGCTTACATCACTGTAGTTCAATGTTCCTATCATCAACCTGTTACGTAAGATATTGGTTCCACATATATACACATGTACATCTATCATAACTGTACAACCATGGCACACACCAAAATCTTCTATCAGTCATATAACCACAAATCATATCAAAGACACCTAAGGACCTGAGTGTACATGGATGACTATAGGACTCTAACACCAAAAGAATAGAAACACATCCAACCTTATCGGCTATTGCTCTTTCTGTTGCTCTTCCTCAGTTGTACGACCTCTACCTCTTCCTGCACAATCACCTAAAAAATGTGGAAACCCACAGGGTGAGACCAAACGTCCCAGTGAGAGATATAACTCTCCACCAATGCTATTAAAGCACATATAATCTAAGCAGGTAAAACTAAGCATATAACTAACATAAGCTAGCAAGTTGAGAAGATTCAACTAAATGATATGTACTCCACAGATAAAGTAGATCAAAGAAGACTAGGAAGCAACTATTGAATAGTAGACCAAGTTATTTTCTAAAATGGAATATGAAGAACATGTATAACAATTGATTCCTCTTATCACATTATAATTCAAGAATTCAGTTTAAAGGTAAGACAAAGGCTCAACCAATGTGAGACGTATGTCACCCTAAGAACATAAACTACATAGTTGTATTACATCTTTTATTATGCCCCAAGGATTTGAATCGTACCACCCAAATCCAACCGCCCCTTACAGACGACAAACTGAAGGTACCATACAAGGTCTATAGAAGAGCCAGAATCCAAGACCTCTCCAAAACCTTTTGGTCAGTATAAGAGAACACTGTAGAGACATACCCATAAACTACAAGAGAGTGACATATGGTCACAAAAAGGATCATCTCACGCATGGGCATCCATATAAAACACCTAGCCCACCTTGATACAGGTAAAGGTGCTTGAATAATAGGCTCATGAATGGTTGTTCTTAAAAGGAGTGGCTCACTCATGGACATCCATATTACAAGGATATCGGATCACACATGGCCATCTCACACAACCTGTAATTGTGGAAGCAAGGATATACCCAACTTACACCCCCACATATTCAAATATATACAACTGAGTTAAACTCGTTTCACCAATCCAACAAATAAAGATGAAACTGGAATTGGATCTATGACACATGTAAAACTACATGATTAGGTTTCACTTGATTAGTTAGCCAATTGGGTCACTTTTAGCATCAACAAGTTACAATGTATAGAGCTTAAACAAAGTCTACATGATTAAGGGTGTGTTGTAACTTCAGAAGATATACAATGTATAGGGTGTGAACTTGTCACACAACAACCATATAGTACTCCAAGCTTTGCCATAAGGCAATCATCAATGTCACATATCATCATGGGACCTAGTTCCCTTAATCACATCACTTGTAGATATCACCTTTCAATAATCATGAAGCCATCACTAGGTCATAGGACCTATCATATTAAGCACTACATGTTCATCATCTCATTGTTGTCTCATTAGTGTTCATAAGCACTCCCCTGTATCACATAATCATCACCATAGCGTACACAAGCCATGACATACATATCACCAACGAGGTTAGGGCTTATAAACAAGATACATAAAACATTCTGCATGATGAACATCTCATGAGAGAAAACAAAACATAATTCAACATAAGGGTTAGGGTTCCAAGCTTTAACCGATTAGGGTTTTGTAGGTACATATAAGTACTCAACCCTAGATATAGAATCTCCCACATTCTTGGAATACTTAGGGTTAAGAAGCATGATTAAGGTTAAGGAAGCAGATATCCACATAGCACTACACGTGGCTCAAATGTTATTTATACCAGTGTGTTGATTAATGGTTCAAACATGTGACTCGACCAACCATCAATCACGTGTCGCGACCACCACCATGCACATGTTGCGATCACCATCACCCATGGTGTTATGACTATGGGAACCTATTCCATGTCATGACCATGACACACCAAGGGTGTACCATGTCTCGACCCACAAGAAACCAAGTCACATCTAGATAGAGTTGGGGTTTCACCCACCCAAGGAAGCATGTCATGACCTAAGAACAAGGATCATATCGATGCATGACAAAGGCATAACTCAAGACCAAGCCATGTCATGACCAACCAAGGGAAAAGGAAAACATCTCAAGAAAACAAAGGTGTGTTTTGAACCTCAAGGAAGTAGGTGTCCCAACCATAAAGGAGAAGGATGTCGCGACCTCCACAAGGTCAGTCGTCGTGACCCAAAAGCTCAAGCCAAAGAGATGTCACCACCCAAAACAAAACAATGCATGGTGACCACCAAGGGTCAAGCCACCACCAAGACCAAGAACAAAGATCAAACCAAGGTCCTAATATAGATAACCCATTGATAAAGTAGGTGACACAACAAGGGAAACCCATCATCACCATAGAGGAAAACCTCATGAAAAATGGTCATCAAACCCTAAAATAAGCTTCATAAAACCACCATGAAAAGGAACCTCTATAAAGGAGATAAACCAATATCATCACCATCAAAACCAACCCAAACTTCATAGAACACTAAAACACTTGATCGTCATGCATGCAACTTAGCCAAGGTCAAGATAGGAAGGACAACCACCACACACCACAAACACCACAAATTGGGTACAAAGGAATTAGGGTTTTGGATTACATCCAAACAAAGCATGATCTCAACATCATCCAAGCTCTAAGGTCAATCACCATCTACTATCATGTTAAGGAAACATTTAGAGAGAGAAAGTAGTAACATGAAAGCATAAATAGTTCAATAATAGAGGAGGTTAAGAGTTATATAACCCACCTTAAAGAAGATCAACTCCAAGGGAAGAAAGATCCAAGCACACAGTCACCAAGGCAGATCAAGCTCCACCAAAAGCTCCACTTTCGACCATAAGATCACCTAAAGAAAGAGGAAATGCCAAGGTCAAAGGATAGCTCAACAAAGAGGGAAAGAAGTTTACGGCTGAACCAAAAGAATGAAGGGGGAAAAGAGAGAAGAATCTTCCTCTCACTTGGGTGTCTCCTTGTCAAAACATGGCCTATTACCCTTATGATGAGGGGCTTACTCTTAAGAACAACCACCTTGTCAAAACATGATCCAGGGACAAGAAAAAAGGAAGAATATGGGGTAGAAGATCTAAATAAAACATTAACAAGGAAGATAAACACTCACCAAGGTTGAAGATGACCAAGAATCACCACAAACACCACATCCAAGGGTTGAACCACCTCCAAAGCACCAAGAATAGATCATTCTTGCTCTGCCAAGCTCCAAGATTGTCCAAGAAAGGAATGAGAAAGAGGATGGCTGAAAAAAATCACTTGCATGGAGAGAAGAGGGTTTATATAGCAAAGGAGGAGAGATGTAGGGAAAGGGATAAGATGTCAACAAAAGAAGGTCCCAAAGGGACACTTGCCCACTCAAGAAACTAACACACAACCACATAAAGCTCACATGCAAGAGATGGTGATACACTCTAGGTTGGATCTCGACTACCTAGGCCACACAACCCTCATGTTGTGACCGTAATACACCAAGGGAACCACCCACAGTCACAACACAGCACCAAGGACCACTAGGTCATGACACAAGGTCACCACAAACACTAGGTTGAGACACTCTACACAAGAGCGCCCATCTCGACCCAAGGCACACAAGACTATCTCAGTCACAACAACCATACCTTGGGGAGGTGTCTCGATTACGACACCCTCCAACCATGCCCTAGGTCATGATCTAGGTCGAAACAAACCAACAAGGGTCACATGGTTGAGGCACACCAAACTCAAGAAAACCATAATCACCACTAAGGGTGATACCACTCAAGTAAGGTTCCACAAAGGTTCTCCAAAGCACCAAAACCTCCCTAATGAAGAAAAGAGAAAGAAGGAACACTCTAGAGCTGGAAAATTACAAGAATACCCCTTTAAATGGGTAATTTGAAATTTGCACCAAAACTAGCATAGAATGCACAAACAACATCCAAACAAGCTCAAACTAGAGACTTAAGCTCTCCACATGCTCTAAGATCAAGGATTAGACAAAGGTTCAAGAACACAATCAAGCCAAAACAAACAGGGTTAACCCAAAACACAAGGTAGGGGTCTTATAGTAATTTTCTCTCTAAGGCAAAATAAATGGATGTGAATCTGCAACAAAAGGTTGATTCGAATACTTTTGGACTCCAATGCTCAATTGGACCTCATAATGGCTAGGAAATATTCTATTAAAGCCCTTACTGGTGAAGAAAGTCTTTTGAAAAAGAAGTCTATAATTCAGTGGTTAAGGCTTGGTGATAGAAACTTGTATTTCTTTTACTCTTCCTTGAAGACTTGGAAAACCATGAACACTATTTACACTCTTGACATTACAGGGGATATTGTTCATGACATTAAGGTCATCACTGATAATATTATTTCTCATTATGACAGTTTTTTCAACTCTTCTAACAATTGTTATGTTGAATGGGATCGTGATTGGCTTCTCTCTATTCTACCCACTGAGAAATCTAATTTGTTGAGGAAATGGGTTACCAGAGATGAGGTTGAGGTTGTCTTTACAAGTTTGAATTAGGAAAAAGCCCCTGGGCCAGATGGTTACAATGTCGTCTTCTTCAAAAGCTATTGGGATATCATTGGACCTAAGGTAATCAAGGTCGTTCTCAATTTATTAGATAATGGTAAACTTATGAAGGAATGTAACATGACTTTCACAACTTTCATTCCAAAAATTCTTGGGAACTATCATATTAAATACTTAAGACCTATTTCTCTATGAAATATTATATACATAGGCATCACTGAATTCTTAGCTAATAGGATGAAGCATGTTATGGGTGATCTCATTGATCTGAATCAAGCCACCTTCAATAAGGGGAGATCAATTAGAGATGCCCTCTTATTATCTAATGAGACTCTTAGATCCTTTCCTAATATTCATGGTCAAAGAAATGTGTGCATTAAGGTTGATTTATCTAAAGTTTTTGACTGTATGAGGAGAGACTACATTCTCTTTGTGTTGAGTAAAATGAGTTTTTCTGACTATTGGCTTGATTGGATTAGTGAATGTTTTTAATCAGCTTCCTTTCATGCTAAAAATTGTGTTAGGAAGGGCCCCCCTAACACCCTATCTTTTATCTTTTCTATGTAGGGGTTTCCTCTATTCTGGGAGCTTATGTCAAGAAGATTCTGATTAGTCCTATTAAAGCTCTGGATGGTACAATAATTTCCCACATTATTTTTGTTGACGACCTCCTCCTGTTTACTAAAGATAATAAGGAAAATACATCCTTGATTGTGTATGTTATTGACAAATTCAAAACTACGTCAAGTTTGAAGTTGAATAACGATAAAACCTAACTATTTGTGACTAAATCTTATTTTAAAGAAGATGCTGCAAGCATCCTTGATATCTCTACTTGCTCCTTGCCGATCAAATATTTGGGATTCCCTCCATTTACTGGTCATATTAAAAGATCTTTGTGCCTTCCCATTGTTGACAAAGTCAATTCCAAGTCGGATTATTGGAAAGCAAACCTCCTTTCTAACGCAGGTAGAGTCAAGGTTGTTATCTCAACTCTTTCTTCCTATCATATGTTTGGTCTGCAACCTTCCCTCTTTCAAAATCAATATTGATGAGTTGGAGATATTAACGAGAAGGTTAATCTGGAATGGTGATGAGGATAAAAGATGGATTGACACCATTCCAGGAGTGTGTTCTATAGGCCCAAGGATGAAGGAGGCCTTGGGATCAGATCTATTCATGACTGGTCCAATGCAAGTCTTCTAAAAAATCTATGGGATATCACAAGGAACAAGGAGTTTTTGTGGGTAAATGGCTTCATGGAAGATACCTAAAAAATGATCGCATTTTGTCAGCTAAGGAGAAGCCTGAATATTCTTGGCTTTGGAGGCAATTTCTCAAGAAAAAAGACATTCTACTAGAACTTATTTCCTTTTGTGTTGTTGATGGAGCTAATTTTTTTATGGAAGGATCCCTGGATTCACCACAGTCAAATACTATCTTATTTGGTTGATAAAACTTATATTAAGGTTGGTGATCATTGCAAACTTAGTTCTTGTATTGTTGATGACCGATTCAAATTCCCTCCTATGAGTGATTTAAAAAGTGTTCAGACTCTTCTGGATAATTTGTCTTATCTTATTGGTGGTGAGCATTCCATATCTATTATTGGGAGAAGTCACTTCAAACTCAGAGATGCTTGGGATAGTTCTAGGAAATCCTTCCCTATATTTTAGTGGGGAAAGTGTATTTGGTCTAGCTGCTTATCCAAAAGATGTTCACTCGTCCTTTGGAATTGTTTTTTATAGGCTTTCATCTATCAATGTCCTGAAGATCTTTGGCCTTCATTAGGTCTGTCGATGCAACCTTTGTTGATGTGAGGAAAAAAGCATCTCTCATATTTTTTTTACTATAATTTTGTTGATGATATGTGGAGCATGTTCTTCAAAGTTTACAATTCTCACGCTATTCTCAGCAAAAAAAAGTTTACAATTCTCACCCTAGGTGCCTTGACAATCTTCTCACTATGCAAGGTGTAAATAAAATGACTGTTGTCTTTGTGTTCTGTCATGTTTGTAGGGAAAGGAATAGAAGTATTTTTTAAAACTTCAAAAGAAGCCCTACCAATGGTTGGAACTCTACTTTTGAAGAAACATTATCTTTTTATAGATAGGTTTTCTCTATATGATTTCTTTCTTACTTTCTCACTTTCTTATTATTTCTTGTTTACTATAAGTGGGACCCTAGAGGGGATCCACTCCATGCTAAATCTGAGGAATGAACCATCTATTCCAAACATACTAACAAGCATGCAGGAATAGGTGTATATTTTTTAAAATTTCTCAAATGATGGTATTAAAAAATTCTGAGGTATAGCAGTGGAAATATATTTCATGACTATAAAAAAAGATGCAAAAAAGTAAAAAAACCAATCAGTGACTCTAGGTGTTGGAGAGTTGGACATGTTGAACATCATTTCACCTTTCTCTTTTTTTGCTTTGCATGCAAGGGTTTAGGCCACTTCTCCTTCTCACGTTCCAATCAATTAAACAAGCCATTTACCCACTTACGTTTCAGTTCCATGGAAAACATACATGATACCAAGAAATATACACCCAACCAACATTCCTCTCATCATTAACTTTTCAAACCATGCATAGAAATCCCCTTTTCCCACCCACCTTGTGACATTCCTAATGTTCTACTTATGTCTAACCCTTTCCATGCTCTATATGGTCTATTTGAATCTAGAGACACACCATATAGATTCTCCAATCCTTGCTTGTTGCATGCTTCTCCACCAACACCATGGTTCTAACCTGCCACTCCAACTTCCACCAAAACTCCTCATGTTTTGTGGCAACCCACATCCACTTGTCCTTCTCCATTATATAGTTCTCAACTTGTGACTTCCATGGTTCCCCCTCTCCCTTTGTGATGTCCTTCAACTCCATCATGAACAATCCCCTCTCTTAAGTATGGGGTTGACTTCCGCATTGATCTCCCTACCAACTCTATAGCACTATGTGACTTCAAAAGGTATCTACTAGCCACGATGTCCTCATCACTATTTAGAATAAAATCGATAACCATATAGTTAGCACCCTTGATGTTACTCGTACTATTGCATACCTTATTATGGAAAATATTATACTTAAATTAAAAGTCCTTTCACCCTCTCAAATAATTTATTAAGGTACCAAACTTGACCACATATTTGGAAAAATATGACTATCCCATGTGGTGACAGTTTTGTTCAAGCTTTGATCACCAAATGGTTGGCTGGTTATGATGCTACATATGCAGGCTCGAACTGATCATGTTGGGTTCCCATCTTAGATATACCTCAACATTTATGGGATAGTGACATCTTCATGGCAATAGCACATGGCGTTGGAGATACACTCCAATTTAGTAACCCCGAAACCCTCCAACCTTCTCCAATTTAGTTACCCCGACACCCTCCAACCTTCTAACTACATCATATCATTCAACATTTTCTTTGTAAAAAGAGATTGTTTTCCTAGTCACTCTTATCATTAGTTTTTAGGGAAACCCATTCAGACCATTAAGCTATTAGTTGAGAGCCTATGGATATCTTTACTATCTTTTCTAACATTTCATGTCATCTCACATCATGTCTCTACCCTATCAATAGTAAACATTTACCAAAAACTTGAGTCCCAAGAGACACAAAAAATGAAAGACAGTACAGAAAGGAAAGACCACCATTTTAAAAACCGTCCACCATATCTACAAAAATGTCTGAAAACCCTATAATGTCCATGCTTTACTCTTCCAAAAACAAACCCAGATATCCTAATTTTTTCAAAGACTGATGACCTCTTTACTTTCATTAATTTTCCCAAAAACTACCAAAAATGCACTTCTAAAGCCCCCAATGCGGTCCAATCATCTCAATCACTCATGACCACTCCCAAGTCGTACAAAAAGAAGAATTTTTTGTGTCGAAAGAAACATGTATGAATCTTCCACTCCCCTCATACATTCCTCATGAGTTTTTTGATAATGATTCAAACAACATTGATCAACATCCTTAGTCTGCACCCCAACTTTGTATTGTTAACATTAGAAATCCTGTGTGTTGGCCTGACTTACAAACATTCACGGTAATTACATAAAAAATTCTCATATATTTGGATTTTATATTAAGATGCAACATCACATTATATGAGATTTAATGATTCATGAAGTGGAACAACATCATACCTATCAATATAACCACTAAACAATTAGTAGAACTTAACTTGTAGAGAAATCTTCCATTCAAGCGTAATCATATCCCAAAAATTATTTTAGCAACTTGAAATGTCTGTGAGGCCTCCATTGTAAATAGAAGGAGGGTGATTAGAAGATTTACATAATACCAATAAAGTCACTATCATCACTCTTCATGAGATAAAAACCACACCTTCTCCTTTTTTAAGTAAGTCGGTAGGATGTAGGCACGTCAACGAATGGAAACAAATATCACCATGTGGCTTCAATGGTAGTGTAATTATAGTTTTTAACACCAAGAACTTCTAGCTCCTTCACCACCACAAATAAAAACACAATATCATAATCACCATAAAAAACTGTCATGACCACCACACTTGGTCATTCACGAGATTGTATAGTGAACCTAGTCATAAAAAACAAAGGTTTCTAGACAAATTACATGATTTAGCTCACTTTTTAGCAACTACACCATGGTTAATTACAAGTGACTTCAACCTCACCAAATTCTCAAAAAAATGGTTAAATACTTCCATTGAATTTGGACATCACCACTGTAGACATGAATCATCTTTTAATCATCTTTATCAATGACTTTCATCTCCTTAAATCTATCCACCTCCAATTCTGTGTTACTTAGAATCATAGGAACCTATGGGATAAACTTGAACTATTTTTTTACTCCCAATCTTGGGAGGATTCATATGCCTCACCTTATAATCACCTCATTCACACCTGTATCTTACCACTTCCTGATCCTCAGATATGATCAATATGAGAGTAGGGGGAAAAAGCTTTATGTTTTGAGAGATTTTGGATTAGAGATTCTGACTACAAAGATATTATTCGTGACTGGACATTACCACAAAACAATCTTGAACCCGAATGGAACATCTAATGAAAATTTAGAAAAATAAGACTATCTCTCAATAGTTGGAAAACATTACATCTGACAATATTAATTGGGATCTTAGAGACAAAAAATTAGAACATAATAGACTTGACCACAACCCAAATGTGGACTAGGAACTCATCGTCATGATTATAGAAAAAGTATAAATTCTTCTTCTCATGAACAAGATCATGTGGAAACAAAGATCCAAAATCAAGTGGATGAAATAGGGTGATAACAACATCAAATTCTTTCATAGATTTTGTAACAATAATAAAAGAAAAAATTTCATTTACAACCTCAATAACCTTGGTCAAAGACCAACAATGTGAAATGAAGCTTCTCGTCAACCACTTGGGGACTTACAAATCTCCAAGTCCTAATGGCCTCAGTCTTGACTTCTATCAGCACATGTGCAATCATTTACATTCAAATTTCCATAACATGTTTCAGTAAATCCACATGCATGATGATCGCTCTCCCCAAATTGATTTCCTGAATAAAATATACATATCTCTAATAAGGGAAGTCAACCTTCCCAACTCTATCTACCAATCTAGACCTATCAGCCCCATCAATGCATCCTATAAAATCATTATAAAAACCCTCAACTACAAAATGAAACATCACTTGCATGATATCATTGGACAACAACAATGCAACTTCTTAAAAAGTAGAAACATCCAAGATTCATATATTGCAGTTAACACTCAATCCATAATTTCCATTCTAGAAACATCCCCCTTTTGGCGATCAAACTAGACTTTGAAAAATCTTTTGATAACATTCAACTAGAAATTTCTCATCAACTGCATGAAAGGTTACAACTTCCCCAAAAGATGGATCACATATTGCATCAACACCTGCCATTTATTGACCATTATTAACAGTGTACCTTTTGGCTACATCAGAATCTCTAATAGAATACGCAAAGGAGATCCTTTATAACCATATTTGTTCATTCTTATCACATCCATTCATTTTAGGATGATCAAATGAAGAGGTCACTGAGGACTCATTACAGTCCCCAATGTTTGTAAAGAATTCATAGTCCAATATGCAAATGATATCATCATTTTCATTGATCCTGATGATGCCAGTACTATCAATACCATTCCTATTCTGGGTGCATTGTAATATATCTTTGGTTGCAAAACCAATCCCCAAAAATCTTCTATCATTAGTACACATCAGTTTTGACATGTTGCTACGTTACCAATCACTTCTCAACTATATAATTGAGACATCCCCTTTCACCTATAATGCACTAAATATTATCTAATTTTCCCATGTTATTTTATTATATATTTTCATGCATATTTGCTCATTTTTCTACTACTTGTGCATGGTTTATCATCATTATCCTGTGACACATATTTGCATCATTTTTTATATTGATTTATCATAATTTATTGGACTTATGATCTTTATTTTGAATTTTAGGTAATTTGAGAAGTCTTCATTCTACTCGGTGCTATTGACTGCTTTGTCAGTGGTACTGATAATGGAAGAAAAAAGAAGTAGCTTGAATAAAAGATGTTAATGGTACCGACCACATGTTCAGTACTACTGGCTTTCTAGAAAGTAATGCACCCAAAGCAACTCAATGCCACTGACCCTTTGTCAGTGATACTGACTTTTACATGGAAAGATCATCAATAAAGATAGAAAGAAACTTGATCATATTGACACCATTGTTGGTAGTATCAAAACTTGCATAGAGTTGCGACCCATAAGAGGACTTGGTCCCATCGACCTTCTCTTAGTGGTGCCAACTTAGTGTGATTAGACTAGATTAAAAATCATGATTACTCAAATGAAAACAAAAAATGATTCCCTAAGTCTCTCTTATGACTATGGAGGATTTTGTCTAGACCTGATCATCACGTTCTAGTTCATTGAAAAATGAAAAAAGAGTTGGGAGAAAAGAGAGGAGAGGAGAAAGCCACATTCTGGATGATCTGAGCACCTATGATAGAAAGATTTGTAGCCTGAGGACAGCAAATCATCACATTCATCAGATGTAGTCTTCCAGATCACCTTCTTTAGGGGTTCCCATAAATTGTTAGATGTTTTCCTCATCTTATCCTCTTCCCTCTATGTGTATGACAACAAAAATCATGCAGAGCTAATCCCCTAATTCCTTAGGACTCAAGAATATCCCTAGTATGCATTGTAGTTGACATTATGAGTTGATATATATGTTTCTTCCTAAATTCTAGACATAATAATGATTACATAATGAATTAATTATGCATGATTAACATACCTAATTTCTCATATTCTTAATTGCTTCGAGAGAGGGATTTAGGATTAGAAAAGTCATAGTATTACATAGTTTATATCGCACCTCAATAGTGGGATTACGATTGTGAAGAGAATATCTTAAAGGATTCATTAAAGCACCTAACTAATAGTTAAATTGCTATGAGAGTGGGGTTTATATGCAATTGGATAGTGAATTATGCTGCAAGAGCAGATAACTTTTGCTACAGGTCCCTTGGTCCAAGGTTTGGAGAAATAAATATTGATAATTATGTAAGTTGAAGTGTGAGCCATAGTAAAACTGTACTCCTAAGGAATGCATTACATTTGTGATCACCACCTCATTAATTTAGGTTTAATTCTTGCAATTAGTTAATTAATAAAAAATCACCTTTTCACTAGGTTTAGTTAATTGATTCATTGTCAGTAGTAGTCTTTGGATACGTATCCCTGAGTTTAACATTCGGGCCTCATAGGACTATATTATGTGATATGTGCATTTGTGTTATATATGTAAAGTAAACATGCATCAAGTTTTCGGCATCATTGTTGGGGAAATGACAATCCATCACTAAAAGCGTTGTGACTGGCCACTCTAGAACACCCTTTCATTTCCTTTTCATCATCATCAATTTGAAAATTCAAACTACCATTAAATCACTAGTATTTAGATTCTCACATTGTCCTATTCTTTGCAGGCACTAGTGCATGGTTCAGACCAGAACCACTAATTATGGAGAGTCAATTTTATAGAGAATAGGCATAGAGGAACTCCTTCACAAATCAAGGGAGTACAATGGTTCTATGGGAGGACTTCTCCAAACTCCACCACCATTGGTGAAACAACTAGAATTGGAGGAAATGGAAGTTGAGGAGTAAACTATCAAGAAAAAGATCAAGGATTCATCGGCTACAACACAGTTGGGACCCATTGTGAAGTAGGAAATAATTTTGGGCAGCTATAAAAGTGATCCATGGCTGGTAGCACTTAGAAAATCATAGGCATTTGATGGGTACAATATGGAGGATCCAATGTCTCATACCAATAATTTTGTAGAAAGCTGTGATATGATGAACATTGATAGGGTACCTATGATAATAATTTATCTGAAGTTATTTTCATACTCACTAGTAGATAAGGCAAAGGCTTGGTTCTTAAGCCTACCCTCAGAATCCATATCCACCTAGGATGGAATGATAGATACCTTCTTCAAAAGATATTTCCCTCCACTGAAGACACATGACCTAGTTGGGAAGATCTACAATTTCAAGCATCATGCATTGGAGTCTTATACAGAGACATGGGAGAGATTTTAGAATATGTTGAGGAAGGTCCCTCATTATGGTATTGACCCTTACGGATGAGCAAATACCTTTTGTTACAAGCTGCATAAAGGGGAAAGAACCACACTTTATTGTGCAGGAGCATGATTTTTCCTTAATAGTAAGGTTTCCAGGTGTCATGAAATCTTAAATAACATGGAAAAAAATAAATTATGGAGGAAGAGAGAGAAACTCTAGCAATAGTCAAAAGTGTTGGAGAGTCTACAGAGACTACAAAATTGAAATAGAATATGGAAAAACTTGCAAAGAAATTAGATCAAAAATTAGGAAGCATATCTGGAGGTGATGAAGAAGAATGTATGTATATGCAATAGAAGAACGAAAATTGTGGAAATAAATATTCATGGAGGAAGGTCTTAAATTCTCATGGAAGGATCCCAACAATTTTCAGCAGGGCCCATCTCAAGAATAACAAGCCAAGCTACAACAAGGCAATGCATAACATCAATATCAAAAGGATAGGGCCCCCAGAAAGATAGACCACATAGAGTACATGCTAGGAAAATTGGTCATTCAGAATGAGACAATCATAGGCCAAACACAAAAGGACTTGCATAATAAAGGGGCACACATTCACAACATAAAAAACTTGATTTCTTAGATAGACGCAGAAGAAACATCTTTGAAGAAGCCAGGATCGCATGGATTCGCCGCAAATATTAACACTCCATCTACTAACAAGCAGGTGAAGGAAGTATTACTCTGTAGTGGTGAGAAAATGTTGAATGAAAAATAAGACAATTCCATATGAAAATGACAAGGCAGGTCACACAGGATAAGTGTTATCTAGTGATCCTATTGAGCCAGATAGCAAACTACGGGAGGAGGAACCATCTAAGGAATGTGACAAGCCAATTGATGTGAGAAAAGAGTCTTATGTTCCACCTCACTAGAGGAAGATGGTGACGCCAGTACCATTCCTGAATAGCTTGAAGGAAAAGAAGGTTGACCAACAATTTAAGAAGTTTCTAGACACATTTAGAAAACTTCATGTCAACATACCTCTTATATATGAAATAGAAAAAATCCCATCATATGGCAAATTTTGAAGGACACAATCAACAAGAAGAGGAGGATAGCTGATTCGAATGTCATGGTATTGAAGGAGGAAGTCAGTTCACCTATACTGAGGAGGCTGCCACTAAACAGGCAAGATCTAGGCTATTTTAATATACCATATTACATAGGCAAGGTTAAGCTTGGTGAAGCTCTATGCGACTCTAGGGAAAACATAAATCTCATACCCTTGAAAACATTTAAGAAATTTGGGCTAGCTAAAAGAATCTACGAAGAGCAACATGATCATACAATTGGGTAGTAATTCAGTAGTGAGATCAATTGGTATCTATGAGGATGTGTTGGTCAAGGTTGACAAATTCATTTTCCCAATAGATTCTATAGTCATGAAATGCAAGATGACCATGGCAACGAGATACTATTAGGAAGGTCATTCCAAGCTATAGTAGACATGATCCTAAAAATGGGTTGAGGAAGAGTGACGTTGGGCATTCAGGATAACGACTTTGAAATAAAGATGGCATACAATCAACCAAAGGTTAATGAGAAGGCACATTGCCACATGTTGCAACAGTTGAACGTTGAAGTGTCCTTATTTCTGGGGAAGCCATTTTTTGATAAGGCTCACGTTATGAAAAAGGTGCAAAAAGGCAATTTGGCAATGGATATCATGTAGCACACCAAGGAGATTTCTTTGATAAATGCAGTCAAGTATCTCGAGATTTAGAGGAGAAACCATACATACCTTATGACAACTGAAGATGCATAATCTTCCACTCTCACCCAAGCATATACACAAATACCATTAGAGGCATGCATAATGAACTTGGTGGATGATTACACTCATTTTCATTTGCTTAAGAATTGTGTCCTTTTTCTAAAGGCATTACCATGCATGTACTCTAGGCACTACAATGATTTGGGACTGCATGTACCACAGGTGATCCCATCTTTATAGTGTCCCTCAGAAAAGGAGCTGAAGTTGCTTCCTCCACATTTAAAGTATATTTTCTTAGAGATAGAAAAGAAGCTCTCGGTCATCATTTTATCACCATTGAGTATGACGAGGAGCAGAAATTGCTTGTTGTACTAAAGAACCACCAGGCAACATTTGGGTGGTCCATTGTAGAAATCAAATGAATATCTCCCAACTTTTTCCAGAACAAGATTAGAATTGAAGAAGGAGCCCAACCTATAGTACAACCTTAGTGGAGTCTTAATACGATCATGACTGAGGTAGTAAAGAAAGAGGTAGTGAAGCTTCTATCGACATGCATAATTTATTCTATATCTTATTCTAAGTGGGTTATCCCAACCCAAGTTGTTCATAAGAAAGGGGGAATAAGGGTTGCAACAAATTAAACAAGTAAGTTGATTCTGACTACGCTAGTGATTAGTTGGTGTGTGTGTATTGTTTTTTCTCAATTGAATTTTGCCACGCTAAAAGATCATTTCCCTCTTCCTTTTATCGAACACGTTATTAATAGGCTCACCGTCCACTCCCATTTTTGTTTTCTAGATGGGTATTATGGGTACAATCAAATTTTCATTGAACTACATGATCAAGAGAAGTCCACCTTCACCTTCTCCTATGGGACATCTTCTTACCATCAGATGCCTTTTGGCCTTTGTAATGCACCATCTACTCTTTAGAAATGTATGCTTGCTTTTTTTCATATATGGTAGAGCATTGTCCCAAGGTTTTAATGGATGACTTTTTAGCGTATACAGAATCTTTTGAGGACTGTCTTGCCAGCCTAGATAAGGTTTTACAAAGGTGTGTGGAGACTCACCTCATACTAAATTGGGAAAAATGCCACCTGACAATGAGTGAAGGGATAGTTCTGGGACACAATGTGTCCAATAGAGGAACAGAATTCGACCTGGTGAAGATTGGAGTTGTAATGACCCCATTCCCTAGCATCCCCCATTTAAGGAAGGCCAAGAAACTAAAGTCGTTATCCCAAAAATAGGATCAAATGGTTTTGAACATAATACAAAAAAATTAATAGATTCTATTAAACTAACTAAACTTAGTACATGATAGAAATCTTTTGTTAGAGTTTACAAAAATATGGGTTGTAGAATGTTACAAAGAAATAAACCATCTATCTATATCCTCCAGGCCTTACTTCATTTGTTTTATTTCAATGTCTTATTTCCTTGAGTGTCCAATTTCTAGTAAGGTTATCTTAAAAATGTCGACAATCAAAATGTCGATCAGTATGATAGGTCATACTGGTATGTGGATGAAACAAAATCTCACAAGTAATGGTAACAACATAATTCAACAATCATTGTTTAACAAAACAAATTTAACATTTTCATCATGACTACCCAATCTAGGTGTCTCCACCCTCTATCATAACCCCTTAGGGCCTCATACTATAGTATTCACTGTCTTCCCCTATTTAGCCAGATGGCTTCATCATGTCTCCCCTTATTTAGGCAGGTTACTTCTCATGTACCCCCTATTTAGATTGGTACCAAAATTTGCCTTCCCCTATTCAGGCGGATGGCCTTTCCATAGACCCTGAGGTGGCCTAGAATTGGGCTAGTCGTGTCCATACATAATGTGATAATCATAGTCACTTTAAAGTTTGCATGGAATGTAATATGCAAACAAGCATATATCTTTCATCCATGTGAAAAAATCTTTGGGAAACCATGTGAATCTACAATAAATATTCTTAGGTGTAGCCACATACCTATCTTAGGAGTATTTGCAGTCCAAATAAGAAAAAGTAAGATTAACCACACAATCAACTAAGAAAGTCAACCTGAAATTCAAGGCTTACATCCATGTGTCACTACATGATTCTAAAACCTATCGAAGGATTGACTTGGTTTTCAAGTGAGGTTTTCATGTCCACTTTCTTATTTAATAACCCATAACACCCTATTAGTCCATTTATTGCTCTTTTCCACTTTCTTAATCCACAAACCCTACTTTTAGGTTTCATATATAAAATTGTGCTAAAATAGGTGTCTTTTATAAAAAAGTTCCCATATTTATCCTTTGTAAGTTAAATTAGAGTTAGAGAGATAGAAACATGATATTTAGCACTTTTATGTTTATTGGGTTGACAGACCCTAATTCTATCATTAAAGGTACTTTCATGCATAAGGAAACCCTAATCCTTCAAATCTTGGATTATAATGTCCATATGAGTCCAAGGTATTCCTTTTATTCATAACAGATCAAACTTTGATTAAAAACATCAACTAAGTCTAATAGTTTCATCAACACTCGCAAATTAGGGTTTTGATCCATTTAATCACTTTAAAGATAGCAACTTTGACCACTTTTAGAATTGGAAGTAGATATAGGACAAGATCATATTTTTATTGTGTATCTTGCATTTTTATGATCAAGATACACATATTACTTGTAATTTTTGGCCAAAGAATGGATTTTTGATCGATTTTACAAGATATGACTATTTTTTTGATTTTCTGACCAAAGAGGCAAAGAAAATACCTAATTGCAAAAAATGAGCATCGTCAGATGGTCGGTCTTCATTGACCAGACAGAGATTGCATGGCTCATGCTGATCACACCCACTCATGAGGCTTAGACACATGAAGGGAACCTGGACCATGGATTGCGTTCACTGGCCAGTGGGTTGACCTGATCAGACGATCCCCAAGCCTCCCCTCTTTCTCATCTTCAAGAATTCACACACGGTGGTGCCATAATGGAGGCTCATTGAAGGAGATACAATCCAGTGAAGGAGAGGGAATTGGGGTGCTTGAGCGTGCCACCTATGCTCTGGGGGTCGAGATGAACTACGTGAGAGCCTTTTTATAGGCAGGGTGTGTGAATTCTAGGGTTCCCGAACCCTATGGAGAAGAGAAAGATGGTGAGCGTTCTAGCCCCTTATATAGGTCACAAAAAGACTAGAAACCAACATGTTTCGAGTTCAGTTTCACAAGACGAAGAGAATCGTCCAAATATTTTGCGTCGAGTTGGATCAGAGAGGGAGATAACACCTTCCAATCTCGCATGTGTACATGTTACCTCCTTGATCTGATGCGGGTAGGGGATGATGCAGGAGCTATTGGATTCATGATCCAATGGTCACCATCAGACACATGAATTAAATGTTAATCCTAACAGAAATCAAAATATTGTGACATTTAATGTATATCTCCCATTATCCTCTCACTTCAAGGAATTTTCAAAAATGCATATCTCTTAAACCATTAATCCTCTAAATCCCAAATTTTAAGGAAAAGTTCTCTATGACTCAATCTTCGTACAGACTCAATTTGGGATCAAAAAATGTTGAGTTTAATTTCAATGAGTGGTATTTAAAGGCTTTTATTAACATTTTATAAAATACTTTTTTAAGATTTCCAAACTACTTTCCAAATTGTAAGAAAAAGATGTTGAGTTTAATTTCAATGAGCAATATTGAAAGGCTTTTGAGGTGTTAAAGGAGAAATTGGTTTACACACCTGTGGTATAGGCTCCAGATTGGAGCCGACCATTTGAACTAATGTGTGATGCATCCAACTATATGGTAGGGGATGTTTTAGGACAATGCAAGGATAAAACCCCTTCTATTGTTTATTGCACTTTGAAAATCATCAATGATGCCCAACTTAATTACACTACAACTAAAAAAGATAGTTTGTCTGTGGTGTTTTCTTTTGAAAAATTTTGTTAGTATTTGATAGGGGCCAAGGTGATAGTTGGACTGACCATACAGTTGTAAAATATTTGTTACAGAAGAAATATGTCAAACCTAGATTGATAAGGTGGGTTTTGTTACTGTAGGAACTTGATATTGAAATCAAAGATAAGTCCAGAATAGAAAATGTGGTAGTCGATCATTTGTCAAGGTTAGAGAGAGTGGATGAGACAGACTTAGCAATACTACTTGTTGAGGAGTTCCCTGATGAACATTTGTTTTCCATGCAAAACAAAAACATGGGGTTTGCAAACCTTGTAAACTATTTGGCATGTGGTGGGTTACCAGAAGATTCGAGATATCAGGGTAAGAAGAAGTTTTTAATTCCTTGATATTTTTTTGTGGGGTGACCAAACTTGACTCGTAAAATGCAGGGACAACATTCTGAGGAAGTGTGTGCCTGAATGTGAGTTTGATAGCATCATGGCACATTGCCACTCCCTACCTACTAGGGGACCCAATGCTAGCTCAAGGAAGGTAGACATGGTTTTAGAAAGTGGTTTTCATTGCCCATCACTTTTTAAAGTTGCTTACAATTTTGTGCAACATTTTGATGCATTTCAGAGAGTAGGGAATATATCTAGGAGACATGAAATGCCCTTGAACACTTTTTAGGATGTAGAGGTTTTTGATTTGTGGGGGATTGATTTTATAGGACCCTTTGTGTATTATAATTATAATCTATATATTATTCTTGAAGTCAAATATGTCTCTAAGTGGGTGGAAGCAATTCCGACCGACATCAATGATTACAGGTGGTTTGCAAATTTGTAAAAGACCACATTTTGTGCATGTTTGGGTTGACGAAAGTGATGATAAGTGATGGGGGATCTCACTTCTTGAGTGAGTATGGAGTGAGGCACCGGGTATGAACTCCATACCATCCTCAAACCCAGAGTCAAATTGAGGTGTCTAATAGAGAGATCAAGAAGATTTTAGAAAAAAAATAGTCTCAATAAGTAGGACCACTTGGAGCATGCAATTGAATGATGCTCTCTGGGCATACAAGACAACCTATAAGACACCTATAGGAACAACCTCGTTAGGCTGGTTTATGGGAGAGCTTGTCATTTATCTGTAGAGTTGGAACACAAATCCAGGTGGGCTTTGAGGAAGTTGAATTATAACCTTGATAATGCAGGAAAGAAACACATGTAAGAGTTCAATGAATTGAATGAGCTTAAGCTAGATGCATATGAAAGCTATAGGATATATAAGGATGGGACTTAGAAAATGCACGACCAGCATATACTTCATAGAGGATTTACTTCAGGACAAATGGTGCTTTTATTCATTCTAGGACGATGTTGTGATCGGCCTGGGGCGTGCTCCAAAAATGGAGGTGCAATCCCAAAGGTAAATTGGACTTTTAAATTTATAACCTGAGACCTTCAACGACCCTCGAAACTTTAATACAGTGTTGAAGTGGATATACTGGGTCAAACATAGGGATGTGTGTACATTTTGGATGCTTAAGATCTAGCCCTTAAGTTAGTTAAGCAAATCTGATAGTTGATAATAGTATGGAACTAGAAATAGTCTAGGAGATGTCACAAAATAAAACCTATATCGAGGATGACTATAACCCATCAATTATATGAAACCTATATCGAGGATGACAAATCAACACCTTAGAATATTCTAGATACCCTCTCAAGTCTAAAATATTCTAAGATGCTAGGAACAAGTGTGATCTGGACAAAACCTGATGGTGGGCCTGATCGGGCCAGGTTGGGGCCAATTGTGCCCAGATCTTTGGTTTTGTAAAAACCACCTTGAACCATCCTCTTTTCAGATTATGATCCAAACTACCATCTCTTATCAATTACTGTAATGAATCTCTTGATATAGGTAGAAATAAAAGTTCAACCAAGAAATAGTTAAACCAAACTAGAAATGATAACTAGAAAGAGAAAATAGAACAAAAAACATACTAGATCTGAAATAAAACTACTTGTTTAAGGTAAAAGTATATAAACATGCCCAAAATGAGCTACGTAGCCAAGAAGGAGCTCAATTAGCCATGGAAAAGCAGAGTTGACACTAAACAAAGATGAAAGAACTTCATTTATACAGAAACAAAGGAAAACAATAGAAGAAATGAGAAGAAAAAGAGATTTAGCACATAAAGGAGAGGTGGCTCTCGCTCCTTACCTCCATATGGGCTGAATCTTGTCTTTGGGTCATCCTCCTTGGTCTTATGGACTCCTTGGCCTCCCTTATCCTCGATTCCACCCCAAAGAGCAGCTTGGTGGGTATATGGAAGTGGAAGACGGATGGGGTATGGTAGGAAGTGAATGAATGGTGGTGGATGGAAGAAAATTGAAGATACAGATGTAGGATGATCACTTCAGCCTTTTCAGACCTTAAAACTCTCCCACAGGGCTCTGGGAACCAAGAATATGTGGAACCCCCTCCAGGTAGTGAGGGGTGGGTATTTATTGGTGATGGCTGATTGTATGTGATAAGTGGTTACGACACCTATCTCGGTCGCTACCCTTGGTTCTCATCCCAACCATGTCGGGCTCAACCCGACCATGCTGAGTGTTATAGTATAGACTAATGTAGAAGTTGAGATGGATGTAGCAGTCGAAACGGATGTTGGTTGTTGTCCTCAACTCGACTGTACCAGGATGGGCCCAACTATGCTGAGTGTAGTGGTCCAAATGAATCTGCATTTGTAGTGGCCGCGATAGTCATAGAGGTCGAAATGGACACATCGTCGCAACCCTTGTAGCGGTCAAGACCTTTTATAGTGGTCAAGACCCTTGTAGCGATCACAACTTTGTCCCCTTGAACCGACCATGTCAGGCTGAGCCCATCCGTGCTGAGTATAGAGGTCATTATAGATGGAAGCCTAGCTACTGCAAAAACTATGTGTTGGGGAGAAATCTTGGAGAATAGATGTCCTTTCAAGTTCATTGCCTGCATGTCCCAAAATTGGTTAGTTGAGCGATTTTATATTTGAAAGATATATAAATTATGAAAAGATAAGTGTGCAAAGTTATTGTGGTCATATTAAGGCTATAATGACACAAAACCATAAATAAGTGTTTAGTATAAATGTCTGAATTTCGGTGTTATCAAGTTGCATATTGGAAAATTAAGATCTAGATGGATTGGCCCATATGTGGTGGTTAAGGCTTTCCCTCATGGAGCTGTGGAAATGACTGATGGGGCTGAGTCATTTCTAGTAAATGGGAAGCATTTGAAACATTACAATGCAAATAGTTAATCTATTAGGAAGATGAGTTGAAGCTCGTCGAGATTCATTGAGATTTTACATGATCTTATCATCAAGTATATGATGTAAAACAAGGGTGCTTGTTGGGAGGAAACACAACTTTATTTTATCCTATTTTTGCTTCTGTCTTTTGCATGCTTTCTTGAAGTTTTCATTGTTAAAATTCACCTTGAATTGATTAGAAATTTTTAGATATAAAAAAGGTATTGTGATCATCTTAGTTTGGTGTGCAAGCAATAGAAAGTTCGGTACCATAGACAAACCAGTCGGTGGCACCAAGTCTGCATAAAAAATCATAGAGAAGAGAGCCAATCATAGGTGTTAGTGACACTAATTCTTTGTAGAGCCAATTTTGGAATCACTATGTCGGGCTCGGTACTACATGCAATTCAGTTAGTAGCACTGATGCCTAAAGAAACTCCAGGTTTGAGATATTGAGGCATCGTAGGAGAGAATTGGAAATTTGAACGAGTGGGTACCACCGACCCAAAAAGTCAGTGGCACTGACAGTTTGGACAACATCGAATGAGATACAACTTAGTACCACTTACCTCTTATTAGTGGTACCAACCCAAGAAAACATGAAATTCATTGATAGCAAGATCAACGAGCCTGATTGATTACATCCAACGGTCAGTGGTACCAATCCAGTGACTCATACCAAATGTCGGTATCACAGGCACATCATTAGTAATACAAACACCTAGCTATCCATGTGTCAATACATATACGGACACAAGCCATTATACCAAGGACTGATGCTAACACACATATTGGGGGTTGAGTCAGTGGTACCGACACAGTGAGTCAGACCAATTCGTAGGCTATAAAAGGAGATGTGTGGGGTGACATTCAAACACACCCACACCATCTCCTTTGCATATATAGGGGGACCAGAGCTCCATAATGGCCAGAATCTTCCCCACACTCTCTTATTAATCTCTTTCTCTCCTTGGATCAATGGCTACTAGGAGGTCATCTTCATTGACGGGAGGAGACAACCAGATGGTGCCCAAGTCAGCACACATGGATCATGTCAATGGGGATAACAAGATGTTCTCCAACTTGATGAAGAGAGAGAGATCATACCCATGATGTATGGTGACCAGTCCTTCCTCAATAACTCAGGCTTCACCGACAGTCTTCGTCAAGTTTGTGTTACCCAAGGCATAGTGGGCGATCACTCTTTCTTTGGTGATTAACCCACCTACCAGGAGATCGTGTGTGAGTTCCTGGCATCCTTGGAGGTTTGCTGCATCCCTGAGCTTGGGGAAGGCTAGGAGGATGGATGGGTGCACTTATGCCTCTACAACACCATCACCATTTCTCACTGGTGGAGTTCAATGTGATCTATGGGTGTCCAGTAGGGGACGTGCGCCTCATGTCGGGCCACTTTGACTTCACATGGGCATGGAGGCTTATGACAAACTTGCCACAAGGATTCACCGTCAACTAGCATCAATCTCCCTCTATGGATACCGAGCATATGTTCACCTAGATTTTGCATCAATATCTCACCAACACCATCTTTGCCAAGTCTACACAAGGGCAAGGGAAGGTACATCAAACCGAAATCTTTGTCCTTTGGGCATTCTTGTCCTGAGGGCAAGAGATGGTGGACCTTGTCTCCTATTTCTTGCAACATATGTTGGCGGTAAAGTACCAGGTGTAGAGGAAGCCTCCAATTCATTTTGGATGGCTCATTACACCAGTGGCTCTACACCTCAACCTCGACCTCTCCACCTTCAATGCTTTGAAGACCTCCTCCAAGCTGTATTTCAAACACTTCAAGAGGTCTCATTTTGTCAGCTAGCATGAGGGTTAGGTATTTACTTATTGCACGATGGATGATCAGATGCGGGAAAGGGCTCTCCCTGACCCCATCTTCTGTCTATGAGGGGTGCGCTTCTTGAGGTGGCCTGTAGAGGATGCAAAAGTGGTGTCAGAGGAGAAAGAAGACCCTGAGCTAGAATCTTTTGGGGAAGATGACGAGGAGGATAATACCATGTCATTCACTCAGTGACAAGTCATTTATCGGTCTTCACAAATATATGGAGCATTAAACTCAACCGCCTCACCACCTACTCAGTAAGATGACTCTTTTTCTATGGCAGGTATGCATGGGATGCTGCAATCAATTCAACACAGGAAACAACAACAATCAACCACCCTATAAGATATCCACAACATTCAAGGGCATCTTCTTCAGCAACAACAACATGCCATTTATGATAATGAGGGCCTTCTCCTGGCCAAATGCAGACTTTCCTACAGTGGATTGAGCATTACCAACAACTGCTCAATGATCACTATTAGATCTAGGGACAGTTTTCTAACTACTCGCAACCATTCAAGATGCCTAATCAGTCACCCAATTTCACTTAATATTCTACCCACCTGATCCAAACATGCCACCACCACCATTTTGATTCGGTACCACTATTCCACCTGTTTGATTGGATTTTGACTATGATGACATAGTCAAGTTCCAGATTTGGGGGGGGGTGCTGGAACAACTCTATCTTTTATGATTTTCTTTAGTTGATTTAAATTAGTGTTAGTTTCTATCATTCTAAATTTCTAGGATCCACAACTATCTAGTGTAATGTGGAGCATAATTATCGTGATTTCTATCATCATTATAAAGTGTCTTTTTTTGCGTTTGTAATGAAATCAGAAAATTTTGAAATAATCTAAAATTGGCATATCTTTGAAAGCTTAGTTGCAAATTCTAAAGGCATCATCACCTAGAGGAAGTGTATTAGTCATCTTGAGGACATTTGATATGAATAAAAAGTCTTAATTTATCCATGAATTGAGGATGACGATGGGGTTTGAGCCCAAACGAGACCTTAAATGAAATTTTTAGAAATAAACTCTAAAGGTCACCCTATACATAGATTGATTAGAGAGGGACATATCATAGTTTAAGAAAGGTGTTGTCTCTTAATCATGTGATTCCACCTGCTTTTCATTATATTTCAACCACCATCATAAGATGATCAAGTAACCAAAATTATTTCCACTTGATTGCACTGCATAGAATAATAGCTGACATGATAGCTAGTCTTTAGATTGTATTATTTATAAAATGAAGAAAAATAAAATGTGCATATCAATTAGTTGCATAATAAATTTCATGTAGATTGCATATTCAATGCATCACTCATTCTTTCATCTTGTACGTATGTAATTTTTCTCTGAAAATAAAGTGAAATGATACACATCCATACCCCTCTAAATGAAAAAATAGAAAAAATTGTTCAAAGAGTTATATAGTGGAGCCCGAGCATACTCTTCAACCATGCTAAAATAATAGGGAAATGAAAAAAAATCTTGAATAAAGAGGGAGAAAAGGATGCCTTAAACTCAATTCTAATTTTTTCTTCAAGAAGAGATCAAAACATCTACATGATCTATTCTTTTACTTCATTCTCATAAATCAGATGAGACTTCTAGTGCACACATCATTCCACCAAAATAGTTTGGCATTTGAATTCATACATTTCTTACTTCCTTCATTTTATATGTTCATGATGTTTTACTTTTTCATAAAGGATTTGGATGTTACTTGTGATTCATCATAAGTCACCTACTTCATTCCATCTATTTATCTTTATGGTAGGCCACACATATGGTTGATTCCCTCATTCATTCTTATAAGAGGAACTGCTTCCAATTAGTTTGGTAGGTAGAAAAGAGCAATGTAGATAGGGAATTACGTGATGCACCAACTGAATGCCCTATTGACTATGATATTAACTGCTCTATTGATAGTGTTTCACTGATCTAGGGGTGGACATCTTTAATGAACAATTTTGGTCACTAGAGTAGTTATTTGATTAATGGTTGGTAAGGGTCGGTTTGGGATCGTCATGTGAAGGTAGTTGAGAAATGAAGTTCATATTAATTGCCCTTTTGCTGACTTGTCTCAAATAGATCCAAGGGTAGTGTTGATCGAGGACGAGCAACATTTAAGATTAGGGGATTTTGATGCACTAAATATTATCTTCTTTTCACAGGCTATTTGATTATATATTTTCATGCATATTTGCTCAACTTGCTACTACTCGTGCATGGTTTATCATCATTAGCCTATGACACATATTTTCATCAAATATTATCTATTTTAACAATTTTATATTGATTTATCATAATTTATTGGACTTACATTCTATATTTTGAATTTTAGGTTATTTGAAAAGTCATGATTCAACTCGGTGCTACCAACTGCTTTATTGGTGGTATCAACAGTGGAAGAAAAAAGAACATGATTGAATCAAAGATGTTCGATAGTACTGAGCATAGGTTCAATACTACCAACTTTCTAGACAGTAACAGACCCAAAGAAACTCGATAGCACCGACCTTTTGTCAGTGGTATCGACTTTTATAAGGAAAATCATCAGTAAAGATAGAAAGCAACTTGGTGCTATCGACGCCATTGTCGGTAGTACCGACACTTACATAGAGTCGCGACCCAGAAGAGGACTCAGTGCCACCGACCTCTTGTCAGTGGTACTGACTTGGCATGATTTAGATGAGATTAAAAATCATAATTAATTTGACATCTATGAAAAAATGACGCCCTAAGTCTCTCTTATGTCTAGGGAGGATTTCAACTAGACCTAATCATCACATTCTAGTTCACTATACAATAGTAGAGAGTCGAGAGAAAAGAGAAGAGAGGAGAAAGCCACATTCCAAATGCTCCAAGAACCTCTGGTGGACAGAGGTGAGGACAACAAATCATTATGTTCGTTAGAGGGAGTCTTCCATATCATCTTCTCTAGGGTCTCCGTTAATTCTTTGATGTTTTCTTCATATTCTCCTCTTCACTCTATGTGTACAATAATAAAAATCATGCAGGACTAATCCCCTAATTCCAT
The DNA here is from genome assembly GCA_963693085.1 of Alisma plantago-aquatica. NCBI lineage: Eukaryota > Viridiplantae > Streptophyta > Magnoliopsida > Alismatales > Alismataceae > Alisma > Alisma plantago-aquatica. The sequence continues at coordinate 532,220,804 of OY856412.1, read as the reverse complement.
AGGACCCGAGAGTAGCTCGATTTTGCAATTTAATTGACATTATGAGTTGATATATATGTTTCCTCCTAATTCTCAACATAATATTATGATTGCATAATGAATTAATTGTGCTTGATCAACATAGCTAATTTCTCAGATCCTTAATAGCTTTGAGAGAGGGATTTAGGATTAAAAAAGTTATAATATTATACAGTTTATGCCATGCCTCGAGAGAGGGCTTATGATTGTGAAGAGAACAACTGAGAAGATTCATTAAAGCACCTAAATAATAGTTAAATTTCTATGAGAGTGGGGTTTATATTATATTGGATAGTGAATTACTCTGCGAGAGTGGGTAATTCTTACTATAGGTTCCTTACTCGAGTGTTAGGAAAAATAAATATTGATAATTGATGTTAGTTGCAATGGCAACCATTGTAAAATTGTACTCCTAATGAATCCATTCCATTTGTGATCACAACCTCGTTAATTTAGTTTTCATTCTTGTAATTATTTAATTAATTAATCAATCACCTTTGCACTATGTCTAGTTGAATGAGTCGTAGTTAGTAGTAGTGTCTGGATACATTTTCATGAGTTCGACAACCGGGTCTTACATGCCTATATTATGAGATATGTGCACTTTCGTTATATCCGTGTAGTAAACACACATAAACCTATCTTAGACTCCTTGTTTCTCCATAAAACTTGCTAAGAAAAACATGAAATCCCAATATTTTCCAGATTCATCTATCGTCTTAACTCATGGAAAACTAATTTCCTCAATCTTACAAGAAGTGTCACCCTTCTTAACAACTTACTCACCTCTCTTGCCACCTATTTTCTCTTATATGTTCCACTCCCCTTCAACACTCTATGGTTTATATATTGTACCAGAAGAAATTTTCTATTGAAACATATGGGACATAAAATTAAAATATCACAATAGGATAACATATATGCTAAAAAAATATGTGGAGTGGGGCATCATCAAAATAAAAACACATGGCTTATGTCTGATTCCCAAAATCAGTGTGACATTATGTTTAGATAGAGAATTCTTTTGGAATGAGCATGTGAGAAATATATATTATTACAATAAAAATCCATGGTGGAGGGTCAAGCTCCAAGGTGAAACCCCTCTATGAAAGTACACCAACCATAGCTTATCCATCATCAAACACAACATCCAAATCCCACCACATTATACTAACAACATCAAATTCTAGACTAAACCCTAGTACCACGAACTTCCCAATTCTAGACTAAACCCTAGGTCAACATCCAAAACATGCCCTTCACATCAATATCCCAGACACATCATCACAAATCTCAACATGCAAATCTCTAAAACTGATAGGAAGTAATCGTAGAAATCGACTCAAAAGAATTCTCATATCCCACTTCAATCTAGAAACATTGATTGACATACTCCAACAACTCGAATCAAACAGCAACAATTATATCATCTAAAGATGGGGTACCGAGCCCAAACAAGCATATATTTTCCACACATACTGATGATGCATTACCCATACAAATATATTTAAAAATTAATTTACTAACTCATAATTAAAATTTGATAAAATCCTCACATACCAAAATACACACAAAAGTGGATTTCAAAGTCCATCCATGTGTCATCCTTGTACATAACATGAAGAAACAACATATCTTTTCGATTGTTCCATTTCCACCATATTAAGAGGACACTATTTCTACACCAACTATGATCTCCATTTAGAAATAGCTAACATCCAACATATATTCTAAAAATCTAAGCCAATACATCCTGAAAACTATCAACATAAAACACACATGGCCTCACTGTTGGGATTATTTAGATTGGATGAAATTGTAGAAAATTTAGTAAATACAAACTTGACATCGTGAGGCTTATAATGGCATCCATGAATCATATCATATATTTTCACTTTGCATATAGAGATAGTTGCTAAGTGAAAATAAATATCCCCTCTCATTATGGATATGTTGCTGCTTTAGAGAGAACCTATACACTTGAGCATATTCTAGATGAGACCAATGAAGTCTGAATACTTATTTCCTGCTTTTGAGGTATGATTGCCTGGTGCCCCCTCATTAACACTAGAACTTTTTTACCACTACATTCTTCTTTTAGTGTGCTTATCTTTGATTAGGGAATCCCTGAAACTTTTGTTGAGTCTATGACTCCATGACCCCTTCTTTTATCTAACACATCTCTTTCCTCCGATTAACATTGTGTCTTATGCTAATCATAATTATTTTTGCAATTGAACTATTATGAAATAGAAAAAAGTAAGAGGGGTGTACAAAATGGACTAACTTTGTAGATCTTACCTTTGGGGGACCGTTTCTTGAGTTGCTTACACGCGCATAGATACATGGAGATAGAAAAGAGCCTTTTTTAGAGTCTGAGGTTCACAGTTTCTGTAATCAAGCACCTTTCAAGCCCATCCAGGAATTGGATGAGTAGATTAAAAAGATTTAGATTGACTCCAACTCAAATTAGACAATTGAGCAAATACCAGATTGAATTGTCGACTCATATGTACTTACGGATCAATGACCCACTTCATCATGTCTATCCCCAACGAAATTCACCTCGAACCCCCACTTTTAAAGCTTGCTTGCCCAAAACCCCCACCTTTGTGGTATGTTAGGTGCGATAGACGACAGTAGGGAAAGATAATATTGAAAAGGAGACAAGCTGCCTAGTGGGTATGTTGGGCGTGCAATAAGACCACAAAAGAGAGGACTGGACTTGGCATTGCACGACACGCTCCACGTGGCCCCATATAATGGCGTGTGCACACAGCAGCGAGACCAGATGAGAATTATATATTCTATAGAGATCTGTCATGTAGACACCAAAGGAGATTGCATTTGGGATAAATTTTGGAGTCTAATCTGTTAAACAACAAAACAAGGAAGGAAATAACCTACTTCCCTCCCTATTTTTGTTGTTTAACAAGTTAGAGTTCAAAATTCTCGCAAATGAGTTTCCTTTTTGGTCTATGTAGTATTATTCTATTCTATATTCTCGAGGTAGCTGTTGTTCACAGGATAATTATCTAATCTTTAGGGAAAAATGATATACGCACGACCAACAATGGTCGTCTGTATGGGACGACCTTTTGTCCTTATGTCTATGGCCCACCCCCTAGCTACCTACCCACCCAACCAGCCAATCAAATGTGTGTCACCCACCCAGCCACCTAAGAGCCTGTCGTATGGCTGTTGCAGGTATTTGTCAACGTGAAGGAGAGAGAGAGAAAGAGAAGAGAAAAAGGAGGGAGAAGGGAGGGGTGGGGGAGAGAGAAAGTAGTTACAAGAGAGAGAAAAAAGAGAACACTATTTTGTTAATAAATTTAAAACGGTAATAATTTTTTTGAAGAAATAAATATTGTTGTATTCTCCACAAAAAGTATTTTCTAAAAGATCAAATTTAACATATTCTAAAAATATAAAATATACAATCTAAAATATTAGATATAATGTGATTGTAAAATCGAAAAAAATGGACGGATAAAATTATTTTGTTTCTAATTCTCAAACCATAATGGAATTTTAAACGAAATAAGAACTGATGCATTATTAACAAAAAATACTTAAAAATAAGATTAATATCGACCTAATAATTTTTTTCACGAATAATTATAACACATAGAAAATGAGGAGAGAGAAATTTATATTGTTTGTAACTCACAAATAGTAAGGAACTTTTAAATAAAATAAAAATTAATGGGTTACTGACAATTTTTTTAAATGATAGATAATGTGATTATAAAAATTAAAAAATAGGAGAGAGAAATTTATTTTGTTTATAACTTTCAAATTGTAGTGAATTTTATGTTAGTATGCTATCCATACTCAAGTTTGATATATTTTGAAAAAATAAAATACAAAGTCAAAAAATGATTAGATAATGATATTATAAAAAATTAAAAAAAGGAGAGAGAAATTTATTTTGTTTATAATGTTTAAACTATAACGAATTTTATGTTAGTATGTTATCCATATTTTAAAATATTTATATTATTATGTTATCCATATTTTAAAATAATTATGTTATTATGTTATCCATATTTTAAAATATTTATGTTATTATGCTATCCATGTTATTTTAAAACATATGTTATTATTACATGCAATATTATTTTATGTTATTATGCTAACAATATTTTAAAATATTTTATGTTATTATGTTACTTTAAAATAATTATATTATTATGTTATTCATATTATTTTAAAATATTTTATCATAATAACATATATTTTAAAATATATGTTATTATTCCATGTAACATTATGTTATGTTATTATGATAACAATACTATAAAATATTTATGTTATTATGTTATCCATATTATTTATGTTATTATGTTATCCATATTTAATTATGTTATTATGTTATCCATATTTTTATGTTATTTATGGATAACATAAAAACATAACATAATAACATAAAATAATATGGACAACATAGTCACATAAAATATTACATGAAATACATAAAATAATATTTTAAAGTATGGATAACATACTAACATAAAATAATATGGATAACATACTAACATAAAATATTTGATGAAATACATAAAATAATATTTTAAAGTATGGTTAACATACTAACATAAAATAATATGGATAACATGATAACATAAATATTTTGAAGTATGGATAACATAATATGATAACTATTTTAAAGTATAATTAACATACTAACATAAAATGATATGGATGACATATTTTAAAGTATGGCTAACATAATGACATAAATTAGTAAAGATAACATAATAACATAAATACTTTAAAGTATGGATAACATAATAACATAAAATAATATTGAATATAATAATAACATAAAATAAAATTTATAACATAATAACATAATTAATATGGATAACATAATAACATAAATATTTTAAAGTATGGTTAGCATAATTATATAAAATAATATTTTATGTATTAATAATATATATTTTAAAATAACTTGGATAACGTAATAACATAAACATTTTAAATTATGGATACCATAATAACATAAATATTTTAAAGTATGGATAACATACTAACATAAAATTATAACATAATAATATAAATATTTCAAAATATATGTAACATACTAACATATTTTAAAGTATAGATAACATATAACACAGTAATTATGTTATCCGTAATACAACATGTATAAGATGTTATGACATGGTGTAACATGTTATCCATGTTATTCTATGTTATCCAAATTATCTATGTTATTCATGTGTTATATCATGTTATAACATTATTACAACGTGTTATAGCATGAGTTATATTTATTTAAAAAAATATTATCAAAATATGTCGTCATTAATTTTATTTTAAATTATTTTTGTTAGTAACTCATTACTTTTTATTTCATTAAAAATTTATTATAGTCTGAGAGCTATAAACAAAATAAATTTCTCTCTCCTATTTTTTAATTTTTTATAATCACATTATCTAACATTTTTTGACTTTATATTTATTTTTTTAGAATGTATCAAACTTGGTCTTGTTGTAAAATATATTTTATGAGGCGTCCGTTGGCGTTTATTTCGTCAAAAAATTGTTTACCGTTTAATAACTATTCATAGAAAAAGATTATCTTTTTTCTCTCTCCAATAACTACTTTCTCTTTTTTTTCATTTCTTTCCACTCCCCCACCCTATCTCTTTCTCTTCCCTCTCTCTTCACGTTGCTTTTGCTTGGGTATTGTGATCTGCCAGCCTCCAAGGGCATCGGGTAGTGTGCAGACTGCAGCGTAAGGACAATGGTCGTATGGGTTAGTGTCTGGGTGGGGGTCTATATAGAAAGAAAAATTCTATACATAGTTACCTTACTACCCGCTCACCCACCCGGTTCTTAGGAATAGTTATCAGCAACAATTAAAGCAATAAAGGATGAGGGAAGTAGAAGAGAGATAAAATATTTTTGTCCATAACTTTCAATCTGGAGCGTATTTTTTGATGAAATAAATTGCATTAGAATCTTTGTAGAAAATACTTTCCAACGAGACTAGTGTTGATATATTTTAAAATAATGATAATACACAAGAAACATAGTACCATATATTAGGATACCATACACATATTCTGAGTACAAACGTACAGTACTCGTGAGTACTGTACTTATGGATCCATAAGTACTGTATCCACTAATACTCAAGCATAAGTACAGAACCTACCAAATTACAAAATCAAGCATAATCGTATAACTGATGTAGAAATATAAGTACAGTACATACAGAATCGCATAGCAACATTAGTCATCTGGACAATTTCTTTTACAAAATGCATACATAAGTTGAGTACCCACTTGTTAATGACTTCAAAAGTACAATGCACATCAGATCAAGAATCACTTATAAAATGCAACCATAAGTATTATACTCACTTGTTAATTTCAACTCAGTTACTGACGCATAAGTACAATACCTAACAAATAATAAATCAAGCATAATTGTATAACTGGTCTAGAAGCATAAGTACAATACCTACGAATTGCCATAACAACATTTGTCATTTGGACACATTTTTTTTTACAAAATGCAGACATAAGTTGAGTACCCACTTGTTAATGATCTCAAAAGTACAATGCACATTAGATCAATAATCAACTATAAAATGCAACCACAAGTACTGTACCCACTTGTTAATTTCAACTCATTTACTCAAGCATAAGTACAGTACCTAACAAATTACAAAATCAAGCATAATTGTATAACTAGTCTAGAAGTAATATATCTCAATATATACAATATTTTGTTTTGGGTACAGTACATGTGTCATGAGGTACAGTACGTCAATAAGTAAACTTACGTACAGTACCTCCAAAATGAAAGTAGTACATCTCAATATCTAAAAGTATCCCAAAATATGAATAATATACGTAACAATTTACGTAATGTATCCTAAAATACGGAAATACTAGTATTTTGTTATACGATACCCTTGTTTTGAAATTTTGTACTTTTGATACTTCTCTCATCTATTTTTTATACTTTTTTCATATTAAATTTTTTTCCAAAGTATGTCAATATTGGTCTTGTTAGAAATTATTTTTTGTGATGAATCTACTATTTTTAATTTGTTTAAAACTACATTGTAGATCAAAAGTTATGCATAAAATATGTTTATCTTTCTTCGTTTATGCTTTTTCGGCCACATCAACAATGAGCAATTCGTTAATGCTGCTCATATTGCAATGCTCAATCTTTAGATAGCGCTGGACTGGTGCTTCGAAGTCTTCGGTTTCGTAGTTCTTTACAACACCTTTTCTGCGACAACGACTTCTACATTATTGCCATCGCATTGCTTAATGACTTTGTTTCTGGGTAGATGACAAAAATTCCACTCTATTTGTATGTATCGACGAAAAGATGACTACGATGTAATACTTGCCGCACTTATTTACTTTACTACTTCCTTGTTCGATTTGCCAACCATTCCAAGATACCTTTAGACAAACAGTATTGGTGTCTGCACTTGGAGGAGGATGCATCATTTCTAGCGGATCAACTTGGGCTAAGAGCTTGATTATCATACAACGCGTGCCTTTGTATATCTTTATCAGATTACGCATAGCTCTGAACTCCTAAAAAATTGCTGTCGTGAAGGTCAAGCTAGAAATTACAAAAATTCAGCGACAGACTCACGAGTTGATAGACAGCACACTCCATCTCCATCTGCAAGTTGTCAAGGTTTCGATGATCGTGGACAAGTTCGAAGTATATTTACGTGTGCATGTTGTCTTCTTCGTGCTAGGTTTTCTTCTTTTTCTTCTTGACTCGTTTCTAATACTCTATGACAATGACAACGTGTTTGACTCTTTTTCCTACCTCCACGAGAATGTTACACTATTAGCCTGAACGGACAAAGACAATTCCATACAGTTGATGCAAGCTTAGATTGTATCTAACAACAAAGTGAGGCTGAAAATTTGTTTTCTTCTTTTAAGGTGGCCACGATCATGTAAATCAGGAGTAGAGCTGACTTCACATTAGGTTGATTTCTGCGAGACTCCCAATTTGGCCTCTTCCTCTCATTCATCAACGCTCAAACACCCTTTCTCCCTCCGTCTCTATTAAAGCCGCCACCAAGGCTAGGGAACCCCACTTGGGCTACAAATGGGTAGCATATGGTGGAAAAGATGTCTACCCTATTCTAGTCGGTGTCACACTATGCATATTCATCACAATTTCATTGTATTTTTACTTTTTATTCTGTATAGTTTCATTGTTTTGCTTTCATTCTTAAATATTAATTTTTTTGATAAGATTTATTGCTCTTATGCAGAGAAAAGCACAATTCGACTCAAGAGCACCATGAACATCCTTCTTTGAATTCATTTGTCAAGTTCAAAAGAAATCAGTAGGCAAAATGGAGCTATGCAGCACAAATCAGGCAAGTTGATTGGGTGACTAGGATCTCTGATCGACCTGCCCATGCAAGACATCTTCAAAGCAAGAAACAGACCAGCTGATCTCATTCACTGATTGACCGATCAGGGGGTCATTCTCAAGATCAGTAAACTCTCATGCTTTTCCAAAGGCCAAATGGTCGAGTGCTCCACCTGTAGCACAACATCCAAGATAGAGTCTGATAGGTCAATCCATTTTACTGATCGGCCGACCAAAATACTAGTCCCCCAAGTCAATAGCCACCAACATTTTTTAGCGCTCAATTTCTTAAGTGATCTACCGCATGGATCGATCGACCCGTTCATTCTCCAGGGGCTCCTAAAAATATGATCAATCGATCACTCTTACTGACTGACTGACCAAAAGCCCATCAGATGCATTGCCAAGTTGCTGACCAACCGACTAGTCCAACTGGTCGTCCGACCAGCACTGCATACAGATGTAAAATACGCAGTCGCAAGCCCAACTTGAGCGGAAAAATCCTTCCAAATAAAAGAAGACAAGATCAAAATTTTGGAAGGCAGTCACACCGACTTTAGAGATAGAATTTGGAGCTAAGGGTCAAGGAGAAAGGAGGGAAGAAGATCATCTTCGCAGAAATCTTCTGATTGGTTGTTTCTTGAGTGGATAGTTGTAGTCAAAAACCTTTGGCTACTCTATTCTTTTTCTTCGATGACATGCCTTCTTCCTTCTCTTCTGGCATTTTTGCTTCTATTATAGATATTTGTGAGTAGACCTTCTCGTTGGGGAATGAGGAGTAGCCCCATCGTACCTTATCTTGACTGTGATCAAACTCAATGATTTTAATTTAATAGATTGTTCTACATTTGTCAAATTTGCTTGCTTGTTGAAATGAACTTTTAATTATCATGTTTGATATAGTCATAAATATAAACCATGAAACTCATAATTAGATCCTCAAATGAACTTGTAGGATTCTGGATGTGATCATAGAAGGAATCCTATAGGATGATTGACTCATGATCCATGGGTAACAAGATCTCTAGTCATAGAGAAATAAATCCTTGTGCAGTCCATGTTCAAAAAGGAGGTGAATTCACATGGTCCTAGTCTTGATTAATGTGATTATTGAGTTGTAACGAATAAGATAAGTATGTAGGTGACAGAAGTAAAGTCCAACCATTGCAATGTTCTTTTATCATTGCTATCAACCCTTATTTTTAATGGTTTTCTTACATTGCAATCTTTAATTGAATCACTAGTTAATAATCACCCAAAAAAATTGTTTGTAAATATATTCTTGAAAACTGGTTCATTGATGATTTTTAAATATGTTGCTCTTGTGTTTGATCCTTTGTTATACTGCAATTGATCTGTCCTCTTGTCAATGAGTTTGTTACAATTGTGAAAAAAGATTTAAAACCTAGGATATTCTATTTTAAGAAATTTTATTGTGTAATAAAACTCACATAAAATTTTGGCACCATTTATGGGGATAGTGGAACAACATTTGAACCCCGTTGTTTTGAATAACTAGGCTTTTCTTTTCCAATTGATGTGCACACAAATCTTTTTGGATTATTCTTCCTCAAGTTTAACATTATCTATTTTCTTTTTAGGTACTAAAGGCACATGTGATGATCCCAAAGCATTGATTCCATGCCTTTTGAATTTGATCCATATATTGATAGAACTTATCATGACTTGAGCTGATCATACTGAATCAAGAATGGACAAGGCGGAGATTAACCGTAAGGGGAATCTAGCTCTTACAACTCAGATAGAAGCCCTTGTTTAGGATATACGAGCAACATTTGCCACAGAGAACAAATCTAGAGAGGTCGTTGCCACCAAAGAAGAACAATAGAAGCAGCTCAAGGACTTTGCCATCCCTTAAGGTACTAATGCACATCATGAACCGGTTCGTCCTGCTATCACTTCCCAATAGTTTGAGATCTACACATAGTGGATAACATGGTATAAAGAAGCACATTCACCAACAACAAAGGTGATGATTGTCAAGACCACTTAGAATGGTTTTGTAAGTCCCCTAACCATGCTTAATATACAAATATAATTATTTTTCTTATTCTTAGTTTTGAAATAAATTTAGTTGATAGTAGTGCCTTATGTTTTAGTCAAAAAAAGGCTTAATAGACTTTTTAGACCTAGGGGAACTCTCTTGAATTGTACCTTCATCGGTCTCTCATGGGAGTTTGTTTTGTTTGCATGTGATGCTCTGGTGACCATGCTAATATCTCATCTAAATAGATCCTCCTTTAGATCAATGAAGAAACAACAACATTGATGGGGCTTGTGCGTGTCTTGACTGATGGAAATTGTGTATAGACAGATCAATGACCAGTAGACTGACACTAGGGCATGCTCTGATAGGATTTTTGACCAGAGTGGCTGATGGGTTTTCTGGTAACCTTTAATGACAAAAAACATAGCTTCAAACCCTTTGACTATCACCCTACCTATAAATACTCTTCTTTTTCTTCTAATAATTTTTTCACAAATCTCTTGTGCGTTCCCAAGACCGATGAGGATCTGTTAGAGATTGATGAGATCTAATGTTCATGGATGCATGTCTTAGATCAACCATCCATGGACCGGATGTTAGCCTTTTAGACTCATTTCTTGCTCTATACATGTAAGATCTCATTTTCAAGACCTTGTTGTTGTTTTTGTTTCTTCCCCATATCTTGTACTATGCCCAAGATCCATGGTGTTACAATTTGGAAACATGTACATTTGGTTAAGAAAAAACTATTTTCTTCACTCCTTTCTCTAGATACACTCAGATCTCTAAATATAATAGCCTTTTTTAGGTTCTTCGAAGGGCAAAGCTTGGATCCTAGTGGATCATTTTTGTGGTTCTTGAAGTACACTTCATTTTCTTCATGCAAAGACATGTGATATAACATTTGATGCATTTCTTGCCTATTTTCTATATTCATGACTTTCATCTTGTTCTTGGAATTGGTAAAATGCTAAAAGATGGCCATTTATACACTATTTACATTACTATGAAGATAATAAGACTCTTTAAGTACCTATTAGTCTTTTTTAACATGTTTTGTTGTACAATGAGTTTTACTTTGAACTTGTAAGACGCGAAATTTATATTACAAGTGCAATGCCTGCTAAAAATGTTATTATTATGGTGTTTTAGTACCCAATAAAAGGAAATATGACCCATACATTATTCCTTTGAGTATGATGGTCAACTTATGCAAAATTTGAAGGCTTGTAATTACTTCTATGGTGTTATTATAATTATTGGACGAAATTTTAAAGAAGCTTGCTCATCCATTCAAGGTTTTAAGTATATGACTGCCTAGTTCTTAGAAATAGGATAACTTTCACATTCGTTAAAGTTTTAAACTTTTATGTGATATCATGTCTATGAATCATTAAACTTTCTAAAAATATTTAGATACAAATGGAATTTCTATGAGGAGCTATTACTATTTTGGTTTTAATGATAATTTGGGCTCTTATAAGTCCCAGATCGAGGTATGTCCCCCCTTTATGGCCAAGGATGGATAAATATATCATGATGGAGCAACATGGAATTGTTCCATATGTTTCACATCTTTTGAAGTTGCAATCCATGATTTATTTTGCTAAAATCATTTATGTGCTTGTATGTAACTTGACTAATGGAGTCAAAAATACTTAATTGGGTTAATTAACCAAGTGTAACCTTAATCATAAAGTGTCCTTACACCATAGAACTATATTAGTGTCAGAACTTATTGGATAATCAAATGCATAATCCAAAAAGAGCTTGGAGTCATATATTATTGAGTATATGTGGGTGTAGGGAGGGCATATTTATGTCATCCTGATTCCAAGGTTTTAAAGAGTGTTTAATGTCATGTTTGGGAATCATATGTGATGAAGAAAGTTTTAGAGAGTGGTTGATGTCACGTATGGGAAATATATGTGTTTGGGAATTGTATGTGATAAAGAGTTGTTGATGTCGTGTTTGGGAATTATATGTGGTTGCAACTTGGATATGAGGGTTTTATACCCTGGTTTGGTTTCATGGTTGGTGTATCCAAGATGGATCATGTTTGATTCTAATAGTTTGTTCCAATGAGACACTACAATTTGTCACTTGTATTGATAGAGGGACAAAGATTATTAAGATCCTGGTCATCCTAGATCTTGGGACAGATTGCAACTCTGTAGTGGTCATCTAGTAGTCTGTGTGGAACACCTCAGACTACCCAGGGAATAATAACATATATAACTGATCGACCTTGAGTGTGTGTAGAAAGTACAAGCACGATCCCAAAGGAGAATCAAACTTTTAAATTTATGACCCGAAACCTTCAAGGACCCCTGTAACTTTATTATGGTGTCTAAGTAGATATACGAGGTCGAACACGGGGACATGGGTACATTTAGGACACTTAAGATGTCACTCTTAAGTCAGTTAAGACAATTTGATAGTTGATAAAAGTATAGAACTAAAACTAGTCTAGCAAACTGTCACGAACTAAAATAAAACAAAGTAAAGAAGACAAAACAAAGTATGTCGGATTCTACTAATCAAAGAGAAGGGGTTCGTGGATATGTAACCACAAGTTGGGTAGTCTATGCACCTGTTCTTAGGTGTAGAAAACCTTGAAACATCTCAACAAACAATCTACATCCAAACATAGTACATACTATGGTATCTCTTCCTGTGCGGGTCATACCATTCGCTTTCACACGGCGTGACTATGACCCATCAATGATATGAAAACTTTTCTCCAGGATGACAAATCAACACCCTAGGATATCCTAGATACTCTCTCAGGTTTAGAATATTCTGAGATGCTAGGAACAAGTGTGATTGGGATAGAACCTGATGGTGGGACCGACCAAGCCAGGCTAGGCCATGCCGTACCTAGGTCCATGGTTCTATAAAGATCACCTTAAACAATCCTCTTTTCAGATTCCAATCCAAACTACATTCTCTTATCCATTTCTACTACTAATCTTTTGATCCAGATAGAAATAGAAGTTCAAGGAAGAAAGATATCAAGCAAACCAGCAATCATAACCAAAAAGAGAAGATAGAACATAAAACATACTAGATTTAGAATAAAACTACTTGCTTAAGGTAAAAGTACATAAACATGTCCAAAATGGACTACATAGCCAAGGAGCTCAACTAGCCTTGGACAAGTATAGTCGACACTGAAAAAAGATGGAAGAACATCATTTGTAAAGAAACAGAGAATAATAGTAGAAGAAAGGAGAAGAAGAAGAGATTTAGCCCATAGAGGAGAAGTGGCTCTCACTCCTTAGTCTATGTATGGGATGGATCTCATCTTTGGGTAATTCTCCTTGGTCTTGTGGACTCCTTGGTCTCCTTTCTCATTGATCATGCTCCAAACAACAACTTAGTGGGTGCATGCAGGTGGAAGATGGCTGAGAATGGTAAGAAGTGGATGAATGGTGGCGGAAAATTATGGTAGATGGAAGCAAACCAAAGGGATGGATGTAGGATGAGCACATCAACCGTTTTATACATTGGATCTCTCCCATGGGGCTCTAGGAACAAAAAATATGTAGAGCCCCTCTCCAGGTAGTGAGGGGGTATTTATAGGTGAAGGCAGAGTGTATGTGGTAAGTGGTCGCTACATCTTCAGCGGTCGCTATCCTTGGTTCTCGGCCTGGCCGTGTCAAGATCGTCCTATCCGTGCTGACTGTAGCAGTCGAGACAGGTGTAGCGATCGAGACAGATGTCATTGTCAAGACAGATGTCATGTTCAAAATAGGTGTAGCGGTTGAGATGAATTTTGACATTGTAGCGATCACTTCCCCTTTATCCTCAGTCTGATAGTGAGCCATGTCGTATCGAGTGTAGCAGTCGAGTTAGTTTTTCTATGCTTGTGGTTGTAGAGGTCTCTACATCTTAGAGGTCATAGTGGTCTCTACAGTTGTAGTTGTAGTAGTCACAACAGATGTCATGGTCAAAACGGATGTAGTGTTTTCTAGTTTTATCCTCGGCCCAACCATGCCTAGTTGGGCTCGGTCGTGCTGAGTGTCACAACCACTATAATAATCGTGGTTGTTACAACTATCTCCATCTTGTTCTCAGATCGACCGTGCCAAGATGGGCCCCGATGTCCCGAGCGTCACGATCTCTACAGACATGTTGGTCGCTATAGATGGAACACTAGCTACTGTAAAAACCATGTGATGAACTTGGTCTGACCGTGCTGAGTTGGGCCCGACCGTGCCGACTAGGAGAAATCTTGGAGATTCAATGTCTTTTCAAGTTCAGTGCTTGCATCTCCTAACATTGGTTAGTTGAGCAACTCTATCAATGAAAAGATTTAAATTACTAAAACATAAGAATCTAGAGTTATTTTGGGAAATATTCATGCTATAATGACATAAAACTATAGATAAATACTTAGCAAAAATACCTAAATTTGGGTGTTATCAACCACCCCCAAGCTTAAACCCTTACTTGTCCTCAAGCAAGACTGTGCTCAAAGAATAAAAGATAACATCCAAATTATGTTTGGAGATATATGTTAAGGTTAAGAAAAATAGTTTAAAACATCAATTCTCCCGATGCATGTTGTTTTAGAACAAAACCCCACCAATCGAGCAAAACCTGCTAAAGTAAGATCAAATATCATCCAATAAAGATTAAGTGAATTCACTTCAACCTGTTAGTATTTGTGAGGGTGTGAATCATAGTTATACAATATTAAAGCATTGTCACTTAGGTGATCAGGCAGATAATGGAGGAAAGTAATGAGCTAGTATCATGTATACAAGTAGACCAATTAGATACAATATTCCTCCCACTTATTCGGGTCCTAAGAAGAAACAAAAGAAAAAAGACTAATGCCTTCTGAGGATCCCGATCTGGGTCAGGTTGGTCCATGTAACGAGTAATAGTTCATGTAGTCTGAGCCAGTTCGCCCAGAGTAGTGAGACGAACTCCTCGTACTATGATCGAACCAACACTACTACTTGGATGATCTCATCAATCTCTTAGTGGTCCTAGTGACTCTCTAATGAGCCTTTGGGGTAGCATTACCAGGAACGACATACCCGCATTGATGAGCGTAGTCATACACTGACTGGGAACCATGATCAACTCTCCTGGAAGAGAAAATAATGCTCATTTATTCACACTTAGGCTTTTATTCTCTACATTCTAATTTGTAAGCCTGAGTGAGAACTTATTTTGATATATCTAGGATTTTTAGACAGATAAGCCTCTTTTGCATTTTTTATTTGTCATCTTTTTGACTGAATCTAAGTTGAGAGGGTGCGTAGACCATAAAGGAAAACAATCCTACTTGATTATAGCTAAAAACTCATCATTATCCACTTAATACCTGTGTGAAGAGTAGTAATTATGATTCAAGGATCCTTAGAGTAGAGGAAAGTTTGTGAATAGCGCATCTTGGAGTTTTTGATCACACTTTATCTCTTTCCAAAGGTTCTGAATCTTGGATTTGTCATTCACATCATAGATCAAGAGAATAATGTTCTAATCCATGAAAAGGTGCATAACCTTATATTTATCACCAAACTTAAGGAAAAAGTCAAAGATCTAGTCAAGAAAGAGATCAAGAAATTTAAGATGAAAATTGTGCATTTAGGCATAAAGATAAGCATTTAGTTCGAAGTTTGCATTGCACAACCTTAATTGCAAAGCTGCAAATTATGAAACAAAGTTCTACAAAATAGTAAAGGTAGGCTAAAGCGTACAAAAATTTCAAAATTTATGCCTAAATACATGCATGAAAAATTAAGAGATAACAAAGAGACATAAGGGTGACTAGCCCTATCACCCCAAGCTTAAAACTTTTCTTGTACTCGAGTAAGACCTAAACTTGGGAGTAGTAGGAAAGGAATTCATAGATGTAAGGGTAAAAATCTTATTAAAGTCCTAAAATGATGCATGTATGCAAGGATATATTTAAGTAGTTAGAGGAAAAAAACTATCTAAGCAAGAACATGAAAAGGAATTTATTTAACAAAAAGAGAAATGAAAGGAGTAAGAGAAAGGGGGTGGCTGCCTCACGATACCAACACTAAGATCCCAAATCTAGAGTTTTGGGACTAGTTTCACCTGTGTCTTGTCGATTGGATCTGCCATGCATGAGAACAAGAGGCGGAGGAGATCTGGTCCCTTCTGAGTCTGAAGTAGAGGAATATAATATGATGACTCAGTGAATTCATCCTTATGCTGGAATTGACTTGAAATGAACTGAAATGAATTCTTCAGCAAATTATCCTCAATGTACATTCCAAGATATGAAACTGAACAAGAAGTCCCTAGGATTTGGACCCATGATGAGATGGAGGGGAGAGGTTGAAAGTCTTCTAGAGGACTCCTCTCTTCTCTCTCCACCTTTCAACTTGAGGTTGGATGCTCAAATAAATTTGTATATATAGTCTGAGTCATCCAATCATCTTCTGAACAAGAAGTATCCCCAATTGAATCTATTTGTAGTTCTACCACCCCAAGAATGTCACCTTCTATGGGTTCTGGGGTATCTTCATGCTAAACATCCATGTTGTGATGGATTGTCCATCCAACTCCTTCAAATGCCAACCACTCCTTGAAAAGGGATGGTGGTGAATGTCAGCTCATGCTGCTCCAATTTGTGATCATCAGTATACTCACTCTCCCAATCTAAGTAGTCATCATCCTCCTCCTCAAACAAGTTATTCCAAACCATAGTAGGCATAATAATTGAAACAAAATGAAAAGCCTCAATGTGAAGCAAATCACTTTGGTTTGGGATAAAAGTCAAATCAGGTTTCTCAAACTGATCCTCAATTTGTGAGGTTGTGTGGCTGCCCTGAGGAGAGTAAGAGTGATCATCATCAAACCATTCTTGGAGGTGATGTGTATCTCCCATTGGTTGCTCAGTTGAATCATCTGATTAAATGAAGGGTTTCCTTGAATGGGCGAGTCTCACCAAAAAATCATGGTGAATCCAACTAATATCCTAAATAGGATGTTGAGGTAAGTTCCATATCAGGCCCAATGGTATGGTATTGATGACTGTAATCTTCAATGTCATTTGGTGGTGCTTGCAACTGTGTGGTAACCAAATTTATGATCTCTTGAAGCCTCCTTCCCTTTTCAACATCCTTATCATGAAGTTGTTGGACTTGAGAAACAATTCTTTCAAGATCTGTCAATTCTGCCATGCACTTCTATTGGGAACCCGTTGTATCAAACTGATACACTTGGATGAATCCATGTTTAGTAGTTTGAAGTAAACTTCTATTGCGGTCTGCGACCTTGGTGGTTACTTGGAGATGATGATCCTGCTTTTCTAGTAGAAGTTGAAGTGGATCGTCTTGTTCTTGGAGATGATGATCCTACTTTTCTAGTAGAAGTTGAAATGGATCAACTTGTTCTTGGAGATGAGGAGATAAGTAGGAGGTTAGTGCATCAACACTTTCTTCGGATAGCTCCACTACTCTAACTAGTTCTTGATCCCACATTGAATTAGAGGTTGAGGGTTGTTCAACAATTTTATTTATTGAGACATCTGGTAATGAATGTAGCATCCCTGACCTGGGTTATACTTAAAACTAGATGTTTTGCTTAATGAAGTTGATTATATGATTTCTCTTATCTCTCTAAAAGTAATTAAGGCTCAATAGGAACTTATATTTCAATTTTAGTCCCTTTTGAATAATGTTGAAACAATGTTTTGTCAGTTTTGGACTAAAGTGAAAATTACCCAAGTTGAGGGGTCAACTTGCAAATTGTACATGATACAATGTTCCTCATGTGTTGAAGAATCATGATAATGAAGATGATGCAGAGGTATGGCTTGTGATAACCTGAATACCAAGAAAGAGCCTGTTGAGCAATGTTTGTGTATTAAAACCTAGATTTGGTGTAATGTTCAATTTACCCAAAATCTAGGGTTCAATATGTAAAATACCACTTCAAGAGGGTCCCTCATGATTTTTGGCATCAGTTAGAGAAAATCATTTAAGAGGGGCGCCTCATTTGAATCATTTTGAAGGAGAGAGAATCTTGATATTAAAATAATCAAGATTTAAGCATAATTGAAACCCTAATCCAATTTAATGCAAAAATAATTACATTAATTGGATTGCCCTTCAACCAAAACCATAATGGTTGAGTTTGTTTATGTATGGAAGTCCTTGTGACTTGCAAAGGCAAAGGAAATATCTACGTGAGTGGAGAACCCACTCACATTAAGAAAAGAAAAAGAAATATCCACTCACTTATGGATATTATTATAATATGATTTAAGGTGCTTAGTTTGTTTTCCTTTAAATCATGGATAATTGAGAGTAATAAGAGGAAAATAAGATAGACTCGTCCCTAAGGATGAAAATGGGGCATATGGAAAGAAATTTGAGGAGATAATTCCTACTTTCTCTCTCTTAAATGAATTTTCAATAAAATTCATATATAAGCTCCTTTATCTTTGAGGTGAAGGGATAATTTTGAAACCCCTTTCACTTCTTGCTTGCAAAAACGACCAAGGGAGATTGGAGAAATGGGAGGATGACCCCCAACCTGTTGGTAAGCTTCTTGACCTTCTATCACCTTGATTCCATGGTGGAAATCGAAAATCAATGCTTGATTTCTTACTTTCTTCAATCAATCTTCAACTCTAGCCAATCCTTTTCACTCAAAAGCTTGAGGAACGAGCCTTGTGAGTTGAGAAATCTTATTCCACCATTGTTGATGTGAGATTGAAGATTTGTAGCTCATTTGTAGGTGGGTTTTATAACTTGAACCCTTATTATTGTTATTGCATTCAATTCCTTATCAATTAGTAATCCTTTCTTCATTCCCGAAATTTTATTTGGTTGATTGATGAAATCACCATGAAAATCATAGAAAGTTTCATGTGTTTGGAGCTTTATGATGATGAAATCATCCTAAGCACACCCCTAAAAAAATTCATAGGCAAAAAGTTTCAATTGTTGGACCAAACAGTTTCAATGAGTTGGTCCAAACAGTTTCAATGAGTTGGTCCAAATAGTTTCTCCAAACCGTTTGGAGGTTTGAACCCCAAACAATTTGGAAGGGTTGAACATTTGAGGTCAGAACCCTAGTACACGTTGGATGATGATCCAATGGATCCAATTGATTCATTCACTATAAAGACAATCCTCCAAGTGGAAACCCTAATCGGTTAATTGCTAAAATTGCAATTGTTTAATTTAAATGCTTTGGGTTGACTAACCCAAACGGTCTCAAGATCATTTGGAGGTCACCCAAATGGTCTCAAGACCGTTTGGAGGTCAACCAAGACTATTTGGAAGTTTTTGAAGAAGTATGATTGAATGGTTGAAGATCCAATGATATTACAGTGAAATACAATCAATAGCGTAATTGATGATTGATTCAATGATGCAAAACCCTAATTGAATTCCATAGATTTTAATTATGGATTGGGAAAACGGTCTCAAGACCGTTTGGTGGTCATCCAAATGACCTAAAGACCGTTTGAGGTCAGGTCATGATCTAGCTAAGTGGTTATTCAATGATTGCAATTGAATTAGTTCCACAATATCAACCATTGATGGTTCCTCGATTCCAAAACCCTAAGTGATGGTTTCTTGATTATAAACCCTAGTTCAATTGGGTTCAAAACCATAATCAAAGTTCCAATTGAAGGGTGATTCAATGGTTCAATTGAATAATAAATCAATGGCTCAATTGATAGATGGTTCAATGATTGAAACCCTAAATTGACTAAGTGATGGAAGACCCTTTTGGTTCATTCAGTTTTAAGAAGGTTTGGACCAAACGGTCTTAAGATCGTTTGAGTCCAAAAGGTATCAAGACCGTTTGTGATCAAACGGTCTCAAGACCATTTGGGACCAAACGGTCTCAAACCATTTGGAGACCCAAGCTCATTCGGTTTCAATATGTTTTGTCTAAACAGTTTGAAGTACCAACCTTGCTAAACGGTTTCAAACTATTTGAACTTAATTGGTCAAGACCGTTTGAGGTCTAAGTGACCAAGACCATTTGGGGTCTAAGTGACCAAGACCTTTGAAGTTCATATTGGTTAAACCATTTGGACACCTAAAATGATTAAAGGTCAGTTAGCTACTTGATTGATAATGATGTAAACTAAAGGTAATCATTATGGTTAACCCTAACTCTGTGTACTTAAATGAAGAGTTGTCCTAGATCAATCTTGGAGTACTTGACATCCTAGAGAGGATGAGAGAGAGAGAGAGAGGAACGCTTATATAATTAAGCCCTAATTCTATCATTATGAATAAATATGTAATTAGGGTTTGATCCTTAATAAAGAGATCATGTAACCCTCATGGGAAAGTTTAATGAGACTTAACTCTAATTTAGGGCAAAGCTATGTGTGAAACCCTAATTTAGGGCAAAGCTATGTGTGAAACCCTAATTTAGGGCGAAGCTATGTGTGAAACCCTAATTTAGGGCTAGCTATATGTGAAACTCTAAATTAGGGAAAAGCTGGGTGAAACCCTAATTGAGGGAGATGTCAAGTGAAATCCTAATTTTAGGTAATACTAAGTGAAACCCTGATAAAAAAGGATGTTATGTAAAACTCTAATGAATAGTGATATTAGGTGAAATACATATTTATGGGAAATGCTATGTGAACCTCAATTTATAAATATGGAAAATCCTATTCCTAATAATGGAATAGTGATTAATGTATTGACAAATGTAACACCTAGAGAGGTTAATAATGGATACCTTTATACTAATAGTTCCTAACTCAAGGATGATTCCATATCATTAACAATGATTGCATTTTCTAAATACAATGGCTTGTGATCAACACATTACATGATAAATGTTATGAATTGGTGTATAAGGTATTAGGATGGGAAATACCCTAATACATGCTAAGTGGATGAACTCAAGTAAGATTAAGGTGATGAGGGAAGTTATACATCAAAGTAAGATAGATATCACATCCAGCACCTCAATATTGATATACCTTGATGTGTTTTAAATCCAATATATTTGAATGAGTGACACATGAAATGTGTCATGTTAGTTGTTTCCTTGAGATGTAATGCACTTTATAAGTGTAGGCTAACATGCCCTATGAAAAGGTTAATCCAAACCAATAAACTATGGTGCAATCATAATGTGATAAAGATGAGAGAGAAACTTATACTTTGTGTTGATAATTCATTTGATGATGAATGATGATAATACATAAGTATGATTGAATACTTATGTTATCCATATTGATTCCTAGCTGTGTGAAGTAATGAAATAGGACTTAACCATTAATAGCATGATCTTTAGAACCTATATGGTTATTTATGGAAAACCCTAATCTAGGGTGATGTTATGTAATGTTACAGTAAACCCTAAATTTGGGTAAAAGGACATAATGAACCCTAATCTGATGTGAATAGTGCATCCTAACCCTCATTTGGGTAATGAGATATAATAAACCCTAATATAGGATAATGCTTGGTGAAACCCTAATATAGGGTAATGTTTGGTGAAACCCTAATATAGGGCAATGCTTGTGAAATCCTAATACAGGGTAATGCTATGTGATACCCTAACACAAGATAATGTTTTGTGAAACCCTAATACAGGGTAATGCTTGGTGAAACCCTAATATAGGGTAATGCTTGTGAAATCATAATATAGGGTAATGCTATGTGACACTCTAACACAAGATAATGCTATGTCAAACCCTAATACAGGGTGATGCTATGTGAAGTCCTAATACAGAGTGATCCTATGTGAAGCTCAAATACAGAGTAATGAGTTATAAATGTAATAAGAAAACCCTTGCATTGCATGTCATTGATATATAATGGAAATAATTGTTATCATGAGTATTAATCATGCAGGAATGTTGAGACAATGGGCATAACCAGGTATGGGCTATGATGCTCTGTATACTAAAAATGTTTTATAGGCCTTATAAGCCTTCATATTCTTTGTTGCTTAGTGAGAGGTAACTTGAAATTAGTGAGCCCTGTGTGCCATATAATGTTTTAATTATTGAAATTGGTTATGGGTTTCATAAGCCATAATATGCCTTGTTGCCTATTAAAGGGTAATAAGAGGTGATATGAGTGTTGTGAACTATGTGGAATACTTCATGAAACAAGAATCATAATGTCCTTGGTCAGATGACCTGAAGTTATTAAATTACCTAATGAGTGGTAACAAGTATTCTATGATGAGTTAATGGTTCAAATACCCATATTCTATAATCATAATGATGAACCTATTAAGAAATGGAAATGTACTTGATGAGATGAGGGATTAAAATCCCAGTACTTTGTTAAAAGAATATGGCTACATGCCATGACTCCAGAAAGACAATGCCAGGCATTATCTATGTGATCTAAGCCTGAAGAGAAAATATGTTGCAGTTATAACTCTATAGTGAATAAATGTTATACATGTTCTTCACATTGCTTATTGGATAAATGACATGATGCTCCATCAGGTTACAGCTGCAATGCTTCAGATAAGAATAATGTTCTAATCTGTTAAACAATGAATTAACTGTTGTTAAGCAATTATGATTCCTCTGTTCAATTTCATCTTAATAAACTACTATAACAATGTTTTTGGCAGAGAGTTATATCTCTCGCTGGGGCAATTTTACAATTGTCTCACCCCCATGGGAACCACATTTTTATGTGGACGTGGGTGAGGAAGCATGAATCCTTCAATAGGTGGAGGACATCAACAGCAGTAGCAGGAATAACAGTGAATTCTCAGGTGGAGACACTAGCTGACATGCCTTGTATAGATGTACATAGAGTCCTATGTGTCATCTCTGTACTCTCAGGTCCTTGGAGTAGTAGTTAATGCTTTCAAGATTTTGGCTTAGTGTATCGAGATTTCATACTGCCTGTGTTTAGTTTAACAGAGCAGTTGATGCATGTAATCTTCAGAGAAAGATGACACAAGACATGTACTTGTGAACCAGTATGTAATTAAGTTACTCCGGTTCTTTATGAAAGAGTTTTCCTATGTGTGGACCTCTTTGTAAAATGGTTTTAATTTTTAGTGATTTTTGGTAATTCGCTGCTTAGTGATCACTTCCACTTAGTTAATAACATTTCATTTGAATGATGTGTCACAATTTAGTGGTATCAGAGCTCTAGGTTCACTGAGTCTACAGAGACATAGGACTAAGATGTTGAATTTGTTCTAGTGTCTTCCAGTTCATCTGATAGTGACTTCTGCTCATATAGGAGGTGAAGGAAAACTTGAAGATGTCTGGGGCACACAAAGAACATGCTGTTGATAGCAATGTTGCTGCACCAGGAGGAGGTGCAAGAGACCAGAATAGGGAAGGGCTTGTACCTGAACATCCCCAGATTGACCCAGCTGTGATAGAAAACCCAGCCCTCCATTCTCTATTCGAGAAATTCCTGACAACCATGACACACATGGCAGACAGGATGCCACCACCTGCACTTAGGGCACCAACCCACCATGAGGGATATGGAGCCAGCAAGACTTTTGAGAGGCTTCGTTGGGTTAGAGCCATAGATTATGCTGGTACATCTGATCCAGCAGATGCTGATTTGTGGATAACAGAGCTGGAGAAGGCTTTCAGGATTCTTGATATCCCTGAAGTAGAGAAGATAAGACATGCTATGTACCTCCTAAAAGGGAGTGTTAGTCACTGGTGGATGATAGAAGAAGATAAGAGACCAGGTGAAGAGATTGGATGGGAGGTATTCTGATGAGAATTCGTCAATAGATACTTCCCTAAGACGTATCTAGATGAGAAGATATCTCAATTTGAGAAGATCAGACAAGGAAAAATGAACGTTAGCGAATATGAAGCTAAGTTCATGGAGTTGTTGCGGTTTTGTCCGCATATGGCAATTAGTGATGAGGAAAGAATTTGACATTTTAAGAAGGGGTTGAACACTGAACTAACCACTCCTGTGTCTGCTTTAGAGAACAGGGAGAGGTTTGCCACTTTTGTGGAGTCAATAAGGAGGATAGAAAGGTCTGCAAATGAGAAACGACAGACCAGTGGTAAGAAGTTATACACTCAGATTCAAGGACAAGGATCTGAACATTTTAAGAAGCTGAGATTTTTTCCATCGGCAGCATCATCGAGATTCCATACCTAGATGCAATGGAAGTCAAGTAGGGGTAGGGATTGTAATATTGCTCTAATTACATCCCCCAACATAGCATCAACATTGGTGACTGGATCTCATAGACCCTATTTTGCACCCAGGATCTGTTATCAATGTAGACAACCGGGACATCTAGCAAAGGATTGTCCAGACGGGAATTCAATGACGACCCTACCTCCAAGGCAGAGTCATCAAGGCTCACAAAGGAGGCAGTTTTCTAGTAACAATAGAGGACGTGGACAAGTGTCCCAAGCTGGTTCATCAACACCTAATAATCAAGTACAGGGGCAACCACAAGCAACTGTGAGGATCTATGCAATGAATCAATCTGATGCAATAGCCAACTCTCGGGTTGTGACAGGTCAGATGAAATAGATTCATTCTGATATTTCATTTCATGATTCTATGTGCTAAAAATAAGAAAGTAGTTGTTTTTAAACTTTCCCTGACTAGCCCTATAAGGACACAAGTAAGATGAGAATTTACATTTTATTTAGTGCCCCTTAAAATGCTTTATAATCTCTCTTATCTGTGTGATAAAATATGAGATATAGAAGTAATGTCTGAAGAAAATCCAGAAATGAAAAATTTTGTGTGTGATATGAAAAGTGAGGAACATGATAGTAAATAAAGTGCATACTATCTAATCTCAATACTTGTATACCCTGGCCAGGTATATGATTATTTGAGATAAGGCAAGTATGAAACTCTTAGATTGTTATCTTTCTGATTACTCTGATCAAGTAGTCATTCTAAAACAATCTAGTGAGTATAATGAAATTAATAAGGAAGAGCTAAGTGAACATTCCCAACTAATAAGGAAGAGCTAAGTGAACATTCCCAATTAATAAGGAAGAGCTAAGTGAACATTCCCAACTAATAAGGAAGAGCTAAGTGAACATTCCCAATTAATAAGGAAGAGCTAATGAACATTCTCAACTAATAAGGAAGAGCTAAGTGAACATTCCCAAATAATAAGGAAGAACTAAGTGAACATTCGCAACCAAGGAGGAAGAGCTAAGTGAAAAATCCCAACCAATGAGGAAGAGCTAAGTGAACATTCCCAATTAATAAGGAAGAGCTAAGTGAACATTCCCAATTAATAAGGAAGAGCTAAGTGAACATTCCCAATTAATAAGGAAGAGCTAAGTGAACATTCCCAATTAATAAGGAAGAGCTAAGTGAACATTCCCAATTAATAAGGAAGAGCTAAGTGAACATTCCCAACTAATGAGGAAGAGCTAAGTGAACATTCCCAAATAATAAGGAAGAGCTAAGTGAACATTCCCAACCAAGGAGGAAGAGCTAAGTGAACAATCCCAACCAATGAGGAAGAGCTAAGTGAACATTCCCAATTAATAAGGAAGTGCTAAGTAAACTTTCCCAATTACAGAAGAAGTGCTAAGTGAACTTTCCCAATAAATATAAAGGATTGCTAAGTGGATTACCTATGTTAAATATACATGTTTCCCCTTTTATGAACAACCTTGGGTAATGATAGGAGTATGATACTTTATGTTCTCCTTTCATTTACATGACAATCAAGTAAGTATTATGATAGTTGATGTATTTGGATTAGAAATAATTCGTTGATGGATACTTAGAAAAGTATCAGTTTGATTTGGACTTTGGTTCCAAGATAATGATATATGGAACAAGAAATGTCCTAAAGTAAAAGAAATATTGTGTGCATGTGTACCCTTGGTGGTAACAACAGGGAATCAAATATGATAAGGATGAGATGTGTTCTCAATACATATGATGAATACCAAAGTAAGGTATTTATGCTGGTTACCTATATTGTCCAACTGAGAAATCAATTTAGTTATACAAAATAATATGAACATCATATGTTAGGGGTTTATGCTCTGCATAAACATAAACCTTGATAAGGTTGAACTAATGGAAGGAACAAGTGTATTTATGGTGGAAAAGTTTATCAAGTTGAAAATATTTTCTTAAGAATAATCCTGTGTGGAAGAACTTTGTGTGGATTAAAGATCTATGGTATCTTCATGACATTGAGATGATAAATTAGGTACTTGATGACATGAGTAACAACTATCTTCTGCTATCTAGGATTTCGGGGACGAAATCCTTATTAGGGGTTTATAATTTGTAACATCCCTGACCTGGGTTATACTTAACCCTAGATGTTTTGCTTAATGAAGTTGATTATATGCTATCTATTATCTCTCTAAAAGTAATTAAGGCTCAAGAGGAACTTATATTTCAATTTTAGTCCCTTTTGAATAATGTTGAAATAATGTTTTGTCAGTTTTGGACTAAAGTGCAAATTACCCAAGTTGAGGGGTTAACTTGCAAATTGTACATGATACAATGTTCCTCATGTGTTTAAGCATCATGAGAATGAATATGATGTAGATGTATGGCTCGCGATAGCCTGAATACCAAGAAAGAGCATGTTGAGCAATGTTTGTGTATTAAAACCTAGATTTGGTGTAATGTGCAATTTACCCAAAATCCAGGGTTCAATATGTAAAATTCCACTTCAAGAGGGTCCCTCATGATTCTTGTCATCAGTTCGAGAAAATAATTTAATAGGTGTGCCTTATTTGAATCATTTTGAAGGAGAGAGAATCTTGATATTAAAATAATCAAGATTTAAGCATAATTGAAACCCTAATCCAATTTAATGCACAAATAATTACATTAATTGGATTTCCCTTCAACCAAAACCATAATGGTTGAGTTTGGTTATGTATGGGTGTCCTTGTTCCTTGCAAAGGCAAAGGAAATATCTATGTGAGTGGAGAACCCACTCACATTAAGAAAAGAAAAAGAAATATCCACTCACTTATGGATATTATTATAATATGATTTAAGGTGCTTAGTTTGTTTTCCTTTAAATCATGGATAATTGAGAGGAATAAGAGGCAAAGAAGATAGCCTCGTCCCTAAGGATGAAAAGGGGGCATATGGTAAGAAAGTTGAGGAGATAATTCCTACTTTCTCTCTCTTAAATGAATTTTCAATAAAATTCATATATAAGCTCCTTTATCTTTGAGGTGAAGGGATAATTTCGAAACCCCTTTCACTTCTTTCTTGAAAAAACGATCAAGGGAACTTGGATCAATAGGAGGACGACCCCCAGCCTATCGGTAAGCTTCTTGACCTTCTTTCACCTTGAATCCATGGTGGAAATCAAAAATCAATGCTTGATTTCTTACTTTCTTCAATTAATCTTCAACTCTAGCCAATCCTTTTCAATAAAAATCTTGAGGAACGAGCCTTGTGAGTTGAGAAAGCTTCTTCCACCATTTTTGACGTGATCTTGAATCTTTAGATCTCATTTGGAGGCAGGTTTTATAACTTGAACCCTTATTATTGTTATTGCATTCAATTCCTTATCAATTGGTAATCCTTTCTTCATTCCCGAAATTTTATTTGCTTGATTGATGCAATCAGCATGAAAATCACAACAATTTTCATGGGTTTGGAGCTTGATGATGATGACATCATCCTAAGCACGCACCTGAAAAATATCATAGGCAAACGATTTCAATTGTTGGACCAAACAGTTTCAATGAGTTGGTCCAAACAGTTTCACCAAACCGTTTGGAGGTTTGAACCCCAAACCGTTTGGAAGGGTTGACCATTTGATGTTAGAACCCTATTACACGTTGGATGATGATCCAATGGATCCAATTGATTGATTCAATATAAAGACAATCCTCCAAGTGGAAACCCTAATCGGCTAAGTGCTGAAATTGTAATTGTTTAATTTAAATGCTTTGGGTTGACTAACCCAAACGGTCTCAAGACCATTTGGAGGTCACCCAAATGGTCTCAAGATCGTTTGGAGGTCAACCAAGACTGTTTGGAAGTTTTTGAGGAAGTATGATTGAATGGTTGAAGATCCAATGATATTACATTGAAATACAATCAATAGCTTAATTGATGACTGATTCAATGATGCAAAACCCTAATTGAATTCCATAGATTTTAATGATGGATTGGGAAAACGGTCTCAAGACCATTTGGAGGTCATCCAAACGACCTCAAGACTGTTTGAGGTCAGGTCATGATCTAGCTAAGTGGTTATTCAATGATTGCAATCGAATTAGTTCCACAATGTCAACCATTGATGGTTCCTCGATTCCAAAACCCTAAGTGATAGTTTCTTGATTATAAACCCTAGTTCAATTGGGTTCAAAACCTTAATCGAAGGTCCAATTGAAGGGTGACTCAATGGTTCAATTGAAGAATAAATTAGTGGCTCAATTGATAGATGGTTTAATGATTGAAACCCTAAATTGGCTAAGTGATGGAAGACCATTTTGGTCCATTCAGTTTTGAGAAGGTTTGGACCAAACGGTCTTAAGACCGTTTGGGATCAAATGGTCTCAAGACCTTTGGGGACCAAACGGTCTCAAACCGTTTGGAGACCCAAGATCATTCGATTTCAATATGTTTTGTATAAATGGTTTCAAGCACCAACCTTGCTAAACGGTTTCAAACCATTTGAACTTAATTGGTCAAGACCGTTTGAGGTCTAAGTGACCAAGACCGTTTGGGGTCTAAGTGACCAAGACCTTTGAAGTTCAAATTGGTTAAACCATTTGGACACCTAATATGATTAAAGGCCAGTTAGCTACTTGATTGATAATGATGTAGACTAAAGGTAATCATTATGGTTAACCCTAACTGTGTGTACTTAAATGAAGAGTTGACCTAGATAAATCTTGGAGTACTTGACATCCTAGAGAGGATGAGAGAGAGAGATGAATGCTTATATAATTAAACCCTAATTATCTCATTATGAATAAATATGTAATTAGGGTTTGATCCTTAATAAAGAGATCATGTAACCCTCATTGGAAAGATTAATGAGCCTTAACCCTAATTTAGGGAAAAGCTATGCGTGAAACCCTAATTTAGGGCAAAGCTATGTGTGAAACCCTAATTTAGGGCAAGCAATATGTGAAACCCTAAATTAGGGAAAATCTAGGTGAAACCCTAATTGAGGGAGATGTCAAGTGAAATCCTAATTTCAGGTAATACTAAGTTAAACCCCGATAAAGAAGGATGTTATGTAAAACTCTAATGAAGAGTGATATTAGGTGAAATACATATTTATGGGAAATTCTATGTGAACCTCAATTTATAAATATGGAAAATCCTATTCCTAATAATGGAATAGTGATTAATGTATTGACAAATGGAACACCTAGAGAGGTTAATAATGGATACCTTTATACTAATAGTTCCTAACTCAAGGATGAGTCCATATCATTAACAATGATTGCATTTTCTAAATACAGTGGCTTGTGATCAACACATTACATGATAAATGTGATGAACTGGTGTATAAGGTATTAGGATTGGAAATACCCTAATACAAGCTAAGTGGATAAATTCAAAGTAAGATTAAGGTGATGAGGGAAGTGATACATCAAAGTATGATACATATCACATCCAACACCTCAATATTGATATACCTTGATGTGTTTTAAATCCAATATATTTGAATGAGTGACACATGAAATGTGTCATGTTAGTTGTTTCCTTGAGATGTAATGCACTTTGATAAGTGTAGGCTAACATTCCCTATGAAAAGGTTAATCCAAACCAATAAACTATGATGCAATCATAATCTGATAAAGAAGAGAGAGAAACTTATACTTTGTGTTGATAATTCATTTGATGATGAATGATGAGAATACATAAGTATGATTGAATACTTATGTTATCCATATTGATTCCTAGCTGTGTGAAGTAATGAAATAGGACTTAACCATTAATAACATGGTCTTGAGAACCTATATGGTTATTTATGGAAAACCCTAATCTAGGGTGATGTTATGTAATGTTACAGTAAACCCTAAATTTGGGTAAAAGGACACGATGAACCCTAATCTGATGTGAATAGTGCATCCTAACCCAAAATTGGGTAATGAGATATAATAAACCCTAATATAGGGTAATTCTTGGAAACCCTAATATAGGGTAATGCTTGGTGAAACCCTAATATAGGGTAATGCTTGTGAGATCCTAATACAGGGTAATGCTATGTGATACCCTAACACAAGATAATGTTATGTGAAACCCTAATACAGGGTAATGCTTGGTGAAACCCTAATATAGGATAATGCTTGTGAAATCCTAATATAGGGTAATTCTATGTGATACCCTAACACAAGATAATGCTATATGAAACCCTAATACAGGGTGATGCTATGTGAAGTCCTAACACAGGGTGATCCTATCTGAAGCTCAAATACAGAGTAATGAGTTATAAATGTAATAAGAAAACCCTTGCATTGCATGACATTGATATATAATGGAAATAACTATTATCATGAGTATTAATCATGCACGAATGTTGAGATAATGGGCATAGCCAGGTATGGGCTATGATGCTCTGTATATTGAAAATGTTTTATAGGCCTTATAAGCCTTCATATGCTTTGTTGCTTAGTGAGAGGTAACCTAAAATTAGTGAGCCTTGTGTGCCATATAATGTTTTAATTATTGAAATTGGTTATGGGTTTCATAAGCCATAATATGCCTTGTTTCCTATTAAAGGGTAATAAGAGGTGATATGAGTTTTATGAACTATGTGGAATACATTGTGAAACAAGAATCATAATGTCATTGGTCAGATGACCTAAAGTTATTAAATTACCTAATGAGTGGTAACAAGTATTATATGATGAGTTAAGGGTTCAAATACCCATATTCTATAATCATAATGATGAACCTATTAAGAAATGGAAATGTACTTGATGAGATGAAGGATTAAGATCCCAGTACTTTGTTAAAAGAATATGGCTACATGCCATGACTCCATAAAGACAATGCCAGGCATTAGCTATGTGATTTAAGCCTGAAGAGAATATATGCTGGGATTATAACTCTATAGTGAATAAATGTTATACATGTTCTTCACATTCCTTATTGGATAAATGACATGATGCTCCATCAGGTTACAGCTGCAATGCTTCAGATAAGAATAATGTTCTAATCTGTTAAATAATGAATTAATTGTTGTTAAGAAATTATGATTCCTCTGTTCAGTTTCATCTTAATAAACTGATATAACAATGTTTCTGGCAGAGAGTTATATCTCTCACTGGGGCAATTTTACAATTGTCTCACCCCTGTGGGAACCACATTTTTAGGTGGACGTGGACGAGGAGGCAGGAATCCTTCAATAGGTGGAGGACATCAACAACAGCAGTAGGAATAGCTGTGAATTCTCAGATGGGGACACTGGTTGACATGCCTTGTATATATGTAAATAGAGTCCTATGTGTTGTCTTTGTACTCTCAAGTCCTCAGAGTAGTAGTTAATTCTTTCGATATTTTGGCTTAGTGTCTCGAGATTTCATACTGCCTATGTTTAGTTTAACAGAGAAGTTGATGCATGTAATCTTCAGAGAAAGATGACACAGGACATGTACTTGTGAACCAGTATGTAATTAAGTTACTCCGATTCTTTATGAAAGAGTTTTCTTATGTGTGGACCTCTTTGTAAAATGGTTGTAATTTTTAGTGATTTTTGGTAATCCGCTGCTTAGCGATCACTTCCGCTTAGTTAATAACATTTTATTCAAATGACGTGTCAGAATGACAGTGTTGGGGGCAAGTATAGCTCAACTAGTTGTAGTGCTTGGTATTCAATTATTTTCTAGTAGTCAGGTTTGTGTAAAATCTGGGAAGTTATGTGTACAAGATATCTTGTCTTACAGAAGCAAGATCCATGCTGAAAAGATGTGAAAGTTGTTCAGTATATATGAAGAAGTATATGTAATACAAAAGAATAACTATGCATATATATACATGCTTATGGATGAAAGAGAAAATCTCTGGGTGTGTAAATGTGGAAAACTATGTCCCTAGAAACAATGCCTAAAAGTTGATCAGCCCTAAGTGCGTGTCTGGAAAGTGCAGACATGATCCCAAAGGAGAATCAGACTCTTAAATTTATAACCCAAAACCTTCAAGGACCCATGCAACTTTATTACGGGGTCAAAGTAGATATCGAACACAAGGACGTGGGTAAATTTAATACACTTAAGATATCACTCTTAAGTTAGTTAAGCCAATATGATAGTTGATAAAAGTATGGAACTAGAACTAGTCTAGTAAAATGTCATGAAATAAAGTAAAATAAAGTAAAGAAATCAAATTAGAGTCTGTTGGATTCTACTAATCAATAAGAGGAATTACTGTCTATGTAACCATAAGTTGGGAAGTCTATGTACCCGTTCTTAAGCATGCACAACCCTCATCCAAACATAGTACGTACTGTGGTATCTGTTCCTGTGGGGGTTCATCTCATTCGCTTTTGCGTAGCATAACTATAACCCATCAATGATATGAATCCTCCCTCAAGAATGACAAATCAACACCCTAGGATATCCTAGATACTCTCTCGGGTCTAGAATATTCTAAGATGCTAGGAACATGTGTGATATGGACAGAACCTGATGGTGTGCCCGACCGAGCTGGGCTGGGCCATACAGTGCCCATGTCCATGGTTCTATACAGATCACCTTGAACCATCCTCTTTTCAGATTCCAATCCAAACTACCTTCTCTTATCCATTTCTACTACTAATATTTTGATCTAGGCAGAAATAGAAGTGCAAGAAAGAAAGAGATCAACCAAACTAGAAATCATAACTAGAAAGAGAGGATAGAATAGAAAATGTACTAGATCTAGAATAAAACTACTTGCTTAAGGTAAAAGTACATAAAGATTCCCTAAATGGACTACATAGCCAAGAAGGATCTCAACTAGCCATGGACAAGTATAATCGGCACCGAACAAAGATGGAAGAACATCATTTGTATGGAAACAAAGGAGAACAATAGAAGAAAGGAGAAGAAGAGATTTATCCCATAGAGGAGAGGTTTCTCTTTCTCCTTAGCCTCCGTATGGGTTGGATCTTGTCTTTGGATCGTCTTCCTTGGTCTTTCGGACTCCTTGGTATCCTTTCTCCTTGATCTGGCCCCAAACAACAACTTGGTGGGTGTATGGAGGTGGTAGATGGCTGGGAATGGTATGAAGTGGGTGAATGGTGGTGTAAAATGATGGTAGATGGAAGCAAACCAAAGGAATGGATGTAGGATGATCACTTCAGCCCTTTCAAACCTTGGAACTCTCCCATGGGGCTCTGGGAACCAAAAATATATGGAACCCCTCTCTAGTAGTAGGAGGGGGGAGTAGTTATAGGTGAAGACAGAGTGTATGTGGTAAGTGGTCACTACACCTTCAATGGTTGCTACCCTTGGTTCTCAGACTAACCGTGCTGAGTGTAGCAGTCAATACATGTGAAGTGGTCGAGACAGATGTCACAGTCGAGACAGATGTCACGGTCGAGACAGATGTCGCAGTCAAAAGAAGTGTAGCGGTTGAGACAGTTTTTCTACAGTTGTGGTTGTAGTGGTCGCTACAGCTTAGAGGTCATAACAGTCGCTATAGTTGTAGTTGTAGTGATCTCTATGGATGGTGTGGTCGAAATGGATGTAACCGTTGCTACTTTTATCCCCAACCTAACCATGTCAGGTTGGCCCGTCCGTGCCAAGTGTCACGATCGCTATAGTGGCATGGTCGTTACAACTGTCTTGGTATTGTTCTTGGCCCGACCATGCCAGGATGGACCCGACTGTGTTGAGCATCACAGTCACTATAGCTGTGTCAGTTGTTGTAGATGGAACACTAGTTGTTGAAAATACCATGTGATGAACTCGTCCCGGTTGTGCCAAGTTGGGCCCAACCATGTCGACTAGGAGAAATCTTGGAGAGTCAATGTCTTTTCAAGTTCGGTGACTACATGTCTCAAAATGGGTTAGTTGAACAACTCTATCTATGAAAAGATATAAATTGCTAAATGATAAGAATCTAGAGTTATTTTGGGCATATTAAGGCTATAATGACACAAAAGTATAAATAAATTCTTAATATAAATGCCTGAATCTGGGTGTTATCAATAATTCAGCCATGTAGTATACATTTTAGGATTCTTTGGTAAATCACATTGGATGATTACTATTGCTTTACTTTTCTTGGTAGTTCATATGTGATGCATATTTATCCATATGTATATATATATATATATATATATATATTTATTTATATGTGGTTGTTCATTCATTGCCTGGCGGGTAGCCAGAATTTTCTCTACCCGCTGGAGTAACTCGGGTCAAAAGAGTAACTATATGGTATTCTGGAGTAACCCGTCTGAATAGCAAGAGTAACTATATGGTATGCTGGAGTAACTCTGAGTGCAAAAGAGTAACTGTGCAGAAAATATACAGTCAGTAATATATATGGACGGGTTTTTTGATTTTGGGGGGGGGGGCAAATGACATTATTTTTTGATCAAATTTTTTGGAGAGCTAGACAAAATTATCCTCTACAATTGTGAACTTTTTAAAAAAAAAATATCAGGAAGTGTGAAATATATATATATATATATATATATATATATCTCTGTGTGTGTATATATATATACATATATACAGTCAGTAATATATGTGGACGGGTTTTTTTATTTTGGGGGGGCAAATGATAGTATTTTTTGATCAAATTTTTTGGAGAGCTAGATAAAATGTTCCTCTACAATTGCGAAAAAAAATTAAAAAAAATATTAGGAAGTGTGAAAAAAAAATCAGGAAGTGTTACTGGGCAGCTACCCGTTAGTTACCCGCCGGGTATTAAAGATAAGCCCTTTATATATATATATATACCTACAACTTTATCTATACTCGGTCATTGTATATGCACTACCTTGTTTTCTAATATATTATACAACCTCTCTTAACTGTTTTAATTCATAACCTTCATGTAAGCAATAAATGTCATTCGAAGTTATATCATATGACTGGGACTTGGAGTCTCAACTTGTGGGTTTCCACACCTTTTAAGGTGATTTGCAAAATAGAGTGACCTGTGGTGGGGAGAAAGCTCAGTTCGGAGATCAGTAGAGCTGAGAGGTTAGTGTGGCTTGTGTAGAGTCCTAGAGTCATCTCTATACTCTCAGCTTCAGGCAGGAAAATTTTGTACATGATGTGTATAGACTCAAGTTTTGGTTATACACAATGAACAATGTAAATGTTGTAAGTATTTGGAAAACACCTTATGTATACAGGTTATGACTGAGGCCACTAAACTATAAAGTTGGACCTTGGAGTAAATGTTTTTTTGAGATGTTTGGAACTTATATTTACTAATTTACCTTTTTGATAATATGATTAATTAGTTCTAATATTTTTTTGAGTAATCTCATTTAATGAGGTGATCATTTAGGAGGATTTTGTGGGAGTTTATCAGTCATTACTTTCCAGATACGTATCTGGAGGAGAAGATGTCTCAGTTGAGTAGTTGCACCAAGGATTGTGGCCTGTGAATGACTATTAGGTGAAATTCATGGAGTTGTTGTGATTATGTCCTCATATGGCATCAACAAAGAAGGATATAATTATAAGGTTTAAGAAGGGTTTGAACACTGATTTAGAATGAACAATGACAACTTTAGAGACATGTGAGAAGTTTTTCACTTTTGTGGAGTTTGTTAGGAGGATGGAGAGGACATTTGTAGATCAATAAGAGGCTAGTGAAAGGAAGAGGTTGGTCCATTTTAAGGGACTATCACTAGGCAGACTGCTCAAAGAAGTCGACCACACTTTGATTTCCCTTCTTCCTAAAGAAGCAGAGGTCTTGTGCTCCGTAGTACCAAAAGTCACATCAAAGGTTAGTAATTATGAGTTGAAGACATATGTTCAATCATAGTGCTCCCCCAGTAAGGGGAGATCTCACAACTTTCCACTAGCTAGGGTGAACAGTTTTGGTTTGATGTTTGTGACAAGACTTTCTAGGGCATACGATTTGATACGGGACCTTCTTCAAGCATTGTCAGGTTGGGCATGTGAAATGGTCTTGACCTATAAAGAACCAGGAGGTACGCAACAGGTGTGGTAAAACCAACATGGTTCACATCAGAAGCAATACAATAGTTGTGGAAGAAGAGGACATGGATAGACATCTCAGGAAGGATCTTTAGGACCGACAAGTAGGGTTGAGGAACAAAGTAGGAAACAACTGTATTCTTTGCTATGAGTTAGCTGGAAGGAGTGGTCAACCCCTGCGTCATGACATGTCATATGGAACTTTTACATTCTAACTTATTTATATCTAATTTATATCTATTTTCATTGCCTCGAGTGTGAAGCACTTGTTTGACACTAGAGAGTTGATAAATAGTTATAACTTGCTTATTTATAGTAGAATTAATAATCTATTTCTTGAAATTCATCTAGTTGGTTATGTTATGTTGCGAGAGGTATATCCATCCTACTTTCTTTCTTTCTTAAGACACATCATTTGAGTGGATCATGTGCCACTTGATATGCATGGATTGGATGTGATCCTAGGGATGGATACCTTGGAGAAGTATTAGGTTGTTTTGGACCATGTTTATAAGGTTGTGAAGTTTTGTAATGGGGATATATCTCTTGGACTTTTCAAGGAGATAGGAAGATTCTTCCTACATGTTTAGTGTCGACTGTATTAGTAAGGAAGTTGATGAGATAAGGGCATGAATCTTTCTTAGGACATATGGTCAATACCAAGGTACGAAGTCCTCGTATCTAGGATGTACCTATGTTGTGTGAGTTTGAGGATGTTTCTCTTTAAGAGTTTCTAGGTGTACCATCCCCTAGAGAGTGTGATTTTGAAATCAATCTAGTTCGTGGCATACAATCCATAGAACATGCACCTTTTGTGATGGCTCCATGTTAGATGAATGAGTTGATGAAGTAGTTATAGGAATTGTTGGAGAAGGGTTTCATAAGGCCAAGAACGTTGCCTTGTCATTCTCTAGTGTTTCTTGTGATGAAGAAGGAAGTTTCTATCAGAGCTTGCATAAAATATTGATAGTTAAACAAGGTTGCAGGGAAGAACAAGTACCCGATATCGAGGATACATATTTTGTTTGACTTATTGAGAGGTTCTATATTGTTTTACAAGATAGGCCTGAGGTTATGGCATCACTATTTGAGGATCAAGACAAATGACATGCCTAAGACTACTTTTATGAGTAGGTAAGGTCATTATGAATTTGTGGTTATGATGTTTAGGCTAACAAACACACTGACAATGTTCTTGGATCTGATGAATAGGGTGTTTAGACAATACCTTGATTAGTTTGTGGTGGTGTTCATAGATGACATCTTGATATACTCCATATCCATGTAGAATCATGAGAAACATATTTGTCAAGCATTGGAGTTGTTGAGGCAACATAGGTTGTATGTTAAGTTCAGCATGTGTCAAGTTTGGCTGACTGAGGTGTATTTCCTTGGTCATGTCATCTCTAAAAAGGGTTATTTTGTAGACCCTAAGAAGGAAGAGTCCATGTTGGAGTGGGAGGAATGAAATACCTTGATTGAGGTTTGAATCTTCCTAGGTTTAGTATTTAACTATAGTGGGTTTATCTAGAACTTTAGTGGTATTGATTTACAGTTGACTAATATAACTAGGAAGGGTGTTTCTTTTATATGGTATGATAGATGCTAATGTTCTTTCTAGTTTCTAAAGGAGAAGTTGTCAAGTGATCCAGTGTTGGTGCTTCAAGAACATGTGAAAGGATACATCATTTTTTGTGATGCTTGGAATAATGGTTTGAGATGTGTGTTGATGTAGGATAAGTACATGATCTCTTTTAATTCTTGGTTCCTTTACAAACATGATGAGAACTACCCAACTCATGACCAAGAGTTCGTAGTTGTAGTTCTAGATTTGAATATTTGGAGGAAATACTGGTATGGAGAGAAGTGTCAAATCTTCATGGATCACAATAATCTACAATAAATCTTTTCAAAGCAAGATTTGAACATGAGGCAAAGGAGGTGCATGGAGTTGATTAAAGACTAGTCCTATATAATTGACTATCATCATGGAAAGGAGAATGTACTGGTTAATGCATTGAGAAGAGTCCCATCATCATCATTGTGACAACCTCAATTTCTATATACTTTCCATAGTGACATTCAAAGATATGCGTGCACTCATATCTATAGATGTCAAAAGGGAAAATACAAGAGATTGAGGTAATCAACTAAAATCAGAGATTAAGACAAGATCAAAGTCCACATCATCTCATAAAGCCACACAAACATTCATTCATATGGATAAATAAAGTCATTTCATAAGGAGAGAAAATATTGTTCTAGAGAAAGATAACATTATTACATAGGATCTCAGTCATCCTCAACATCAACTAGGGAAAAATAAACTAACATCTACCAAGAACGAGATAAGAGAAATAGGTCTATCTAATATATCCTCCATGCTTATTAATTTATGCCTTCGTGTACTTTGAGCATGCATTTCACTTTGTTTGTCAGTTGTTCCTTGCACCTAGAAAATACGAGAAACAAAACATCAACAAAGTTGGTACGTGGTAAAAATTACACTAATAAGGTTGCATAAAGGAAAATATTTGAAAAGAAGAAAAGAGAGATAAAACCATTTCTTAAGGTGAAAATCAGGTAAACATCCTTTTTATTACATTCATTTTGATGCGGTTGTACTACACATATTTGCACTTGACATACATCTAGTTTGGGCAATATAATATCATCATACATCTAACATGGGCCCAAGAATCATACATCCATGTTAGGCAACATACATCCACACTAGGCTATGTGCTCTAGTAGCTACAACCCATCATAATCATTTATGTTATATTAGATTTTGGCGAAGTATAACTCATACTAGTTCAACCAAGAAATCATATCCAAATATGAGCATTCAAAATACTACATATCATAGGCAACCAAGAAAGCTAATCTTATACTTATAAGACCATGTACCTGCTTGTTTAGATAAGATATCCAAAGATTTAGAATCAATCAAGAAATAAGTCACCCTGCAAGGAAAGCAAGGGTACAACATTACTATTGGTCCATGTGACCAAGACTAAGATATGTTCTTAGTTATTATTCTTTTCATATTATGATATTTAGATCAGGGATCAAATCAGAGTTCAGGACCATTCAAGATCCATAATCATCATCTAATAATATTAGATTTGATATAAAGATGTACATTTAATTACATGTAGAGAGAGAAGACTAGATTTAGGGCTTCTCTTAATTATTTCATTATTTATCTACTTAGACTAGTGTTTCGAGTTATATAGGAAACAAGGTTTCATCTAGGGTTAAATATATTTTAGAAGGTCATATATCATCAAGGAAAACCATTATTAATAATTAATTATAATAAAAAAGGTCATTTAGGCTCTAGGCAACTATTTTTGAATTGGGAAACGGATCTAGCTCCTAATCATATTTTATTTGGATAGAGAATATTTTTCTGATCAAAATAATATATAGGTTTGATATATTTTGATATTCCTAGCATTTTCTAGGGTTTTTCTAAGATCTGGACAATCAGATAATTTCTAGGAGAATAAAAGAAAAATAAAAAAGAAAAAGGGGGGTCAGCCTTGTGGATCAGAGGAGGGATCCGAATGCATAAATCCTCTCCTTAACCCGTAAGCCAGCCTCGGTCAACCGGGGTCAAGGTGTGATGCGAAGGATGCAACTGCCCCTGATGGTCACATGTGCTTCGTGACAGAGCATGGGTAGAAAGGGGAAATCACCCTTTTGATTGCTACTCGCACCATGGTAGGGGAGAACGAAAATTGTAGGCAAAGTGGAGGTAGCTCGGGCTAACTAGGGGGTTCCTAGGAGTGTGAGTATGGGTGGATCCTCTTCGCGAAGTTCCTCCGAGTTCAGTGAGCTCAACAGCTCGGTCGGAGGAGGACTATAGGTCGAAAACGATCGCCAATAGGCACAATGAATAGAAAATGAGATATGGAGCCTTACCTTCCCTCAGCCTTGATTGAGGGTGTTTGAAGGTCTGCGGTGGTCTACTGGTGCATTTTCTATCCTCCCGCAGCTCCAAAATGGCTCCAAACTCACCGGCGGTGAAGCTTTTAAGCTCGGTTGTGGCGGCTCGTCGACCCGACACCCTGGGCTTCCTCAGTTCCAACGAGCAGTGGGGATCTCCTTGTCGAGGTCCCACAATAGTGTAGTTGTACTCAATTGAGCGTAGAGGGTAACTGGAGTGAGAAGGAGGTCGGGAAAGGTGGGGCGGAGCTTGCTCGAGGTCGGGGAGGAAGGGGCGTGCTTCATCCAAATTGAGGGTCGGGGATGATAAAAGGGAGGTCGGTGAAGCTCTTGGAGTCCTTAAATAGGCACAAGGTGGTCGAGGGAATGGAGCCCTAAAATCAGTCGCCACCGCCAGGAGAAGTCCGAGGAAGTAGGAGTTTGTTCTCCCAATCCGAGCACAAGGAGTGTCGAGTGTGGGCTCGTTAGGTTCGGTTTGGGGAGTACAATTTGTCCTCCAAAAATCTTGCGTGATCGTTGTGGGAGCTGGGAGCGCGAGGTAGCTTTGGGGTCAGCGCACTATTGGGGTCGAGGCCGAAGAAGGTAGAAGGTAGAAGATGAGGTCTTGATCCTTTGGATCCCTGAGCAGATCCATGTCCCTTTAATCGAATGGCTGGGGTCAAACCCCAGTTAAGTGGTCCGCACCCAAGTAACTAAAGGGGCCGCGTGACATATATTTATCGAATTAAATCCAAAACTTAGGTCCTAGAGTTACTAGATGGCATTATACACATTATTTTTCAAATGTGAATAACTCTAATTGGTAAATCCGATTGTAATGAGATTTTTGGCATAGCTCTAGAATGTTATGATGTAGCTATGGTGCAAAATTTGAATTGAAATTCAAAGGGTCAAGATAGCTATTGATTAAGTGTATTAACTCCTAAAATTCACCTTTATGTGACATTTAGGGTTTTGCATTATGTGGAATTGATAGGCCATTTAATCAAATTAGTGAGGGAGATGGTTGAGGGAACAATTGGAATAATCAAAATTATAGGAGAGAGAAAAATATATATGGAAAAACTCACTCTATCACAATCATCTTCTGATAAAGTACATTTGTACTCCATGGCATGTCACAAACAAGACATGTTGGTGTCACTTTGGCAGAGGAATGTATAGTTGGAAGTCTCCTTGTTGGTAGGATTTTTGGCACAGTTACATGTGTAGATGACATTGATACTACAATTAGGTATGCACAAAAAGGATGATACTATGACACAAAACATCATATCATAGTTTGGTAGCAGGAAGCATAATGGATTTCATGGGACAGATTATGACATAGTATGTTTTCACAAAAGAATGGTGCTTCTTGATGTTGGCAGTTTGAAGGAGATGGTACTTGAGGAGGTCCATTCATCAATGTACGTGATGCATCCTGGAAGCACAAAGATGTATCACAACCTCAAGGACTTGTACTAGTGGCCAAGTCTGAAGCATGATGTAGTAGAGTTTGTTTTCAAGTGTCTAATTTGTCAACAAGTCAAGGCAAAACATCAGAAACATGTAGGGGTGTTGCAGCCCTTGCCAATTCCACATTGTAAATGGGATCACATAACCATGGACTTTTGGGTGGGTCTTCCTAATATAGCCAAGGGTCATGATTCCATTTAGGTGATTGTTGACCAATTTATAAAGTTAACTCACTTTTTGTTTGATCAAGACCGCCTACACTGCTAAGAAATTGGCACACATATGTGTGGGTAAGATAGTTGCATGCACGACACACCAATTATAATAGTGTCACATACAGGTCCTCCATTTACAAGTAGATTTTGCAAATGATTACATGCAGCTTTGGGGACACCGTTGAGTTTTAGTACAACTTTTCATTCATAGATAGATGAATGGTTAGAAAGGACCATACAAACATGATCCAATCTATTAAGACTATGTGTACATCAGTTTCTTGGAAGCTGGGATATCCACTTGAGCTTGATTGAGTTTGCCTATAACAATAGTTACCCAAGGATCACAGTCATGGAATTGTATAAGGCTTTGTATGGTAGATGTTTTAGGTCACATGTTTGTTAGTATGAGGTAGGTGAATATCAATTGTTGGGTACTAATTTGGTTCAACAAACTATAAAAAATATCAAGGTGATCCAACAATAGCTCAAGGCAGCACAAGATAGACAGAAGTCATATGTAGACAATCCTTGTAGGCCTTAGGAATTTCAAGTTGGAGACCTTGTGTATCTCAAAGTCTCCCCTTGGAAGGTTGTTCTGATGTTTGGAATGAAGGATAAGTTGGATCTGAGGCTTATTGTTACTTACGCTATCATAGATCAAGTTGGAAAGGTGCCTTACAGGCTAGAGTTATCGCTAGAGTTGTACAAGGTGCACAAAGTGTTCCATGTTTTGATGTTGAGGAAGCATAACCCAGATATAGACCAGATGATACAACCAATGGAGGTGGAATTTGATATGATATTTCTTATGTAGAGGGTCCAATGTCGATATTAGATAGGCATGCATAGAAGCTAATAAAGAAGGACATATCCTTAGTGAAGGTGTTATAGCATCATTGTGATGTAGAGGAAGCCGCATGGGAGTTAAAGGAGAAGATGCAAAGGAAGAACCCTTGTTTTTTGCTTAAGATTTTGGGGAAGAAATCCTTGTTAGGGTTTTATGATTGAAAGGCCTCTAACCTTGCTTATATATATATATATATATATATATATATATATATATATATATATATATATATATATATATATATATATATATATATATATATATATGTCTGTGTGTGTGTATGTACTTATTTGTCTTCATTCGTTGCTTCATTTTTAAACTAATTTAGTTGGTAGTAATCGCTTACATTGTAGTCAATCGATAGCTTAATAGAATTTTTTGAACATTGAGAACTCTCTTGAATGGTGTCTTCATCAATCCAGTCTGATGGGTGTGTGTCATGCTCCAATGACCAATCTAACACCCCTTCAAAACTTATCCTTCATCGGACTAACAAAGAAGCAACAAGTGACTTTGTAAATTGTATCTAATCATGCATGTTAGGGACCGAAAAGCACGACTTGATGGTCGATGAGGACTCGTACTTCCATTGAAGATACCCTGGAGGTAGATCCCCTTTTTCTAGATTAGTAAGTAGTTTTTCATTGATATTTGGTAGATAATTAGTGAAAGTATTAAATACTAAGGGGCTGACGAAGAGTGAAAAAGCTTGAAGGTCTTCCTTTTGATAACCATACCAAATTTGTCTTGTATTCTCCTCCCTAATGGCTATACCTATGATGAGATGTTTAAAGAAAGACTGATGCATGGGCACCTTACAAATTGGTTAGAACATGTGGGTAGGGTCCATTAGATCAATGAAAAACCTAGATGAGTATAGGTCGATAAGACTTGCTTATAACCGTGGGAATGTTGGAGCCCTACGAAGTGGTTGTTTAATCTGATGAGAATTATGCTTGGTTTTGTCTGACGATGTTACACGAAACTAGGTCAAGAAGGATTCTACATGTCTTGATCGATAGAAATTTTGTGTATCCAGATCGATGACCAGTAGAGTGATCGTCAGGCATGCTCTAATGGGATTTCTAATCATGGAGGCTGATGGGTTTTCTGGTTCCCTTGACCGACGAGAACATGGCTTGCGACCCTTTGATTACCAGCCTACCTATAAATACCACTCTTCTTTATTTTGTAATAATCTTTTGGTGAATCTATTATTGCATGGGAGATTTGCAAGGATCCACTAGAGATTGATGAGGGATGTTGTTTGTGGATATATGTCTAAGATCAAGCATCCATACACTGGATCTAAACTTTTTAGGATTGTTTCTTGCTCCATACATGTGAAATAACATCTTTTAAACCTTGGTCTTGTTGTTTCTTCCTCTTCTATACTACCATGGACAAGATCCATGGTACTACAAGTTGAAAACTTGTGCATTCAGATAATAAAAATCTCTTTTCTTCCCTCTTTTTCTCTAGATACACCCGGATGTTGGAACATATCAACTTTTTTAGGTCCGTCGAAGGGAAAAGCTCAGATATTGGTAGATCATTTTCAAGTTTCTTGGAGTAGACTTAATTTTCATCACTTAAAGGTGAGCGATATAACTTTTGATGAATTTTT
Organism: Alisma plantago-aquatica; assembly: GCA_963693085.1. Taxonomy (NCBI): domain Eukaryota; kingdom Viridiplantae; phylum Streptophyta; class Magnoliopsida; order Alismatales; family Alismataceae; genus Alisma; species Alisma plantago-aquatica. The sequence goes on along the minus strand of OY856412.1, from coordinate 532,176,244 downwards.
TGCTTACTTCTTACATGCATGACTTTCATCTTGTTCTAGAAACTCATAAAATACGCTAAAAGATGGACTTATATGCACTATTTTGCATGAGTATGAATATTATTCAAATCTTTAAGTCCCTCTTAGTTTTTTGAACATTTTCTATTGTACAATGAATTTTAATTTAAACATGCAAGACCTCAAATTCAAAATACAAGTGTAATGACTCCTAAAAATGTTATTATTACGGTGTTTTGGTGACCAATAATAGTAAATCCGACCCATATATTATTCCTTGATGTATGATGGTCATCTTATGAAACTTTTAGAGGCTTGTAATCACTTTTATGGTGTTGTGATAATAGTTGGACAACATTTTATTAAATAAGCATGCCCATCCATGCTAGGTTTTGAGTATATGACTGCCTGATTCTTAGAAATAGCATGACTCTCACATATGTTGGTATTTTATGTTGAAAATCGGGAGCTACCTTGTCTACAATTGATTAAGCACCCTACAATGAGATTTATATGAGGAATTATATATGTTTTGATTTTAACAATTAATTGGGCTCTTACAATCTCCAAATCAAAGTCCCCCCTTTTTGACTATGGATGAATAAATAGACCATGATGGAGTAAAATGGAACTATTTTGCAAGTTCATATTGTCTAAAGTTGCAGTCTATGATTTATTTTACAAAAATCATTTAGGTTCTTGTATGTAACTTTATTGATGTTGTTCAAAATGCTTAATTGTCTTAATCAACCAAGTTTAACCTTAATCATGTAATGACATGAGACTGTAGAAATATCTTAGTGCAGGATAACGGAACTAGTAATTTGAAAGGAATGTGTAGTCATATATTGTTAACTATATGCGGGTGTAGGGATGGTATAATTTTGTAATCCTAATTCGAAGGTTTTAGAGAGAGGTTTAGGCCATGTCATGGATTTTATTTAATAGAGAGTGGTTGTGGTTGAATCTCAGATGTGGGGGTTTTATACCCTATTTTTAGTTTTGCTTCCTATTTACCCACAACATACCAGTTTGATTCTAGTAGTTTGGGCCGATGAGCCACAATTTGTCATTTGTACTGACCAAGGGAAAGAGATATATAGGATTCCAGTCATCCTAGATCTGATATAGGGTTGATTTTGACTTTATAGTAGTCAAATAGTAATCTAAGTGGTACATATGAACTACCCAAGGCATAATGAATTATATAATTCATTTGTATTGTATACCTGTTAGGATTCTTTGGTGAATCACATTGGATGGTAACTATTACTTTTCTTTTATTTTTAGTATCATATGTGATTCATATCAGTCCATGTGTACTTATTTGTACCTGTAGCTTTAGTTATGCTTGATCATTGCATTTACATTGATTCTTATACTATCTATCTTAAATACTTTAATTCATAGCCTGCATGTAAGTAATATATGTCATTAGAGGCTATATCATATTACTGGAACTTGGAGTCTCACCTCTTGGGTTTCCACACCTTTTTAGGTGATCGACAGTGTGAATAGACCCAGGTGGTGAGGAAGCTCAATTTGGAGATCAATAGAAATGAGAGGTGGGTGTGGTTTGTATGGAGTCCTAGAGTCATCCCCATACTCTCAGGTCTATGAAGGGATATTTGTACATGATATATATCGACTCAAGTTTTGATTACACACAATGAACAATGTAAATTTTGTAAGTATCTGAAAAACACCTTTCATATATATGTCAATTTGAGGTCACTAAACTCATGTAAAGATACATGATATCAACATATATGAAATTAGTCCTTGGTCTAAATGTTTCTATTGAATTTTTTGGAAAAAATCATTCACCTTTAATTGTTGGTAAAATGTTTAATCAATGTTGACTGAAAATTTGAATTTAAGTAATCTTGTCTAGTGTGGCTGGTTGTCACAGGCATGCTGACCTTTGTTCCTTGGACAAGAAGCATGGAATATATGAATATGCCCTCAAACTTTGGTTGTTCAAGTAATCATTATCAGACAAGGTGAGGAGTTGGTACAACTCCATGGAGGGAGATAACGTCACAACATGGGAGGGTCTTTAATCCAAGTTTCTAGAGAATTACTACCCACATCCCTCACCTATCAAATTAGGGGCCAAATTACACAGTTCTACATGGTCCCAAGCGAGTCCATGTTTGAAGCTTGGGAAAGGTTCAAGGAGATTTTTTGTCACTGATAAAAAAATTCTACGTGTTGATGATGACACCAAGGAGTTCCCAGTTTCCTCATCTGGAGGAAATTTCATGTTCCAAAACCCTGACAGTGCATGGGAGGTTGTCAAAAAAGGTTTCAAAAACTAATCCCAAACCCATTCTAGTAGAAAACAAGGAGTTGTCCTCAAGGTAGTCAAGGATGAAGATAGTCCTATTCTCAAATCAATAGAAAAGTCTCTCAAGAATTTATCCATCATAGTTTTGAGTCCTCTTTCAATGAATACAAGAGAAGAGGACAACCACAACATTTACAATAATATGTTGATGAATGCATATTCATCTTGGTCCAGTCGCCTTGTTTGGCCCAATTTCTCTCTGTTTATTCACTTTTATTGCTCAAAACTCTCATACACATGTTTGCTAAGCCTATTTGGATTTTCCCTAATTTTGTTTTGTTTATCGATGGTTCTAATCAATTTGTGCACTCATTTACAGGTCAAAATAGGCATTTGGGCCCATCAGCACCTGGCCCATCACCAGATCATGGCCCCTTTCCTTTTTTTCCTTTGTTGATCCATCCCTCTCCATCAACTGTGATCAACCCTAGACAACAGATCGCAATCCCTCTCCCTCATATGCCACGGTAGCCTCTATCTTCCCTTGACATTGCAGTCTCCCTGCCATCATCTACCATCCATGGTCTGTCATCCTCCCCTCACACCTTCTTCCACCATCAACGCAGCAGGTCTGCCATCGACCCTTGCTAGCACCACGTCCTCTCTTCCACACATTTCCACCGATCACGGTCCACATCCCTCCAGCAATTGCGACCCCTTGCAAGGAATTGTGACTTGGGAACACAATCAAAAGAGGCGACAACAACTAAACACCATGCCCATCCACCGATCGCGGTCGCACCATGCTACTGCCATCGTCAGCACAAGCCACTACAATCGTGGTATCTCAAACCACCAATGCCCGCGAATGACTCCCCTCCAAGCCACGATCATCGACAACACATTGCAATCTCCCCCTCTACTCCCTCCATCCACTTGCATCCCAACTGTGACCCGCGGTTATCAAACCTCGACCTGCTCTTCCGTCAACAACACACTGCAACATGGGGTGCTCCACTTCATTCCTGAACCACGATCTTTGTCTCCGTCATATCGCACACCACAACCATCTACAGATTGCGACCAACGTCTACTTCACGACCTCATCTTTCACCATCGTGATCAACGTCATCCATGACTCCCTTCCTCTGCATCACGATCATCCTATAGATCGTGATCCCCTCACCATCGCCAACTGACCACGATCTATCTTTAGAAAACTGCAATCGACAACACCCCCTTGCACCTAAGCGATCTTCTCCTCCCACCCTGCCACTTCCTATCTGCAGTCATTTGCCTCCTACCGTGACCTATCCTCCTATCTTCAGGGACCTCGACCAACAACACCCAACAGTGACCCCGCACTACTTCTATAAATAGACCCCATCACCTACTACTCAAGCGATCTACTTCCCGCACCGCTAGGCTGCCAAATCCTTGGCTCGACCCCTGGAGGGAGGTAGACCGATGGACAAGAGTGCCGCCAGGCTGCTACAATAAAAGCTCGACCCCTGAGCTCCATCACCATGCGCCGTCATCCATCCACATCCCTCTCCAAATGTCGTTAGGCTGCAGGTCTATCCTCAGCCTAAGGAGACAGTTTCCTCCACATCCAGGCTGCGCCTAAGAGGCGTTCGACCCCTGGTGCAAGCCACTCCATCCATCTAGATCTATATCCAAATCTAGATATGTTTCATCCATCTATCCACTCCATCTACTGCCATCCATTGTGTCCACAAGTTTCTCCTCCTACTGTGAGCAAGGAGGACGAGAAGAGAAGGAAGGAGGAGAGAGAAAGCCTACCCCATTTGCCATGGTGGTCATTACTCCTTGTCTAAATCTGCCCCGACGTCATGTAGAAGATTGTCTCTTCACCGAGCTGCGATCATATTCTTCACCATGCTCATGGCGGAATCTTCCCTCTCTTTTGTTCTTCTTGTTTCTCTCACCATGAGCGAGTAGTTTCCTTTCACTGGGATGCGGGGACTAGCCCCATTTCCCATGCTTACATGTTCAAATGTTAAACATTCCATGGCTTGTATATAACTTTTCATTTCGTTGTTAATCGTCCAATGTGTGATTATGGATTGATCACCTACTTGCATTTCTCTTGTTCTTTCCTATGCTGCGAAAACTTCAATATGTGGGATAGAATGTCGATTAACATAGTTGACTCCCAAACTAGAAATAGAATGGGATTCCTTGATGTCGTAAGTGTATGATCCGTGAGGGGATGCTTCTGTGTGCCTAAACATTCCTCAGGGAGGGCCACAACATCATTTGGATTTCTATATCTTCGGAACTGTAAGTGTATGATCTAGATGGCGATGAGACATCTAATGCCTAAGGTGATGCTTACGCGGACCTAAACATCGCTTAGGGAGCGTTCGCATCAGTTCTATTTGGATAGTTATATCTTTCCTGGATGTTTATGTTTGGATATGTTTGCATGTGTCGCGATGGTGAAACCCGGGTCCATCCCAGCGACTCCCATCATTAATCTTTAATCAACTTTTAATCCTACTTTTTACTTTCCTTGCATTTAGTTTAATTAACCACCATCCAACCCTTATTCTAAATATTAGTCTTGATTCAACTAGATTCGACTAGTAAAAGATTCTTAAAAATGTTGTCCCTTGAGATTCGATCCTCAAATATACTGCGATAAGACACGTCTGCTTGTGGGTGGTATTATTGCACAAGGTTTTGGTTAAAAACTCAGGGATTTCAACCCTGGGTGAGTTTGTTAGTGCGATAATAGACCACATCAAATTCTGGCACCATTGCTGGGGACAACAGAATCAATTAGTCAAATCTAGTTCTATTAAGGCTAATCTAGAATTTTTCTTTTACCTTTTTGATACTATCGATCATATATACTTGAATTTGGTTCTACTCCATGCATCTTACTACCAAAAGATATTTCCATCCTAGGTACCCACAAAGTCTAGTGTATGCGCCATTCGGACAGTCCCGGACTCACCGCTAGCTTTTACCCTGAGATAGACAGAACCTTTCATCGTCAGAACAGAGAGAACCAAGTAAGGATGGCACAAGAGGAGGAAGTATCCCAAAGGGTAGCTCAAGCCCTTAATGCGCAAAGAGATAGGCTTGTGCAAGGAGACAGAGTTGCAGTTTAAGAAGAAATCCAAGCAGCTCAAGCAACAACTCAACAAGACGAGTTACAAAAAGACCTGAGAGAATTCTCAATCCCAAAAGCCGCTGACGTCCATCACCCAGTACAACCTCCTCACATCAACGCTCGAAATTTTGAGATAAGAGCACATTGGGTTACACTGCTTCAGAATAGCCCTTTCTATGGTAAGCAAGGAGAAGATAGTCAAGAACATCTTCTAAGGTTTATAGATCTTTGTGCTATGAAAAAACAAAATGGAGTCACAGATGATGCCATCAGACTCCATCTTTTCAAATACTCTCTTGATAATAGAGCCATGAGTTGGTACAACTCCTTGCAATGCAAACCCATCACCACCTGGGAACAACTTCAAAACATTTTCCTAGAGAAATTCTATCCTCCTTCACTCACCTATGAAATTAGGGGCCGAATAACACAATTCACTCAGGTCCCTGGTGAAACCCTTGCAGAAGCATGGGAAAGATATAAAGAGCTCCTACGCAAGTGTCCACATCATGGCATTCATAAGAATCAACTCATAAAAATCTTTTATAGAGGTGTGGATGATGACATCAAGAAGTTTTTAGACTCCTCATTCAGAGGTAACTTCATGCGTCAAAGATATGATAGTGCATGGAAGGTTGTCACCCTTGGAGCTAAAAACCAAGCCAATTAGGGTAGACCCGTAGGTAAAGGATCGTATTGAAGGTTTCTATGGTAGAAGCTACTCCTGAGTACAAGTCTATTGTTGAATCGCTAAACTTCTAGTTGCCAAGCAAGACCTCCTCGAATATCACACCTTATGAAAGAAGACACTCTCCCCCTCAACAACAAGAGCAAGTCAAGCTAGCTTCATTGTTTTGTGAAGTGTGTAAAGGTACCAATTACTCTACTTTATCCTGCAATGTTCTCTATGATGTTATTCTGGGCAAAGTCAATGGACAAGGAGATAATGTTCAAATGGAAAGTCTGAATGTTGTCAACACTATCCCTGGTCAAGGTTATTACAATCCAAATCATAACAGGAACCATCCCGATTTTCAATATGGAAATCCTTCTAGAGCGGTAAACTCGCATCAACTTGGTTCAAACAATCAACAATGAGGTCTGTCGGGATACCAGTATAACCAACAACATAATTTTGGAAACCAAGGTAACTTCAGAAGGAATCTCCAATACAGGAATCAGTTCCAAGACCCAAACCAGGTCCTTTATCAACATCAAGTCGGTCCCATTTCTTCGGATGACAAACTGTCGGCCATTGAGAAGATGTTGTAGTCGCAACAAACCATGATAGCAAACCAGCAAGCCCACTACAAGGCTATTGAATCTCAACTACCTCAACTTGCAACTAGCCTCAAGCCACCTGTTGGAGCTTTAGTTGGGCAACCAGAAGACAACCTGAAGCACGTGGAACAACTTAAAGCTATGACTACTCATTCAGGCTTGGTCTTACCAGAACCCACGACTCCTGTCACTGTGACAAATGTCCAAGGTGCTGAGCATAGCGCAGTGGTGACTCAGAATGATATGACCGACAAGGCAAGTTCTGAGGAACCTATTGTTGTTGACAAAGAAGACTCGCATGAGCTAGTTGTTTCAGTGTATAAACCTCGTATACCATTTCCAAGTCAACTCAATTTTACCCAGCTCGATACTAGGTTCAACAAGTTTAAAGAAATCATGAGAAAGTTGTATGTCAATATTCCGCTCTTAGATGCCATGGATGAGATGCCCCAATGGTCAAAGTTCTTCAAACTCCTTCTTAGTCAGGAATACAAAATTGAAGATCATCAGACAGTGAAACTGGCAAGAATATCATCTGATTAAGTAATATATAGGATACCTTGCAAGCATAAGGATCCTGGATCTTATGGAATTTCCTGCTCGATAAGTGATTCCATCAACCGACCAAGTCTAGCTAATCTTGGAGCTAGCATCTCTATCATTCCTCTTAACCTATGCAACAAACTGGGCCTCACCAACTTCCTACCCACTAGAATGTCCATCGAGCTTGTTGACTCCTAAATGATCAACCCAGTTGGCATCATAGAGCATATCCATGTAAGGCTTGGAGACCTATATGTCCCGTGTGATTTCGTAGTTATGGACATCAAGGAGAATCCACGTATCCCCTCCTTTTTGGAAGACCTTTCCTCTCCACTGCTAGAGCTCTAATTGATGTTGAAGCTAGAATTTTGACCCTAAGAGTGGGGAACAAATCTTTTGATTTCTATGCATCCAAAAGTGCAAAGGAATGCACTGTAGAGGAAGAGGCGCATTTTGTTGACTGTGTTAATCAATTTACTGAAATGCAACAGCAATTCCTTTCCTTAAAATCTGATATTCCCTTAGAAGAGGACCAAGATGAAAAGGAGACATAAAGTGAACCAGTCTATGTAGAGTCAAAAGGAACACCACCAACTGTGGAGGAGACACCTCCCGGCCCTGTTGTTACACATACTGATCCTTCTCTAGGTTTCCATGAGCCATCTCATCTAGAAACAAATATCATCTTGAATGCACTGGCAGCCAAGCAGACGGAGATTGCTCATTTCATCTTTCCTCCTCAGCAAGATTTGGATTGTGGTTTCTACCGAGAACATCCCTAGATCAATATCTGATAGACGTCAGTGACTAGAATTTTTATGAAGAAGGGATAGTTCATCAGCAAATGAACTTCTCCTCCGAGCCTAAAAAATACTACATTATCAATGATGTCGTTCAGATTCCCTATAAGTATTCTCCGCCTCGCATCGAGCAAAAAAACTGAAGTGGTTTTCCTATGTGTTCTGACAATGTTCGCACTTTATGGGGAAGAATACAAGAGGCCAAAATCAAATCAAATCAAAGATAAATGAATGGCTGAGAAAGAAACCACCAAAAGAACATGTCAATCCAGTTCAAGTTCCACCTAGAGCCCCACTATGGTGACGATATCAACACTTCGAGCCATCGACGTAAAACAAAGGCACTTGTCGGGAGGCAACCCGATCCTTAGCTTAGTTTTTTTTACTTTCAGTTTTGAATTAGACAATTTTGCACCTGGTAGACAATGCATCGCAAGATGCAATCTTAAGTTCTAATAAGTTTTCATTTTTGAGATTTTAGATGGAGGACGCGTCGCCGAAAGGAATGCAACCACATCTGGTGGACCAACCGACACGAGTTTTCCCCTCCATCTTGGATTTAGAGTTTTCTCAGGATGAGAAAATTTCTATTTTCGGGGTGGAGGGTGGGTGGTACGTACTTTACTTTCCACCCTCTTCTATCTGTTTCAGACTTAAGATTTCATCGTTGCAATTTTGAGCAAATTTTTCAAAATTTTTCAAAATTTGTAAGTTTTCAAAGTAGTTTGTATAAGAACTTAATGATGTTTTGACACTTTTTGTTTCAAGCAAAGCCTTTATCTAGCCGGCTATCCCATTTTCCCATGCAGTTTTGAATCATTATACCCTCCTTACTCGAAGCAAAACCTCAAAGGGGGACAATTTCTGAAACTAGCCAATGGTTAGAAATTACCGTGTAAAGCTTATGAATCCTAACATCATGTTTAGTGAAAATGGCAAGTATCTGTCGAATTGAGAGGGATCAAACACATCGTGCTTCCTAACTGACTAGTGGAACAATAGCATGGAATCTCCACCGAATCCACATCAAGTCATTTTTTTAGCAGAGTAAGATAAGGAGAACAACTCGGTGCACATAATTGTAAATCAAGTTGCATTCTAATCTAAACTCTCTTCTATGCTTCTTCTACCATCCTCTTACCCCTCCGTCCATAAAAAAGAAACAAAAATAGCCAAAATAGTGCCAAACCCTAAGTTTGGGGTGGCACACCCTCTCTCTTTATTTGCTTCTTCCATACCCCTCGCTAAGTAATAGGGGCATACCACCAAGAAAAGATGTCAATGTGCACACAAAGAAATGCAATCTTGAGTCGAATAGAGGAGAGATTCACACAAAAAAATGCAATCAATGAAATTGCAGCTATATAATAAAAATCTCGAGTCGAATAGAGGAGAGATTTATTTCTTCCTTCCATACCACCCTTCACTCCCATTTCCACCTACTGGCACAATGAATGCCTACGCTTACCAATATCCTAAAAACACCAGTGTCAGATCAGGTGCACACTTGTTGTTCTGCGGGTATCTCTGGACTCCTACAAAATTCTTTGACATGCTTGATGTTGGAAAAAGTGGAGAGATTTCAGGAAGTTGAGATGCTTAGTCATACAGAGTAGAGGAGAAACAATCGTGATGTGAAGATGAGGCAATCACACGAGTTGAAAGTATTCGTTTGGTGACTGTTTTGGATTTTGTGTTACTCAAGGACGAGCAACATTTAAGTTCAGGGTGTTTTGATTAATGCATATTCATCTTGGTCTAGTCACCTCGTTTGGCCAAATTTCTCTCCGTTTATTCACTTTTATTGCTCAAAACTCTCATACACATGTTTGCTAAGCCTAATTGGATTTCCCTATTTTTTTGGTTTATCCATGGTTCTAATCAATTTGTGCACTCATTTACAAGTCAAAATAGGCATTTGGGCCCATCACCAGATCGCGGCCCCTTTCCTTCTTTTCCTTTGTTGATCCCTCCCTCTCCATCAACTGCGATCAACCCTAGCCAACAGATCGTGATCCCTCTCCCTCATATGTCGCGGTAGCCTCTGTCTTCACTTAACATCGCGGTCTCCCTGCCTTCATCTGCCACTCGTGGTCTGTCATCCTCCCCTCACACCTTCTTCCACCATCAACACAGTAGGTCCACCACTGACCCCTGCTAGCACCGCATCCTCTCTCCCACATACTTCCACCGACCGCGGTCCACGTCCCTCCAGCAACCACAACCCCTTGCAAGGAACCGCGACCTAGGCATGCGATCAATAGAGGCGACATCAACTAAACACCGCGCCCATCCACCGATTGTGGTCACACCATGCTACTACCATCGTCAGCACAAGCCACTGCAATCGCGGTATCTCTCACCACCAACGCCCATGAACGACTCTCCTCTAAGCCGCGATCATCGACAACACACCGCGATCTCCCCCTCTACTCCCTCCATCCACCTGCATCCCAGCCGTGACTTGCGGTTCTCAGACCTCGACCTGCTCTTTCATCAACCACACACTATGACATGGAGTTCTCCACTTCATGCCTGAACCATGATCTTTGTCTCTATCATATCACATACCACAACCATCTAGAGATCGCGACCAGTGTCTGCTTCATGACCTCATCTTTCACCATCGCAATAAATGTCATCTGTGACTCCCTTCCTCCGCATCACGATCATCCTACAGATCCTGATCCTCTCACCGTCGCCAACTGACCACGATCTATCTTCAGCAAACCACGATCAACAACACCCCCCGCACCTTCACGATCTTCTCCTCTCACCCTGTCGCTTCCTGTCTACGGTCCTTTGCCTCCTAATGTGACCTATCCTCCTATCCTCAGGGACCTCGACCAGCAGCACCCAACAACAACCCCACCTTGCTACTATAAATAGACGCCTTCACCTGCCACTCAAGCGATCTACAACCCACACAGCCAGGCTGCCAACTCCTTGGCTCGACCCCTAGAGGGAGGCAGACCGACGACCAAGGGTGCCACCAGGCTATTGCAATAGCATCTCAACCCCTATGTTCCATCACCTTGTGCTGTCATCCATCCACAACCCTCTCCAGATGTCAGTAGGCTATAGGTCTGTCCTCAACCTAAGGAGACAGTCTCCTCCACATCCAGGTTGTGCCTAAGAAGCATTCGACCCGTGGTGCAAGCCACTCCATCCATCCAGATCTAGATATATTGCATCCATCTATCCGCTCCATCTATTGTCGTCCATCACGTCCACAAGCTGCTCCTCCTACTGCGAGTAAGGAGGACGAGAAGAGAAGGAAGGAGGAGAGAGAAAGCCTACCCCATCTGTCGTGGTGGTCATCGCTCCTCATCTAAATCTGCCCCGATGTCGTGTAGAAGATCGTCTCTTCACCGAACGGTGATCATCTTCTTCACCATGATCATGGGGGAATCTTGCCTCTCTCTTATTCTTCTTGTTTCTCTCACCATGAGTGAGTAGTTTCCTTTTGCTGGGGTGTGGGGACTAGCCCCGTTGCCCATGCTTACATGTTCAAATGTTAAAAATTCCATGGCTTGTATATAACTTTTCATTTCATTGTTAATCGTTCGATGTGTGCTTGTGGATTGATCACCTGCTTGCATTTATCTTGTTCTTTCCTATGTTGCAAGAACTTCAATATGTGGGATAGAATGTCGATTAACATGGTTGACTCCCAAACTAGAAATAGAATGGGATTCCTTGAGGTCATAAGTGTATGATCTGTGAGCGGATGAGCCATCTAGCCCACGGTGACACTTCTATGTGCCTAAACATCCATCAGGGTGGGTCACAACTTCATTTGGATTTTTGTATCTTTGGAACTGTAAGTGTATGATCTGGATGGTGACGAGACATCTGATGCCTAAGGTGATGCGTACGCGGACCTAAACATCCCTTAGGGAGGGTTCGCAGTAGTTCTATTTGCATAGTTATATCTTTCCTGGATGTTTATTTTTGGATATGTTTGCATGTGTAGCGGTGGTGAAACCCAGGCCCATCCCATCGACTCCCATCATTAATCTTTAATCAACTTTTAATCCTACTTTTTACTTTCCTCGCATTTAGTTTAATTAACCACCATACAAACCTTATTCTAAATATTAGTCTTGATTCAACTAGATTCGACTAGTAAAAGATTCTTAAAAACATTATCCCTTGGGATTCGATCCTCAACTATACTACGATAAGACCCGTCTGCTTGCGGGTGGTATTATTGCACAAGGTTTTGGTTAAAAACTCAGGGATTTCAACCCTGGGTGAGTTTGTTAGTGAGATAATAGGCCATGTCACATGTCAAGCCTACAAACCTCTTTTGTGAAGCAAGAAAAGGCCATTACCAGTCTTAGGTTACATCTCCTTTACAATGTCATGGTAAACAACAACCAAGCACAAGATAAAGAAGGGAAGATAGAAAAATTGAATTCCATCCTCATCATTTCGGGCCAAGGCTACTACAACCTTAACCAGACTAGAAACTATCCCAGTTTCAAGTTTGGTAATCTGAAAGGAGAAGAAAATACATCTCAGTAGAGGCTAAATCAAGTGAATAACCAAGGTCGTTGTCCCCCGAGTTACAATACAACTAGCAACAAAAATTCAAAAACTAAGGCAACTTTAGGGGAAATATCCATAAATGTGGGTACAATCAAGGGCAACCATTTCATAATCCCACTCAATTATCCTAAATCCTATAGCCAACTGTTCCTTCCTCTAATGATGACAAATTATCTTCTATTGAAAAGATTCTTCAATTTGAGCAATATATCATTTCTAGCCAATTTACTATCCTTTCAAATCAGAAGGCTTACCAAAAGGCTATAGACTCTCAGTTGGCCCATCTGTATCCTATGCCCTCCTACGAGTACCTTTGTTGAGAAACCTAAGAACAATTCCAAGAATCCTGAGTAGCTAAAGGTCATTTCTACGTGTTTAGGTAATGTGTATACACCTCCACTTCTAATGACACCAGCCATCATTCCTACTGATTTTGATGACAATGATATAATGGAGGATGAGAAGGAACATGTGTAGGGAAAATTTGGTGATGTAAATGCAGGTAAATATACTACTATCGTCAAACCACATGTTGATTCCATTGAGCCATACATGTCATTTTACAAGCCAATGCCTCCCTACCAAGCACGTTTAAAGAAAACAAAGTCAGATGCTAGATTCATGAATTTCAAGGAAATCATGAAGAAGCTTCACATGGACATCCCCTTCTTGCATGCCCTTTTTGAGATACCAGGATGGTCAAAATTCCTGAAGACCTTTTTGACTAGGAAGTGTACCACTGAGGAGTATGAAATGCTGAAGTTGGAAAGGATAACTTTAGACATCATTCTCAACAAAATGCCCTAGAATAAGAAGGCTCTCAGTTCCTTTGGGATTATTTGTTACCTAGGTGCTAGAGAAAGGGGCTTGCACATTTGGGTGCTAGCATTTCCATCATGCCATATAGTTTATGCTAGAGATTGGGATTCATTGGACTTCTCCCAAATTTCATGACTATCCATCTAGAAGATTCTTGCATGATGAATCCCATGAGTATCATAGAGTACATTCCTATGAAGGTTGGTAAAGATGATTATTTTCCATGTGACTTTGCGAATATGGACATTAAGGAGGATCTCTACTATCCTCTCATTTTTGTCCTCTCATTCCTATATACAGCTCGAGCCTTGATTGATGTAGAGGTGGACACCTTTCTTGTATGGTTGGGTAGAGAAACTCTTCAGTTGGGTGTCTGACATCTTGAAGGGACCTAGTACTCATGAGGAAGTCTTCATGCTTGATTTTATTAACAATATGTATATGCTTAGTAGAATAATGAAGTAAATGAAGAACCATTTCAAACAGCCCTTGCCGTTTAGGATTTGATGATGAGTAGGTTAGACAGTGTTAGCTCCACTCAGACACCTTCGAAGAGGAACCAAATGCTGAATTTGAGGAGCTAAAAATGATTTTAGTAGTTGAAGAGAAGGAAGAGACACCCAAGGCACCAGATACGAAGGGCTTGTATGAGAGGTTGAAATATGTTTTTCTTGACAAGAAAGAAGTTGCCTCATGATAATCATTCCAGATCTCACTCTGAAACAAGAAGATAGGTTAATGGTCGAACTTCAAAAGAGAAAAACAACCTTGGGATACAAACTGAATAAATTTGACAGTTGTTAATCAAGATATTTGGATGTGCATATTCCCTATGGTGGAGTGTTACAAGACATCTAGGGACCCCTACCACAAATTCAATCCCAACATGATGGAGGTGGCTCATCTTGAGGTTATTAAACTTGATAATAGTAGTGATTATCTACCCCACTTTAGATTCCCTTGGGTAAGCCTAGTGCATGTTGTTCCCACAAAGGTGGCACCCTTTTTGTAAGCAATGACAAGAATGAGATCATTGCCACTCATATTTTCATGGGGTCAAGGATATGCATTGCCTACAGAAATTTTAATAAATCTATAGGGAAATACCACTTCCCTCTCCACTTCCTTGTACAAGTCTTGGAGCGATTAGCACATGAGGAATTCATTTCTATCTAGATGGCTACTCTAATTTTCACCAAATTCTTATCCATATCCTCAACCTAGAGAATACCAATGTCATATGCCCTTTTCGAATTTATGCCTTTAGGAGGATACCCATTGGTTTATGCAACACACGTACTACTTTCTAGTATTGCATGGAAACAATTTTTGTAGGGTTGACGAAAACTATGATAAAAGTATTCCTGGACAATTTTCCAGTTTATGATGATTATTTTGACCCTTGTCTACATCATCTATCTCTTATGTTGGTAAAAGTGTGAGGAAGAACATCCTGTGTTGAATTGGGAGAAGTGGCACTTCTTGATGACGAAGGGCATTGTCTTTGGCCACAAAATGAGCAATCATGGAATTGAGGTAGATAAGGTGAAGATTGAGGTTGTCTCCATACTCTCACCACCATCTTATATTAAAGAGGTTCAATCCTTCTTGGGTCATGGAATATTTTGTCTTAGGTTCATCAAATATTTCTTAATGATTCAAAATCTAATGAAAAATCTTCTTTTTGAAGATCCTATCTTTTGTTTGATGTCGCTTGTATGGAAAGCTTCACTAATATGAAGGCCGCTCTCAGCGCCACACCCATCATCTGAGCACTAGATTGGTCTCAACCCATTGATATTGTGGGTGAAGCTAGCAACTACGTAGTGGGAGAAGTCTTGGGACATCATATTCACAATAGGTAACATATCATATACTATGCCTCAACAACACTTGATGAAGCATAATGGAACTATGTCATGACCTAGAAGGAGTTTCTAGCTATCATATATGATTTTGACAGATATAGATTGTATCTTGATGGTTTTATGGTGATCGTCTACGTCGACCATGTTACCATCCACTATTTGATGATGAAGAACAATGCCCAAGTCCAGATGGATTTGGTGGCTCCCATTGTTAAAAGAATTCAACTTGGAAATTCATGATAAGAAAAGAAGCAATAATGTGGTGCATAATCATCTATTTAGTCATTTTCTTAACCATGATAGCACCTGATTGATGATTATCTTCTAGATGACCAACTTATGAAGATCTCTCATGACATTCCTTGGTTTGTAAAAAAAATTGAACTATCTAGCTATAGGCTTGCGAAAGATGGAGTACACGGACCATTCCTAAAGGAAGTCCATGTATGAAATCAATAAATACTATTTGGAGGATTCATACCTCTTTCACCTAGTGCTAATGGTTTATACCAAAGTTGTGTCACAAAGTTGGAAAGGTACCCAATTCTTGAATAGTGCCACTTGCATCCAATGGGTAGCCACATGAGTGCAAAGAAGACTACCCTGAGGGTCCTCTAATGTAGATTCTACTGGCATAAAATTTTCAAGGTTTCTTATGAATGCATCCTTTTTTGGATCAATGCCAAAGATCTATAAAAATTCCAAAACGTTTTGAGATGCCTTTAACAACTTGACAGGATGTTGAAATATTTGATATTTAAGGAGTGGGGTAAATGGATCTATTTTTCCCTTCTTATGGATACCCCTACATTCAGGTGAGAGTTGACTATGTTTCAAAATAGATTGAATCAATTCCCATTGTCTCCATTGATTCTAAGACCATCATGAAGATCTTCAAGGATATCATATTCCCTAGGTTTGGGGTGCCAAGCACGATCATCTCTGATGGCAGATTGATTTCTTAGAGAAGAAGTTTGAACTCTTGCTAAAGAATTATGTTTGTTATCATCGAGTAGCCTCATTGTATCATCCTTAGACGAGTGACAAAGTCAAAGTGTCAAACTGACATATCAACATCATCCTCGAAAAGAGAGTTGGGTGAATAAAGAAATATTGAGCATTGAAATTCAATGATACTCTTTGGGTATATGAGACAACATTCAAGAGACCATGGGTACTACTTTGTTCTGGTTAATCTATAGAATATCTTGCCATCTCCTCATTGATACAGACCATAAGGCTAGATGGGCAATTTTCTTCCAAAATTTCAGTCTGTCTCTAAATGGAGAGAAATGATTTCTACAACTACAATAAATAAAAGATCTATGCAAGTCTGTATACGAGAACACATGCATTTACATGGAGTGGATCGTGATGTTGTGTGACACCATTGGGAGAGAAAGGATATCTAGGTGGGAGACCAACTCTTTCTCTTCAACTCACACTTATGGTTGTTTACCAGCAAACTGTGATCCCAGTGGCATGGGTCGTGCCCTAAGAAGAATATCTATCCAGATAGAGAATTCCTTTCATGGGACATGATCTAGGATGAATTCATTACAAATGGCTACTGACTATAAAGATATATCACTTATGATGATTTTTCAACAAGGGAAGTGACTCCATCCTCCCTGCTAGTAGTTTCTACTTGAGAAACCATGAACTATTCAATGATGTTGAACAAGGCGCTTATTAGGAGGCAAGTTAATCTATTCAAACTATGATCACCTAGTTCCAACCACCCCTAATCGGCCAATAAGTGGTCCTTCACATTTATTATCAGGCGTAGGGAGAAGGGATTCGACATTACCCAAATCCTCCATTTCCCTAGTGAGATCACAACCCCACATCCCCTACCCTTCTATACCCTTGTGCTCTTCCTCCTAATCTTCCATCACATTAGAAAAAGATTAGCCAACCGGCATGCCTATGGTGACCATCCCACCCCACTCCAATCAAGAAACCAAGTGACATTTGGCCGACCAACCTTGTTGATTACAAGTCAACCTCATTATATGATTGGATGATTGCGAGACATCTGCCACCCGACCAAGCCACCAACATCTTCATCCTTTCTTTGATCCCTTTCCTATAGTCCAATTAACTGACTCATAATATGTTGATTGCTCGAAGAACACCTTGGCATTTGCCCCACACCCATGCATGATTGGCTAACAGGCCATGTCTCCATGGCCCACTAGTTCAATGCTCCCCAGCTTCTCATGCAATTTGATCGGCCAACCACAACTCTTTAATGCCCAATCTAGAAACATTAGAGTCCCTTGATCATTTTTTTATTGGCTCATAACTTGACTTGATTGTCCAATCATCCTGCTTTAGAGTACGGAATCCCCTTTCAGATTGCCATGCCAGTCGACTAATAGATGCTAGAATGCCACACACTCGAGGTAGTGGGTCAAACCAACCTTCAGGGGGTTCCAAATGTGTAACCCTATAAAATATCCACCACTTAGGATCTAAGAAGGAAAGGGAAAGGATACCATAGTGACACCATCCCTCTTCCATTCCCTCTCCACTCATTCTAACAATGACATCCACATGTAGGAGAAGCACATTGTGGATGACCTAGCCCCTTCTAGAAACATAGAATATGATGAGGCCTACACCTTGAGGTAGTCTATGGCTTATACAATCATGATCAAGGAGCTCCTCAATGACATTGACACCTAACACAGAGTAGTCATTTTTTCATGGCTAAACCACTTATTCTTCATCTCCACTAAGGTAGCCACTACCCAAAAACAACGTCTCATGGGTATTCCCTCCTTCCTTTTTGTCTTGCTTCACCCCCACCCATGAAATTATAAGTCCTTAGTCTTGACAACACACAAGAAATGATACAAGGCCATGGAGGACACTGGGGTGCAACTTCCCCATTAGGCATGCCCCCCCATGCTCAAAGCCTTGGGCATCTATGATCCCTTGTAGTACCTCCTTCTTTATGTGTGCATCTCCCTCTTCCCATTTTGCGTGTGAGTTGTCTTTAAGGAACTCACCTTAGAGTTCATTGCCACCTTCACCAATCATTTAAACCATGACTACAAGTTCAACTATCTAGCCTTATGTTCAGGGAGGAGCACTCCCTGGATGACAATGAATTCACAACTACCATTTTAGATGTCAACATGGATTTGAAAAAGATTTGCAACAAAGACAACCACAATCACTACAACAAGAAATTCCTCACAGACAAGTTTTTGGCTAAGATCACCAACTGGCTTCCCTCCTTCCCACTTGGTGCCAATGCATCATTCATCCACAGCCTGGTGATCTGTTACCTTCACTACATCCTCATCTCCACCATTTTTGGTTGTACAGATGTGCTAGACATTGACACCACTTCTGACCTCTACTATCTATGGTACATGTTGAATGACAAGTCATTTAATTGGGGAAGCACTCTCATTGACCATCCTCATAATCAGAAGTAGAAGAACACCATTTCCAAGTTTCATTAGGGCATAGTCATCATTTCCAGATCCTTCTACCTTAACTACACTCACATCTCATTCTCTCCAATGACAACATAGAAGACATCCCACATGATTGACATGAAGTACCTGGTGTCTTCTACCAATATAAAGATAGATAAGGAGGATGACATCTACATTGGCTATTTTGGGATAGCCTCACCATTCTTGTGATGCCACTCACTCCTATTTTTGACATCTAACCTTGTCTACAACCTCAATAACTTGGGTCCGCACATGTATCATTACACAAGGGATCATCCACAAGTTAAGGATAAAGTTCCTGAGTCGATGTCTGGTACATGCAGTGCATCCATGGAGGACAACAATGAGGAGTCTGGCCCTTCTCCCCCAATTTCCACACATTAGATGAAGCAACATGAACCTAAAACCACAGGGTCATCTGAACCCTATAGCTTCGTCAAGCTCTAGCAATAGTTGAACCACATTGAGAGCACTTGTACTCACATGGAGTGAGAGAGACAATGACAAGTTCAAGAACTCAACCACATCTACATGATGCAACAAGTGCACAAGAAGTGGCATGTGGGCATATGATACTACATACAAGCATGTACTGTTATGACCTCATCTAAGCTTAATTGCTAAACTAGGGTTAAGTTGGATGATTACATGTTTAATTAGATTGATCATTGCTTAAACCTGAGTAATGATAGTAGCTCAATTGTGATATTTAAACCTAATAAGGAAATCCAATCATGATTTTAGTTTTAATGATTAGGGTTATATAAGTGTAAACCCTAATCGCCAAAATTTAAGTTTTGATAGTATAAAAATACAAATTTTGATAGGTAATCAAAATATGGTAAATGACTTTTCATGTTTTATATGTATCTAAAATTCACTTGAAATTGGATATGATATGGATAACTCAATTATGTGTGTTAGTGTAAAATATCAGAATAGTTGGATGTTCATTGAGTGTTTTTCTTGATCAAACTATACTTTGACCGACCATATTGCAGACTGCTATTCAATAGTGTAGTTTTTTTATTTTTAATTATTTATTGGTATCTCAGACTAATCAAATTTTTTTACTTGAGCTCTAAAATAATGTTTTAGATAACATTTTAATTTTTCATAATTTTGTGAAGATCTGTACCTATTTAATAAACAATTTACGACAACATTTTATGACAGAAAATTATGCGAAAATAAAGGAAAGTAAAACTAGGGTCAATTTTCAATTGACCCAAGAAGATCACTTTCTTTATATGAGTAACCTAACAGACTAGAGATCCCATATTTCATGAATCATTTTAGAGAAATGAAAACCTAGAGAGAGAGATAGCTAGGGTTTTGATGGAGAATGAAGTGAAGATGGTAGTCTAGGGTTTTCTCTTCCTAGAGTTGATGAAAGAAAATAAGTTTGTCATCTCTATATAGATTTTCTTGTGATTATTCTTTCATATGTCAATATTTTTCCCCTCCTATTATTTGATTCTAAATGATATCAATTCTCTCCCTTTTCTAACTCTTTCTAATTTCTAGTGTTTCAGAGTCGAAAGGAAGAAGAAATTGGTGAATTGGTAGGAGTTTGATATGGATTATAGAATTTTAGTTTTTGGGCTACGTGTTTAAGGTGTTTTCACACCTTACATGAGTGGGTAATTCCATTTAATAGTATATTTCAAAATATTGGATTAAGCCATCCATAATCTTCAACATCTTTGTATGCGACTACAAACCCTTAATCTACCTTTCAGTTCACGCTTATGAAAGATGATCTAGAAATTTGTTGTTTTCTTGTTGTGATGAATTTCATATGATAAAATCCTATTAGAAATGAATGTCATTCACAAAATATAGAATTCCTAAAGTTATTGCAGAAATCATAAGAATATACTGAAATTTAAGGTTTTCGGTCATGTCTGAAATTGTTGCATAACAATATGAAGAACTTTCCTATTTGAATCTCCTAATTATAAGTGATTGTTCTATCTAAATGTTTAGTTTATATATGTTAGATATTATCTTGGAGTTCATTTGATATTATCAGTGTTTTCTTGATAACTTAGTTAAGAGGGTTAAACCCTATATGAGTGAAAAACCATAAGCTTGTGAATAGACATCATAAAATCCAACAAAAGTGATATATTAAAATGTTATAAATTTATTCATTCAAGGTTATTCTTGATGCATGATACTTCAATGGATGGCATGGAATCCCTATTTAGTTCATGCCACCATTTTTTATATATGTTTTGTTGTATGTGAACTGTTGAAAGTAGTCATTATTCATTGATGGTTTATGATGCATTAAATCCTTATGTGAGTCATGTGATATGTGAAAGAGGTAAATGAAACCCTAGGGATAGGATATTAAGCAATTAAGTATTTCCAATCAAGTGTTCTTCAGTATGATAAGTGGTCTAGCTCTATTGCTTAGTTTATAGTACATACTGCTGATATTTTTTGAAAAGAACTGTTTACAAGGTTAAACCAAAAAATGTTGATTTGATGATTGAATCGTGTATTTAAAGTGTGAATTAGACATCGGATGCCTTGAACACCATAGATCCCTCCCTATATCTATGTAGCAGGATGGGGGAAATGGGCTATGGACAATGAGATATAGGAAGAAGTATCCCAGATTGAGTATTCCCAACCAACTGACTAGGCATCTACCATACTTCAGTTAGTAGTAGAGTATCAAACAATAACCAGATATCCTGATGGTACTATTTTAGTAGTAGGGGTATCCAAAAATAACTAGAGGCCTACTGGTACCCACCAATTAGAGTATGTAGCCCTTGTGGACCTACTCCTTCTAAAAGTTACTTCATATTACATGTTAGCTCTTGAGGAACCGCATTATGTGTAGAGGCTTTTTAGCCTAGAGGTGCCCCTCCTGAGAACCCAAGACAAGGGGCCATAGTTATACAATGAGTTGTTTAGCCACCGACATCCCTTCCAAGGATCCCTCGACACAAATTGAGGTAGTAGAACTCTTAAGATCCCCGAGTTTACCTTAAGACATGTATGATGAGTCATGTAGTAGTGGTTTTTGCTTAGATGATACAATCCAAGACAGTTTTGGGGGCCCGTAAAAGAAAAATTAATTGAGTTCTGTTGAGTGTAATTAAAGAACTCAGTAGTCATATCAGTCTGTTATGTTTAGTTGGCCAACATAGTAGTAGTCAGTTCATTACTCTAGTCAAGTCAAAGTTAATGAAACACTAGAAAGAGAATAATGAGTAAAATGTTTAGATATTTGTATATTACTAGTGATGCATAATTATATGAATGAGAGACTAATCATGTCTATGTAGTTATACCTTTATTCTTTATATGTTTCTAAATTGCTAGTTTCCTTTGTGATTCATCAAGTATTTTTAGATATTGATTTAATCTTTGTAAATACATAAAACATCCTACCATCTATAGTTTGTGAATGATTAGTTCCTATAGATCATTACTATTCTTATTTAAGTTCATTTGTTCAATAATATATCTTTGACTATTAAAGTTCTTTATACTATTTCTTTGAAGTACTCATTCAATGAGCGAGTAGGTTCACCCCTCCACTAACAAAATTTTAGGGAAACCATGTGGATCTAAAGAATGTTAATGCCGGAATAGATTTATCAAGAGAGCTAAGTATCTTATTAGTTAAGTTCAATCAGTCCCTATAACTCTAGGTACTTGTATGGAGTTGAGAGAGTTCAAAATGATGATGTACTAACTTTGTTTCCTTAATAATAGAGAATATATCTGATTATCATGTCATATGTACATGGAAGTGTGAAAAACAAAAGGAATGTTTAGATATAATTCTTTATTGTTGAAATCAGCTTGCGAATCATGTTTTAAATCACCTTGTATAGGTAGATTATGTGATGGAATGTGATAAAACAAAGAGTTGAAATAAAATGAAAAGTCAAGAGTTATCTTTGTATTATGTTAAATCCTCAACTTATGCCCTAATCTCAGGACTAGAGGTTATCCTAGGATGTGTTTGTAACAAGTTGGTATAAGAGCTTAGGCTGAGTCATCAGGAACCATTAGGATAGAAACTCAGAGTTATAAGTGTGGCAGTTAGGAGGTGATGTGTCTATAGTTGTGGGAGGTCTGAGTGTTTGGATATCTTGGCCTAGTATTTGAATACTAAGGTTAACTAGTATCAAACTACTCTATCTATTCTACTCTAGATTCCCTGACGAGGTATGCAGAGGGAGGATGGGATAAAGAGAAACCATATAAATATTATGGTTAGAAGTTTAGAAAGTAATGAAGGAATATGAGCATAAATATAGAATGAGAGACAACTTTTATTTTATATTGTTTTTTTGATTGGAGATCGATAGAAGTGCACTTATATATTTGAATTTAGATATTCTATTTCAGAATATATTAATGGTTCTTTAATATTGTTGTACACTATGAAGTTACTTTAGTTATTTTTTATATTATTTGTATTGAGTAGACCAAAAATTATCTCTAAATGAGATGTCCCTCAGTGGATATTCTTTCCACATGTTTGGGATAAATAGGAATAAATTAATCAAGAGTATCTCTTAGCTTCACGACTATAGGTTTGGCCTAGTCCAACTGGTAGGATGTGTTACTTGGATCTAATGACTTCTATTAACAATATAGTAAGAGTAGAATTTGGATAACTTAGACCCATATTGTAGTGAAAATGTACATACACTATGAGAATGAAATATGAAGGAAAGACTAAAATAGCAAAGAATCAGTTGGAACCAATATCTATGAACCAACTTTGGGGCCTTAGATAAGAAATCCTAATTTGGGAATGAAGGAAGAGGTAATATAGATACAAGACACATATTAGTATGTAACATACAAAATGAAGAATAGAGAATTGAGAAAGAGAAGTGAATCATATAACTATTTGAGGTACTTTATTCAATTAAG
The DNA here is from genome assembly GCA_963693085.1 of Alisma plantago-aquatica. Classification (NCBI taxonomy): domain Eukaryota; kingdom Viridiplantae; phylum Streptophyta; class Magnoliopsida; order Alismatales; family Alismataceae; genus Alisma; species Alisma plantago-aquatica. The sequence goes on along the minus strand of OY856412.1, from coordinate 532,152,557 downwards.
AATCAATGAAAGATAAGAGAAGACTACATAGGAAGCCAACATAGAAAGAATCAATTATGACGAATGGATCATATAATCAAGTAAAATGCATTTATGTACTCCAAAACAAAGGGAAAATAGGAGAAAAGGGTTAAATGTACAATAATTACATTCAAGTGAAGAGTTTTTCAGAAGAATTAAAGTGAAGAGAACTAGATGAACATGTAAATTATAAGACTATGATAAGAAACTCAGATGAAACAAAAGGGAAGTGATGGAAATGAGTTTGATTAAGGATAGAGGGTTACATGACATTATTGAGAGCATAGAAGGTGTACTTCTATTATGTATTTTGGTGCATTCATCCTTACTAACTTTTGATTCAAATTCTCTATAGAGTAACGACCTAGTTTCTATCAAATTTATTTAATAGGTTCCTAGTGATGAAATAAAACTAGTTTTCAAAAGAAGAGAAAAGGCATAGCTAAGTGAATGAACAAGTCATATAAAGATAAATCATACTATAAATTTTATTCATAATAGAAAAGTTTTATTCAAAGAGAAACTATGTTTGACCAATGCATGAGCCATTTTATTTGAAACAAAGGACATGTAATGTATTAAACATAAGGTGAAACTAGTAGGGAGAATATTAATTTAGAATTTCGACTTCACCTTAATAAAAGGATAATAAGAAATATATGTGGCATGCAAAAAATAATCATATACATGCATGAGCAACATGATCATATGAGATAAGTAGAAGTTAAAGATGATAGGTGGAAGAGCAGTATATAGTAAGAGGGTGAAGGAAATTAAAGAAGGGTTTGAAACATGATGAGGTAATATAGATTGTAAAAGAGAAATTGTGTTATGTGAGCAAATTTTAAATAGTGTAATCTCCTTGAAGATGACCAATTAAACCTAGATACAAGAAATGTGTTAAGTGATTAGTTGACTTTCATAATTATAAATATCAAAGCCATCTTCTCTTTTGTATCTTACTTAATGAGGGTAGAGACATAAATTGGATGTTTTAATGACAAATAATATGATGATGAAATTGTAGCAGGGTAAATAAAGAAAGTAACCTATCATAAATTTCAAGTAAGAGTAAAGGAAATTAAAGTGGTAAAGAGAAGGAAGACTTTAATAAAACTCAACAGAGCTAAATTTTGCATATTGAAATACGCGAGTAAAATCATGTCAATTAACATGATGTTATTGTTAAGGATCAAAACCTAGAATGTTAGGGTTCAAATGTCTTCAAGGTATATCTAGTGATTTGGCCTTGAGAATTAATAATTACATAAAAATATCTTGCAATTATAAATATGAGAAGTAACTTAGAAATGATAGTAATACAAGTTGTATGGGTTACATATGATAAAGATATATAAAAATATGGAAAAGAGTAAGAACGGAGGATACATAATAGATTTGAGATGTAAGAAGTATATTTGAACAAAACAAGGTCTGAAACATGATAAAAGTGTGATTTGAGATAATTTCTTATAGTGATTGCAAGAATGATGAACAATCCATTCTTACCTTGAATATTTTAGTGGTTGGAGATTTTTAATCTATATGATTAAAATGAGAAAGATAAGTAAGAATAAGTAGTGGTAGTGGATAAGAATGAAATTAGAGAAAACAAATGGCTATAAGTAATACATGAAGTTGTATTTAGAAGTATGATTTGTTGAAGGTATATTAATGGATGTAAAATTGTTAAGCATATGATTTTAGTTGTACATCTTCAAGAAATGTTTTCAATTGAAAATGGTGTTATGCTTTGTTATTTGAGAAGAACAATAGTAAAATTCAAAACAACAAAGTGAACTCTCTTTATTAACCCTAATGTGATACCTCACAATAGTATAGATTGAAATGTATGAATTTATATAGTTGAATCAGACTACTAGTGTTGAGGTAACCCTTGAAGAGAGTATGAAAATATTGAAAATGGTTTATTTCTCTTTCTCTTTCCTAGTTATTGATTGTGACATAGAAAATTCTTTTGTTGTCATTAAGAGACCTTGTTTAAATTTTATTTTAGTTGGAAGAGAAATAAATGACTCAATCTTGAAAATGTTATTCACATATGAAATACAAGAATGTAGTAATATATAAGAATTCAAAATTAAAAGAAACCTTCAATGTACTTGTCTGCGTATTTATGTTTCGATGACAAAATGTTTTTATGGGGGGGAATTGTTATGACCATGTCTGAGTTTAATTGGTAAACTAGGGTTTACTTGGATGATTACATTCTTACTAAGATTGATCATCGCTTAAACCTGAGTAAAAATGGTATCTAAATTTTGATGTGTCAAACCTATAATGTACTTTAATCATGATTTCACTTTTAAGGATTAGGGTTTGATAATTGTAAACTCTAATCGCCAAAATTAGGGTTTTGATACTATATAAATACAAATTTTGATAGGTATAACAACATGATAAATTATTTTTTGTATTTTTTGTGTAACTTGGATTTAATTAAAATTTGGATATGATATGTATAGCTCAATTATTTATGTTATTAAAAAATATATAAAAAATTGTATGTTCTTTGAGTGTGGTTCTCGGTCAAACTATCCTTTGACCGACCATGCTACAAAATTTTGTTCAACAGTGTAGTGTTTGATTTTTAATTATTTATTGGTAGCTCAGACTGATCATAAATCTTTTCTGGAGATCTGAAATCATGATTTATATGACATACTAATTTTTGTAATTTGTGGAAGATCCTTAGCCTATTTAATAAATGATTTACAGTAACATTTTTATGACAAAAATTATGTGGAAATATAGGAATGCTTAAGTAGGGTCAAATTGCATTTGACCCAAGCATATCAATAGTTCTATACAAGTAACATAACACACTAGGAGATCCCAAATATTGTGATTTATTTTATAGAAACAAAATCCTAGAGAGAGGGAGAGTTAGTGTTTGGATGCAGAAAGTGGTGAAGATGTTGATCTAGGGTTTTCTCTTCCTAGAGTTGTTGAAATCAAGTAAGTTTGTCATCTCTATATAACTTTTATTAATGATTCTTATTTCACTTGTCAATATTCTACCCCTTCTCTAATTTGATTCGAAATGATATGGATCTCACCCTTTTCTCACTATTTCTCCATAATTCTCCATTTCAAGGGTCTTCGAGTTGAAAGGAAGAAGAAAATGGCGAATTGCAAGGAGTTTGTTATGGATTCTAGAATATCAGTTCTTGGGCTACATTTTAAGGTGTTTTCACACTTGAGGTGAGTGGCTACTTCCATTTAACTATATATTGTAGAAAATTGGATTAAACCCTCCATAATATTCAATATATTTGTATGTGACTACAAATTGTAAATCTACATTTCAGTTTAAGATTATGAAAGGAAATGGGTTATTTTTCTATTGTGATGAATTTCAGATGATAAAATTATATGAGAAATGGATTCCAATTATAAAAATAGAATTCCTAAATTTATTGCATAAGTCATACAAATATACTGAAATCTAGGGTTTTCGGTCATGTCTGAAATTTTTGTATAAAATATGAAGAACCTACCGACTTGAATCTCTTTATTATAAGTGATTGTTTTATTTAAATATTTAGTACTTGTATGTAAGAGAAATTCCTTTGATATTATCAGTGTTTTCTTGATATATTAGTTAAGAGGGTGAAACCCTATATGAGTGGAATGTCATTAGTTTGCTGATAGACATCATGAAATCCAACAGAAGTGATATATTTTAATGTTATAGATTTATTCATTCAATGTTATTCTTGATGCATGATGTTTCAGTGGATGGCATGAAAACCATAATCAGTTCATACACACATTTTATATATATGTTTGGTTGTATGTGAACTGTTGAGAATAGTCCTTATTCATTAAAGGTTTATGGTGAAGTAAATCCATATTCAAGTCACGTGATATGTGAATGAGATAAATGAAAACCTAAGTATAAAGTATTTAGTGAATTAAGTATTTCCAATTTGGTGTTCTTTAGTATGATAAGTGGTGTTTCTCAGTTGCTTAGTTTATAGTATAAATTGTTGATATTTTATGAAAGAACTGTATACCAGGTTAAATAAGATAAACATTTATTTGATGATTGACTCATGTATTTTAAGAGTGAATTAGATATTAGATACCCTAAATAATATAGATCCCTCCCTGAGGGTCTGTAGTCAGATGGGTGAAACAGACTATGGACTAGCAGATATAGGAAGAAGTATCCCAAACTTAGTATCCAACACCAACGGGCAAGGTAGCGAGGGTACTTTAATTAGTATCAGAGTATCCAACAGTAATTGGAGATCCTGATGGTACTATTTCTATAGTAGGGGTATCCAACAATAACTGGAGATCTAGTGGTACCCACCAGTTGGAGTATATAGCCCTTATGGACCTAGCAGTTACTTCGTATCGAGTGTTAGCTCTTACGGAACCACAATAAGTGAGGTAGAGGATTTTATCTTAGAGGCACCCTTCTTGAGAACCCAAGACAAGGGGCAACAATTATAAGGCCAACTATTTAGTCACCGACATCCCCTACATGGCTCCCTCGACGCATACCGAGGCAGTAGTAGTAGTAGTCTTACGGTCCCTGTGTTTACCTTAATACTTGTACGACAGGTCAAGTATTAGTGACTTTCACTTGGATGGTACAATCCAAGAGAGTTCAGGAGAAAAGTAAAATAAAAGTTAATTGAGTTTAGTTGAGTTCAGTTAAAGAGTTCAGTAGTTAGATTAGCCAGTTATGTTTAGCTGGCTAACATAGTAGTAGTTAGTTCAGTAGTCAAGTTAATTCAGAGTTAATGAAATATTCGAAAGAGAATAATGAGGAATTTTTTTAGATATTTGTAAATTACTAGTGATGCATAATAAGATTAATGATAAATTAATCATGTTTGTGCAATAATACCTTTATTTTTTATATGTTTCTAATTTTCTAGTTCACTTTATGATTAATGAAGTATGTTCAAATATTGATTTAATCTTTGCAGATACCTAGAGTATCATGCCATTTAATTTTTTTATTATTAGTTCCTATATATAATTACTATTCTTATTTAAATTCAGTAGCTCAATAATATATTTTTGAGTGTTAAAGTGTTTTATATTGTTTCATTGAGGGACTCATTCACTAAGCGCGTAGACTCACCCCTCTAATAACAAATTTGTAGGGGAAAATATGGATCTAAAGAATGTCAATACCAAAGTAGATCTGCCATGAGAGCTAAGTATCGTATTAGTTAAGTTCAGTCAGTCCCTATCACTCTAGGTCCTTGTATAGAGTGGAGAGAGTTGTAAATGGTGATGTGTAACTTTATTTCCTTAATAATAGAGAATTATCTAATTATCATGTCGTGTGTACATGGAAGTGTGAAAAATAGAAGGAATGTTTAGATATGTGTCTTTTTGAAATTAGATTAGAGCAATAAAATTTCAAATCCCAGTGTATAACAAATTTTTATGATTGAATGTAATGAAACAAAGAGATGAAATAAAAGGAAAAGATAGGAGTGGTCTTTGTATTATGTTAAATACTGAACTTATGCCTGATCTCATGACTAGAGGTTATAATGGGATGTGGGTGTAACACGTACCTACTACGTAGACTATAGTGTAGGACAAACTTACCCTTTTCCTATCTATTTGTATTGGGGAAGCCAGTACACTGGGCCACCACAGCCGGACGAGACACAAAGATCTTCCATGTGTAGGGATTGTTCATACCGACCATAATCCTTCCATGATCTGCCTAATTAGTAGCCACTATCGTCGGTCATCAGGCCAATTGGTGGCATTTCCAATAGTTTTTGTCCCCTTCATTCTGGACCTAGAGTTTGCTCCAGGCAAGCAAATTTCTACATTGACGATGGTGGGTGGGATGCATGTCCCTATTCCACCCACTCTATATTTCCCTTTTTGTCATTTGCATTTTATGTGTTTCCTAATTCTTTTTTTTCTCAAATTTTCTATAATTAGTTTCATGTAATTGGTCCTTATCTAGTTGGCCTAGATTCAATTTTTGTTCTCCTACATTTTTATGCATCAATCATCAATGTACCCCTTGGATGAAGTAAATATTTTTACAATGATGAAATATGAATTGCCAATGCTAGAACCTATCATGTCACCAATGATCTTTAGTGACATAATTTCCTAGAAAAGATGGAAATTCATATGAGATTGAAGAGGAATAAAATGTAGCTTGTCTCTTTTTGGTTAGCATAACTTTTTGTGAAAATTTATGTGTCTACAAGTCACATGAGTAGTTGAGTTATTTGTGGACGATTGTTCCTATGCTCTGAATTCTGAATTATGAGATGTGCAAGTGTATCCTTTTCTAGACTTCTTCCACCACCTTATCCCATCATTCCCAAAAAAAGAAAGTAAAAAATAATGTCCCTAAATCCAAGTTCATGGTGCTACCCTCTCACCCCTTTGCTTCTTCCATACCCTCCTATATAATAGGGACACACCACAAATAAAAGATGTCAATGTTACCAAAATAAAAGTGCAATCTATAAAATTACAACAAAAATAAAGCAATATCGAGTCAAATAGAGGAGAAATTCATGAAAATTTTCCTTCCATGCCTCCATTCACTCCAATTCTTCTCATGGGGAAGCAATAACCCCAACCCATTCCATCTGCAACTGAATAATTGTTCTTACACAAATCTCATAGGGAAATGCCACAATCTTTGAAACATCAAAGATAATTATGAACATGATGCACATATTTTGATATGGAAACGTGTTTATTAATGTGAAATCAAAACAATGAATTTGAAGTTGCATTTTTTAATTCCAAGAAATCATGCTTGCTTGGCCAATTATAGTTGTAGAGAGCCAAATGAAGTTATGAAAGAGAGTATGACAGGTTGGTAGTATTATTTAGTAGGCTCTTTTGATTCTTTATTTCTCAAGTATGAGCAAGATTCCGTATTAGGGTATTTTGATGAATATGTATTCATCACACTTTCATTACATGTTCTAGATCAGTTTCTCTCAATTCATTAGCTTTTGTTTTTTTTTCTACTAAGTTTTGTTGTTGTGCTTTCATTCTTAAATATTAGGAGCTTTGATATATTTCTTGCTATTATGTAGAGAAAAGAACAATTAGACTCAAGAGCACGATGAATGTCCTTTCCTTGATTCATGTCTCAAGTTTAGAAGAAATCAAAAAGCAAAATGGAGCTATGCAGAACAAAGCAGGAAAGAAGAACGGGTGATTGAGCTCCCTGATCGACATATCAGCATGACCATTCAAGAAGTATCCAAAGTAAAGTATCCAAAGTAAGAAACAATCAACCGATCTCATTTACTAATCCACTGATCAGAAGCCCATTCTCAAGATAAGTAAACACTGACGAATTTTTAGAAACCAAATGGTAGGTCGATCCACCTAGAGAACAACACTCAAAGGAAGAGTTTGATCGACCGATCTACTTTATTGTTTGGCTGATTAGAATGCTAGCCCCCCCAAGTTAATTGCCACCATCATTTTTTAGTGATATATTGGTCGGATGAATAACCAACCCATCCATTCTCCAGTGAGGGCTACTCAAAAAGACAATCTCCCTATCATCCTCACTAATCACATGACCAAAATCCCATTAGACATGCCACCAAGTGGTTGATCGACCGACCATCCTACCTGGTTTCCTTACTAGCATGACAGATAGGTGCAAAATACACAACTTCCATCCCGAATTGAGTGAAAACATTCATCTGAGTAAAAGAAGACAAGACTGAATTTTTGGAGGGTTCCCAAACTAAGTTCATAGATAAAGTTTGGAGTAAGAGACTACAGGAAAAATGAAGGAAGAAGATAATCTTCACAGAGTTCTTCAGACCATTTTTTGTTGGAGAAGATAGCTTTAGTTAGAGACCTCTGGCTGCTCTTTTATCATCCTTTAGTGACATGCCTTCTTTCTTCTCAACATGCATTTTTGCTACTATTACAGATATGAGTGAGTATACCTTCTCACTGGGGCATGGGAAGTAGACCCATTACTCGTGCCTTATCTTAATTGTTATTAGAGTCAGCAGTTTCAGTTTAATAGATTATTCTTTGGTTCATAAAATTTACTTTCTTGTTGAACTAATCTTTCAATTAGAATGTTTGATATAGTACTAAGCATATAGACCATAAAAAATAGGATCCGATCCTCATATGAGTGTGTAGGATTCTAGATATGATCACGGAAGATATCCCAAAGGATAATTGAGTCATGATTCATGAGTAATGAAACTCCAAATACACATAGAATTCAATACTTGTGTAGTTTGTGTTCCATAAGGAGGCAGATTCACATGGTCCTAGTCTTAATTACTGTGATTGCTTAGTTGTAATGATTACGATAAGTATGTAGGTGATGGCAGTGAAATCTAATTGTCCTAGTGTTCTTCAATCATTGTTATGGATCCTTATTTTAAATAGTTTCCTTATTGTGTGATCAATAATTAATTAATAATCACCATGAACAATCACTTTTTAAATATTGTTCTTGACAATTGGTTCATTAGAAATCTCATAAATACATTATCTGTTGGATTGGACCCTTTGATGTACTGTGATTGATCTGTCCTCTTGAATGTGGGTTAGTTGCAATTGTGAAACAAAAGGTTTAAACCATAGGGTAACCTATCTTAGAGAATCTTATTGTGCAACAAAACTCACATCACACACTTGTAGGTAATATGGGGTAACAATAGTTCCATAAAAATCCAACCCTTGAGCTTACATGTTTACCTGCATAGGAGTAAATGTCATGGAGAAGTGGGTCAAGAAACATAAATATATACATATTATATTCAACAACATTTTCTTATGATATTCTAGACCCAAACATAAGACATTACCTAAAACTCATTGGAAATTTTATTTTTTATGTTTACAGTGGTATACGCTCAAAAGCTTAACATTTTTCCTAACTTTTCTATAAAATGGACTTTGATTTGTTTCAAGAAAATTATTGTTCTTCTCATATCTTATGATACGAATGTTTTACGAGTTAGGTGTTATTTTATCAAATTTGTGAAAATTTATGCTAAGTAAAGTTAAGAAAACAAATAATTTTTAATATTTTCTTATTTATCTAAATTAGTATGTGTATTAGAGCATCTAGTTAGTAATTTAACTATATATCAAAGGAAGAATAAGTGAAAGTTGGTTAGGTAAGAATCCACCCATTTTCATACTTAGTTTAGATGTGAATAAATTAGTAACGAGCGAATGAGCGGTGGGTGAAAAATATGTAGACTCCTACTTTTTACACACCATTTGGTTATTCAACCAAAGATCACGATGAGATCAGATCTTTAGATAATGACAAAATTTATCTAATTTACCACATATCTAAAAAGTCTATTCAATACTATCATTTACCCATTCACAATCCATAGAGGGTTCATAAATAGAAAACATAATTTCTTTGACTAAAGCATATTTTGTTCTTTAGTTCATTTCAATGGAGATGTTCGTTAAAAATGACCAATATAATTCCTCACGATTTATATATCTAAATATGACTACAATTGGAAATATATGCTCCTTTTGGTAAAGCGGTGTGATTGCCCGGGCAACGATTGGGCAAGGTCGGGCAGGTTGCAATCACTCGTAATCACTGTTACTAAACACAAGATCACCCACCACTTTGAATTTGTATTTTTTTTTAGCATTGATTAGCGTTCACCGGTAATTTTTTTCCACCAGACAAAATCTTGCGGTGGTCCATCTCAGCGCACCAAAGCGGTGACACACCAAACACGTTGCCAAACGCTGCAATAATTGACTTTTTACCTCTCCTTAAAGACTTACTTCACAATTTTAATAGAGAAGGTATTGATTCAATTCTATATCCTTTTTGATAAAAAAGGAAAAAAATACTTATTCCTCAAGTTTTTGTCTCTCGGCATCTTCTTTTATTTTATTGAAATTTTGTTGCCCAAAGAAACAATATGCCAAATAAGATGAATTTTCTAGATAAGATACATTTAGAACCTTCCAAAAAAGTTGGATATTTAGATAAGAAAAGGCCAAATTTCCTACTTGAAGATGCCTTGATAGAAAACATATTTACATAAGGGTGCCATGTGGCATAACATGGCATTCCATCAGTGGTCTAGCCCACAAAAAGTAATTTTCCACGAGCCTCTCCTAATGGACAAATGCTTGTATTATTTCCTAATCTTTATCTGAAAGAATTTGTGCTTGAAAAAAATTCTCTCTCGATGTCAAACCCTCAGACCCTCACATACATGTATAGATATCCCTTCCATGTCCACCATCGACCTTTACCTTTTGGACCCATGAAGCTAGAGAGAATGCCTTATCTTGATCAAATTTCATACCAACAATTGTCAAGAAGATCCTTCTTCTAGAACAACAACTTTAATATGCTAGGAGGATGGAAAAATAACAAGGAGACACCAAGATCATCTTTTGCTAATTGATTACTTGATGTTTTCATCTTTTCTTCAGATTTAGTTGAAATCATGCATACTTTATTGCCTTACTACCCATCTACTTGTTCATCATGAAAAAGTTGACATGCTTAATTAATTAATATCTTCACATGCTTGCTTGATTACTTAAAATATTATATTTTTCTCCTAATTGACAACTCCCTAATACATCTTATATAAAACATGCAAAGTTGTAAACATCAAGATCATTAAAGACACACATGTAGTCACTTGTTTGAGATATATCTCCTTCATTTCTCTCTACTTCTCAGTTCTCATCCCAATTTTTTGGGATGGATATTTACCTTAGGAGATGTGGAGACAATTGATTTTTTTTAATCAAACTACAGTCTTTTAGATCGATGATAGAAATGACTGTCATCATCTTAAGACCCCAAACACTCACACACCTTAAAATATCTTATTTTGTTTTTCCCTAACCACAAAAAATACCTAATTGAACTCTTTGACAAACTGAAGAATGCAAATGCAATACCATCTTTTCGAGTGACACAAGGGATCCTAACACCTTCTTCTCTTATAATAAGATTGTCTTAATCGATCTTATGCACATGTTATTCTAGTCTTATCAAACTTGATGTGGAATTCTTATTTGTCTTTTATGTGATTTCATGTTGATTTAAATGCCCATCCGTAATCGTCTATATTTTCCTTGCAAAATAAAGTGGAAAATCCATATTTCTTTATCTTTCATATTTTCTTTGATCTTATAGCTATTAAATTAGCCTTTTTAGACTTTTTCATGGATGAAACACTTGCTTTACCTTATTAATGACTGGTAGTCACATATATATATTATAAGGCCCATTTAAAGATGGTTCGTGATGTAGCCTTCAATTTCCTCTCTCTCCATCTTTTGTATTAACTAGTAAAGAACACATGATAAGAACGTGAATTACATTTGAAATAGTATTTAGAGCGAGAAAAAATTGTTCTCAATAGTAAAATATGAATTAAAGCTAGTGTATGTACCAGTTGAAATTTTGACGTGAAGATCAGTCTTTTCATCAGTTTTGTGGAAAAATAAGTAAAAAACACAACTGCTCAAATATCACATGGCATTCTTTTTCTGAAGCAAAAGAATATAAGCAAGTTGTTTGAATAGTAATTGCACTCTCACACATGTGGTGACATGTCACCACATGTTTAGCCCAAAATTACTTTCTTGCGGTTGGTCTATTGGGACATTATCTCATAGAGGTTTTGGTGTACCAAAAAATAGATCACTGCACATGTCAATAATTTAGATATTTTTATTTATCTACAGTTAAGTTTGTAACAACTCCAGTAGAAAGAGTATGAATCTAGATATTCAAACAACATCCACAACATCCTCAACCATCTCATTTGTTAAAAAAATCATCAGAAGTAAAATGTACAAATGGCATGTGTCACTACTTCTTTAAATGAATCAGGAAACTTAAGCTTTTTGAAAAGATGATCAGAAAAATACTCACACATCTTGTTGTTGAGTTTGTAACAAATCCATTCGAAACATTACATACCAAATGAATCTAGATAATTAAATAGTCACAACACCATCAGTCGACACTTTTGTATAAAAAAGTATCTGAAGTAAATTGCACAAATAACAACTATCACAACCTCTCTACATATATCATCAAATTGAACATGTTTGAATAGACGTTGAATTTTTTATATCACATACATCTACTTAGGAGTAATAGATAGATGGACAAAACCACACATATATACAACTTGAATAAAAATAACACACACACATCTTGGTGGAGTAGCAGATAGGCGGAAAACTGAAGCTCCACTTACACTAATTTAATTGTCAGGCTCATGATTAGTACTACACTTTCATATACTATAATATACACAAGCTACTAAAAGAGAATGATATGCTCATTAACATTGAGATGACTCCCTCTGACTGATAAGCAGACATACATTCTAGACTAATTGGTGTGCATACATCATACTAAAATGCAACATAATGAGCATATGAGCACATGATCAAGCTGCTAGAACACACTTGTGTGTTCAATTAATAGACAATTGACTCCCTCCAACCTTTAGTGTGTCACTACCAATATCTAAACCAAAAATTATTCTCTTGCATTGAGATCATTATTAATACATTTTGCATATAATAATTTATATATAACCAATTAAGAGAGAGAAGTTTGATTAACAATCACATGAGTTACTTCAACTTATAAGTATATAGATATGTTGGATTAAGTAACTCCCACTTAGGCTCCATGATAGAGCTATATGCAGGCCTGAGTGGGCATATGCCCTACCTAGGTTTTGCGTTAGAGGATTAATTAACATATAAATGAACTGAAATTTTAATGAATACTACTGATTGTGCCCTTCCTAAAAACTTAGTATGAGGTCTTACGTGAAAGGTGCCCCCCTACACCAGATTTTCTACTCCCACCACTTCATAGACTGCATGAATACACAGACAAAATGAACCAATAAGCACACAAAATCTTGTTGGATCTCTCGGTGAACTCAAAAATGGATTGTTTCATCATGCTAGCAATTAGTACTACAATGCCAAACATGCCTACAAACTGGACCTTAGCATGCAAATAGGTTGTTCAAACACACATATTGAGTGAAATGATGATCATAAAACTAAGTTGATGTAATACACCCACATGTTGGACCATAGTACATAGATTCAAATGGTGATACTTCTATAGCATTTTCATCCTCCCTTGTCTGCAAATTATAAACAAATGATAAAAAAGGCAAGTAAGCAAAACAACTCAAATTGAAAGAAAAAGAAACTACAATGGCAAACACACATACCAACAAGACTAATTAACACACAAACTTAGTAGAAATATAACCACACAACTAAATTGCTCGAACACACCCCAAGAAAGATAACCACACAACTAAATTGCTCGAACACACCCAAACTAACTGATGAGTACACAAACCCAAAATATAACACTCCTATAACAACTATATCCTCATTTGCAGATTGCAATAAATAATAATAATAGAAAGTGAGCACGCTAAGTAGCTCAAATTACAAATGTCATACATACAAGATATTGGAACACAGAGCCTGATTGGAATAATGACCACACAATTAAGTTGCGGGGACACGCCAATTTAGTGACTAATAAGTACATATACCTAAAATATGGCGCTCCTATAATCGCTCCATCCTCAATTTTGAATTCCAAAAAAGAAATTGAGCACGCAAAGCAGCTTAAATCGTAAAAAGCAGGTGCGTAAGCAACTCGACAACATACAACTCACCATCATTTTTTACTTTTAGTTTTTATCTAATTCCAATTGCACACTAAAGAGTTGTGGCATTAAATTGACTCATTATTTCTTATATTTATCTAATAGTTATTTGACCACCGTGAAAGTATGGCTAACAAAATACAAAAAGGATAAACCTCTGGTAAAGTGCCCATCTGTAAGCTAGTGGATAAAGTATATTTATTAACATAAAAATCAGATAGCTGAACAAACATGGTTGAATAGTACGATAGACAGAGAACTGAAAACTCACTCACTCTCCTTTATATGGTATTATAGATTCAGTGTATAATTGTTCGATTTTCCGTAATTTTTTGTTTGATTTTCCGTATTTTTTTCCATCCCTCTGTGTAAATAATCCAATACGGTTAACATGCAAGATGAGCCCGCATGAATACCGAATCAGCGGAGGGTTTAATTGATGGTGTATTGACCACTATAATACTATGGCTAATGAAATACAAAAAGATAGCCAGAAACGCAGACAATTAGATAGGTGATTTATCATTTGAATAGCACGTAGACAGAAAACTTAGCTCTTCTTTATATGGGATATTGATGCCCTTTAGCTCTACTTTATATGGGATATAGATGCCCTTTATCCACAATATGTGACTTTCTTTCACCTACAAGTTTCTTCCAGGTTCTGGTCAAGGTGGACGGAGGAGCAGATGATTAACTCCTACGCAAACCCCTGGTTCAGATTCACCGACAAAGCTGAAGGCTACGAGAAGCAAAAGACTTGGGCTGTCCCTCATTTGAGCATAGCGGACGGGGCAGGCTGTGGTTCAAGGATCTGCTTAAATCTGAAATAAGAGAAATTGCTTGCAGAGTTGGAACCGCCCCAGCCCAGCCCAGCACCACATATCATAAGAAAAAGGGGGTAGGAGTCTTTTGATCTATAATAAAACGTAAAAGGAACATTTTTTTTATTTGAGAAAGGACGGGAAACCCTATGATGGGGGTTCCCCGAAGAAACTATTAATTATCTAAAATAAGGTTTACAAAGTTCCAACTACATGAAGGAAAATGTTGCAAAAAAAGAAAACTATCTACTTGTTACGTTGTTGGCAACTATATGTGCTGCCCTATTGTCTATACGATTAATGTAGCTAAAACTACAAAAAGAAAACAAAAGCTTCAACGAGAGAATGTCTTCTACTACAACGCCAAGACAGTCCGTTCTCGACACGTTGGTGTTGCAAGCTTGGACAATCGTCAAGGAGTCTGATTCCACTTCCACCTGTGTAACACCTTCTTTGTTCGCCCATATCAGCGCCGCCCTCACAGCCAAAGCCTCGGTCATAGCTACCTCTTTTCCCGAAGACACCTTCTCCCCTGCCAACCCAACCAGTTTCCCCGCTGCGTCTCTCATCACTATGCCTATACCCGCATTACCGTCTTCACCGCACGAACCATCCATGTTTAGCTTCATATGCCCTGCGGCCGGCGCTCTCCACCCCATTCCCTCTTGCCTGTGTCCGTCGCGTGTCCCTTGCATGGGTTGGCTGGAACGAGCCTCAACACCCCTCACCATTGGCAACGCACAACGGTATAGAAACCTGTTGTTTGCTTCTCCATTGCTGAACACACGAATGCATCTCCCTCTTCATACCGCCCACATGGCAGCCACGATCGACGCAGCCTCACATATCGTCGGCCTCGCCATCGCTTCCTTCATGGTTGCAGCCACTTCCCCATCTTTGACATCTTCGACCTAGTTCTGCACCTCCATTGGTAGGAGTTCCCACACCTCCGTGGCATTTGGGCACCAAAATAACATATGGGGTATTGTCTCCTTTTCCGCCATGCACATCATGCATGTGCCGTCCGATATGCAATGTCTATCAAACAACCGTCCTCTGGTGGCTAGGCCTCCCGTGCAAATCCTCCATAGAAAATAGGCAGTCTTTGGACTCCATCCAGCATGCCAAATCTTTTTCCACAAGTCATCCCCTTGTGCGGCTTTATAACGTCTGGCTTCCGCTTTCCCCATCAAACTTAACCAATAAGCTGACCGGACTATGAATTCCCCAATGCTTGATGGCCACCACATCAATGAGTCAATAGGTCTTCGGGTACTAAGTTGGATAGCACCAATCCTCCTAGCATAGCTCTCCGGAAAACAATCTCTTACTCGTGTCATCTCCCATCCTGTGTCGTCATCTGTCATGAGATCTCGAACTCGGTTGTATTCGGCATTCCTTTCATTTTTTAGATGTGCAAGTTTCTCCTCCTCCTCGGGAAGCCAGTGATCCTCCCAAATATTGATGTCCGCCGCATTCCCCACTCTCCATTGTGTTCCTTCTGTCAGCAGCGCTTTGGCCCCCCACAGACTCCTCCACGTATAGCTTGGACCATGTCCACGTCTTGCCTCCCATATAGATGTCCTGGGAAAATATCTGGCTTTGAGAACTTTAGTCACCAACGCCTCCGGGTGGTTTGCTAACCTCCATAATTGTCTTGCTAGGAGGGCTTGATTGAAGATGTGAAAATCTCTAAAACCCATCCCTCCTTGTCTCTTTGGCCTGCACAAATTATTCCAGCTCACCCACGACATTTTCCTCTCCTTGTCCTTTGCGCCCCACCAGAATCTGGATATAATTCTTTGGATCTCATCAATGGTGTCCGTCGGTAGTTGGAAGATGCTCATTATATAAGTTGGGATCGCTTGTACCACTGCTTTAATAAGCACCTCCCTTCCTGGTTTGGATAGTAGTTTTTCCGACCACCCTTGAAATTTCCTCCAGATCATGTGCTTTATAAAGCTGAACACTTGTTTTTTAGATCTCCCTATGGATGTCGGTAGACCCAGATATTTAGCATGACGGTCCACCTCCCTCACCCCCAATGTGTTCTTCAAGCACCACCGCTTATCTCTCTTTACTCCCTTGCTGAAAACCACCTCTGTCTTCGAGAAATTAATCTTTTGTCCAGATGCCTGTTCATATTGGTTGATTATTTCAGCTAACTTCAGGCACTCTGCAGTGGTAGCTCTAGCAAAGAGAATACTGTCATCTACGAAAAAAAGATGTGAGATACGTGGTGCTCCCCTACACGGTTGGATTCCGTGCAAGAGATTGTCTTGTACAACAATAATAAGTGAGGTAGAAAAAGCTTCCGCACACAAAAGAAAAAGATAAGGGGAAAGAGGGTCTCCCTGGCAAAGTCCTCGTGCTGGGGTTGTGCTTTGGGTTCGGTCTCCATTAATGGCGAAAGTATGCTGGACAGTAGTAATGCAGTCTCTGATTTTGTTTATCCACTTCGTGCCAAATCCCATTCTTTCCATCACAAAGCTCAAAAAATCCCACTCCACTCTGTCATAAGCCTTTGACATGTCTAGTTTCACTGCAAGGCTGCCTTTCTTCTTTCCCGTAAAAGGAACATAATCACAGATTGTACTATACAGCCTGCCTGTTTGGTAGGTTATAGTTTGATGACAAAGTATGAGTTTGTTGTACATTTTTATATTGAGAACTCAAACAAATATACCGGAATATACCAACCAAATTAGTCATGCGACGTGAGGAATCCTAGATATTATTCTAAGAAAAGCAAATCCCCAAAAGAAACTAAAAATAAAGAGAACAAAATTGAACTTATTAAAGACGATCACCAAACAATCATGTTGGGAACAACCAAAGTTAAAGTAACGGGTCCCAAATTAGCAAAAGATGCACGCAAGTTTTCTGTCTTATGCATGAACCTAAAACTAAATCAAGTAAAAAAAAATTGAAAACAAACCGAAGGTCTAAACTAAAGCAAGAAGTTGATAAATGGTGGGGCAACATAGGTTACATCTTCGCAAAAGCATGAGCCTTCTTTTGGTGTATATGTCCTACAAGCAAATTATTGGCTGATGGTCATAGACATATTTTGTACTTTTCATTTGATTAATAAAGATAATTTGTTTTATTGATGTACATTTGATTGTTTCAAAGTCATGGAATTTCAAATATGTGACTTGAACTTGAGATACTAATAGATGTCAAAGGTATTATTCTTTGAGTCCCTATTCATGTATTATTGTGGATTGAAAAATAATAATACACGTAAGGTTACTCTGTGTGGTAATTGCGTTACACAAACAAGCTACATCATTGGTTATTTAAAACTTGTATTGTCGGTTTTATAGTGACGTCTAGGTGGGTGATGCAGTAGATCAATGACTACAATGTCAGATTCAGGAGAAATTACAAACAACGTCAGTTGATGTTAATTCTAAAATCGACGCCATAATGCCAATTTAGTGTTAGTATCCTAACCGAAACCACGACCAAAACATGGACGAGAAGAATGGATTATTGTTGGTTATGTGATGTAGCTTTGCTTTTTATTTATGACAATGCCACCACAATCTGAGCTTAGCGGCAGTGTCGTATGAGAAATCCACGTCACAAACATGTTTATCAGTAAAAGTTTACCGGACACGTGATTTTAAACGTCCGTTTTGTAGTCTCAAACGGATGCTAAGATCTATAGCCTTGATTTTATTTAGAAAATTGGCGCCATCGAATGCCTTTTTAGTTAAAGTTTTACTAAATATATTGTTCATCAGAACCAATTTTGGATTCATTAACCGACACTACGAAATTTTAGCCTCTACTTTTTTATATAACTGACGCTGATTTTTTTTATATAACAAATAAGTAGACATGCTGTCCATTTGTAAAGCAGAGTGTTAAACTTGTTGTTCAGTATGTAACTACAGGCCACTAACAAGCCTACAAAACATATAATAGCAAATGCATACATATTCACATATCCAATTATATCATTGCATTCATTACATATCTTTAGAATGCACTTCTCTTGACATACATATTCACAATTCACATTCATTTGCATTCACAACCAAATCTTCAGACACCCGATCGACGTTAATCAAATTCAAATTCACTTGAATCTGTATTTTACTTCAAATTCAAAGTTTCAAATACTTATGATCCATCACATAATTATACAAACTCTATCTCTTGCTCATGTGTTCTACTCCTATGTCTCTTGCTCCAGACCTCCAGAAACATCTTTCAAATTTAAAGTTTTAAATATGTAATAATCATTCTCAATCAAATAAACTAGAACTTCTTTCATGAATCACTCTGCCTACTCTTCTCATATGAGATCTAGAGTCTCTCTTGTATAAAGAACCTGAGTGTTAAAAATGTGCAAAAATAATGATGTAATCATATGAGGATATCATATAAATTATTATTATAGTTAAAATTAGATTCTAGACTTATGATCCAAGTTTATATTACATGTTTTATATTCTGAATGTCCAATGACGTTGTTCTGGAAATGACCTTCATATATTTCATCACAAAGTATATGTACGCTTACTCACTATCTTGTGAAGGGAATTACAAATTCACAGTTATGTGAAACATTAATTAATAAAAATAACTAGAGTTGACAATATATTTTCAATTATAGGTTCAAGAGAAACACCAATATCATGACTTGTTTAGGGCCTGGTATCAACATAATATACTTACTTTCCATACACATCCATAGAGGATAATTGTATATAACAATCAAAATGGGTCAAATTATATGTTGGTTGCTTGATATACTATATGAATTTCTCCTATCATTATGAATTCCAAGTCTTGAGTTCACGACTTCTTCACCAAATTGAGGGTACATTAAATCAATTTTCTTCCAATTTGGAGAATCAGACGCATGCTAGTCATTGTTTTGTACCTCTTTATACCAAGATAACTTTTGTGCATCTATAAGATTAGCAAATAATCAATGAAACCATGGTATCATAGATAGATACAACATCACTTTGGCATGAGATCCAATGTTTCTCTTATCCAAACTCATCATTGTGTGATTTGATGCCCCACATTTTGGATGAACCTTCAAATTAGTATGTATTATTTTGAAATACCACACAATCATTCGGGCATATCTTCTTTGCCTCCATGTCGACTAGGCACAACATTTTGTTTATTTTGTACAACGAGATTGGAAGCTTGTTGCCTTCAAAAAGATTTTTTTTCAACAAAGACAACATAAAAGTGAAACTTTTGTAGCTTCAATTATTGTTAGCTTTTAGAGTATACAATTTGAGCACGTCACTTTTCCCCGCAAACTTAGTACAACCTGCATGTAACAATTTCTTAGAATCATGTACAATTTTTCTTCACAAGGAATTGATGTGGGCATATTCTATCTACTTTTTGCATGCTTTCTCACACAAATTCAGTCCATTTAACTCTCCATTTAGCCTATAATCATACTAGATTTGCCACCTTTTATATGTTTTACTTGTTGCATGATTCTGATCACAGGTACATAATCTTGATGAAGGGATTGGGCTAATCCAACATAAATTCAACTTTTTTTGGATTCTCGAAGAGTTTGCACACTTGGCGGCGTTAATCCTAAAGAAATTAAAGAAGACATGACGTGTGCTATTTTTTACATGGTGTGTAAGTTTATAGAGTCTCTTGCCCCCAGCTGCAGAGAAGAAGACACGACATGTTGCTTATAGAGCACGTCGTGTCAACGCGTTTAAAAGCCTCATTTCAAAAGTTCTAGAAACTTACACTACATGTGTTTATTTAGACACGTTGTGTACTTTTTATAAATAGCAGTTTCATCTGACAATTACAGTGCAGGACATGATGTGTCTTCCAGACACACCATGTCGTTATCAGTTTTTATAGAAATTGGAAAGAACCGACCCTCATTTTAAAGATGAGACCAACCATATGCGACAATTATCACTCATCATTTGGGAAACTTGATGATCAGAGAAAGTTGTAGAGTAAGAGAGAGGTGGTTTGGATGAAGGAGAGGTTTCTTGGGAAAGAACCTCCATTCTTCACCATTTTCTTCTCCTTTTCTTCTACAAAGGTGCAGTAGAGCTTCTATACTTCAACAAAGCTTCTTAGGAGGGAAGAAAGTCTGAGTTAGAGCAGCTACAAGGGAAAAATTTATCCTTAAGCCAGATTTATTGTCGGGACCCACTCTTTTGATTAGCATAAATACCAACCATTAGAGATAATCCCAAAACCTAAACCCAGATTATGGAATAAAATAATGAATTCTCGACAAAGGCGATTAAACAATATATGAAAAAGACAGATAAATTTTTTCCTTTTTCTTTTTTCACAAACTCATAAATCAATATCACATCAAGGACATCACATTCAGATATCACAAATCATATTAAACTCCATTAAATCCAGAATCAAATCTTGTTCTCATATGCGGTTTAGTTTACATCAGATACATGAACATTGATGAACAAACTTAATCTACAACCCATCCCGGGAAAGAGAGAGTACAGGGACATTCTAATCTATCTAGATTATACTATTTATATCTTCTTTGTCACGACCTCTCCGCTGGATAGCATCATACCTAAAAACATTTGAAACAACCTCATGAGACTCATATAGAGCCCCAGTGAGTGGATACCTCCCACTCAAGCTAGGTACATGCATCAACATCAGATTAAGTATAAAACTTAAAAGAAACATGCAGATATTGAAAAGTATAGCAAAAAGTTCTATAATGAGTCAAATCTATCTTGCAATGGTAATCTAATCCAATAGATACGACAATCACTTGAACCAATTATAACCTTGAAACATCTTTTAGAGCATGTCTATGAACAAATCAGCAGATACTTCTGAGTTTAGATTAAGAGCCCTACTGCATGTGAAATAAGATAAGTTCTAAGCATTTTTTAATCAATACATAACAATAACATTACCCTTGTGACACTCCACCAGATGGACATGAACAAATCAACAAATACTTCTAGTTCAGATTAAGAATCTTACTACAGGAGCAATATGTCAAGTTCTAAGCATTTTGAACCAATACATAACAATATCATTATCTTTGTGACACTCCACCAGCCGAATGAGGAACACATCCTGTAGTCCTGAAGCTTAAGTACACATAAAACATTTTGACCAAACAATACTATCAAATAGCAAGCAATCCAACTCATATTCATAATGGATATAAATACCATAATTTATAACTTGTCAGCATGACATATCATAATATGAAATAGAAAATATCCATATCAACATGATTACTTTCCTCAACAAGAAGTATAATCAACAATAAAAAATCATCAAGTAGTAGTACAAAGAATGTAACAACCATTCAAATCATGTTCTACACGGCTTATCAACTTTTATTCATTTGCCCTGAAACTACTTGGCTTGTACCTCACCAAGTAGAAGTCGCCACGCCTGATTCTTGTGTCAATGACTCACCGTCACTATCTTAGGGTTTAGCCGGCCACCCTAAGATATCAACAACAGACCCTGGCCACCTCAGGGTTGCCTAAAGAGTCTCACGTCCTAATCTCGGGTACACGAGATAGGAACCAGCAAAACAGTATATCACATATCACAGTATTTCACATATTTTTCATTTCACATTTCACATATTTTATTTCAACAGAGTATACTCCATCTGGACATAGACTTTCACAGCAAGGATTTAGGGCCAGAGCCACTCCAGATGACTCACTCCTAAATCCTGGTGGTCTAACCTTTAAGGTCTCGATCCACACTTTGGAAATCCTTCTCATAATTCATTGATTACTACAAGGAGATCCGTTTTGTTTCCCCTGTGTGGTCCTCGAGGGAAACTCACGGTGTTCATGGCACCTAACTAGATGTTCCATCATTTCACTTGTTATTAATCTCTTTTACTCATCTTACAAGAATTCAAAACATCATATATCATATATGTGTATTCTCACATAACTATAATAACATGAAATAGATTAAGTTTATCAATAAGGGCAATGATCAAAGAAAGAAGCACAATAAGTCTATAGATTGCAACAAATATGATTATTTCTATCTTCTGCATCAACTCATAACAATCATCAATAGTGGGCCTTCAGCCCAAGAGATAATCGTATTGTCCATCATTTACCCCATCAGGGTTTTATCATCATCAGTGGGCTTTTAGCCCTAGACATAATCTCATTATGCAACATTTACCCTTATCAGGGTTTCTCAAAGTAAGGAGTACATATTAAATTCCATTTCAACATATTCCTCATCAGTTCATTGTATACCACATTTCTTACCAAATATTAGTAGAGGCATTAGAACTAGCAATAGTAAAAGTATACAAACATCATGTATCATTCCTCATACTCAGAATAGATTTATCATACAACATATGATTGTTCCATCTAATCTCAATAGATGTAAATAAATTTCATGCATATACATGCATAATAGACTTAGTTCTCTTCTTCTTTTATTTACATTCTTCATATGGGGTTGCTAGTCAACACATGTTGATTATCATTTGAATACCATCAAAATAGTTCATTCTCATAATACAAGTATTCTATCAAACAATCACAATACAAGAATACATTCTTGTAAGTCAATTCAAATACTTGAGTTTCATCATTTAGTTGAATTCAACTATAGTTATGTACATCTCTTAATCACCCATTTGAGTTTGACATTCATTAGCATCATCAAACTCATCATTTTAGGGTAAGAGTTACATTCTTAGATTCATCTACTAATTCCTATCTTTTTCCATCATTTTATACTCAACAGTCTTAGCTTCTTTTATTTCATGTTTATTACATCATCTGGACCAATCTTTCTTGATTCACTTTACATACAATGCTTTTCTTCTACTTAACATTTATCAAAGTAAAATTCTAAGTATATTTTATTTAATTTGGGTTAATCCACATGTAATTAAATAAAAGATAAAATACTTCATCATACTATCTTCATTAATTTCATCTTTATCTTGCAATCACCATGAAGTACATCTTGTTCATATTGTCTCTTATATTCAGATAAGTATACCTTGACATTGACTACTAATGTCATTCCCATAATAAAAAATGATCATTCTTTATTATACTAAAACAATTCCATTAGACTTAGATGATATAGTAAGACTCATCATATTCAATTGAAGTATCAATACTTTCAACTTCAGCATTTGATCACATTTACCACATCATACACAAGTTCTAGCTTTATCACTCATAATCATATTAATAATGAACTTTTAGGGTTTTCAAGAAGTCATTCCTTAGTTCAACATATCATAATAATAATATCATTCTGTAATCCAATCATGTCTCAAGGGTTCATTAGGGTTATTCACAAACATGGAAACCCTAGTTTCCATTTTCACACATTTCATTCATCAATCATAAGTATACATTGATTAATTGACTCATTTCATTCACTTCCTCAACACAAATCCTAATCAGGATATGTGGTCATTCAATTCCATTAACATTCAACAATACACTTGTATAATACAATCTAGTACAATTCAAATATGACTTTATACATGTCAATTCAATTCCAAGCATATCGGCCATTGGGCTGATTTTTAGGCAAAATTCACATGAAATATCATAGTCATCTACCCATAAGAATACCCATGAATCCTCAATCAATATAAATAGAACTAATCAAGTTTCAATCAATGAGAAATAATCAAAATCAGTAAAATTGGATTCCCCAATATCTTTCCCAAATTAAATCCAATCACATACATATACCAACAAGGTTTCTGATTGTTTTAGCCGGATTGAATTAGGCTTTCAACACGAATACAAAGCTTAGGAGGGATAAAAACACTCACCTCAGGTGCCAAGCACCTTAAATTCGTAGGTCAACCTCTGAATATTTGGAAACTCAATCAAACTCTCGCAAAAGAATCCAATTCTTTCTCCTCTCAACTCGGAAACCCTAGAAATGAGGATTAGAAGAGAAAGAGTGAGAAAAGGGAGAGATTTGATGTGATTTCAAATCAAATCAGGGGAGGGACGAAATATTGACATGTGAGAGAAAATTCACCATGAAATGATATGCAAAGAAGCGAAACTTACTTGATTTCATCATATCTTGGATAGAGAAACCCTAGGTCATCATCTCCTCCACTTTCTCTACTCAAAACCCTAGCTCTCCTCTCTCTCAAGAATTTCATTTCTTTGACAGGAAGGATGAGTTATAGAGCTCCATGTGTGTTATTTTAGTGATATAGATGAATTGAGGTGCTTAGAACATTTGCAAACAAGCCCTTAATGTATTTTTATTTTGCTCAGACTGGTTGGTCGGCTGAGTAATAAACTCGACCAAAACCACATGTTTCAGAACTCATAACTCATCCAAAAATTATGAAACTTTAAAAAAAAGTATGAAATTTAATTTTTAAGATACAGTAAAAATTTTAGATCACTTGGAGTTACCAATAAATACTTACAAATCAAATACTACACTGCTATGTTGTAGTCAGCAGCATGGTCGGTCGAGTTTGTCCTACACATCACTCGACCGACACCCTCTCTGTAGAGGTCAAAAGTCATCCAAAAATTACACCAATTTAACAGGGTGTCTATAATTGTGTTAGTAAACTACAGTTAAAATTTGAGATCAATTTGATATACCAATAAAAATATAAAAATTAATTACTACACTGCTATATCAATCTGAAAATATGATCGGTTGATTTTGTAACTCAACCGATAAACAGGTTAGAACATTCTTCAAAATTCTGATATTTTCCAAGCGTATTCAAATTGTATACTTACAAATCATATCCAAATTTGAATTAAATAAGAGTTACACATAAAATACTAAAAATCATTTAGTGAGACACTATATTTATCAAATTCTGTATTCATATGTCATCAAAACCCTAATTTGGGCCGATTAGGGTTTCTGAAATGTTAACCCTAATTAGGTAGATCAAAGTATGATTAAAACTTCTCATTATATTTAAAACATGAAATTTAACTACCATCACTAATCAAGCTTTACACAATGATCATCTTAATTAAGCATACAATCATCCAAGTAAACCTTAATTAGATGACTAATTTGAAAACGGGTCATTACCAATTCTCCCCTCCTTTTAGGATTTTGTCCCAAAATCCAAGAAAAGATATGGAATAATATCATACCATCTAATCGTTCACCTCTCCGAGCATAAAACTATAAATACTTTCATTTTATCTTTCTTTCATATGACATTTTCTTTTTGCATTAAATGAATATTTCATCCCTTGTAATCATCATATCTCTCCTTGAGTATTATAAACATTTGAATCACTAATATCAGTAATACATCATTTATCAAGATCTAATTCACATCACCTTTCACATCCCTTTTTTTAATTTGATTGTGTATCTCATGGATTAAGATTATGACTCATTCACATATTATCATATGCATTAATCAATTTCCTTTATAAAGAAGATCATCTAGTATGCATCTTAGTTCATAGCTTTTTCTCACAATTTCAGATTTCATACTCAAACTCAAACTCATTAGAGATTATGTTCATAATCCATTAATCTTTCATATTTCTTATATGAAATTTCATGTTTTCCATAGGTTCCATATTGAATTATAAAATCATTTTCTTATTCACCATTTTATTGCCATTCTTCTCTTTTTCATCATGCATCTTATTATACTACCAAACTATGTTCATCTGGATGCTTGGTCAGGGCATCCAGAAGAAGTATAGTCGGTAGTTCCATACTAGCTTAGCTCAATACCCAAATACTTGACCAGAGTATCTGGATATTGAATAGTTCCATAAAACTTACGTACACAGATAACAAGTTTTTGGCGTCGTTGTCGGGGAGCATCAATATTTTTGTTAGAATCAGAAGTGTTGAATAGTAATAGAGACTAGATCGCACCACCACGTGTCATATCAACCATCATTTTTTACCTTTCATCATGATCATCATCATTATCATATTTTGTATCTTCCATTCTCATTTTTGTACTTCACTCACCTTCTTTATTTGCAGGACAATATGAGGTGATCCAAAAGGGGTCTTGAACCTTCCACAATTCGAGACTCCAAAATTGAGCACACTATTAGCAACCTTCAAAATGCAAGGAGGAGTGAACTTCAATTAGATTTTAAGGACTCACAACCATCATCACCAATGTATTAACCACCATCCTCACCATCCCAATAGGAAGAACAAATCATGGAAGATGATCGTCCCCTAGAGGACTTCATTGTTCCATCTGCTATAAAAATCAATGGGGTTATCACTATCTCACAAATTGAGGCCAATGGCTTTTCTATTAACCCCACAATTATACAAATGATACATAAAACCAGTTTGGAGGGAGGTCAATGGAGGATCCAAACCTCCACATTGCTAAATTTCTACTGTGTCTTAGCACTGTCAAGATAAATGGTGTTCCTACTGATGGGATCCACCTTATTCTTTTCCCCTTCTCTTTGAGAGATAGAGCCAAGACGTGGCTCTATTCTTTGCCAAGAAACTCCATGAACAATTGGGACAAACTCCTCAAAGTTTTCTTAGCCAAATACATTTCACCAAGAAAGACTGCACAATCGAGGAGTCAGCTCATCAATTTTTCTCAAAGGCATGGAGAGACATTGTATGACACATGGGAAAGGTTCAAAGACCTTCAATGTCTATGTCTGCACCATGGTTTAAGAAACTAGCTTCTATTGTAAAACTTTATATAATGGCTTATTGTGAGAACCCATTATACTAAATGAGATTACTCGAAACATAAAACACAATCAATCACTAATTAATCACATACCCAAAAATATGGGTAAATTAAAACCGATTTCAACATCAGTACCCGCTCAGAAACATTTGCATAAGAGCCCAACATCTTTCTTATATCCATACTATGTTGAGAACTTGATACAAATTGTTCTATCCTCTTAGCCACCACATATATACACAGGAGAATAATATTTATATATGCCACACAAACAAGTATTAATATGCTAACAAAAGTCTGATTCGTTTAAAACACCATATACAAACTTTTTCTTGCTCGGACCTGAGAGTACAGGGATGACTCTAGGACACACTAGACATCTAATCAACTTTCTCATAGATTCATTACTATAGCTCCTCTTTGCCGCCATAGGTTTGTTTTCATCACTTCAGATTACCTAAAAAAAATGTGGTGAACCACAAGAGTAATACCCAGTCCCAGTAAGAGATATAACCTCCAACAATTCTTATTGATTACAACATTTTAAATAGTAGATAACTGAGCAGTTGGAATATATAATAATCAATTAAACAGATTGAACAGTTCAAGTATGCTAAATAGATTAAGCAATTAATCTTAGTAACAAGTATGATTATCAATGCATATATAGATAACAAATAAATCCATTTCTTTGGATAGATATCTAGTCAAATATCATCAAATTGCATCTAATAACAATCATTATCATTAATCTGACTATCATCATATTCCTTGGTAACAACACAAGCAATCTAGTAGCATCAACATCCCTGACATCATGAATATGTCTAGTAACATAACATGGCTATCAATGTTGGCATCTCAAATAAAGGGAGCAGATCTATATCATAAGTAGAAATAACATCAAAACACAATGAACAACATAGGCATGATTAGCAATTTAAACATAGCTAGCAGCAACATCTTAACCATCAGTGTTAGTATATTTGATAACATATGCATGTTTACCACATGAGCATAACTACAACATTAGCATATCTATTATCTCTTATTGTACTATACATGATCTTAGTGAAAAGAAAGCAAACAAGGGTTGTCATCCAATATGAAGTGTTGTGTATAACCTTAAACAAATATGCTAGACTTCTATCTTACATCTTTTATTACGCATTGGGGAATTTGAATCGTACTATTCAAAGTCCAATCGACCCTTGCAAATGGCTATTTGATTTCGTACAAGATCTAGGAGTGTCGGTATCCTAAGATCTCTTCCCCTCGATCAGTATGAGTAAAAAGGCAGTGACATATCAGTCAAAGCTGCCACCACAATGACATATAGTCCTATAACTAGCCCACCATGGTACATGTCACAACACTAGCATCTATTGTATTCAAACCCAATCACTGAGGTACGACCGCAGTTGGCCTCTAATCACATCATGTTATAATCACCGAGACACGACCGCATCCATTCTCAATCACATTAGATGTATGAGGCATGACCATAGAGAACCTCCACAATCTGCATTGTGGATGACAATGATATATCCTCAACCTATCACCCCCACATACTCAACAGTATGCAATCTGAGTTTCCCTTAGGAATACTCATTTCACCATCCAACAAGTTCTTATATTGAAGATGGTTCTACAGCACATGGCACTACATGATTAGAGTTGCACTTGATTAATTATGCCAATTGGGTGAATTAAGGCTTAATCAAACAATTGGGCATACAAATCCTAATTCAATTCTAGCAAGCATTTAAATATCACAACTTTGAAAATATATAAAACTTGTGAAACATAATTTCTCATCTCATCATCATATGGTACTATTCACTTACCATTCATGAGACCACACTAGTCAGCATACTATCACAAGATATAAATCCTTTTCACAATATCATAGGGTATCAACCCTTATCAATACAAGATGATTACACCTCATTTAGGGATCAACCATGCCCAAAGGTCATTAAGACCATCATATTATTCCCTACAAGATCATCATTATCTTTGCATGCCTTATAACAAGGCTCAACAACATCACTTACATATAATACACTGGATCAACACAATATTGCATTAATGAGCTAGGAGATATTCATAAACAATCATAGTAGGGTTATATTAACATTAAAAACATTCCTTTATTACATCAACATGCAAGAAATCTAGATATGATTAACCCTCATTATATTCATAATGCACATGTTTAACATAAGAAAGTATCAACCATGTGGCTATGATAACCACCAATTAACATATTAAGGTTATGATCATATTAAGAAGGTTATTCCACCGTCATTCCATCATATAAGAATGTTAAACATGAAGACTCATCTTTATCTATTTGCATTAGAGTTAGGTTCAACATGATAAATTATATCAATCTTACTAATCATCACTTATACCCAAACCCTAACTCACAACATCCCCATTGGATCATGGATGCATAAGGTGAAGCATCACCATCATATTCCATACTATTCTCAAGTATGAACCCACACATAAACTAAGGTATAACCATCTGGTTATAGCATACTAGGGTTTCAACAACGGTAACAAAGTATTCCATTATTGTATTAGTCATTCAAGGATTATTCATACCCAATTATCATCATTTAGTTATATTAAAGCTAGGTATAACAAGCTATAGCTCATTAGGGTTACATATCCACATAATATGGTTATCATCCCTTCTATTCATATGAGTGAATAGGTAAGACTATCTTGTTAAGGGTAACCCTCCATTTGTTCCATTATCATTCGACCCATGTCACCATACCACAATGTCACCCAAACCATTGTATGTTTAAAAGGTAAGACCATTAGTTGTTTATATAAGTAAACACCTTGGATAAACCACCTATGAAGTCCTTTATTTGTACTCTAAAAAGAGTCACCATTTCACCCTAGACATCCCTTGATTAACAAGAAAAAAATTTCCATTGAGAGTAGGGTAAAACCCACAATCGACTGTTCATTTAAAACAAGCCATCCATTGTCAACAAGTAAGCTCATTAAGTTGATCGTATAAAGGAAACCATGTAAATCAAATTATTAGGACCAACATAGTACATTAGTCATAATTCTACTTTATAGGAGGAATAAACATTAGATCTTGACCATTGAATCAAGTTCATGTGTTAAAACCATCAATTACAATATAGGCCCGACCATTGCATCAAGTGACCCAAGAAACCATTGGTCTAAGGCTTAATTGATGATAAAACTATATGATTAAATCACAATAGGTTTTAGAGACCTGATCCAACATAATTAGTGACCACTAAGTCACCATAGGTTGTTAGATCAACACTATATTCATTAATTAGTATCAAATATTAAGCTAATGTCATCATTGATTGATAACATTAGTTGGGTACTTAATGGTTGATCATTAAACTTCTAATTGATCCAAAACCTGACCATAGGGGGTGACCATAGGTTTTCAACATAATCTAACAGCTTTGATCTCGACCATTAATCGTCATGAGGAAAACACCATAGGGTTGTTGCAATGGTACCATCATTTGGCCATGGGTTTATAGAAGAAATCAACTTTAAATCCTAAAATTGACCATTGGTTGATAGGTGCTTAGCACCATAGGTTGTCAAACCAACCTGATCCAAGTCATATTATACCTTTGGAATAATTACACATAATCATAGGTTCATCTAGAACTAAAATCAGAATAGGGAACATTATAAAAATCAAAATCCAAGTCAAGCATTGCTTTTTAGTGCATGAATCATCATTTTCAAGCAAGAACATGGGCTAGAAAGCTTATGATAAGAAATAAACATGGAGAAAGTTATAAAACTTGCCTCTAATGAGAATATGAAACCCCAAATAGAAGAAAACTTAAGCAGGTAGGGTAGAAAATCCAAGCATACGCTATGAACTTGTCCGTCTAGCACATTTCTTCATCAAATGAGCAAACCCTAAGCATAAGGAGCAAGAAAGGTAGGGTTTTAGAGCTTTAGATCAATTTCTACCATGGAATAGTAAGGTTATGACCTGGAGAAAGGTACGAGGAAGGATAAAAAAGGAATAATGGAGGAAAGAAGAAGATTCTAAGGAAGCTTTTTAAACCCTAAAAGGAAGCTAATTGCGACCCTAGATTCTTTTTCCAAGAAGGTCCCCTCTTTCTTATTCCTTGGACACAAAATTTGCAGAAGCATAGAGGGAGGACAAGGTTTGTAGAAGGTGGGAATTGGTGGAGAGAAAATGGCTCATTTTGGTTCTTAGGGATAAGTATATGAAACTTTAAAATAAAGAAAAAGAAAAAGTTGAAGTTCTAGTATCTTTCCAAGTGTCATGGCCTTCAACCATTAAGAATATACAAGAACATACACAAGAAGCTCCCCCACCGTCCATAGAGACATTCTTATCCCTAGTTTATTGAATTTCCAAGAAAAACAAATAACTCAGTAGTTGATAGCTACTAAAGGTAGCTCATCCATGAAGAGGTAAACCCTAAAATACCCTTGGAGAAAACACCTTCAAACCAAGGATTAAATAGGTTCCCCATGGATAAAAAAGCTCAAGAATGATGAGAGAATATAAAATGAACATAATGCAAGTGATAAATTGCAAATTAAACCTCTCAGTGGGGTAAATTATAGAAAAGTCCAAAATGTGCATAAAATTGCATAACTTGTTCAAACAGTGTCCAAATTGGACCAAATGTGAAACTTAAGCTTGTATTATGATTTCAAAGAATATAAAAAAGTTATATTAGAGTTTTAAGAATTAAATTATGATAATTAAGCTTATTTAACTCATTAAGAAAGTTTAGGGGTCTTACAACTATAAACCCCTAACAGGGATTTCTCCTCTGAAATCCAAGGTAAACAGAGATGGGTACTTCCTTTGCACCTCATCCTATTACCTTCACATGGTTACTTGCATATCATGGTTATGTCACATCCTTCATGCATATCTCATCTTGGGTCAGTACATAAACCCCCACATAAGAAGAGATTTGCAAATATGGAACATAGAAACTTGTTGTGCCATATGTACAAGTCTAGTAGTAATGTTCAACTTTAAATTCTAGCTATCATCCAAAAATTATATCTATTCTATCAACACATTACTCAAAAGTCATACTTGCTAGATTTTTACCAATCATGGCATGTGTCCCATACCATTCCTTGAAGCATAAAAAAGGTGATGTATCCATCCTTTTTTTTTCTAGATACACTGACATTGGAACACTTGTCATTTCTTTTTCATCATCAAAAGAAATGTTGACGCTAGCACCTATCATTCCATACAAGGAAACATCATTCCTAGTCAACCTTGTTAGGGGTGAAACAACAACACTATCTTCATCTTACTAGGATTTACACAACCTACTTAGAATACAAATCATGATCCCATAAAGACATTTAATCAACCCCATCTCACTCTTGTTCAACTTGTCTCATAACTATTGCTGCTTCGGCAACCCTAAGGTTTCTGAAGAAAATATTGATCATATTTTTGACCATATTTGAAATACTTTGACATGTCATCATTCAAATCTTGATATAACTTGTATGACATGACCGCAACACTCTATTCTTCCTATTCATAAATCATATTTGTACATTGATTAGTCTAAAGGGCATAACTCTAAACTCATCATGGTCATGTAACTTATGTCATCCATTCTAAATCTTATGTCTAAAGGATATTTTATCTTAAAGAAACACTGTATCACATGTCTAGTGATCAACAACCTATCTATCCTTGATAGTGGTCTTGCCCAACTATCACTGAACCATACACAATATTATAGAATCACTTTTGTTTTTCCTTCCAAACAACATTTAGAGGGTCATCATAAACTCTCTCTCTCTCTCTCTCTCTCTCTCAGGGAGAGGAACACTAGGAATGTTCATTCAATAAACATCTCCAACCTTCACATACTTCCCATACTATTGATACATCTTGGATATTAGGATTCATTACCTTGGTATCCACCTCATGTGCTATAAGGAACTCCCATCCTTATCTCATCTACTTTTACCAACATAATCAAATCTAAAAACATATAAGAGGAGTCTTCCTAATTATTGGAAGGCTCAAAAGAAAACTCATCACAAAATTTATGATCTTGGAATCATGGTCCAAACAACCTTATGCTATAATAAGCTATCCACCCTCATGTTTACAACGAATCCACACATACAAAGTGGAAACGATCCACTTGAAAGATGTGCCCTAGAAAGGAAAGACACAAAGGGAAACACACTTCCCACATCAACACAACATTGTTCAAGGGTCACTAGTAAAAAGGTAACCAATTCTATTTTCATTATGCAAGTTACATCTTCTTATGTATCATTTTACCCTTTTCATTTTGGGTTCCTTGCCATTATCATAGGAATCATCATGACTAACATATCTCATTACTCCTTCCTTAATGACTATTTATCACACTTGGGTGTGTTATCTTATTTTATTAGATTTTTCAACCACTTATCAATAGGTAAATCATCATATTCCACATTTTCTTCATTAAATAGGGATCATCTCCCTTAATTTCTTTCACATGCCATGCTGATTTTACATTAACCCTTTCTTACATGCATAGGTTGGTCTGAGATTAACTCAGGCTATACCTTATTCCTTTGTCATTGTTCTCATTTATCTTCTCATTTTATACTTGTTATAGGAGTTCTCTCCATCTTATGTGGATTTCATACCTTAATTCACTTTATAAGCATAGACTTATCTGTCTTTTACTCTATTATCTTCTTGAATCACATCATCAAGAACTCCTCCTTTTATTATTTGTATTCAGATTTAGATTCCATGGTGTTGTATATTTCTCTTATTGTTACCAAACATTCAAGTTTTGATAGATTATGATGCAATTCTCATCTTCTTTAAGGTAGAATTGAGATATCCATACCATTGTTTCTTATTCATTATGCTCTTTAGATTGTCTAAAAATGACTACTTGATCAGAGTAATCAGAAAGATAACAATCGAAGAGTTCCATACTTTTTTTCAATAATTGAATACCTGGCCAGGGCACCCAAATACTGAGATTAGGCAGTATGCACCATATTTTTATGTCATATTCCTAAATTTGACATCATCCTAGTCCTAAGTCCTAGTGTCCCTATAGACTTGTGAGAACCCTTTACACTAAATGAGATTTACTCAAACATAAAACACAATCAATCACTAATTAATCGCATACCCAAAAATATGGATAAATTAAAACTAATTTCAACATCAACACCCACTCAGAAACATTTTCATAAGAGCCCAACATCTTTCTTATATCCATACTATGCCAAGAATTTGATACAAATTGTTCCATCATCTTAGCCACCACATATATACACAGAAGTGCAATATTTGTATATGCCACACAAATAAGTATTAATATGATAACAAACGTCTGATTCTTTTGAAACACCATATACAAACTTTTTCTCGCCTGGACCTCAGAGTACAGGGATGACTCTAGGACACACTAGACATCTAATCAACTTTCTCATAGATTCATTACTATAGCTCCTCTTTGCTGCCAAAGGTTTGTTTTTGTCACTTCAGATTACCTAAAAAAATGTGGTGAACCACAAGGGTGAGACCCAGTCCCAACAAGAGATATAACCTCCAACAATGCTTATTAATTACAAAATTTTAAATAGTAGATAACTAAGCAGTTGGAGTGTATAATAATCAATTGAACAGTTCAAGTTTGCAAAACATATTAAGAAATTAATCTTAGTAACAAGTATGATCATCAATGCATATATAGATATCAAATAAATCCATTTCTTTGGATAGATATCTACTCAAATTTCATCAAATTTCATATAATAACAATCATTATCATTAATATGACTATCATCATATTCCTTGGTAACAACACAAGCAATCTAGTAGCATAAACATCCCTGACATCATGAATATGTCTAGTAACATAACATGGCTATCAATATTGGCATCTCAAATAAAGGTAACAGATCTATATCATAAGTAGAATTAACATCATAACACAATGAACAACATATGCATGATTAGCAGTTTAAACATAGCTAGCAGCAACATCTTAACCATCAGTGTCAGTATATTTGACAACATATGCATGTTTACCACATGAGCATAACTACAGCATAAGCATATCTATTATCTCTTATTGTACTATATATGATCTCAGTGAAAAGAATGCAAACAAGGGTTGTCATCCAATATGAAGCGTTGTGTATAACCTTAAACAGATATGCTAGACGGTTGTCCTACATCTTTTATTACGTCATGGGGAATTTGAATCGTACCATTCAAAGTCTAGCCGACCCCTGCAAAGGGCTATTCAATTTCATATAAGATGTAGGAGTGTCGGTATCCTAAGATCTCTTCCCCTTAGTCAATATGAGTAAAAAGTCAGTGATATATCAGTCAAATCTACCACCACAGAGACATATAGTCCTATAACTATCCCACCTTGGTACAGGTCATGGTGCTAGAATCTAGGGTATTCAAACCCAATCACTGAGGTACAACCACAATTTTCCTCTAATCACATCATGTTATAATCACTGAGACACGACCACAACCATTCTCAATCACATTAGATGTATGATGCATGACCATATCCAACCTCCACAATTTGCATTGTGGATGACAAGGATATATCCCCAACCTGCCACCCCCACATACTCAATAGTATGCGCTCTGAGTTTCCCTTAGGAATACTTGTTTCACCATTGGTGCGTCCCCGCTAGTGGTGCTTTTACACCCCACGAGGTCAGAGCGCGCGGGATGTGGGATCTTATGCTTTCGAAAATTTGTAAGACCTACACTAACTACCTACGTCTACTAAGATACTACACCTGCAAGCGCACGGGGTCGTGTCGTAGTATAGGTGAGGCGGCAAGTACAGGGTCGATCCACGGAGATAGAGGGGGAACTAGAGTTAGATGATGCATGATATGTTCCTTTTGTGGAGCTAGGGTTTTTAGGGTTTAAAGGTTGGTTGGTTGTTGATTAAGCTAAGTGGGCAAGTAGGAAATGCAATATGAAACTAAGTTATCAAAAGGCTAAATTAGCAATCTAAGTCAACAAGCTATCTAAACAAGAGCAAGAACAAACTACACTAGACTAAGCAAGCAACTAGCAATTGAGAGCCTAAGTTAACCACTAATCAAGATCAAAGACCTAAATTAACACTTAGCTAGCAAAACTAGGCAATCAACTAAGTTAACTAAAGCAATTGAACTACACTAGCATTAACAAGCAAACAGAGCAATTAAGGTTTTAAGTAATTAGATGAAGGAGGTGGGCCGTTTGGGAATGTGACCGTGACATTAATTGGGGGATGTCACTATAACAAGCAATTAGCATATTTCATTCTAGACTACCAAACCAAACAACAAGGTGGGTGCTATGAGGATGTACCCTATGCTACTAGTTGGAGAACTAGGGCTAGGTGTAATTCTCATAGGACTTACCAAGTCTAGGTCTCTAGGATAAGTGGTATTAGTCAATTGAGGACCAAGGGTAAGGATGGGAGTAGAGATGAGGATATCTGACTTCATGCCACTAGCCACCTCAGCCTTTAGAAAATCCTAGGCAATTGCACTAATCACACTTATACTAGTCACTTAGAACTCACATTTGCATGTAGGAAGAAGGTGATTATGTAGGAAGATAGGGGGCTAGCTAGGGATCCGAATTAAGGACCTAGGAGCCAATCCTATGATAGCTACATAGAAACCAAAACATCCTAGAGGCAAATATCTTCAAACATCACAAGGCAAGCAATTAATGTAATTAAACAACAATAACATGCACAAGTAATGGGAAATGAGATACAAGCAAAGTAAATCATCATAGAAGTGAAATATGTTCATTACAAATTATATTCCCCCAACATGGTATCAAAGTCACATTTTTGTCCCAAACAGCCCACCCAAGGGGGGCTTAGCTATACATGATCAAAACAGAAACAAAGGAGAAGGGAAAGAGAGTAGGAAACGCCATGGATGCTTGATGAAGCTTGACTTCTCCACCTCCTTGGTGCCATCCACGAGCCTCCTCCTCCAATGGTGCCCAAGAGCATGGAAATGGTGGAATGGATGGATAGAAACCTAGAGAAACTAGGTTTCTATGGTGGAAATGAGTGGAAAGTGGGTGGAAATGGGATTAAATGCAAGGAAAGTAGGTGGATGGGAGTAATGGATGCAAGGGAGTAGTTGGGTAGCGACTAGGGGGTGCTCTCTCTTGATCCCTAGAAGCAACTAGTGCATATATAGGAGCTAGGGCTAAGTGGGGATTTAATAGGAAGAACAGTGCAAAGTTGTGTAGGGTAGGTGATCACCACGGTCATGGTGGGTGTGCCACGATCGTGGCGAGGGTAGTGGGGAACGGTCGTGGGGGGTGAAAACGGTCGTGGTGTGAAGGAAGTGGTGAGATGGTGGTGGCCACGACCGTGGCGGAGTGCCACGGTCGTGGTGGGTAACATGCACCACGGTCGTGTTGGGTAACACAACCATTTTGGAGGGGGAGGAGCTGACCGTGGGGAGGGGCCACGTGCGTCTTGATTGTCTTCGGCCATGGTCATGGTGACTTGGCTACGGTCGTGGCATTCTGGGCAAAAACCCTATTGGCAACTGATTTCTTGATCAATAAACGCACGACCGGGGGAGGAGCCCACGGCCGTTTTCACTTCTCTGGGCCACGACCGTGCTGATGGCCATAGTCGTGGTGTCTTCACTGGCCACGATCGTGGCTGGGAGGCCACGGCCGTGGGACTCCGTGGAATTTCCCTGTTGCAACCTGTTGGAACTTGGCAATAAATGCATGACCGTGGCATTGTGGCCACTTTTGTGGTGAGGTTGGCCTCACTCAATCACACTTCAATCTTCGTCATTTTTGGATGTCTTTGCTTGGGGATGATTCTTGGCCACTGGAGGTAGCTTGAGGGAGACTTTGGGGCCTTCTTTGGGTCCCTCCTTCTCTCTCTTCCATCTAAGCATGGTCCAAGTACCTGAAAAATAGTGCAAAGAACATCCATAAGCATATTTGCAATATTAATCATATTGAGGAGAATGACTTGTAATTTAACATGTTTAGATGCAACTTAGGTACAAAATGGCACATGATGGAGCCCTAAAATAGGGCTGCATCAACCATCGAGCAAGTTCTTACACTGAAGATGGTTCTACGACACATGGCACTACATGATTAGTGTTGCACTTGATTAGTCATGCAAATTGGGTGAATTAAGGTTGTGTCAAACAATAGGACATACAAACTGTAATTCACTTCTACCAAGCATTTAAATATCACAACTTTGAAAAGATATAAAACATGTGAAACATAATTTCTCATCTCATCATCACATGGTACTATTCACTTGCCATTCATGAGACCACACTAGTCATAATACTATCACAAGATATAAATCCTTTTCACAATATCATAGGGTATCAACCCTTATCAACACAAGAGTATTACTCCTCATTTAGGTCTCAACCATGCCCAAAGGTCATTAAGACCATCATATTATTCCCTACAAGATCATCATTATCTTTGCATGCCTTATAACAAGGCTCAACAACATCACTTACATATAATACACTGTATCAACTCAATATTTTATTAATGAGCTAGGAGATATTCATAAACAATAATAGAAGGGTTATATTAATGTTAAGAACATTCCTTTATTACATCAACATGCAAGGAATCTAGATATGATTAACCCTCATCATATTCATAATGCACATGTTTAGGATAAGAAAGTATCAACCATGCAGCTATGATAACCACCAATTAACATATTAAGGTTATGATCATATTAAGAAGGTTATTCCACCCTCATTCCATCACATAAGAATTTTAAACATGAATACTCATCTTTATCTATTTGTATTACAGTTAGGTTCAACATGATAAATTATATCAATGTTACTGATCAACACTTATACCCAAACCCTAACTCACGACATCCCCATTGGATTATGGATGCATAAGGTGAAGCATCACCATCACATTCAATACTATTCTCAAGTATGAACCCACAGATAAATTAAGGTGTAACCATTGGGTTATAGCATACTAGGGTTTAAACAACAGTAACAGAGTATTCCATGATTGTATAAGTCATTCAAGGACTATTCATACCCAATTACCATCATTTAGTTATATTAAAGCTAGGTATAACAGGCTATACCTCATTAGGGTTACATATCCACACAATATGGTTATCATCCCTTATATTCATATGAGTGAATAGGCAAGACTACCTTGTTAAGGGTAACCCTACATTTGTTCCATCATCATTCAACCCATATCACCATAGCACAATGTCACCCAGACCATTGGATGTTTAAAAGGTAAGACCATTGGTTGTTTACATAAGTAAACACCTTAGATAAACCACATATGAAGTCATTGATTTTTACTCTACAAAGAGTCACCATTTAACCCTAGACATCCCTTTATTAACAACACAAAAAGTTCCATTGAGAGTAGGGTAAAACCCACAATCGACTGTTCATTTAAAACCAGCCATCCATTGTCAGCAAGTAAGCTCCTTAAGTTGATCATATAAAGGAAACCATGTAAATCAAATTATTAGGACCAACATATTACATTAGCCATAATTCCACTTTATTGGAGGAATAAACATTAGATATTGACCATTGAGTCAAGTTCATATGTTAAAACCATCAATTACAGTATAGGCCCGACCATTGCATCAAGTGACCCAAGAAACCATTGGTCTAAGGCTTAATTGATGCTAAAACTATATGATTAACTCACCATAGGTTTTAGAGAACTGATCCACCATCATTAGTGACCATTAAGTAACCATTGGTTGTTAGATCAACACTATATTCATTAATTAGTATGAAATATTAAGCTAATGTCATCATTGATTGATAACATCAGTAGGGTACTTAATGGTTGATCATTAAACTTCTAATTGATCCAAAACCTTACCTAAGGGGATGACCATAGGTTGTCACAATCATCTGACACCTTTGACATCGACCATCAGTTGTCATGAAGACAACACCATAGGGTTGTTGTAATGGTACCATCAACGGGTCATGGGTTTATAGAAGAAATCAGCTTTAAACCCTAAAATTGACCATTGGTTGATAGGCGCTTAGCATGATAGGTTGTCAAACCAACCTGATACAAGTCATATTATCCCTTAGGAATAACATAAACATGATCAAATGTTCATCTAGAACTGAAATCAGAATAGGGACATTATAAAAATCGAAATCCAAGTCAAGCATAGCTTTTCAGTGCATGAATCATCATTTTCAAGCAAGAACATGAGCTAGCAAGTTTATGATAAGCAATAAACGTTGAGAAAGTTATAAAACTTGAATATAATGAGAATATGAAACCCAAAATAGAATAAAAATCGAGCAGGTAGGGTAGAAAATCCAATCATAAGCTATGAACTCGTCCATCTAACACCATTCTTCATCAAATGAGCAAACCCTAAGCATAAGGAGCAAGAAAAGGTAGGGTTTTAGAGCTTTAGAGCAATTTCGACCATGGAACAACAAGGTTCCAACCTATAGAAAGGTAGGAAGAAGGATAATAAAGAAATAAACTGAGTAAAGAAGGGAATTGTTACTCTTTTAGATCAAGATCAATAGAAGGAAGCTTTTTAAACCCTCAAAGGAAGTCAATTGCAACCCTAGATTCTTTTTCCAAGAAGGTCCCCTCTTTCTTTTTCCTTGGATAGGAAATTCGCAGAAGCCCAGAGGGAGGATGAGGTTTGTATAAGGAGGGAAGTGGTGGAGAGTAAATGGCTTGTTTTGGTGCTTAGAGATAAGTATATGAATCTTTAAGATAAAGAAAAAGAAAAAGTTGAAGTTGTAGTATCTTTCCAAGTGTCCATGGCCTTAAACCATTAAGAATATAAAAGCACACACAAGAAGCTCACCCACCATCCATATAGAAATTTTTATCCCTTGTTTCTTGAATTTCCAAGCAAAAAAAATAACTCACTAGTTGATAGCTACTAAAGGTAGCTCATCCATGAAGGGGTAAACCCTATAATACCCTTGGAGAAAATACCTTCAAACCAAGGATTAAATAGG
This sequence comes from Alisma plantago-aquatica, assembly GCA_963693085.1. NCBI lineage: Eukaryota > Viridiplantae > Streptophyta > Magnoliopsida > Alismatales > Alismataceae > Alisma > Alisma plantago-aquatica. Next base: position 532,111,218 of record OY856412.1, on the reverse strand, counting down.
TTCCCCATGGCTCAAAAAAATCAAGAATGATGAGATAATATCCAAGGAACATAATGCAAGTGATAAATTTCAAAGAAAACCTCTCAATTGGGTAAATTGCAGAAAAGTCCAAAATATGCATAAAATTGCATAAGTTGTTCAAACAGTGTCCAAATTGGACCAAATTTGAAACTTAATCTTGTATTGTGATTTCAAAGCATATCATAAGGTTATATTAGAGTTTTAAGAATTAAATATGATAATTAAGCTTAATAAACTCATTAAGCAAGTTTAGGGGTCTTACACTTATTCTACAATATAAGGATATCTATTGATGTTGTTGCAAATGGTGCTTTCATGAGCAAATCATACATGGACACTTATTTCATGATTAAAGTCAAGACCCTTAATCATTTCCAATGGAGTCCTGACAGAGCAGCCAACCTTCTTCTTCAAGCTATACTTTTAGAAAGCAAGCCCCTGAAGTAATTTGTGATGCATGTGGAGTAGCAAGACACACTTCTTCATGTTTTGCCACACCATCACAATTTGAAGAGATATCGGGGCTCAATGACAATGTAAGCCGCAATTTCATCTAGCAACAACAACATTTGTAGCTCAAGATGAGTTTGTGTCCATGCTTGAGACCTTTGTCTCAACTCAAATTTAGCAAAATGATGCGCTTCACGAACAAAGGGAGCTACTAAAGGATGCTATTTCACAACTTTATGATAAGGTGGATGGAATTTACACTCGTACTAGGATGTTGGAGAATCAAATTTCTCAACAAGATCTTTCCAATCAAAAAGCACCCTCTCGTTCCTTGCCTAATAAACCGCAAATAGATCCGAGCGAGACATTCATGTCAGTTACTCTGAAAAGTGGAACTGCTATAGGAGAATCTTCTTCACTGTCAAATACAATATCATATGAAGTTGTTTAATCCAACATAGGTAATGATGTTGAAGCTCAAAGGAATAAATATGCATATTCTCTAAAATATGATTTTTCAAACAAGCCAAGTGTCCCCTTGCAACACATCTTTGATACAAGGCTTGATAATGAGAACATTCTCTTTGAATCCAATTTTGGTTATTTTGAAGAAGTGAAAGAAGGGACAAACAACACATATGCCCAAACTTCTATTCATATTGCAAATCATAAGCATATATCTTTGTCCCAAATTAACAATGCATTAACAAAGAGGAACAAATCTACGCTGCAACAAATTCTAGACTCAAATCAAAGCACTAGACCTCCCTCTTGATCATTCACCATGATAGGTATCCAGTTTCAATCCTCTTAAGTTTGTTATATGAAGTGAGGCCACTACTGATTTCAAGCTTAGGGGGGAGAAACTGGTCGGTAATGTAGTGTAGTTTTATTTCCCTTTTATCATCATTTTCTTAGTTGTTGTTTTCAGTTCTTCTCTTCTTGTAGAAAATCCAGTATGATATGAGACCTATATTTTGTATGTGGAGTGAACTCCTATTCTTAACTGATTGTCCTCTTTTAGTTAGAAATATCATATGCATAAATTATAAAAGGCATACTTAACTCTGGTTTACACTTCTAGCCTGAACATTCCTATTTCACATCCTTGATTGATTAAAACATGTAATGGTTTTAGTTTTTGTGAGTAAATCAAATTTACAACATCATATAGAATACCAGATGCCCTTTCCAAGCTTTTAGTGCATTTTCAACCACTCTTTCAGTAAAAAAAAAATTCAAAACAAATGAATAAAAGCTAGCTAATGTTGCAATTTAGTTGACTCTTCTATGTTGTGGAAAAAATCTAAGATTTGTTTTGTATTTTTTCACCCTCATACCCCATAAAAGATGGCTAAACCACCCACTTATCATGCTAGTTTAGTGTAAGTCTGATATGGCCATGATGGTTAGGTGGTATGTCTTAAAAGAGGGTAAAATACCCCAACTAACACTCGACTTGTACATAATCCTACATTAGCATCCGAGTGTTGGAACTCGTAATCCATTGTCATATCAATTTTGGGAAAGGAGAGTACAAATAAAATGGTTAATTTTAACTAAGATTTCATCATTTGTATCCTTAATAGTTGAGAGTTTGAGTTTCACATCCACTAGTTGTTTGGCTTGGTCATTCAAATTTTTCTTAGTGTTGTTTAATTGATTGATTCATTTGATTGTGATCACCCCTATTGAACTAAAATTCTCTTTCTTGGGTGTTTAAGTTTAATTGATGGATATGAGTATATACTTGTTGATCATGGTTGGTTTGGTCTTATACACATCTTTCATTTCATTTGATCTATGTATGAACTTGACAATTTCTTCATTTATGTTTCTATTCTCTTTTTGCTTGAGGAAAAAAAAAGTTCAAGCTTAGGGGGATTTAATGTGCACATATTATATCTACTTTTTACATGCTTTCGCACACAAATTCAATCTATTTTTCTCTTCATTTAGTCTTTCATCATACTTAATTTTCCACCTTTTAGATGTTTTACTTGTTGCATGATTTTGATCACATGTACATAATCTTGATGAGGGAATTGGGATAATCCAACCCGAATTTGACCTTTGTTGAATTCCTGAAGAGTTTGCACACTTGGCAGAGTTAATCTTGAAGAAATTGAAGAAGACATGGTGTATGCTATTTTGTACATGGTGTGTAAGTTTACAGAGACTCTTTGCCCTTGGTGTAGATAGGGCATATGGTGGATAGAGTGAAGCGGGGAGATAAAGATGTGGCCACCCCAAACTTTTGGAGGTGGCCATGGCTAATATGTGCACTTTGTCATCTTTTTATGAGGCGGAGGGTTATGAAGATGGTGGAAGAATAGTCGGGTCAAAGAGGGGTCATCAGTGTAGTTTTCAACATAAGATTCCCTGCATGAAAGCTAATTCAACACTTCACCAAGTAATATCAAACCACATGATAGAATTAACACAATATTCATATTTCTACCAAGTGATTCCATTGGCTTTAAGCGTTTGTCGCTTGCTCAATTCATGATTCAACCAAAGCATTCATAGACTTAAGAGATGTGGTTCACATGTAAAAAGTCACAAACAAGACCATATATCAATAAGATCTAAGAATGTAGCATGCATTTGTCACTAGAGTAAACCATTTCATTTCAAACATTGGAGATTAAGTCAAAACATCCTATCAGAGCAAGAATATTCAAATCTGGGCAAAATTGGCCAAAATGGTGCCAATTTTCACTAAATCACATCCAAACCTACTTTAGGGAAATTTAAAGCGTAAAGCAACAAATCCTACTTAACATGCATATGAAATTATCAAAAACTACATGAGAATGTAATGCATGATATGGAAAAGCAAAAATTTTGAAAAATTATACAAAAATGCAGAAATCAACTACATGCCATACAAAGATGCAATGAAAAGAAAAAAAACAATAAAACTAAATTAGATGGTAGAGGTGATAACAAAATGACAAAACGAGAGAGATAGGGAGGTGTGTACCGCCCTACCCACCCCAAACTTTAGAATCATGTTGTCCTCAGCATGAAACTACAGCTTAGGGTAGATAGGGGAAGTGTCAAGGCTGTGGTGGCTGTTCCGGCATCTGAGGAAGATTTGGAGGAGGAGCTGAGGCTGGAGCTGAGCTTGATGGAGGATGCTGGTAGTATTGCCCCCAGTAGTTATCCAGCTATACCACCCCAAAAGTCTGCACCCCATTTGGGGTTTCTTGCTGCCTGGGCATGTTGGTATTGGTACAAGTGGTTGACTTGATAGTGCATCTACTGTTGATGTTGCCACATGTACTTCTGGACAAGCTACATGTCACCTTGGGTCTTTTGAATATTCTCAAGGTGTGCCTAGATTATGGCCATGTCATAGGCATTCCCTGAGGGTGGCTGCAGCTGGGATGTCCCCTCATCCCTCCTTCTTGTTCTTCGGGGCTGCCTTTGTTCTACATCTTCTTGCTCCTACCCTTGCACATTAGATTCAACAACATATTCATGTGTGGCAGCGGCTCCCCTAGTATACGTCTCTCTCGGGTGTTCTTCCTGCCATTTCAAAAGTTTTTCCTTCGATCTGAAAAGAACCCCCATCACGGATAGGAGTGGCACGACATGGTATGGCAGCTCGAACTCAAAGTCCGACACACTAGTAGTAAGATAGATCAGCTTCTTTTCCTTCATCTTTATAGTGTGCGAGTGCACCAAGTAGTTGAGGTCAATAAACTCTGCCTCAAGTGCGTCTTGTAACCCCGAGAGATCGTATCCCAGTGCTAGTGCAATCAAAGTCACAAACCCACCCATGACGAATGGCTTTGAGCTCTTATAGGGTACGGAATTCATATGATCAATCAACAAAACTCCAAGGTCTATGTGTTTTTTGAAGTTCATCAATGAAAAGACAAACATATCCTTTTGGGATATGGAGCCTTGATTATCGTATCTCCCCACAATTGTATTTGCCAAGACCTTTTGGACATAGTGTACCATTGGGTTGCTTATAGTAGCGGTTTTTGATTTACTTGCATCATACACCTTGCTACATGTTATCATCTTCCAGAAATAAGCATAGTCAATATCTTCTTCCCTCTCTAACAAGCTGTCATCCAACTTGATGTCCTCTTCAGGACTTGCAGCAAAGATAGCATTCAGCTCCATGGAAGTGAGGGTGTGCATGTTGCCCATCATGGCAAATTTGAGTGCATCACAACCACTCACTTTAGTCCTCTCGAGAGTGGCAAAGAACTCCCGAGTCAAAGCTACATAGGCTGGCTGGGGTGTGAAAAGGATGTTCCACAACCCTATTGCCTTCACGTTTTCTTCCACTGTTGCTTTGATCCCTAGGTCTTCAATTACCTTCTCAGACCCATATTTGGTGGCGATGACTCGCCTTGTCATGCATTTGGGATATTTGAGATTAACCTTCTTCTGTTTGTGTCCTATACCATAGGACACTCCTATCGGTGCTTTGCCTAAGGATTTTGCTTTGTCTGCCTCCAGTTGTTGCAGCATGTCATCTCCTTTAGGCTCAAGCTCTACCTCTTCCTCCTCGTTGTTTTCTTCTTCCTCCATCGTGTAGGACTGCGACCCTGAGCTGGTGTCAAGATTTTACCAGTGGGCCGAATGCTCCTCATCTTGCTGCAGTTGCCGCGAGGGTTGCGGCTGCACACCACGCCTCGCCGTCACCTGAGACATCGAGTGGCGGGCTGGTGTGGGCTTCGGTGGCAGTCTGGATGAGGACGGTGCCACTTTAGATCTCTGGTTTCTTTTTGCGGCCGCCGGATCGATCTCATCAATAAGTTTATCCAAGTCAACCCCCGTGGACTCCTCCTCCTCTTCGTCCTCTCCCTTGTAGGTGGCATCCGTAATGTGGTGGCTATCGGATGAGGGGGAGTGTGATCCGCTCACCGATTGCGATCGGCAAAGGGAATGGTGGGCGGAGGTGGTAGGTGAAGGTGTGTGGGATGGCATGGATACATCGGAGGAGGCATTTTTGGAACGTCGTTTCCCTCCGGTGAGCATGTTTCTCCCCTTTGTTATGGGTCTCCCAATCTTTTTCATGGTGGAGATGGAGGTGAGGGTGGTGATTTTCGGATTTTTATGGAGAAGGTGATGTGGATGAGGTTTTGTGGGTGGAATGGAAGGATAGTGATGTATGGATGGTGGGTATATGATTTGTGGTGGATTTGGGTGAGAATGGAAGGGTTTTCGTGGAGGTTTTGTGTAGGTGAGCTGTAGGGCAGAGTGGAGATGGATGAGGAGATGGAGATGCGATTGGGAGAGATTGGGCAGTGGAAATGGTAGAGGAATGGTTGGGGATCGATTTGGAATGGATTGGGGATCAAATGGAGGTGGATTTGGGGGTTGGAGGTGGTGAATGGGGGAGCACACAGCCGTTTTCCGCCGCCACAGTTGTGTTTCTAGATGTGGAAGATGATAGAATGAGGAGGGGGTCGGGTCTGGACATTTAAAAGTATTTTTTTTCCTGAACCGGGTTCAGCCACGGTCGTGGCCAGGGTTGGGTAGCACGGCCGTGGCGGGTGCCACGGTCGTGTTGTCGATGAAGAGAGCCCCGGCTTGACCTCACCACGGCCGTGGCTGCACGCCACGGTCGTGGCATTGTTCTCCCACCACGGTCATGGCGACTTGCCACGGTCGTGGCTGATCTTGCAAAAACCCTGTAACTTCGGACAATTTGCAACATTAATTCCCAAGGTCGTGGCCTTTTGCCACGGTCATGGCCCGCTTTCCTCAACACGGCCACGGTGAGGACCACGGTCGTGGGCTGTCTCTTTCAACACGGTCGTGGTGGTTTGCCACGGTCGTGGCTGAACTTCAAAACAACCTGTAACTTTGGCCAAATTGGTGCAATAATTCCCACGGTCGTGGTCGTAGACCACGGTCGTGCTTGTCCACATGAGCCATGGTCGTGGTCGAGCTCCATGGCCATGGCGTTGTTGTTCTTTCAGCTTTCAAACTTTAAAACTTGAACTTTCGATTTCATTTGTTCTTTTGCCACAAATTTGACTTAATGGCCATGATTTACTTCTAAAACCCCTCTCTCTATTATCTAATACATGCACCTCATCAAAACTCAAACAAAAACATCAAGCACAAATGTGCGTGTGTGTATTGGTGTAAAAGAAAACTAAAGTATTGAAAAGGAAAAGGTTCGAGAATCTCAAACCATGTGGGTTGCCTCCCACTAGCGCTAAATTTTACACCTTCAGCCAGGCTTATTGATTGTTGGACTTTTTCACTTTTTCGGAATCTTCAAAATATCCTTGTAGTAGTTTCCTTTCTCATCCTCGTCCAAGCATTCTTCTTCATCAAATTCTTCCTCTACAAACATAACAATATCAAAATCTTGATTGGCCTTGTCCGGGCTGACTTCAACAACAGATTTCAACCTTTGCCCATTGACGTCAAATTCCTTAGCTCCTTCTTTTGCACAAATGGCCACTGCCCCAGATGGGTACACCTTCTTGACAAGGTAAGGACCTTCCCATCTAGACCGAAGCTTTTCGGGAAAGAACTTCATTCTTGAATTGTATAACCATGCCCATTTGTCGGGCTCAAACTCTTTCTTTTTTATGATCTTGTCATGTAGAAACTTGGTTCTTTCCTTATAGTTCTTTGACATTTCATACGCTTCATGCCGCATTTCTTCTAGCTCATGCAATTGAAGCTTTTGTTTTTTCCGACACTCTCTTCATCAAAGTCCATCTTCTTCAAGGCCCAAAGTGCCTTGTGTTGCATCTCAACTGGCAAATGGAAACTCTTACCATAGACAAGCTTGAACGGTGTAGTGCCAATCGTGGCTTTGTATGCAGTCCTATATGCCCATAAAGCTTCATTGAGGCGAAGTGACCAATCCTTGCGGTCCGGTCACACCGTCTTCTCCAAAATGAGCTTTATCTCCCGATTTTCCAACTCAACTTGACCACTCGTTTGAGGGTGGTAAGGAGTAGCTACACGATGGTTCACTCCATGTCTCTTTAGCAACCCTTCAAAGGTGCGGTGGATGAAATGACTCCCACCATCACTAATCATAGCCCTTGGAACACCAAAATGGCTAAAGACGTTGGATTTCACGAAATCACATACCACCTTGTGATAATTTGTCCTTGTTGCCACAGCCTCAATCCATTTTGATACATAGTCTACAGTGACCAAGATGTAGACATACCCAAAAGAAGGAGGGAAAGGACCCATAAAGTCAATCCCCCAAACATCAAACACTTCTACCACCAGAATAGGTGATAAAGGCATCATGTCCCTCTTTGAGATAGTACCCACTTTTTGGCACTTGAAGCAACTCTTGCAAAAGTCATGAGCATCTTTGAACAATGTTGGCCAGTAGAATCCACATTGAAGAATTTTGGCGGCCGTGCGTTTCCCTCCAAAATGACCTCCACACACCCCGGAATGGCACATAGATAAGACTTCTTGTTGCTCCATCTCCGGAATACACCTCCTAATGAGTTGGTCTGGGAAATACTTGAAGAGGTGAGGGTCATCCCAAATGTTGTTCTTGACCATAACAAACAATCTCTTGCTTTCCTCTCTTATCCACATGCTAGGTATCCTCCCACTAGCTAGGAAATTCGGTATGTGTTTGTACCATGGCTTTTGGGCAGATGAGATTAAGAGGAGTTGTTCATGTGGCATTGTCTCTTTGATTGGACTTGTCATATCAAAAGGTCCATCAAGGCGGGAGAGATGATCTGCTGCACCGTTTTCTACTCCTTTCTTATCCACAATTTCTATGTCAAATTCTTGGAGCAACAAAATCCATCAGATCAACCTTGGTTTTGAGTCTTTCTTGGACATGAGATACTTCAACGCAACATGGTCCGTGTAGATTGTCACTTTGTTTTACAAGAGATTCGGCCGGAACTTGTCAAGAGCGGAGATCACCGCAAGCAACTCCTTCTCGCTAGTTGTATAGTTTCTTTGAGCATCGTCTAAGGTTTTGCTCGCATAGTAGATAGCATGAGGAATTTGGCCAACGCGTTGACCCAGCACAACCCCCACCGCCATAACGGATGCATCAGTCATGATCTCAAATGGCAAAGAGAAATCCGGGGGCTGCATGATAGGAGAAAAAATAAGCCTTTCTTTCAAATGATTGAAGGCTTCAACACATTTGTCATCAAACTAAAATTCGACATCTTTCTCAAGCAATCAACAGAGTGGTCTTGAGATTTTGCTAAAGTCCTTGATAAAGCGGCGGTAGAAACCTGCATGTCCCAAGAAAGATCGAACATGTCTTACGGTGGAAGGAAGGTCGAGGGTAGAGATAAGGCCCACCTTGGCCTTGTCTACTTCAATCCAATCTTTAGAAACTCGGTATCCGAGAACTATACCTTCAGGTACCATGAAATGGCTCTTTTCCCAAGATAAAACTAAGCGAACTTTCACACATCTTTCCAAATCAGCAGCTAGATGTAGCAAGCACTCATCAAAGGCTTTCCCAAAAACTGAAAAATCATCCATGAAAACTTCAAGTGATGAATCAAGCATGTCAGCGAAGATTGAGGTTACACATCTCTGGAAAGTGGAAGGGGCATTGCACAACCCAAATGGCATTCTCCGGTAGGCAAATGTACCACTTGGACAAGTGAATGTCATCTTCTCCTGATCCACCGGGTGCACAACAATATGAAAATATCCCGAGTATCCGTCAAGAAAATAGTAAAAGCTCTGCCCAGCCAATCTCTCTAAAATATGATCAAGAAATGGGAGTGGGTAGTGATCCTTCTTTGTCTTTTCATTGAGCTTCCGGTAATCAACACACATTCTCCACTTGGATTGCTCTCTCACTGGCATAAGCTCACCATCGGCATTTTCTACAACCGTAATCCCACCCTTCTTGGGCACAACTTGGATGGGACTCACCCACGTACTGTCAGAAATGGGGTAGATGATCCCTGCATCAAGCAACTTTACAACCTCTTGAGTTACAATGTCCTTCAACTTTGGATTTAGCCTTCTTTGCATTTGGCGGGTCAGTCTCGCATCTTCTTCTAGGTATATCCGATGCACACAAATAGAGGGATCAACCCCTCTCAAGTCAGCAATAGGCCATCCAATGGCTTGGATGTTCTTCCTGAAGACTTCCATCAAGGCATCTTCTTGCTCAGGAGAGAGAATGGAGGAAATGATCACTGGGAGGGTGTCATTTGAGCCAAGGACAGCGTACTTCAATCCTTCAGGAAGTGTCTTCAACTCAAGAACGGGGTGTGCTTCAAGGGAGTTCTTCAATGGTGCAGAAATAGAAGGAAGATCCTCACTTGCAGCCACTAGGGCTAGCTCATCCACTTCACTTTCTTCATCATCATCGTCAGGGAACTCAACAATTGGTTCAAGACCTCTACCTTGGGTGGCAGTCTCAATCCACACAGGTAAGCACTCTTCAACAATCTCTTCTAGGTATTCCACCAAATAACAATCTTCTTCAGTGGCCCCTATCACTTCGGCTGTAGTAGAAGACTTGAAGATGTTCAATCGGATCTTCATGTGCATGAATGTAACATACATGGTCCCAGTCCTCACATGGATCACGACATCAGCTATGGCTAGGAAAGGTCTCCCCAAGATGATTGACACCTTTCTAGCCTCTTTTTCTATATCAAGAATGATAAAATCGGCTGGGAAGAAGGCAGAAGTATCCTCATCAAGACGGACCATCACATCATCCACACGCCCTCTAGGCGTCTTCACAGATCGGTCGGCCAACTGTAGAGTGCAATGGGCTGGCCTCAACTTTCCCATTTGGAGCTCAGCAAACAGATCATACGACATCAAGTTTACACTAGACCCCAAGTCAAGAAGAGCCTGGTCTATGTGATGTACCCCAATGTAGCATGAGATGATGGGAGCACCGGGGTCTTTTCTTTTCCGGGGAATGGTGTGTTGGAGAATGGAGATCACTTGCTCAGTGAGATTGATCTTCTTAGGCATCCTCCCTGTTGTCTTTCTTTTGAAGGTGCACAATTCTTTAAGGAACTTTGCATAGGATGAGATTTGCTTGACTGCATCTATAAGAGGTATGTTGATTTTCACTTGCTTGAAGATCTCCAAAATATCTTCCGCATGCTTCTTCTTTTTCTTTGCAGCAGAAGGCTCCTCAAGTGCATAAGGATGTGGAGGGAGTTGGGACCCCAACCAGTCCAAATCAATAGTATCATCCACTGGTATCACTGGAATCACAGCATCACAACTCAGTATCATAGTATCAATGCTCGGCGTCACGGTATGAACACTGCCTCTTATCACAGTATCATCAATCTGCATCTCAGTATCAACCTGCTCAGCCTCAATGGCATCTCTGCCAACAACTGTACCATGGGGCCTCTCCAAAGTCCTACCACTTCTCAATGTAGTCACTTCCTTCACATGCTCATGGGTGGTAGGAGAGGGAGCTTGTGGAGGGGGTTGTGGCTATTGGGGTGGTGGAGGCCTTTGGTGAGGGGAGTTGGGATTTTGAAGAATGAATTCGGGTTGCATTTGTTGTTGTGGTGGGGGGTGGTATTGTGGAGGTGGTTGTTGGTAGGTGTGAGGTGGAGGTGGAGCATATTGATAATTGAGTGGCACTTGAGGAGGCGGAGGACCGTAGGGGTTTGGTGGGGCTTGGTAAGATGGTGGAACATAAGCACTCGAAGTGTTCCCTAGAAAAGTCACATCATTATTCGGATTTGGCATTGGTTGAGATGGAAGTCTACCTTCTTCTCTTCTAGCCAAAGAGAGAGAAATCTGATCCAACCTCTGCTCAAGACGGTTAATAGACTGCCCATGTGCATTGACATCTTTTTTACTTCATCTAGGCTCCTTAGCCTTCCTAGTAGCTCATCCTCAAACTTGGAGCTATAGTGTGGCTTTTGCTGCCCCTATCCTTGTCCATCCTCATTCTGTTGTTTCCAAGAGAAGTTTGGGTGGTTCCTCCACTCGGGAGTGTAGGAGTTGGACATTGGGCCCTGGTTGTTACGGCCATCAAAGGAATGTAAAACGTTGAATTCCTCATCTACAGTGTCAACAGCCGTTGCAGGTTGGCTAGAAGATCCACCCACTTGATTCTTCATCATCTGCATCATATCAGCCATCATCTTCATCATATCGGGGTCGGTGGCATTGCGTGCGGGAGCCACAGAGGAAGGTGAAGAAGTGTAGTTCCGGCTGCAATGCCCCCCTTTAGTGGAAGCTCAGTGATGAGAATTCTCAGTGAGATGCTCAAACAGCGGCCATGATTCCTCGAGCGGCTTTGCCATGAACGTGCCCCCGTAAGAAGAATCTACGTTGTTTTGGCTTTGCTCCTCAAGCCCGGTGTAGAAGGCCTGAACTAGCTGCCAAAGAGGAACCTCATGATGAGGGCAGTCACGAAGCAACTTCTGGAACCTCTCCCATGCCTCGTGGAAGGGCTCGTTCTCTTTCTGGGTGAACGACGTGATGCACCTTCTCATATAAGATAACTTGACGATGGGGAAGAACTTCTTGAGAAACTCATTCTTTACTTCATTCCATGTGACGAGTTATGCCTTCGTCACATACCACTCCTTGGCCTTCTCTTTGAGAGAGAAGGGAAAGAGTGTTCTTCTGATTGAGTCGTCGGTGGTGGCAGGAGTGCGGAAGGTAGAGCACATTTCAAGGAACGCGTCTATGTGGTGGTAGGGATTCTCGTTCTCCATTCCGTAGTATGTGGGGAGAAGTCCCAAGAGTGCCGGCGGGATGGAGAACTGCTGATCGGGCATTTGGTCAACCAGCGTGGCTATGGGGGAGTTGTAGTTCCCCGGCATGAAGTACTCATGAAGCGGGTGATGTGGCGGTGGAGGTGGAACATCCGGTGGTGGGTTGTTCTCAGCCATCTCGGCCTCTTGATGTAGGTTGTAGCGAGCTTGACGCCTTCTTCTCCCAATCTCGGGGTCGTAAACCACCAAGTCAGTGCAATTCGAACGCGTGCTACGCATGCACAGCTGTCACCTGCGCAAGTCACAAACAAACAACAAGGAGCCAAGTTAGCGAACCAATATTCAAGAGTAACACAAAGAATAAATAATAGCAATGGCGAGGGCAAAACTAAAGGCTAAGCTACACTATCTAACTAGGCCGAGCGCCTCTATCCCTGGCAGCGGCGCCAGAAAGCTTGATGCGTCCCCGCTAGTGGTGCTTTTACACCCCACGAGGTCAGAGAGTACGAGATGTGGGATCTTATGCTTTCAAAAATTTGTAAGACCTACACTAACTACCTACGTCTACTAAGACACTACGCCCACAAGCGCACAGGGTCGTGTCGTAGTATAGGTGAGGCGGCAAGTACAGGGTCGATCCACGGAGATAGAGGGGGCACTAGAATTAAATGATGTATTCTATGTTCCTTTTGCGTAGCTAGGGTTTTTAGGGTTTAAAGGTTGGTAGGTTGTTGATTAAGATAAGTGGGCAAGTAGGAAATGCAATATGAAACTAAGTTATCAAAAGGCTAAATTAGAAATCTAAGTCAACAAGCTATCTAAACAAGAGCAAGAACAAACTACACTAGACTAAGCAAGCAACTAGCAATTGAGAGCCTAAGTTAACCACTAATCAAGATCAAAGACCTAAATTAACACTTAGCTAGAAAAACTAGGCAATCAACTAAGTTAACTAAAGCAATTGAACTACACTAGCATTAACAAGCAAACAGAGCAATTAAGGTTTTAAGCAATTAGATGAAGGAGGTGGGCCGTTTGGGAATGTGACTGTGACATTAATTGGGGGATGTCACCATAACAAGCAATTAGCATATTTCATTCTAGAATACCAAACCAAACAACAAGGTGGGTGCTATGAGGATGTACCCTATGCTACTAGTTGGAGAACTAGGGCTAGGTGTGATTCTCATAGGACTTACCAAGTCTAGGTCTCTAGGATAAGTGGTATTAGTCAATTGAGGACCAAGGGTAAGGATGGGAGTAGAGATGAGGATATCTGACCTCATGCCACTAGCCACCTCAGCCTTTAGGAAATCCTAGGCAATTGCACTAATCACACTTATACTAGTCACTTAGAACTCACATTTGCATGTAGGAAGAAGGTGATTATGTAGGAAGATAGGGGGCTAGCTAGGGATCCGAATTAAGGACCTAGGAGCCAATCCTATGATAGCTACATAGAAACAAAAACATCCTAGAGGCAAATGTCTTCAAACATCACAAGGCAAGCAATTAATGTAATTAAACAACAATAACATGCACAAGTAATGGGAAATGAGATACAAGAAAAGGCAATCATCGTAGAAGTGAAATATATTCATTACAAATTATATTCCCCCAACATGGTATCAAAGTCACATTTTTGCCCCAAACAGCCCACCCAAGGGGGGCTTAGCTATACATGATCAAAACAGAAACAAAGGAGAAGGGAAAGAGAGTAGGAAATGCCATGGATGCTTGATGAAGCTTGATTTATTCACCTCCTTGCTGCCAGCCACGAGCCTCCTCCTCCAATGGTGCCCAAGAGCATGGAAATGGTGGAATGGATGGATAGAAACCTAGAGAAACTAGGTTTCTATGGTGGAAATGAGTGGAACGTGGGTGGAAATGGGATTAAATGCAAGGAAAGTAGGTGGATGGGAGTAATGGATGCAAGGGAGCAGCTGGGTAGCGGCTAGGGGGTGCTCTCTCTTGAGCCCTAGAAGCAACTAGTGCTTATATAGGAGCTAGGGCTAAGTGGGGGTATAATAGGAAGAACAATGCAAAGTTGTGTAGGGTAGGTGATCACCACGGTCATGGTGGGTGTGCCATGGTTGTGGCGAGGGTAGTGGGGAACGGCCATGGGGGGTGAAAATGGTCGTGGTGTGAAGGAAGTGGTGAGATGGTGGTGGCCACGGCCGTTGTGGAGTGCCACGGTCGTGGTGGGTAACATGCACCACGGCCGTGTTGGGTAACACGATCGTTTTGGAGGGGGAGGAGCTGACCGTGGGGAGGGGCCATGGGCGTCTTGATCATCTTCGGCCACGGTCGTGGTGACTTGGCCACGGTCGTGGCGTTCCGGGCAAAAACCCAGTTGGCAACTGATTTCTTCATCAATAAACGCACGACCGTGGGAGGAGCCCACGACCGTTTTCACTTCTCGGGGCCACGACCATGCTGATGGCCAAGGTCGTGGTGTCTTCACTGGCCATGGTCGTGGCTGGGAGGCCATGACCGTGGGATTCTGTGGAATTTCCCTGTTGCAACCTGTTGGAACTTGGCAATAAACGCACGACCGTGGCATTGTGGCCACGGCCGTGGTGAGGTTGGCCTCACTCAATCACACTTCAATCTTCGTCATTTTTGGATGTCTTTGCTTGGGGATGATTCTTGGTCACTGGAGGTAGGTTGAGGGAGACTTTGGGGCCTTCTTTGGGTCCCTCCTTCTCTGTCTTCCATCTAAGCATGGTCCAAATACCTGAAAAATAGTGCAAAGAACATCCATAAGCATATTTGCAATGATAATCATATTGGGGAGAAAGACTTGTAATTTAACATGTTTAGATGCAACTTAGGTACAAAATGGCACAGGATGGAGCCCTAAAATAGGGATGCATCAACCATCAAGCAAGTTCTTACACTAAAGATGGTTCTACAGCACATGGCACTACATGATTAGAGTTGCAATTGATTAGTCATGCCAATTGGGTGAATTAAGGCTGTGTCAAACAATTGGACATACAAACTGTAATTCACTTCTAGCAAGCATTTAAATATCACAACTTTGAAAAGATATAAAACATGTGAAACATAATTTCTCATCTCATCATCACATGGTACTATTCACTTGCCATTCATGAGACCACACTAGTCATAATACTATCACAAGATATAAATCTTTTTCACAATATCATAGGGTATCAACACAAGAGTATTACTCCTCATTTAGGGCTCAACCACGCCCAAAGGTCATTAAGACCATCATATTATTCCCAGCAAGATCATCATTATCTTTGCATGCCTTATAACAAGGCTCAACAACATCACTTATATATAATACACTGTATCAACACAATATTTTATTAATGAGCTAGGAGATATTCATAAACAATAATAGCAGGGTTATATTAATGTTAAGAACATTCCTTTATTACATCAACATGCAAGGAATCTAGATATGATTAACCCTCATCATATTCATAATGCACATGTTTATCATAAGAAAGTATCAACCATTCGGCTATGATAACCACCAATTAACATATTAAGGTTATGATCATATTAAGAAGGTTATTCCACCCTCATTCCATCACATAAGAATTTTAACATGAATACTCATCTTTATCTATTTGTATTACAGTTAGGTTTAAAATGATAAATTATATCAATGTTACTGATCAACACTTATACCCAAACCCTAACTCACGACATCCCCATTGGATTATGGATGCATACGGTGAAGCATCACCATCAGATTCAATACTATTCTCAAGTATGAACCCATAGATAAATTAAGGTGTAACCATCGGGTTATAGCATACTAGGGTTTAAACAATAGTAACAGAGTATTCCATGATTGTATAAGTCATTCAAGGACTATTCATACCCAATTACCATCATTTAGTTATATTAAAGCTAGGTATAACAGGCTATACCTCATTAGGGTTACATATCCACACAATATGGTTATCATCCATTATATTCATATAAGTGAATAGGTAAGACTACCTTGTTAAGGGTAACCCTCCATTTGTTCCATCATCATTCAACCCATATCACCATAGCACAATGTCACCCAGACCATTGGATGTTTAAAAGGTAAGACCATTGGTTGTTTACATAAGTAAACACCTTGGATAAACCACATATGAAGTCATTGATTTTTAGTCTATAAAGAGTCACCATTTAACCCTAGACATCCCTTTATTAACAACACAAAAAGTTCCATTGAGAGTAGGGTAAAACCCACAATCGACTGTTCATTTAAAACCAGCCATCCATTGTCAGCAAGTAAGCTCCTTAAGTTGATCATATAAAGGAAACCATGTAAATCAAATTATTAGGGCCAACATATTACATTAGCCATAATTCCACTTTATTGGAGGAATAAACATTAGATATTGACCATTGAGTCAAGTTCATATGTTAAAACCATCAATTACAGTATAGGCCCGACCATTGCATCAAGTGACCCAAGAAACCATTGGTCTAAGGCTTAATTGATGCTAAAACTATATGATTAACTCACCATAGGTTTTAGAGAACTGATCCACCGTCATTAGTGACCATTAAGTCACCATAGGTTGTTAGATCAACACTATATTCATTAATTAGTATCAAATATTAAGCTAATGTCATCATTGATTGATAACATCAGTAGGGTACTTAATGGTTGATCATTAAACTTCTAATTGATCCAAAACCTGACCTAAGGGGATGACCATAGGTTGTCACAATCATCTGACACCTTTGACATCGACCATCAGTTGTCATGAAGACAACACCATAGGGTTGTTGTAATGGTACCATCAACGGGTCATGGGTTTATAGAAGAAATCAGCTTTAAACCCTAAAATTGACCATTGGTTGATAGGTGCTTAGCATCATAGGTTGTCAAACCAACCTGATACAAGTCATATTATACCTTAGGAATAACATACACATGATCACATGTTCATCTATAACTGAAATCATAACAGGGAACATTATAAAAATTGAAATCCAAGTCAAGCATAGCTTTTCAGTGCATGAATCATCATTTTCAAGCAAGAACATGAGCTAGCAAGTTTATGATACGCAATAAACGTTGAGAAAGTTATAAAACTTGAATATAATGAGAAGATGAAACCCCAAATAGAATAAAAATCGAGCAGGTAGGGTAGAAAATCCAATCATAAGCTATGAACTCGTCCATCTAGCACCTTTCTTCATCAAATGAGCAAACCCTAAGCATAAGGAGCAAGAAAGGTAGGGTTTTAGAGCTTTAGAGAAATTTCTACCATGGAACAACAAGGTTACGACCTAGAGAAAGGTAGGAAGAAGGATAATAAAGAAATAAACTGAGGAAAGAAGGGGATTGTTACTCTTTTAGATCAATATCAATAGAAGGAAGCTTTTTAAACCCTCAAAGGAAGTCAATTGCAACCCTAGATTCTTTTTCCAAGAAGGTCCCCTATTTCTTTTTCCTTGGATAGGAAATTCGCAGAAGCCCAGAGGGAGGATGAGGTTTGTATAAGGAGGGAAGTAGTGGAGAGTAAATGGCTTGTTTTGGTGCTTAGAGATAAGTATATGAATCTTTAAGATAAAGAAAAAGAAAAAGTTGAAGTTGTAGTATCTTTCCAACTGTCCATAGCCTTAAACCATTAAGAATATAAAAGCACACACAAGAAGCTCACCCACCATCCATAGATAAATTTGCATCCCTTGTTTCTTGAATTTCCAAGCAAAACAAATAACTCACTAGTTGATAGCTACTAAAGGTAGCTCATCCATGAAGGGGTAAACCCTATAATACCCTTGGAGAAAATACCTTCAAAACAAGGATTAAATAGGTTCCCCATGGCTCAAAAAAATCAAGAATGATGAGATAATATCCAAGGAACATAATGCAAGTGATAAATTTCAAAAAAAACCTCTCAATTGGGTAAATTGCAGCAAAGTCCAAAATATGCATAAAATTGCATAACTTGTTCAAACAGTGTCCAAATTGGACCAAATTTGAAACTTAAGCTTTTATTGTGATTTCAAAGCATATCATAAGGTTATATTAGAGTTTTAAGAATTAAATATGATAATTAAGCTTATTCAACTCATTAAGCAAGTTTAGGGGTCTTACACTTATTCTACAATATAAGGATATCTATTAATGTTGCTGCAAATGGTGCTTTCATGAGCAAATCATGCATGGACACTTATTTCATGATTAAAGTCAAGACCCTTAATCATTTCCAATGGAGTCATGACTGAGTAGCCAACCTTCTTCTTCAAGCTATACTTTTAGAATGCAAGCCCCTGAAGTAATTTGTGATGCATGTGGAGTAGCAAGACACACTTCTTCATGTTTTGCCACACCATCACAATTTGAAGAGATATCGGGGCTCAATGACAATGTAAGCTGCAATTTCATCTAGCAACAACAACATTTGTAGCTCAAGATGAGTTTGTGTCCATGCTTGAGACCTTTGTCTCAACTCAAATTTAGAAAAATGATGCACTTCACAAACAAAGGGAGCTACTGAAGGATGCTATTTCACAACTTTCTTATAAGGTGGATGGAATTGCCACTCGTACTAGGATGTTGGAGAATCAAATTTCTCAACAAGATCTTTCCAATCAAAAAGCACCCTCTGGTTCCTTGCCTAATAAATCGCAAATAGATCCGAGGGAGACATTCATGTCAGTTACTTTGAAAAGTGGAACTGCTATAGGAGAATCTTCTTCACTGTCAAATACAATATCATATGAAGTTGTTTAATCCAACATAGGTAATGATGTTGAAGCTCAAAGGAAGAAATATGCATATTCTCTAAAATATGATTTTTCAAACAAGCCAAGTGTCCCCTTGCAACACATCTTTGATACAAGGCTTGGTAATGAGAACATTCTCTTTGAATCCAATTTTGGTTATTTTGAAGAAGTGAAAGAAGGGAAAAACAACACATATGCCCAAACGTCTATTCGTATTGCAAATCATAATCATATATCTTTGTCCCAAATTAACAATGCATTAACAAAGAGGAACAAATCTACGGTGCAACAAATTCTAGACTCAAATCAAAGCAATAGACCTCCCTCTTGATCATTCACCATGATAGGTATCCGGTTTCAATCCTCTTAAGTTTGTTATATGCAGTGAGGCCACTGCTGATTTCAAGCTTAGGGGGGAGAAATCGGCCGGTAATGTAGTGTAGTTTTATTTCCCTTTTATCATCATTTTCTTAGTTGTT
Source organism: Alisma plantago-aquatica (assembly GCA_963693085.1). Lineage (NCBI taxonomy): Eukaryota > Viridiplantae > Streptophyta > Magnoliopsida > Alismatales > Alismataceae > Alisma > Alisma plantago-aquatica. The sequence continues at coordinate 532,091,870 of OY856412.1, read as the reverse complement.
GTTTTCAGTTCTTCTCTTCTTGTAGAAAATCCAGTATGATATGAGACCTATATTTTGTATGTGGAGTGAACTCCTATGCTTAACTGATTGTCCTCTTTTAGTTAGAAATATCATATGCATAAATTATAAAAGGCATACTTAACTCTGGTTTACACTTCTAGCCTGAACATTCCTATTTCACATCCTTGATTGCTTAAAACATGTAATGGTTTTAGTTTTTGTGAGTAAATCAACTTTACAACATCATATAGAATACCAGATGTCCTTTCCAAGCTTTTAGTGCATTGTCAACCACTCTTTCAGTGAAAAAATTCAAAACAAATGAATAAAATCTAACTAATGTTGCAATTTAGTTGACTCTTCTATGTTGTGGAAAAAATTTAAGATTTGTTTTGGATTTTTTCACCCTCATACCCCATAAAAGATGGCTAAACCACCCACTTATCATGCTAGTTTAGTGTAAGTCTGATATGGCCATGATGGTTAGGTGGTATGTCTTAAAAGAGGGTAAAATACCCCAACTGACACTCCACTTGTACATAATCCTACATTAGCAGCCGAGTGTTGGAACTCGTAATCCATTGTCATATCAATTTTGGGAAAGGAGAGTACAAATAAAATGGTTAATTTTAACTAATATTTCATCATTTGTATCCTTAATAGTTGAGAGTTTGAGTTGCACATCCACTAGTTGTTTGGCTTGGTCATTCAAATTTTACTTAGTGTTGTTTAATTGATTGATTCATTTGATTGTGATCACCCCTACTGAACTAAAATTCACTTTCTTGGGTGTTTAAGTTGAATTGATGGATATGGGTATATACTTGTTCATCATGGTTGGTTTGGTCTTATACACATCTTTCATTTCATTTGATCTATGTATGAACTTGACAATTTCTTCATTTATGTTTCTATGCTCTTTTTGCTTGAGGAAAAAAAATAGTTCAAGCTTAGGGGGATTTAATGTGCACATATTATATCTACTTTTTACATGCTTTCGCACACAAATTCAATCTATTTTTCACTTCATTTAGTCTTTAATCATACTTAATTTGCCACCTTTTAGATGTTTTACTTATTGCATGATTTTGATCACATGTACGTAATCTTGATGAGGGAATTGTGATAATCCAACCCAAATTTGACCTTTGTTGAATTCCTGAAGAGTTTGCACACTTGGAAGAGTTAATCTTGAAGAAATTGAAGAAGACATGGTGTATGCTATTTTGTACATGGTGTGTAAGTTTATAGAGACTCTTGTCCCCAACTACAGAGAAGAAGACATGAGGTGTTGCTTATAGAACACATTGTGTCTGCACGTTTAGAGCCCCATTTCAAAAGTTCTGGAAACTTACAAAGCATGTGTTTGTTTAGACACATTGTACTTTTCATAGACAATAGTTTCATATGATAGTTACACTGTGAGACATGACATGTCTTCCAAAAGATACGACATGTCTTTATCAGTTTCTACATAATTTGAAAAGAACAACCCCTCATTTTAAAGATAAGACCAGCCATATGGGGTGGTTATCACTCATCATTTGGGACACTTGATGATCAAAGAAAGTTGCACAGTAAGAGAGAGGCAATTTGGGAGAAGAAGGAGAGGTTTCTTGGGGAAACAACCTCCATTCTTCACTATTTTCTTCTCCTTTTCGTCTCCAAAGGTGCAACATAGCTTCTATACTTCAGCAAAGCTTCTCGGGAAGGAAGAAAGTCCAAGTTGGAGGAGCTGTAAGGGTGGAACTTCATCCTCAAACCGGATTTTTACTCTCTCCACTTCACACTTTGGTTTCCCTTAGCTTTTCTTCTTTCTAATAATGGAAAATCTCAGAAAATTGTGACATGTGCTTGTGTTTCTTCATGATGTGCAAGTAGAAATCTCCTTGTTGGGCATGGGAGAGTAGCTCCCATGCTATTACTCTTGTGAACTCATAATTTATATATAATGTTAGTTAATTTGCTTCTCCAAGAGCTTCTATGGTGTTTAATTTCTTGTATGCTTGACTGGCCATCAAATGTGCATCCTTTATGCTTCTTTATACGATTTGGGAGGATGTATGAGTGGCAAGGGAATGTTGAGTATCTAAGGTTACGTTCAACTCTAAACGTAGACACCAGATTGTTATGTGAAGTTGATAACCATCTCATGTCACCGGGAGGTGCATTATGATGGCGACATTCCTTGCAAGTTAATCATCATGCTTAATTTCGCATTTGCACATGATGTAATGGTATTTAAGTGAAGTCCTATGTTTAAGATCTCCTAAATCTGATCTATATCCTTAAATTTAGTTCTTACTCTTTCTAGTTAGCTAATATTAATCAAAACTCAACCATTGTAATCCAACTTAGATTGTTGAAAGTTAGTAATTTTGTGCCTAGCTAGCCTAGCTCCTTGTGGTTCGACCTCGACTACAATTGATACTGTATACTTGCGAGTGATTGAAAAGTTAAGAATTTTATACAAAACTCGCTGGCCTTTGACAATCAACATGAATACATATCAGTAAGAACATACTGCACAACTATCTACCATCACAACAGCCATGTCATTTGGAATTAGTTTGTTCACATCAACATTGTTGGACATTTCTTCTTCTATACAAGTACCACTATTGACACTTGCTAATCTCATAGTGGTAATATCTCTATACAAGTACCATTTTGTATAACCTTGTATAACCCCGTTGCACAAGACACAAATTTTTATTTCCTCAATACAATTGAATTTGAAGTTGTTATCGTGATTCATACAGAAGAAATAGAACCTATCTCCAAATTGTCTCCTATGTTCCTCTGTATATCTTATAAACTAATTAAACAACTTGTAAACTCTCAACTATAGTGATTCAAAATGGACATCCAATGTCAGTCCATTCTATAATCACATGATAGGAAACTTAGTGAATCAAGCTGGTGTTAGCTAAGTCAATTTTAGAATAAAATATATTTGAATTGATACCAAATAATTCTTAGTTTTTATCATAGTATTTAGTATTTACTTTGGTGAATGTGTATCACCTATCCAAATCTTGAACACTTAATCTTACTAGTTCGTGTATCAATGTGTATTCAATTTTCAAGAATATACAGTAGCATTTTTTTGTAGTTTTCCAAGTACACCAATGCAGATGAGCAAATACCCACCTACACATGTACTCAAAGAATAAATGGGTAAATGGTGTCGAAATATCTTGAAAACCAAACTGACATTATAGAGTCATATCTGAAGTAAGATCAAGTGTTCAAGAATACTTCCAAATCATGGGATATCTAAGATTTACTCTTAATGAATAAATGAAGGATAGATTCTAGACCAGCATGATATATGTATAGTTAGATGTGTGCCCCCAAATCTTAAATTTATAAACTCAAACATTGCCTCCGTAAGTATACATGTGTGTAGTTTTATTGAGGTCATCTAAGGTCACAATATTGTTAGGCGTAAGAGTGATGAACTTCAACGATCTATATCTTTCTATCATGAGAAGTTTTTTTACGTTAACCTAACAATTAAAAGGAAATGAACTAAAACAAAAATCACTTATATTAAGAATTAAATTGGATTACGAATTCTTGAGGATAGAGTTTCACTGTCATATCATGCCATGAAATAACAACAAATTCACAAGTAGTAAAATTATAAAGGGAGGTTCAAGTTCTACACCCCTCTCAACAATATAGAATACCTTTATATAGTATGACCACACGTATACTCGAAATAGAACCACCAAAAACCTAAGAATCCCCTTTACTTCCAAGTTGCTCCCTTGGCAAAGAAATGGAGGTACATAACACATCTCCTTAATTCAATGTGCAATTTCCCAATACACACAAGAAGCATAAGACATACATACAAGATAGCCAATCAAACATATCTGAGAAATAAACAATGATGTATCCATAGAACAATGACTAAACCAGCATTAAGAAAGAAAATTCATTATTCAGCAAAGTATGGACTAGGAGTTACTCCCCCATGCCTAAGAAAATGAGATCTACTCATCCATTTACATAGAAAGTAGATATAAATAGAAGAAAATAATTCTAGACATCATAAAAGAATAAAGTAAACTAGGATGTCATTGGAGAAGTAGGAAAGAGTCAGAAATACCTAATAAGGAGTCAAAACTCCATACTTACTACTGGAAACTCTCTAGAAAGCTTCACTTCAGAGTGGAGGAAGAAAACAATGGATATCCCTACTGCAATTGCTGGAGAATAAGGAAGAAGAAGAAGTTTCTCTCCTGAGAAAACACCTTTTTTCCCTTAGAACACCTCCAACTCCACTTGACCGTGCCTTAATTGAGTCCCTCTACAAAATGTCCAATATAGTCCATGAGAACTATCCCAAGAAGGACTCGTGTCGTATATAGAAGAGTAGGTTTGTTACATTCATGTTTAAGTGCAATATGTAGGTGAAACAACGTGTTGGATGGCCAACATGACATGTTAGTTGTGATTGTTGAAGTCAAAATGCCTTGATCGATGAAGACATGTCATGTTGGTTGGCCAACACGAAGTGTTGCTTCAAGTCAGGGAACTCTAGAAAATTCTGGAGTGAAGAAACACAGTGTGTTGAAATCTCAACACAGTCTGTTGCTTGATGTCAAGGAATTTTGGATCCAAGTTTTGCACTAAAACACGATGTCTTGAAATCTCAAAATGTCCTATTGACTTTGAATACGATGTGTCGATATCTGGACATGGTGTGTCATTGACAGACTCAACAACATAAATATTTTGAATGTTTAGATGATTTGGGAATGAGTTGATGGATGATATGATGGTTGTTTACTCCCCATTTTAATGCCAAAGTGTTGTACCTACAATCAAGGCCAAAGAACAAGTAAATATAAAACACAATTGAAAATATAGTGTCATTAGGAGTTATTTTTGGGTGAAATTGATTTGGAAATGCAACTAAAAGTGGACCAGAAGATGATATAAAATATGCGCATCAAATCCCCTAAGCTTAAACCATTGTTTATCCCTCAACCAAAAAGAAACATAAATACATAGATGAAGAAATATCATGGAACATACATCTATCTAATGACATGGAAGAATTTAATCATAGCATGTTAATCATTATCAAGATATTGCAACTTGGTATGAATTTATATTAATGACTCAAAATTGAGAGTTAAGTTCAAAATGGTGGTCAATTTGCTTTGAAAAAATCAACAAGATAGAAATGAATAGAGTTATGATGACACGCCAAAAATGTAGTGAATATGCGACCAACCCTTATGATTATAGGGATGAACAAAATTGAAATTCTTACTTGACATCAACAAATCTACAATGAATCCTACATAAGCATTAAAATTTCAAAATTAAGATCTTTGGGTATGACACTCTATTGCTAAAGTAGGCTTACACGTATGTGGAGTTCCATTTTGCAACCCTCTTCCTAACGTAATTCCCTACCTTCATTGGGTTGGGAGACTATGTGGGTGAATTAGCCATCTTTTATAGGGATGTAGAAAAGTTTTTATTTTGAGAAAACAAATACCCCTTTTAAATAGATTTGGTTCTTGCTTTGGAACCTCGTATTCTAAGGATAGTAAAATTTTCAAAGTGTAAAAGGGTCATGCATATAGGTGATTCAAAACTAGGGATTCTTTTATTTGTAAAAGTTTTCATCATAGTAGTGGTACAAAATGTATTAAAGATTTGGGAAAATCATCAAAAATGCTACACAAGTTGTAAAGTTGATTAATCCAAATCATTTGAACCATTACATGTATTGAGCTGAGAGTGAGAAACATGAAGAACATGCTAGAGCAAAAATATCATGGAAAAATGAGTGATTGGTCAATTGTATTATTAAATTATTGGATGTCCACACTAGGGTTCTCAACTATTATCTCATTGATTACAATGGTTTAGCTAAAAGGAATTCAATTTCAACCCAACAAAAAACAAATCAACATGGTCATGCATAGATTTTCATCAATGTATAAAAGGAAAATAGAAATGGAAAAGAAAAAATAAATAGAAAACTACAGCTACCGCCTGGTTTCTCTCTTAGCTTGAAATTTTTAATGTCCTTACTATAAAAGTCAAATTCAAAGAGTATTGCAATCGGGTACCTATCATGGTAGAGATATTAAAGTGGAGGGCATGCACTCTAATTTGAGGCTACAAATTTTTGTTCTAAGGATCTATGCCTCTTTGTTTATATATACATATATATATATATATAAATATAATTTGGGACAAATATCTATGCTTATGATTTGCAATAGGAATAGTCTTTTGAACATAGATGTTGTTTGTCCCTTCATCCTCTTCTTCAGAATAATTAAAATCGAATTTAGAGAGAATTTTGTGACAACCCATCACACAAAGCGAGATTTCTCAAAACCTAAACACGATCCACCACTAATAAAACTCATCACAAAAAATAGGGTTAATTAAAACTGATTATATTTTCATAAACTTACTCAATAACATTTTCATGAAAGCCCAAAATATCAGATTATTTCATAAATCAAATCAAAAATCTCTTACAAAGGTTTTGTGTCTTCATCCATAACATATACACAAGACATAGTATCCACATGTACAACATCAAAATACTAAAAAAGCTTGAGTCATTAAAATACTATATTCAAAACATTCCCTCGCAGATCTGAGAGAAAAGGGATGACTCTAGGACGTACTAGACATCTAAACAACTATCTATCTATGATCCATCACATCAGCTCCTTCTCATCGCCACATGTTCACTACTGCTACTGATGATCACCTTAGAAGATTGTGGTGACCCACGGGTGAGACCCATGTCCCAGTAAGAAATATAACTCACAACAACACACATTGATTACAACATGTTATGTTATTAAACGTGTTAAGTAGATTAAGTAGGTTAAGCATTTAGACAGATAAATCAACATAATAGTACTATTAATCATAATGGCTTGTTAAGACTACTTCTACTCAAAGTCTTAGAATTTATCATTATTCTTGATCACCACATGTAGATATTACTATGATCATCTCGATAAAAATATGAGTATATTTGAATAATAGGAGCAGATCTAACAATATAGCATGACTACAATCATAAGCATATCTAACAATATACCACATCTAACAACATAGGCATATCCAATAGGATAATAAAAGCTAACAAGAAAAGCATGTATAATAGTGTAAGGAATATCTAATAGCATAGCACTGTTGACAACATAACCATATCTAATAATATAAGCATTTGTTACAATATAAGCATCACTAAAAATATAAGCATTTCTAACAATATAAGCATTTCTAATCAATATAACATGTAAGAATACCTACTTCATAATTAGATGTAACAACTTAAGCATGACTATTGGCATGATCATGATTAGTAGTATGGGCATAGCTAACTACATAGGCCTCACTAACATCATAAGAAATTCTAATAACATAAGCATAGACAAAAGTATAAGCATGTTTACAATATAAGTGTCATTGTCTTTCTTAATGCACTACACATCATCTATATGTGATAAGAGAAACAAGGGTTATCATCCAATGTGAAGCGTTGTATATAATCCTAATCAGATATGCTACACGGATGATTACGTATTTTATTAATGCCTAAGGATTTGAGTCGTACCACCTAAATCCAACTGACCACTGCAAAGTCAAAATCAGTGCCATACAAGGTCAATGGAAGAGCTAGAATCCACTATCTCTCCAGTACACGAGAACACCATAGTTACATAACATATGAGTCATGTGCAAATAGTGACATATAGTCAAGTTGAAAATTGTAGCCCACCTTGGTATAGGTCACAGAGCTAGAAGGATCGACTCATGCATGGCCGTCCTAAACTGTAGGCAATATAAATGAATAGGCTCACCCATGGTTGTTTTGCAATTGCTCTACTATCATCACATATCACATGTATCACAAATCTCGAGACATGATATGTGACTCACACATGGCCACAATCACCCTCAATTGCTTGATATTAGGGTACCAAGCTGTCCCCGCATAATCAACAATATATGCTTTGAGTTTCTCGTAGGAGTTACTCATTTCATCATCCAGCAATAAATCTGACACTGGAATGGATTTATGGCCAGGAAACTACATGATTAAGATTTCACTTGATTAGTTAAGTGGATTGAGTGAATTAAGGATGAATCAAACAAGTGGACATACAAATCCTATTCATTTCTAGCAAAAATTTGATATGTAACAACTCCAATAAATATAAATTGTATTAGACATATTCCTTATTACAACACCACATTATACTATTTCATTGCCATTCATGATTTTACTCGTCATCATACCAACACGGGATATAAAAACCTTATCACATTATCCCAGTGTACCAACCCTTATCACATCATGAAGAGAATGGCACCTTCATTAGGGTTCAATCATGCCCAAAGATCATTAAGACCATCACATTATCTCTTGCAAGTTACCTTTCCATGCCTCATCAAGACACAACTACCGTCACATACATGTAATATATAATGTTTGGCTTAACATTGCACACAATAGCAAATTAGAGTTACAACAGTGTTGGGAGAGAAAATTCTCCATCATTACAATAAATGCACAAGGAAACTAAGAAACATCTTTGTGTTCTTGAATTAGTATTAAGGTTCAAAAACTTTACCAACATAGGGTTTCCACAACCGCAATTGTATGTAATCCATAGTTCTTATTATTTCCAAGTAATCTTAGAAACAAGAAAAGTCCTTTATTATCACAATATGAAAGGGAACTAGGTATAATTATCCACCATCATTTTATTATACTAGGATTAGAGTTAACAACGCAAGCTAGCTTAACATTGTGAATCAACACTTTACAACAATCGTAGGTTTATATTCATTTTAAGGCAAGGGTAAGATTAACAACTCATGGGGCTCAAAGACATTAATCCTAGCTCATCAAATCCCCCAACATTAGGTGCAATAAACACAACCTATAGAATCATAGACCACACATAAAACCATTGGATTCAAGGCAAGTAAAACCATTGCATCGTGTATATGAATCACCACAATTGAACCACCATTGCATAAAACATAACCATCAGATTTAGAGCATCAAACCCAAATCTTTCAAGTATAAATCCTCACCCAAGGCCTTCACATGTTAGATATGTACAACCATCAAATGCAAAACATGTAAAACCTTGAGACATTAATCTAGGAAAACCATCTAGTTATGACTTAGAAAAAACATACATCACAATCTGGTGTAAATCCTAAACTGGACCATTGGTTTTGTGAGCAAGGAAATCCATCAAATTAGATATTAGTGAAACCATCCTTTATCTTAGCCAAGCAAACTGTCGATTAAGCAACTAAGTGAAACCATCAATCTAAATTGATGAGAAAATAGTCCATGACCTCTTAGGATGACAATGAGTTTTGAACCTCAAGAGTACCATTGATCTAACACGTGGAGAAATCAGCAAATCAACAATTAGAAAAGCCATCGATTGTGAATCTAGTGACACCGTCAAAATAGCCATTGCGAGAGCATCAAAACCATTAGTTGCGAGAGGAAACAAAGCCATCACTTTTAAGCAAAAAAGAAGATCTAAAACAGCAATGAAGTAACCTTCATCGGTTGGCATAAGAATCCAACGATCAAGCTATGGAAACAAGAGAAAATCAGCTCAAAGCATTTAGAGAAAAACCATCGTTTGAGAAATAAACAAGACCATTGACTTAAACCACTTGGGATAGCATCATGAAATTCGTTTCTCAAACATAACAGAGTCCAAAACAGAAGATAAATTCAGACCATTAATTGGCACAAAATGGGTTGAACCATGCAACATCAAAACCAACTATCGAATTGAAATACAAGGAGGAAAAATATGCTCAAAACGCTAGGAAAACCAATGTTCATGGGGCTTAAGTTAACAATTGATTATTCAATGATGAAGTCCATATAACCATCATTTCTTGAGTTCACTAAAGTCATAAAAATAGTAGCTGAAGTACCAAAATCATTCCTTCCTATAGGGCAACCCATTAGATACCCAACAAGTAGAAAAACATTTTCAAAGCATCAAATAAATCATAGCTAGTTTCAACCATTCAAACACCACAGATTATTATGATTAAGGAATCCATCAACCAACTAGAGCTAAGAATATTATGACCATGGGTTCTTATGCATCTAATAAGGTCATCAAAATAGTAGCAATTAACCACCATAGTTCTACACAAAAGACTAGTCATCGAATCATGAAGCAAGGTAGAAATCAGCTCAATTAGGTCAAGGACAACCATCAATTCCCACCATAACAACTCCATAAATTTGTGTACTAGCAAGGTATGAAGCTCATATCCCAACACAAAGAACGTGCACAAGATTAAGGAGAGAAACCAGAGAGTTATCTACTCAAAAATCATCACATATATACACAACTTAGCTAAGGATTTGAAATTGCTACTCATTACTAGGTTTTAGAGGAAGATTTAGCATGACAAGTTAAATGGTAAGCAATAAACATGGAGCAAGTTAAATAACTTGCCTCTAGAATGAAGTTACAACTCCAAATAGAAAGAAAATTGATAAAGAAGGAAGAAAATTCTAGCTTCAAGCTTCTCCATTCGTCCAAACTAGTTCCATCTCCAAGAATGAGAAGCCCTAGATCAAAGGAGCACAAGAAGAAGAGTGTCTTTCATGTTTCTGGCACAAACTCAACCATGGGGACCAGTGATCTGGAAACAAAGAAGATAAATTAGGGTAGGATCAGTAAGGAAATGAACATAAGAGAGAATAGCTTACTTTCTTGGGTCAAGAACAACTAAGGAAGCTTAGAAATCTTAAAAGAAGACTAAATTTGAATCACGTGATCATATGCAAGTAGATTGCCCCAAACTCCTCCTAGCTTGAGCTTATTTTCCCTCCTCAAGAGATAGGGATGATCTCCAGAAGTAGGGGAAGAAGAGATAACGTGCTAGGAGTGTAAGAAATCATTTTTCAAGCAAGGAGGGAAGTATAAAAGCTAAAAGAGAGAGAGAAGGAAGAGGTAAGGTGTCTAGCCAATATTGTCAAGTGTCCATGGTCAGGACCATCACTTGCATGCAGTATAGAATCCCATAGATAGTGGGAATCAAGAGGTCCACTGAAACTTGGCTCCCAAAATAGTTGTTGGCCCCACTCACAAAGAATCTAATCCAAATATATCATTCAAGGTAGCCCATCTATGAGAGGAAAATCCTAAGTAGATGTCATGCACAAAACCAAGGTGAAAATAGGTACTCCATGGTACAACTAACTCCAACATGATATAAAAACATGTCAGGCACAACAAGTACGTGACAAATTGCAAGAAAAACAAATGTGGGTAAATTACATAAAAGTCTGAAACATGCACAAAATTGCATAACTTGCTCAAACAATGTCCAAACTGGACCAAACTTGAAACATAGCTTAATAAACTGATATCAAAGCATACAATAAAGTTTAAGTAATCATATTAAGCATCCAATTAGGTAAATTAAGAATCATTAGGGTTTAGGCTAGGTTAGGGGCCTTACACCATAAATCCCTAACATGGATTTCACCCCCAAAATCTGAAGCAAACAAGGATGGTTACTTCCCATGTGTCTCACCATATAACTACCCCAAGGTTCTTACAACTCATGGTGATGTCACAATATATCCACTAAAGCTATGACCTTCCTCCTCAACCTATGGGTTGTAGGTGCACCACACTTCCGTTGTGCCACTCTGATGTAATGCCATGTGTCATGATGTCGCCTACCTATACACCTTGTCCCACTGTCGTTAGCTATATTATCATAGAATCATTCTTCATTATTGAAAAGTCATTGGAGCACCTCAAGATATAACTCTCTCTAGGGGTAAGAAACATTAGGAACTCATATGAAAAAGTCTCCAACTCATGTACCACTAATGTATCCTGGATACTAGGACTCATAACCTTGGTATCCGCTACATGTGTCAAGAAAACATCACATCCTTGTCTTATCATCTTCTCTACCATCACAACCAACACCCAACATGTTGGAAGGATCTTCCTAACTTCTTGGAAAACTCAAAGGGTGTCCCTCTCATAAACATCATGATCCTAGAACTATAGTCCAGAACAACCACATGTTACACCTACATATCCATCCCTAGGATTACATCAAATCCTCTCATACCAAGTGGAATGAGATCCACTTGAATGCAACATCTAGTGAAGAAATATCACAAGGGGAAAGGTATACCTCTCACAGCACAACGATCCATCCCAAGAGTTTGTAACAAAGGGTTTATTCATCTTACTGTTAGAAAATAATACAATTTTTTATGTTTTATTCACTTTTTCACTTGGATTCCTTGCCGACTGCATAGGAACTATCACAATTATCATACCTCATTACTCTTTCATGTTAGTCTTTTATTATATTCATGTGTATCTTCTCATTTATCATGCTTCTTATTCACTCTTTTAGGGGTTCATTCATCACATTCCTCATTCTTATACATTTAATAGGGATCATTCTCTTTAATTTCTTTTATGTATCATGATAATTTTACATTAGAATCTTTTACACATAGTGGTGGGTCTTAGATTAACTCAGGATCCTCTTTGTTCATACATCTTTATCCACGTTTATTATCTCATATCACGATTATCATCGGATTTCTCGCATTCTTATATGAATTTTACATCTCAAATTAATACACTAACAAATATTTATATTTCTTTTATTCCATTATTTTCTAGAATCATAGTTTTAGAAACTCCTTCTTAGCTTATTCTCATTCATATTAAAGATTCAAGTTGTCATATCTCTTTCGTTAATCATCAAACTTTCCATATTTTAATGAGTTATGATATCTTCACCATGATTTCTTAATTATTATGCTCTTTAATTTGTTTCCAACTGACTACTTGATTAGGGTAATCTTAAAGATAAGAATCAAAGAGTTCCACACTTACCTTTCCTTTAGTATATGAATACCTGGCCAGGGCATCCAAGTACTAAATTCAGGAATAATACATTTTGTTCATGCCATTTTTATTACTTAGTTATCATCCTAATCCTAAGTCCTAGTGTCCCTATAGACTTAGTGAATATATAGCTCTGATACCACCAAATGTGACAACCCATCACACAAAGTGAGATCACTCAAAACCTAAATACTATCCTCCACTAATAAAATACATCACTAAAAGGGTTAATTAAAACCGATTAAATTTTCACAAACTTACTCAACAACAGTTGCATGAAAGCCCAACATCTCAGATTATTTCATAAATCATACCAAAAATATCTTAAAAAGGTTTTGTGTCTTCCACAACAACATTTACATAAGAGATAGAATCAACATGTAAAACATCAGAATACTAAGAAAGCTAGAGTCAACAAAACACTATATTAAAAGCATTCTCGCCCAGACCTGAGAGTACATGGATGAATCTAGGATGTACTAGACATCTAAACAACTATCCCTCTATGATCCATCACATCAACTCCTTCTCACTGCCACAGGTTTGCTACCGCCACTAACGATCACCTAAAAAGATTGTGGTGACCCACGGGTGAGACTCATGTCCCAGCAAGAAATATAACTCACAACAACACTTATTATTAACAACATGTTTTGTTATTAAACATGTTAAGTAGATTAAGAAGATTAAACATTTAGATAGAAAAATCAACATAACAAAACTATTAATATAATGTCTTGTTAAGAGTACTTATACTCAGAGTTTTAGAAGCTAGCATTATTCTCGATCACCAGATGTAGCTATACTATGAGTATGTCGATAATAGTATGAACATATTTGAATAATAGGAGTAGGTCTAACAATATAGAATGACTACAGTCATAAGCATCTCTAACAAAATACCACATCTAACAACATAGGCATATCCAATAGGATAATCAAAGATAAAAAGAAAAGCATGTCTAATAGCATAGAACTGTTGATAGCATAAGCATCTCTAATAGTATAAGCAATTGTAACAATATAAGCATCTCTAAAAATATAAGCATTTCTAACAATATAAGCATTTCTAATCACTATAACATGTAATCATACCTACTTCATAAGTAGATCTAACAACATAAGCATAACCATTGGCATGAGTATGATTACCAGTATGGGCATAGCTAACTACATAGGAATGACTAACATCATAATAAATTCTAATAACATAATCATACACAACAGTATAAGCATGTTTAGAACATCAACATATTTGTCTTTCTTAATGAACTACACCTCATCTATATGTGATAAGAGAAACAAGGGTTATCATCTAATGTGAAATGTTATCCTAATCAGATATCATACACAACAAATTACATATTTTATTAATGCCATGAGGACTTGAGTCATACCACCCAAATCCAAAAAACTACTGCAAAGTCAAAATCAGTGTCATACAAGGTCAATGGAAGAGCCAGAATCCATGACCTCTCCAACACCTCATGGTCAGTACACGAGAACACCACAGTGACATAACATATGAGTCATCTGCAAATGGCGACATATAGTCAAGCTAAAAACACCTAACTTACCTTGGTACAGATCACTGTGCTAGAAGGATCAGCTCACACATGGCCATCCTAAATTGTAGGCACTGCAAATGAATAGGATCATGTTTGTCCATTCTACAATTTCTATACTATCAACACATATCACATATATATCCCAAATCCTGAGGCATAATCTAAGGATCACGCATGGCCACAACCACCCTCATTTGGTTGATATTAGGGTAAAAATAAGTCCCCACATACTCAACATTATTCACTCCAAGTTTCCCGTAGGAGTTACTTATTTCACCATCTAGCAATAAAATATACACTAGAATGGATCTATGGCCAGGGAAGCTACATGATCAAGGTTTCACTTGATTAGTTAAGTGGATTGAGTGAATTAAGGATGAATCAAGCAAGTTTACATACAAATCCAAATTCATTTCTAGCAAGCATTTGATATGTAACAACTCTAGTAAATATAAAATGTATAGGACATATTCCTGATTACCACTCCACATTATACTATTACATTGACATTCATGATTTTACTCATCCTCACACCAACACAGGATATAAAATCCTTATCACATTATTCCAGTGTACCAACCCTTATCACATCATGAAGAGAATCACACCTTAATTAGGGTTCAACCAAGCTCAAAGATCATTAAGATCATCACATTATCTCCTGCAAGAACATCATTACCTTTCCATGCCTCGTCAAGGCTTAACTACCATCACATACATGTAATATATAATGTTTGGCTTAACATTGCACATAACAATTAATTAGAGTTACAACAACGTTGAGAGATAAAGTTCTCCATCACTACATTAAATGCCCAAGGAAACTAAGCAACATCTTTGCGTTCTTAAATTTGTATTAAGGTTCAACAACTTTACCAATTTAGGGTTTCCAAAATAGCAATTTTATGTAATCCCTAGTTCTTATTATTTCCAACAAATCTTAGAAATAAGGGCATTCATTTATTATCACAATATGCAAGGGAACTAGGCATAATTATCCACCATCATTTAATTATACTAGGATTAGAGTTAACAACGCAAGTTAGCTTAACATTGTGAATCAACACTTTACAACAATCTTAGGTTTATATTCATTTGAGGGCAAGGTTAAGATTAACGACCAATGGGGCTCAAATTCATGAATTCTATCTCATCAAATCTGCCAACATCAGGTGCAATAAACACAACCTGTAGAATCATAGACCACACATCAAACCATTGGATTTGAGGCAACTAAAACCATTGCATCATGTATATGAATCACCACAATTGAACAACGATTCCATAAAATATAACCATCAGATTTAGAGTATCAAACCCAAATCATTCAAGTATAAATCCTTACCCAATACCTTCGCATGTTAGATAGTTAAAACCATCAGATGCAAAACATGTAAAACCTTAAAACATTCATATAGGAAAACAATCAAGTTATGACTTAGAAAAACCATGTATCACCATCAGGTGTAAGTCCTAAACTCACCATTGATTTCATGAGCACAGAAACCCCTCAAATTAGATATTAGTGAAACCATTGTTTATCTTAGCCAAGAAAACTGTTGATTGAGAAACTAAGTGAAATTATCGATCTAATACTGATGAAAAAACAATCCATGACCTCTTAGGATGACAATAAGTTGTGAACCTCAAGGGTACCATCGATCTAACACTTGGAGAAATTAGCAAATCAGCAATTAGAAGAGCCATCGATTGTGAATCTAGTGATACCATCAAAATAGCCATTTCGAGAGCATCAAAACCATCGGTCGTAGAGGAAACAAAGTCATCATTTTTAAGAACAAAAGAAGATCCTAAACAAAAACTAAGTAACCTTCTTTGGTTGGCACAAGAAGCCCAACCATGAAGTTATGGAAACAAGAGAAAATCAGCTCAAAGCATTTAGAGAAAAACCATCATTTCAGAAAGAAACAAGACCATTGACTTAATCACTTGGGATAGCATCATGAGAGTCATTTCTAAAACATTTGTTGGTGGAAAATATTTAGGAAAATTTTAGGAGTTCCTTCTAGTTTTTGATGAAGTTTCTTGGTGAAGAAGAGAGCCACATCTTAGATCTATCTCCCAAAGATAAGGGGAAATGAAGAAGACAAATTACATCAGTAGGAACGCCATCTATCTTGAATGTTCTTAGGTACTGCAAAAATTCAACAATGTGGAGGTTTAGATCCTCCATTGGTGTCCCTAAAAAACTATTTAGTTGTATTATCTTTATAATGGTGGGGATTATAGAAAATTATTCTCTTTCATTTGTAGGCTATTTATGGCCCAGTTGATTTTTGTAGTAGATGGAACAATGGAGTCCTTAAGGAAACAATCATCTTCCATAATTTGTTCTTATTGATGAGCTGAATGTTAGAGTGAAGATGGTGGTGATGAAGGTTGTGGTTACTCCATATCTGATTGAGGTTCACTCCTCCTTTCCTTTTGAAGGTTGATAACATTGTGCTCAATTTTGGGGTCTAGATATGTGGAAGGCTCAAGACCCCTTTTGGATCGCCTCTTATAGTCCAACAAGTAAAGAAGGCGAGTGAAGTACAAAAATGAAAATGGAAGCTACAAAAAAAAATGACAGTGATGATGATCATGATGGTGAATATGATGTGGTTATGGTGTA
This sequence comes from Alisma plantago-aquatica, assembly GCA_963693085.1. Classification (NCBI taxonomy): domain Eukaryota; kingdom Viridiplantae; phylum Streptophyta; class Magnoliopsida; order Alismatales; family Alismataceae; genus Alisma; species Alisma plantago-aquatica. The sequence continues at coordinate 532,074,705 of OY856412.1, read as the reverse complement.
ATCTAATCTCACCTAGTATTCAACACTTCTTACTGTAAAAAAATATTGATGCTCCCCATAAATATCACCAAAAACTTGTTAGCTATGTGCACAAGTCTTAAATTTATAAACTTGGGCTCTATCTCGTAGGTATATGGGTGCATGTAGTATTATCGAGGTTATACAAGGAGCAAGGTATTGTTAGGCACAAGAGAGATGAACTTCAGCAATCTAGATCTTTATAGTAAGAGAGGTTTTTTATGTTAACCAACAATTAAAAGGAAATGAACTAAAATAAAAATCACTTTTATTAAGGATCAAATTGGATTCAAAATTCTTGAGGATAGGGTTTCACTATCATATTATGCCATAAAATAACAATAAATTCGCAAGTAGTAAAATCACAAAGGGAGGTTTGAGTTCTACACCCCTCCTGGTAGTATAGAATAATTCAATCTTTATATAGCACCACCTTATCATATACTTAGAATAGGATGACCTAAAACCTAAGAACCCCATTCACTTCCAAGCTACTATCGTGTTCAAGCAAACAAAGCTATAGAACACATCTCCTTACTTTAATGTACACCTTCCTAGTATGCAGAAGAAGCATAAGACATACACATAAGATGACCAATCAAGAAAATATGTGAAGTAAACACTTATGTATCCATAGAATAATGATTAAACCAACATTAGTAAGAAAATTTGTTGTGCTACAAAGCTTGGCATGAGAGTTACTCCCTCATTCCCAAAAAAAGGACAACTACTTGTCCATGGATGTAGAAAGTAGATACAAATAGTGGAGAATAATCCTAGACATCATAAAAGAAGGAAGTAAACTTAGATGTTTGTGGAATAAGTAGGAAAGAGTTAAACTCTAACCAAGGAGTGAAAACTCCATCCTTGCTACTGGAAACTCTTCAGAAAGATTCATATAGGAGTGGAGACAAGAGAACGATGGAGATCCCTACTACAATTGTCAGAGAAGAAGGAAGAAGAAGAAGTTTCTCTCCCATGAAACCACCTTTATTCCCTTGAAACACCTATAAATCATCATTACTTAGCCTTTCTTGAGTCATGCTCCAAAGTGACAGAAATAGTCCATGATAAATGTCCCAAGAAATCTTGGGTCGTATATATAAGTTTGGGGCAATTACATTCGTGTTTAAGTGAAATCTATAGGTGACACCATGTGTTGGATGGACAACATGGTGTGTTAGTCATGATAACTAAAATTGAACTGCCTTAACCGATGATGACATGATGTGATGGTTGGCCCACATAGCATGTTGCCTCAAGTTAGAGAACTGTATAAAATTCTAGAGTGAAAATACACACTGTGTTGAAATTTAAACATAGTTTTTTGTTTGATGTAAGAAATTTTGGATCCAAGTTCTACACTGAAACACGTCATGTTGATTTTGAACATAACTTATTGATATTTGGACATGGCATGGCCCTAACAACTTTAGCAATAATGATTTTCTGAATGTGTAGATGATTGTGGAATGTGTTTATGGATGATATGATGGTGTTTCTCTCCCTATTTTTATGCCAAAATGTTGTACCTATAATCAAAACCATAGATCAAGTAAAGATAACAATAAAGCGGAAAATATATTATTTTTGTAAATGCAACCAAAATTGATCCAAAAGATGATACAAAACATGCACGCCGTGTATATATCATGCTTAATGTATACAACCTATCCCATTGTTGAAAGCTTGATCTGACTAATAAGTGTTCAATGTGTATTATGTTTTACATAATATTTCGACATCATTTCCCTATAGTACTTCAAGTACACCAATATAGATGGACAAATATCCACCTACATATGTACTAAGAGAACAAATGCAGAAATGATTGTGAATATCTTGAAAACCAAAAACACATTATACACTCACATCTTAGAGAGATTGAGTATTTAAGAGTAATCCCAAATTAGGGACTATTAAGATTTCATAATGAGTAAATTTTGGAAGGATTGGAAACAAAATACATGTATATCACTGGTTAAATACCTATGATCCATTTCTAAAATGAGTTTAGTATGGTTAACTTATCTAAATTTTATTTATATCCAAGGTGATCATATATATCCTTAGGTTTAGATATCTACCACTCGTATGTGGCTCCTAGGTGTGATCTTTCATCCATAAAATATTCATATTACTAACGATAATAAAGTAAACAACATAAGATTGATAATAATGAATATTCTTCACAATGTGCATACCGAATATACATTAAGATATAGATGATATTTTTAGGGTTTGAATAAGAGAGATCCAATAAAAAATCAATTTACACAGCCTAGACAATATTTATCTTTAATATCATAAGTTTCATTTTAACATATAGGAATTTTTATAATTTGATAGTCATGACATATATTGTTCAAGAATAAAAATTAAACAAACATTGATTTCATTTCAACAACTAGCATAAAAAGCACGAAACAAACATGCAAGTGTAAATATGTAGAAGAAGAAGATGCATGAAAAAGAGTGGAATCTCAAAGAGGTGGCAATAGGTCATAGTAGAAGAAGTTGGCAGTGATGGTATCAAACTCAATAATAGGGGTGAGGAGTAGGGAAGAGAGAAGGATAACTACACCAAACTTAGGGGCATTGACCCCAATAGCATGGAGGAGCGATATTGGTGGCATCACTTGTTGGCGGAAAAGAGAGAAGTAGATGGTAGGTGAGAGCATGAGAGGGAAAGAGGGAGAAGCTAGCATTAGTGGCTCCTTCTCATCTATGGAAGGGGGAGAAAGTGGAGTCAGTGGAAGTGATGAGAAAAGAGGAGAAGAAGTGGCATTAGTGGTAGCCTCACCAAGTGGCAAAGGTGGTTGGGGTAGCGATGGGCTCATAGTTGGAAGCATTAGTAGTCAGGTGTAATGACCACATTTGTGCTTAATTAGTAAACTAGGGTTTACCTGAATGATTACATGCTTGATTAGATTGAACATCGTTTAGACTTGATTAATGATAGTAGATCAATTGTGATGTTTCAAACCTAAGAAGAAACCCTAACTATGATTTTAGTTTGGAGAATTAGGTTTTGAGAAATGTAAACCCTAATCGACAAAAATTAGGGTTTTGATAGTACATGATTGTGGAATTTGATCAGGATAGCAGTGTGGTAAATGATTTTTAGTATTTTGTACAAATTTTTTATTTAATTGAATTTTGGATACGATATGTATAACTCAATTATGCATATTGGAGAAAAATTTCAGAATATTTGAGTGTTCTTTGAATGTGGTTCTCGGTCAAACTAAACTTTGACCAAAATGTTGACAGAGTGCTTTTCAGCAATGTAGTGTTTTATTTTTATTTATTTATTGGTAACTCCAAATGGTCTGAAATATTAATTAGAAATATGAAACTCAATCATAAACAAAAGGTAAAATGTTCATAATTTTTGGATGTGTTTAGAGATTATCAGTAGAAGGATTATAGTAATATTTTTATGACAGAAAATTTAGTTGAAATAAGAGAAACTATAGTGAGGGGTCAATGTGCAATTGACCCAAGAATCTGAATTGCTCTATATGGTAAACCTAACACACAAGGAGCTCTCATAATTTTTGATTCAATCTAGAGAAAGAAAATTCTAGAGAGAGAGGGAGAGTTAGGGTTTGAGAGGAGAAAGTGATGGAGATGCTGACCTAGGGTTTTGCAGTCTGAGGAATGATGAAATCATGTAAGTTTAGCTTCTTTGCATAAAATTTAATGGCAAATCTTCTCTCACATGTCAATATTCCGTCCCTGCTCTAATTTGATCCAAAATGGTATCAAAACTTCCCCTTTTCTCACTCTTTCTTCATAATCCCTCATTTTTAGGGTTTCCGAGCTGAAAGGAAGAAGAATCGGGTGAATTGCTAGGGATTTGATATGAGATCGAGATTTTTAGGGATGATCTGCATTTTTAAGGTGTTTTCACACCTTAGGGTGAGTGGGAACTTCCTTTAAATAGTATATTGCATGAAAATTGGTTAAATCATCCATAATCTTTAATTGCTTAGTATGCGACTACAAAGCCTAAATTGTATGTTTGATCTAAGTTGTTGCAAAATGATATGAAATGGATTCTTCCTCTATTTGGATGAATTTAAGATGATAAAATCATATTAGAAATGTATAAAATACATCCCAATGAGAATTTCCTAAGTATTCACAGAGGTTATAAGAGTAAACTGAAATATAGGGAATTTGTCTATGACTGAAATTGCTGTATAATTAAATAGAGAAATTTGTTTATCTGGATCCCCTTGGTTTTGAATGATTGTTTATCTGAATGTGTAGTACATATATGTCAGATACTATCTTGGATTTCATTTAAGGTGAATAATGTTTGATTTATATCTCAGTAAAGAGGGTGAAACCCTGGATGCGAGGAAAGTTGGATATTTGTGAATAGATATCGTGAAATCTATTTGAAAAAATTTTCTTAACATGATAGACTTTATTTATTCAATTTTATTATTTATGCATGTTATCTCAGTGAATGTCATAGAAACCCAAATTCAGCTCATTTCCAAGGTTTCATACATATATTGATTTTATATGATTTGTTGATAACAATCTTTATTCAGTGAATGTTTATGTCACATGAAATCCTTATGAAAGGCATGTAATAAGTGAATGAGGTAAATAAAACCCTAAGGATAGGGTGTTCAATGAATCAAGTATTTTGATATCAATGTTCTCAATATGAGATGTGGTGATGCACAACTCAATATTTGGGTTGAGGTGCACATTTTCCAAGAAAGTACAAATATTTTATAGGTGCAAATGACGATTACTCGTATGTCAAGTAATTAACTCTTATCAGTGTATTAAGAAGTTCAATTGCATGATTCTAGTGTATAAAGTATCAAGTGAACATGTATTCTATTGTAAAGAAGTAAAAATACCTCTCTACTAAAAATTTGAACAATAAAACCTCCAATCCAAACACACTCAGAAGGTATGATGGAGTGACTGTAAAATTTTCAAATCTTTATATAATGGTAACAAAAGACCAAAGTATAGCAGCGGAATAAAAACTTGACTATATTCAATTATAAAATGAAGGGTTACAAACTTACATCACAAGGATCTATGTAGAGGAAATCTAAACCACATCAAGATTGTCTCCAAGATTTAACTTCACAATCTAAGTCTGGGTCCACATGTCAAGCCATCCATGTCCTCCACCAGGGTTGGAAGCATACCCCAGCAAAAGAGAAGCAATAGGAAACATCAGCAAAGGCTGGTATGTGCATACTAAAATGCAATTTGAGCAATTTATAAAGAATAAGGGACATCAAAATAAAAGGCTTCCCATGCAAGAGATAAGGACTACCCCAAAAGAGGGCATAAAAGATAAGAATCATCATAACATGATAAAAGTGGATACTTGCCACAATCAAAACAATAAAGTAGTGCCACATAAGCACAAATCAAGATTTGGGCACATAACCCATCAACAATTTCATCAGTACTAATGGATGTAGATATTACGGATTATCTAGGAGAAAAATATTATATCCCTCACGGTACTACTTCGCTATCAGTCACCCAGGAGTATTTAGCCTTGCAAGGTGGTCCTTGCTGATTCACACGGGATTCCACGTGCCCCATGCTACTCGGGTCAGAGCATAAACTAGTGATACTTTTGGCTATTGGACTCTCACCATCTAGGGTGCAACACTCCATTTCTTTGTTGTTGCATGCATGTGAGATAAACATAGCCCTAGAACAATATAAACATAATTGGCGGCCAAGCACAAACTTGAACCTGATAGAGAAAGGAATATTGCCAATCTCCCAAATTTATAAATTGAGTATGGATTACTGCCACACTCGAGTATAGAGAAGTGGTTTACTGCCACCCTCTATAATAAACAATAGGGGATTACTTCCCCAAAACCAAAGTAATTTACACTACTCTAGTTCTACTGAATCACATTGCATGTAAATATAGAGGTAAGTAAATAATTTAGTCAGAAGATGATATAAAGGTTTCCATCACACAATGGACAACGCAAAAATATAATATTCACTTCAAAGTGGCACATAACATTATATAAGACCAATCATGCACCAAGGTATAAGAAATAGATATCAAGAGAATATCCAAGTCCATAACAAGTAATATAGTTCACACGAACCATGATATCAAAAGATAAGAGCAATGTGTATAGGCTATTGTCCATAGGACCAAGAGAAAGACAAAATATAGGTGAATTGCTCAACATGAAGTAATAGGGGATAAAAAATACCTCAACTTTAGAGTCTACTCTGTCCAAAGACCAGTCTAGGTCAAAGCCTAGGCCTTCAAAGAACCTATTAAACATATAGGTAGATTTGTATCAATTTCATGTACATTAACCAAACCCTAAAAACACCATTTTATCATTATGTGGATTACGTTATGAAAACCATTCCATATTTTAGTTAATGTTATTAGGAGTCTAAAACATATTTTATTATCTTTTTCTAACCTATAGATAATTAGTTATGTTTTTTACAAATTAATTCCTATTTAATTAGGTCCATTGAAAACATATGCTATTAATCATTAGATTTAGCCATCAAAACTTATATCATTAGAAAGACCTTCTTTTTATGAATCCAATGAGTATTTTTCCATATTTATCTGATCATTCATAAATTAGTTATGAATTTTACAAACCTGGCCAATCAGAGAATTCCAAAGATGCACGAAAAATCCAGTTAGTGGTCCCCTGGATGACTTGGTCCAATAACTGAAAGCCAACTAGGCCAAGTCAATAGGCAGCGCGATAAAAAAAAATGGACAGAAAAATCCCAGAATACCCCTGATAAATAAATCAAAACAAAAAAGAAAAAGAGGGGTAAATTCGAGAAAGCAGTGGTTGTCATCTTCTTCATTTGATCAACCACGCGAGGCGAAGAGGAGACTCTGAGCTCCAAGAGAACACGAAGTGGGAAACAATTAACCAATCGACTGACTAACAACACGAGAACACATCACCAAGAACTCACCTCATGCTTCCATCTTCAAGCAATCTGAGATTGGGAAGCACCACACAGAACAATGCATCTCGAGCAGAGACCAGCAAAAAGAGGGGAAACAAACTCACATGCCAAGAGACTAAATTGGCAGTGGCAAAAGCTTCACGGGATAACCAGGATAAGTAAAACATCACCTCGCATGGCCCAGCGGGTCCAAGACATCGGGTCAACAAAGCAGCAGCAGAAAAAGGTAGCTGGAGTAGGGAAATAGTACACGGAGTTTGAAGAAGCCAAACTAAGGCAGGAAACCAGGACCTGGGATCCCGACGGAGGTCAGGGAACAAATTCTCGGTGGTCTGATCGCCTGAGGTGATGAGGAGATGTCACGAAGTGGGAAACAGGGGCAGAAACAGAGAGCAATGGCGGCACCTCATGGTTTGGGATATCAGGGAATAAATACCCAAAAAATCGGGATGAGAAGGTGCGGGAAAGAGTAAGGAAGGAATGGGAGAAAGAATCAAAGAAGGAAATAGAGAGAGAAGGGAGAAATTGGGGATGGAGAGAGAGAAGCAGCTGGTGCGAGAAAAGGAAAGGAAGACATGAAGTAGAAGGTAGGAGAAAGACTAAAAATCGTTGGATCTAGATCTAATGAATCGCAAAGAACGCGCAAACAGAAAGAACATGATATCAAAAATCATATTCGAAATAGAATAGAATAAAGTGATATTAAATTAACTATGTCCTTTCTTTTCCAAACAAATTCGGGGTCCAAACATTATCCAATTGATATGAAATTTGACACAGAGGCTAATTAAGGTATGTAGATTTCGATTATAAAATTAGATTTTCCTTTTATAAACTTTTAATATGTTAAATAAATCAAATCATATTTTCTCTTTCCTCCTTCATTAATGGCTTTAGGATTATCCAAATTTTATGAAACTTGACCCACAATTTAACTTAAATGTGTTGAATACGAATTTGCCATCAATTTTACATATTGGAGTTGTTTGTATATTTATTTAATATTTTGAAGGTTCTACACACTTTCTCTCTCCTGATTTAATCTTTTAAGCAAACATTCTCTAAATTGGATAAAAATTCACCCAAAGGCTATATTTATTATGTAGATTATGAATTTAAGGTTATTTTCCTTTTTTGGTGTCATTTATTATATTTATTTATTAATTACTCTATTTAGGCAGTTCTCTCTCCTAACACACCCTGTAATATCAAGGTCGTCCAAATTAGATGAAAATTGACATGAAAGCTTATTTTGATGTGTGGATCACGAATTTGGAGTTTGTTTTCACTTTTGAGACTTCCATATATGAGTTATATCATCTAGCCCATTAGAGGCCCATGAACCATATTATGCAACAAATCAAGTTATTTATCATCTTATTATCACCAAATGAATTATGTGATATATTAGACTACATTATTCATGCATTAGATTATCAGGATCATTCTAACCTCAACCTTGTTTGGTCAAAACCAAAAGGTCAAAGTTCTAGGGTAGGGTCCAAGATTCAGTATGTTACTGCACTCCAGCCCTTAAAAGGATTTCGTCCTCGAAATCTATAGATCCAAACATAAACTATCAACTATTCTCCACCCCTTCAAAATGATCAACCTAACAAGTCAAACTATACAACTTTTTAGATCTACTCACATCACAAAGTTATGAAAGTTTTTAGAGATTGATATTTCACATGTATCCGACTAAAGTCACCATCTAGGGTTGAGTTTTTAGGTCCTCGTGTCTCTAACCTATCAACCCTACATGAACATCCAAAAGTCATAGGGTAGGTAAACTATACCTTTATATCAATCCTAGTCACAAACTAGGGTTATATTCTACTCAAACTAGAGTTCTCTACATTGTGACTTAGTTCAAGAAAACATCGATAAATCAGAGAAAAGTTTTGTACATATAGTAGTATAATGAAAATAATTTTTGTAGATGAAAAATCTGCGAGGTAAAACCAACATATGCTGGCACAAAATCCATACGAAAACCAAGTCACAATATTTCCATATGAATGCTTCCTTATAACCTAATCTCATCCTCAAAATAAACCTTTTTGCATAAGAAGATCATCCTTGATCAAATCTAGGGTCAACATCTCACTTAGAGATATCTAGCAAAGTCAAGGGTTCTATGGGGAGACAATATTGAAATAGTTGATTCCGACTACCATGGGCTCTGATACCATGCTGTAAAGAAGTGAAAACACCTCTCTACTAAAAATTTGAACAATAAAACTACCAGTCCAAACACACTCAGAAGGTATGATGGAGTGAGTGTAAAATTTTCAAATCTTTATATAATGGTGACAAAAGACCAAAGTATAGCAGCAGAATAAAAACTTGACTATATTCAATTATAAAATGAAGGGTTACAAACCTACATCACAAGGATCCATGTAGAGGAAATCTAAACCACCTCAAGATTGTCTCCAAGCTTTAACTTCACAATCTAAGTCTGGGTCCACATGTCAAGACATCCATGTCCTCCACCTAGCGTTGGAAGCATACCCCAGCAAAAGAGAAACAATAAGAAACATCAGTAAAGGCTGGTATGTGCATACTGAAATGCAAATTGAGCAATTTATGAAGAATAAGGGACATCAAAATAAAAGGCTTCCCATGCAAGAGATAAGGACTACCCCAAAAGAGGGCATAAAATATAAGAAACATCATAACATGATAAAAGAGGATACTTGCCACAATCAAAGCAATAAAGTAGTGCCACATAAGCACATGTCAAGATTTGGGCACATAACCCATCAAAAATTTCATCAACCTGCATGCATGTGAGATAAACATAGCCCTAGAACAATATAAACACAATTGGCAGCCAAGCACAAACTTGAACCTGATAGAGAAAGGAATACTGCCAATCTCCCAAATTTATAAAATTGAGTATGGATTACTGCCACACTCGAGTATAGAGAAGTGGTTTACTGCCACCCTCCATAATAAGCAATAGGGGATTACTGCCCCAAAACCGAAGTAATTTACACTACTCTTGTGCTACTAAATCACATTGCATGTAAATATAGAGGCAAGTAAATAGTTTAGTCAGAAGATGATATAAAGGTTGCCATGACACAATGGACAACACAAAAATATAATATCCACTTCAAAGTGGCACATAACATTATATAAGACCAATCATGCACCAAGGTACAAGAAAAAGATATCAAGAGAATATCCAAGTCCATAACAAGTAATATAGTTCACACGAACCATGATATCAAAAGATAAGAGCAATGTGTATAGGCTATTGTCCATATGACCAAGAGAAAGATAAAATATTGGTGAATTGCTCAACATGAAGTAATAGGGGATAAAAAATACCTCAACTTTAGAGTCTACTCTGTCCAAAGACCAGTCTAGGTCCAAGCCTAGGCCTTCAAAGAACCTATTAAACATATAGGTAGATTTGTATCAATTTCATGTACATTAACCAAACCCTAAAAACACCTTTTTATCATTATGTGGATTACGTTACAAAAACCATTCCATATTTTAGTTAATGTTATTAGGAGTCTAAAACATATTTTATTATCTTTTTCTAACCTATAGATAATTAGTTATGATTTTTACAAAATAATTCCTATTTATTTAGGTCCATTGAAAACATATGCTATTAATCATTAGATTTAGCCATCAAAACTTATATCATTAGAACGGCCTTCTTTTTCTGAATCGAACAAGTATTTTTCCATATTTTTCTGATCATTCATAAATTAGTTATGAATTTTACAAACCTGACCAATCAGAGAATTCCAAAGATGCACGAAAAATCCAGTTAGTGGTCCCCTAGCGACTTGGCCCAATAACTGAAATCCAACTAGGCCAAGTCAATAGGCAGCGTGACAAAAAAAATGGAGGGGAAAAGCCCAGAATACCCCTGATAAAGAAATCAAAACAAGAAAGAAAAAGAGGGGTAAATTCAAGAAAGTGGCGGTTGTCATCTTCTTCATTTGATCAACCACGCGAGGCGAATAGGAGACTCTGAGCTACAAGAGAACACTAAGTGGGAAACAATTAACCAATCGACTGAGTAACAACACGAGAACGCATCACCAAGAACTCGCCTCATGCTTCCATCTTCAAGCAATCTGAGATTGGGAAGCACCGCACAGAACAACGCATCTCGAGCAGAGACCAGTGGAAAGAGGGGAAACAAACTCACCTTCCAAGAGACTAAATTGGCAGTGGCAAAAGCTTCACGGGATAACCGGGATATGTAAAACATCGCCTCACATAGCCCAGTGGGTCCAAGATGCCAGGTCAACAAAGCAGTAGTAGAAGAAGGTAGCAGGAGTAGGGAAATGGTACATGGAGTTTGAAGAAGCCAAACTAAGGCATGAAACTAGGACCTGGGATCCTGACGGAGGTCAGGGATCAAATTCCCGACGGTCTGATCGCCTAAGGTGATGAGGAGATGTCACGGAGTGGGAAATAGGGGCGGAAATAGAGAGCAATGGCAGTGCCTCATGGTTTGGGATATCGGGATATAAATACCCAAGAAATCAGGATGAGAAGGTTCGGGAAAGAGTAAGGAAGGAGTGGGAGAAAGAATCGAAGAAGGAAACACAAAGAGAAGGGAGAAACCTGGGATTGAGAGAGAGAAGCAGCTGGCGCAAGAAAAGGAAAGGAAGACAGGAAGCAGAAGGTAGGAGAAAGACCAGAAATCGTTGGATCTAGATCTAACGGTTCACAAAGAACGCGCAAACAGAAAGAACGTGACATCAAAAATCATATTCGAATCGGAATAGAATAAAGTGAGATTAAATTAACTATGTCCTTTCTTTTCCAAACAAATTGGGGGTCCAAACATTATCCAATTAATATGAAATTTGACACAGAGGCTAATTAAGGTATCTAGATTTTGATTATAAAATTAGATTTTCCTTTTGTAAACTTTTAATATGTTAAATAAATCAAATCATATTTTCTCTTTCCTCCTTCATTAATGGCATTAGGATTATCCAAATTTTATGAAATTTGACCCACAAGTTAACTTAAATGTGTTGAATACGAATTTGCCATCAATTTTAGATATTGGAGTTGTTTGTATATTTATTTAATGTTTTGAAGGTTCTACACACTTTCTCTCTCCTGAATTAATATTTTAAGAAAACTTTCTCCAAATTGGATAAAATTCACCCAATGGATATATTTATTATGTAGATTATGAATTTAAGATTATTTTCCTCTTTTGGTGTCATTTATTATGTTTATTTATTAATTACTCTATTTAGGCAGTTTTCTCTCTCCTAACACACCCTGTTATATCAAGGTTGTCCAAATTAGATGAAAATTGACATGAAAACTTATTTTGATGTGTGGATTACGAATTTGGAGTTTGTTTTCACTTTTGAGACTTCCTTATATGAGTTATATCATCTGGCCAATTAGAGGCCCATGAACCATATTATGCAACAAATCAAGTTATTTATCATCTTATTATCACCAAATGAATTATGTGATATATTAGACTACATTATTCATGCATTAGATTATTAGGATCATTCTAACCTCAACCTTGTTTGGTCAAACCCAAAAGATCAATGTTCTAGGGTAGGGTCCAAGATCTAGTATGTTACATCTGTTATTTAAGAATTTTAGTCTGCCTACAGATATAAAATGTTGATTTCTCAATATATTACAGTGTTTTGAGTATATTGCTCTGCCAAGTTTAGAATAATATACATGTTGTATTATAAACTCCAATTAAATAGATGCGGTACATAGAGATATCAGAGTCAAGTACAAGTAAGAGAAAGTACAATTTAAAAAGAACTTTCCAAGAATAATAAAATAATAGACATAGGTGCCCTGAATACCGTAGATTCTCTACGGATGTTTGCACTGTTGGGAGGAAATGATTCACCCTGGCAGCGACTAGTATACAGGAATCAGATCGCACCCACAGAGCATGCGGGGAGAAGAATCCCTTGAGGAAGTCTCCTAAGAGAAGATAGGATACCCAACATGAACCAGAGATCCTGGTGGTAACCCATAGGTACCCACAGAGTGTCCCAAGATGAGGCCCACAGAGCATCTCAGACCCTCTGCCTGTGCACTCAGCCTAGAAGGAGAGGTCCAGTTAAAGGCCCACTACTTAGCTGCCTTAGTCAGACGTGACAGTTCGAGTCAAGCAGACCCATATTCAGTTCTAGGCTTAGCTTCCTAGGTTTTAAGCAAAGTCTTGTATGGTGAGATCGTAGTTCACTACAAGTCTTCATATGTAGAGTACACTGCATATGATCAGGGCATAAGTAAAATATGTTCATATAGGTTTAAAGAGTTTCTTATAAGTAAGAAAGGCTAAGAAAGACTCGAGTATAGTTTCCCAGCAAGTATTCTTTGTATGTTTCTAAATTATTAGTTCTCTTTGAAATTGATCAAGCATGCTCATATATTGATTTACTCTTGTTGATATCTCGAGTATCCTATGACATTTATGATTGTCAATGATTAATCTCTTTAAAGCTTACTATTGTTATAATTGATATCAGTTTCTCAAAAGTTATCTGTAATTATATCTGTGCTTTAGATTGTTTCTTTGAAGTACTCATTCACTGAGTGAGTAGGTTCACCCCTCTACTCAATATTTTTAGGGAAACTGTGGGGATTGAAGATATCATTGCATCAGAGTAGATCTGCCAAAAGAGTTAAGTCTGAGTATAGTTATGTTTATTCGGTCCTTGTCACTCTAGGTCCTTGTATAGATGTGAGAGAGTTGTATATGATGTTTGTATCTTCATTTCCTTAATAAGAGAGAATGCATTTGATAATCATGTCATATGTACATGGAAGTGTGAGAAACAGAATGAATGTATGGATGTGTATCATTAATGTTGAGATCATATTAGAGTAATCAAGGTTTAATTCTCATGTAAAGTTTGTTTATGTGATTCAATGCAAGAAAACAAAGAGTTTGAAAAGAATAAAAAGTTAAAGTTGATCTTTGTATTACAATAAATCCTCAATTTTATGCCCTAATCTCGTGATTAATGGTAATTGTGAGATCGGGGTGTAACAACTTTGGTATCAGAGCTTAGGATGAGTTGTCAGGGACTATTAAGTTAGTAAGTTAGATTTATAAGTGTGGCAGATAGGAGATGTTATGATGTTAGCTATGGGGATTTGACTATTTGGATATTCTGGCCCGGTATCTGAGTACTTGGATCAACCAGTATCAAGCTACTCTGTCTATTCTTTCATGTATACCCTGGCCAGGTATACAGTGGAAGGATGTTCCAGAGAGGAACCCTAGAAATATTAGGGTTAGAAACAAGATAAGTAACATGAATTAAGAGCATAAATATAAAATGATATAGAACGTTCATTTCATATTGTTGTTTTATTGGAGATGAATAGAAAAGCTCTTATATGTTTGAATTTAGATATTCAGTATTTTGAAATATATACGGGTCTTTAAGATTTTTTGTATACTATGCAGTTGTGGCATTTATTGATTACATTCTTTGTATCAAGTAGACTAGAAATGATCTTTGAATGAGCTTTCCTAAGTGGAAAAGTTTTCTTCTACACATTTGAGATGAATAGGAGTTGAGTAATCCTGAGTAGCTCTTAGCTTTAGGACTGTAGGTTCGGCCTGGTCCGGTTGGCAGGGTGCGTTACTGGGATCTAATGACTCCTATTAAAAATATAATAAGAGTAGACTTTGGATAAATAAGACCCACATCATAGTGAGAATGTACATACACTAAGATGTTGAAACATATGGACACGATTAAAATAGCTAAGAATCAGTTGGAACTGATATCTGAGATCCAACTTTGGGGCCTCATATGAGAAACCCTTAATTGGGAATAAAGGAACATGACATAATGTTCAGATTAAGTTCAATTATTAGTATTATATGAACTCTAAATATGAAATATGGAAAAGATATGAGAAAAGTATGTAAGGGGCCAAGATAGTAAGAATCAATCATGAGGAATGGATTATATAATCGAGTACAATCTTTTTATGTACTCTAAAGCAAAAGGAAAATAGAAGAAAAGAGATAAGTATATAATAAGTACATAGAAGTGAAGAGTCTTCAGAAGAGTTAAAGTGAAGAGAACTAGATGAGCATTTAAATCATAAAACTAGGATACGAAACTTAGTTGAAACAAAGAGAAATGTTGGAAATAATGAGCTTGATTAAGGAATGAGGGTTATGATATAATTGAGAGCATGGAATGTATACCTTTATTAATAAGTTTAATATATTCATCCTTACTGCCTTTGGATTCTAAGTCTCTATAGAACAACGAACTAGTTTCTAAAACAAGAACAAAAGTGTAGCTAAATAAATGAATAAGTCATACAAAGGTAGACTATATTCAGGAAGGAAAAACTTGATTGAAAGAGAAACTATGTTTCACCCATGCATGAGTCGTTTGATTTAAAATGAAGGATATGTAATGTATTAAACATGAGGTGATACTAGTAGAGATATTATTGATTTAGGATTTCAACTTCACATTAGTAGAATGATAAAAGGAAATATATGCAACATGGTATACATGATCATACACATAAAAGAAGCAACATGATCATAAGAGAAAACTAGAAGTTAAAGATGACATGTGGAATAGTAGTATATGGTAAGGGGATTATGGAAAGTAAAGAAAGGTTTGAAACATAATGGAATAATATAGATTATAAAATAAAGAGGTTGCAAGATTCAAGAAAGTGCTAATTAGTCAAGTATCCTTATTGATAATTAATTAAACCTATATATGAGAAATGTATGATTGAATGTTTGAAGATAAGAATTCTAAGTCTCAAAATCATCTTCTCTTTCATATGTTCCTTAATGAGAGAAATGTGGGAATGAAGTGATAAGAAAATGAATCATATATGATGCATAACCACCGTGGTAGAGACATCTAGTGAATATAATAATGACACATAATATGACGATGAAACCCTAGTAGGGTAATTGAGAATGTAATCTATTTGAATGGAAAAGTAAGAGAAAGGAAATTCAATTGATAAGATAAAGAAGACTTTGGTAAAATTTGTGAGATCCAAATTTTGAATTTCAAATTAAGGGAGAAAAGTTACATCACAATAACGTCATGCTACTGATAAGGACCAAACCCTAGAATGTTTAGAGTTGTAGTAGTTCAAGGGATGTCACTAGTGATTTGACCTTGAATACTAGCATCTCTATAAAACAAGATCATGAGATTTGCTCTATGAGAAGTAAACTAGCACTGATAGTAATCCATGGTTTAAAGATAGCTAATCTGAAAGGTAGATAAACAGTATGGAAATGATTCAAAGTAAAAAGTAAGATATAAATTTGAAATGTAACAAGTGTGTTTTGAAGAAAAGGAGAAATACAATATGAGTGAAGTGCGATATGAGGTAAATTCTTATAGTGATAGCAAGAATGATGAATAATCTATTTGTACCCTATATGTTTGAATTTTAGGAATGTTTAATCTACATGATTAAAATGAGAAGGATAAGTAGCAAAAAGTAAGTAGTAGTGAATGAGGAGAGAGATAAGAGAAAATAATGGCTTTTACTAATATGTGAATTTGTTTTTAGAAGTATAATTGGTTGAAGGTATATTAAGGGATGTAAATTGGTTCTACGTATGATTTCAGTGTACATGTGCAAGCAATAAGTTAATCAAAGGTGTCTGATAGTTGTAGTCATTCATACCAGTAATCCATCTTAGTATTGTACAATTGTGGTATGGTGTCAACTGGTGATAAAACAAATAGAGGGTTACCCTGAATAAGGTAGTCTTACCTATTCACTCATATGAATAGAAGGGATGATAGCCATATTGTATTGATATGTAACCCTAATGAGGTATAGCTTGTTATATCTAACTTTAATATAACTAAGTGATGGTAATTGGGTATGAATAGTCCTTGAATGACTAATACAATGATGGAGTACTTTGTTACTGTTATTGAAACCCTAGTATGCTATAACCTGATGGTTACACCTTGAATTATGTATGGGTTCATACTTGAGAATAATATGGAATGTGGTGGTAATGCTTCACCTTATGCATCCATGATGCAATGGGGATGTCGTGAGTAGTATTGTACAATTGTTGTTGAATCTAGTCTTCCAACTCAAGACTATTTTACTATTTGAGTAGCACAATAGTAAAATTCAAAACAACATGGTGAACTTTCTTTTGTGACTAAGAGGTAATACATAATAATAGTACATATTGAGCCGTATGAATTGAGATAGTTGGATCGGGTTATCAATGTTGAGGTAACACCTCAAGAGTATAAAAAAATATTGAAATGGTTGTTTATCTCTCTATCCTATGATTGATTGTTGCATAAAGAATTTGTTTGTTATCATTGGGAACTATTTTAACATGTTGTGATTAGAAAAGAAATAAAGGACTTAACGTTGAAAACTACATTCAAGTATAAAATACAAGAATGTAATGACGTGTTAGATTTTAGAAGCTTATAATAAACCCTGAATGTACTTTACTTGCATATTTTTGTTTTAGGGATGAAACTTTTTAAGGGGGTGAGAATTGTAATGACCACATTTGTGCTTAATTAGTAAACTAGGTCTTACCTGAATGATTACATGCTTGATTAGATTAAACATCGTTTAGACTTGATTAATGATAGTAGATCAATTGTGATGTTTCAAACCTAAGAAGAAACTCTAACTATGATTTTAGTTTGAAGAATTAGGGTTTGAGAAATGTAAACTCTAATCGGCAAAAATTAGGGTTTTGATAATACATGAATATGGAATTTGATCATGATAGCAGTGTGGTAAATGATTTTTCGTATTTTCTACAAATTTTGTATTTAATTTAATTTTGGATATGATATGGATAACTCAATTATACATATTGGAGAAAAATTTCAGAATATTTGAGTGTTCTTTGAATGTGGTTCTCAGTCACACTATACTTCGACCAAAATGCTGATAGAGTGTTTTTAAGAAGGGTAGTGTTTTATTTTTATTTATTTATTGGTAACTCCAAATGATCGAAAAATTTAAACTCAGATCAAAAACTAAATCTTAAACAAAATGTAAAATTTTCATAATTTTTGGATGCGTTTAGACCTTATCAGTAGATGAATTATAGTAATATTTTTATGAAAGAAAATTCAACTGAAATAAGAGAAAGTATAGTGAGGGGTCAATGTCCAATTGACCCAAGTAGCTCAATTTCTCTATATGGTCAACCTAACACACAAGGACCTCTCATAATTCGTGATTCAATCTAGAGAAATGAAATCCTAGAGAGAGAGGGAGAGTTAGGGTTTGAGAGGAGAAAGTGATGGAGATGCTGACCTAGGGTTTTGCGGTCCGAGGAATGATGAAATCATGTAAGTTTAGCTTCTTTGCATAGAATTTAATGGTGAATCTTCTCTCACATGTCAAGATTCCATCCCTCCTCTGATTTGATCTGAAATGGTATCAGAACTTCCCCTTTTCTCACTCTTTCTTCATAATCCCTCATTTTTAGGGTTTCCGAGTTGAAAGGAAGAAGAATCAGGTGAATTGCTAGGGATTTGATATGGGATTTGATATGAGATTGAGATTTTTAGGGATGAGATGCGTTTTTAAGGTGTTTTCACACCTTAGGGTGAGTGGGAACTTGCTTTAAACAATGTATTGCATGAAAATTGGTTAAATCATCTGTAATCTTTAATTGCTTAGTATGTGACTACAAACCCTGAATTGTGTGTTTGATCTAAGTTGTTGCAAAACGATATGAAACAAATTATTCCTCTATTTGGATGAATTTCAGATGATAAAATCATAAATGTATAAAATACATCCTAATGAGAATTCCCTAAGTATTCGCAGAGGTTATAAAAGTAAACTGAAATATAGGGAAATTGCCTATGACTGAAATTGTTGTATTATTAAATAGAGAAATGTGTTTATCTAGATCCCATTGGTTATGAATGATTGTTTATTTGAATGTGTAGTACATATATATCAGATACTATCTTGGATTTCGTTTAAGGGGAATAGTGTTTGATTGATATCTCAGTAAAGAGGGTGAAACCCTAGATGCGAGGAAAGTTGGATATTTGCGAATAGATATCATGAAATCTATTTGAATAGATTTTATTGACATGATAGACTTTATTCAATTTTATTATTGATGCATGTTATCTCATTGAATGGCATGGAAACCCAAATTCAGCTTAGTTCTAAGATTTCATACATATATTGATTTTATATGATTTGTTGATAGTAGTATTTATTCAGTGAATGTTTATGTCGCATGAAATCCTTATGAGAGCCATGTGATAAGAGAATGAGGTAAATGAAACCCTAAGGATAGGGTGTTCAATGAATCAAGTATTTTGATATCAACGTTCTCAGTATGAGATGTGGTGATGCACAACTCAAGATTTGGGTTGAGGTGCATGTTTTCCAAGAAAGTACAAATAATTTACAGGTGCAAATGACGATTACTTGTATGTCAAGTGATTAACTCTTATCAGTGTATTAAGAAGTTCAATTGCATGATTATAGTATATAAAGTATCAAGTGAACATGTATTCTATTATTTAAGAATTTTAGTCTGCTTGTAGATATAAAATGTTGATTTCTCAGTATATTACAGTGTTTTGAGTATATTGCTCTGCCAAGTTTAGAATGATATACATGTTGTATTATAAACTCCAATTAAATAGATGTGGTACATAGAGATATCAGAGTCAAGTATAAGTAAGAGAAAGGTACAATGTAGAAAGAACTTTCCAAGAATAATAAAATAATAGACATAGGTGCCCTGAATACCGTAGATTCCCTACGCATGTCTACACTGTAGGGAGGAAATGATTCACCCTGGCATCGACCAATATATGGGGATCGAATCGCACCCACAGAGCATGTGGGGAGACGAAGCCCTTGAGGAAGTCTCCTAAGAGAAGATAGGTTACCCAACATGAACCGGAGATCCCGGTGGTAACCCAGAGGTACCCACAGAGCGTACCAAGATGAGGCCCACAGAGAGTCTCAGACCGTCCTCCTATGTACTTAGCCTAGAAGGAGAGGTCCAGTTAAAGGCCAACTATTTAGATGCCTTAGTCAGACGTGACAGTTTGAGTCAAGTAGACCCAGATTCAGTTCTAGGCTTAGCTTCCTGAGTTTTAAGCTAAGTCTTGTAAGGTGAGATCATAGTTCGCTATGAGTCTTCATATGTAGAGTACACTGCATATGATCAGGGCATAAGATAAAATATGTTCATATAGGTTTAAAGAGTTTCTTATAAGTAAGAAAGGCTAAGAAAGATTTAAGTACAGTTTCCCAGCAATTATTCTTTGTGTGTTTTTGAATTATTAGTTCTCTTTGAAATTGATCAAGCATGCTCATATATTGATTTTCTCTTGTTGATATCTAGAGTATCCTTCCATATTTATGATTGTCAATGATCAATCTCTTTAAAGCTTAATATTATTATAATTGATATCAGTTGCTCAAAAGTATATCTGTAATTATATCAGTGCTTTAGACTGTTTCTTTGAAGTACTCATTCACTGAGTGAGTAGGCTCACCCCTCTACTCAATTTTTTTAGGGAAATCATGGGGATTGAAGATTTCATTGCATCATAGTAGATCTCTCATAAGAGTTAAGTCTGAGTATAGTTAAGTTCAGTTGGTCCTTGTCACTCTAGGTCCTTGTATAGATATGAGAGAGTTGTAAATCATGTTTGTATCTTTGTTTCCTTAATAAGAGAGAATTCATTTGATTATCATGTCGCATGTACATGGAAGTGTGAGAAATAGAATGAATGTTTGGATGTGTATCATTAATGTTGAGATCATATTACAGTAATCAAGGTTTAATTCACATGTAAAGTTTGTTTATGTGATTCAATATGAGAAAACAAAGAGTTTGAAAAAGAAGAAAAAGTTAAGGGTGATCTTTGTATTACAATAAATCCTCAATTTTATGCCCTAATCTCATGATTAATGGTAATTGTGAGATTGGGGTGTAACATCAGGGGTTTCTGGAATAGGTAGAGGTGATTGGGGAAAGAAATAATTTCACAAATTTTATTAGTAGGACTACAACATTGGTTTTAGGGCACACACTATTTTTGTAGACAAAACAACACCTGTATGTATGATCTTATGTCGATTTTGATGAAAAATTGACCTAATGGATAAAGCATAGTGGTGCTATTTTGGGTTTCAAACTAATGCCACATTTTATTAAAACGTCATACATGCATTGTCAGTTTATTTTAGACAATATAAGTAAGTTAATTTGTAGGGAACATTGATTTTATAGGATGCATTGTAGGATCCTTACAATGTCACTTTTAGGCCCCAAAATTGATGTTGTAATTAATGATAAAATATAAATCTATGCCATCAATATCTATTAAAAAAATGAGGTAATAGGCTTTTTGGAGGGAACATTTATTTTGTGGGTAGAATAGCATAGAAGACTCTTGCATCGGTTCATGAGAAACAAATGCTATATTTGTTGTCCTTGAATTTTTCTGGGACTTAAATTTCCAATGCTACTTGTAACAGTGGTTTAACTTTGGGAAACCAAAGCTGCAACAATAGTGATACATGAATTTTTCCCTCAAGGAAACTGGCAAATTCTTGCCTCACTATCCTTTCTATAGTTGATGCTACAATGTTGTTGTGTTGATTTTCTTATAAAACCAACATTATAATAAGCGATGTCATAGGACACAAATGTAGTACTGTCGATGACCGCAGGTCATGGGTTAATGGATACCAAGTCAGAAACATATGTACTTGTTAGAGAACTAGCGTACTGGATCAGCTCACTTTGAGAGTGATTCATGGACTATTATTTCATACTCATAATCAGATATCAAATTCAAAAATGTTGTTTTGGTCCTTTGACCTAAATTCACTACAATGGTGACATACTAGTCCTCATGCATTGACACTACCCAATGCGATCTTGAAGAATGATGCCATGAATGTAGTGATTGGGTGTGATGAGAATCATTTTATGCATTGTGAGTGATGTAGAAAGAATTTATCCCTCTTAGATTGTACAAGAAATATCCTAGACATCTTAATGGGTGAGGCTAGATAAGTGTATGGGCATGCTCATGTGAGTCAATATGTGATGTTGACCTCATATGTATCTTACTAGCCTACATGGAGTTCAAGGAACTTAGCTTGAACATTGTGAGGATGATGTGTGCATTCCTATACTTCAATCTAGATGTCATGAAAGGATTATGCAACATGGTAACATTGGTTGTTGATGGCTTCAACTTGTCTAACTAATCCTACTACTTGGGTCTAAAGGATGTGTAGCTAGATGTTACTCATTGCTTATGGATGTTAATATTTATTAGTGAATTCATTTCCAATGTAGTTTGTGCCTACATGTTCACATGCATAGAGATAAGAAAGGTTTATTTGGACTAAATTATAATTGCTACAAATAAATCAACCAAAAAGCAAGATTTAAGGACATGAAATTAAATATGGATCCAAATTTAAAAAATGGGTTTCTAGAAGTTGGGGGCCCACTCCTCAGGAAAGAGGAAAGTTTGCATTGCACAAATACTCACATAGAGATGTGTTATGCATGATCTAGTGCATGGAGGAATCCCTCATTCTATAAGGGAGTCCACAGTCTGGTCACACTAGGGTTTATAAAACTATATTCTCTCCACTCATATATATATACATATATATATGTATATATATGTATATATATATGTATATATATATATATGATATATGAGGAGGCTCACTAGAAAAACATCTCATTTTCTCATTTTGTCCTCCAAGAATTGAGAAACCAAGACCAACTAAGAGAGAGGGGAGGACGGAGGGAGGATACTAGAAAACCTAAACCTTCATCCCTAAGTTCTCACATAGATACCATGGATATGAGTTTGCACATTGAATCATTTCAAATTAGCAGGTTCATCAACGAAACGTCATTTGGGGAGAAAGTCATGTTATGTTGTGCGATGTCTTCCATGGAATAGTGTATTCCTCCAGAAGTGAATTTGAAGTTATATGTGGGGTCAAAAAACCTACTGCATCCATCTGTGATGGAATCTAATAATATACCACAAAAATTCTACTATTTAATCATGTTAACTAATACAGAATATATGATTTTGTTACCATCCCAAGGTGTAGGGTTGTCAACGGGGAGGGTATGAGGAGGGTAATGATTTACCCTTAACCTTACCCTCTAGAGGGTGGCATGTAAGGGTAAGGATAATTATTTGCATTAGGAAACTCGTTACACTACCCTTACTATTACCCTTTTCCCCACCGAGTAAGTAGGGAGGGAAAAGGAGAAATGGGCAATCCAAATGCATAAGTAACTTATACATGTTATGTATTGTTGTTGAAATTTTAACGAATTTATACTATTGCATTGTATTCAAGATCATATGTTCTTCCATGACACAAAAATCAATGCATACAACTGCAAAGTTATATAGCATCTTTCATTACAAAAAACAAATGTTTTTTCACATCAATACGTTACAAGAACACAAAGAACTATTTTTACCATGTTAAAGACTAAATCATTGTCAAAAGATATATTATAAAAGCAATAATATCTTCATGTAAGAAAATCCTTAAATTGGACCCATATTGAATGGGCCTTAGACATAAAATAACGCAAATGGGTGATACTTATATTTTCCCAACCACACGAAACATATTTTTTACAACTATAGAAACACTCCCAAACACACTAACAACAAATAATTACAACACTAAAAAATCTTCCTAATTCATCGACTTGACCATAGCTCTACAAGGGGATTATAAATTCAGTGAAAGAGAACACAAATAGGAAAGGACAATTCAAATTTTCATCAAAAACTTCATGGACACATGTGTTGGAAATAGGAAAAGGATCTAACCCATGCTTAATTGGATTTGGACTTGAGTAGGAGTTGGCTTGTGCTACCAATTCCAATAGGAGCCAATTCTAAAAGGGAAATAAGATGGTTTCCTACGTGCAACATGGAATTTGACTTGGAGTTTGACTCAGAGTTGGACAAGGATTCCTGGTTACAACCACATACCATGGAGGCCTATAAATAGAGGCCCTAGGGGAGGCCATTGAGACAGCCATCAATTAAGGTTTGATCCCTCCAGTTGATTGTTGGTGCCTCTTATGGTAGAGGGTTCTAGAGAATAAGAACAACTGGAGGAGCTCTCTTAGTTGAATAAGAGAGGGTCCGTGACTTTGCCTTGAAGCAAAGTAGCGGCTGACAGTCGGTGACACATTGGGTGCACTGATAGAGTAGCTCTCTTGATTGATAAGAGAGGGCCAGCGAATTTACCTTGAAGCAAAGTAGCATTTGGCAGTTACAAATTCAGTGTTGCCACAACGACAATGGTCCAACCCAGTCAGCGGTCACAACGACATCAAGCAGTCCCCAACAACGACAGTGGCCTCATGAGGAGACCAAGTAAAGGAGGTTTTGTATGCAATGGGTTGAAGAAAAGTAGTGGTTGGTGGTTACAGATGTAGTGTTACCATTGCAACAATGGTCTGGCCCAGTCAGCAGTCACATCAACATTAGGAAGTCCCCAACAAGGACAATATCCACATGAGTAGATCAAGTAAAGAGGGAGGTTTTGTACACACTGGGTGTGATTCACTTCTTTCTCATCGTTGTTCTCATATGGGGACGGATACCAGGATTTAGGGTTAATTAAACTAGGTAGTGTGAGTTGTAATCTTAATTACATAGTGCTTTTTGGACAACATTGCCCTATGATTTTTCTCTCCTTGTTTTGGGGAGAGTTCTCCATGTTAAACCTGGTGTTTCTTCTTTGGGTTTATACATTTGTCGGTAACGCTTCCTCAATAAGTTTTTATCACATCCGGGACCGTATCGGTACAACATCCCCAACAAGTGGTATCAAAGCGTAGGCTACATATACTGATCCAAATGGGAAAGGATGAAGATGCGACGATGATAAAGTTGACAATCACAAATTGGCAGATTTAGAAACCCAAAATGGAGGATATTCTCTATTTTAAAGATCTATACGATCTGATAGAGGGACAAAATCTAGAAAGTAGGTATGATGCTGACTGGAAGAAATTAAACAAGAAGACTGTTGGAACAATTCGAAAGTGGCTCAACATTTCTGTGTTCCACCACATCTTAGAAGAGACCAATGCCAAAGATCTGTGGGAGAAGCTCAAGAAGTTATATGAGTAGAGGACTACCACAAATAAAGTTTTCTTGATTAGAAAGTTGGTGAACCTCAAGTACCAGGATGGTACAAGCATCGTCGAGTATATGAATGAATTCTAAAGCCTTGTAAATCAACTGGGGTCCATGAACATGATTCTTGATGATGAACTCCAGGCTCTATTTCTTTTGGGATCATTACTTAACAGTTGGGAGATGCTCATAGTGATAGTCAACAATTCTATACAGGAAGGAAAGTTGACATTTGACCAGGTGAAGAGCAGTCTACTAAATGGAGAGACTCAATGTTGAGCCTCAGGAGATAGTGAATTAGAGGTGCACTTCACAAAGAGCAGAGGCATTGATAGAGCAAGAGATTGTGGTAGATCTAAGAGCCACAGTGAGTCCCAGAATGCAAGAAGTCTCGTGCTAGATCCAAGTCAAAGAGTAGTAGAGGGTGCTTTCATTGCATAAAGCCATGGCATTTAAAAAAGGGATTGCAAGGTTTGGAAAAAGAAAATTTGGTCTGAAGCCAAAGACAAGAAAGATGATGAAAATAATACTGCAGTGATAATCTCAAACGATAGGGATGATGACAATGATGTAGTCTTAATAGTCCAAGAGCAGTGCTTGCATGTTGAGGATGATGATTTTGAGTGGGTGGTGGATATTGTAGCTTCTTATCGTACTTCACTGAGTAAGAAATTCTTCACTTCATACAAGAGGGGAGATTTTGGGAGGGTGAACATGGGAAATTCCATCTTCTCCAGAATTATCAAGATTGAATACATTTGTGTTCAAACAAGTGTCGGTTGTACGCTCACACTGAATGCTGTTTGTCACATTCTAGATTTGTGGTTGAGTTTGATATTTGGTTCATTATTTGATAGAGAAGGTTGTCATTTGGATTTTGGTGGTAGGAAATGCAAGATCACCAAGGGGTGTTTGGTTATTGTACAAGGAAAATTGTGTCACACATTGTACAAGACCCAGCTTAAGGAGCTCAAAGGTGGTCATATATAAGTAGTTTAGAATCACCAAATAGATCTATGGCATAGACGACTAGGACACATGAGTGAGAAAGTCTTGAAGATTTTATCAAAGTACAGATTGATTCCTTGTGGTAAGGATACTAGCCTCAGTTCATGTGATGCATGTCAGACAGGAAAGCATCAACGAGTTTCTTTCAAGACAAGATCGAAGGTGAAGTGAGATGTTCTACAGTTGATTCATTTGGATGTCTGCGGTTCGTTTGAGGTGGCTTCATTGGGTGGTAATAGTTATTTTTTCACATTCATTAATGATGCATCTAGGAAGGTGTGGGCCTACTTACTGAAGACCAAGGATTAAGTCTTTCAGCGTTTTCAAAAATTTCATGCCATGGTAGAGCGGGAGACAGAGAAAAAGTTGAAGTGTCTCTACATGGACAATGGAGGAGATTACACCTCTAGGGAGTTCCAGGATTACTACGTACAACATGGAATATGACATGAAAGGATAGAGCCCAACACACCACAACACAATGGTATAACTGAGAGAATGAACCATACCATAGTAGAGAAAGTTAGACGCATGTTGAAGACTACAAAGTTGCCAAAGACATTCTGGGGCGAGACAGTGTGTATTGCCTGCTATAGGACTAATCGATCTCCATTAGTTACTTTACTTTGGGTTTTGATATACCTGATAAGGTATGGACATGCAAGGATGCATCCTATGCTCATCTATGAGTATTTGGGTGCAAGTCTTATGCACATGTTCCAAAGGAAAAGAGGTAAAAGTTGGATGATAAAGTGGTTTCATGTATCTTTCTTGGCTATGGCGATCATCAATTTGGCTACAGGTTACGGGATCCTATAAAAGGACCATGAGAAGACACACATAATTGACTTTTTGTGAGAGTCAGACAGTTATAGAGCCTGAGAGTGATGATGCAAAGGTTTCAAGATCAGGTGTCAGTTCTTCTTCTGATGAGTATGAGGATGCTTCAGCTTCTTCAAAGGTGCAATCTTCAAATGATGAAGAAGAACAACAAGATCACCCTAAGTAGTAGAGTAAGAGCACGTCGAGTGTTCCTATTCCAGATGCACAATTGAGTGATTCAAATTCACAATCAGAGACTTCTGGGTAGGGGGAACAAGATCTTCACCAGGAAGAGTTCTCAGAGCAATAGTTTAGGAGGTCTAATAGAGTTTGTAATCCTTCATCTAGATATCTGGCATCTCAGTATATTCTCCTTACTGATCAGGGGGAGCCAGAGACTTATCATGAGGCACAAACTCATAGAGATAAAGCAAAGTGGCATCAAGTGATGTAAGAGGAGATGTCTTCTTTGTAGAAGAATGATACCTATGAGCTTGTGGTGCTTCCCAAGGGCCAGAAAGAACTAAAGAACAAGTGGTTCTATAGAATGAAGAGAGAAAACAACAACATGGATCTAGCTTCTAATGATGAGCTGCATGGACATGGGAAGCATCATTAGAGGATTTCTAAGTCTTGGTACAGAAGGTTAGAAATAAGATTTTTATCCAAGATGGATCGACTTACCAGTCAGGGGGGAGCATACAAAGTTCTAGGTGTGGGCATAGAGAGAGAAGTGGTACTTCCAGGATACTTCTTCTCACTTGCTTGGGAATAGAGTGAAGTCAGGATTGGACTTCAAGAAGATGGATGAAAATGATAGATTGATGACATGCATGAGGAGAGTGGATCCATCACATGTGGTGATGAAGTCCATAGGCTACTCCAGATGATTGTTGAAGACATCATCTCCCTCATGGGTCAAAGGGGGAGATTTTTGGGAATAGGAAAAGGATCCATCCCATGCCTAATTGGATTTGGACTTGATTAGGAGTTGGCTTGTGATACCAATGCCAATAGGAGTCAAATCTAAAAGGGAAAGAAAATGTTTTTCTATGTGCAACATGGAGTTGGACTTGGAGTTTGACTCAGAGTTGGACATGGATTCCTAGTTGCAACCACATACCATAGAGGTTTATAAATAGAGGCCCTAGGGGAGGCCATTGAGGCATCCACCATGTGAGGTGTGATCCTTCTAGTTGTTTGTTGGTGCCTTCTTTGGTAGAGGGTTCCAGAGAACAAGAACAACTGAAGGAGATATCTTGGTTGAATAAGAGAGGGTAAGCAACTTTACCTTGAAGAAAAGTAGTAGCTGATAGTTGGTGACACATTGGGTGCACTAACAGAGAAACTCTTTTAGTTGATAAGAGAGGGCTAGTGACTTTGAGTAAAGTAGTGGTTGGCAGTTACAGACACAGTGTTTCCATAGCGGCAATGGTCTAACACAGTCAGCGATCACAGTGATATCAACTAGTCCCAGTAGTAATAACAACCTCATGAGGAGATCAAGAAAAGAGAGAGGTTTTGTACACACTAGGTGTGATTCTCTTCTTCCTCATCTTTGTTTGTGTCGGGAGGGCTACCTGGATTTAGGGGTAATTAAATCCAAGCAGTGTGAGTTGTAATCTTACTTACATTTTAATTGTTGGTTGGTATTGCTCTATGGCTTTTCTCTCCTTGTCTTGGGGAGAGTTTTCCACGTTAAATCTGGTGTTTCTTCTTTGGGTTTATACGCTTTTCGGTAATGCTTCTGCATAAATTTTTGTCACATCTGAGATTGTATCGCTACAACATCCCCAACAACATGAACAAACTCTACTCCCCCTTTGACACTTGCAAATGGACCACATGTTGAATCAAGGTTTCACAAATACTATGTAGAAACTCCTTATTGAAAATGAGATCAGGTTCCTGGTGGAGTTTCTACAAATAGCTTCTTTGCCTAAGGAATAAAATCAGCTTTTTACATGAGATCATGAAATGCCAGCTAGTAAGTGCCCTTCCCAACTCCATGGATTAATATTCATGTCAAGCAAATAAATCATAACATTTCTCGCATTGGAATTAGATTTATATATGAGAAAATTATCTAAAAAAGTTGAGAAGAAATTGTTAGATGCAAATAAGTGTAGTAGCTCCCTACTACATGATCAGGACAAAAACCATCAACACTTGGAATCTATCGCAACTGGGGCCTTAGTGAAGGAAAAATTGCCTCACTTTGTCTTGTGACACTTACAAAACTTTGGGAGACGTTGTCATTCCACTCCAGTTGTGGGAAAAGTATCCAACCGATGGTGGCGTGAATGGCATTAAAAAGGTGTACATGGAGTTATTTTCGGTCAGGCATTGGTTGATTGACCAGAACTGAGGAAGGCGGGAGGGCATGTAGCATGGTGGGAGGAGGAAGGTAGAAGCTAGAAAGTTTTGTCTTTCTATTGTTGCGATGATGAGCTCTAGCATGTTCGAGAGAGTTGAGCATGGTGTCTGTGTGAGGGACTTGTAACTAGTAGTAGAAATATTGTTGTATGTTACATTGTCTCAATTAGGGTTGGTTAATTAACCAAGACAATCATATATATATATATATATATATATATATATATATATATATATATATATATATATATATATATATATATATATATATATAACACTAGTAGTTGCATGGGCTTTGCACGTCAGCTCTATGCATAACATAGTTGATAAATCAATTAAAAATAAGAAGAGAAGTCACTTCAAGTGTGTAATATATAATTCGTAATAGAAAACACAATGTAACACTATGTCATGCATAATATTCCACTTAACTTTGAAATGTATTATTCTATGATGGAATAGTTTTTGGCTTAATTTGAAGGACCAAATTTCTTTTAAGATGTGTAGAATGTGGTGGAGTGAACCTTTGAGATTGTTGGTTTCTCGGTTCAATAAATGAATCCTAGGTGGGGATTGGAATAATCAATTTGTATCTATATGTATATGTGGATGTTGTCATCTTACTTTGTTTCACATATCATAGTGACACAATGATAGTCTTTGAAGTGTGTTGTGATCATATGAAGGAACTACATTTAGTTTTTTAAAAGCTGAGAAGATCATGTGATGTTGTATTATCATTAATATCCCTAGGTTAATTTCCTTGTTAAAATATTTCATAGACCATCCAATTTTTTGGCATCAAAATTGGTTGGAATGTAATTATGATGGTGATCAATCTATCTTCCAAGATTCATGATTAAATGAGGTCCCTATAGAGATTTATTTAGGTTTGAATGTTATATATGTATTGATGCTTTGACATATAGATGAACAAGGTATTTAATCAAACAACATAGGTTCTAATATTAGGTTTTGTCACACGTCCCATAGGCTGAGGAGTCATAGATTCACATTGTGGCCTCCTGGACACCTTTTGGATGGTTTGTTATGGACGGCTAGATGATTGTCCCTTACCTCTAGTTAGATCAGATACAAGGTGACACAACAACACCAAGCCACCTCTTTCCCCACGTTCTTGAATGTGGTCTGAGATGTGCATCTAGGCATGTAGGTAGTCTAATCTTGAATAGAGGAGTCATGTGATCCCTCATAAGCGCAAGCAGGTACTCTTTGTTGAGGGTTCTCATTGTTTTGTTCCTATACCTATCCATTAGAAGTTATAGTAGGGAGTAAGAGGAAGGTAGTTGAAGGAGGAGTGGATTTTATAGAAAGACAGGGGCATGAAAAGGAAGCTTGATACAAAAAAAGTGTGTTGCTTATGCTTTTTTGTCTTGCCTGGACGTGTTTATTATTCATCGTGCTCTAGTTTACTGGAGGATAAGGTGAATCTTGGAGGCTTGGGTGCAGTGCTTCCCTCCAAGAATGATGGAAATGGATGCTCGTAAAGGTTTAGAAAAGCTTTTTGAAACTTCAAACCAGAGTGAGGTTGTGTAGAGAGAGTTTGCCTCTTTTCTCCACCACAACCATAACCAGATGGATGCAAGCTCACCAAGTCACCAAGAGGAACTACAACTAGTGGAGCTGAGAGGTTGGAGATGTGAAGGGAGTAATCATGAGTCTATTGGGGGTATGAGTTTTAGAAGAGGATGAGAGGAACTTCCACGATTGATCTCTAGACTCGGGCACTATAGTGATGCATGTTCTTGAAACAAAATAGAGACACACAATGGAACACATTAATTAAATTTAATTATCAAAATGCTATATAAATACTTTTGATGAACTTAGAGACAATAATAACTAAATTAAGCTAAGTACTATCAATCAATAACTATATGTAGAGCCTATATACTCTATATATTTGTTAAAATTGTTCATCTCACATATTTAACCTTTAAGTATTATCAATAAAAAAAGGTGATTCATATCTGAAGTGAGTGGCATATTAATTAAAATGAGTATCTTGTATATTTACACTTTAAGATGAAGAAAATTCACTCTTTTAAGAAAATAATCATTAGTAAGAAAAGTCTTTTTGTTAAGACATTGACATTTTAGGGAATTAATTTTTAACTCAAAATAAGAAGATGAATGCAAACCCACAATAGCTTCTATCTTTTTTACATGTTTTCGAAATGAGAAGGAACAAGAATATTCTGTTTATTTCAACATACTATAGACAATGATGTGCATCAGTGAGATAAAAACAATATAATATTGTGAATAAAACTTCAATAGTAATAGTAGAATGTATTATATTTAGACACATAGATAATGATTAAATAAAGATCAGGATTGTATTTCATAACAAAAACATTGAAGGAAAGCCATTACCAATATGTTGATGTTTTTAATGAAGTAATATTCAAATACGGTTGGTTTTTATTTTGTATCATTTGTTCTTTTTGTTTTTCATGTTTTTTTTAATGAAATAGTTGAAAATTTCAAGGTGTATCTGAAGAGATTGTTAATCAGTGTCCTTGTCTTTCTTCAAATTTGTAAGTTAACAAACGATACCACAACATTGAAAAAAATCATATGATGGCAAATTACAAGCTCTCTTTGTTGTAGTGCATGCCAAAACTTGGTGTCACCTAATTGCTTGTACCCAGAAATATGTATTGCAAATTGTGTTTGCATGTATATAAACCTTATGAGAAAGGCAGGACAAGGATTTTATAGCACAATTTATTAGTTCTTTTACCATAAGTTGAGTGAAGCATCTTGTTTTTCCAAGACATTGTTTTTCAAAAAAATCCTTCTTTTTCATGTGGACATTTAATGTTTTGAAAATTTTGCATTATTGCAACTAAAACATCTACTAAAGAATTGTGGAAGAAATCAATAAAGACAGAAAATGTTTAAGAATAAAAACATGAAAAATTTTATTTACACTAAATAAACAAGCTGCATTTTCTAAAAATATTAAACATGATCTAGCAACAAATATCTTTAACAAAATGGTTTTTTTAAAGGAAAAACATATAGATGGAACCTTGATGAACACACTGTTATATTTACTTTCCAAAAAAATACAAATTGACATTCATAATATAAATATAAATGATTGAATGTGCATAAGAACATTGGGAGGTATAGATGTAAAATACGTGGACACGTTCCGAAAGGAGAGAAATTATTAGATAATCACAAAGTTGTAGTTAAAAAACCAAAAATAGAACCTTGATACTTGTGGTATTGTAACCGACTTTGTGCCATATATCTTGTCGTTCATGTACAAAATGAAGTATGTGGCTGCAAGAGTGACATCAACGATATGTGGTCGTCTATCCAACATGAATTAGACATGTACAATACAATGTGTCAGGATATAGAAACATTGCTATAGGTTCACTATGATAGGTTTGTATGTTACATCTTATTGATCAATTGGGGTGGTTTAAAACATATCATAATGCCTATAAGAAGATTGAAAAATACTTGGGGTGTCTAGTATACATAAATATCTTATATGTGTAACTCTTGATTTGTTGGTAGAGTCGTCTTAGTTGATTTAGGTTTTCCACTATGAGGCCCACATCTCCTATAATATAGGAAAGAAATAAGAAGAATCATAGAAACACCATTGTATGTATATAATCATGTCAAATAAGACAAAATGGTAGTTTGAAGTCGTTGGTCTTGCTGAAAACTTCATTTTTAGATCCTTGACTCTCATTCTAGACAAGTCAAAAAATTAACAAGCTGTCCCACATCCAGAGTGTCTCAAATGACGGCCAAAGTCTTCACTTCTAGTCATCTATCATCTATCCATATACCTAAGCATATAGCTGCCTTGACTTGGTGCTAGCCATCCAGTAATCCATTGAAGATGGCATCCAACCATGTTCTTCTTTTCTGAAGTTCGACTATTGTCATGCACGTCCTGGTTCTACCGAGGTGCTAGAGAGGGTGATGACTTACAAACACAAAACTTGAGTCTAGACTGCACTCTCAAAATGTTGGTTATCGTCCTTGTAAACAGTTGTATCTAACATAGCATGCATGTGATTTCATCCAGTAGGAAATAATGGGTAAAGTACCTGAAAGGAGTCGAAACCTATGCGGGTGCCGCATCTATGGACTGATATATGGCTACCTACATTGATGGATAAGAGTACTCATGTCTAATATGGTACAAGTACAAACAAGCATTAGGTTTCAACTACTAATTACCAATATACATACATAATATGCATACGTAACAATGAGAAGATATAGTCATATTGGGAGACTGTAGCAACAACACAAAGAAGGAACCAATCTACCACTTTAAACATATTTGAAGATCATAAAAGCAACATTTTGACAGCTAGGAAATAGATACCCACTGATCCATAGTGACAAAAGCACTCTGTATGTGTACCCTAGTAAGAGTGGCAGCTTGACTCTTCTCTTGGAAACAATCTCCTGGTGTAGATTGATATTTTTTGTCGAAATTCCGCATGCATTAAGGCATGTCGCTTTGGTACAAGTACATAATGCAGGTGCCTACCGCATGCTGATGGTGACTAGAACTTGACTTAATCATCCTCATCGTCTTTTAGGAACCAAATAAGTGTTGGTGTGCGAACAAAATCTCACAGGTGGGTGACAGGAAAGAGATAATACTTAATTTTTCTGATGTTAAACTATCATGGATGTGATGGATTGAATTATTCGTCCTCTGCCTATTCTTCATCAAGAACAAATGTCGTCCGATGCCTTTTCTTCGTATCATGAGGAAAGAATCGGAAAGGGATAATACAATTTGAGAAACAAAGATAATATCGTTCTTCTGCCAACGTTTGGTAGTTATTTCACGAGGAAAGAAACGAGAAGCGATACTACTATTTAAGATAAGAAGATAAGATAATCGGGAAGGGATACTACTATTTACGAAATGAAGATAATGTTGTTTGTAATTGAAGAGTCCAAGTGCCCCTTCTCAATGAGTCCACAGAGTTGAGGAAACCATGGTGGATGGAAACGAGTGTTGCTTCTTAGAAGAGTAAAGTAGTAGATAAAATAGTTGATTTGTCAATAATCATGTGAAATTGTACTGAGAATCCAATAGAACAGATACGTCAAGCGGCAGAGATTCGTATGGTAAAATTGGAGTCCCCTTAGTTTTGGAAATTACCATGAAGAAAACCAGTGGCCACATGCCATGGCAAACGGAAGAATTTCAGGCAATATTTCTACACCAAAATAAACCCCACAATCAGAAACAAAAATTGAATATGTTTATCAGAGACGTAGATTCGGTGCGGCTAATAGGTTGTAGTTATTCAACAAGATATAATATTGTGGGAAACAAACACCGAAAAGGTGTCGACGCTACACGGGAGAAGGGACAAATCCACAACATAGTAAACAAAAGCAAAGACACACACACACACACACACACACACACACACACATATATATATATATATATATATATATATATATATATAGAGAGAGAGAGAGAGAGAGAGAGAGAGTAAGAAGTGTGTACAGGTCAGTACATGAAACTTACATGTACCGGTCATTAAAATAGCACATGAGAAGTATGTTCAAAAAATCTTACCATACGGATTGATTCAAAACTATATAGATTGAGTGTGATTCAAAAATATTACCATATCTCATACGGATCATGAGATATAGCAATATATCAGCCAACGATTTTTGTAATTTCTGCAACTTACCATTGGTTAGGAAATACATATATCTTTTCATTAGATGATCTTTCGATATTCAATTACGATGATTTTTGATACACATCTTATCTAAGGTGTATACCTTGCATCCATAAGGTTAGATTGTTAAGTAGAATTTTACAATCATCACAAATAAAGATGGGTACATGTACTCAGGTACACAATTCTTTTAGCCATATATATATATATATATATATATATATATATATATATATATATATATATATATATATATATATATATATATATATATATGGTCTGTATTTAATACCCGCGCGGGTAGCTAACCGACCCTTATTTTGGATTTTTTTACTTTTAAAATGTAGAAGGTTACTTTACCTTACAAATTGTTACTTTTCATACATAGATAATTACATTTGCAAAAACTATAACAAGCATACAATTACATATATATTTGATGTGTATTCTGTCCGAATTTACTTTTTTAGTTGTATAGTTACTTTTTTTATCAACATAGTTAATTTTTTATTCAACGAGTTACTTTTCTGACCAAATAGTTACTTTTCAGGCTGATAGGTAGTGAAAATTCAGACTACCCGTCGGGTATTGAATATATATATATATATATATATATATATATATATATATATATATATATATATATATATATATATATATATATATATATATATATATATGGTTGTTCATTCGTTGCCCGGCGGGTAGCCAGAATTTTCACTACCCGCTGGAGTAACTCGGGTCAAAAGAGTAACTATATGGTATGCTGGAGTAACCCGTCTGAATAGCAAGAGTAACTATATGGTATGCTGGAGTAACTCTGAGTGCAAAGAGTAACTGCACAGAAAATATACAGTCAGTAATATATATGGACGGGTTTTTTGATTTTGGAGGGGCAAATGATATTATTTTTTTATCAATTTTTTTGGAGAGCTAGATAAAATTATCCTCTACAATTGCGAAAAAAAATTAAAAAAAAATATCAGGAAGTGTGAAATATATATATATATGTGTTTATATATATATATATATATATATATATATATATATATATATATACATATATACAGTCAGTAATATATATGGACGGGTTTTTTAATTTGGGGGGGGGGGGGAAATGATGTTATTTTTTGATCAAATTTTTTGGAGAGATAGATAAAATGTTCCTCTACAATTGTGAAAAAAAAATATCAGGAAGTGTGAAAAAAATATCAGGAAGTGTTGCCGGGTAGCTACCCGTTAGTTACCCGCCGGGTATTAAAGATAAGCCCTATATATATATATATATATATATATATATATATAGTGTTTGACAACATATTGTGTTTATTTTCGATGACACATAACAAATGACTCATCCCAACAATTTCTCACGGTGACAAATGAGCGGTCGGTAGAGTTTGTCGAACGCTCTAGACAAAAAATACAATGTAAAATAAGAGCGGTGGACACTTGTCTTTGGCAACACGATTGGTAGCGATTGACCCGCTGCACGAGGTTGTCCATCGCTGCCTGAACAATCACCACCGTTTTGTCAAATGAAGTATTAATAAAATATTATCTAACAATGAACAGCTAAATGAGTAAAATGGTATAGATAATATTTATACATTATCTTCCCTTGTTGACAGAGTGGGGAAACAGATAAAGGGTAAATGTGTAACGGGTAACAAAAATCCTTGCCCTTATCCTTACCCTACGGAGTATGGATAAAGGATAAAAGGATATACCCTTACCTATTGACAGGCAACCAAGGTGATTGAAACTTTGGAAACAAGTTTTGATGTTTCACCGAGATTCCAACATGACGAAGATTGGAAGGTCTATATCTACACCGAGTGTGATGTGACCCAAACCCACTAACAAGAAATTCCATCAAGGTGCTATTAGTCCAACTATCCACTTTTAATCACTAAAATTGGAAAATCAACCGTGATATTTTTCTTTCTTTAAATCAAAGAACTATTGAAATATTTTTCAAACTTAATTGGTAGTGTTTGATTCAAAAAGATCACAATTTCATGATAAAGTATGACTTATACAACATAATCAATTGATAGAAATAAGTTCTACCTTTAATATACATCAAGTACAACTTATTATAAAATAATCTTAATACTCTCACACACATTTCTAGGATCAGTGAAAAGATAAGAGACCATCAAACTAAACTAACTATTCTTCTCAAGGCCTCATCTAATCTAATTTTGATGAAAACTAAATTTTGATTCATCTTGCTAAGCTGGACAACACTTAAAAAATGTTTTAATTGAGTGTGTAAGCCAGTCAGTGGTAAGTCATCAAAAGAACATGATTGTTAAGATTTATAATGTTGATTGAGTTAAATACAAAAGAATATAAGAACATAAGTTGAAATCTATAAATCATAAAAAATAGTTGGATTTCTAGTAATAACTGCATTAAGCAAATAAAAGAAATCCATTTGTTCAACTTTTATGTCTTTTATTAAACCCTATACCAACATAAAATGTACCACAACATATGAAAGTATCACAACAAGTTGAATACCTACCGTATAATTTTTAGAGTAGACATGAGACTCGAAATCTACTAAAATAGCTTCTTGGTTTGCAGCACGGCTCGACACATCTGGCCTTAGTAGATAAATACTTAGTTGGATAAATAAGAGTTCTCATCTAAGCATGGGTACTCATATGGAGAGTAAAAACACTTGTCTTATCTTCCTGCATCAGTGTTCCACAGGGGTTGAATTATTGATTTGTATTTAAACTAACTGATTTTTACTAGGCATCACTAGAATCTTTGCTTATTTTGTGTAATTTTCTTGAGACAGGAGTCACTGGGTTTAGTCCCCCACTCCTCTCTAGTGTGTTCTTGCTCCTTTTAGTTCATAACCATGTTTTTCCTTCACATTGTAGACCTTTATCATGGATTCTATGTTGTTTAGGGCATCTAATGTCTAGTTGGTTTTTTTAATTTGACAACTTTACATTGTATTGTTCATTGCTGAACTCTTTGCTTGGGCTTCTATTTTAATTTTATTAACACTAAACTTAATTTGAATTACTAGAATTGACAAAATAAACTAGTTGAACTGATGAATTGGGAATATTGAATAAATCTAGAATGAACTACTCATCCAACTTCGTAAGTAAATGGCTAGAAATACTCATCGACCAGACGAAAATTTTTTATTCATTATTTAAAAAATTAGGACAAACCAAGGACTTTGGTGCCTTTTATTCTCCAACTAAAATTCACCATAATTTCATATATAATTTGTTGTGAATCTGAATGCATCAATAAGACATCGCAAACACGCTAACTAATAATAGTTTAATTGAAAACTCTAGTTTGGGATCACTAAATAAAAGACAATCACCATACAAGGAAATACACGTTCTTTATAGATTTTGGCTTAATTTCTAAATAATCAAGATTAATGGATGATTTTTCACTCACCTAGATCTAATCCTAGATTACTAATCTCAAACCAAGGCTTGAAGTGTCTGCATTTTGGCCTACACAGTTTGGATTTGAGTTAAATGCTTCAAAATTCACCTTCAATTAAACAACTTAGAGTCGGGTATGTTGCTCCAAATAGAGTCTACAAGAGGAAGAAGAAGATGGGAGCAAAAATATAACCCATGATGTTTGATGAGTCATATATTACACTTTAAGGAAGGTAAAGAGAAAGAGAGAAGATACATATGGCCAAAACTAACTTACCATGATCGGTCTATGGCTAGGTCTTCTATTCTTCCTTTTGTTTCTGTTCTTTTCTAAAGTAAAATTGACTTTTGGTTCTCCTTCGCTATGGTCTAGGGCTCTATTTGTGTGCCAAATTGAAGTACAAATCCAATCTAATAAATTTCATCAAATTTTGATATGTATATCAAAATTTATGGTCTTTTCATGATTGGTTGTATTGGGCAGTAGTGTACCTCATTTTTATCGCTTGCATCATTGATCTAAGTGGCCATTGGTCTGCTTCATCAATCTTTGTTTCCATGGGTCTACTTGTCTAGTGGTATGTTCATAAGCTTCATGTGGCCATTACTCTATTCATCAGTCTGTGTGTCCATCACTCTAGTCATCGACCCGCATGGACTCGATTTGGTCATCAATTGCATGACCGTATTTTAAGATCATGAATTGACCTGCATATGTTTGGTAAAATAATAATCTTCTACTTTGATCATAATAAAAAATGGAAGAGGGTTTTGATTGCTCAAGTTGCACTCATATTTCATGGTTGAATCTAAAAAAAAATACTTTTTTGAAGAAAGAAGAGGGATTAAAATTCCTTCTCATTTGTAAAATTTCCCACTCGTCATTAGTCTACATGGACATCAATCTATTTGGCCATAACTATTATGGCAACACATCCCGCTATCACACAGACAACGAGGTGTTACACGAAAACGTGCAAAAATTACCATAACCACAAATTACCAAACTACAGGTTAATTAAAACCGATTGCGGAAAACAGATAAATTGTGAAACTTATTGCATATAGGTCCTCATCCTGCAAGGAAAAATGTTATGTAAACATATACAAGATCTGATACGTGTCCACAGCTTAGAGGAACAGCTGTCTTGTCATCACATGAGTTCACCACCTATTTATATACACAAAGGCCCACATCCGGCCAACCGCATGATATACAAAACATCAACGATCGTACATAGTGAAATAACATCAAAGCATTACCAAGGACCTGAGAGTACAAGGATGACTCTAGACTCTACTACAAAACATCCAAAACAGTAGCATATCCTTCTCTAGCTTGCCTTCTACTGCTTGTCTAGCTGCTCGGCCGCAACTCCACGACCACCACCACGTCTAGCTGGACCACCTAAAAAGGATGGAAACCAGCGGAGTGAGACAATCGAACATTGACCCAGCGAGAAACATAACTCCCCGCTGAAACTACAAAACCTCAGATATGTATAAAGCAGCTAACTGATAAAAGGTATAAAAGAGAAGTTATGAAATAAAGCAGTCTATGCCTAGCAACTTAGCAGATGTAATCAAATATTACTTGTTAAACATGATTAACAAGGCAAGATATATAAGTTCTACTATATATGAAGAACATATAAACAACTGCAAGATATAACAGAGTTGACTACACAAACAAGGCCTCAACCAATGTTTCGTGTTTGTCTTAAGTAGTAAAACTATTCAGCTGAATTACGTATTATTAAGCCCTGAGGAAGTGAGCCGTACTGCTCAAATCCAACCTTCGGTTGTGAAACCCAAGCCGGTGCCATACAAGGTCAATGGAAGAGCCGGACTCCACGACCTCACCCCTCGTAGTCAGTGCACGAGTACAACACAAGCATGATCGCAGTCTCATGCTGAAGTGGTCTTAGCCATAGGGGCAGGCTACCCTCTGCCTAGCCCGCCTCGGTACAGGTCTCGGCGCTAGTGAATCTGAGCCACGGGCCTGTTCACCGTGCTCTGAGCCATGAACGCATTCATGCTCCTCATATCACATATCCTGAGCCATGGGCCTGTTCACCATGCTCTTCATCACAATTGGGCTACGGGCCTAAATCCGCACCCTGGAGTCTACAACCGAAGTTGCACTCTTACCTCCTCACTTTAGGCTAGGAGAAACCTCGCATATTCAACAATATGCGCTCCGGGTTAACCCGTAGGAGAACCCGTTTCACCATCACCAAATTCCTGACGATGATGGATCTATGGCCAGGGCAACTACATGATGTATTTCACTGTAATTATTTAGTATCTTTTAATGTAACACCAAATTCCTGACGATGATGGATCTATAACATGCAAGATATAACAGAAAGTAAATATCATAAACTCAACATTATATTATTAATGTAATCACATCAACCTGATCCATCTTAAGGATCCAACATCACATTTTATCACTTGGCCTCTTGCCAACCATCAGAATCCATCTCAAGGATCATCACATACCATGGGATTTCAATCCCTCAACACATAGTGCCATTGCCTCTCAATGCTTACATCATCATCATCCTTTTGGGACAACATTCATAATATACATGTTATCTTATTGTTCTCATATATTCATTTCTCATAGCCTTCTATTTGTCTATGCATCACCTGCATGGTTAGCATTATTCAACAATCATCATGAATAACTTAGAAACTCATAACACAAGACGACATTACAAAGTGACATAAATGATTATGTCCTTTTCTTAATCCTGCTTCATCTTATGCTTACATGTATACGGCACATCAATAAGCAAACCCTATTGCATGCTCAGTATTCTCT
Source organism: Alisma plantago-aquatica (assembly GCA_963693085.1). Classification (NCBI taxonomy): domain Eukaryota; kingdom Viridiplantae; phylum Streptophyta; class Magnoliopsida; order Alismatales; family Alismataceae; genus Alisma; species Alisma plantago-aquatica. The sequence continues at coordinate 532,033,301 of OY856412.1, read as the reverse complement.
TTAGTATTATCCAGATGATTATGATGTTCAAGATAAAAGAACTAGCATTTCCATCATCGTTATTAAGCATAGCAAAGACCATCATCATGATAAATGTGGTATGAGATAGTTCCTTGGTTTCTATGATTGACGGAACCCTCACTAGAGGTAACATAAGCCCTCACTAAACGATTGTATCGGGCATCATCCCTCACCTAAGGCTCAGCCATAAAGCTCATCTCATGACGGCCGACACACTCAGCCATACCCACGATGCTGCGTCGGGCATACAAGCTATAACGCCCGTCACACGAAACATGCCAGGCGACACACAAGGCTAACGTGACGCCCGTCACAGGTCTACCAGCCATGCCCACCAGCTATGTATAGGTCAGGTGTTCTAAACTCAAGCAACCAGCAAACGTGCCTATCATCCAATCTATTAGCTTATGGCCTATCGGTCGACACAAAGAAGAGTAATGGTGTGATGCCCGTCACCACCTCAAGTGTGTCGTCCAAGACCAAACCAAAGGAAGGTGTCGTCTGCCACAAACAGATACAGGAATCAAGATATCATTCAAAACTAGCATAGCATAACGCCCAAGAGGGCTGTCGGGCACCACCTCCCCAAAGATCATATCCCCAAGATGTTAACTCTCAAGGTCATCTACCACCCCTCACATGGACACCCGAAACCCTAATGGGTCAAGAAGAGGCTCACCTAAATCAATTAAGAAGGAGGGGTCTTGCATATCTTTTATCACCAAACGGGTCACAAGGAGAAGCCCTAGAAAGAGTCACCACTAACCGAGCTCACCCTCTAGCCCATGGTGAGAGGAGAGTGTTGCTTAAGCAACTAGAACACAAGCTCACCTCAATCGACTAAGAAAGAGGGGTGTTGCTCATGACACTAGAAGCTCAAACTCACTCCTCTAGACCAAGGGGAGAAAGGAGTATTTGTCACCTACAAACCCTAGATCACAAGGATCAACCAACATGAAAGCTAAGCAAGGAACTAAGCTACTAACATGTAAACAAGATCATATCAAGAGATAATGTAGTTAGGGTTAGAAGTTATGCAACCCACCTTAAGCTCCAAGCTCCAAAGAAGAAGAACTCCAAGGGATGTCGACCACCACTTGCTCCTCCAAGGTGTGTCGGCCACCAAACTTGCTCCTTCTAGGGGGGGTATCGGCTGACACAAGCAAGGAATAAGGGAGTGTCGTGCACTCAAGGTGGAGAAGGAAACTAAAGGATCAAAGGAACTCCTAGCAAAGGAAAGGAACCACCTATATAGAAGGAAAGGGAGGAGAAAACAAGGTTGGTCCAAGCAAGGTGTCACTTGCCTAGGGACACTTGTCCTAGTGCACGAGCCACCACTCTAGCAAGCTCCATACACATGTCCAAGATATGTTCCAAGTGTCCACTAAACAAGGTCAAGGCTAGGTCAAGCATCATGGGCGACACAACCACTTGTACCATGAGTGACACAACAAGGCACCATGGGCGACACACATCAATGTTGGCCGACACAAACACTCCTAGGATGATACACTCTCCATCTTGGGCGACACAACCATCTCTTGGGCGACACAAAGCTCAACCAAACCAAAACAAGGCACCTCAAGGCCCAAACAAGCTCAACCTGGCCCAAAAGAACTCAAGCAATGAGCCCAAGCCTTCCTCTCAACATTAGAGGAAGCAAAGAGAGAGAGGAACACTTCACAAGGTGGCAAACTTGCCTACAAAACCCTAGACTTGGGTTATTTCCAAGTAGCACCTCCAACTCTCAACAAAGCACAACCAAACCCTAATCACCACTAAAGGTGATTAGCAAGCACCAAAGAACCAGGGTTAAGCAAAGCAAATAGGGTAAACCCTAAATGAAGGTCAGGGTACTTACAAGCTAACCCCCTTTAAGGGATTTTGTCCCCAAAATCCGAAGAGAAAAGTGAGGGATACTTCCTCCTCATCGCTTCCTCAAGCTCCCATGTGGCTTCCTCAACGCCACGATGATGCCAAAGAACCTTTACCAGAACCATGTCCTTCCTTTTCAGCTTCTTAACTCTTCTGTCGAGGATCGCCACAGGACCTTCCTCGTAGGTCACATCTTCATCAAGCTCAACCTCAACTGGCCGTATCACTATTCCTGAATGTGGATGGCTTTTCTTCAGCATACTAACATGGAACACTGGATGTAACCTGTGCAACTCTGGAGGTAACTCTATCTCATAAGCTACCTTTCCAACTCGTGCTGTGACTGGGTAAGGCCCCATATACCTGGGTGCCAACTTACCCTTCTGTCCAAACCTTAGCACACCTTTCCATGGCGAGACTTTGAGATACACTTTGTCTCCTACTTGGAACTCCAAAGGTCATCGATGATTGTCTGCATAAGACTTATGCCTGTCTTGTGCCACTTTCAACTGTGGTTGTATCACTTTGATCTTTTCTTTTGTCAGCAGCACTAACTCAGGACCTAAAAGCTGATACTCACCAGACTCATACCAACACAAAGGAGATCTGCACTTCCTTCCATACAAGGCCTCATAAGGAGCCATGTCAATGCTCCGCTAATAACTGTTGTTGTAGGCAAACTCTATCAAACTAAGATGTACATCCTAGTTGCCTAGAAACTGCAAAACACAAGCTTGAAAGAGATCTTCCAAAGTCTGAATAGTCCTTTCAGACTGTCCATATGTCTGTGGGTGGAAAGCTGTACTGAACCTCAACTGCGTTCCCAATGCTCTGTGCAACTGTTCCCAAAAATGACTCGTGAACTGAGGACCTCTGTCAGAGACTATCGTCGCCGACACACCGTGTAAACGTACTATCTCATCCACATATACTCGAGCGAGCTTTTCTATTGTATACGTCGTCCTTACAGGTAGGAAATGGGCAGACTTCGTCAATCTGTCCACTATCACCCAAATGGAATCATGATTCCTAGTTGTCCTGGGAAGACCAACTACGAAATCCATGGTTATATGATCCCATTTCCACTGCGGTATTGGCAAGGGTTGCAACGTACCTGCCGACTTCTGATGCTCAGCCTTCACTTGCTGACAAACCGCACATCTAGCCACGAACTCAGCTACATCTTTCTTCAAACCGGACCACCAATACAAGTCCTTCAGACTATGATACATCTTGGTGACACCTGGATGCATAGCATACATCGATGTGTGTGATTCCTCGAGCACTAACTTCCTCAACCCATCAACATCAGGAACCACCATCCTATTATGATAGCAGACTAGCCCATCCTCGGACTCATGAAACCCATCACGCTTGTCGCTGCCGAACTCTAATCTGATCAACTGTATTGCATCATCTGTCTGTTGGGCATCTTTGATCTGCTGTCTCGACGTAGGCTTGACTTGCATCTGTGCTAAGAGTCCAACAACTCTTGTAACTGCTTCTTCAACTCTTCCATCTCAACTGGAGCCATCCTGTATGGTGTCTGTGCAACTGGCTGCGTCCCTGGGACCAGATTGATCTCAAAATCAATCTCTCAGGGTGGGGGAACACCAGGAAACTCCTCAGGAAACACATCTGCAAACTCTCAGACAACTGACACCTCCTCAAGACTAGGACCTTTCGCCTTTGTAGCTACGACGATATCCACCACATGAGCTAAGAACGCCTCACATCCTTGTCGTAACAGCTTATCTGCCACCATATCTGATACCAGACACGTCGGAAGAATCTTCCTATCTCCCTGGAAGATCCACTTCTCTCCAGCATCATCAAACTCCGCCTGCTTGGATCCACAGTCCAAAACAACCTTATACCTCTCTAAAGTATTCATCCCAAGGATAACATCAAACCCATGCATATCAAGTGGTATGAGATCCACTTGAATGCGGTGTCCCGAGAAAGACAAGACACAAGATGGAAACTCTTCTCGAAGCAACGAGGAACCATCAAGAGGGGTTTCTAACAACAAACTATCCTTCTTACAACTAACAGGTAAACGACAGTTTTCAAGCATACTATAGGTGATAAAAGAGTGTGTAGCACCTGGGTCAACCAGAATAGATATAAAGCAAGAAGAAGACATATCAGAATGAAATAACTCCATCTGACCTGTCACCACTCGTAGGTTGACTATCGCCTCCGGCTGATTCATAGCGTAGAATCGAGTCGTTGCTTGCTGTCCACGTCCTCTGCTTCCTTGAGCAGACGAACTTGCCTGAGATGCTTGGTCGCGTCCTCGTCCTCTGCTACCACTGGGCTGCAGCCTCTCTGATCCTTGTTGATTCTGCCTCAGCTGCTGTGTCACTTCAACGTCTCTATTCGAGCAATGTGACTTGAGATGCCCGGTCTGTCCACAAAGATAGCATGCCCTATCTTCAAACCGTGGCCTCGATGGCCCTTTCACTGCCACCGAAGCTGTACTATGTGCCTTAGATGGCGAAGAAACATAACCTATTCCCTTACACAGAGACCACTGCGACGGTACACCAGAACCTCTCATCACTGATGACGATGAAAACATGGGCTTCTTGAAGCCACCAAACCTCTGTCCCTGAAACTGAGTAGGTCTCTTCTTAGCCATAGACTCTATTTTCTCCCTTACTGATCGTTCGATCCTCCGGACGGATTCCACAAATGTAGCAAACCGCTCTCGATTCTCCAACGCAGAAAGAGGTGTTGTCAGCTCAGAACTTAAACCTTTCTCGAAACGCCTGATCCGCTCCTCATCCGTTGCTTCCATGTGAGGACAAAACCTCAACAAATCCATGAACTTGGCCTCATACTCGGTGATATTCATCGTTCCTTGTCGCAAACTCTCGAACTGACTGATCTTCTCATCCAGATATGTCTTTGGGAAGTATCTGGGGATGAACTCATGCCGGAACACTTCCCAACAGATCACCTCACTAGGCCACTTCTCCTCCTCGATGGTCCACCAAAGTGACCGGCACTACCTTTCAAAAGGTAGACAGTGTGCTTTACTTTGTTTGCTTCAGGGATGTCGAGGATCCGGAAAGCCTTCTCAAGACTTGTCAGCCACAGATCTGCATCTACTAGATCAGTCGTTCCAGCATAATCCGAAGCTCCGACTCGGCAAAGCCGCTCAAAGGTCTTCTCAATATCTGATGCTTCTCCATGGGGAGCTTGTGCTCGCAGAGGAGGCACTGGTAATCACTCAACCATGAGATTCATCGTAGCCATCATCTGCCTCATAAGCTGTTGGTAGGTAGGATGTTCAAGAATGGCTGGGTTAGGTTGGGGGACCTCAGGCACCCGATCTTCATGTGCCTGCCCAAAAGCTCCATCAACTGATGCATCATCACTGTGCTCATCGGCATGTTCTTCATGGTTTCCAGACATCTTGTCTTTTCTTCCACTGAGGGCAGAAGATGATTATGAGAAAATCTGGAAAACGCACAAGAACAAACACAACCTAGTCCTAAATCCCTGTAGACTCAGCAAACCTAAAGCTCTGATACCAAACTTGTGGCAACAGATCCCGCTATCACACAGACAGCGAGGTGTTACGCGAAAACGTGCGGAAATCACCATAACCACAGATTACCAAAATATGGGTTAATTAAAACTGATTGCAGAAAATAGATTAACTATGAAACTTATTGCATATAGGTCCTCATCCTGCAAGGAAACATGTTATGTAAACATATACAAGATCTGATACGTGTCTATAGCTTAGAGGAATAGCTATCTTGTCATCACATGAGTTCACCACCTGTTTATATACATAAAGGCCCACATCCAGCCAACCGCAGGATATACAAAACATCAATGATCGTACATCGTGAAATAACGTCAAAGCACTGCCAAGGACCTGAGAGTACAGGGATGACTCTAGACTCTACTACAAAACATCCAAAACGGTAGCATATCCTTCGCTTGCCTTCTACTACTTGTCTAGATGCTCGGCCGCAACTCCACGACCACCACCACGTCTAGCTCGACCACCTAAAAAGGGTGGAAACCAGCAGAGTGAGACACTCGAACATTGTCCCAGTGAGAAACATAACTCCCCGCCGAAACTACAAAACCTCAGATATGTATAAAGCAGCTAACTGATAAAAGGTATAAACGAGCAGCTATGAAATAAAGTTGTCTATGCCTAGCAACTTAGCAGATGTAATCAAATATTACTTGTTAAACATGATTAACAAGACAAGATATATAAGTTCTACTATATATGAAGAACATATAAGTAATTGCAAGATATAATAGAGTTGACTACAGAAACAAGGCCTCAACCAATGTTTCATGTTTTTCTTAAGTAGTAAAACAATTCGGCTGAATTAAATATTATTAAGCCCTAAGGAAGTGAGCCGTACCGCTCAAATCCAACCTTCGGTTGTGAAACCCAAGCCGGTGCCATACAAGGTCAATGGAAGAGCCGGACTCCACGACCTCGCCCCTCGTAGTCAGTGTACGAGTACAACACAAGCAGGACCGCAGTCTCATGCTGAAGTGGTCTTAGCCACAGGGTCAGGCTACCCTCTGCCGAGCCCGCCACGGTACAGGTCTCGGCGCTAGTGAATCTGACCCACGGGCCTGTTCATCGTGCTCTGAGCCATGAACGCATTCATGCTCCTCATATCACATATCCTGAGCCATGGGCCTATTCACCATGCTCTTCATCACAATTGGGCTACGAGCTTGAATCCGCACCCTAGAGTCTACAACCGAAGTTGCACTCTTACCTCCTCACTTTAGGCTAGGAGAAACCTCGCATATTCAACAATATGCGCTCCAGGTTAACCCGTTTCACCATCACCAAATTCCTGACGATGATGGATCTATGGCCAGGGCAACTACATGATGTATTTCACTGTAATTATTTAGTATCTTTTAGATGGATTGCAAGATTCAACCAAGTTGTATAACATGCAAGATATAACAGAAAGTAAATAGCATAAACTCAACATTATATTATTAATGTAATCACATCAACCTGATCCATCTTAAGGATCCAACATCACATGTTATCACTTGGCCTCTTTCCAACCATCAGAATCCATCTCAAGTATCATCACATACCATGGGATTTCAATCCCTCAACACATAGTGCCATTGCCTCTCAAGGCTTACATCATCATCATCCTTTTGGGACAACATTCATAATATACATGTTATCTTATTGTTCTCATATATTCATTTCTCATAGCCTTCTATTTGGCTATGCATCACCTGCATGGTTAGCATTATTCAACAATCATCATGAATAACTTAGAAACTCATAACACAAGGCGACATTACAAAGTGACCTAAATGATTATGTCCTTTTCTTAATCCTGCTTCATCTTATGCTTACCTGTATATGACACATCATTAAGCAAACCCTATTGCATGCTTAGTATTCTCTTTAGTATTATCCAGATGATTATGATGTTCAAGATAAAAGAAATAGTGTTGCCTTCATCGTTATTAAGCATAGAAAAGACCATCATCATGATAAACGTGGTATGAGATAGCGCCTCGGTTTCTATGATTGACGGAACCCTCACTAGAGGTAACATAAGCCCTCACTAAACGATTGTGTTGGGCATCATACCCTCACCTAAGGCTCAGCCATAAAGCTCATCTCATGACGGCTGACACACTCAGCCATACCCACGACGCTGCGTCGGGCATACCAGCTATAATGCCCGTCACACGAAACATGTCGGGCGACACACAAGGCTAAAGTGACACCTGTCACAGGTCTACCAGCCACGCCCACCAGCTATGCATAGGTCAGGTGTTCTAAACTCAAGCAACCAGCAAACGTGCCTATCGTCCAAACAATTATCTTATGGCCTATCGGTCGACACAAAGCAGAGTAATGGTGTGACGCCCGTCACCACCTCAAGTGTGTCATCCAAGACCAAACCAAAGGAAGATGTCGTCTGCCACAAACAGATACATGAATCAAGATATCGTTCAAAACTAGCATAGCATAACGCCCAAGAGGGCTGTCGGGCAGCACCTCCCCAAAGCTCATATCGCCCAAGATGTTAACTCTCAAGGTCATCTACCACCCCTCACATGGACACCCGAAACCCTAATGGGTCAAGAAGAGGCTCACCTAAATCAATTAAGAAGGAGGGGTCTTGCACATCTTCTATCACCAAATGGGTTACAAGAAGAAACCCTAGAAAGAGTCACCACTAACCGAGCTCACCCTCTAGCCCATGGTGAGAGGAGAGTGTTGCTTAAGCAACTAGAACACAAGCTCACCTCAATCGACTAAGAAAGAGGGGTGGTGCTCATGACACTAGAAGCTCAAACTTGCTCCTCTAGACCAAGGGGAGAAAGGAGTATTGCTCACCTACAAACCCTAGATCACAAGGATCGGCCAACATGAAAATTAAGCAAGGAACTAAGCTACTAACATGTAAACAAGATCATAGCAAGAGATAATGTAGTTAGGGTTAGAAGTTATGCAACCCGCCTTAAGCTCCAAGCTACAAAGAAGAAGAACTCCAAGGGATGTCGACCACCACTTGCTCCTCCAAGGTGTGTCGGCCACCAAACCTACTCCTTCCAGGGGGGTATCAGCCTACACAAGCAAGGAAGAAGGGAGTGTCGTGCACTCAAGGTGGAGTAGGAAACTAAAGGATCAAAGGAACTCCTAGCAAAGGAAAGGAACCACCTATATAGAAGGAAAGGGAGGAGAAAACAAGGTTGGTCCAAGCAAGGTGTCACTTGCCTAGGGACACTTGTCCTAGTGCACGAGCCACCACTCTAGCAAGCTCCATACACATGTCCAAGATATGTTCCAAGTGTCCACTAAACAAGGTCAAGGCTAGGTCAAGCATCATGGGCGACACAACCACTTGTACCATGGGCGACACACATCCATGTTGGCCGACACAAACACTCCTAGGCCGATACACTCTCCATCTTGGGCGACACAACCATCTCTTGAGCGACACAAAGCTTAACCAAGCCAAAACAAGGCACCTCAAGGCCCAAACAAGCTCAACCCAGCCCAAAAGAACTCAACCAACGAGCCCAAGCCTTCCTCTCAACATTAGAGGAAGCAAAGAGAGAGAGGAACACTTCACAAGGTGGCAAACTTGCCTACAAAACCCTAGACTTGGGTTATTTTCAAGTAGCACCTCCAACTCTCAACAAAGCACAACCAAACCCTAATCACCACTAAAGGTGATTAGCAAGCACCAAAGCACCAGGGTTAAGCAAAGCAAACATGGTAAACCCTAAACGAAGGTCAGGGTCCTTACAACTATGGTCATTGATATAAGTGGCCATTACTATGTATGGCCTGATAAAAGTGCAAATTGATGATAGTTCTACAAATTTTACTAAAAATGTCATGACTCTCTTGGTTTAACTCCTAATTCATCCATTATTTTTTTTGGATTCACAATTGAATTTTCAACATATATAGAACAAACTTTTGATAAAATGTTCATAATATAATTTCTTTATTAATTATTTTGTCAAGTATCTTTAGTAATCTTCCAAGATACATGTGGGATTTATATTTTTATCAACTAATGCTTAAATTTCAATGTATGCACAATACATGTTTTCGACATAGAACAAAACAAGTTTAATCTAAAATGAGAAATATATCAATCAAATAATTATAAAAGGTAGTAATGAAGGTGTAATTAACACTAAGGTTATATATTACCCTAAGATTACTGATAAAGTAATGTGTGGGTAGTAAAAATCTCCCTTTATAGTAAAAAAATCATCTTAAAATTCCCAAAAGAGGAAAGGATACTTGTTATGCATCTCCAACTCTAATTCCCATTATTAAGTATATAAGTATATATATGCTCTATACATTTGAACTAGTCCCACATTATGTAAATGGGTAATGGAAGCCACCCATAAACCTATAGGCTATCCATGTTATCAATAATATACACAATACATTCTCCACTGTCTCTTGATAACATGGTATCAAAGCACCTCAATCCATTCTCAGAAAAAAAAGTGCCCAGGTTCTATATGTAGGGACATTATCTTCTCTATTATTCTCAGTTGCTACTTATTCTCCATGGTGGAAGTCAATTTCCATGGAAGTCATCTCTGTGGGAACAGATCTACGGTGGACATATGTTACAACCCCAGTTTTGGGTTCATTTGGTGGGAAATGTGATTTCTTATATTAAAGATATTTGAACAAATAAAGATATGATTTGTTTTGAATAAATGAATTTCGTTTACAATAGCCTTGATGATTGTTTTGTGGGATTTATTGGATATTGGGCCCAATAACAAGGGAGAGACAAAAGGAACTCCATTATTAATAAGAAATGGAGAAAATAAAAATGTAGAAACCTCTAGAAGGCAGAAATATTTAATCCAAAGGTGGATTTCATGCCTCTTGGGTTCATTGCGTTCTAGGGAGTCCAAAGTTGAAAAAAGAAAGCAATAAGAAAAGAAAAGATCAATTAAATATTTCTTTATTAAGAAGGAAATTGGAAACAATGATAAAATATGAAAATAAGTGAAAAGAGGTATAATTGAGTTATCCTTGGTGGATTTTCATATCCATGAGGTTTCTAATATTAAAAGGAATGCAAATGAGGAAAATAAAAAGAATGAAAAAGAGAAATCCTCCAAAAGAGATATTTTAATAAGAAATAAACAAGATAATGTGAAATAATGAATATTGATACATCTAGAAGGATAAAAAGTATCCTTATGAAGGAATTTCGAAATCTTGGAGTTTCTTGGGGTCCAAGGAGCCCCAATGGAGAAAAAGAAAGAGAAAATACCAATAATAGAAAATAAGAAGATAATATGATGATTAATGAATGAATTTTGTGTTATTATTAAAAAGGTGGTATTTTCAATTAAAAGAAAACATGATTTCGTGACAAATAAGTAAAAGGCAAGTGCTAAGAAGATAAATGAGATGATTTTCGAAATTCTAACATATCAAGAATAATGAATATCAAAAGGATATTAGAAGAGAGAGAGAGAACTTGCTCTTTCATGAAGGAATCACTTTCCTAGTGGGAAAGAATCTTGTTTCTTCGTAAGCAAGCATATTAGGGCGTTGTTACTCTCCCCTATATAAGGGGTAAGACCTTGGGTTGAGTCCAGAGAGATCCCACATCAACCTGATCGGCGTATGGCGCAGTGCTTCTCAAGGTAGAAGATGAATAGACACAAATGACATTTCTGCCCCTCCGTGTGCTGAAGGGATGGTCACTTAAGAGGGGGTATAATCGTAACTCCATTATATTTTCACAAAGCAACGTTGCATCGGATAGAGGCTACGTGTCAGCTTCTAATTGGTCCAAAAAGGTAACTTTTGTAAAATTCATAACTAATTAATAGTAGCTCGAACAGATGCACAATATATATGAATTTTGATCATGATAACTCAAGGAATGCAATAAAAATATAATTAAAACCTAATTCTGATTGCAATTCGAAAAGTAGTGTAAGTTATCAACTTTGATGAATTAAAGATTAAGAAACCCTATTTTGAGATTATTAATGTGTTTAGTAGGGTTTAATGGATGATTAAAGTTGATATTAACCTATTAATGATAAAAAGGAACTTTAGGAACAAAAAGGATGAAATTTGCACGAAATTGGTTTAATTGGAGTTTCATGTGCATGAATATACTTTACTGGGCCTTGAAACCCTCTATTGGTAAATGTGACTATTAATGGTTTTATCTATTCAAAATTGTGAATAAAGCTAAGCTATAATGACTCTAAGCTATTTCAAGCATTAAAGTTCCTAATTTGTGGATAAATTGCCCTTAATGTAGTAATTAGGGTTTTCTAATGAATAATAGGTAGAATTAATGACAAATAGAGTTCATATGTGAATTAGACCATAATAAACTATGAATTGATGATGAATGTGCATAATGATCTTGTCATGGATTAAAAGGATAAAAATAGTAGCTTTAATGTAAAAGAATCTTAATGAAATTAATTGATGGTTAATGGTGCCTTTAAATCCAAAAATAGGGTTATATGTTGTTAAGAAAACCTTAATATTGAAGAATAGATAAGATAATAAGGGTTTATGAGTAATGGTATCAAATTAGGATTTAAAATAGTAAAATATGAAGGGAAACCCTAATTGCAATGGAAACCCTAAAAGTGAACTAGAAACCCTAGGAAGCGAGCTAGGTTTAATAGATCTTGATGACCTGAGTAATAAAAGGAAATTATATGGTTATTTTAGGATCTTGTTATGTGTGCTTTCTTGCTTGGATTTCTTACTAGCATGGATTATTCTGTCTCAAAATAGTCTGACAGGTATGTGGTTACGCTTATGAATAATCACTCTAGTTTCATAGCGATTCCCAAATGTTTTATTGGTTGCTTGGAAATAACTGTTGGATGCCTATTTATTTCATGCAACTATAAAGTGACTATGATTATCACTATAAATTTGCATACATGACTGGCTCAGATCCTGGTCCACCTCTGTGGCTTTGTAAAGGCTAAAAAGGGGTAACCTAGAGCAAGGTCTAGGTTATCATGAGTTAGAAATTGGGCTACCCACATGAAGTGCCATGAGAGTCTTTTGCATGCCATGAGTTAAGGAGTGGGCTACCTACGGGTAGTGCCATGTGACTCAACCCTAGAAACTAGTTCACCTCTTAGGTGGGATCATGAGGGGTTTAATGGGGATCTACCATAAGGAAGGTAGCATCCAGGTCCACTGCAGGGACATCGCAGAGGCTAGGGTATGTAGGGATTGAGCAGTTATGTGGAAAACATAAAGTTGTTTGTTTAAATCATAATTGAATGATTACATTGTTATCATAGTTGCATGATTATTGTTTCCCTCACATACCAGCTTTATGTTGACCGACGTTTTGTTTGTCGGCGTTTTAGGTACAAGCCAAAAGGACAAACAGTAAATCGTCATATTGTGAAATACATGAATTAAAATACAAGGAGGATTAGTTAGAGTAGAATCCATATGTGGATAGAAGTTTAGAGATCTAAGTTTTCAAAAGGTATGCAAAGTTTTTATTTTTTCCATATTTCAGTATAGTTGGTAGAATTTAATAATTGTTATTGATTAATTGTCGAACCTTTGATCCTATTAATTGGGATAATGGCTCTGACCTTCTGGTCTCCCTTAATTGGGAGTTACCAGGAGGTGAGGTAATTACAACATATCACCACCCAGATCCATATCTTCTCCAACCACTTTTCCATGGAAGCAACTCCTTTCAACATATCTCCAATGGAAATCATTTTCACTAGGATCCACATCTTCTCTAATCACTTCCCATAGAAATCATCATTGTGGCCATCTTCATTGGATCCATCTCTATGGAAATCAAATTCATTTTATTGGCTTCATCATTGTGCACTATCTGTGCAAAAATAGATCTACAAGATCTCTAGATTTAGAGTTATCTCCAACTATTGTAGAAACACAATGCCACACTATGTCATAATCCAACATAGTGTGTTGCATCATGTCTACACTATATCATGGGAGATTTAAAGCCTCCACATCGTACGTCCACACCACTTCTTATTCAGAACATGTCATCACTTTGAGAAAACTAAATGGAAGAACTTCAATTAGTGGAGTCACAACATCATTATCCGGTTCAAAGGTCAATATAAAGAAAAGCATTTCAGGTAAGGACCTAGCATTATTGATTCTCTTCCATAATGGTAATAAAATGATGTCAACCTCCTTTATATTCTATGTAACTCTATGTGCCTCATATGACTACAAGTATATAAGAGATCATCTCCAACCAATGTACCACAACAACATCTCTTAGATGTATGACATGACGGTTAATATGTATAATCTTCATGGAGGGGAAGAGTTTACATCAATACTTTGGAGAGTTCACTCGCATCATAGAAGTTCTAAACAATTTGTTTACTATCTCCACCATTCCTATCAAAATCCAAAAGTAGAAAGACCAAATGGTCAAGCCCTTACTTGTCTTTTATAGGAACATGATGGAGATATAAGTCAGCATCTGCCAAGGGTTATAGCTTCCTTCCTTGGTATAAGCATATCAATGTGTCTCCAAAGTTTTCCTCGAGATAAGGGAAAATGAAATAAATGAGTAATGGGTTTCTTTTTACATCAAGATCCATTCATCATACAATGGATGAGGGCTTGAGAAGAGTTCTTCTGTCAATCCTATTACATATCAATCTACCTTTGTCTCTCACCACACCACCAATCTATCTACTAGAGAACATGGTTATGGTGGGAGAGGGGCAGGACACTCTGGGGTAGAGGATGACCCAAGTGTACTCATTGTGTCAAAAAGGATCATTGGAAGGCTTTGCAGACACATTGATATTGAGTAGCACATATTATAGGGAGGATACTTTAGGGTAGAGACATGCTAATCCATTCATGATTCCCATCTTAGACTCCTACCACTACTATCAATATCACCATAAGTGAGGAGTCTACTGAGAAAACTCCTCATCAGAACAAGATGAGTGATGTAGAATATAATCAACTCCTTTGGATCTAGGCATCCCAATAAGAATTCTCATCTATTGCTTCATATGTGCAGATGCCATGCACATCCAGTTCTTCTACATCCTAGATATATCGATCCCCAACCACATGTTTTTCACCTTGGATAATCAATTCTTGTATGACAAATCATATTAAAGGTATACCTAGTTTTGTTTTGAATATTTTCACCACAAGTGGTAGTATCTCTAAAGTCACCATTCTGAGTGGATTTCCATTTGCCATTTAAGGCACGGGGATCATCTCACGCCTTCCTCATATTAACCTTCCATTCTCCCTTTTTATTCCTTACTTTTTAGTTAATTTATTATCTATTAGTAAAATTATCAGTAGTCTTTGTTCCTCCATCTCTTTTAATCCTGATCGATGTTTTATACAGGACCTTTAGATGAAGGCAGTGGTTAGTGAAGGGTATGAGGAAGCTAGCCTCTACTTTCAAGAAAGGTCTTTGAAGGCTTGCATGGTTGCATATCCTCTACACATCCATAGTTTCCTTGATCTCTTATCTATCAACAAGATTTTCATTTTACATCCTCAATTTTCCCATTTACATAAACTTGATTATGAAGATTGTTAATTAGGAAAGCACCATAGATCGAGTTTTCCATCTATAGATGTTATGCGTGCAGACTCTATCTTTCCTATTGTTACTCAGATGTTTTTGGACCTAGTAGTATCTCCTCAAAACTTGGGGTTTTGATATTTTGTAACTTTTAATGATGAATTTTCTATAAATGCAAGGTTGTATCTCACAAAATACAATTACGAAACTTTCTCTATTATGCAATATTTTTGTCTTAAAATTGAAACACAATTCCCAGCATTCACATTTTTTTAAACAATGATGCAAAAGATTACTACCATCATGCACTCACCTCATTTTTTTAACAAAAGAATTATCCATCAGTCTTCTTGTCCATTTTATCCTAAAAATGGGTCATCATAACATAATGTAGCATATTAACCAAATAGTAAGAAATGTTATTTACCATAGTGAAGTGTGCTATGACATGTGAAACAAACAATTTAAGGTACTTATGTAATTACATATATATATTGTTGAGCAACAGATATCAAACAGAATAGAAGCAATCTATAAAGGGAGTAATCATTTATAAACACATGTATGGCAGGGTACTCTAGATGACTACAAGGAATAAATCAATCACTGAGTAGTCTTAAACAATCACAGGGTAAACTACAATGCAAGAGCATACAAAGAATAATTGAATAACTACACAAACTTGATTAATCTCTCATTCATATTATTATGCCCTAAACCCACATGAAGTGTGCTATGACATGTTAAAGCATCACATAAAACTACAATCTCACTATAAAAGTCTTAGAAGCATGCTTAGGTTCCTAAGCCTATAGTCACATCCGCCCCGTCTACAACGGGCAGTCGTCACATCTTGCTCTCGAAAGATAATGGGAGTGGCTAGATATTTGAACTCCTCCTCTAAACCTGGGTACTCAGGTGGAGAGTCAAAGCACTCTTGCTTATTGTGCAGACCATGAATCACTACAACTTGTAACATAGGTACCACCGACATCTCTGATTGGTTTTGGGTATCACACAATTCATAAGGAGTCTTCCCTATCGGTCAAGACCCCCACACATGACTGGTACGATCTGACTTACCTTAATCTGTACTACCTCTAGTCAGGAAGCCATTTCCTCCTCATAGCACATGCCTTTACCTGTAAGGATTCTACATTGTTCATGGCATCTAAATGTCTAATCCACTCTTTAAATTCACGATTCAATCATCACATCAACATTTCTTAGTTTAGCTTAATATGTACCAAAAATTGAATTGTTGAGCAACACCACATTTCATACTGAAAAACATTGATATGAAAAATACTTAATTCATTGAATTCCCTATCCTTAGGGTTTCATTTTTCCTCATTCACATATCACATGTCTCGCATGAGCATTTAATGCAACATAAACTTTCATTGATAAAGACTACTTTCAATAGCTGACATAAAAAAAATATATATTAAACCTTGATATGAACTGGTCTAGGGTTTCCAAGATATTCATCAAGAAGAACATTTAATGAATAAATTCTAGGATGTTAAGAGAATCACTTCAATAAAACTTCACAATGTCTATTCTCAAATTTCCAACTTTCTACTCATCTAGGATTTCACCCTCTTTACTAGGATATCAAGAAAACAATGATAACATGAAATCAAATACAAGATACTATCTGACATGTATGTGTTATAGATTCAAAATCAACAATCATTCATAAACAAGGAGATTGAAATAGGTAAACTTCTTTATTCAGTTTTACATTAAATTTCAGACATACTAAAAACACTAGATTTTAGCCTATTTTTATAAATTTGGCAATAAATTTAGGAATTATCTTTAAATGATGTGAATCCATTTATAATATTATTTTATCATCTTAAATTCATCACAATAGAGAAATAATCCATTTCATATCATATTGCAAAAATAGAACTGAAAGGCAGTTTAGGGTTTCTAGTGGCATACAAAGGAATTGAAGATTATTGATGATTTAACACAATTTCGTGCAATCTACTATTTAAAGGAAGTACCCACTCATTTAAGGTGTGAAAACACCTTACAAACGTAGCCCACATCTAAAATTCTTGAACTCATATCAAAACCTTAGAAAATCATTGATTTCTTCTTCCTTTCAACTCAAAAAACCCTAGGAATGGAGATTTATGGACAAAGAGTGAGGAAAGGGAGAGATTTGATACCGTTTTGAATCAAATAATAAATATTGACATGTGAGAGAAGATTCACCATGAAAGACTACACAAAGAAGTTAAACTTACTTGATTTCATCATAACTCGGTAGTGAAACCCTAGGTCAACATCTCCACCACTTTATCCTCTCAAAACACTATCTCTCCTCTCCTTCTCTCTATAATTCTATTTTTATGGAATGAATCATGAACTATGAAAGCTCCTAGTGTGTTAGGTTGATCATATAGGGATATTGAGGTGGTTTGGTAATTTGCAAATTGATACCTCAATGTACTTTCTCTTATTTTAGCCCAATTCTTTTGTCATAAAAGTGTTATTGTAAATCATTTACTTCAGAGCTCAAACATCCTACAAAAAATATGAAAATATATCATGGTATGTGACATGTAATTTTATAGGTTGTGTAAATATTTAATATCATTCGAAGCTATCAATACATAACTAAAAATCAAATAGTAGACTTCTATAGTGCAGTCTGCAGAACAGTCAGTTGAAGAGAAAATACCCAGAACGGTCGTGCAAGGTACCACAACCATTCTAAGATGGACCTAGTGCAGTCATTATGCATTCAACGACAATGGTTCCTAGGTTCCATCATATTTGAGTAAAAAAATGGCTAATACTTTAATTCTTCCAAAACGACCGTGTGCCAAGAATGCATGTGCCACCAGCAACCCTACATAGTCGTGCTACACACCGGGACCATTCTAACTAAGACTCCAGTTTCCCATTTCATTTTACTTTTCTCACCTCTCCCTTTTCACCCCAGCACAGGCATGTTGGCAAAAAACCCTAATTTCATCTGACTAAGATTTATACTTCTGAACCCTTATTTATTCAAAATGAAGATAAGCTTAGAGTTCCTATTATATTTAATACATCATAATTGAGATACATCTAACTAAGCATATAATCATCCAGGTATATCTCAGTTTATCAATTATACTCACGTGTGGTCATAACAATTCTTCCCCCTCCCCCGTAAAAAGTTTCATCCTCAAAACATAAATACACAATAAAATTACATTCAAGGTAACTTCCAAAATCTTATGTGTCACAATATTCTTTGTATTTCATATTAGAATATTATTTTCAACATTCAATCCTTTATTTCTCTTTCAATCACAAAAAAATTAAACCAAGGCTTCTTAATGCAACAAAAGAATTTTCTATATCACAATCAATTATTAGAAAAGAGAAAGAGAAATCAACCATTTTCAATCATGCCATACTCTCATGACGTGTTATCTCAGTATTAGTGATCTAATTCAACTACCTCAATCTATACAGTTCAATCTATACTATTGTTATGTATCACATCTAGGTTATTGGAGAGAGTTTACTATGTTATTTTGAAGCTTACAATTGTGCTACAACAATAGCAAAGCTCTCATAAGCTGTAAGGATAGATTTGACAACAATTTTACCATATTGAGATGGATTACCAAGTTGAATGATTAAATCCATAACACCCTTTTGAAATTAGTATATTACTTCCACATGTACAAGTGAAATCATACGTAAAACAAATTCACATCCCTTGATATACTTTCAACAAATTATACTTCCTAAACACAAATTCACATATAACTAAAAGCCATTTGTTTCCTATGATTTCTCTTCTTATTCACTACTACTTGCTTCTTCTTACTTATCCTTCTCATTTTGATTATATAGATTAAACATCCCTAACGTTGAAACATTCAAGGTAAGAATAGATTATTCATCATTCTTTCCATTACTACAATAATTTATTTTAGATTACACTTTGCTCATGTAAGACTTCTTCTTTTATTCAAATCACACTTCTTACATTTCAAATCTATTTCTTACCCTCCATTCATAGTCACTTCCATGTGGTTTATCTATCTTCCTCATTTGCTACCTTTAAACCCCAGATGACTATCACTATTATTTTCTTCTCATATTTCTGATCTCAAGATTTTATTTTATATAAATGTTGGTCCTCAAGGTCAAATCACTAGTGACATCCCTTAAACTACTACAACCTAAACATTCTAGGGTTCGATCCTTATCAATAATATGATCTTGTTGTGACATGATTTAACTCCCTTAAAGTCTTCCTTACATTTATCACTTGAATTTCCCTTCTCTTACTTGGCCATTCAGATATATTACTTTCTTAATTTTCCCTGCTAGGGTTTGATCACCATATTATGTGTCATTAATATGTCCGATAGATGTCTCTACCATGGTGGATATGCATCATATAGAATTCATTTTCTTATCACTTCATTCTCATATTATTCTTTTTAAGGAATGTATAAAAGTGAAGATGATTTTGAGATGTAGAATTCTTATATTCAAGCATTCACATAACATATTTCTCGTATCTAGGTTGAATTAGTTAGAAACAAGGAGACTAAACACATATCACTTTTTTGCATCTCACAGTCTCTCTCTTTTATCATATGTATTGCTCCCTCATGTTTGAAACCTTTATTTAATTTCCATGATCCTCTTAGTGTATGCTACTCTTCCATCCATCAACTTTAACTTCTACTTATCTCCAATGATCATGTTTCTTATTCATGTGCATGATTATGTATTCCATGCCATATTCCTCATTGTCCTTTAACTAAGGTGTAGTTGAAATTATAAATCAGTATTCTCCCTTCTAGTTTCATCTTATGCATAATACACCACATTGCTTTCATTTCAAATCAAACGGGTCATGTAGGGGTCAACCATTTGTTATTCTTGTAATCAAGTTTTTCTATTATGAAAATAATTCACCTTTATTTGACTTGATCATTTGTTTAGTTGCACCTTTGTTCTTATTTTGAGAACTAGCTCTATTTCCTCATTAGGAACCTATTGAATACATTTAATGGAAACTAGGTTGTTACTCTATATAGATCTTGAATCAAATGGTAGTAAGGATTAATGCATTAAACTTTATATTAGAAATACACATTCCATGCTCCCAGATACATCATATAACCCTCCTTCCTTAATCAAACTCATCATTTCATCACTTCCACTTTTGTTTCATATAAGTTTCTTATCCTAATCTTATAATATACATGTTCATTTAGTTATCCTCACTTTAGTTCTTGTAGAAATTCTCCACTTCTATGTACTTATGGTATACTTAACTATGTTCTCCTGTTTTCCTTACATTTTAGAGTACATAAATGCATTTTACTTGATTATATGATCCATTCATCATAACTAATTATTTCTATCTTTGCTTCCTATTCATTTATCTTATATCTTTCCTGGATTTCAAATTGAACAAAGTTCCTCAATTAGTTATGTGATTCAGTTCTCTTTATCCATCATTTCTTCATCATTTTGTATATTAGATACTAATTTGTGTATTGTATCGATATTTCCTCTTCCTTCAATCCCAAATTAGGGTTTCTTATCTAAGGCCCAAAAGCTAGACCATGGATATAAGTTCCAACTGATTCTTAGCTATTTCACTCTTTCCTTTATGTTTCAATATCTTAGTGTATGTACATTCTTAGTATAATCTGAGTTTAATTAGTTTATAGTTTACTCTTGTTACATTGTTAATAGGAGTCATTGGATCCCAATTTTGCATCCTGCCAGTTGGACCAAGCCGAACCTGCATTCCTGAAGCCAAGAGCTAGTCAGGATTAACCGACTCATATTCATTTCAAGCATGTGGAAAAAATATCCACTTAGGGAAAGCTTATTTAACCATAACTTCTTATCTACTTGATACAAATCATGTAAATAATAACAATAGTAACTTCATGATATACAACAGTCTAAAAGAACCATATATCTTCTATAGACTGATAATATGAATTCAAATATATTAGATCATTTCTATTCAACTACAATCGAAACAACAATATCAAATAAAATTTTTATCCCATTCTATCATTATGCTTTTGTTCCTTCATTTGTTTTTTGGTCTTCTAGCCCTAATATTTCTAGGCTTTCTCTCTGGGTCATCCTTGCTCTACATACCAAGCTAGGTCATTCAAAGAAGAATAGATAGAGTAGCTTGATTCTTGTCAACCTAAGTATTTACATAATGGGCCAAGGTATTCAAATACTCAGACTTCCCAAAGTTATGACACATCACCTCCTAACTGCCACACTTATGACTTTGACTTCCTATCTTAATTGTCCCTAATGAATCAGTCTGAGCTTTGATACCAAGATGTTACACCCACACACAAGATAACCACTAATCATGAGATTAGGGCATAAGTTGAGAATTAAACATATATAAAAAGATCACCCTTAACCTTTTTCTTTCGATTTTAAATGTTGTGTTTACTCACAATAAATTACATAAATCAAGAGAAATTAAGACTTGATTACTCTAATCTAATGCCAACAATAAAGATACATATCTAAATATTCATTCAGTTCCTCGCTCTTCCATGTACGTATGACATGATAATTAGATATATACATAATATTAAGGAATCACAGTTACACAAAAATATATACAATTCTCTCACTACTCTACAAGGACCTAGAGTGATAGGGATTGACTAAACTTAACTAATTTGAAAGTTATCTCTCATGGCAGATATACTATGACATTGACATTCTTTAGATCCACATGGTTTGCCTAAAAAGTGTGAGTAGAGGGGTGAACCTACTTGTCGAGTGAATGAGTACTTCAAAGAAATAGTTTAAAGCACTTATATAATTGGAGATATATTATTGAGTAATTGATATCAAGTAGAAAAGAAGCAAGCTATAAAGGGACTGATCATTTAGAAATATATGTATGGAAGGTTACTCTATATGAATACAAGGATTAAATCAATCACTGACTAATCTTAAACAATCATAAGGTAAAGTGCTAATTTAGGAACATACAAAGAATAATTGAATAATTAAACACACTTGATTAATATCTCATTCATTTTATTATGGCATGTACCCATATGAAGTGTACCATGACATGTGAAAGCATCATAGTAAGCTATGATCTCACTATATAAGTCTTAGAAACATGACATAGTTCTTAAGCCTATATTCACATTTGCCCCATCTATAGTGGGCAGTCGTCATGTCTATCTCTCAGTGACTAATGGGAGTGGATGGATATCTAGAATCCTCCTCTAAACTTGGGTACTCAGACGGATAGTCAAAGCACTCTAGCTTATTGTGCATTGGTGGACCTACTTACCACTTATCACTACAACTAGTAACACAGGTACCACCAACATCCCAGGTTGGTGTTGGGTACCACACAATTTATAAGGAGTCTGCCCTACCTGTCAAGACCCCCACACTCTACTAGTACAATCTAACTTACATGATTTGGAATCCCTCCAGTCAGGAAGTTGTTTCCTCCTCACAACGTAGGTCTCATCCTGTGAGGATTATACAATGTTCATGACATCTAAATGTCTAAATCACTCTTTAAATCCATGATTCAATCATCACATCAACATTTCTTAGTTTAGCTTAATGAATAATTCATTTCATACATCATTTGTAATATGTACCAAAAATTGAACTGTTGAACAACACCACATCTCATACTGAGAAACACTAATATGAAAATACTTGATTCACTGAATGCCCTATCCTTAGGGTTTCATTTCTCCTCATTTACATATCACATATCTTGCATGATCATTTTACGCATCATAAACTCTCACTGATAAAGACTACTTTCAACAGTTCAGATACAACCAAACATATATATGACACCCTAATATGAACTAGTATAGGGTTTGCAAACCATTCACTGAGATACCATGCATCAAGAATAATATTAAATAAATAAATTCTATGATGTCAAGAGAATCACTTCAATTAGATTTCACAATGTCTATTCACAAATTTCCAACTTTCCACTCATCTAGGGTTTCACCCTCTTTACTGAGATATCAAGAAAACATTAATAACATGAAATGAAATATGAGGTAGTATATGACATATATGTGCTACACATTCAAAATAAAAAATCATCATAAACAAGGATATTCAAATAAACAATCTTCTTTAGTTAGTTATAGATCAAATTTCGGACATACCGAAAACCCTAGATTTTAGCCTATTCTTATAAAATTGGTAATAAATTTAGGAATTCTCTTATAAATTAATTGAATCCATTTATGATATGATTTTATCATGTGAAATTCATCACAGTAGATAAATAATCATTTCATATCATATTGCAAAAACTAGAACTAAAAGATAGTTTAGGGTTCATAGTCGCATACAAAGGAATTGAAGATTATTGACGATTTAACACAATTTCATGCAATCGGCTATTTAAAGGAAGTACCCACTCACCTGAGGTGTGAAAACACCTTAAAAACATAGCTTACATATGAAATTCCCAAACTCATATCAAAATCCTAGCAAATCACTAATTTCTTCTTCCTTTCAACTCAGAACCCTAGGAATTGAGATTTATGGAGAAATAGTGAGAAAAGGGAGAGATTTGATACCATTACAAATCAGATCAGAGGAGGGATAGAATATTGACATGTGAGAGAAGATTCACCATGAAAGTCTATGCAAAGAAGCTAAACTTACTTGATTTCATCATATCTAAGATAGTGAAACCCTAGGTCTACATCTCTACCACTTTCTCCTCTCAAAAGCCTAGCTCTCTTCTCTCTCTAGAATTTTGTTTTCTAGAATGGATCATGAATTATGAGAGCTCATAGTGTGTTAGGTTGATCATATAGTGCAATTGAGGTGTAATTTGCAAATTGACACCTCACTATACTTTCTCTTATTTTAGCTGAATTTTCTATCATAAAAATGTTACTATAAATCTTTTACTTTAGATGTCAACTCTCCTCCAGAAATTATGATCATGGTGTGTAAAATGTAAATTCAAATCTTCTATAAAAATTTTAGATCAATCAGTGCTACCAATAAATAAATAAAAATCAAACTATGCACTACTTTAGTATAGTCTACAGAATAGGTAGCTGAAGAGAAAATGCCCCCACAATGATCGTTCAAGATACCATGATGTGCTGAGATGGACCCATATAACCCTTCTTCCTACCACGACCATGCTGCCTAGGATCCATCATATTTGAGTAAAAAAATTGGCCAACACTTGATTTTGTCCAAAAAGGTTGTATGTCGTAGAATGTATGTGCCACCATCAACCCTACACGGCCATGCTACACACCATGACTATTCTAACCAAGACTCCAATTCCCAATTTTAGTGTTCTTTTCTCATCTCACCCATTTCATCCCAGCATGAATGTGTTAGACAAAAATCCTAATTTCATCTGACTAAGGCTTTTACTTCTCAAACCCGAGTTATTCAAAATGAAGACAAGCTTAGAGTTCTCATTAGATTTAACACATCATAAGTGATCTACCATCCTTAATCATGTTTAAGTAATGATTCATATAACTAAGTATGTAATCATCCAGGTAAACCCTAGTTTACCAATTAAGCTCAGATGCGGTCATAACATGTTTGGAGTTTAAGGTTTTTGTACAATAATGAGCCTTCTTGATTTAGAGTTTGACTGGATCTTGATGGCCAGTTCATCAACTAAAATGTCATTCGATGGAGTGTGATTTCTGGACATGACCATTTTTTTCATGTGAGTCAACCAACTGAGTGTGCAAGTCGATCGATTGGGGGTCTGAATCTGCAATTGAATCCATTAATTCTTGGGTCTTTTTGGAATTTGGAGTGATTGGTCCATTTCCTATAAAAACCCAAGCAAATCTAGTAAAAACTCCAAGTAATTAGGGAAAATCTAAACTAAGGAAATTAAATCTAATAGTAGGGAGTAATCAACAAAATTCTTCTAAGGAGTGATCCAAAAGATCCAATAAAAATAGATAAGTATGAATTTATCAAATACCACTAACTTGCATGTTGCTCATCCTCGGCCAACATTAAATCATAAACAACATCAAATAATACTCCCTTCCAGTCCTCCTGGCTTGCATAGATCTACTTAAATCCTTACCACCTTCCATGTCCAAGCGAACTTGATTTGTTGGAACCACAAAACACAAATTTTTTATTCCCCACTCAAAACTTCTCATGACTTATTTATATTTCTAGACCCATGAAGAAATAGATATATTATCCCTTCTTCCTTTGTTACTCCCACGAAGTCTCACAAAATCTACACAAGAACATGGTTCATTGATTGAATGTTTGGTGTTATGTAGATTCCCCTGTGTAGAAAAGTAGAGGGAAGGGAGGTATGAAAAGAGGCATTATCTCCTCTATTGAACTTGATATATTTTTTTGTTTTCTTTATTTGGAATTATATTGATTGTAGTTTTAGGTGTGTACTTTGGCATCTTTTCTTGGTGATACATCCCTATTATATTTATGAGAGGTATGGAAGAAGCAGTAGAGGGGAAGGGTGTCCCACCCCTAACTTAGAGTTTGGCATAGCTTTTTGGATTTTGATTATTTTGTTTTTGTGAATGAAGGGGTGAGAAAGTGGTGGGAGAGATGTAGAATAGGATGGACTTGTGCATCCTAGACTCATGCAACTTGTGTTTAGATTCCATCCCATTGGGAGTATTGTGGCATCAGTTCAATTCTCTCTGTGACAATGACAATCTAGAAACTTTACAAGCTCTGTACAAATTTTATGTAGGGATGATTCCTATATATCCATTATGGATTACCACTTATTCCAAGATATAGTACTTCTTGAGGTCCTATGTAACTTTAATGAGTTCTACCAATGCCAATTTATGAAAATGTTGTAAAAAAATCACTTATTCAGGGGGTTCATTAATTGTCATGCAGTAAGAAAGGTATTTGTTAAAGGCCAAATCCCAAGTAAGAAAGGTAAAATTTTAAATTTTTGTTAAAAATAACTACATAACATGATGAGAATTGTAAAAGGGGGAAATATAGTGGGTCGAATAGATACATACCACCCACCTCCACCCTGAACTTTAATTTTTCTCACCCTGACAAAAACTTAAAAATTTGAGATGGAGGGAAGAATTATATTGAGATCACTAGGCAGTCCTAGTAACTTGAAAAAGGGTCAGCTAAAGGGAAGGTTGATGAGGTATGGGGCCTTGAACTAAGGAGCTTCATGGTGCACCCAGTGGTTGGGTGGTCGTGGAAGCTCAAAGGGGTTTCAGGACATTTAGAGGAAAATTGTTTTTTGTCTCGCAGTCCCTCCAATAGGATCAATAAATCTTACTTTGGTAGTGAAAGAAGTGCTCAATGTATGTGGATTGGGGATATGATTATACTCATTTGGTGTCTTTGAGGGTAACTCTTCCCCAAAGATCCATGGTGGAACACCTTTTCAAAAGAGAAGGTGGTACAAGATGAATCCAGTATGTGTAGTGCAAGTTGTGTAGATTAGTTGGAGGATTTGACTTGAATTTCTCCTCATCACCTAGATCTTCATGTAGTAGACATGGTTCTAGTATGGGAAGAACTTTCTTATTAACCTGGTACAACTTTGTGTGTGGTTGTGTGTCCACCTCATCTATCATCCCATAAACATTAAGGTTGATGGAGGCATCAGGATCCTTTACCATGCCTCAGTGTTTCTCTAATTCATTCATGAAGAATGTGCCCAACTCGATCACCTAAGAAAGAACCACATCACAATCTAACAATATAGGCATGTAAACTTCTTGCATAGGTGGAACTCGATTTAACGTGAAATGGAATAAAAGGTGATTGAGTTGGAATATATGACTCTTGATGAGAAGGGCCTTCTTCAAAAGGATCCACCAATTCATTAAGGGGGAGGTGATGGTAGATTATCTAGGATAGGATCAACCAAAGTTGATTGGTCATTAATAATTATTAGATTGATGTCTATATCTGGGGTGGTCAGTGGAGTTTTAGGTTCCAGAACTGCTTCTATTTGATATGCCATAGATGGCATGAGGATCATATCCTCATCGTCATCAATTATAATAATCTCTAGATACTCCATCTTCTTGGGGAAGCTCTCTGATTTCCCCTCAAGGGACACAACTGGATGAGAGAGTTGTGCCTGCTCTTTAGCTATCATCATCTCTACGGCATCAAAATTTCTTTGTTTCTTATTGAGCCTCCCATTCAGCGATGTCATATTCTCTGATCTCAGCCATTATGGCCTCCATCTGTATAGCAAGGGCAATTTCTATCTAATAGTTAGATTCTTCTTCACTTACAAGGCATGGTGCCCTATAGAATTTGTTGACTGTAATTTACCTCATATCTCTCACTGGGAGGTCTAATATTATGTTCAAAGCAGAGCAGTCACATGTTTAATTGTGTGGATACATCTTGGGGTACTACTATATGTTAAGATAAAAGGAGCCACATCTTGTACATCGTACATTCTATGACGTAAATCACTCCATTTATAATGAATGCCTGAAAAAAATGTGATTATGAGGCTCAAGAAAATTTTTCCAATAAATTAAGAAACAAATATTGTTTTTCTTTATTTTTTTATTTTTTAATAACAAAGGTTTACAAAAATACAAAATAGGAAGGAAAATATCTAGACTAATTTTTATTTATTCAAATAAACTAAAATTACAAAATAAACTAAAAACTCTAAAACAAAACTAAAAATCACAAATTCAAACTAAAATTACAAAAGCAAACCAGAAAGAGGAAATCCTAATTATTCAAAGAAATGGGGTTTCAATAAAAAACCCCATTATCCTCAGTAATGGCACCAAAATTGGATGGGTCGACACTTGTACAAAAACTTCACGAGGGACGTTATCCCTAGAGTTTAACCTTTTAACAACTATCAATTCACTTGTAAACAAGTGATTTGATTTTAGTATCGAAAGGTATCAGTCCCAAGAAAGAACATTTTTAAGAGATTAAACCAAACTGATGCAACAAAAAGTATTTAATTTCCAGTTTGAAGAGAGTGATTAAGACTAAGGAAAGAATGAAAATTGCAAAAATGAGAACTAGTTAAGGTGGTTTTTAATTTAATTGATGATGATATATTGGGATCCATGGGCTCAGCACCATAGATCTTGTATTTACTTTGACTGATTTATCACCTTAATTTTATTAATTAGATCATGACTATGCTGATTTGTGTCCATGCAGATCACAAATCTAGCAAGGGTCAGTCTTTTCTCAAACTCGGGGTCTCGACGTTTGAGGATCCTTCTTAAATTGTCCAACAAAGTTCTATCAGGGGGCTCGTCAAGAACCTGTGTGTCCCAAGCAGTGTTCCAACCAATGGATCAGGTGGTCTCATCACCATGGGGTTACAACTGACAAAATCAAATGAATACCATCAAACATAGAGCTCCATCAGTTGGTCTTGTCAGGAGATCTATGGGTTCATTTAATGTTAATCACCCACAATCATGAAATATAAATATAGTTGATCTAAGCATAGAATGAGTACACAAAATAGAAGGGAAACATCTAATTAGTAGAATCTTGCATTTAAATACGATTAAGATAAGGCACATGTATGAGGATACTCTTGATACCCCAATATGGTGCTTTACTTAGACATAATTGAAATAGACACATAAGTAAGGTAGGTATAGAAAGAGTCATATGGACAAGATGTGGAAGCAATGAAGAAATATTCATGATGATGATGTTGACCCCTTTTCTCCCCTCCTTGATATGTGCACCCTAAGGGAGTCTCTAAGATGGACAAGAATCAAGCATCAAAGATGAATAATATATGGGCTCTTGTGCTTGGACTCACCCACCTTTTATAGGAGGGAAATGAGAGCTAAAACATTGAAAACTACTCCTGGTGGCAGCTGGGTAGACTTGGTTTGCAATGCCTATCCATCGACTAGAAGTCCAATATATTGATTGAAATAAATGTGTACATTGGCCTGAAGGTAGGTTTGACTATAATAATGATCCATCTTGATTTAGAGTTTGTCTGAGTCTTATTGGTGATTCGATCGATTGGGATTTATGGAATTTGACTGATTTTTGTGCAGTAATGAACTTTCTGGATTCTAACTTTGACTGAGTCTGGTTTGGAGTTTCTGGGCTTGACTAATTCTTGTGCTACAACGAGCCTTCTTGATTTTGAGTTTGACTAGGTTTTGATGGTGAGTCGATCAACTAGAATGTATGTCAATCGAATGGGATTTCTAGACTTGACCAATTCTTGCATGAGGGTCGACTGACTGGGTGTGGATCATCTAGGTGTCTAAATATGCAATTGAAGCCTATGATTCTTGGGTCTTTTGGGGATTTGGAGTTCTTTAGCCATTTTCCTATAAGAAACCAAGAAAACCTACTAAAAACTTCAATTAATCAAGGAAAAGCTAAACTAAGGTAATTAAATCTAAAAGTAGGGAATAATCAACAACATGCTACTAAGGGATGATCTAAAAATGTAATAAAAATGGATAAATATGAATTTATCGCCCATCACTGAGAATTCCATAGTTATGAGTGCTCAACTAGGAGTGGTACTAGGATGGGTGACCACTCTAGAAGTTGATCTTGGCTTCAGTGTGACGAAGGACAAAGCACACATTCAAGACTAATGGTGGTTTGTGGGGCCGATCATCATTCTTGAAACTTTACTAGAGCCTTGGACAAAGGAACCAACCATAAAAAATATTTTTGTAATGCTTGGGCCCACTGTCTAAGGCTCTAGTAGAATTTTAGGAATGAAGAATGGCCCCACAAACCACCACTAACTTTAATTGCATGTTTTGTCCTCACTCACACACAAGATAAGATCAACTCCAGGATTGGTCACCCATCCTAGTACTACTCCAAGCTAAGAATGCTTGACCACAGAGTTCCTAGTGATGGGCTCTCTGAAAAGGAGGTTCACCTTGGTGATGTGGGTAGTCCAATAATTCCTTTTTGGATTATTTTAACCAGGCCTCAAATCCTGGGGTGTTACAATTTCCTCCACTAGAATCTTGACGTCCTCGTCAAGGCTCAACTATATGGCCTTGTATCATTCCCCATCACAATGCCAACCCAAATGGGTCATGTACAGCCTTCTCCCGATCATATCTACTAGAGCAAGGGTGGTTCCATCTACTTGGATAGCTCTTTCCAACATGCTCGAATGCTACTAGTGCATAGATGGATCCATCAACTCAGATAGTCATTTCAATAATTCCTGGATCACATGACACAAGACTGGGGTACCACATGTCCATGTGGGCCCCACCTACTAGAGGGCTACTACTTTGATACCATTTTGTAGTGCCTGGGCGCATTGTCCAAGCCTCTAGTAGATTTTTAGGAATGATGATTGGCCCCACAGACCACCATTGGTCTCAACTATGTGCTTTTTCCTCACTCATGCACATGCCAGAATCAACTTCATGAGTGGTCACCCATCCTAGTACTACTCTAAAATGAGCATGCTTAACTATAGAGTTCTTAGTGATGGGTTGTCTAAAAAGGAGGTGCACCTTGGTGATAAGTATAGTCAAATCATTCCTTTTAAGACAATTTTATCTAAGCCTCAAATCTTAGGATGTTACACTGGCACACATTTGCATATTCCATCGGTTGTTTCCATCAGTTGATGAATGTAAACCAACGACCTCGACCTTCTATTCAGTTAAGTATCCTAGGTTTAGACCTTGAACATTTTTGCCGTTCGGTGATTATCTCCATTATTTGATGATTTCCACCACCTCTGATGTCTTCTCTTGTCTTATCGTAGTCAGATCCAACCTTGGTGAAAGAATACAAATCCCTTGAAGTATCCTCCAACAACTATTAGGGGAGTTATATTGCTACTACATTGACTACCATCATCCCAACTTCAAATACAAGCATTTTAACACCACATCTTCCCCTTCATTGTATTGTGTGATGATAACTTCTTTACTTCCTTCCATCACAAACCTTTTCACTAGTATGATGAGTGAGTATTCCTCTCTCTAGGGTGTAGGGAGTAGTCCCGCTACCCTATTGTGTTCTCTTCACTGCATTTAATATTTAATGAACCATTATATGTTTGTAATCAATCACTATTATGCTTGTATCCTTGGTTGATTATCAAGTTTAAATGTTTGTCAGATCTTATCTATAGAGAACTTTCAACCTAGGATCTATGCTATCCGTTGATTCATGCTAAATCCTAGATGAGAACCTTAGATAGGTATTTTCTAAAGTGATAGATGTATGATCTTTAGGTAACACGACATCAATCAAAGAGTAATATTTGCCTGGGTTTTAATCTTAATGCCAAAAGGGGGATTCACCTAGCCTCAACATATGTGTTTTCATTCTTAATATGATGTAGTGAGAGAGTAGATGATTGTTTATCCATGATGAAACACATATCATCCTACATTTTACATCCATTGATATAACTAACCCTTAATCCAACACTTTTCATTACTAGATAATCACTATAATCAACATATATCCAACCTTTTGTGATTAAAATTAGTCCTTATGTGATTAGGTTGATCAAATGATTCTTAAGAAAGTTTTCCTTTGTATTTTATTATAAAGTTCATTCACTTAAGGGTGATAATTATTATATGTAGTTTAGGTAAAAATCTAGGGACTTTTTCCTAGATGAATTTGCATGTGTGATAAATCACACGCCATGGGTCATCCTAAATATTGATTGTTCTTTTATGTACCTTTACAGCTAGTACATGTGATACAAAGACCTCAGATTTTTTTTCGTCATTATATTAGCTACAACAATTTGATGCTAAGCATGTGGGCCCGATAAGTGTAGGTCCCCACTGAAAACACATGAAAAACCACCTTATTGAAAGATAGCCTCTTTCTTCCAAAAATGCAACTGACTTGGTATGTCACAAGGAAATCCAAACCCAAAATAATTCAAATAGAGTTAATGTTTAGGTTTATGATGTTAAGTGTTATAGTGTACTCACTAAAACTCAAGAGACGTTGAGGCCACTCTTCAGTCAAAATCGTCAAATCTCGTAATGGCACATTTATCAATGATTCATAAGATAAATATCAAGTTTAAAGATATAATCTACTAACTTATGATCTTTTCATAAAAGAATTTGTTGCATCAGGACCGATCAAAATCGTAACTAAAATGATGTTGAGGAAAACTGTCTCAAATGTAACAAATATGGGTGAGGATACTCCTTCTAGTTGAGTCATAGATAAGAAACATCGTGTAGCTCTCCCTCTACCCCAATGTCCTCATTGTTCACTACTGGTATTAGTTGCTCCCTCTCTAGAGCTTGATATCACTGAAGAACTTGATCCTCTAACTGAAGCCTACCTCTATGGAGTCTGAAAGTGTGATTGTGAACTCTATGCTAATGTGTTGAGTCTTAGGACGACCTCTCTTGGAATGTCCCATATGTCCACAGTAGTGGCATCTTAGAAAATTAATTCCCCATTATTGACCAGAGTGTGCCCTACTACAAGTGTTACATAAAACTGTTTCATGACTTAGTGAACCATACAATAATGTTGATGAGACCGACAACCTTTTTAAAGGTTCTCACTTAGGTGGTGTATTCAATCTATCAGGGCTAGATCTTCCTCTACTATGAGAAGATGCAACATCACTCTAACCAGTTCGTTGCCTTTCAAAATATCCAAGAACTCTTCCTGTTTTGGAAAAGAGTCCAACTCCTCTATTGGATCCACTATTGTTTTTTCCTCCTCTACCAAAATATCCACATGTTTTTCTAACCTTAGAATGTTTACCAGCATTAACTAACTCCTAAATATGTCTTACTTCCTCCACAAACTCTTTGAAGTTCTCTCTATCCCTTTAGACAGTTGTTGATATGTTGTGTCTAATTTATAGTTTTAAACCTGACTTAAACCTCATGCATTTTGCTATGTCACCTTGTAAGCTATGATAGAAGTTAAGTAACCTCATATTTTATTCCTCATACTCACCAACTCCATACTTCCAGCCTAATGCTCTCCGGCTATCTATTCTTGTCACTCAAGAAGGTAGGAAGAAAAGACTTCAGGTGGAAATCCAAAAATAGGGATGTCAATAAAAACTAGGAAATCACAACTCGAACCTAACCAACATGGTCCGCTCCACAATTTTGGGTATCCAATGTGCAAAATGGTTGCTGGTTTTGGTAGAAGAAATACCAAGTGTGGAGCGGGTGGTGTGCAAAAGCCTGACACTCACATATTGCACAACAGCATGACTCCCTGAACACACTAGAGTGATAGACTTACCAGTTCACGACCCAATGCTAACAAATGGAGGTCTATTATGAAGAGCTCGTCAGACTTTTTGTCCTCGTAACACTTCTCAATAATGTACGTACACGTCCCCGAAGTGGAATGCGTATGTCGAGGACAACATGGGCATGAGCGCATGAGCCTCCTCTGCCGCATCCATTGCTCGAGTATGCACACATCGGGACCACCGGCGGGGTACACTGTCTTCACCGCAAGTGTGGATCTTGACAACATAGGTGTGCATGTCGCAGATCAGGATGATGAACGTGTGGATGTCACGATCTGCCGTTACGAACTTGTCGTGAGACACCGCATGTCCTAAGAAGTATTTGATGTTAAAAAGCAACACTTGATGGCACCGTGAAACTCGTTCTTCGCCCTATCATCCACTCGATCGCCTGGACGTTGGACCCGTGTTATCGATCCCTTAAAAAAAATCTAGTTTCCAAGTTCATGCTTGAACTTCCCAAGAACTGCACGCAAGAGTTTGAACGTTAGAGAAGCCAATGGGGAGCACGTTCACATAGGCTTCAAGTATCAGTACTTTCATGTGGCGCATGATCAGCTCACGACAGCTATATACAGAAGCAGAAGTCCAACTTGGCAGACAAATTTATCTTGAAAATTGAGCTCCCATCTCAACCATGGGTTCCCACATTTAATAAACCATGCCACCAGCTGAATTGGGAGCAGACACAACCAAGCACCATTTATAATGGGTGGAGTGGTTTTGGTAACCGGGTGTGTGAACCCATTACCATCGCCACCTTATCTACAAAGTCTTCCATGTCATTAATGTATCTCTCCTCTTATCTTCTACTTTTTTTTTTGAAAGTTCCTCTTATCTTCTACTTTGTGTCACTACAATTCATCATTCATTTAAGTAGATAGACAGCAAAGTTAATCTGTTTGTCGTCCATTACTTCATTAGGAGGAAAACCATTTTCAGCTATCAAAGCCATTCATCTGTCACATCTGGGTCTATTGTCCTAGTGTACTTGTAACGAACTGAAATCTGGCTATATTATCTTTCTGATCCTTTTCCCATACTTTTTTCTTTCTTTCTGTCCTTTTTGGCTTTTATGTTTAATTTGTTGAAATAATAGTGATTTGATGAACATTTGTTCATTATTTATACCAATAAAAGGGTTTATGCACAAATACCTCTTTGAATGCTTTAATCAGGATCTAAATGCAAATTTACCACTTAAGTGGCATAATGATAAAATAAATTCATTATAGATCATTCCTTAGCCTTATGGAGCAAGGAAGAGAAAAAAGAATGAATAATAATACTTTAAACATGTTAATGTGATATTGAATTAATTAATATGAGAAATAATCGTAATATTGGATAATGGAAAAAAACTCAAAAAAGGAATACTAATTGATTAAAGATAAGTTGAGATTCATTTTCCTTGAGTTTGGTTTGGCGTGGAGGCCAAGCTTCATAATTTTATTATAATAATAATTATATCTCTTTTATTTTCAAAAGAAAATGTGAGTTTTCCTCAAAATATGAAATAAAATATTTAATGACTCCAAAAGTGGAAACTAATCTTAGATTCGTGATATACACAATAAAAATAGTCCTTAGGTAATTTTTTTATAAAATTTGGATAGTTTTTAATATACATATGAAGTCAGGAGAGAGAAAGTGTGTACAACATTCAAAATATTAAATAATTATACAAATAACTCCAACATGTAAAATTGATGGCAAATTCATATCCAAGGCACTTAATGTGACTTGTGGGTGAAGTTTTATCAAATTTGGGGAATCTTATAACCATTCATGATGGAATAAAGAGAAAATAAGATTTGGTGTATATAACACATCAACAGTTATCAAAAGTCAAATCTAATTGCATATTCGGATTTCTCATATCAAAAATAGGTTATGTGTCAATTTTCATTTAATTTGGGGCTTGTTTGTACCCTCAAATGAGGAGAGAGAGAAAGAGAAATAATTGCATTAATAACTGCATTTACACTTTATTCGAATTTGATTGGGAATATAATTTAATTTATCACACCTCTTTTAGATGTGTGTATGTATATCAATCATTAGATTCCTGATCGGACGATCATGGGGTTATCATCAACCTTACGCCCGAAACAGAAGGTAGTGTTGGTTTTTGGAAACTTCAGATGGTGATTTCTCCCTCAATTTGTGGTCTTTTTCCTAGATTTTTCATTCATTGAATCTGGAAGAGGATTCCGCACCTATTGATCCCTAAAACTTCTCCCATCTCCCCGTATTTGTAAACCCCTAAATCCAATGCCAACCCCCTCACTTCCATGCGATCGCATGGCTTGTTCTCGGTGTCACACCTATATATATGCATACCCTGGGCATCCTCGGTCGAATTGTGATTCCCCTCTCACTTCAAAATCACCTCTTTTGTCATGTACTACCGCCACGAGGTCGGGAAGTATGGATCAGTGTCGGTAGGTCGTGCTCCTCCTTTGTCTCTCCTTTGTCCAATTCCGTCGGGGGTAAGCTTCTTTGGATAATGATCTGTGTTGTTCAACAACTAGAACTTCAAGATCTCCTCACATCTAGTTTTTCCTATTTGCGGATTGCCTGCTGCTTGAAGTAGCAATGGCATTGGGTCGAGAGAGAAGATGCCCCATGTTGATTTATTATTAATACCCTCACTTGCTCTCTTCTTTTTGTTTCCTCACCAAGGGTAAAAAGATCTTTTAGTGACGTTCTTCTTTATTTTGGAACGGGTCAGCGAGACCAGTGACCCGTGACTTGGCCTCTACCGATTGGGCCAAGTCAGTTGGGCCCCGGTCTCCTTCTCCCTCGCTCTCTCTCTTGCGACTTCACTGTTGACATGGATTTTCTTGATTTTCTTATTGGT
Organism: Alisma plantago-aquatica; assembly: GCA_963693085.1. Taxonomy (NCBI): domain Eukaryota; kingdom Viridiplantae; phylum Streptophyta; class Magnoliopsida; order Alismatales; family Alismataceae; genus Alisma; species Alisma plantago-aquatica. The sequence goes on along the minus strand of OY856412.1, from coordinate 531,997,144 downwards.
CCAACTTCTTAAAATCATATCTTTTGACTCTCTTGTCCAAAAATTAAAAGAAAATATGTTTTGGAATAAAAAAATGTAATCTTTCTAATAAACATACTTTTGAGGTTTGCTTTTGAGTTTTGTCAAAAGGTATTTTCCAAAAACAATTTGAATGCTTAAAAATAACCAAATATACACTTCAATCATCATAACTCAAAATTGGACAAAATTTTATGTTTTCTTAACCAGGACAACCTAATAAGATTAGTGGTAATGTTTTCAGAGTCTAAATTAGAGTTTTGAGAAAAAATTCCACAACTAGGGTTTTCTTTACCATTAATGCATATGTAAACCCTAATACATGATTATACATTAAAAATAGGAAAAGAGGACCTTGGACTCAATAAAAGCGATGGAAGTTGGTAATTGAACTCTATAAGAGAGGTATGTGCAAATATTATCCTTAAGTTGGATATTTGAGAACCAATCCTATTTTCCATAATGAGGCAAGAACCCTATTTCCTTGATTATTGTTTCTCTTATTCTAATTGCCTCAAAATCAAATTTGATATATTATTATTTGGGTCTTGGAGCCCCACTTCCATGTTGCAACTGTTTGATTATTTAATCTTGCCATATTATTGTTTATTGAGCATGATGGTTTATTTGACTATTTAGCTATAGTAGTGGTACTTATATACAACCACCCATAGTTAGGACATGTTATTTTCCCTAGAGATTGTGTTTACTCTCCCCCTGGGGAATGTGTTATTTCTCCCTAATATAAAATATTTTATAGGTGATTGGAAATGCGATTACTCTCCCCTCATCTATAAGTTGAGGTCTGGTACATGCCTCAACCCTACTTAGTTAATTTAGTTCAATATTAATCATTAATGCAAATTCGTCATTATTTATTGGTTTTGGCAAGAATCTTTTGTTATATGCCTCATTCTCTTGGCCTTCTCATCTTCTGATGAATCTATACCCTTATTTTTCATTGATGTTCTTATCTTTGTTTCTTGTTCATATTGTTGACACATACCTTGTTTTCTCTCTCTTGCTGGGTGACTTCCCAACCACCCAGGTAAAGCACAAGGTGATGAACAAGATCAAGGATAACATAGCTTTTGGCTTGGACCTAGCTCATGGAGTTGTTTCTTGGAGACAAAGTTGGTGTAGCTTAGATATCCCTATATCTTAGATCATTTGATGTATATTTTTTTTGGTAAATGTAAACCCTTAATGGGAGATATGATGGAACTTATGTAATCTTTTGAAAAATTGAATATAGTCATTATTTTTATTTTGTTGCTATACACTTTGGTCTTTTGTATACCATAGTATAAAGATTTGAAAATTTTACACATGTATTAGCATACCCTTTGAGTATGTTTGTGATAGATGTTTTATGTTTCAAATTTTAATAAAGGGGTGATTTCACTCTTTTTCAGCATGGTATCAGAGCCCATGGTAGTCAAAATCTGACTATTTCAATTTTGTCACCCTAATTTGAACCCTTGTCTTACATAGTTCCCCTTTAAGTGACATGCTTGCCCTAGAATTGGTCTATGCAACCCTTAAGATGATGAAATGTTGATGTAGGATCCTATTAGTTTTACATTAGAATCATTTTGAATAAACCCCTAAAATACTTACAACTAACAGATGCATAAGTAACCCTAGTATCTTGAGGTTGTTTAGATTTGCCTTTAGGAAGATACTAGGATATGAAGCTGAAAGCAAAGGTGTCTATAAAGGATCAGGGTTCGGGGGCTGGAAAGATTTTCCTCCACACCACTAGATTGGTTTATGAGGACTCCCGCATCCATACGATACCTTCCTAGCCTGAGCTGATACGGATTGTCTAATAGCATGCTTTTAGGCAATAGTAACCTTAGACATCTGTGTTGGATATCTTTAGGAACCTTATTAGATGACCTAGTTTTTTAGGTGTTGTGACTTGTTTTGGGGATGGATACCCATTATAGTTCCTTATGTCCCTTAGGACCACATGTTTGGTCAGCCTTACCCTAGAACCTAGACTTTGAAGTTTGGTGTTTAGTAAGCCATCAGAGTGCACAGTGGAAGCGCAATGGATCTTGTCCATGGTTAATTAAACTCACCCTTTTACTTATAGTTTAGTTGGGTTTGGCATGGTAGGTCAAACCTTTTAAGGGGTGGAGAGTAGTTTGTTGGTGTTGTTTGGGTGGTTAGATTTCGAGGATGAAATCCTTTTTAAGGGGATGTAGCCCTGTGACATTCCAAAATCTAGCTACTCTACTCTAGAAACCCTAACTCCATGAATCGAAGGATAGCGTGCTTGGATCTTTAGTTTTGACCAAATAAGTCATTATTGTAACCTCACATGCTTGTTTATATACTAATGAACATGTAATGGTCATCTAACAAATATTTCATATGTTTGAACCCTAATCAATATTTAACGCACATAATATGAGTAACTCGCATATTAATTTTAATTATGGATACATATGATGCTGACAATGTCATAAAATAATAAACCCTAATGAAATGACTAGCAAGATAATTTAACGTAATTTTTGAATTAATGCATGCTTAGAAGGTATAAGTAAAGTATAATGATCATGTTGACCTAAATCCTAAGTTTTAATCATTTAACCTTAATCTATACATCCTTAATGCCTTTCATGATAAATTAGTGACATTAGGTGTCATAATCTAGATAACATACTTTGATACACGTAAAGGGTATGTAATCACCTAATTGTAGATTAATCAAATCATAAAAATATAATGCATATCACCTTGTTCTCTAATACACACCTAATTAATCACCTAATCATAATGTGATATGTGAATCAAATCATTAATAGATAGTATGTTCCATCTTGTTCTCTAAAATACATGTAATGACTTCAATATGGATAAGAAGTATTTGGTTTCACATAAATGTGCATAATCAATAATTAAAAGTGAATAAGTATGAAAAATTAATTAATGATGGCATTAATGTGAGTACGAAAGGTAATATGACAATGTGACAATGATTATTATAGATATAAGTAATCATGTGACATTGTTTGGATTAATTGTATACTTAATAACTAATTGGATAAAATGGCATATTTCATGCACAATAATCTATTATAATTCAATATGTTGATAATGAAGTCAAAATCCAACATAATAAGGATAATGATCAAATATAATACAGATATTGAGATAATTGAGTAAACCCTAATTGTGTTGAAACTTTTAATGAGATAACTATGAAATATATAGGGTGTAACTCTTGTGACAACAAAGTGAATATATCATGACTCAATTAAAAAAATGATAACGTGATATCCTTATAAATTACAATGTTAAAAAACAAAAAATGTTAATTGTGTTATATATAATAAAATAAATCTTAATAGTGGAACCCTAGGTTATCCTTGAGAATCTGACCTATGAGGAATTGTTAGTGAAAGTTCTGGTGAAAGTTTTATGGGTTGCTTAAAGATGAGTTGTTACATACTCACCCTTGCCTCTTTGCTTGAGATTTTGGGGACGAAATCCTTTTTAAGGGGTGGAGTATTGTAACAAATTGAAATTTGGCTATATTATCTTTCTGACCCTTTTCCCATGCTTTTCCCTTCCTTTCTCTCCTTTTTGGCTTTTATGTTTAATTTGTGGATATAGTAATGGTTTGGTGAACATTTGTTCATTATTTATACCAATAAAAGGGTACATGCACAAATACCTCAGTGAATGCTTTAATTAGGGTCTAAATGCAAATGTTTCACTTAAGTGGCATAATGATAAAATAAATTTGTCATAGATCATTCATTAGCCTTATGGAGCAAGGAAGAGAAAAAAAGAATGAATAATAATGTTTTAGACATGTTAATGTGATATTAAATTAATTAACATGAGAAATAATGGTAATATTGGATAGTGGGCAAAAACTCATAAAAGGAAGACTAATGGATTAAAGGTAAGTTGAGATTCATTTTCCTTGGGTTTGTTTGGCTTGGAGGCCAAGTTTTACAATTTTAGAATAATAATAATTATTATATCTCTTTAATTTTGAAAAGGAAATGTGAGTTTTCCTCAAAATATGAAATAAAATATATAATGACTCCTAAAGTGGAAACTAATCTTAGATTCGTAATCTACACATTAAAAATAACCTTTGGGTAAATTTTCATGTAATTGGACAACCTTTAATATACATGTGAAATCAGGAGAGAGAAAGTGTGTAGAACCTTCAAAATATCAAATAATTATACAAACAACCCTAACATGTAAAATTGATGGCAAGTTTCTATCCAAAGAACTTAATGTGACTTGTCAGTGAAGTTTCATCAAATTTGGAGAATCTTATAACTATTAATGATGGAAGACAGAGAAAATAAGATTTGGTTTATTTAACACATCAAAAGTTTTCAAAATACCAATCTAATTATATATTCGGATTCCTCATATCAAAAATAGGCTATGTGTTCATTTTCATTTAATTTGGGGCTCATTTGCAACCTCAAATGAGGAGAGAGAGAAAGAGAAATAATTATATTCACATTTTATTTGAATTTGATTGGGAATATAATTTAATTTGTCATGCCTCTTTTAGATGCACGCATCTATATCAGCCTTTGGATTCCCGATCGGACGGTCATGGGGTTGTCATCAACCTTGCACCCAAAATAGAAGGTAGCGCTAGTTTTTGGAAACTTTGGATGGTGATTTCTCCCTCAATTCGTGGTACTTTTCCTAGATTTTTCATGGGTTGAATCTGGGAGAGGATTTTGCACCTATTGATCCCTAAAACTTCTCATGTATCCCCTTTTTTGGAAACCCCTAAATCCCATGCCAACCCCCTCGTTGCCATGCGATTGTAGGGGCTTGTTCTCGGTGTCACACATATATATACGTATACACTAAGAATCCTCAATCGAAAATGTGATTCCCCTCTCTCTTCAATTTCACATCTTTCATTGTGTGATGCCACCGCGAGGTCTGGAAGTATGGAGTAGCTCCGGCGGGTCGTGCTCCTCCGTCTCTCCTCAGTCTAATTCTTTTGAGGGTAAGCTTCTTCGGACCATGATCTATGTTTTTCAACAACTAGAACTTCAAGATCTCCTCACATCTGGTTTTCCCTATTTGCAGGTTGCCTATTTCTTGCTTCTCAAAGCAGCCATGGAGTTGGTTTAGGGGAGAAGATGCCCCATGTTGATTTTCCATTAATACCCCCGCTCGCTCTTTGCTTTTCGTTTCCTCACCAAGGGAAAAAAGGTATTTTAGTCACATTCTTCTTTGTTTTGGGATGGGTCAGCGAGACCATTGACCTGCGACTTGACCTCATTTGATTGGGCCAAGTCAGTTGTAGCCCGATATCCTCCTCCCTCACTCTCTCATGTGACTTCATTGCTGACATGGAATTTCTTGATTTTCTAATTGGTCCAAATTCTAAAAATTATATCTTTTGACTCACTTGTCCAAAGATTATAACAAAATACATTTTGAAATAAAAAAAATGTATAATTTCTAATAAAACACTTTTGAGGTTTGGTTTTGAGTTTTGTCAAAAGGTGTTTTCTAAAAATGATTTTAATGCTTAAAAATCACCAAAAATACACTATAATCATCATAACTCCGAATTGGACAAAATTATATGTTTTCTTAATTAGGAGAACCTAATAAGATCAATGGTGGTGTTTTCAGAGTCTAAATCAGATATTTGTGCAAAAAGTTCAAAAGTAGGGTTTTCTTTACCATTAATGCATATGTAAAACCCTATTACATGATTATACATTGGAAATAGGAAAAGTGGACCTTGGACTTAATAAAAGTGATGAAAATTGTTAATTGGACTATATAGGAGAGGTATGTGAAAATATTACCCTTAAGTTGGTATATTTGAGAACCAACCCTATTTTTGATAATGAGGCATGAACCCTATTTCCTTTATTACTGTTTATCTTGTTCTAATTGCCTCAAAATCAGATTTGATATATTATTATTTGGGTCTTGGAACGCCACCAACATGTTGTAACTATTTGATGATTTTATCTTTCGTTATTACTCTTTCTTGAGCATGATGTTTTATTTGACTATTTAGCTATATTAGCGGTACTTATGTATAACCACCCATAGTTAGGGCATGTGTTATTTCGCCCTGGGGAATGTGTTTACTCTCCCCCTGGGAATGTGTTATTTCTCCCCAATATAAAATATTTTATAGGTGATTGGGAATGTGATTACTCTCCCCTCATCTATAAGTTGAGTCCAGTTGGCGCCTCAACCCTAGTTGATTAATTTAGTCAAATATTAATCATTCATGTAAATTCATTATTATTTATTGGTTTTGGCAAGAATATTTTGTTATTTACCTCATTCTCTTGGACTTCTCATCTTATGATGAATCTATAGCCTTATGTTTCATTGATGTTCTTATCTTTGTTTCTTGATCATATTGTTGACACATACCTTATTTTCTCTCTCTGGCTGGGTGACTTCCCAACCACCCAAGTGAAGAACAAGGTGATGAACAAGATCAAGGAGAACATAGCTTTTGGCTTGGACCTAGATCTTGGAGTTTTTGCTTGGAGACAAAGTTGGTGTAGCTTAGATTTCCCTCTATCTTAGATCCTTTGATGTATCTTACATGTAAACCCTTAATGGGAGATATGATGGAATTTTTGTAATCTTTTGAAAAATTGAATATAGTCATGATTTTTATTATGTTGTTATACACTTTGGTCTTTTGTATACCATTGTATAAAGATTTGAAAATTTTACACTTGTTTCAGCATATCTTTTGAGTATGTTTAGGATAGATGTTTTATGTTTCAAATTGTTAGTAAAGGGGTGATCTCACTCTTTTACATTACTTGGTTCCATAGAGCTTCTTCACCATCTCATAGGATCTCATCAAGTCCTTGCTTGAAGATAAAGAACTCATGTCCATCTTATGTTTCTCTTTTTTCTTCAAAACATATGATGCATTGTAGCTTCCTTGACTCTATCTACCTCACATTGAGCCATTGGCTAAGGGTCAGGGCCAAAATGGCTCTCAATTTGTTCATCACCATGATGACGTCCTCTTTGTGGACATCTGCATGTTTATAACATAAACAATATTTTTATATATTCACATCTCAAAGAGGAAAACATCCTAATCTATTAGTCTATTATGAGCTTTATCCCAAACCTAGGCTTTGATACTATGATTGACATGACCCAAACCCACAAACTACGGTTTAAATCCTATCAAGGTGAAATTAGACTACCACCCTCTTTTAGTCGCTAACAGGAAAATCATACATAATTTATTTCATTCTTTAAATTAATATAACTAATGAAACATCTTGAAAACTTAATAGGTAGCACCTTTCAGCAACATGACTTCACAATAGAATTTGACCTTTTCAACATAATCAACTAAAATGAACATGTTTTGGCTTTAATATACATAAAGTACATCTTATTCCAGAATTTCTCTCAATCCTCACTCTCACATTCCAAGGTTCAATGGAAGGATAATAGACTAACTAAATAAACTAGCTATTCCTCTCAAGATCACAGTCATTCCATTTATAATAAATACTAGCTTCTGACTCCTCGTCTTGTGTTGGACCCATACCTAAAAATGTTTTAGTAGAGTATGCGAGCTACTAGTTGAGTTCAAGGAAAATCTCCAAGAAATCATGATAGTTTAGATATACATAGTTTATTAAATTAAATATATAATAATATGTGTGATTGTTGAAATCTATAAATCGTCCATAATGGCAGTAATTTGGATAATAAATGCAATAAGAAAATCAATCAAATCACATATTTTAATTTTATTTCCTTTTATTATGCTATGGGCCCACATCAAGTGTACCACATCATGTGGAAGAGTCATAACAAGCTAAAGCTCATTGTATAAGACTAAGTGTAGACTCGAGAGTCTAAGTCAACTAACTAGGCCACATTTGGCCTCAGTGGTGAGACATCTGTCCTAATAAATTGTACTTCTCATCTAAACATGGGTACTCAGGTGGAGAATTAATGTAATTGGCTATCTACATCAATGATTCCACAAGGTATAACTCAATGAGAAACATTTGAACTAGTTGAATTGAGACTAAAATCTCTAGTTGATAATGGGTACCTAAATATTTTAAGGATAGAATCTTCAATGGAATTAGTCCCCTATAACCTCATGTACATTCTGACTCCCTCATTCTAAACTCTTGTAGCTAGTAAGCATGTTTCCTCCTTCAGAGTGTAGAACTCTATGATGGATTATAAAATGTTCAAACAATTAAATTTCTAGTTTCTTCCTTGGTTCTTCTTAGAGATTTACAATATATATTGTTATTCTCCTAACTATGTACTTAAGGCTTCCATTTTGATTTTCCAAAACAATGGACATATAGTAAACTAGTTGAGATGATATATTGATCATATTGAATAGATCTGATATTAACTACTCATTTACTTCGTAAGTAGTTTCTTACAAACAAGTAATGATTAGACCATAGATTCAAAATATCATTTATTAGATCAGAAATTAGGGAAAACTTGGGACTCTAGCCCCTCTAATTATTCTATTAAGATTCACCATAATTTTGTACCTAATTTTTTATGGATCTAAATGCATCTGTATGAAATCACAAATTTGATAAACACTCAATAGTTTAACTGAAATCTCATGTTTGGGGTCAATAAATAAAAAGTAGTAATCACCATACAAGGAAATACATGAGCTTCATGATTTTGGGTTTAATTTATGAAAAATCAAGGTGAAATGATGGTTTCCCACTCACCTAGATCTGATCCTAGATTACTGTAAGGAGTAGAACCTAGGAGGGGATCCACTCCCTACTTAAATTGAGGAATAAATCTATATAATCCAAACACACTAACAATCATGTTGGAATAGGTGTAAATTTGTCATTTCTCAAATGATGTTATATAAAACCAAAGTATAGAAATGGAAATAAATTTAGTGACTATATTCAATTTTAAAAGCTTACATAATAATCTCCCATTAGGGGCTTACATGATTGGACAACTTTGGGATCTAAGTAGAGGGATATTGAAACTATTCTAAGGTTAGCTTCACTATCTAGGTCCACATCAACATGTAATGTCATATATGTCTTTACCTAAGAGTTTGTAAGCATTCCCCACAAGAGAAGACAAAGTAGATGTTGTCAGCATAAAAGTTAGTATGTGCAACACAATATGGATTGAGCGATCCAAGGGAAAAAGGAAATCAATAATAAAGAGGGATACGTACCATCCAAGTGGATATCAAAAGAACATCATGAAGAAGATAAAAAAAAGATATTTTTTTCCTTATTCAATATCACAACAAATTATTACAATCATAAACAATGCATTTAAACAACATTAGACTAAAGTTATTTAAAGTAGGACTTGAACATTATAAAACCTCAGTTAAAACGTAATGGGTGGAAGACACACACCCTTGATGGAACACAAGCGCCCTTTATATATGAGTGGAATACACACACTTAGGATAGAATACACATGTCCAAATGTATTGTTGTACATATGTACCACTACTAGAAATAAAATTAGTCTAAGCCATGTATAAAATGTAGAGGCAAGATGTAAGATTATTCAAGCTTCAAATAAAAGGATAAGAACAACCAATAGTTATCATGTGGTGTCACAAGACCCATAAATTATGTCACATCATGTCCACAATCAAGATACATCATGAGACCAAAAAAGTCTATCACATTGGAAGAAAAGATTTCATTTAAGTTAGACACTCAAAGTAGGGTTATCACATGTAATGAGATGAACAACATACAATTTCGAGTTCAAAAAGAGTATCCATTGATTTCGAGTATATTAAAAGATCAACATCAACATAGAATCCTTCTCATGAAACAAATTCTTAGAAAAGAAAGAAATGGTGAAGGGTGGTATTTCCTAAAGAACCAAGAGAGAGAGAGTGAATATAGGTGATTGCTTAATACAAATAATAAAGAATGCAACATACCTCGAATCAAGTCTACATGAATCCAAAGCTAACCATAGGTCCAATCTTGGGTCTTCAAACACCTAATAAATGTATATGTAGAATTAGGGTTAGCTTCACATTTATTGTATAAACCCTAAAAATTGCCTTTTTATTATTAATGATTTAGGTTCAAAAACCATATGATCTTCTAGATTACATTTCCTAAGTTCCTAGAATATTTTACTTTATTTTTCTTAATTATAGATTATTAGTTATGAACTTTAGAAATATCTAGCCAATTAGGAAAATCCTTAAAAAACACATAATTATTATATTACAATTAGATGATGAAAACCATGTCATTGGATAAAGAAAAAATCCATTATTGCAAAACATATTTTATCTTTTTATCTATAAATAATTTGTTATGAGTATTTTAGGTACAGACCAAATAGAAAAATAAGAAAATCCATGTGTGCATGATTTAACTCTGACTAAATGGAGGGGTTGTGGAGAAGTGAACCTATTAAGGTTGTCCAAATGGCCTGAGGCCCACTGTAAGCAAGACGCCTAGCTCCATGCAATCAAGCATCAGATTGGGAGATGTAATTTTAAAACTGGGCATAGGGCACATGAAAAAATAAATCAGAATCAAAGGGCACATATGGAAATTTCTTGGGGATCATCTTCACCCCAAAAACCATCCCATCGATGAACAGAGAATTCCAGTCAAGGACTTGAGGACCAAGACGAAGATCCATGAGTGTAAGCACTAGAGACGGAGACCTACATGTTCCTAATGCTCTATAGGTAGAGATGACCCAGAACTTAGGCGCAAAGGACCAAGGAGGATGAACAACATCTTATCGCCATGGCTGGTGACATATAAAGACCAAAGGATTGAAAATGCAGAGAAACATAGTTGACGAATACCAAAACATATTCGGTAAGAGCCAACAAAGAAGAAGGAGAAAACATAGAGGCAAAAGGATGAGGGAAACATTGATAATATGCTTCAAATTTTGTTAAAATGGCACTATGGAAGGTGAAAAGAGGGGGAAATACCACAAACCTTATGAGATAAAAGCATAGGTTCAGAAAGCTTTGGTTGTATGAAAAGGGCATATACAATCCTTCTTTGGACTTTGCCATGGCCAAAAGCTTCAACCCGAGTCATGGCCTCTAACATAAATTTCTAGAATAGGGGTATCATACCCCAGATCAAATGAGGCGAATCTAGCATCAGAAGATGAGTCTAGGAGATGTATCATAGATTAGGCTACAAATTCATAGTGGTTTGATGATCTAAAGAACCAAGGGGACTAAAAGGGGACAAAAAGCAGAGGAAGAATAGAGGAGGTGAGAGTGAAAGGAAGAACTTGATTAAATAGTTGTCAATATGCCCAAGTTAGGGCATAAACAATTTGGGAAAACATAGGGAGAGTGTAGGAGAATAATCTGAGTAAGATACAAATTGGAGAGAGAAAAATCCAAGAAAAAGACTCGGATAAAAGCCTAGTTTCCTGGAGGCAAGAAGAAGGAAAAGTGCAGATGTAGGAGAGAGGATTGTGACTGTTAGATAGAAAATTCAACGCTTCAAAATGAATTCAAGTTTCCTTAAAAGTGAGAAACCAGCATGATAATGTTATCATCCATGAAATTATAGCAAAGGAAATGCATCAATTTAATACATCAATTATTAAACTTTCAATAGTATATTTTTCTTTCTTATGTTATTTAAGGGCTCAAACATTGTTCAAATGATACCAAATTTGGTACTTAGACTAATTAGGACATTAAGAATATGCTTTTAGCATCACTTTTCACTTTTAGAGTGGTTTACGATTTTATCTAATATTTTTATCTTAATCCTTATTCTCTTTCCCAAATAAAATTAGGATAATTCCAATTGTGAAATTGATGTGAGAATTATCACATATGCTAACTTTGGTCTGAATTTAAGATTCATTTCCACTTTGAAGTCATTAAGTAATTTATTTAATTTTTTGGTCTTAACTTATATTTTCTTTTCTTGATGAAATTGGAATAGTTATTATTGTTCAACTAATGTGAAACTTGGCAAAAAAGCTAATTTGGACCCAAGCAACATGATTTTCACATTATATTTGGATTCAGAAGTTTCCTTTATGAGTTCTAATACAATTAGATTTTGGGATCATCACCACTATATGTATAATATTATCACACCATTATTATCAACTTTCATCAAGTTATGTCCTATTATCTTCACATTGTTTCCAAAAGAGTTATCTTATATTATTATGTGCAAATTTTCACATTTTACTTATTTAACATATTTAAGTCCATTACTTCAATATTAACTTAGATAATTACACATGAAAATTCTAGTTGTTATTTCAAATCACATTATAACTCTTATTAAACATATTTTCACCATTATATGCATATTAGTTAGCAAAAGAAGCATAAGTGACATATTTAATGAACTTACATGTTAGCACATATACATGTCATTATGTTAATATGAGTGTATTATGATATGTGATGTTTATGGGTGACCATCGAGTTATTCAACTTATATGCATTACAATTACAAATAAGTATATTAAGGTATAACCCACTCTTGTTCGTCAAATTTAAGAATGAAGCTTACTATCCCCCTATACATGAAATAGGGTAGGATTCTAGGTTTCAGTATGTTACAACACTCCACCCCTTAAATATGATTTTGTCCCAAAAATTCAGCCATCCCTATATACTATCTAACTACTCTTCATCCCTTAAAGGGTTTAACCTAATAAATCAAATGAAACAACTTTTAAATCTATTAGGGTTACTTATGGATCTTTTAGTTGTGAATATTATAGGTGCTTATGTTGTTCATTAGACATGCATCCAACTAACTTGTCATATCCACATAGAATTAAATTTTAGGTCCTTGTGTTTTTAGCTTAACAATCCTAAGGTTCATATTTGCAACCAAAAAGTCATAGGGTACAAAAGGTTAGGTCAACTAAGCCTTTAAATCATATCATATATTCCTACTCATCACTTCATAAACAAAAATATGGGTTAAAATTTTATTCCAACTAATTGTAGGGTTTCTCATCCAATGCTTCATAAATATCTTCTTTGCGACTTGGCACAAGAAGACATTGATAAAATCCATAAAGTTTTCTTTTGTACATATAATAGTATGAAGAAAATAATTTTTGATGATAAGAAACTAGGCAATGTTAATCAAACATGGTGGTTGAAAATAAATATGAGAACCAAGTCACAAGCTTTCCATATAGTATCTCCTTATCAACTACTTTCTTATTCTCATGCCAAAAATTACCTCAATGTTAGATACTAACATCCAAAGAGGTATGCCATAATTAACCTATATTGTAGGGTAAGAGAACCTAAATCATCATCTCATTAGCGTTTACTAATAAAAAATGTTTGTGCATCCCACATGATTCTAAATGTTCCTTTCATTGTCTCATATATGACTTAGGTACACTACAAAAAATTTGGCCTTTATTGAAGAACATTTGTGAGGAACCAAAAATCGTGAATAATGATGTCTATTTGTGAGGGATCATCCTTCAAACATGGGACCAAATCCCTCAACCGTGTTTTTTACATCCTTAGACCTTTTATGTGAATACTAATCCCTCAAAAATACATTACTCACTAATCACCCCGTGAAAAATACCATGCCAAATATTTCCCTCCATTCTAAAATAGAACATTTGCAAATCAAAAATAAAAAAAAAAGATCAACACTCCCCTCTCACGCCGTGCTCCCTCCCGTGCCGTGCTCCCTCCCCTCTCATGTCGTGCTCCCTCCCGCGCCCTTCCTCTGCCTAGCCGATCGTGGGGTGCTTCCCTTCCTTCCTCGCCCTAGCCGCCAACACCCCCAACACCTCTACGGTAGTCTCCGACAGGTGCCCTTGCCAACATCCTCTCACCCTTACGACTATTCATATCCGCAGGTTGGCGGGCAGCCGTTCTCCTCATCAAAGGTATAAAAGGTCCTCCTATTTTCTCCCAGTAAAGCCCCAAATCCCCTTGAAAAAAAAAGTGTTCCAGTCAGTCCCCTTGTTGTACTCTCGGCGGGCAGACGACCAAACCCCTGAATGCCTCACTTCCCCCAAACGCTAAGTCTCGCACGCCTCTATCAAGCGATGAAAGACACAGACGACGATGAAGCTCCGTCGGACCTGGTAAAACTGGTTTCATACGCCACAGACGATGGTAAATCTCAATGCCAGACTGGTAATACCTCCAATGAAGTAAGCTTCTCAAATTCGATTATTTGTTCATCATAATGGTAGTTTTATCTGGAATTTACCCTAAACCCTGACATTCACCCTCCCTTCGCTGGAAAACAACACCAGATGGTGATCATAGACGGTGGATCTCTGACCCGCTATACAACCAACGCCGATGGTATGGAAGCAACTTCAGAGTGCGTTACGGTTACTGAAGATCAGACTAATCACGGTGTTCCAAATATTGATGTAACCTCCTCTCACCCTATACACTCTTTAACTTAATAGTATTGCTACTTCTTTTCTCGAAACCCTAGTATTCACCTTCCTCAAAAGCAGAAATTGAGAAAAGATGATGTGGCACCATTGGAGCAGATGATTCTTTCTCAAGGCAAATTGGGCGGAAATGGTTTGGACTTCACTACTGATAGAATCTCGGCTTCTCAATGGAAGATCAACCTCCCTAAGTTGGATACTGATGTAAGTTTTTCTGCCGTAGTTTAGTTGTCTAATATCTTAACCAATTCTTATGCCCCCTTCTAGCTGGGAACTCTCATGCATCTGTCAATGTAAATTTTTTTGATCTTTTGCCCTATTTACCTATGAATTACATTGTAGCATGTTTGTTCATCACATAGATACCTGCTCCTCCGAGTTGACTATTCTTTAGCTTGCTACTTATTTTTTCACTTATGAAATGCTATGTATTGTTATGATAATGTATATCTCTAATTAGATCACCTCACTTTTAATTAAATGAATTATTAATTCATAACTTTCCTGACCTTCATTGTTTTTATTATAATGTTTGTGTTGTTTCTTGTAAGAGGTTGAGGAATCTTTAAGGAACTGTCTGCAGAAAGGGCTTTAAGATTTATACTGGCACATTATAATGTTGATGCCACTGTCAATGTATGTTTTTTTTCTCACTATTATTTTAGCTGTTGTTAACCTGATATGCAATTTTGGCTGATGTAAACTTTTGTATCGCAATTGCACAATAGTTGCTGATCTAAAACATTTTTTGATTAGGATTCTATGATGGACTATCTACAGAAAGTGCCAAAAGATACACCACTCCCACATGTTGAACAAGGCCTCCAATCGACTGATGTATGTTTTTTGTCCTGTTACCTCGCAACGTCATTATTTTCATGTTTTAAATGTTGTTTTTGAGCTTGATACATATTGATTTTTAATTTTAACCCTTTTCTTATACAGTTGAAAGTAGTCAGAATATTTAAACTTATCTTTTTATTTTATTTTTCGTACTTCAGAATTCCTTAAGTGATGGGAATTTACCTCCTATTTTTGATATTGAACAAAATCAGGTAAGTCCCTTGCTATTTTTTATTTAAATTTCTAGTATTACACCTAATATTGTACTGCCTCTATATAAAACAAAACTAATATCTTTAGTTTTAGATAAAAAGGCAAACATTGTAATTTATCTATATAAATGAAGCTAGTATCTTAGTGTCTTATCAGTGATCCGATTAGGTATACATGTCTGTGAGTGGTGTGTGTCCGCTGGTTCTCCCCTCTCGGCGCTGGTCATTTTCTCTTCGCTCTCGGCACCAGTCGTTTCCTCTCTACCCTCCGTTGCTCCGCGTGCAAGCGCTTGTCCAGCAATCTGACGCCCTCGCAAGCCTGATGCCCTCGACCGACACTCCGACGCAAGCCCTCAGCCGGAGATGCGTTTAGTTTAGTGACTCCGCGCCGGCTCCGCGCGGCGTGACAGTTCGGCGCGGGCAGAGATGGGCTTCACCAGAAGGTGTACCGTGGCTTCCACAGCTCCATGCTTCAGCTTCACAGCTCCACCGTGGCAAGATACTTCGGCACCTATACCTGATGCTCCAGGGCCTCTACGGCTCCATGCGTTAGCTCTTGCAGGTCCACAATCAGGTAGTGATAAACGGCTTTGCCCATAACAGCCCTCTCATGCACAAGTTGGTGTCTAGATGCGTCGACCTTGGGGATCTCTCCCACGCGCGCCTGGCCTTCGAAAATGCCAAAGAACTGAGTCTGACCATCTGGAACCAGATGCTCTGGGGCATGTCAAAGAGTTCGCTCCCCTCGGAGGCTATTCTTCTCTACATTCGACTCAGCAGGAGTGGTGGTATCGCGCGCCCCAATGGATAAACCTTCTCGTTTGTGCTCAATGCATGTTCTAGGTACACGCTGTCGATGGTTGGGCACCAGGTCCATGGCCAAGTCATCACAACGGGGTTCGCGTCCAGTACCTTTGTGCAGACTAGTTTGATCGACATGTATAGCCGATCTTCTTGGGGAGATTGCACGGGTGGATTGTTAGTGGCACAGAAGGTATTCGACGAAATGCCCCACAAGAATGTTGAGGCATGGAATTCTATGCTGGCTGCACATGTAAGGCTGGGGAACACTATTATGGCATTGACGTTGTTTGATGAAATGTTTGACAAGGATGTTTTCTCGTGGATGACAATGATTACTGGTTGTGCACAGGCCGGGTGGTCCAAGAAAGCAATTGTTCTCTTCTACAGGATGCAGGTAGCTGGGTTGGAGGCCGATCAGGTAACCTTGACTGACACATTATCCGCATGTGTTGTACTCAGAGACTTGGAGCTGGGACGCCAATTCCATGCTAGGAGCATGAATGCCGTTCTCATTGATAGACAGCGTCGTGGTCGCCTGGTGTCTCTGGACAACTCGCTCATCAACATGTACACCAAGTGCAGGGAAATTGAGGATGCTCTGAGGGTTTTTGAGAGCATGCCCCACAGAACTACCGAGTCCTGGACAACTTTGATCATGGGATTGGCAACGCACGGCCGTGGTGCCGACACATTGTGTCTTTTCCACCAGATGCTGGGAAGAATTGCCTGCTCCAGGCATGGTAGCAGTGAGAGGCCTGATGGGTTTATCTATGTCGCCATTCTGTGTGCTTGTAGTGGCACAGGAAG
The DNA here is from genome assembly GCA_963693085.1 of Alisma plantago-aquatica. Taxonomy (NCBI): domain Eukaryota; kingdom Viridiplantae; phylum Streptophyta; class Magnoliopsida; order Alismatales; family Alismataceae; genus Alisma; species Alisma plantago-aquatica. The sequence goes on along the minus strand of OY856412.1, from coordinate 531,980,021 downwards.
GACCCAGGAGGGACGTTATTACTTCGATCAGATGACGTGCGAAGAGGGTTTAAGCTATGGCTCCATGCACAAATTCATTCCAAACTCCAACAATAGCAAATACATTAGAGGCTAATGCCAATTTTCACTAACTTCTTCTTGTTTCCCATTCTCTATTTTCAAAAAACAAAACGGCTAGAAGAGGATCTATATTACCATGCATCAGCTGCCAACTGGTAATACAAATTCATCTCGAGCAACAAGTCTGATTCAAACTAGAGTTTGGTATGATTCTCCATCATTTTAACTAATGTTTGGAACTTGTTCTAGCACTAGAACTTGCAGTAGCTTCCAATAACTACTTGTGGATTCTAATGCGTTGGGGGTTGTTGGTGGTGTCAATAGCTTCAGGAGCTGTGAAGAGGGCATGATATTGGTGTTTATTCTACTACAAAGTGGGTCTCACAAAACCCTTGATCCAGGGAAGAATCATTCCACATGAAGGAGGTGTCATCAATTTAAGGAGGTAAAGAAAAGTGAAACCCTATATTATACAAATAGATAGAGAGGTATGGGAATGTGGAAGGAGACAAGGATCCAAATAATAAGTTCCTTCATAAAAATGATTACCTCTTCAACATATAAGTATATGTTATCATGTATAATATCTCATAAAATTAAGAACTGAAATACTTAAAATAAGTCAGCTGCATAAGACTTAACACCAACCAAGATAGAACATATGACATGCAGACCAGGACAACAGGGACAATTTCATTGTTTGGTATCTTGTTAATAACACAACACTCAAATTATGATAGTAGGAGACTGTAAACCAGCAGAACAATAGACTAGCAGAAGAAAACAGTTCATATATACCAACCACTACAGAAGAAAAGAAGTTTCCTCCCAAGAGAAACATTGCAGAAGTGTCTATCCCATCTAAAAAGATTACTTTCATTGATAGCTGCTAGATATCAAAAGAGGAAAATACCCACTTCCGAAAAATGGAAATTTGGATACAGAGGTGAGTAGCAATAGCCTCCAACCTGGGAGTACAATAAACACATTTAAAAATGTATATACTTTTGATTAACTTTGTAAATATACAATATGTAGGTACCTAAGCAAGAAAAAAGGCAATAAAAGAATATATCTGATCTCTAGTAAGGTATTTGATTTCATAGCTCAGATATCAAACCTTTCTCGCGTCACTCATTCTCCAACATCTAATCCAGTAATGCCAATGTGAATATTACTGGTGGAAGTTTTTAAAATAATCCCATTATGTCAAGACATAGATATAACAGACTGCTGATACATTCAAGCTGCATGGAAATCATCAATCTTCACCATTATACAGTCCTAAATGCTAAATAAATATACATGCACCCATTAGAAACAGAGATACATGTACACTAATTCTGTGATAAACATACTCCCTTTTGTGAATTAAACACAGGGTCAAGATTTAACCCCTTCTTCAATCAAAATATTTCTTACAACCAATATTGTAGTAAAATTTTTATATTTAAAACTTGACCTTAGGATAATACAAGTGTACAACAAAGAATATTCCCTACAGAGTACTATTTGGTATCAAAGACATTAAGGAAAAAACATACAAGTAATTTGGGGCTAGAATTCCTCAATCTTAAATAGAGGCTTGAATTGACATATAAATACTAATAGTGGTGGTAGTGTTGAAGCAAACGAGCATGTTACACAACATGTAGATTAGACTAAAGAGGATGTTATATAGCATACATGTTAGCTTTGAAACAGATTCGCTAGAACATCATCTTAGAGTCAATTCAAATTGAGATAACTTTAATAAGAAAGAGAAGAAGGAAGTATCCTATTAGGGCTACAATTGGTGAAGAATCCAGATGCTGTAATAAAAAACATTCACTGCAAATTACAAATCAGCACCAGAAACACCAAAAATAGAATGATATAGATATAATTTTCAGTTCCAAATGTGGAATTGTTAAGATATTGGCAGTACATTGTAGTTGGTAGTCGAAAACAAGAATTTCACTGCCAAAATTCCATATAGTTGCCATAAACCCGCATATTCATAGTAGCACTTTGGAGCTTGAGTTCTCCATGGTAGATTATGATGTGCCAACAGGGAAAAGGATAACCATCCTTTCAAGTGCATTATGAGCATAATTGATAATAATGCAGCAAAGACAAGCTCCTGAAGACTTCAGGATAATAAAAGAGCCTTTATGATAGTGTGAGTTTAAACACTCCTAAGTCAGAACATACAACTAGCAAACTTATCACACACCACTTGAAGGCCCATTTCGCAATATCCTTGACTGAGTGCAGGTCATTCGTCTCTCATTTTGTTGTTGTTTCTGTCATATAAGTATAATGAGCTGGAATATATTTTGTATGCAAGTCCAATGATGCAGTGAGAAGACATTATGATAAGTTTGGTTTTGGTTTTTGCCTTTCTTACACTCATGAATGCTATTTTTTACTTTCTGTAGTTTTAATTTTTGCAATATTTAACTGGAATACAAACAGCCATGAACCTGTAAATTGTATGCTAATAAATATGACCTTTAATATTACGTAATACAACATGAAACTATTGTAGCACAATTAGTTATTCTGAACTATATATTTACATTATTTCATAGTAACATACTTGTATGTAGTTATGCGGCATTTTACTCGACCAGCTAAATAGTTCATTTATTTATCAAATGATGAACTGTGAAGCTAGACTTGGTTGAAATTACTTGCCGAAGTATAAGATACTTTCCTCAGTATGATTCATCCTGAAAACTAGATGTCCTCGTAGAGAAAAAAAATTACGGCCAATCTGTTTTTAAGGTAAATATTCAGTACTTTACAAGTAATCATGTCTGGTATGATCCAGTTAGGGTGAGTTAAATATTTTTAACCTTATTTTGCTTTTATAAATGCTGGCCTGTGCTGACATTGAATTATTTTAATGATTTTCATTTGGTGGGGTTTTGCTTGAGGCTAGCAACTGTAAGAAACTTTCTGCATTGAATTATTCTCCTTATGTTGATATTTTTTGTGTAGGTTCAAGTCTGATGAAGAGAGAGTCCCAGTGAATCAAGTTGTTGACGAAACATTTCCACTCTTACTCGTCATATTCAACAAACTTGTTCAAATCAACAATCCAGCACTTGAAGTTGCGGATTTGATTAAATTGATTTGCAAAATACTTTGGTCGTCGATTTATGTATGTCTCTATTTCCTAGGAACCTTTCATTATCTCTTCCCTGTATTAGCTGCTCATTTATTTGCAACCCCTTATCGATTTCATTTGGAGCTCCCGAAGCAGTTGTTTGATCAGACTATGTTCAATGCTTGGATGTCTCTATTTTTGAATGTTCTAGAGAGGCCTGTTCCTTTAGATGGTCAGCCAACAGATCCTGATCTCAGAATGTCGTGGGGTTGGTGGAAAGTAAAGAAGTGGACCATCCACATATTGAATCGACTATATACTCGGTAAGATTCAACGAGTGAAGCAAACATTGCACACTTTACTAGTTGCTGATAGATGACTTTATTGTAGCTTTGGAGATATGAAGCTGCAAAGACCAGAAAACAAATCTTTTGCTCAAATGTTTCACAAAATGTATGCGGGAAAGATTTTAGAATGCCATTTGCGCTTGCTGAATGCTATACGTTTGGGTGAATATCTACCTGACAGAGTTACCAATCTTATCCTTCAGTATTTGAGTAACAGGTGAGAAAGTTCTAAACTGGAGCATCATTTAAATTTAATGTTGTGATACTAGGCACATATGCTTAAACTTATATCTAGGGTATTGAATGTCTTGCAAATGCAAAATTGACATTGAGATATGAAGTGAAGATGTGTCAGCAACCACTTACCTTCTACTTTATCTTTCATCTACTTATGGCAGTCAAACATAGTTCATAATTTGGTGAAAAACAATTCTGAATACTTACCTGACAGTGAGCTACTAATTTTATCCTTGAATTGAGTAATAGGTGAGAAAGTTCTAACTTGGAGCATCGTTTAAATTTGATCTTGTGATATTAGGCATATATGCTTAAACTTATATCTAGGGTACTCAATGTCTTGTTCATGCAAAATTGACATTGAGAATATGAAGTGAAGATGTAGTCAGTTACCACTTACCTTCTGCTTTGTCTATCATCTACTTATGGAAATCAAATGCATAGTTCTTTTTTTTTCTGAAAAAGCATTAGCAATGCAAGATACAATTTCTGAAATGGCAAGAAGGAACACATAGATGATCATGCCAATCATAGAATACATGACTTCATTCCTACTACACTAGCTACCAAAGTAAAAAATAAAAATACTTCACGAGCTGCTACAAGATCATTAGTTGAGAGTAAGGTGGATCAGATGGTTGGCCACATTGATATCAACATGCTGGTCCTGCTTTAAGTGTTCCATCTTGGTCAATGTTCCACTTGACATTCCTTTGAGTCTGGCACATATGATATATGCTCCAGTATTGGCTGGGCCTTATTAGAAATATATAACAATAGAATCCTGAGAAATACATGTTCACCCTTTGAAATACCAGTACCATGTGCTTGACATCAAACCATGGTTGCAATTATAATGCTAATACATACCCCATTCTTGTTATTTGACAGTCCTGCTTCGGAATCATCTGTACTGGTCATAATATGAATGGGTATTGTGCCCACCTATTTTCAAATGAATGATCTTCTGGCATTGGCATGCTTGGTCTTATATTTCTCACAGAAGGACTGTCTTTTAAATTACCAGGCTTAAGGTAGCCCGACCCAAGTCTTCCATCAATAATGGGGTCAATTGGTGGATCTAGTTATGGCTCCATTTATGCTTCATGCACAGTTTAATTGAGTTGTATATATTAATGCTCATTCTTGTTTCTGGGTTGAGTTTTTTGATTAAGTTTTGGTTGGGACTGGAATGGTGGTCAAAAATGGGCCTGTATAGAGGGGTTTGTGACAGGACTCACTCGTGACAGGATTCACGAAATGATGGATTTCGACGGACAATGCACCTTGGAGTAGACCAAAACTGAAATATAAGGGTAAGTTGTTTGTTGTACTATGATTTATGTATTACCTTTAAATTCTATTAATATAATGATTTGTCATTTTTAGGAGAAAAATATTCAAGTACCTAACCATATGAGGCCTGGCATTGATGAAGAGCACCACACCATTTGAAGGAATATGGAGACATTATAGATCTTAAGAGTTTCTAGCATGATATGTTGATTGTCATCAATCTCAAATTTTAGAACCATATGTACTCTTTATTTATATCAACGTTGAGCATGCAATGTATGGATAATATTTTGCTTCAATAAAAAAAATTGGTTTGAGGTGATTTAACATTTTTATGTGTCATTTTGGTGTTGAATCTTCTTATGATGTAATGTGAATTAGTATAAAAATATTGCTTGAGGTTATGTATACAAAGTTTTCATTTAAAATTTGATATTCACTATAGTAACAATTAATTAACATTTAATAAATCATTCAATAATCAATAACCAAATCATTTACAGTAGTCCCTCATTAATATATTGATGAAGGTCCAGATTGACCATCAAAATTGCATTGATGACGACCAATAGCCCCTCAAAAATAATATTAATGAAGGCATTATCCCTTCAAAAATATATTCTCCAGGACCATCAAGTCCCTCAAAAATGTATTTATGAGAACTAAACATGCCCTCAATAATGTTATTATGAAGGCTAAATAGTCCCTCAAAAATGTATTTATGAAGGCTAAATAGTCCCTCAATATAACATTCTTGAGGGTCTGTTGGTCTGTGACAATTGTATTCATGAGGGCCACTGGTATTTGTCACGTGAGTTCTCTTCACGGACCATTTGTGAGGGCCAGACAACCGTCCCTATTTGTGAGGGCCTGTAGAGAGGGGTTTGTGACAAGACTCACTCGTGAATAATGGCCCAATTTTTACTAGTGGTAAATTCTAAGGTAAATGATGCAACACAAACCCATTAACCAGGGTTAGGGATCGTCAAGGAGGAACTAAAACAAACCAATGATACTATCATATGATATAAACCACCTTAACTTTTTCCATTTATTAATCATAAAGAAACTTGCATAAGCATATGTTTATTTGAACTAGCAACATCAGATATTATTAACATTGACTATTACAATAGAGTTCGACTTTTACATAAAAGAAAGAGTTCTCATTAATATACATCAAGTACAACTCATTACAAACTACTTTGTTATCCCACTCTCTCATTCTCAGGATCTGTAGGAAGGATAAGAGACCAACTAGCCAATTTAAAATACTTTGTCATAAGACCTCTACTCTAGTCATGATCAAAACTAGCTTTTCCTACTTCTGGTGGATCTACCCATTTACTTGAAAATTGTTTTAGTAGGTTGATGAGCTACTAGCTTAGTGCATGTAAAATCAACAAGCAACCATAATAATTTAGATGTATGTAATTAATAAAAATTAAATACAAAAGCATGGAAGCATGGTAGTTTTAAAACTATAAATCAATTAGCATGGCAGTTGGCTTGAAATTGACTGCAGTAAAAGGATAAACTAAATCTATTCACATAATTTTAAGTCATTTTATTATGCCACTAGACTCACATTAGGTGTACAACAACATGTGAAAGCATCGCAGAAAGCTCTAATCTCATTGTACAAGACTTAGAAGCATGCCCATGATCCTAACTCTTTAATCTCAATACCACGTCTACAATTGGTATCATCACATCTGGCTCTCAATGGCTAATGGGAGTAGACAGATATATGGACTCCTCCTCTAAACCTGGGTACTCAGGAAGAGAGTCAAAGCACTCTGTCTTATGAAAGATCTATAGGGTGGGGGTTAATAGATATTTTGGTACAATAAAGTTAATTAAACACTTAAGGCAAAGAAAGGGGAGAAACAAGCAAAACACTTCGATTTAGAGTGGTTCCAACCTTTGGATCAAAGGTTTTCAGTCCACTATCCAATTGTTTCCAATGGGATTTTGAAAGTGATTTATTTTATTTACCTGGAAAGGATATTACAACAAAATACAATCACCTTCCACTTGAAGTATCCTTCCCCTTGAAGTAGCCTCAACCTCCTTGAATCACCCTTCTTGAAGTAACCTCAAGTAACCTTAGAGAAGTCTTCACCTCCTTGAAGTAGCTCCACCACCTTGAGATAGCCTTCACCTAAAAGTAGCTACAATCTCCTTTGAAACAACCTTCTTGAAGTAACCTCAAGCACACATTGGAGTAGCCTTCACCTTCTTGAAGTAGCTCTAAGCAACCTCCTTTCAACAATCTCCAACCCTAGGAGTAGTTAAGGAAAACAAAGCACAATACAAAAGAAATAGATTGGAAGAAAGAAATACTTAACTAATGAATAGTGCCTTGATTCCTATATCAAGTGTTTAGACCTTCGATCCACTTAATATGGACATTGTTATGTGGTCTGTAGGATATAGTAGCTATAATACATGACTTTAGAGCACAAGGAAAAAGATAGAAAGTGATTCTCATCTTTGTTGCTCTCTAGAATGGATGCTCAAGTGTAGCTAGTGTGTTTTGGGTGTCCTAAGACTTCTCCTATTTATAGAAATAGTTTGCAAGTGTTTAGGGACATTCAATGGAGTCTCTATAGTGTTCTTAGTCCTTAACTATCCATTAGATAGAAAGTAGTTGGGTTGCAACGACTAAAATGTTCATTAAATGCAAAGTTTCAAGAACTTTTCTCAGTCGACAATATTGTCGACTGGATGACTCTTGGTCGACAATATTGTCGATCGGATGACTATCTAGGTTCAAATGTGTATATGTTTGTTTCTATCTTTTTTAAACCTATTACAGTGGCTATATCTCGGTCCACAATATCATCGACTAAGAAGGACATTTTGCAAGGATTTGTAATGTATGTTAGTCCTAATGATGACTCATATGAAACCTATCAACCCTAAAGTCTTCATGTGAGTGTAGTCTTTTAACACAAAATTTTTTAACATTTAACACAAAATCTTCTAACTAATTTACAACTTTCATCATTCTCATAAACCATAAATCGATCCTTTAGATCTAGATCAGGACATATCACCTGTCATATAAACAATCTTCATAGTAGTCTTTTAATATTGTTACATATCACCAAATATAATTAATAAAACATTCTACTACTAAAAGTCATTGTATAAACTTATCAAATTATTCACAGTTTTCATAAAGTAAGATATATTAATGATAGGCCATTATAGTTTGTATGTTGTAAATCAGGGTTAGAAGGTGATTTTCCACTCACTTGTGCATGTTCTAGCTTGTTGATCTTATCCTTGGCATAGATAAACTCAAAGTTTACCTCATCCTGGTCTAATCCAAGCTTTAGACCTCAAGAATATCATCCAAACAACCTTTCAGTAGGTTTACCCACATAAAATAAGATCTGCTAGAAGTAGAAGATGAAGAACGAAGGTTAATCAAAACCTTTGGTTGATAAATCAATAAGTTTTGAGAAATGAAACAAGAAGAGAAGTGTGATGGACTGGATTTTGGCTTAATTTTGAGGAAGAATTTTCTTTTAAGATGTATATGAAGTCATGGACTAGATTTTTCCTTAATTTCTAGGATGAAATTCTTTTAAGGTGTGTAGGATGTGATGGATTGAATCGTCAGAGTCTAGAATGTCCAATGACATAAATCAATCCATGCCTTTGAGTTAAATCAATAGTCCAACTATTTGGATAAATTTTAGAGATCGAATGATTTTGGAATTATATGTAGTTCTCAAGTTTGTACCTTTTGAAATAATTCATTGAGTGGTCAACATTTGAGTTTTGGTGCCAAAGTCAAATGGAAGGTAGCTTGTATAACGATAAACATGTGATTCTATTTGATGATTTATTAAGGTTCCTGGAAGAAGTTATTTAGGCTAGAAGTTTATGAAATCAGGTGTATTGACCAAGATGTTCAATTGAGCTATGTTTGTTGGTTTACAGAGATGTCATATGGGAAAAACTATCCTTGGATCTATACAGTGGATGTGTGACTTCACATATTTGATGTGGCTTGTTTATGGTCGTTGGATAAACAATTGAATGGTTGGGACTTCATCCCTTAACTCTGGCCAAATTGGAGAATGTGGGGAAGGAAGCTATGCTCCTCCCTCCCCTACACGATGTGGATCGTGGGTTGAGAGTAGAATATGGATGAGCACTCGACTTGGATTAGTGCAAAGAACAATATGACACCTTACTTTGAAGAAGTGGGCGGGAGAAAGAGGGAGTTTGAATCCTTATTTCTCACCATCTTTCCTCTTCCTGTTGATTGAGAAACAAAAGGAAAGGGGTGAAGATAGAAGTAACAATAGAGAGAGAGATACTGAGTACAAAATGAAGAATGGGAGGTGTTCCTCACATGTTGTATTGCCTCAGCAACTGCAGAATCCAGTTGTGAAATCTTCTCAAGTACCATGAGGATGATATGTAGTTATGATTGTGAAGTTCCAATGAGGGGGTGGGGAGCTATAGTAACTCTTCATCTGAATCTGATAGTGCGGTGATGCCCTTGCCTGCCAGGGAAGAGATCCTCTTCAGTGCACATTTTGGGAGAATCCTCTTCCAAGGAAGAGTGGTTTTCCTAATTGAACACCATATAAGGGACCCCAAGGTAGTTATCCATCCCAAAGAGGAGACACCGTATGGAGGTGACATCTAGTTCCACATAGGGCATCGACTCAATGAGGAGATGAACACGACTGATTGCTAGACCAAGCAGTCCTGGAAGCAAAAACCGAGTGGGTGGCTATGGTGTTGTAAGGAGGAGATATCACCCCCTTACTTAAATTTAACAGAAAATACAATACATCCCTCAAATTATTAAAAACATTGTGATGTAAGGATGTATGCATAATAAATCCATTTAAATAAGCATGAACCAAATACAACCATTGTCAATAGTAGCAGCGGAAGAAAGTAAGATGAGAAAACTATACTATTACATAAATTGTTCCAAAAGAAGAAGTAGATGAGAATCTAGACTATTACAAAGCTTTTATTTCTAGAGTTCATAACATATATTTTTGAGCAAGGTCTTAAGAGCAGCAACCTTGTCATTATGGAAACTTTATTCCTGTCCTAGGTTTCCTTGTGTTGGGTCTAGCCCTTGTCTTGGTTCTGGGTGGTTGGGGAGCACCCAGCAAGAGAAAGATAAAAGTATGTGTCACAAAATGATAAGGTAAAAGAATCATTTAAAGGAATGGAAACATTAAGATTCTCTATACTAAGAATGTTCAAGAGTATGAGGCATATAATTCAAATGGGATATCTTTCAAACATATAAGTCAAATATAGAACAAGCATGATTCATTTTGACTAAGCTAAACTAACATAGGGAGAGATGCCTACTAGCCTCAACTAGGAGGAGAGGGGAAACAACATCCGAAACCTCAAAATATATAAAAAGTGGTAGGGGGACTAAAACCCCAGTGCCTATGGAAGGGGGACTAAAACCCCAGTGCCCTATGGGTGACTTGTACTCATGTACACTACATTAGTTAATTAGTCAAGCTATCATTATCATGCTTACAATTTACATTGGCAGGGAAAGGAAATAGCAATAATTCAAGTGGGGCCCAATGACCCAATCATTTCCCAGAGATAACCATATAGAATGTTCATACATCAAGATTTCATGTTGGATGCTCAAGTGAATAGTTTAAGGGCAATATTTACATGGTAAGATTTAAATCATATCAACATGGCAGGTGGGTTCCAATGACCTAAATTGTATCAAGGGATATCAGTAAAGCAATTTTATACTTCAGGGATTAAAAATTTCATGATCAAGTGGATGATGGAGAATATTAACATATTATGCCTCATTTAGGGAAAGTAGGTTTAGCATGATTAGAAGCCCAACTGAGGTGTTAGAATGCACATACCTATTCTTGCTTTCTATATTATCCCTTATCCACTAAGATGTCAGGTCCAAACTCACTTTAACCTAGGTACATTGATTTATACATGTATTAGGTTACTTAAAGGTACTTTAAGTGTAAAATGTCCACATTTATAACCTTGGATTAAAACTTTGGATTTTGGGTCTAGAAATAGGACCAAATGATTCCTAATATTTTTCTAATCAAGAAAACATATTTTCTCTTCAAAAATAGAGTTAAAATACTTTAATTATCTTTTTATAACATTTTATGCATTTAAATTGAGGTTTGAATTAATTATTAGAGTTGGGATGGAAAATAGGACTCAAAATTTGTAAATTCAGATTCTACATAATTTTAACAGACTAATCAGAAATTAGATAAATGCCACGTGGGCCGGATCGCGTCGAGAAGAAAAGAAATCGGATGACCAAAATGCCCTTTGTGAAAGAACAAAAAAGAAGGGCGCGCGGGGGCAAATCGGTCATTTGACCGTTGGGTTTCTTCCCGGAGCTTCTCACCATGGCGACAAGATCCACCTTGGGCGATTTTGGCATTTATGAAAAACTCAATCAAAATGCGAACTTAGATATGGAAAATAAAGAAGAGAGGTAGATGTACTTGTTGGTCCAAGAAATTTGGATGCACATGCTTCGTAGCTCTCGGGAGATGCACCGCAAGCTCAGGGTGTAAAGCTCCTCACCGTCGGCCATAGACACTTCCTCGGGCAAAATTGAGTGGATAGGAAGGTTGCTAGGGGTCCGACGAAGCTGGGGAGGGTGTTATTTATAGGTGTGGATGTATGTGGAGCCAAAACAAAGGTGGAGGTGAGAAGCCATGGTCGACCATGTTGGGTGTTTCGCCTACAGTGCACGGGAGGCAATGAGGTTTGGCTCAAATGACGTGGGAGGGTGCCATGAGTTTGTAGGAGAAGAAATTTCTAGAAAAGGTGAAGATACGACGGAGATAAGTGGAGAGGAGGGGAGCTGGTGTGGCTGTCCTGCTCCTCGGGCCGGCTGAGGTAGAAGACAATCCTTTGACTGTTGGATGTGGTCCGGATAAAAAATGAGCCATCAGATCTTGGACCATCGTGGTCCAGCATGCGTGACAACTATTAAAGGCTGAACTTAGGCTTAAATGTGCATGTAACAATGATATCTTAATGATATAATGTCACACTTTATTAGGAAATTGATTAATGCATTTGGGAGGTCAAATGAACTCCAAATGACTTCAAATTTTAACCCTAGGTTTCTAATGATGTCTAGAATCATGCTATATAATTATATTTGCATTTAAATTAACCTTGGTCTACAATAATTATGTTGATTATCAAAGCATATAGAAATATGATTTTTGGGAAAATAATTATATATAGCTTTTATATGCAACCCTTGGTTTCCAAATCCGATTTATGGAGTCCAAGAGTCCTCCACTCACTTATTACATGCATTTTCAAGTTTAATTAGCTCATAATAAGAGTGAGGTATGAAGGTGGGTTATTATTAACCAATTAATTTACACTTGCTAATTAATTCACTCATTATCCATTAATATTTATTCTTGAGCTCCAACATTATCCATTAGTCAACTAATTTTTGGTTTAGTGTATATCTTCATAATTACCCTATCAATTCATCAAATCATGGTATTTGTGCATCTAACCCTCAAATTGGCATAACATTGTTCTTCAACCATCAATTTCTCAAATATTCAATATTAAGGACACAAAATGGAGAAGAAAGAAATTAACATAAAAATTGAGGTGGAAAATGATAATTTTATTGAAACTCAGGACGTTACAACACTCCACCCATTAAAAAGTATTTTTTTCCTGAAATCTCATACAAAAAGGGAAGGGTGAGATCGGAGCATTTCTTCTCTCAGCTCCCAAGTGGTTTCTTCTAACCCATGATACTTCCACAACACTTTCACTAACTCAATCTCCTTGTTCTTCAACTGTTTCACCCGAATGTCTAGGATTTTTATAGGTAGATCCTCATAGGTTAGGTTTTCATGAATCTCCAAGGGTTCTATTGTGAGTACATGAGAAGGGTCCCTCACATACTTTCTCAGCAGAGACACATGAAAGACATTGTGTATCTTATCATAAGAAGGAGGAAGAGAGAAACGGTATGCATAGTCCCCAATCTTTGACAAGATCTCAAAAGGTCCCACATAACGTGGGCTAAGCTTGCCTTTGACTTTGGATCGGGTAATAGAGCGTATTGGCTTGACCTTCAAGAACACATGGTCCCCAACAAGAAAACTCACATCAAACCTATGCTTGTCAACATACATCTTCTGTCAGTCTTGAGCAGCTTTCATACGCTTCTTAATCAGCTGAACCTTCTCTATCATCATCTACATATTGTCATACTTCTCTAAGGAATGCTCTCCCACATCATCCCAATGCAACAGGGAACGACAGGGTCTTCCATACAAAGCTTCATACAGAGGCATCCCTATGCTGGCTTGGTAGTTGTTATTGTATGCAAACTCAGCTAGAGGTAGATATCTATCCCATGCACCTCCCCAATCCATCACATAAGAGCGAAGAAGGTCTTCTAAGATTTGTATAGTTCTTTCAGACTGACCATCAATATGAGGGTGATAAGCAGTGTTGAACCGTAGGTTAGTCCCCATTTCTTCTTGTATGTGACTCCATAGACGAGAGGTGAACTTGGGATCACAGTTGGAAACTATCACTTCTGGTACACCATGCAGAAGAACTATCCACTCCAGATATATCTGTGCCATATCCTCCACTTTGTAGTTGGACTTGAAAGGCAGAAAGTGAGCAGACTTAGTGAGGTGATCAATGACAACCCACACAACATCGTAGCCTTTCCTGGTCTTAGGGAAACCAGTGACAAAGTCCATCGTGATCTTCTCCCACTTCCATTCTGGAATTTAAAACGGATGGAGGAGACCACCAAGTCGTTGATGTTCTATCTTAACTTGTTGACAAGTCAAACACTTTGACACAAATAGAGCTATATCCGTCTTCATGTTCTTCCACCAGAAACTACGCTACAAGTCCTTGTACATCTTGGTCGTGCCGGGGTGAATTGTGTACTTGGACCCATGAGCTTCACAAAGAATCTTCTGCCGTAGTTCATCAACATCAGGAACCCACAATCTTTGTCAGAAACAGAGTGCACCATCAACTCCAATAGAGAAATCAGATTGCGGTTTCAAGGTTAAGGCTTTCATTCCTTCTAGCTCAGGACTCTCCAACTGGGCCGCAACAATATTGAAAATCCAGCTTGGAGTGATTGACAGGCTAGCCATGTGAACACATAGTTTATCGTCAACTTCATCATCTGGGATTTCTGTCGGTTGCAGTCGCCATCCAGAAACATAGTCCATGTTCTTCCAAATAGAACAAGTTATGGCAGCACAAGTCCCAGACTTCTTCTGACTCAAGGCATCAGCAACTACGTTGACTTTACCGAGATGATAAGTGATGGTGAAGTCATAATCCTTGAGATACTCCATCCATCTACATTGTCTCATGTTCAAATATTTTTGTGTCAGGAGGTACTTTAAGCTTTTATGATCAGAGAAGACCTCAAACTGAACCCCATAGATGTAATGTCGCCAGATCTTTAGAGCATGAACAATAGCTGCAAGCTCTAAATCATGTGTAGGTCATTTTTCTTCATTTGGCTTCAACTGGCGAGAGGCATAGGTGATCACCTTGCCTTCTTGCATTAGAACGCAGCCCAGTCCTTGCTTGGAGGCATCAGTGTAAATGACGTAGGGTTTGCCCTCAACAGGTAGTGCAAGCACATGAGCAGATGTCAGGCATTGCTTTAGATTTTAGAAATTGTCCTCACACTCAGGCGACCAAACAAACTTGACATCCTTTTGTGTCAACTTTGTCATAGGAAGAGCGATCTCTGAGAAGTTTTTGATAAACTTCCTGTAGTAACCTACCAGACTAAGGAAACTACGAATTTCAGATGGATTCTTTGGAGTCTTCCACTTGGTCACCGAATCAACCTTCGCAGGATCAACAGTAATGTGTCCTCCAGAAATGGTGTGACCCAGAAACATAACTTCTTTAATCCAGAACTCACACTTGGAGAATTTATCATAAAGTTGATTTTCTTACAGTGTATTGAGTGCCAGCCTCAAGTGCTCACGATGTTGCTTTGCCGACTCTGAATATATCAAGACATCATCAATAAAAACCACAACGAATCGATTGAGGTAGGGGAAGAAAACTCAATTAATCAGGTCCATGAAAGCAGTTGGGGCATTAGTCAAACCAAATAGCATGACCAGAAATTCATAATGTCCATATCTAGTTCTGAAAGTTGTCTTTGGGATGTCTTCAACCTTCACCCACATTTGATAGTAGCCACTCCGCAAGTCCATCTTTGAGAAGACAGTGGCAGACTTGAGTTGGTCGAAGAGATCATCAATTTGAGGAAGTAGATAGAGATTCTTCACTGTGGCCTGATTAAGCATGCGATAATCCATGCACATTCACATAGATCCATCCTTCTTCTTTACAAACAGGACGGGGGCTCCCCAAGGAGAAATGCTTGGGAAAATGAACCCCATATCTAGAAGTTCTTGAAGCTGCTTCTTTAACACAGTGAGTTTAGCAGGTGCTAAGCGGTAAGGCGGCTTCGAGATGGGTAAAGTCCCAGGTGCAAGCTTGATAGAGAATTCCACTTCGCAAGTAGGAGGCAACCCAGGTAGTTCTTCAGGAAAGACATCAGGGAAGTCCTTCACCAATTCTATATGGTCGAGAGTAGGGGGTGTAGCATCAAGAACTATAGATGCGAGAAATTCCCTACACCCTTGTGAGATAAGCTTTTCGGCTTTGATGGATGAGATGACGAATTGTTGTTCTTCTTGTTTCCTGCCTTTCACACAGATTCTACCTTATACAGGGTGCAACAAGCTAACCTTTGACTCATCATAGAAGAGGAATGCCTTGTAACTTTTTAGCCAGTCCACGCCCAGAATAATGTCAAAAACAGACATTTTAAGCAAGATGAAGTCGGATGGAAACATCTTTCACAAAATACACAGGTCTAGGTTATGAAGCTTGAGATAAGAGGAGCATATTCTACCACTAGGGGTTTTGACATCTAGCACATGGTCCATGAATTTGGACTCTATCTCTAGCATAGAAGCAAACTGATTTGATATGAAGGTATTTGACGAGCCAGAATCAAAAAGTGATTTGACATGGTACATATTATGGTGTAGAGTATCTTCAAACACATTATTCTCACCATCAGCCTCTTCAGCATCCCGAGCAAAGACCCTTCCATTGCGCCTCTCCACAGGTGGATGACATCCTTGTTGGTTATTGTTGCGGTTATTGTTATGGATGTGGTGATTGTTGTTGTTGTTCCTCGGGGGTAGATTTTGACATTGTTGTTGTTGTTGGGCGGGGGCCTGTCCTCGGTTGAACCTAGGATAGTTTGGC
Source organism: Alisma plantago-aquatica (assembly GCA_963693085.1). Lineage (NCBI taxonomy): Eukaryota > Viridiplantae > Streptophyta > Magnoliopsida > Alismatales > Alismataceae > Alisma > Alisma plantago-aquatica. The sequence goes on along the minus strand of OY856412.1, from coordinate 531,963,635 downwards.
CTGATTTGACCGACTTGGCCACACTCATGACATGTAGGGGAAGGCAGGTCATTCCTACAGTGCGGTGCATTACCAGCTGGACATCTCCTGGGAGGATGAAATCGGGAGCAAGAGTTGCACCTGTCACGCCCTTGTGGACCACCATGGTTCTTTCGATTGTTGTTGTTGTTGTTTGAACTAGAAGCATGGAGGCTAGGGTATGCCTCCACGGCCAGAGCTTTGCCTAACATTTGTTGGAAGGTGAGCGGGAGTTGGGTCACCAGGTGACGCCCTATGTTGTAGTTGAACCCTTCAAGGAAGACGGTCACCCTCCGCTCTTCAGCTAGATACACAGTGTAATGTTCCAGTACCAGGAAATGTTGTACATACTCTGAGACTAACATATTCCCTTGTCACAGACTATAAAACTCGGCCTCCTTCTTCTTCAGGTAGGTTGTGTAGATATACTTTGCTTGGAATATTTGAAGGAACTCATCCCAGGTCATAGCTATTGTGTCTCGTGTGCGGGTTATCCCATTCCACCAGACCCGTGATGGGCCATCCAAGACATAAGATGTGAAGCAGACTTTAGGATGTGGGGGGCACGCCATGCCATCGAATGTGCATTCTAGGGCTACCACCCAATCATCCGCCTTGTCAACCATGTTGTTCTCAGTTTCCCCCTTGAAGTAGGGAGGTTGCATCTTGATGAAGTCGTTCAGGGTTGGCTCCTTAGGCTTGTTGGCATGAGCAGTAGCTATAGAAAGTTGCCCCATTAAGGTAGTGGAGAGTAGCCATCTAAGCATCGCCAACTCCTGCTCAGGAGTCAGAGGTCTGTCAGGAGTTTTAGGGTTGGTGTCGTTGTTGTTTGAGCTTTCACCGAACAAGTTACCCTTCCTGAAAGAGAGGTTTTTAGGGTAAGATTTCTAGGAGTATAAGACAGAAAAAGATAAGGCTACTATTGCTTATAGGCATGCTATTTTGGGCATTCAATATCAAATAAGGCCAGGCCGGGTCATATGAGCACAGGAGTCCTCATTACCAAGATAGTGGGGCGGAGGAAAATATTGCCAGCCCCCAAGCTCTGACCCTTTCTAGACACCATCACTTTCAACATCATGCCCTAGTAGCTACCCTACAGCCTCTAATACCATGTTGTAAGGAGGCGAGATCACCCCCTTACTTAAATTTAATGGAAAATACAATACATCCCTCAAATTATTAAAAACATTGTGATGGAAGGATGTATGCATAATAAATCCATTTAAATAAGCATGGACCAAATACGACCATTGTCAATAGTAGTAGCGGAAGAAAGTAAGATGAGAAAACTATACTATTACATAGATTGTTCCAAAAGAAGAAGTGGATGAGAATCTAGGATATTACAAAGCTTTTATTTTTGGAGTTCATAACATATACTTTTGAGCAAGGTCTTAGCAGTGTCAACCTTATCATGATGGCAACTTTATTCCTACCATGGGTTTCCTTGTGCTGGGTCTAGCCCTTGTCTTGGTTTTGGGTGGTTGGGGAGCACCCAGTAAGAGAAAGATAAAAGTATGTGTCACAAAATGATAAGGTAAAAGAAGCATTTAAAGGAATGGAAACATTAAGATTCTCTATACTAACAATGTTCAAGAGTATGAGGCATATAATTCAAATGGGATATCTGCCAAACATATAAGTCAAATATAGAACAAGCATGATTCATTTTGACTAAGCTAAACTAACATAGGGTGAGGTGCCTACCAACCTCAACCAGGAGGAGAGGGGAAACAACATCCCAAACCTCAAAATATATAAAAAGTGGTAGGGGGACTAAAAACCCAGTACCTATGGCGGGGGGACTAAAACCCCAGTGACCTATGGGTGACTTGTACCCATGTACACTACATTAGTTAACTTGTGACGACAGTCACCAAAACCGATAATCAAATTGTTACAATTAAGCGGAATTAAACATAAACAGTGGGTTAACAAAAATCACTAAAAATTAAAACCATTTGCAAAGAGATCCATTTCTGGGAAACTCTTATAACAAGAACCAAAATATTATATATACATTCTGGTCCACAAAGTACATACCATGTACCTTCTCTTCTCGAGGATTACATACAACAATTTCTATGTTAAATCTACACATAAGCAACATAAAACCTCGAGCCATTCAATGCCAAAATCTTAGATCGATCATAAAAGCACTAACTACTAACTCTAAGGACTTGAGAGTACAGAGACGACACATAGGAATCATAACTACGAGACATGACAATCAGTATCTCCACATGAGATATCACTACTATCCCCGATGCTACTATCCTTCCCCTGGTGTATGGTTCCTACCTGCTCGTCTGCGTCCACCTAAAAATGTTTGTGACCAATGGAGTGAGACCCATGTCCAAGCGAGAGATATAACTCTCGGCCAAAAATATTATTATTATAGATAAATAGTAATAAACTAAGCAGAGGAATCTCTATTGAAAAGAAGGATTTAATCATTTATAAGCAGAATAGAGCAATATCATTTCTTAAAGCATTACAACTATAAATGATATATAAAGTAGTAAATCATCTATTCATTTTAATAAGGAATATGAAGAACATATATAATATCTATCCATTTAGGATACAATAAGCAATGTAACATCAACCAATGATTTTTGTAATTCATCCTTAAGCAAATATGCTACACTGCTGATTACATTTTATAATCATTCTTATGTCCTGAGGAAGTGAGTTGTACCGCTCAAATCCAACCTTCAGTTGCAAAACCCAAAGTCTGTGCCATACAAGATCAAAGGAAGAGCCAGACTCCACGATCGCATCTGTCTCGGTCAGTGTGAGACCACAAGAAGGACCACAGTCTTGTGCTTAAGTGACCTCAATCACAGGGTTAGCGTTCATAGGCTGCCCATTCTCTAGCCCGCCTTGGTACAGGTCCCGACGCTAGTAAATATGAGCCACGAGCCAGTTCAGCGTGCTCCCTGAGCCATGAACACATTCATGCTCCATTACACTGAGCCGTGGGCCTGTTTACCATGCTCTTAAACATATCTTGAGTCTACAACCGAAGTTGCACTCTAATCCTCCTATTTTCGGCTAGGAGAAACCACGCATATTCAACAATATACGCTCCGGATTAACCAGCAGGAGAACCTGTTTCACCATCACCAACTACTGATGATGATGGATCTATGGCCAGGGCTCTACATGATAATATTCCACTTGATTATTTAAGTACATTACCATATTCTTTTAGCATCAATCAAGATTTCAAATAGAAATTATTATGACAAATGCTACAAAGAAACATGTAATACTTCTATCAAGTGCTTTTCAAAACTTTATAGAACATTGGGATCTCAATCCCTTATCTCATCACTAGGAATTCACATCCCTCATCATGTTTACTGGATCTGGATATTCAAACCCTTAGTTCATCACTGAACAAGGTTATCACTTATCAGGTAACTAATACCTCTAGGTCATCTGACCAAGGTATTCATGATACTTGTTACACAAGCATCTCACATAGCTCACCAGGCATATTGAACTTCTTGTCACCTTTCACTAGGAAACAAATAAAGTAATGGCTCACAAGGCCCATTAACATTATAGCTCATACCTAGTTATGCTCATCATCTCATGCTACCTGCATGGTTAGTGTACTTGATGACAACCATATCAATTATATATCAACATTATGTAATACAAAGATAACATCATTATTTCCTCATTAGAGTTAGGGTTTCCCATCTTTATCAATTAGGGTTTCACATAACATCACCCTACATTAGGATTTCACATAACATCACCCTACATTAGGGTTTCACATAACATCACCCTGTATTAGGGTTTCACATCGTATATTAATTAGGGTTTCACATAACATCACCCTACATTAGGGTTTCACATCTTATATTAATTAGGGTTTTATGATTACCTCATTAATCCAAACCCTAAGTTAGTGCTTCCACATATCTTGGAGCACATAGCATTATTTAAGTATTACATCATACTTATCATTGTTACATGTACTAGGAACACACATCATCATCATACCTTATTAGGTTGACTTAACCTTTCACTAAGTACATGCACCTATGCTTCTCATAGCGTATTGAATTTATTACTTTCATAGGCATCAAGTGATAATCACTCTAATTACACTAATCACCTAAGTACTTTAGAGGTACTTCCATTGAAATCAGCCTTGAGATACTCTTCAACCACTTATGGGGTTATTAGTACTTACATGGTTTGAGTCAATTGGACCTTCAAACGGTTTGATCCAATTGATCCTTCAAATAGTTTGGGACCGTTTAGATCTTCAAACGGTTTGAAGACCGTTAGACCTTAAACGGTCTTGGTCTCTAATCCCTCAAATGGTTTTGAAGACCGTTAGACCTTAAACGGTCTTGAGGTTACTTGACCTTCAAACGGTCTTGAGGTTACTTGACCTTCAAACGGTCTTGAAGTTACTTGACCTTCAAACGGTCTTGAGGTTACTTGACCTTCAAACAGTCTTGAGCCTTTTGGTCATCAAACGGTATTGAAATTGTTTCATCTCAAATGGTTTGAATATTTTTTTGAGACCGTTTGATCCTCAGACGGTTTGAGACCATTTGGTCAATCAGAATTGAAACTGTTTAACCTAAATTAGGGTTTTGACATCAATCGATCTAGGGTTTTGAAACCAATTGAGTTCTAAAAATTTTGAAATCGTTTGTCCATCCAAGGTTGAGACCATGTGGACTAGATTAGGTTGAAACCATTAGACCTTTACACATTCTTGAAACCATTTAGCCTCTAACTGTTTGAAACGGTTTGGTCTCTAATGGTTTTGAAACCGTTTAACCCACAAAATTTGAAACATTTTGTTTTTTATATTCTTGAGGTGTGTGCTAAGATGATGTCATCATCATCAAGCTCCAGACCTCCGAATCCTACTATCATATTCATGATGAATTCATCAATTATTCAAGAATAAGATAAAAGATCAACATATAATGAGAAATTGAAATTGATAATAACATTGATGGGTTAAAGTTATATAAACCACCTTCAAAGTATCTTCAAAGCTTCAAGATTCACGTTTCTAATGGTGAAAGAAGCTCCTTTATCTATCCAAGGTTCGTTTCCAACTCTTTGGATGCAAAATATAGCCAAGGTTGAGCATTGGATGGAAGAGAGAAGAAAATGAATGCTGAAATCCGATTTCAACCATCAATCCAAGGTTGAAGATGATCATGGAGCTTACCTTCAGCTTGGGGAACGTTTTCCTCCTACTCCTAAGCTCCTTGGTCATCGGCCAAAGAAAGGGAAGAAAGTGGTTTGCAAAAATAGTCTTTCAAGTAAGGAGAAATTGAGTACATATAATTGATTTTCTAGGAGAGAGAAAGTAGAAGAAAATTCATCCACTTTCTTTCCACATGCCCCCTCCCTTCCTTGCCTTTGTAGCCATATTCCTTGACCCCAATATCCTCTCAATTATCCTTGAATTAAAAGCAACCACTAAGCACCTTAATCATTATAATACTATTATCCATTTTTAGTGGACATTACTTTTTAATTAACAAATGTGAGTGGGTTTCTTCACCTACTTAGGATATTTCGGCGCCACTCAAGGCATTTGGACGTCTTCCCACTATAGGATTTCTCCCATAACATTTTTAGTTGATGGGAACTTCAATTAATATATTTATTTTTGCTACAACATAAATTAGGGTTTCAATTATGCTTAAATCTTGATTATTTTATTATTAAGATTATCTCTCCTCAAATTTAGTTCAAAAAAGACTCCCCATTCTTTTTATTTTCTCTAAATGGTACCAAGAAATAGTAGGGACATAATAGAGGTGGTATTTTACATATTCAACCCTAGGTTTTGGGTAATTTGCAAATTACACCAAAACTGGCATCCAATACACAAGCATTACTTAAACAAGCTCCTTCTTGGAACTTAGGGTTCCACAAGCCATACCTCAGCATCATTTTCATTCTTATGATGCTATAACACTTGAGGAACATTTATCATGTAGCATTTGCAAGGTAACCCCTTAAATTGGGTAAATTGCACTTTAGTCCAAAATAGGTAAAACATTGTTTTAACATTATTCAAATAGGACCAAAATTGAAACATAAGCTCTCCTTTAGTCTTAATTACTTTTCAAAAGATAAAGACAAGAATCTAAATGACTTAATTAAGCAAAAAGTCTAGGGTTAAAGCATAACCCAGGTCAGGGATGTTACATAACTAGTCAAGCTATCATCATCACGCTTACAATTTACATTGGCAGGGAAAGGAAATAGCAATAATTCAAGTGGGGCCCAATGACCCAATCATTTCCTAGAGATAACCATATAGAATGTTCATACATCAAGATTTCATGATGGATGCTCAAGTGAATAGTTTAAGGGAAATATTTTAGATGGAAAGATTTAAATCATATCAACATGGCAGGTGGGGTCCAATGACCCAAATTATATCAAGGGATATCAGTAAAGAAAGTTTATACTTCAAGGATTACAAATTTCATGATCAAGTGGATGATGGAGAATATTAACATACTATGCCTCATTTAGGGAAACTAGGTTTAGCATGATTAGAAGCACAACTGAGGTTTTAGAATGCACATACATGTTCTTGCTTTCTAGATTATCCCTTATCTACTAAGATGTCATGTCCAAACTCCCTTTAACCTAGGTACATTGATTTATACATGTATTAGGTTACTTAAAGGTACTTTAAGTGTAAAATGTCCACATTTATAACCTTGGATTAAAACTATGGATTTTGGGTCTATAAATAGGACCAAACGATTCCTAATATTTTTCTAATCGAGAAAACATATTTTCTCTTCAAAAAATAGAGTTAAAATACTTTCATTATCTTTTTATAACATTTTATGCATTTAAATTGAGGTTTGAATTAATTATTAGAGTTGGGATGGAAAATGGGACTCAAAATTTGTAAATTCGGATTATACATAATTTTATCTTTCCAATGAGTATTTAATTATATTTTATCAATATTCGAGTGATTTTAACAAAACCAACCAATCAGAAATTAGATAAATGCCACGTGGGTCGGACCGCGTCGAGAAGCAAAGAAATCGGATGACCAAAATGCCCTTTGTGAAATAATAGGAAAAGAAGGGCACACGGGGGCAAATCAGTCATTTGACTATCAGGTTTCTTCTCCGAGCGGCTCGCCATGGCAGCAGGGTCCACCTTGGGTGATTTGGGCGATTCTAAAAAACTTGATCAAAACGCAAACTTAGATATGGAAAATAAAGAAGAGAGGTAGACGTACTTGTTGGACCAAGAAATTTGGATGCACGTGCTTCATAGCGCTGGGGAGATGCACCACAAGCTCAGGGTGCAAAGCTCCTCACCGTCGGCCACAAGCACTTCCTCGGGCAAAATTGAGTGGATAGGAAGGTTGCTAGGGGGGCGACGAAGCTGGGGAGGGTGTTATTTATAGGTGTGGATGTCTGTGGAGCTGAAACGAAGGTGGAGGTGAGAAGCCATGGTCGTCCAGGTTGGGCATTTCACCTATGGTTCCCGGGAGCAATGAGGTTTGGCTCAAATGATGCGGGAGGGTGCCACGAGTTCGTAAGAGAAGAAAACTCTAGAAAAGGCAAAGGTACAACAGAGATAAGTGGAGAGGAGGGGAGCCGGCGTGGCTGTCCTGCTCCTCGGGACGGCGGAGGTAGAAGACAATCCTTCGACTGTTGGATGTGGTCCGGATAAAAAATGATCCGTCAGATCTTGGATCATCATGGTCTAGTGCGCGTGACAACTATTAAAGGCTGAACTTAGGCTTAAATGTGCATGTAACATTGATATCTTAATGATATAATGTCACACTTTATTAGGAAATTGATTAATGCATTTGGGAGGTCAAACGAACTCCAAATGACTTCAAATTTTAACCCTATATTGCTAATGACATCTAGATTCATGCTATATAATTATATTTGAGTTTCACCTAACCTTTGTCCTACAATAATTATGTTGATTATCAAAGCATATATAAATATAATTTTTGGGCAAATAATTATATATAGCTTTTATATGCAACCCTTGGTTTCCAAATCTGAGTTATGGAGTCTAAGAGTCCTCCACTCACTTATTAAATGCATTTTCAAGTTTAATTGGATCATAATAAGAGTGAGGTATGAAGGTGGGTTATTATTCACCAATTAAGTTACACTTGCTAATTAATTCACTCACTATCCATTAATATTTATTCTTGAGATCCAACATTATCCATTAGTCAACTAATTCGTGGTTTAGTGTATATATTCATAATTACCGTATCAATTTAGCAAATCATGGTATTTGTGCATCTAACCCTAAAATTGGCATAAAATTGTTCTTCAACCATCAATTTCTCGAATATTCAATATTAAGGACACAAAATGGATAAGAAAGAAATTAACATAAAAATTGAGGTGGAAAATGATAATTTTATTGAAACTCAGGTTGTTACAGGTGTTGTGAGTTGAGATCTGACCAGACACAGAGAGTAAGTTGGACATGATGATATGTATAAAAAAATCCACGCTCATGATTCAACCACTATAGGAGTAGTGGTGAGAACTAGGAATCATGTTGAATTGTAATAGAAGAGAGGAAAGGGGGTGAACCAGTTCCAGACCAGGGAACTGTCCAGGCCACCTCAAGCAGACCAAACTATAGAAGCGATGCACAACCATGTGAGAAGAGTGTGACCAGTGCCAGTTGGGCGAACTGAAGACTACCACATTTGTCGAGCCTTGACCTAGCCCTAATACCACCTATGACATCCCTAGATTTTCAACGCCTTGATCCATTATATGACATCTAAATTTAAACCATTTCCTTAGTGAGAATTATATAATGATAAACATGTGATACTAATGCACTGAATAATTGTCTCTTTTAAAGGATATTTTACTATGTGTATTGTGCACTTATTTCCCATTTTTATATTATTTGTGCATGATTTGTCATCATTGACTAGTGACACATAATTGCATCAAATATTTGTTATTTTAATGTTCCATTTGATTTATCATTATTTTGGAGCTTATTTTCTTTCTTGTTTACATTTCAGGTGAATTTATAAGAAACAAATCATCTCGCTACTACCCATGTGTCTGTCAGTGGTATCGACATTTGACAAAAAGGAAGAGATTTGAATTGAAGAAACTCGATAGTACCGACATAAGAATTAGTATAACTGACATTTGAACAAGAGTGCTCAAGAGGAGTCTTGGTACTGCCAACACTCGACTTGGTGGCACTGACTTCAACTGAAAATCCAACAAGGAATGTCAGAGAAAATCTGGTACTACCAAAATTGTGTTGATAGTACGAAAAGCTTATTGGGGATCGAGAATAAAGGAAGGCATCGATACTACTGACACCATGTCTATAGTAATGATTTAGCACGATTAGGACAGATCGGAAATTATTGTTAATCCAATGGTCTGGACTTAATGAAGTCCTAAGTCAATTCTATGACTAAGGGAAAGTGTGGCTAGACATAATCATGATGTTCCTTTCCATTGCACAACAACTGAGAGTCAAAAAAAAAGGAGAGAAGAAAGCCACATTCTAGGAGATTCAGGAACCTTTGGTGGAAGGATTCACAGTCGGAGGTTAGAAAATTGACACATTCGGGATAGGGAGTCATCCAAATTGTCTTTTTCAGGGGTTATTTTAGTCTTCTAATATTTACCATGTTTTTCTTTCCTTCTCCCATGTATTTGACAGTAGAAATCATGGGGGAGCTAATCTCCTTTGTTCCTAAGGACCTGAGAGTAGCCCAATTTTGCATAATTATAGACAATTATTAATTAATATAGATATTTCACTTAATTTCATGACATATCTCTACAATTGTTTTATGAATTGTCTATGGTTGATCACCATAGGTGATTTATTATACCGTTAATTGCTTTGAGAGAGGGATTAAGGGTTGGATAGGTTGTAGAGATACATAGCTTAGACCACTCTTCGAGAGAAGGCCTACTGTAAGGAGTGGGATCCACTCCCTACTTTTTTTTTTTGAAAAATTAACATCCATTCCAAACACACTCAAATGTATGTTGGAATAGGTATAAATTTTCCAAATTTATTATAACTGTATGCAAAAGACCAAAGTGTAGAAGTGAAATAAAAAATAATGACTATATTCAATTTTCACAAAAGATTACAAAAGTACATCATTATATCCCATAAGGGTTTACATGTAAGATACAACATAAGGATCTAAGTAGTGGGAAATATAAACCATAACAACTGTGTCTCCAAGCTTTAACTCCTTAAGCTAGTCCAAAACTTCATGCCTTGTCATCCAAGTCCTTCACCTAGGGTTGGAAGCATACCCCAGCAAGAAGAGAAAATAGATGACATCAACAAAGGCTGGTATGCGCATACTAAATAGGAAATTGAGAAATATATGGAATAAAGGACATCAAATATAAAAGGCTTCTCATAGAAAGGATAAGGACCACCCAAATGGGTATCAAGAGAAAAGGAATTGAAATCATATTATAACAAAAGAATACTTGCCAATAATAAAACATAAATATTTTGCCACACAAGAACATGTAAATAATTAGGGCACACACCCCATATCATCAACTTGCATGCATGTGAGATACACATAGCCCTAGAACAATATAAACACAAAGGCGGCCAAGTCTCATTAACTTGAAACCTGATAGAGAAAGGAATACTGCCAATCTCCCAAATATATAAAACATGGGCCAAGAATCACACATCTTGCCCTGGGTATGAGGTTCCTTTCCGTCCCAAAAGAGCAGGAAATATCACATCTTCTTGGCATGAAATAACACATCTGCCATAAAAACCAATGCAATTACACTACTCTAATACTACTGAATCACATAGCAAGTTAAATGTAGAAGCAAGCAGAAAGTATAGTCAGAATATATAAACTAGTCACCACATAAGTGACCAACATATACATCCACCTCATAAGTGGGCAAAATACATCACATGTCATCTTTTAGAGTTTCATCATGAACAAATCATAAGATAAGAGTTTAAAAGAATATCCATGATCACATGATCAATATCAAATAAGGTAGTTCACACGAACCATGATTTTAAAAAGAAAAGACATTGTGTATAGGCTAATGTCCATAGGAAAAAGTGAATCAATAAGCATAGGTGAATTGCTCAACATAGAAGAATAGGGGATACATCATACAATAAGAGAAAGAAATTGCTCAATATGAATAATCGGGTATGCAAACACACCTCAACTTCATAGTCTAACAATCCAAGTCAGTCCTAGATCCAAGCCTAGGCCTCCAAAGAACCTCTAGGGAAGGTGGACAGGTCCAATAAGTAAGGTTCCCAAGCTTAGAGAGGTTGGTTTCTCCAACAAAGCTCCTATCTTGAGCAAGAAGCACCTTCTCCACATTAGAGGTGAATACCCCTAACAAAAGAACATGGAGATGAGGTGTTTATGGGTTCAAGGTGGGGTTTCACCATGGAAGGCCATGGTTCTGACCTGGAGGAAGGTGGAAGGAAGAATAACAACATGAAAATAGGGAATGAAAGGATGATACTTACTAGTTTTGGTCAAAATCACCAAGGAGGAGCTGAAGAAATCTTAACTAGAGAAACTTGGAACCCGAAGATCCTTCTTCACCAAGGTAAGCACCTACTTTTACCTTGGTACAGAACCTTTGTGGAAAAATAGAGTAGGAATAATGCTCTAAGCTAGAGGAAAGAAAGGAGAGCAAGAATTTTCTAATTGGGAGTTGGGAAGGAGTAGATATGGTTGTATACAGAAAGAGGTCAAGTATGAGGTGTCTATGAGACTTTCCATGTGCCATGTAAAAGGGTGTCCATGGACATTCAAGCCTTAATGAATAAGGAAGAAGTCAAGCATGAGGTGTCAAGTTACCTTCCATGTGTCCAATGCTAAGGGTGCCTATGGACATGCAAACCTTTATGGATAAGGAAAAGTCAAGCAAGAGGTGTCCATGGAGCTTTCCATGTGTCCTTATCCTAGGGATTTCATGGACATGCAAGTGGACATTTCATAGAGGCTTCTTGAATATCACATTTCGGTTCATGGACACTTATAGGCTATCCCAACTTGTTGGATGAATGGGATCTAGAGGGGGGGGTGAATAGAGCTTCACAATTCTCACAAGACAAATTAGACCACCAAATTATATAAAGTGTAAAAGCTTAAACAAGCAGCAATTTGATGTCTTAATCTAACATACATAGAAAGGATGAGATACAAGGATAAGCAAACACTTGGATAAATGGTTTAGAGTGGTTCCATGTCCTAAACTTAGAAGCAATGTCAGTCCACTACCTAGAGTGGGTTGGTCTCTAGGATTTGCAATCTTGGTACTCTTATATTCCACAATAATATTACAAGACACAACAACCACACATCCAAGGGCTTAGTACCTCAAGCAAAGATCTTCAACCTATAGAAGGAGCTTACCCACTTGAACCATGGAGTCGTCAGGCATCAACATGGACTTACCCACTCCTTCCTTCAAGTCTTCTGCCTTCAAGGGATTACCTATCTTCCTTGAGTGTTGCCTTGACTATCTCCTTCACTTGGAGATCTTGAGCACCTATCTCCTTCACTTGGAGATCTGGAGCACCTTTCTTTCTTCAACCTTGAAGAACAACACCTCCTTCTCCTTCACTTGGAGAAGATCTTCAAACTTTATCTTCAATGGGAATTGAGGTAGGAAGATGGAGGAGGAGAGCTTTACATCAATATAGGCAGTAGCTCTCTTACACAAGAACATATCTCGCTCATACTCACAAATTTTGACTTGAAGGTAGAGAGAGAAAGGGGCTCAAAGGGTTAGAACACTCTCAACTATGCTAGAACCAAGTTTGCAATGAATGAGTAGCCTTGGAATGAACTCCAAGAGGTCCTATTTATAGTTGAGGGTGCCCCTTTAAGTCATGGGACACTTAGATACAAAAATAGCCATTTTTTGCTCAAAGCGACGACTCTATTTTCGCTCAAAACACACACCAATGGTCACATCACTTTTTCTACAAAATTCTATACAGTGCAATCGGTCGAGTTTCAATAAAGTTAACTCGACGAATCAAGTAAAAGACAAAACCAATATTCAAACTGTCAGTCGAGTTTGTCCTGGGGAAAATCGACCGATCACTGAAGATCATTTTGGTCAGGCACTCGATCAGTCGAATTCTATGCAAACACAACTCGACCGATGCTATCTCCAGAAAACTGACCAAGATGGATCGGCCGAGTTTTTCCTGGGGAAAACTCGACCGATCGACAGCCTCTTGTCAATCTTTGGAAAATGCATCTAAAGTGATTTAACTTTGGCATTTTATGTCCCAATCATTTTTATCATCTAAGTTACAAGTCAATTCATCATTACAAGTGATTACAAAAATGTTCTAAGGTCATTTACATGGATTTCCACAAATACGCACTTGTAGCTCTTTGACTTGAACTTTTGCCATTCTAGGGCTTTTGATTTTGGATCCTTTTCATGTACCTAATACCTGAAATCAATATTTAATACACATATTAGATGCATATGAGTGGAATGGTTAAGTCATTATCAAAACATGGACAATGTATAACCTCAAGGTCAACATTCTCCCCCATTTTGACAATGACAAACCATTTCTCAAACATATTGAGGAAGGATGTAGAAGTTATACCTTTGCCTTGTGAATTTTGGGGGTTTCATGATACGAACAATGTGAATTGCTCCCCCTTAATCTATGCTTCCTCTAACCTGCATGGTTAGTCTATCTACACATAGAAATAACAATCTACATGTAGTATGTAGTCCTTTACAAGTTCACATGATGAACAATGAATGAACAAGAAAAGGATCTCACAAGCTAAAAGAAGTAGTATAACGATGAATACCAATATGATTGAGTTTCAAGACTTGAAACATCTCTCCCACTTTTGACATTATCAAAAAGTAAGGGGGGTAGAATAGCATAAACTCTGGTCTTCTCCAAAACACAAGCAACCACATATGCAGAAAGAATAAGGAATCACATAGCATATATCACACAGAGACAGAAGATAACATACAATCTAAGTTGTAAGAAAAATGTGGCAGAAGATGGCACCAACACATACAAAAGATCAGAGTAAAAAGCCAGAGTGCACATCAGATATATAACAACTCAGAGATATGTTCACATGAGAGCAACTACAAGCATAAGACAATGAAAACAAAAATAAAAAATAGAACAGCTCAGATATGTGTGCCAAGATGTTTCTTATATAAAATAGTCTAGAAAGATGTATATGATAAGCATGCTAGACTACAAACTAAGAAACAACCTAAACATCTAAGCTATCTATATCTATGGTATCATCATCATCTCCAGGCATGTAGTCCTCATCTCCGTCAGAAGGTGGAGTAGCAGTGCCATCATCATTGAAGTCAGCACCATCGCCATCACCATCATCTGAAGCATCCTTGCCATCACTATCTTCATCAACATCATCAGCCTCAGCATCGTCAGCTTGGTCTGGCATCTCCTCATCAGTAGGAGGTCTAAAAGAGAGATCAGGCCAACGAGCATTCTGCTCAGCCCAAGACATACTAAGAGCATGAAGCTCATTGGCCTGTGGGAAGGACAGAGTAGAGTCTCCAAGGTTGGCAAGTAGAGTGGCCAAGGGACCAGTAGGAAATGGTAGATAGATGGGAGCAGAGCTACCAGTAGCAAAAGGTGGTGGAGGTGGAGGTGAAACAGCGGAAGGCTCGAGAGTGGGGTAGTAATTATTATATACATAGGAAGCATAATAACTACCGGGGTAAGGCTGGTAGGTGGGATAAGGGTGAGCACAGGATAGATTCATGGTAGACATGTTGGAACACAGATCCTGATGCAGATGGTCCAGAACCTATTGGTTGTGTGCTTGTTGGTGCATCATATATCCCAAAAGGGTTTCATTTGATACACGAAACAAAGCACAGCTAGGTCTGGGAGGAGGCTGTGGTGTTGGAGCTCGGGCGGAGGAGGCTAAGGCTGCAAAAGTTGAGGGAGAAGCATCGGGGGTGGAGGAGAACACAGACACAGACTTGATGCAAACACACTTTCTGGCGACCGGGTAGTGGAAGTCAGAAAAGAGGGATTTGTTAGTGGCAAACTTGAAATAGCCACAAATTGAAACTGGGTAGGGAGGGTGGGTGCCGTTCGTGTTCTTACTAGTGTCAAAGCAGGTCATATGATGTAGAATATATCTGGCCCACTTGACACCAATGTTCTCTAATAGGCAATACATAATGACAGCAGTGTTCTCTGTAATGTCCATTTGGTTTTTCTTTGGATGGACATTACAGTTGATCACTAAAGCCAATATGCACTTCCTAAGGTCAAGGGAGGAGGAAGGTAGGGTGGACCACTTATTATAAGGAATGTCAAGTTTCTTCAAGTAACGATGAATATTAGGTAAGGTCAATTCATTTTTCTTGTAGAAACCTTTTGGGTCCAAAAGATCAAAATACTCTCTATAATCCTTGCGCCACGTGTCGTTTTCCTCGTCTCTGGAAAGAAATACATTTAAGGTGTCCTCGGAGATTTGGAAACGGTGACCCACGATCATCGATGTGAGGATCACTTGAGTATTCAGTGGGGGGATAAGTGATTTGTAGTTCCAATGCAAATTTGCGTAGAACTTGTGAACTGCCTTAGTACTCGACATAGAGTTGTTAAAGCAATCACGTTCGACGGCAAGGGCGGATAGATGGTGGATGGATAGCAACTTAGCTACTTGGTCAATAATTACTTGACGTCTAGGAGAGGGTTCGATTAAGGCGCAAAAAAGAAAAGGGCTTCGAGGAAGAAGTTCCTTGTACCGATTTACAGCCTCTATCGATGTAAACGATGTATCGTCAAAGGGAATCAAGTGATTAGAGGACGAAGAAGCAGGTGCATTGCTTGGAGCAGGTCATTTCCTTCTTTGGTAGGCCATGGAGGCTAAATAGATGAAGAAAATGTGCAAACAAGCAAAACAAACTGTAAAAGCCGAACAAGAACCACCAAGGAATCGCCCGGGAAGGTCTAGGTTAAGCTACCTAGGTCGGAAAATGGCTAGGAATGGGAGGATTAGGGCTAGGTTTGAGAGCTCAGGGCTTGAGGATGATGGATCGGTCGGCTATTTTCTAGTTGAGAGGGAAAATAGTCAGTGGATCATAACTTAAAGTTGGCTCAGCCTGCTGATCGGTCATGTTTTGTGAGTGTGAAACTCGACTGAATGGTTCTCTGAAGAACAACTCTCGGCTCCTGATCGGTCGAGTTTGTCCTGTGGGAAACTCGACTGAAGTTCAACCTGGCCTAAAATAGTCATTCTTAATTTCTAGCCATATTCATGTCAATTAAATTCATTTTTCAATTCTATTATGTATAATTAACATACTTAGGCACATGTAACTCATCATTAGGTACTATTTTGTGATAAAACATGAAATTTGATAAAAACCCAAAAACAAGTAAAAAACTAAGCATGTTAACAAGAAAGTTAGGCACATGTTAAGCATATATAGGTAGGCAAGGTGAGAAAAGACATGAGCAAACATATAGGATAGAGACAACTAGCTAGATCACATAGCAATATCATCCAAAGCAATAATGAGCAGTTTAGATCGAATAAAATTAAATTGATCTCTAGCTAGAGGTTTAGTGAAAATCTCCGCTAGCTGATTTTCTGTGTCCACATGTGTGATATGAATATCCTTCTTGGCAATGTAATCACAAAGAAAGTGATGGAGAACCTCTATATGTTTAGCTCTACTATGCAATATAGGATTATAAGAGAGATTGATTGCACTAATATTATCACAATAGATAGGAGAAGCATCAAAATGTATGTTAAAGTCTTGGAGAATTTGCTTCATCCATAGGACCTGGGCAAAACAACTCCCGGTTGCAATGTATTCAGCCTCGGTAGTTGATAATGCCACGGTGCTCTATTTCTTGGAAAACCAAGACACCAAGCATGGTCCTAGCTAGAAGGAAGCAAGTGCCACTTGTGCACTTTCTATCAACTAAACAACCCGCGTAATCTGCATCACTATATGCCACAAGAGTAAAGTCCCTTGACTTAGGATACCATAGTCCAAAATTTTGAGTTTTGGCTAAGTACCTCAAAATCCTCTTAACGGCAATAAGATGCGATTTCCTAGGGCTAGATTGAAACCAAGCACACAAGCCAACACTAAACATAATATCAGGTCTAGAGGCAGTTAAATAAAGTAAACTTCCAATCATACCACTATAGAGCTTCTCATCTACCTTCTCACCTTCTTCATCTCTATCAAGTTTGGTGGTTTTAGACATGGGAGTATCCATCAGCTTCATGTTCTCCATCCCAAAGCGTTTGAGTAGTTCATGTGTGTACTTATCTTGGTTGATGAAGTTTCCTTATTTTGTTTTCTTGATTTGAAAGCTGAGGAAGAAGGTCAACTCACCCATCATGCTCATCTCGAACTCACTCTGCATTAGAGAACTAAACTCCTTGCAAAGATCAAGATCAGTCCCGCCAAAAATGATATCATCAACATAAATTTGAATAACAAGAAAATTATTAGAAGTGTGCTTTAGAAATAAGGTGGAATCAACTTTTCTCATGACATACCCATTATCTAACAAAAAGTTCTTTAATTTCGCATACCAAGCTTGAGGTTCTTGTTTGAGTCCATAGAGAGCTTTTTGCAACAAATAAACATGATTGGGTAGCTTGTCGTTTTCAAAGCCCAGAGGTTGAGAAACAAATACTTCCTCCTCGATTATACCATTCAAAAATTCACTTTTAACATCCATTTGATATAAAAAGAAATTTTTGTAACTAGAAAAGGCAAGTAGCATTCTAATAGATTCAAGTCTAGGAACAGGAGCATAAGTTTCATCAAAGTCAATACTTACCTGTTGGTTGTAACCTTGTGCTACTAACCTTGCTTTGTTCCTTACCACTTTTCCTTGCTCATCTAGCTTGTTGCGGTAGACCCACTTGGTGCCAATGATATTTCTATCACTTGGTCTTGGCACTAGAGTCCACACACGATTCTTCTCTAATTGCTCCAGCTCTTCTTGCATGGCAAGGATGCACTCATCATCACCAAGGGCTTCTTTTATGTTCTTTGGCTCTAATTGTGAGATGAAGACACTGTCTGCTTGTTCTTTGTTGTATGCAACTCATATCTTCACTCTCTCAAAAGGGTTTCTAATGATTAGCTCCTTGGCATGGTTCTTTGCAAAGTGTGGAGTAGGATCCTCCTTTTCTTCTTCATCTACTTATATCACCTACTTACCTTTGTTGTCGATGTTGAGGTCTTTCAAGATAGGAATTAAGTCATCTGCAACATCAGTATCAACAACATGCTTTCCAACAACATGGTTAGTTTCAATAAACTTAACATTAATATATTCTTCAATTTTAGACATTTCAATGTTGAAGACTCTATAAGCCGTGCTTGTAGTGTTATAGCCTAGGAAGAAAGCCTTATAAGATTTTAGATCAAACTTGTCAAGAGAATCCTTTGTATTCAAAATAAAATAAGGACATACGAAAACATGAAATAAATTAATGGATGGCTTTCTACCATGCCAAAGCTCATAGGGGGTTTTCTTCAAAGAAGGATGTGTAAAAACTCGATTCTACACAAAATAGGCGGTACGAACGACTTCAGCCCAAAACTTCTTAGGAATGTCATATTCAAGAAGCATTGTCCTCGCCATCTCTTGAAGCGACCTATTCTTCCTCTCTACTACCCCATTTTTTTGAGGCATATGAGGAGAAGAGAAATTGTGCAAGTAACCAGATTTTTCAAAAAAATGTTCAAAAAGATCATTTTCAAATTCTCCCCCATGGTCACTACGGATAGAAACAATCTGACAAGAAGCTTTGTTTTCAACCCATTTACAAAAGCTCGAGAAAACATCAAGAGTATCACTTTTTGAAATGAGGATGAAGGTCCAAGTATATCGGGAAACATCATCGACAATAACAAGACAATACTTGGAACTGCAAAGCATTTGCATTCTCATTGGTCTGAATAGATCAATATGAAGAAGCTCAAGAACTCTTTTAGTACCCATGACTCCTTTGGATTTGATGGAGGATTTGTCTTGTTTCCCTTATGTACAAGGTTGGCATTCCTCACCCTTTTTAAAATCCAATTTTGGTAGTCCTCAAACCAAATCCTTTTTGCTCAACTTCTTCATTTGAAGAACATTCACATGACCCAAACGACGATGCCAAAGAGCAGCCACTATCAACAATCCATATCTTTTTAACCTGCAAGAAAGAAGGATGTCGAAACCCAACTCAAACTTTGGGATCTGGGGTTAGCTTAGGGACCTATTTCATCTTTGGGTTGGTCCCCATGGGCTTGTAAGGACAATAACTAGAGTAATAGTCATCACATTTACAATGAACACAAACCACAGGGTTCTTAGAGCTGGAAGTCTCTCCATGGAAAATAGGAGGTTCCACACTCTTCTTCTTACCCTTGTTCTTACTCTTTTTCTTAACTTTGGGAGTAGTCCCATAATATCCCAAACCGCTAGTACCAATTTGTTTGGTAGAGTGTTCTAGGACATCATTGAGGGATTTATTTCCCGTGAGAAAATTTTGCAAAGAAGATCTTAACTTGGCATTATCATTACTTAGGTTAATGACAGTAGTAGAAAGACTATCAAGATCATCTCTAGCATGCAATAGGTTGGCCTCTAAATAGAGGGCTTTAGTATGAAAGGAATCTCGTTCTAACGCTACGCTAGCAACTTTATTACTTTGCAAAATAGGTCTAGAAGATAAATCATTAACTTGAGCAAGTAAATTGGCATTTTCAAATTTAAGCAAAACAATTTCTCTTTGATAAGAATAAACTTCATTCCTCCTAGCATCATCAATGAGTTTGAGTTCTACATTTTCAGTTTTAAGACCATCAAACTCATCTAGGAACTTTTAGTTTTCTATCTTAAGATTTTCAATATTTTTAAGATATACACCATTCTCAACCTCTACTCCATTATGTTGAAGCTCAAGGTCAAGAAATTTCCCTTGCAAAGAGTCTATTCTAACAAGTAGTAGTTTTTCATTTTTATCAAGAATCTCAATTTTAGCATAAAGATCATCAACTATCTTGCCTAACCTTTTCCTTTTATATTTGCATTTAGTAAAGGATGATTGACATTCATTTAGCTTATCAATGAGAGTTTCCTTAGATAGCTCATTCAAATTGACTTCACTTACCTCACTTATCTCACTTACCTCACATACATCTTCACTTGTATAGGGCATGAGTGCAAGGTTCCATTCTCCATCTTCGAAGCTTGAAGAGCTTAAGGAGGACTCCTCCCAAGCTGCATGAGCTACATCTTTGAATCTTCTTTCTTTCTTTTCTATCATCTTGTACTTGCCTTCTTTCCTGTACTCCTTGTCTTTCTCGTGGTTTCTCTTGTGATGACTCTTCTTGGCCTTTGAGCAGTCACTCTTGAAATGGCCTTTTTGGCCACACTCATAGCATCTCGGAGTTGATGAAGAAGGCTTCCCCTTGTAGTGCTTTCCCTTGGAGTAATTTTCTTCATGCTCATTTTGGCTTTCGTCTTCACTTGAGGAGGGGGTAGGAGACTTTAGAGCAAGTTGTTGTTGCCGCATCATCTCTTCTATTTATGCTTTGAAGGTTGTGTCCTTTATCTTCTTGGACTCCTTCTCTTCCCTTTTCTCTTCCTCTTATTTCTTATTAAGCCTAGGTTCATGGGCTTGAAGGTTACCAACCGGCTCCTCGGTTGACAAATCACTTAGCTTGTACACCTCTTCAATGGATGTAACCTTGGTCTCCCATCTCTTAGGAAGAGATCTCAAGATCTTGGAGTTGATAGTGCCTTTGTCTAACACACTCCCAAGGGCTGCCAATCTATTGATGATCACATTGAGCCTAGTGTACATATCATCCACTCTCTCATTCTTACCCATCTTGAAGTTCTCAAGTATCCCACCAAGCAAGTAGATTTTGGCTTCCTTTACTTGCTTCGTACCTTCATAGGTGAAACATAGTTTGTTCCAAATTTCATGTGCGGTGTCCCAAGAAGATATCTAGTTGAACTCGATGGAGTGAGTGTTGCGTAGATGATGCTCACTACTCTTGCATTTAGTTGGGCTTGCTTCATTTGAGCTTCAGTACAAGTGGAGATTTCCCCCTTTGGTTCTTCATACTTGAGGTGCACCACCTTCCACATCGCGTAGCTCATACCTTGAAGGTAGAACTGCATTCTTCTCTTCCAATATAGGAAGTTGGTGCCGACGAAGACCGGAGGTCGCACGGATAAGTTCCCTTCTAGGTTGAGGGATCCAAGTGTCAAATCACCCATCTTCTCCTACTTGTTGAAGTAGCTTGGAGAATACCTACTCTGATACCACTTGTTGGATCATTGGGCTCTAGAGGGGGGTGAATAGAGCTTCACAATTCTCACAAGACAAATTAGACCACCAAATTATATAAAGTGTAAAAGCTTAAACAAGCAACAATTTGATGTCTTAATCTAACATACATAGAAATGATGAGAGACATAGATAAGAAAGAACTTGGATAGGTGGTTTAGAGTGGTTCCATGTCCGAAACTTAGGAGCAATGTCAGTCCACTACCTAGGGTGGGTTAGTCTCTAGGATTTGCAATCTTGGTACTCTTATATTCCACAATAAGATTACAAGACACAACAACCACACATCCAAGGGATTAGTACCTCAAGTAAAGATCTTCAACCTATAGAAGGAGCTTACCCACTTGAACTGTGGAGTCTTCAGCCATCAACATGGACTTACCCACTCCTTCCTTCAAGTCTTCTACCTTCATGGGATTACCTATCTTCCTTGAGTGTTGCCTTGACTATCTCCTTCACTTGGAGATCTTGAGCACCTATCTCCTGCACTTGGAGATCTGGAGCACCTTTCTTTCTTCAACCTTGAAGAACAACACCTCCTTCTCCTTCACTTGGAGAAGATCTTCAAACTTTATCTTCAATGGGAATTGAGGTAGGAAGATGGAGGAGGAGAGCTTTACATCAATATAGGGAGTAGCTCTCTTACACAAGAACCTATCTCACACATACTCACAAATTTTGAATTGAAGTTAGAGAGAGAAAGGGGCTCAAAGGGTTAGAACACTCTCAACTATGCTAGAACCAAGTTTGCAATGAATGAGCAGCCTTGGAATGAACTCCAAGAGGTCCTATTTATAGTTGAGGGTGCCCCTTTAAGTTGTGAGACACTTAGATACAAAAATAGCCATTTTTTGCTCAAAGCAACGACTCTATTTTTGCTCAAAACACACACCAACGGTCACATCACTTTTTCTACAAAAATTATGTATAGTGCAATCGGTTGATTTTTGATAAAGTTAACTCGACCGATCAAGTAAAAGACAAAACTGATATTCAAACTGTAGGTCACGTTTGTCCTGGGGAAACTCGACCGATCACTAAAAATCATTTTGGTAAAGCATTCGATTGGTCGAGTTCTATGAAAACACAACTCGACTGATGCTATCTCTGGAAAACTGACCAAGATGGATCGGCCGAGTTTGTCCTGGGGAAAACTCGACCGATCGACATCATGTTGTCAATCTTTGGAAAATGCATCTAAAGTGATTTATCTTTGGAGTTTTATGTCCCAATCATTTTTCTCATCTAAGTTACAATTCAATTCATCATTACAAGTGATTACAGAAATGTTCTAAGGTCATTTACATGGATTTCCACAAATACACACTTGTAGCTCTTTGACTTGAACTTGAGCCATTCTAGGGCTTTTGATTTTGGATCATTTTCATGTACCTAATACCTGAAATCAATCTTTAAGACACATATTAGATACATATGAATGGAATGGTTAAGTCCTTATCAAAACATGGACAATGTATAACCTCAAGGTCAACACAACTGACCTCCAATTAAAGAAATAACCCCATTGGTTGATAGCTTAGAAAGATAAGCTCATTTATAAAGAGAGTAATCCCTAAAATGCCCTTGGAAAGAAACACCTTCAAACTAAGGTGCAACTAGGATCCCTATGGTTCAAAAACTTGAGAATGGTAAGGACATACATAAGGATAATAATGCATGTGACAATTTGCAAAGAAAACCTCCCAATTGGGTAAATTGCATAAAAGTCCAGAATGTACCTAAAATTGCATAACTTGCACAAACAACATCCAAATTGGACCACACTTCATTCTTGAGTTATATTTGATGTGTTGAATATGAATTTACCATTATTTACATTTTTTAAGTTTATATAATCACATTATTATTTACTTATGCCTTTTACTCATTTTCTCTTTCCTAAACTTATCCTAATATTTCAAGGTCGTCCAAATTAGATGAAATTTGACATGTAGGCTAATTTTGATATGTAGACTTTGAATTTGAAGTTTGTTTCACACTTTTGAGACATCTTTTTATGATATATGTCATATGGTCCACTAATGACCCATTATCTAAATTATTCATCCAATTAAGTTTCTTATCTTCATATTACCACCAAAATGAGTTATGTGGCATATTTTATGTATCTATTATAAACTGAAGATTAATGTTAGAACATTAGGTTAAATTAAGGTTATTTATACATGCATTATCTCATTGGGGTTGTATTAAACATATATTTAGGTTTAACCTTCAACCTTTTTTTGCTAAGTCTAAAATGTCAACTTTCACGGTTGGGTCCGAGATCTAGTATGTTATAGCACACCACCCCTTAAAGGGATTTCGTCCTCGAAATAAAAAAAATCCATATATAAGAAAACAACTTATTCACCACCCCTTAAAAGATTCATCTTATTAAGTCAAAACTATTCTTTAGGTACAAAAGGTTCAACTACACTTCCTTACATCCAACGACATAAGCATCATGCAAAAAAAAGAAACATAACTTGTAAAGAATAACTATGAAGTATGGGCTAACTTGGTCTTATCCATCCTCAAACAAGTCTTTACACATGGGAGACTAGTTCAACATATTAGGGTGCCTAAAGATAAATCATATAGATGTCTAAGGCTATTATTGCATAAAAGCATGCTATTTTGAACAATTCATATCAACTCCGGCCAGGCCGGTATCATATGGATTTGGGAGTCCTCGTAAACCAAGCTAGTGGTGCAGAGGAAATTCTTTCTAGCCTCCGAACCATGATCCTTTCTAGAAAACTATACTTTCAACTTCATGTCCTAGTAGTTGCCTAAAAGCCAAGCTAAACAACCTCAAGTTACTATGGTTACTTATGTATCTTTTACTTGTAAGTATTTTAAGGATATATTCATCATTATTCTAATGTGAAAACTATATGATCCTAAATCAACCCTTCATCATCTATTAATCAACTCTAGGGCAAACATGTCACTTAAAGGTAAGGTAAGGATTCTAACTACGGAGACAAAATTAAAATAGTTAGATTCTGACTACTATGGGCTCTGATACCATGTTGTAAGGAGTGGGATCCACCCCCTACTAAAGAAAATTTGAAGAATTAACATCCATTCCAAACACACTCAAAGTATGTTGGAATAGGTATAAATTTTCCAAATTTATTATAATGGTATGCAAAAGACCAAAGTGTAGCAACGAAATAAATAATAATGACTATATTCAATTTTCACAAAAGATTACAAAAGCACATCATAATATCTCATAAGGGTTTACATGTATGATACAACATAAGGAACTAACTAGAGGGAAATCTAAACCATAACAACTTTATCTTCAAGCTTTAACCCCTTGAGCTAGTCCAAAACTTCATGCCTTATCATCCAAGTCCTTCATCTAGGGTTGGAAGCATACCCCAGCAAGAAGAGAAAATAGATGACATCAGCAAAGGTTGGTATGTGCATACTAAATAGGAAATTGAGAAATATATGGGATAAAGGACAACAAATAAAAAAAACTTCCCATAGAAAGGATAAAGACCACTCAAATGGGTATCAAGAGAAAAGGAATTGAAATCATATGATAACAAAGGAATACTTGACATTAATAAAACATAAAGATTGTGCCACACAAGCACATGTAAAGAATTAGGTCACACACCCCATATCATCATCTTTCATGCATTTGAGATAAACATATCCCTAGAACAATATAGACACAAAGGCGGCCAAGTCTCATAAACTTGAAACCTGGTAGACAAAGGAATACTGCCAATCTCCCAAATATATAAAACACGAGCCAAGAATCACACATCTTGCCCTGGGTATGAGGTTTCTTTCCATCCCAAAAGAGTAGGAAATATCACATCTTCTTGGCAGGAAATAACACATCTGCCATAAAAAGCAATGCAATTACACTATTCTAGTGCTACTGAATCACATAGCATGTTAAATGTAGAGGCAAGCAGAAAGTATAGTCAGAATATATAAACTAGACACCATGTAAGTGACCAACATATCCATCCATCTCATAAGTGGGCAAAAGACATCACATGTCATCTTTTAGAGTTCCATCATGAGCAAAGCATAAGATAAGAGTTCAAAAGAATATCCATCATCACATGATCAATATCAAATAAGGTAGTTCACATGAACCATGATTTTCAAAAGAAAAGACATTGTGTATAGGCTAATTTCCATAAGAAAAAGAGAATGAATAATCATAGATGAATTTCTCAACATAGAAGAATAGGGGATACATCATACAATAAAAGAAAGAAATTGCTCAATATGAATAATTAGGTCTTTAAACATACCTCAACTTCATAGCCTAATAGACCAAGTCAGTCCTAGATCCAAGACTAGGCCTCCAAAGAACCTATAGGGAAGGTGGATAGGTCCAATAAGTAAGGTTCCCAAGCTTACAGAGGTTTGTTTCTCTAACAAAGCTCCTATCTCGAGCAAGAAGCACCTTCTCCACTTTAGAGGTGAAAAATATTAACAAAAGAACATGGAGATGAGGTGTTTATGGGTTCTAGGTGGGGTTTCACCATAGAAGGCCATGGTTTCGACCTTGAGGAAGGTGGAAGGAAGACTAACAACATGACAATAGGGAAGGAAAGGAGGATACTTACTAGTTTTGGTCAAAATCACCAAGGAGGAGCTTAAGAAATCCTAAATAGTGAAATTTGGAACCGTAAGAGCCTTCTTCACCAAGGTTGGCACCTCCTTTTACCTTGGGATAGAACCTTCATGGAAAAATAGATTAGTAGCGATGTGCTAAGCTAGAGGAAAGAAATGAGAGCAAGAATTTTCAAATTGCGAGTTGGGAAGGGTAGATATGGCTATATAAAGAAAGAGGTCAAGTATGAGGTGTCTATGAGACATTCCATGTGTCATGTATAAGGGTGTCCATGGACATGCAAGCCTTTATGAATAAGGAATAATTCAAGAACTAGGTGTCAAGTTACTTTCCATGTGTCTAATGCTAAGGGTGCCTATGGACATGCAAACCTTTATGGATAAGGAAGAAGTCATGCATGAGGTGTCTATGGAGCTTTCCATGTGTCCTTAGCCTAGGGATTTCATGGCCATGCAAGAGGACAGCTCATAGAGGCTTCTTGAATATCAAATTTCATTTTATGGACACTTATAGTCCATATTAACTGCCCTCCAATCAAATAAATAACCCTATTGGTTGATAGCTTCTAAAGATAAGCTCATTTATAAAGAGAGCAATCCCTAAAATGCCCTTGGAAAGAAACACCTTCAAACCAAGGTTCAACTAGGCACCCTATGGTTCAAAAACATGATAATGGTAAGGTAATATATAAGGATTATAATTCATGTGACAATTTGCAAAGAAAACCTCCCAATTGGGTAAATTGTAGAAAAGTCCAAAATGTACCTAATATTGCATAACTTGCACAAACAACATCTAAATTGGACCAAACTTCATCCACATGTTATCTTTAATTTGTTGAATATGAAATTTCCATTTTTTCCATATTTTGAAGTTTATATAATCACATAATTTATTACTTATGCCTTTTACTCATTTTCTCTCTCCTAAACTTATCCTAATATTTCAAGGTTGTCCAAATTAGATGAAATTTGATATGTAGGCTAATTTTGATATGTAGATTTAGAATTTGAAGTTTATTTCCACTTTTGAAATTTCTATTTATTAAATATGTCATATGTCCCATTAATGGCCCATTATCTAAATTATTCATCCAATTAAGTGTCTTATCTTCATATTACCACCAAAATGAGTTATGTGGCATATTTTATATATCCATTATGAACCTAAGATTAATGTTAGAACATTAGGTTACATTAAGGTGATCTATACATGCATTAGCTCATTGGGGTTATACTAAACATCTATTTAGGTCTAACCTTCAACCTTGTTTTGCTAAGTCCAAAATGTCAACTTCCAGGGTAGGGTCCGAGATCTAGTATGTTATAGCACACCACCCCTTAAAGGGATTTCATCCTCGAAATCAAAACATCCACATATAAGAAAACAACTTGTTCACCATCCCTTAAAGGATTCATATTATTAAGTCATAACTATTCTTTAGGTACAAAAGGTTCAACTACACTTCCTTACATCCAACTACATAAGCATTATGCAAAAAAAAACATAACTTGTAAAGACTAACTATGAGCTATGGGTTAACTTTTTCTTACCCATCCTCAAACAAGTCTTTACACCTGGGAGACTAGTTCAACATATTACTGTGCCTAAAGATAAATCATATAGATGTCTAAGGCTACTATTGCCTAAAAGCATGTCATTTTGAACAATTCATATCAGCTCAGGCCAAGTCGGTATCAACAATTCATATCAGCTCAGGCCAAGTCGGTATCATATGGATTCGGGAGTCCACGTAAACCAAGCTAGTAGTACAGAGCAAAATCTGGTCAGCCCCTAAACACTGATCCTTTCTAGACACCTTCTTTCAACTTCATATCCTAGTAGCTTCCTAAAGGCCAAGCTAAACAACCTTAAGGTACTATGGTTACTTATGCATCTTTTACTTGTAAGTATTTTAAGGATCTATTCATCATTATTCTCATGTGAAAACTATATGATCCTAAATCAACCCTTCATCATCTATTGATCAACTCTAGGGCAAACATGTCACTTAAAGGTAAGGCAAGGATTCTAACTAGGGAGACAAAATTGAAATAGTCAGATTCTGACTACTATGGGCTCTGATACCTTGTTGTAAGGAGTGGGATCCACTCCCTACTAAATAAAATTTGAATAATTAACATTCATTCCAAACACACTCAAAGGTATGTAGAAATAGGTATAAATTTTCCAAATTTATTATAATGGTATGCAAAAGACCAAAGTGTAGCAGTGGAATAAAAAATAATGACTATATTCAATTTTCACAAAAGATTACAAAAGTACATCATAATATCCCATAAGGGTTTACATGTATGGTACAACATAAGGATCTAAGTAGAGGGAAATATAAACCATAACAACTTTGTCTCCAAGCTTTAACTCCTTAAACTAGTCTAAAACTTCATGTCTTATCATCCAAGTCCTTCACCTAGGTTGGAAGCATACCCTAGTAAGAAGAGAAAATAGATGACATCAACAAAGCCTGGTATGTGTATACTAAATAGGAAATTGAGAAACATATGGAATAAAGTACATCAAATATAAAAGGATTCCCATAGAAAGGATAAGGACCACCCAAATGGGTATCAAGAGAAAAGAAATTGAAATCATATGATAACAAAAGAATACTTGCCATTAATAAAACATAAAGATTGTGCCACACAATCACATGTAAAGAATTAGGGAACACACCCCATATCATCATCATGCTTGCATGTGAGATAAGCATCTCCCTAGAACAATATAAACACAAAGGAGGCCAAGTCTTATAAACTTGAAACTTGGTAGAGAAAGGAATGCTACCAATTTCCCAAATATATAAAACATGGGCCAAGAATCATACATTTTGTCCTGGGTATGAGGTTTCTTTCCATCCCAAAAGAGTAGGAAATATCACATCTTCTTGGCAGGAAATAACACATCTTCCATAAAAACCAATGCAATTACACTACTCTAGTGCTACTGAATCACATAGCATGTTAAATGTAGAGGCAAGCAGAAAGTATAGTCAGAGTATATAAACTAGTCATCACATAAGTGACCAACATATACATACACCTCATAAGTCGGCAAAGGACATCACATGTCATCTTTTAGAGATCCATCATGAACAAAGCATAAGATAAGAGTTCAAAAGAATATCCATGATCAAATGATCAATATCAAATAAGGTAGTTCACATGAACCATGATTTTCAAAAGAAAAGACATTATGTATAGGATAATGTCCATAGGACAAAGAGAATGAATAAGCATAGGTGAATTGCTCAACATAGAAGAATAGGGGAAACATCATACAATAAGAGAAAGAAATTGATCAATATGAATAATTGGGTCTGCAAACATACCTGAACTTCATAGTCTAGCAGTCCAAGTCAGTCCTAGATCCAAACCTAGGCCTCCAAGAAACCTCTAGGGAAGGTGGACAATCCAATAAGTAAGGTTCCCAAGCTTAGAGAGGCTGGTTTCTCCAACAAAGCTCCTATCTCGAGAAAGAAGCACCTTTTCCACTGTAGAGGTGAAAAACCCTAACAAAAGAACATGGAGATGAGGTGTTTATGGGTTCTGGTTGGGGTTTCACAATGGAAGGCCATAGTTACAACCTAGTGGAAGGTGAATGGAAGACTAACAACATGAAAATAGGGAAGGAAAGGAGGATACTTACTAGTTTTGGTCAAAATCACTAAGAGGAGCTTAAGAAATCCTAAATAGAGAAATTTAGAACCCTAAGAGCCTTCTTCACCAAGTTAGGCACCTCCTTTTACCTTGGGATAGAACCTTTGTGGAAATATAGAGTAGGAATGATGCTCTAAGATAGAGGAAAGAAAGGAGAGCAAGACGTTTCGAATTGGGAGTTGGGAAGGGGTAGACATGGTTGTATAAAGAAAGAGGTCAAGTATGAGGTGTTTATGAGACTTTCCATGTGTCATGTATAAGGGTGTCCATGGACATGCAAGCCTTAATGGATAAGGAAGAAGTCAATCACGAGGTGTCAAGTTACTTTCCATGTGTCCAATGCTAAGGGTTCATATAGACATGCAAACCTTTATGGATAAGGAAGAAGTCAGCATGAGGTGTCCATGGAGCTTTCCATGTGTCCTTAGCCTAGGGATTTCATGGCCATGCAAGAGGACAACTCATAGAGTCTTCTTGAATATCAAATTTTGGTTTATGGATCCTTATATGCTATCCCAACTGACCTCCAATCAAAGAAATAACCCCATTGGTTGACAGCTTCTAAAGATTAGCTCGTTTATAAAGAGAGTAATCCCTAAATTTCCCTTGGAAAGAAACACCTTCAAATCAAGGTGCAAATAGGCACCCTGTGGTTCAAAAACTCAATAATGGTAAGGGAATATATAAGGATTATAATGCATGTGACAATTTCCAAAGAAAACCTCTCAATTGGGTAAATTATAGAAAAGTCCAGAATGTACCTAAAATTGCATAACTTGCACAAACAACATCCAAATTGGACCAAACATCATCCACAAGTTATATTTGATGTGTTGAATATGAATTTTCCATTCTTTCCATACTTTGAAGTTTATATAATCACATTATTTATTACTATACCTTTTACTCATTTTCTCACTCTGAAACTTATCCTAACATTTCAAGGTGGTCCAAATAAGATGAAATTTGACATGTAGGCTAATTTTGATATGTAGATTTTGAATTTGAAGTTTGTTTCCACTTTTGAGACTTCTATTTATGAGATATGTCATATGACCCATTAACGACCCATTATCTAAATTATTCATCTAATTAAGTTTCTTATCTTCATATTACTACCAAAATGAGTTATGTGGCATATTTTATGTATCCATTATAAACCTAAGATTAATGTTAGAACATTAGATTACATTAAGGTGATCTATACATGCATTAGCTCATTGGGGTTATACTAAACATCTATTTAGGTCTAACCTTCAACCTTGTTTGGCTAAGTCTAAAATGTCAACTTCCAGGGTAGGGTCTGGCATCTATTATGTTACAGCACACCACCCCTGAAAGGGATTTCATCCTCAAAATCAAAACATCCACATATAAGAAAACAACTTATTCACCACAAGTCAAAACTATTCTTTAGGTACAAAAGGTTCAACTACACTTCCTTACATCCAACTACATAAGCATCATGCAAAAAAAGAAACATAACTTGTAAAGACTAACTATGAACTATGGGTTAAGTTGCTCTTATCCATGCTCAAACAAGTCTTTACACTGGGGAGACTAGTTCAACATATTAGGGTGCCTAAAGATAAACCATATTGATGTCTAAGTCTACTATTGCCTAAAAGCATGCTATTTGGAACAATTCATATCAGCTCAGGCCAGACCATTATCATATGGATTCGAGAATCCTCGTAAACCAAGCTAGTGGTGCAGAAGAAAATATTACCAGCCCCTAAACCCTGATCCTTTCTAGACACATGCTTTCAACTTCATGTCCTAGTAGCTTCCCAAAGGCCAAGATAAACAACCTCAAGTTACTAAGGTTACTTATGCATCTTTTACTTGTAAGTATTTTAAGGATCTATTCATCATTATTCTAATGTGAAAACTATATGATCCTAAATCAACCCTTCATCATCTATTCTTCGTCTCTAGGGAAAAAAGGTCACTTAAAGGTAAGGCAAGGATTCTAACTAGGGAGACAAAATTGAAATAGTCAGATTCCAACTACTATGGGCTTTGATACCATGTTGTAAGGAGTGGGATCCACTCCCTACTAAAAAAATTGAAGAATTAACATCCATTCCAAACACACTCAAAGGTATGTAGGAAAGGTATAAATTTTCCAAATTTATTATAATGGTATGCAAAAGACCAAAGTGTAGCAGCGGAATAAAAAATAATGACTATATTCAATTTTCACAAAAGATTACAAAAGTACATCATAATATCCCATAAGGGTTTACATGTATGATACAACATAATGATCTAAGTAGAGGGAAAACTAAACCATAACTACGTGGTCTCCAAGCTTTAACTCCTCAAGCTAGTCCAAAACTTCATGCATTATCATCCAAGTCCTTCACCTAGGGTTGGAAGCATACCCCAGCAAGAAGAGAAAATAGATGACATCAGCAAAGGCTGGTATGTGCATACTAAATAGGAAATTGAGAAATATATGGAATAAAGGACATCAAATATAAAAGGCTTCGCATAGAAAGGATAAGGACCACCCAAATGGGTATCAAGAGAAAAGGAATTGAAATCATATGATAACAAAAGAATACTTTCCATTAATAAAACATAAAGATTGTGCCACACAAGCACATGTAAAAAATTAGGGCACACACCCATATCATCGTTCTGCATGCATGTGAGATAAACATAGCCGTAGAACAATATAAACACAAAGGCGGACAAGTCTCATAAACTTGAAACCTGATAGAGATAGAAATACTGCCAATCTCCCAAATATATAAAACATGGGCCAAGAATCACACATCTTGCCCTAGGTATGAGGTTTCTTTCCATCCCAAAAGAGCAGGAAATATCACATCTGCTTCGCAAAAAATATTACATCTGCCATAAAAACCAATGCAATTACACTACTCTAGTGCTACTGAATCACATAGCATGTTAAATGTAGAGGCAAGAAGAAAGTATAGTCAGAATATTTAAACTAGTCACAACATAAGTGACCAACATATACATCCACCTCATAAGTGGGAAAAAGACATCACATGTCATCTTTTAGAGTTCCATCGTGAACAAAACATAAGATAAGAATTCAATAGAATATCCATGATCACATGATCAATATCAAATAAGGTAGTTCACATGAACCATGATTTTCAAAAGAAAAGACATTATGTATAGGATAATGTCCATAGGACAAAGAGAATGAACAATTATAGGTGAATTTCTCAACATAGAAGAATAGGGGATACATCACACAATAAGAGAAATAAATTGCACAATATGAATAATTGGGTCTACAAATATACCTCAACTTCATAGTCTAACAGTCCAAGTCAGTCCTAGATCCAAGACTAGGCCTCCGAAGAACCTCTAGGGAAGGTGGAAAGGTCTAATAAGTAAAGTTCCCATTCTTAAAGAGGTTGGTTTCTCCAACAAAGCTCCTATCTCGAGCAAGATGCACCTTCTCCACTTTAGAGGTGAAAAATCCTAACAAAAATACATGGAGATGAGGTGTTTATGGGTTCTAGGTGGGGTTTCACCATGTAAGGTCATGGTTCTGACCTGGAGGAAGGTGGAAGGAAGACTACAAATAGGAAAATAGGGAAGCAAAGGAGGATACTTACTAGTTTTGGTCAAAATCACCAAGGTGCAGTTTAAGACATCCTAAATAGAGAAATTTGGAACCCTAAGAGCCTTCTTCACCAAGGTAGGCACCTCCTTTTCCCTTGGGACAGAACCTTTATGGAAAAATAGAGTAGGAATGATTATCTAAGTTGGGAAAGAAAGGAGAGCAAGCATTTTCGAATTGGGAGTTGGGAAGGGGTAGACATGGTTGTATAAAGAAAGAGGTCAAGTATGAGGTGTCTGTGAGATTTTCCATGTATCATGTATAAGGGTGTCCATGGACATGCAAGACTTATTGGATAAGGAATAAGTCAAGAACGAGGTGTCAAGTTACTTTCCATGTGTCCAATGCTAAGGGTTCCTATGGACATGCAAACCTTTATGGATAAGGAAGAAGTCAAGGATGAGGTGTCCAAGGAGCTTTCCATGTGTCCTTAGCCTAGGGATTTCATGGCCATGCAAGAGGAAAACTCATAGAGGCTTCTTGAATATCAAATTTTTCTTTATGGACCTTTATAGGCTATCCCAACTGACCTCCAATCAAATAAATAACCCCATTGGTTGATAGCTTCTAAAGATAAGCTCATTTATAAAGAGAGTAATCCTTAAAATGCCCTTGGAAAGAAACACCTTCAAATCAAGGTGAAAATAGGCACCCTGTGGTTCAAAAACTCTACAATAGTAAGGTAATAAATAAGGATTATAATGCATGTGATAATTTTCAAAAAAACCTCCCAATTGGGTAAATTGCAAAAAAGTCCAGAATGTACCTAAAATTGCATAACTTGCACAAACAACATCCAAATTGGACCAAACTTCATCCACAAGTTATCTTTAATGTGTTGAATATGAATTTGACATTATTTCTATATTTTTTAGTTTATATAATCACATTATTTATTACTTATGTCTTTTACTCATTTTCTCTCTCCTAAATTTATCCTAATATTTCTAGGTTGTCCAAATTAGATGAAATTTGACATGTAGGCTAATTTTGATATGTTGATTTCGAATTTGAAGTTTGTTACCACTTTTGAGACTTATTTTTATGAGATATTTCATATGGACCATTAACGGCCCCTTATCTAAATTATTCATCCAATTATGTTTCTTATCTTCATATTACCACTACAATGAGCTATGTGGTATATTTTATGTATCCATTATAAACCTAAGATTAATGTTAGAAAATCAGGTTATATTAAGATGATCTATACATGCATTAGCTCATTGGGGTTATACTAAACATCTATTTGGGTCTAACCTTCAATCTTGTTTGGCTAAGTCCAAAATGTCAACTTCTAGGGTAGGGTCTGAGATCTAGTATGTTACGCCTACGACCATGAATGGAATCACTAGGAGAATTCATTAAAGAACCTAAATAATAATTAAAATGCTATGAGAGTGTAATTTGTATTAGATTAGGTAGTGAATTATGTTGTGAGAGCGGGTAATTCTTGTTATAGGTCCCTTGGTCCAGGGTAAGGAGAGATAAATATTACTGAAATGATGTTAGTTGCAATGTGAACTATTATGAAACCATTATCCTAAGGAATTTAGTCATCCTATGATCACAACCAGCAATTTTAGTTTTAATTCCGCAATTTAGTCATTTAATCAAGCAACCACTCTTTGTCCTAGGCCTAGTTGATTAGGCCATCGTTAGTAGTATTTTATGGCACATGTTTTCCCTATGTTTGACAATCGGGTCTCTTTGGGACTATATTACATTGATATGTGCATTCGTATTTTAGACGTATAGTTTATGTGCATCAAGATTTTGGCCGAAACTCTTTAAGGATACTTACAATTTTTTGCATAATTGTGATGCATGTCAATGTGCAGGAAATATATTTAAGAGACATGAAATTCCCTTAAAAGTCTTTTAGGAAGTTGAGGTTTTTGATTTATGGGGAATAGATTTTATGTGTCCTTTTGTGTCATCTAATTCTAATATCTATGTATTACTTGCAGTTGATTATGTATCTAAGTGGGTGGAAGTAATTCCAACCTGAACCAATGATGCTCAAGTTTTTTACAAATTTTTGAAAGATCATATTTTCTACAGGTTTGGAGTCCCATGAGTAATGATAAGTGATGGGGGATCTCACTTCACCAATAAGAATTTTGGTGCATTATTGAGAAAATATGGAGTGAGGCATGGGTTAGTGATAACATCTCATTTTGTGTATTTTTTTTGTATGCTTTATACCTTCCCTAGCATACCTTTTATGGAATTTTCTACTTATTTGAGTATCTTAGTGTCAAAGTTTTGAATTCATATCTCTCTTACTCATTAAAGTTCATGCTATGCCACAACCATGGTCAATGTTGCGACCACGACTGTACAACCCACTAACGACCCGGCCGTGTTCGTTACCTCCATTTGATGACCCCACACCACGACCGTGACCCCTCTCTCCTAGCATAGTAATGCTATCGTGAGGCCATCCCATGACCGAGGCAGAGCACCAGCATGTTGCGACCGTTATGGAGATCACGACTAATCTATACATCACAACCACATCACAAAGGTTAAGTCGGTGGGCAGCGTCTATAAATAGACCCCCCCACCTCCACCCACCAAATCATCAGATCATCAAGAACCACAAAGTGCTGCCAAACTCATGGGTCATCCACGTTCATTCCCATCAATCTTAGAACTTTGAAGATGGAAGTTGGAGGGGAGAGAGAAGATTGATCATCCCCTCCTTCAAAGGAAGAAGTTGTCATGATCACACCCACTCCAGATCTAGACCTGAAGAAGTATAATCGATGTATCGCCTTCTCCCTTCTTTATCTAGACTAACCATCTCCATCACGTTGTAACCTCCCTATTCATAGTCATTGATGTATCTATACTTCTTTGATGTCATTATGCCACTCATTAACATGTTTGGCTAAACATTTAACTTGGGTTGGGAGTAGCCACTAAGGCTCTCCCAACATGTATATACTTATTCCCCATTGAATATATATATTCTTATCAAGATTATCTCCATACACTTGTTATTAATGATTCACTTGTATGCTTAGCTACCATCTTGTGATGTTTGATTGTTGGTACCTTTAAATAATAGTTACAACCTTATCTAGTGTTACGGAGTAGTATGAATGCATGAAAGTGTTGGAATACTAAAGCTAACGGTTATATGGTTTGCTTTGTGGTTGTTGGGTCATCATCTCGAGTGAGAGACTACCTTAAAACCTAGATATATCCTAATCTCAAGAGAGGAGGGAATAAACATTTTTTATGATTGTTTGTAATCTTAATAGAATTATATGGAGAGGTGTGAGTTTTTCATTTTGGCAAGCGATCTTAGTAGGTGAAACACGATCCAAGTTCCCTTCCATACTTTTTTTTTCTTACCACTTGTTTAATGTTATTCTCTTGCTTTATTTTCCTTCTTTTACCTTTCTTTGTTTTTTCTGTAGCACCATCGTTCCTTAGGGAGCACCACCTTAATCCACCTTTTCATTTGTAGTGTAAGAGTGTGAGACTCCACATACTTAACACTTACCAACCCTTTCCCTGTGGTTCGACCCTAAATACTACATCGGGACTCGTATAATAGTTGTGGGGGCTTGAGTGTTGGGTTATAATCTTAAGAATCTGACTACTCTAGATCCGCTCCATTTTGGATGTGTAATTTAGGCCGGTCAACTTTTTGTCGTTGTTGTCTAGGATTGGGCAACATGGTACTGTTAAGAACACGAGTCCACTCACTATACTCTCGTGCCTCAAGCTTATCCATAAGCTTAACTACTCAAAAACTTTAATCTTCTACCCTACAATTACATAGAATAGTTCATTTAACACATGTAATTTTTGAACTCGACTGTGCGGTCTTTAATCTGCTATGCAATTACATAGAATAGTTCATTTAACACATCTAATTTTTGAACTCGACTGTGTGGTCTATTCAGGGAACTCTGAGGAGAGTAGGTCTATTCCATTCTTCACTTTTGAGCCTTCATGCCGCCTCAAGTGGACAGAAGTCTTACTGGGGACGATAAAAAAGCAAGGGTTCATCACAACCGACTCATGGGTGAGATGGAAGAAGAAAGAGAAGGGTGTCACTCAGACGGTCACCATCACGAGGAGGAGTGACGTGAGGAGGATCAACATTACCATCATCACCACCGCCATAGAAGGAACCATAGGAATCACCACGAATGAGAACATAATAACTAGGACAGAGAGAATGATGATGAGGAGGAAGAGAATACTCTTAGTGAGATGTTCGCAACTAGGGC
The DNA here is from genome assembly GCA_963693085.1 of Alisma plantago-aquatica. Lineage (NCBI taxonomy): Eukaryota > Viridiplantae > Streptophyta > Magnoliopsida > Alismatales > Alismataceae > Alisma > Alisma plantago-aquatica. Next base: position 531,926,032 of record OY856412.1, on the reverse strand, counting down.
CAACGATTCTAGATGCCCAATTGTCATTTCACACTTCAATGCAGCTAATTTTGAGTTGAAACCTATAGTAATCTTGATGAACCTTTTAGAGGGAACTCAAGGAACAAGAACATGTACCATCATCTCGACGCTTTCAAAAATATTTGTGATACCATCAAAATGAGGGGAGTTCCCCAAGAAGTCATTTCTTGTAAGGGATTCAATTTCTATCTTGAAGATAAAGCTCTATCCTGGTACCTTAACTTACCCAACCAGTCCATAGATGGATGGAGACCCCTTACATATGCTTTTGTCACTAAATTTTACCCCACTGAAAGAACTATTCGTAATATGCAAAAGATCACTTATTTCATGCAAAAGATCACTTATCTCCATGAGTTATGGGGATGTTTTCAATAATATGAGAGAGACTGTCCCCACCATAACTACCGCAAAGGAATCCTAATGACCACATTTTACAACGGGCTAACCCCCACATAATGAACTTCACTGAATGCAGTCGTCGGAAGCAACTTTCTTGGTAAGAAACTGAGCAGAACCATGAAGATCATCGATAACATGTCTGCATTGCAAGAAGGCATGGAATATGACAGAGGATCAGCCAAGAAAGCGGGCTCTAAAGGACCGTCAATCGAAGCCAAGGCTTTGGAAACCATTACAGCTCAGATTTAGAAAATTGCTATAGATGTCAAATAATTAAAAGACATTGGAGACAAGGGCAAGAAACATGTAGAGAAAGTCATGAAATGTGTTACATGTGGTGAAGGAGGACATGGAATCAATAATTGTATCTATACATGACCAGAAGAGAGTGAAGAAAGTGAAAGCGAAAAAGAGACCAAAAATGTATCTTATGCTAATTTCAAACGACCAAAACATCCTGGATTTAACTACGACAACAAAGAAGCAGTTGAAAATGATCATCAACTAAGTAAATCGTCTAAACCTCCTCTAGTATTCAAAAAAAAGGAGGACCGACTAAATATACTAGAACTACTAGTTATCAGATAAACAAGAATTTCTATCAGAGTCAAAATAAAAATATGAGTCGACAAGGTCAAGGACAAGGCCAAGAATTGAGAAAGACCAAGGATAGCAACCAAGCAGACATGATCGCTCAATTGTTTGACTTTGCAAAGAGGCAAGCTTTGGTAAATGACCAGCTTACCCAAAGTTCCATCACCAATTCAGGAGAGTTAACTACAATGCAAACTCAGATGGCAGACATGCAAACCCATCAAAGGAAGATCGATTAACAACTTGCTCAATTAGCAGAACTCATGAAAAATCCTTTAGGGAAGATTTTGTCAAATATAGAGACTGTGAAGATGGCCACTCTCCGATCAGGGAGAATGTTGGAAGATCCTGGTACCAACAACATCAAAGAAGAAAAAAGCCATAGTGAGCAACAATCTGACAAGGTAATTATACTAGAAGAATCCAAGGGACAAGGATCAGTTGAAGACAACTGAGTGGAAGAAAATAGCAAAAAGAAGAAGGATAAAGAGGTCAAGAAATCAGATCCTATAGGAGAAGTTTTTACGTAGAGAAATCCATATGCCCTAAGAGTTCCATTTCCCTACAAACTGATCAAGGAACATCTAAAGAAGAGATACAAGAAATTTATGGAAGCAGTAAAGAAGATCCACCTAGATGTCTCGTTTCTTGATGCAATTGAAGAGATGCCAACGTATGCAAAATTCTTTAAGGACTTAATCACAAAGAGAAGGAGAGGAGACCATGTGGACACTATGCAATTGGAAAAAATGTTGAGTGACTTTGTTCAAACTGAGCTACCAACCAAAAACAAAGATCCAGCGGCATTCAACATCCCCTTTTGTGTTGGAGACAATGTGGAGAGGAAGGGATTAGCTAATTTAGGAGCAAGAATTAGTCTTATGCCCTTGACTCTAGCACAAAGGCTTGGGATAATGAATATGGTGAAGACGGGCATGAGAATCAAATTAGCTTATCACATCTTTATGATACTCGTGGAAATAGTGGAGGATGTCTTGATACGGGTTGGGCAATTCTTCATACCATGTGATATAGTAGTGATCGACACAATTGAGGACTCTAAGTGTCCAATGATATTCGGAATAACTTTCCTCACAACTGGAAGGGCTCTAACAGATGTAGTAGAAGGAATCATTACTTTGCATGTTGGTAATGATCACATCGACTTCCAAATACAAGACGCTATGAGAGGACCATCTCTCTTTGAGTCAGCTTACCTAATGGATAGCTACAATCAATACTGTGAAGAGGTGTAAGAGGAAAAGGTGATTGTCGATCCCCTTATGTGAGCTTTGAATAGTCCTAAACCTAGCATGAAAGACCTAGAAGTCATAGAAATAATGGATTACCTAAATCAACCTAAAGAAGAGCTCAGTGAGGATGAAGAAACTTTCAAGATTGCAATGTATGCATCTCTTCAATAAACACCTAAAGAAAAGAGAGTGTTGAGACTAAGGCCAGAACTAAAACCCCTCCCTGAAGGGTTGAAATATGAATTCCTCAACAAAGAGGAGAGGAATCGTTTGATCATTAATTCTAACTTGATAGATGATTAGCTAGAAAGGTTACTTAAGGAACTTAGATTGCATAGAAAGGCTATAGGGTATTTGGTATAGGAAATCAGAGGTCTCAAACCTTCCTTATACATGCACAGAATAAATCTTGAAGAAACCACTAAACCTTTAGCTAAACCATAGAGGAAGTTAAATCAAATGCTAAAGGAAGTCATGAAGAATGAAGTTATTAAGCAGCGGGATGTCGGGATCATTTACCTCATAAGTGAAGTAATTAGTAAAGCCATGTTCATTTGGTGCCCAAAAAAGGTGGAATGACAGTGATAAGAGGTGAGGATGGGGATGAAGTGGCAACGTGAATGGTAACATGTTGATGTATGTACATTGACTATCACAAATTGAATGTTGCTACAAGAAAAGATCATTTCCCTCTGCCATTTATCGATCAAGTACTAGAAAGATTAGCTCATCATGATTACTTTTGTTTCCTGGATGGGTATTCAGGATTCTACCAAGTAATGATTCATCAAGATGATCAGGAAAATACAAAATTCACCTACATCTATGGCACGTACTCTTTCAGAAGAATGTCATTCGGGTTGTGCAATGCCCCCGCAACTTTCCAACATTGCATGATATCTATATTTTTGGATTTTCTAGAAGACATAGTAGAGATCTTCATGGATGACTTCTCTGTCTATGGAATAGATTTCAAAGCATGTCTAAGAAACATATCCTTAGTCTTGCAATGTTGTGAAGAAAAACACCTAGTCCGTGAACTGGGAAAAATGCCATTTTATGGTCTAAGACGACATCGTATTAGGGCATAAAGTTTCCAAGAAAGGGATAGAAGTGGACCTAAGAAAGATAGAGGCCATATCCAAGCTTCCACCACATAAATCCATTATATGAGTAAGGAGTTTTTTTGGGGCATGCGGGATATTATAGATGATTCATAAAAGATTTCTTGAAGATTGTTAAACCCCTTTCAAACCTCCTGATTAAAGATGTTGAATTCAAACGAGTAGAATGGACGTAGATGAGGGGAGCGTGGCGGCGAGGGGTGCACAAGGGGAAGGGGGGCGAGAGGTGCCGGCGGACGGCCAAGGGGGTCACGTCGACGCATGCAGCAGAAAAGAAGTTGCACCAGGCGACCGGAGCAATGCTGAACAAAGAAGCCAAGACGGAGGGGAGGAAAGGGGACAACCAATAAACCCTAGGGTTTCTGCAGTCCCAGATGGGATAAAATCAAAGGACACGGGCATAGAAAAACTCAGTATTCCACATGTAGGGATTGAGTTTCGATTCGGTGGTATGAAGGGTTCCTCAAGCAGAACCCATACGGAAGCTAATAAGCGGATGAGACAAACCCTCGATCGTGGAGAAGACGATAGTATGACGGATGGGAGAAGCACCCCGAATGAGTTATTCCCGCCGCTGCATGGGCAAAACCATGGTGCTAAACAACAGGAGATCCAAACCGGCGGAAACTGTTACGACCCATATCAGGGTTAGTCAACAAATACCTCAAATTACGTGAAACACCTCAATTAGTGTTGAATATCAAATTAAATATCATGGTTAATCAAATAAGTTAATATGTGAATCAATGGTTGAGATTGAAACATCTGAGGTAATTAATGTTAATGGCTATGATGATCGTTAGGTTAATTAAGTTGAGTTGAGTACTCATTGTTGCAATTAGTGGTTTGACCAGTTGTGACAAGCTATTTAACATAATCTTGTGCCTTGAGAAGGTAGATAAGTTTGTGCTTAAAATAATGCAAAAGAAATCATCTAAATCGGACCCCTGAGGCCATAGTTATGGCATCTTTGAGAATCTTGGACTTGAGATGCAATTTTCCCATTATTTACCCTTTAAGTGGGTCGGCTACCCTTTCCTTTGTTTTATTTCTTCACTTATCCGCTTTCTTCTTCACTCACCCGATAAAACAGTGAACGACCGCTTGAAGCGGCGCCCATCAGCCAGTGGCCCGATCTGCTAGAAGAGGAGGGGCGCAAGGCGATTTTGGTTCCCTTAGCCCTATTTCCAGCAGCGTCGTCCACCTCCCTTCCTCTTTCCTTCCCCTTCCCTTGCTCTACCCGCAACCCCAACCACCAGCTAGGGTGGCGCCCCGGTAGCTGCGGCAACCAGCAGGCTGACCAGCAGTCGAGCAGTGGCGGCCGATTCATGCTTCCTAGCTTCGATTCTGCAGCCTCGTCTTCCTCTCCTCCTTCCTTGTGCCTTAGTGGCGCCCTAGCACCACCCATCCAACAGCAGTGCCGGCCCACAGCTGCAGCAGCAGCAAGCTATGCCACCGGCCAGGGGGAGAGTTTGAGCGTGTAGCACCAGGTGTATGGCTCTAGCAACTCCGGCCTTGAGCTCAAGATTTAAATCCGCAATTGAAGCTGCGTCTAGAACCAAGTAGAGCCCTCTCCTTCAACCTGTTCCATTGCAACAGGTTCGTTTTAGTTTCCAGTCAGTGCGTCGTTCGGCCGAGTTGCGTATGATTCGGCCGAGTATCTTTATTAAGGCTGACGAACAGCATTTTGATCGGCCGAATTGGGTGTGATTCGACCGAGTTTCCCTTTATAGGTTATCGAGCAGGGTTCTGATCGACCAAGTTGCAGGCGGATCGGACAAGTTTCCGGCCAATCGGCCGAATTCCCAGATTGGTCAGCCGAGTTCCAGAAGTGTGAGTAGTAGTTCATTTAGGAATCATTATTTAACTCAATTTAAATGCTTAATTACTTCTGTATCAGTTAGTATAACTTTTAAATAGTGTAGTACATACAATAGAGCATGTTAGATTCATTGGAACTTGAAATACTTGATATGCTTAATGAAAATGATGAAATTTCCTGTATTATAGTTGCAATGTATTTGCTGATTTAAAAGTAGATGTTTAGCATTGAAACCAGATAAATGATATTGAATCATGTTTAAGGATGACAAAGGATATACATGTGTTTCAAGTGAATATTCAGAATGTGCAATATGCATGAAATGTGATATTCCTGTTTATATGGTTATATGTTAATCAGTTAATAGACTTAGGTTCCCTAACACTGTAGAACCCCTTTGACAGATCTGCTTCTTAGGGGTGAAACTCGTGTTACAACAATAACTGTGCGGAGTCACGGTGGCACGAGGAAAGAGAGCCAGTGTTGCAACAAGAACCGTGCGGAGTCATGGTGGCACTGGGGGAAATTATGGGTTATTGCAACAAGAACCGTGTGGAGTCATGGTGGTAACCCAGTGAGACTCTTCGCCTGTGTGTTCAGGTTAGTGAGGAGGAGTCTAGAGCACTCAGAGTAGTGCTTTGAGGCCGGTGAGCCTGTGGGTCCTGTGGCAGAACAGGGCTGGCGTCAGACTTAGCATTTCCCGGGTGTGTCGCTGAGTCTTTTACGGTGGGATCGTAGTTCGCTATAGATCTTCATATGCAGAGTACACTACATATGATTAGGGCATAATAATATAAATATGTAATCATATAGGATCACAGTAAATTAATGTGTTAAAGAGATCCGAACTTTTGTGCCAATTGTTTATATCTGTTATTTGTTTAAATTATCTGTTGTTGCATAGAATTATGATTATATTCTGCAAATCTATTATGTCAATTAGATCTGCTTGTACTACACTTATATTTTATTTCAATTTTATAAACTTGATGAGTTGTTTAGTGATAGCTAGGTGAAATGCTATTCACTGAGCGAGTAGGCTCATACCTCTACTCAAAACATTTTCAGGTCATCATCAGCAGCAGGAATCTGAAGGATCTGTTCATCCTAACGCTTAGTCTGTAGAAGGAATATGTAGTTAGAAGTTAGAGGTCTCTTAGTCCTTTCCCCTCGATCTTTGGGACAAGGTGTGGGTGAGAGAGAATGTGTATAAAGATGTAAATTAACTATTATTATTTATTTTACGTCGGACAATGTAATATGTTGTAGACTCTGTTTATATTGCTAGTCAGATTTAAATAAAAATGCTTCCGCAGTTTGTTTAGATTTAGTTTACAACATAAATCAGATTATCCTATTAATATCTTTAAAATGTTTTAAAAGTCATGAGTGGTTTGGCTAGTGTGTAATCCCTCCGTCGCGCCCTAAGCTCATGATTAGTGGTTAGTGTGAGATTGGGGTTTGACATCTTGGTATCAGAGCAAGGTTGAGTATATAAATACTCTAAGTCAAGGTCAGGGGACGATAAGAGACCAATAGGATTAAGGTTTAAGAGTTTTTCTTCTGTCTGTAATTTTCTAACAGGAAGTGTTCTGTTAAACTATTATAGATGGCAAGAAAAGGATGTGGTCACGAGAACCAAGTAAAGAGTTTAAGTTGAGTCGTTAAGAATCATTAAGATCAAAAGATAAAGTTATAAGTGAGGCAAATAATAAATGATGTATTTTAGCTCTGAAAGGTCTGAGTGTTTAGATACCCTGGCCAGGTGTCTGAATATTTAGATTGACCAGTATCAAGCTACTCTGTCTGTTCTTCTCTGGATGCCCTGGCCAGGTATGCAGAGGAAGGATAGGCTAGAGAGAAACCCTAGAAATCTTAGGGTTAAGAGATCAGAAATTAATGTAGGAATAAGAGATTACATATAAGATGCGATTCAACTCTTGTCTATTATTTTTTATTTGATTTAAAGATCACTAGAAATGCTTTTATATGCATGAAATGAAATTTTCAGTTTGTAAAGTAAACATGATTCTTTTATATTGTTGTGTCATGAAGTGAATTGTTAAGTGTTTGTTTTCTTAGTACTAAAGTAGACCCAAATTTATGTTTAAATGAGTTTGCTCTGAGTGGATATTCATTCCACATGTTTAAGATTAATAGGGGTTGATTAATTCCGAGTAGCTCTTGGCTTCAGGACTACAGGTTTGGCCTGGTCCGGCTGGCAGGATGCGTTACTGGGATCTAATGACTCTTATTAACAGTAAAATAAGAATAGACTCTGGATAATTTAGACCTATAACATAGTGAGAATGTATATACACTAGGATGTTTTAACTATGATAAGAATTCTAAACGTTCTTTTGTCTTGAGATTTAGGGTTTGAGAAGCATAGACCCTAATTGGTCCAAAATAGGGTTTTAATGACATATGAATACAGAATTTGATAAATAGAATGTCTCACTAAATGATTTTTAGTATTTTATGTGTAACTCTGATTTAGTTCAAATTTGGATATGATTTGGATATATAAAATTTAAACAACATTGGAAAATATCAGAATTTTTTATGAATGTTATGACCTGTTTATCGGCCGAGTTTCAAACTCGACCGATCACATTTTCTGAATGATATAGCAGTGTGGTAATTGAATTTTATCTTTTTATTTGTATATCCAATTGAGCTCAAATTTTAACTTTGCTTTAAAAACACAATTTTAGACACTCTTTTAAATTGACGTAATTTTTGGATAACTTTTGATCTCTACAGTGAGGGTGTCGGCCGAGTTTACAACTCGACCGAATCTGCTACAGACTGCAATATAGCAGTGCACTGTTTGATTTTTAATTACTTATTGGTAATAAGAAATGACCTCAAATTTTTACTGGAGGTCTGAAACTTCATTAGGTATAACGTATAAAATTTTCAGAATTTTTTGGAGCTTCTATTAGCTGTTTAATAAACGAATTACAGAAACTATTGTGAAAACTGAATTTTCAGCCAATATAATTAAAGTTGAGTGTTGGGTTAATATGCTATTGACCCAAGCAGCTCAAATTGATCTATATGATCGACCACACACACACACAATAATGCTATGTTACTGATAAGGACCAAACCCTAGAATGATTAGAGTTGTAGTAGTTCAAGGGATATCACTAGTGATTTAACCTTGAATACTAGTATCTTTGTAAAATAAGACCTTGAGATTTGTTCTATGTAAAGTAATCTGGCAGTGATAGTGATCTAGGGTTTATAGGTAGCTAATCTGAACGGTACATGAACAACATGAAATAACTTAGAGAAAAGAGTAAAACATAAAACTTGATATGTAACAATAAGAAAGTAGCATAGAATGGGGAGTATTATCCGATATATGATCTAAAGATAGCTGATGTAGTTCACGTTTTTAAGACATGGCGTCACTATCTTTATGATGTGACAATAGATTATCACCCTGTTAAAGAGAATGTGGTGGCTGATGCTTTCAGCAGAAAGTCAAGTTCAACAGTTAATGCATTCTCTATGACAAGTTTCAATAGAGACCTGTTAGTAGAAATGTGGAAGTTGAACTTAGACTTAGGGGTGACAGAACAAAGTGGTTTGATTACGCAGACGCAAGTCAAACCTACCTTTTATGATCAAATCAAGGAATTACAGTAGGGTGACAGTGGGTTGCAGCAGATCGTACATGACATGACAGGGGGAAAAGACCAAAGTTTAGGTTTTCAGATGATGGTGTGTTGTATTAGCATGATATGTTGTGTACCTCGAGACAGTGAATTGAAAGAAAAGATTCTTGAGGAAGCACATGCATCGATGTACGCTATACTTCTAGGTAACACTAAGATGTACATGGATCTCAAGGAGTTTTATTGGTGGCCTAGTATGAAAAGGATGTAGATGAGTACATGACTAGGTGCAGTGTGTGTCAGCAGGTTAAGGCTGAGCACCAGAAACCTACAGGTACCTTGCAATCTCTTCCTATACCTGAGTGGAAGTGGGAACATATCACAATGGATTTTGTGATAAGGTTGCCCAGGACACCTAGAGGTTGTAACTCTATATGAATGATTGTGGATAGATTAATTTAGTCTGCTCACTTTCTTCATATTAAGTCAACCTTTGATGTCCCAAAGTTGGCTAAGATATATGTGGATGAGATAGTCAGGTTGCATGGTATTCCGGTTTCAACTATATCAGATAGAGATCCTAAGTTCACATTTAGGATTGTAGAAACAATTGCATCGTGCTTCGGGCACAAAGTTAAAATTCAGTATAACCTTTTCATCCGCAGACGGATGGTTAGTCTGAGAGAACCATTCAGACTCTTGAGGGCATGCTGAGAGCATGTGTTTTGCATTTCAGTAGACGTTGGGAAGAACATTTAAGTCTTATAGAATTTGTTTAGTGTGAATGTTGAGTTTATAAATACACAACTGATAATGGTACGGTTTGGGTATGAACCCAGACAATACAGAATTAGTAAACCATTAGATGCATGATTTCAAGATAGTAAGATAGCATTAAAATATGCAAATAAATCTAGTTGCATGCTTCCTGTTATGTTAATGTGTATGACCTAACATTTACATGAATGGGCACATTTCTCTGAGATATTATTAGAAATTCTCAAGTACTATTAAATATTTGTGTATGATACGTAAATAACTCTTAATTGAGTTACATGATGCATAAACCAGGATTTGGGTTAATATGCACATTCTTTGAGAAATTTCAGATAATTGATAAATATTACAGATGGTTTCTTATAGGTGAAGTAAATTACTCTTATTGGTATAATAAGGTGTTCAATTACATGAATTCAGTATGTTTGTGCCAAAATTGATTTGAGTTTGGGATATTTATGAATTTTAAATCTGCCTGCATGCATGATATAAAGATTTCTCAGTAATTACAATGATCTTGAATGTACTGCTCTGCCAGTTCTAGAATGATACCGTATTGTGATTTGAACTGCAATCAAACAGATGAGATAACGGAAACCCTAAGAGTAGGGTGTTGCCATGTGACTAGTGAATGAGATAACCCTAAGAGTAGGGTGTTGGCATGTGATGAATGAATAAGGCAAATGAAACCCTAAGGATAGGGTGTACGATGAATCAAGTATTTTGATATCAATTCTCAGTATGAGATGTAGTGATGTTTACCAGTAAAATTGCATGATTTTATTTTAGTACCAAATTGACATGCATTTTGTTTATTTAAGAATTTTAGTTTGTCTGCATGTATAGTATGATAATTTCTCGGTAATTACCATAAATTGAGATACTGTTATAACAGTTCTGGAAAGACAATGTTTTGTGGGTTGATCTGGAATCAGATCAGATGTGTCCTAGGTTGAGGGACCAATACAGATGGTTGATCAGAGGATCAAGAAAACTCGTGAATCATGAGATACCCTTAGAGAAGGTTTTGTGGAGAAACCACAACCTAGAGGGAGCCACATGGGAAGTTTTGGGTTAGATATGCGTAACAAGTTTCCTTTTCTCTTTTAGGAATTTCGGGACGAAATTCTTATAAGGGAGGGAGATTATTATGACCCATATCAGGGTTAGTCAACAAATACCTCAAATTATGTGAAACACCTCAATTAGTGTTGAATATCAAATTAAATATCATGGTTAATCAAATAAGTTAATATGTGAATCAATGGTTGAGATTGAAACATCTGAGGTAATTAATGTTAATGGCTATGATGATCGTTAGGTTAATTAAGTTGAGTTAAGTACTCACTGTTGCAATTAGTGGTTTGACCAGTTGTGACAAGCTAGTTAACATAATCTTGTGCCTTGAGAAGGTAGAGAAGTTTGTGCTTAAAATAATGCAAAAGAAATCATCTAAATCGGACCCCCGAGGCCATAGTTATGGCATCTTTGAGAATCTTGGACTTGAGATGCAATTTTCCCATTATTTACCCTTTAAGTGGGTCGGCTACCCTTTCCTTTGTTTTATTTCTTCACTTATCCGCTTTCTTCTTCACTCACCCGATAAAACAGTGAACGACCGCTTGAAGCGGCGCCCATCAGCCAGTGGCCCGATCTGCTAGAAGAGGAGGGGCGCAAGGCGATTTTGGTTCCCTTAGCCCTATTTCCAGCAGCATCGTCCACCTCCCTTCCTCTTTCCTTCCCCTTCCCTTGCTCTACCCGCAACCCCAACCACCAGCTAGGGTGGCGCCCCGGTAGCTGCGGCAACCAGCAGGCTGACCAGCAGTCGAGCAGTGGCGGCCGATTCATGCTTCCTAGCTTCGATTCTGCAGCCTCGTCTTCCTCTCCTCCTTCCTTGTGCCTTAGTGGCACCCTAGCACCACCCATCCAACAGCAGCGCCGGCCCACAGCTACAGCAGCAGCAAGCTATGCCACCGGCCAGGGGGAGAGTTTGAGCGTGTAGCACCAGGTGTATGGCTCTAGCAACTCTGACCTTGAGCTCAAGATTTAAATCCGCAATTGAAGCTGCGTCTAGAACCAAGTAGAGCCCTCTCCTTCAACCTGTTCCATTGCAACAGGTTCGTTTTAGTTTCCAGTCAGTGTGTCGTTCGACCGAGTTGCGTATGATTCGGCCGAGTTTCTTTATTAAGGATGACGAACAGCGTTTTGATCGGCCGAATTGGGTGTGATTCGACCGAGTTTCCCTTTATAGGTTATCGAGCAGGGTTCTGATCGGCCAAGTTGCAGGCGGATCGGCCAAGTTTCCAGCCAATCGGCCGAATTCCCAGATTGGTCGGCCGAGTTCCAGAAGTGTGAGTAGTAGTTCATTTAGGAATCATTATTTAACTCAATTTAAATGCTTAATTACTTCTGTATCAGTTAGTATAACTTTTAAACAGTGTAGTACATACAATAGAGCATGTTAGATTCATTGGAACTTGAAATACTTGATATGCTTAATGAAAATGATGAAATTTCTTGTATTATAGTTGCAATGTATTTGCTGATTTAAAAGTAGATGTTTAGCATTGAAACCGGATAAATGATATTGAATCATGTTTAAGGATGACAAAGGATATACATGTGTTTCAAGTGAATATTCAGAATGTGCAATATGCATGAAATGTGATATTCCTGTTTATATGGTTATATGTTAATCAGTTAATAGACTTAGGTTCCCTAACACCGTAGAACCCCTTTGACAGATCTGCTTCTTAGGGGTGAGACTCGTGTTACAACAATAACTGTGCGGAGTCACGGTGGCACGAGGAAAGAGAGCCAGTGTTGCAACAAGAACCGTGCGGAGTCATGGTGGCACTGGGGGAAATTATGGGTTATTGCAACAAGAACCGTGTGGAGTCATGGTGGTAACCCAGTGAGACTCTTCGCCTGTGTGCTCAGGTTAGTGAGGAGGAGTCTAGAGCACTCAGAGTAGTGCTTTGAGGCCGGTGAGCCTGTGGGTTCTGTGGCAGAACAGGGCTGGCGTCAGACTTAGCATTTCTCGGGTGTGTCGCTGAGTCTTGTACGGTGGGATCGTAGTTCGCTACAGATCTTCATATGTAGAGTACACTGCATATGATTAGGGAATAATAATATAAATATGTAATCATATAGGATCACAGTAAATTAATGTGTTAAAGAGATCCGAACTTTTGTGCCAATTGTTTATATCTGTTATTTGTTTAAATTATCTGTTGTTGCATAGAATTATGATTATATTCTACAAATCTATTATGTCAATTAGATCTGCTTGTACTGCACTTATGTTTTATTTCAATTTTATAAACTTGATGAGTTGTTTAGTGATAGCTAAGTGAAATGCTATTCACTGAGCGAGTAGGCTCATACCTCTACTCAAAACATTTTCAGGTCATCATCAGCAGTAGGAATCTGAAGGATCTGTTCATCCTAACGCTTAGTCTGTAGAAGGAATATGTAGTTAGAAGTTAGAGGTCTCTTAGTCCTTTCCCCTCGATCTTTGGGACAAGGTGTGGGTGAGAGAGAATGTGTATAAAGATGTAAATTAACTATTATGCTTTATTTTACGTCGGACAATGTAATATGCTGTAGACTCTGTTTATATTGCTAGTCATATTTAAATAAAAATGCTTCCGCAGTTTGTTTAGATTTAGTTTACAGCATAAATCAGATTATCCTATTAATATCTTTAAAATGTTTTAAAAGTCATGAGTGGTTTGGCTAGTGTGTAATCCCTCCGTCGCGCCCTAATCTCATGATTAGTGGTTAGTGTGAGATCGGGGTTTGACATCTTGGTATCAGAGCGAGGTTGAGTATATAAATACTCTAAGTCAAGGTCAGGGGACGATAAGAGACCAATAGGATTAAGGTTTAAGAGTTTTTCTTCTGTCTATAATTTTCTAATAGGAAGTGTTCTGTTATACTATTATAGATGGCAGGAAAAGGATGTGGTCACGAGAACCAAGTAAAGAGTTTAAGTTGAGTCGTTAAGAATCATTAAGATCAAAAGATAAAGTTATAAGTGAGGCAAATAATAAATGATGTATTTTAGCTCTGAAAGGTCTGAGTGTTTAGATACCCTGGCCAGGTGTCTGAATATTTAGATTGACCAGTATCAAGCTACTCTGTCTGTTCTTCTCTGGATGCCCTGGCCAGGTATGTAGAGGAAGGATAGGCTAGAGAGAAACCCTAGAAATCTTAGGGTTAAGAGATCAGAAATTAATGTAGGAATAAGAGATTACATATAAGATGTGATTCAACTCTTGTCTATTATTGTTTATTTGATTTAAAGATCACTAGAAATGCTTTTATATGCATGAAATGAAATTTTCAGTTTGTAAAGTAAACATGATTCTTTTATATTGTTGTGTCATGAAGTGAATTGTTAAGTGTTTGTTTTCTTAGTACTAAAGTAGACCCAAATTTATGTTTAAATGAGTTTGCTCTGAGTGGATATTCATTCCACATGTTTAAGATTAATAGGGGTTGATTAATTCCGAGTAGCTCTTGGCTTCAGGACTACAGGTTCGGCCTGGTCCGGCTGGCAGGATGCGTTACTGGGATCTAATGACTCCTATTAACAGTAAAATAAGAATAGACTCTGGATAATTTAGACCCGTAACATAGTGAGAATGTATATACACTAGGATGTTTTAATTATGATAAGAATTCTAAACGTTCTTTTGTCTTGAGATTTAGGGTTTGAGAAGCATAGACCCTAATTGGTCCAAAATAGGGTTTTAATGACATATGAATACAGAATTTGATAAATAGAATGTCTCACTAAATGATTTATACTATTTTATGTGTAACTCTGATTTAGTTCAAATTTGTATATGATTTGGATATATAAAATTTAAACAACATTGGAAAATATCAGAATTTTTTATGAATGTTCTGACCTGTTTATCAGCCGAGTTTCAAACTCGACCGATCACATTTTCTGAATGATATAGCAGTGTGGTAATTGAATTTTATCTTTTTATTTGTATATCCAATTGAGCTCAAATTTTAACTGTGCTTGAAAAACACAATTTTAGACACTCCGTTAAATTGACGTAATTTTTGGATGACTTTTGATCTCTACAGTGAGGGTGTCGGCCGAGTTTACAACTCGACCGAATCTGCTACAGACTGCAATATAGCAGTGCACTGTTTGATTTTTAATTATTTATTGGTAATTAGAAATGATCTCAAATTTTTACTGGAGGTCTGAAACTTCATTAGGTATAAGATATAAAATTTTCAGAATTTTTGAAGCTTCTGTTAGCTGTTTAATAAACGAATTACAGAAACTATTGTGAAAACTGAATTTTCAGCCAATATAATTAAAGTTGAGTGTTGGGTTAATATGCTATTGACCCAAGCAGCTCAATTGATCTATATGATCGACCACACACACACACAATAATGCTATGTTACTGATAAGGACCAAACCCTAGAATGATTAGAGTTGTAGTAGTTCAAGGGATATCACTAGTGATTTAACCTTGAATACTAGTATCTTTGTAAAATAAGACCTTGAGATTTGTTCTATGTAAAGTAATCTGGCAGTGATAGTGATCTAGGGTTTATAGGTAGCTAATCTGAACGGTACATGAACAACATGAAATAACTTAGAGAAAAGAGTAAAACATAAAACTTGATATGTAACAATAAGAAAGTAGCATAGAATGGGGAGTATTATCCGATATATGATCTAAAGATAGCTGATGTAGTTCATGTTTTTAAGACATGGCGTCACTATCTTTATGATGTGACAATAGATTATCACCCTGTTAAAGAGAATGTGGTGGCTGATGCTTTCAGCAGAAAGTCAAGTTCAACAGTTAATGCATTCTCTATGACAGATTTCAATAGAGACCTATTAGTAGAAATGTGGAAGTTGAACTTAGACTTAGGGGTGACAGAACAAAGTGGTTTGATTGCGCAGACGCAAGTCAAACCTACCTTTTATGATCAAATCAAGGAACTACAGTAGGGTGACAGTGGGTTGCAGCAGATCGTACATGACATGACAGGGGGAAAAGACCAAAGTTTAGGTTTTCAGATGATGGTGTGTTGTATTAGCATGATATGTTGTGTACCTCGAGACAGTGAATTGAAAGAAAAGATTCTTGAGGAAGCACATGCATCGATGTACGCTATACTTCTAGGTAACACTAAGATGTACATGGATCTCAAGGAGTTGTATTGGTGGCCTAGTATGAAAATGATGTAGATGAGTACATGACTAGGTGCAGTGTGTGTCAGCAGGTTAAGGCTGAGCACCAGAAACCTACAGGTACCTTGCAATCTCTTCCTATACCTGAGTGGAAGTGGGAACATATCACAATGGATTTTGTGATAAGGTTGCCCAGGACACCTAGAGGTTGTAACTCTATATGAATGATTGTGGATAGATTAATTTAGTCTGCTCACTTTCTTCATATTAAGTCAACCTTTGATGTCCCAAAGTTGGCTAAGATATATGTGGATGAGATAGTCAGGTTGCATGGTATTCCGGTTTCAACTATATCAGATAGAGAT
Source organism: Alisma plantago-aquatica (assembly GCA_963693085.1). Taxonomy (NCBI): domain Eukaryota; kingdom Viridiplantae; phylum Streptophyta; class Magnoliopsida; order Alismatales; family Alismataceae; genus Alisma; species Alisma plantago-aquatica. The sequence goes on along the minus strand of OY856412.1, from coordinate 531,909,864 downwards.
CCTAAGTTCACATTTAGGATTGTAGAAACAATTGCATCGTGCTTCGGGCACAAAGTTAAAATTCAGTATAACCTTTTCATCCGCAGACAGATGGTTAGTCTGAGAGAACCATTCAGACTCTTGAGGGCATGCTGAGAGCATGTGTTTTGCATTTCAATAGACGTTGGGAAGAACATTTAAGTCTTATAGAATTTGTTTAGTGTGAATGTTGAGTTTATAAATACACAACTGATAATGGTACGGTTTGGGTATGAACCCAGACAATACAGAATTAGTAAACCATTAGATGCATGATTTCAAGATAGTAAGATAGCATTAAAATATGCAAATAAATCTAGTTGCATGCTTCCTGTTATGTTAATGTGTATGACCTAACATTTACATGAATGGGCACATTTCTCTGAGATATTATTAGAAATTCTCAAGTACTATTAAATATTTGTGTATGATGCGTAAATAACTCTTAATTGAGTTACATGATGCATAAACCAGGATTTGGGTTAATATGCACATTCTTCAAGAAATTTCAGATAATTGATAAATATTACAGATGGTTTCTTATAGGTGAAGTAAATTACTCTTATTGGTATAATAAGGTGTTCAATTACATGAATTCAGTATGTATGTGCCAAAATTGATTTGAGTTTGGGATATTTATGAATTTTAAATCTGCCTGCATGCATGATATAAAGATTTCTCAGTAATTACAATGATCTTGAATGTACTGCTCTGCCAGTTCTAGAATGATACCGTATTGTGATTTGAACTGCAATCAAACAGATGAGATAACGGAAACCCTAAGAGTAGGGTGTTGCCATGTGACTAGTGAATGAGATAACCCTAAGAGTAGGGTGTTGGCATGTGATGAATGAATAAGGCAAATGAAACCCTAAGGATAGGGTGTACGATGAATCAAGTATTTTGATATCAATTCTCAGTATGAGATTAGTGATGTTTACCAGTAAAATTGCATGATTTTATTTTAGTACCAAATTGACATGCATTTTGTTTATTTAAGAATTTTAGTTTGTCTGCATGTATAGTATGATAATTTCTCGGTAATTACCATAAATTGAGATACTGTTATAACAGTTCTGGAAAGACAATGTTTTGTGGGTTGATCTGGAATCAGATCAGATGTGTCCTAGGTTGAGGGACCAATACAGATGGTTGATCAGAGGATCAAGAAAACTCGCGAATCGTGACATACCCTTAGAGAAGGTTTTGTGGAGAAACCACAACCTAGAGGGAGCCACATGGGAAGTTTTGGGTTAGATATGCGTAACAAGTTTCCTTTTCTCTTTTAGGAATTTCGGGACGAAATTCTTATAAGGGAGGGAGATTGTTACGACCCATATCAGGGTTAGTCAACAAATACCTCAAATTATGTGAAACACCTCAATTAGTGTTGAATATCAAATTAAATATCATGGTTAATCAAATAAGTTAATATGTGAATCAATGGTTGAGATTGAAACATCTGAGGTAATTAATGTTAATGGCTATGATGATCGTTAGGTTAATTAAGTTGAGTTGAGTACTCACTGTTGCAATTAGTGGTTTGACCAGTTGTGACAAGCTAGTTAACATAATCTTGTGCCTTGAGAAGGTAGAGAAGTTTGTGCTTAAAATAATGCAAAAGAAATCATCTAAATCGGACCCCCGAGGCCATAGTTATGGCATCTTTGAGAATCTTGGACTTGAGATGCAATTTTCCCATTATTTACCCTTTAAGTGGGTCGGCTACCCTTTCCTTTGTTTTATTTCTTCACTTATCCGCTTTCTTCTTCACTCACCTGATAAAACAGTGAACGACCGCTTGAAGCGGCGCCCATCAGCCAGTGGCCCGATCTGCTAGAAGAGGAGGGGCGCAAGGCGATTTTGGTTCCCTTAGCCCTATTTCCAGCAGCGTCGTCCACCTCCCTTCCTCTTTCCTTCCCCTTCCCTTGCTCTACCCGCAACCCCAACCACCAGCTAGGGTGGCGCCCCAGTAGCTGCGGCAACCAGCAGGCTGACCAGCAGTCAAGCAGTGGCGGCCGATTCATGCTTCCTAGCTTCGATTCTGCAGCCTCGTCATCCTCTCCTCCTTCCTTGTGCCTTAGTGGCGCCCTAGCACCACCCATCCAACAGCAGTGCCGGCCCACAGCTGTAGCAGCAGCAAGCTATGCCGCCGGCCAGGGGGAGAGTTTGAGCGTGTAGCACCAGGTGTATGGCTCTAGCAACTCCGGCCTTGAGCTCAAGATTTAAATCCGCAATTGAAGCTGCGTCGAGAACCAAGTAGAGCCCTCTCCTTCAACCTGTTCCATTGCAACAGGTTCGTTTTAGTTTCTAGTCAGTGCGTCGTTCGGCCGAGTTGCGTATGATTCGGCCGAGTTTCTTTATTAAGGATGACGAACAGCATTTTGATCGGCCGAATTGGGTGTGATTCGGCCGAGTTTCCCTTTATAGGTTATCGAGCAGGGTTCTGATCGGCCGAGTTGCAGGCGGATCGGCCAAGTTTCCGACCAATCGGCCGAATTCCCAGATTGGTCGAGTTCCAGAAGTGTGAGTAGTAGTTCATTTAGGAATCATTATTTAACTCAATTTAAATGCTTAATTACTTCTGTATTAGTTAGTATAACTTTTAAACAGTGTAGTACATACAATAGAGCATGTTAGATTCATTGGAACTTGAAATACTTGATATGCTTAATGAAAATGATGAAATTTCCTGTATTATAGTTGCAATGTATTTGCTGATTTAAAAGTAGATGTTTAGCATTGAAACTGGATAAATGATATTGAATCATGTTTAAGGATGACAAAGGATATACATGTGTTTCAAGTGAATATTCAGAATGTGCAATATGCATGAAATGTGATATTCCTGTTTATATGGTTATATGTTAATCAGTTAATAGACTTAGGTGCCCTAACACCGTAGAACCCCTTTGACAGATCTGCTTTTTAGGGGTGAAACTCGTGTTGTAACAATAACTGTGCGGAGTCACGGTGGCACGAGGAAAGAGATCCAGTGTTGCAACAAGAACCGTGCGGAGTCATGGTGGCACTGGGGGAAATTATGGGTTATTGCAACAAGAACCGTGCGGAGTCATGGTGGTAACCCAGTGAGACTCTCTGCCTGTGTGCTCACGTTAGTGAGGAGGAGTCTAGAGCACTCAGAGTAGTGCTTTGAGGCCATTGAGCCTGTGGGTCCTATGGCAGAACAGGGCTGGCGTCAGACTTAGCATTTCCCGGGTGTGTCGCTAAGTCTTGTACGGTGGGATCGTAGTTCGCTACGGATCTTCATATGCAGAGTACACTGCATATGATTAGGGCATAATAATATAAATATGTAATCATATAGGATCACAGTAAATTAATGTGTTAAAGAGATCCGAACTTTTGTGCCAATTGTTTATATCTGTTATTTGTTTAAATTATCTATTGTTGCATAGAATTATGATTATATTCTGCAAATCTATTATGTCAATTAGATCTGCTTGTACTGCACTTATGTTTTATTTCAATTTTATAAACTTGATTAGTTGTTTAGTGATAGCTAAGTGAAATGCTATTCACTGAGCGAGTAGCCTCATACCTCTACTCAAAACATTTTCAGGTCATCATCAGCAGCAGGAATCTGAAGGATCTGTTCATCCTAACGCTTAGTCTGTAGAAGGAATATGTAGTTAGAAGTTAGTGGTCTCTTAGTCCTTTCCCATCGATCTTTGGGACAAGGTGTGGGTGAGAGAGAATGTGTATAAAGATGTAAATTAACTATTATGCTTTATTTTACGTCGGACAATGTAATATGCTGTAGACTCTGTTTATATTGCTAGTCAGATTTAAATAAAAATGCTTCCGCAGTTTGTTTAGATTTAGTTTACAGCATAAATCAGATTATCCTATTAATATCTTTAAAATGTTTTAAAAGTCATGAGTGGTTTGGCTAGTGTGTAATCCCTCCGTCGCACCCTAATCTCGTGATTAGTGGTTAGTGTGAGATCGGGGTTTGACAGAAACATTTGGTCATCAGTCAACATGAGATCTGGGAGCAAGCCTACCAAGAAACGTACCCCCGGTCTATTCCTGAACAAGCTCTTTGAGGAGCATCTTAACTCGGAGGCGGTGAGCTTAACGTTCATTTACGACAAGCCTGACATCATCGTCGACCCGATGGAGGAGGAGTTTCTTATTAGGCCGTGGCAATATGCTGTCGTAGTGAAAGCTATGGGAACCCATATTGGATACATGATTTTGTGAGATCGTCTGCAAGCAATGTGGAGTCTGGTTGGCAAGTACAATATCTATGAGCTCGATCTTAATCACTTTGTTATACAGCTATCATGTCGGTGTGACTATGAGATGGCCATGACGGGGGGGCCTTGGAAGGTGTTCGGGTGTCATCTGCTAGTCTGGGATTGGAACCCAACCTTCATTCCTTCGAATGATCTTCCGAGAAAGATTGTTTGCTGGACGAAAATTCTCAATCTACCTCTCTGTCTATATGTTCAGACCATGTTCGAATGCATAGGTAAGGCACTGGGTCGATTGGTTAAAGTAGACGAACATACCATCAAGCGAACGAGGAGCAAGTTTGCTAGATTGGCTATAGAGATTGATACCATGAAGCAGCTAGCACCGTATATACAAATCAATGTATTGATTATGAGGTCGAATATGAAGGACTGCCTTACGCCTGCGCTAAGTGTGGGGAGGAGGGACACACATCATAAATCTGCGAGTCGATAAGCGCCCAGAATAAAGTAGAAAATCAGAAGGTGGAGCACGCCAAGATGAGCAACGCCAGATCTACAGATTCTGAGGAGTTGCCGTGGAAGATGCAACGCAGTAGGCATCGACATCAGGGGAAAGAACTGGTCGGTAAACCACCAGATATTTCAAGTTCTAACAATAACAGGTATGGGGACCTTTCGGAAGATCATGGTGATGAAGGAATTGTTCTGAACAGACATCTGCAGAACGAGTTTGGAACAAACACTGATGGAGGCAATAGAATAGCAAAAGTATGGAAAAAGAAGACAAATACAAATAAAATAGAAATAGCAGCACAAAAGGTAGAGGCTCTTAAAGATATAACCAATGCCCGAACGACCCAAAGCAGGACCCAGGCGAGTGACAGAAACAATAAGAACAGGGAAGATCATACCATGGCCAATCTGGAAATTGATGAAGTGGTTGAAATCTTTTCAGTAGCTGAAGACGAAGTTTTAGAAGATATTACTGATACGGTGAACCTTGATAGAAGTGCAACAACTACTGAGCAAAGAAATCCCAAGGAGAATAAAAGCTCCAAAAAGTCCAAGATTGGAAAAATATTCAAAGGAAGTGGCACTAGGATGAAGAGGTCAGGCCTAACAATATCGAATGTTGAAGGAATACGCAGAAGTCCTCGGCAGTGAGGCGCTCAAGATTGTGAAGCAGTGGTGGAGGCTTTGAAGGCTGCTGTAAACAAGGAAAACAAAGAACCGTCCCTGTAAGCGGTCCTTTGTCCTAAAACTTGCTCTGGTTTGGTTGATGATGAAGATTCTTTGCTGGAATATCAGAGGAATAGGTAAATCTGATACGTGCAGAGTCCTAAAAGAATATATCTCTATCCACAGGCCCTTGGTTACCGTTATTCTAGAGCCTAGAATTAGCACTAAAAAGGCAATAGACACTATCCAAAGATTGGGATTCTCAAACTCTCACAGATCAGAAGATCGCGGATTCTCAGGGGGCATTTGGGTATGTTGGAGTGCAGCTACTTGTACAGTAGATATTATTAATACCCATCGCCAGTTTGTGACGTGCAGGATTAATAACTCCTTCTATGCTACTTTCATATATGCGAATCCACATATCCAGATACGCAGTCTGATCTGGAAGCATATTACGGAGCTAGGAGACATATATAAAGAGCCTTGGTTGGTTGCAGGAGATTTCAATACTACTATTACCCCAACTGAAAGGATTGGATATCTTACTTTTAATCACAGGGAAGCACAAACTTTCACTACTACTATGATGCAAGAAGGTTTAGCTGATATTGGCTTTTCTGGACAACGATTTACATTTCGCCATGGCCTGAAACAAAGTAGACTTGATCGTGGCTTAGCGAATAGTGCTTTCATCATGAAGTTCCCTAATGTTTTTGTGCTACATCTAGCGAGGGTCAAATCTGACCACTGCCCCCTGCTGATAAACATGGCTAGACGAGCGACTTGCCATGGACGATTCATGACTAAAGCGTCTTGGCAAAAGGAACTGACCTTCCAACCATGTCTCGATAAAGTATGGTGTAGGGATCTAAATTTCCAAAGTGTGCTTGAAATAGCCAGTCCACATCTGAGAATATGGGACAGAGAGCTGCGGAAATCTAAACGAGCGGATAAAGATAGGCTCTTACATAACATTGATACTCTACAGAGAAATCTGGCAACCAGGTATGATGATACTATCGATCATTTGTGCTTAACAATGCAGGATGATCTTAATACTTTGTTAAAGAAGGAGGAAGAAGACTGGAAACAAAAAAGTCACATTGATTGGCTAAAGGATGGTGACACAAATTCGCACTTTTATCATGCCTTTGTCAAACAACGGGCAAGAATGAACATGTGTGAAGCTATCAAACACCCTGACAGAGGTTGGGTAACTGATAACAAGGAAGTCTTTAACTTGGTTATAGAATTTTATATAAAGCTTTTTACCACTCCTAGCTGCGTCAGCCAGCCGGCAATGCAGCGGATACCGGGCAACTTTGAAATCTTATCTGAAGCACAAAGATAGAACCTCGCGAGGGTAGTTCAAATGGAGAAATAGAGAATATCCTTTTCTCCATGAACCCTTTTAAAGCTACAGGTCCAGATGGAACAACCACACATTTCTTACAATCCAACTGGTCCAATGTTAAGGAGTATGTTGCTAAAATGATTGAAGAAGCTCTCAACTCATCCACCCTGGATGACAAGCTCTGCAATGCTACCATTGTGCTTATACCGAAAGATAAGAAACCAGTCTGCCGCAGCCAATTCAGGCCTATTTCTCTTAACAACACTATTCTTAAACTCTGCTCTAAGGTGGTTGTGGAACGCCTGAAACAGTGGATTCCTAAATGGGTCAGTCCGGTACAAAGTGCGTTTGTACCTGGAAGGAAAATATCAGATAACATCACTATTTTACAGGAGCTCATTCACAGGATGAAAAGAAAGAATTCAAGAAAAACAATGGACATTAAAGTTGACCTCACCAAAGCTTATGATAAGATGGCATGGAGCTTTATCCAGGATACTATCGAGAAGACAGGTATTCCACCCAATTTACAAAATTACATCATGAATTCTATCAGGTCGGGTAGCTCACAAATTGCTTGGAATGGTGAGACGACACCTCAGTTTAAACCATCCAGAGGGTTACGACAGGGGGATCCTCTAAGCCCGTACATCTTTGTTTTGTGCATTGAGAGGTTAAGCCAACTAATTGATCAGTTAGTGGCAGAAAAGAAATGGACTCCTATGCAACTAGGAAGAGGAGGTCCAAGAATAGCTCACTTATGCTTTGTAGATGACATCATCCTCTTCGCTAAAGCAGATGAACATAACATAAACACCATCATGAAGTGTTTCAATGTCTTTGAACAGGCGTCTAGACAAGATATCTCGGTTGAGAAAACCAGAGTCTTCTTTTCGAGGAGTGTTACAAGACAGGAAGCTGATATAATATGTAGCAGAAGTGGCCTGCAGAGAACTCAATATTTGGGCAAGTACCTTGGAGTACCTATTATACATAATCGGGTTAGCAAGGAAACCTATAATGAAGTTCTGGAGAAGGTAACTAAGACGATCAATTCTTGGACGACAAAGAGCTTATCTATGGAGGGACGAGTTATCCTGGCCAAAAGCACCTTAACCGCTATACCTACTTACGTTATGCAGATAGTAAAGCTTCCGCTACAATTATGTAATAGGATCGATGGGGAAATAAGAAGATTCATATGGAATGGGGGGCGAAGCAAAAGGGGAGTTCATCTTATATCTTGGAGCCGAATCACCAGCAGGAAGATTCATGGAGGCTTAGGGATTAAATCTATGAAAGAGTGGAATCAAGCACTCCTTATGAAGAATAGCTGGGATATCTATAGCAGAAGGGGGACAATCTGGAGTGAGGCCATGACTAAGAAGATCTTAAAAGACACGCACAGTCCAGCCCAAAATCTGTCTCATCTGTCTCGTAACGTGGTCCTCACCAAACCATTTATGGAAGCTAACACATACCTGAGTCCTGTGAGTGGTAAGTTCATAAATGTTTGGTATGATAAGTGGTTACCCAACAAAATCCCTTTGAGAAACCATGCTTTGCATTCAATCCCTACTGAGCTGGATGATTTGGTAGTAAGCAGCTTGGTAAATATGGAGGGACAATGGGATCGTACCTTCTTAGAGCATTGGTTTCCAGCTAAAGTCACAAAGTCTATATACGATTTAAACCCCCCTAAAGATCCAGAGGCTAAAGACGTAAGGGTGTGGATGCTCAATGAAGGAGGAAGTTACACTTCCAAAATGGCATATCACGCTATACGAGCAGATACTGAAATCAAAAGGCAAGGTCATTGGCACCGTATTTGGCATGCACAGGTGGCAGCGCGCATAAAGATGTTAATGTGGATTGCAGCTAATGGAGCTCTTCTTACTAATCAAAACAAAAAACGTCGGAAGATGACGACTATTCCTACCTACCCCAGATGTAATGAAGATGATGAGACCACCCTACACGCTCTCCGGGATTGCCCCAAGGTAAAAAGTGTGTGGCAATCTATTCTGCAACTTGATAACTCTCATCGGTTCTGGACAGTAGATAACTTTGATCAGTGGATGAGTCTAAACATTAAAGCACCTGATCCACATAAACATCTGTTCTTCATTGTTTGCTGGAGCATGTGGAAGTAGTGGAATCTGTGGATCTTTGAGGGCAGAGAACACAATCCTCAACACATTATCAACCTCACAAATCATGAAATTATGATGAACAATAGAGCTTGGACCGCAGCTGGAAATAGTAAGGAACATATTAAAAGACAAAGGCCAGCGAACCCCAAGCCGGGAACCATCCGCTTCAACACTGATGCTGCTTGGAAAAAGGGGAAAGGTGCTATATTTGTCGTCATTACAGACTCTAATGGCCATTGGTTAAGTGGAGTTGGTCAGCTTGTTACGACAAAGAATCCTCTGGAAGCGGAGCTTATGGCGATCGCGTTGGTAGTTAACATCATTAAGGAAAGTGCTACACAGTATGCTGAGATAATAACAGACTTCCGTCAAGCGTCCATTATGATCTGTGATGAGTACTGGAATTATCCTCATTTTGCTAATATCATCCGAGGTATTCAGCTGATTAAGAATGAGACTACTGAGATTATCTACACTGAAAGACAGAACAATAGGCAGGTTGACGCTCTTGCTAAATATCACTCTAAACAGAGCACTGGCTACACCCATTATAAAAACCCCCCTAGATGTGTGCTGGGCAATGGTCTAGCACCTCCATGTAATGGTAGTAGTACTACCATGTTTCAATTCTTGCAGTTATCCAATAATTGTAATGCCAATTTTAATTTCGCTTGCATGAGGTGGGCAAGATGAATAAGATGACCGCCTGACTTCCCAAAAAAAAAGATGTTGAATTTGAATTCACTAGAGAATTTTAGACGTCTTTAAGACCCTTAAAAAGGCATTAACAATAGTGCCAATTTTGCAAGCACCAGATTGGGAGTTACCATTTGAAATTATGTGTGACGCCAATGATTTCACTATCGGAGTTGTCCTAGGATAAAAGAAGGAAAAAAGGCACCACATGATTTAATAAGCAAGCCAAACATTGGATGAAACCCAAGTAAACTATACCACCACGGAAAAAGAAATGTTGGCTATCATGTTTTCCTTTGATAAGTTTAGGTCATACCTAGTGGTATTGAAAGTAAAAGTATACATTGATCACAGAGCTATAAAATATCTCATGTGGAAGAAGGATACAAAGCCAAGACTTATGCGATCGGCCTTATTACTGTAAGAATTTAACCATGAGATTATTGATAAAAAAAAGAAAAAGAGAATGTGGTTGTATACCACCTGTCAAGGATAGTTTTTAATGAAGAAAATAAATTGGCCATAAACAACAACTACGTTGATGAAGCTCTCTTGATGGTTGGGTTAGATGAACGAAGCCTACCTTGGTTTTCCGACATTTTTAATTATCTAGCCTGTGGGAAACTTCCACCTGAGATCACTTATAATCAGAAGAAGAAATTATTCTCCGATCTAAAAAATTACTATTGGGATGATCCCCTTATATTCAAAAGATGCTTTGAAAATTTATATCGTCATTGTATACCGGAAGAATAAGAGCCCCTAATCCTCAAAGAATGCCAATCCTCGCCTTATGGGGGGAACCACAGGGGGGAGGGGGAGAACAACCGCAAAAGTCCTATAGTTAGGATTTTATTGGCTGATTCTTTTTAAAGATGCTACGCCATTTGTTAAGACATGCAAAGAGTGTCAACTCATGGGGAATATCAGCCGAAGGAACGAGATGCCGATGGCCGATTGGGTAGAAGTTGAAATTGTTTATGTATGGGGGATTGATTATATGGGACCTTTCCCATCATCAAAAGGGAACCAATATATAATTGTCATTGTGGACAACGTCTCGAAATGGGTAGAGGCTCTTGCTACCAAACCTATGATTCCAAAGCAGTAATCAAGCTATTCGAGAAAACTATCTTCCCAAGGTTCGGGGTACCACACACTGTTATAAGAGACCAGGGTCGTACTTTGGAGAAAACTAATTCAAAGCTATATTGAGAAAGTATGGAGTAAAACACAAAATTGTGACATCATACCATCCCCAAACATCAAGACAAGTCAAAAAGTCTAACAAGTAGATCAAGCAGATCCTAGAGAAGACTATAAGTTGTACAAGAAGGATCGGTCTATGACACTCGATGATGTTTTATGGGCTTACCGCACAACGTATAATATGCATATATGCACAACACCCTATAGGTTGATTTATGGGAAGTCATGTCATCTGCCTTTCGAATTAGAGCATAAAGCCCTTTGGGCTATCAAATTTCTGAACATGGATCTTGACAAAACTGGAAAAGAAAAGATTTCTTCAACTTCAGAAACTTGAAGAATTGAGACTACATGCTTATGAGAATGCAAGGATCTATAAGCAAAGAACTAATGTAAGGAATGACGCCCACCTGAAGAGTAAGGATGTCCATGAAGGAGGAAAAGTTCTTTTGTTCAATTATAGTATCAGGTTGTTTCCCGAAAAGCTGAGAACAAGATGGCCCGACCCCTTTTCTGTGGTGAAAATATACCCGTCAGGGATGATGAAAATAACCAGAGACAGGACAGGCACTTTAAAGGTGAATGGGTATAGGGTAAAAAGGTATTATGAAGATGAGACTTTTGTAAGAAGGTTAGAGCTATGTTTGGGGGAACCCAGTCCTATAACAAATGAAACATATGAGCAAGTACCAACACCAGATGTAGAAGGATGAAAATAGAATGAGAGAGAATCATGATAAAATCCTTTAAACTAGAACTTCTTTGGAGGTATCCCAAGATTTTCCTTCTTTCTTTTATAATTCAAGCTTTCCTTTATCTCATGTTTTTCAATTAAAAGCTATGTACCTATCTACCCCTGGTCTTTCTCTATCTAGGTATTCTGGTTTCCTACATCTAGAGTAAGTTTAAGAGTAGTATGTAAATTACTATCTTTTCACATAGGTTTTTATTGAGAGATTGGAGGTGTTCTAGCTTTAAATTTTTGTCTCTATCAACATGTTTATATGTGCACCGTAGTCACGACACCTTCTGCGGTCACGTCAGGTGATTTATATGTCTTGAGGCTGTGGTCGTGGCTAGATCACGGGCATGGCTTGATCGTGGTCGTGACATCCTACTCGTTCGCGGTCACGGCTCCCTCCATGTATAAAAGCAAGGCGCTCTTGATGCTAGGTTTTTCTTTCTCTTTTCACTTTCTGATTCTCAAACGTTGGAGGAGCCCTAACTAAAGAACAATGAAGATACAAGAAACCATGATGACGATCAATTACCAAGGGACATTCATTATGAACCCGAACACCAACGTCGTAACCTCATCGTGATAGCGCCACCTCTTACACTACTTTCCTAGCCACTTGTTTCGTCCTCCTAGCTATGTTGAGGTACTGGTTCACGCTCCCTTTATTTACCACTCTCCATATCCCTTTCCTATCAGGGGTTCATCGCCTTCCTTATATCTACAACACTAGAAGATGGTTTTCCCTATCGTACGGAAACCACGAGCATCACCATGAACACTTCTTCTCATTACCTGATGCTTCAGTTGTCTCTCTATCATTTCCCTTTTCTCTTTCGCCAAAGTTTTTGGTTGATTCCTTTCTCTTACGCTTATGGGGTAGCACCGTTGTTTCAGTCAAAGTTTGGGTGAGAAACTACCACGATCGTTGTGATCACATTTGAGTGGATACCTTCATGATCGTAATCACGGTACCGGTCGTGGATTTGGCGGCAGTCGTGATCTTTCCCTCCTATATGTAGGTTTTCTTAATTAGGTCTAACATTCGATACGGTCAGGGCATGTCTTTTACCTTGACGATCACCTGTCACGGTCACAACACCTTTCTTGAACATGGTAATTCTTCCCTTTTCTTCCATAGTCATGACATCTCATGTGATTATGCTCTTTCAAAAATGCAATATTCAAGCACACATAATTAAAAATGAATTAAACGCTAGTTCCATGAATAAAATATAAAGTACAATCTTGCTAACAATAATTTGACTATGAAAATATTCAGAATGTCAATCTCAACTAATGACACATTGATGAAGAAGGCAACTTCATTGAGGGGTGTGGAAGAAAACCTAGAGAAGATAACTAAAGCATTGAAGGATCACTCCAACCTCTCACCAACAAAGAAGCTTCAATTGTAACTAATAAAGAAGAAATACGAGTACATCTTGGCCCATGAGACGCCAGAAGAATCTGAAGAATCTCAGGAGACATCATAGACAGACATCTTTGAGTACCAGCCATTTGAAATAGAACTAAAGAAGTTGGAGAAACACAAATTTGAAGCCAAGGATACAAAAGGTGGAAAAAAGAGAAAATTGATAGCCGTGGAAAAATCGAAGGGCCAGGAAAAAGAAGTGCCCCCCAAAGTGGTCAAAGAGGATGAACAAGAGGCCCTTAACCAATATACGTCAACATTCATATCAAGAGATCAACTACACCAGTCACACTTTGATAGGGTGATGAAGACTAAAAGCTTCAAGCCGACGTAGTACCTAGATGTCGATGATTTCAAGAATATGGGAATATATGACAGGGTGATAGAATTCTTGGAAGGTGCCAACATGTGCACCATGTGTACATTAGAAGCTCCCTCACTCACTTGACTGACAGAAGAGTTCATGACATCACTGAAAAAACTTCCCGTCAGTGATGGCGAGCACAAAAAGGGTGGCAAAGACTTCAATCTTGAAGTGAGAATAGGGGACAAAACTCATATAATTACTGAAGTCATGCTCAACACTATATTCATGAAGATGACAGAAGAGGCACAAGCCTGCTCAATTGTGTCAGAGAAAAAAAAAATAATTCATCAGATACAGTAGCCACAAGATGTGGGAGAAGCTGACATTAGAACATGAGCACAACTCAAAAAAATTCAAAGGCGACACTCATCACTTTCTGCTTCATCAGAGTGATACAGAAAATAACCACAAACACAGTCTTCCCAAGATCATAAACCAAAGGATTTACTAAGGTACACCTATTTCTAATATGGTCCATGCAAAATAAGAAATTGGTAAACATTGAAAGACTGCTAATCGAGAGGTTGTCAGTCGTTATAGGAGGGGAAGCAAAGCAGACAAAATAATTATGTATGGGAAACAAAATAACCCATATTGCTTACCATTTCATGGATGTCAACCTGATGATGAAGTATAAGAAGACCAAGGGACATAACAAGATAGATATCAAGTCCCTTATTAATACAGTCATCCTAGCACAGAAAGACAACAAACTTATCTACAATCAGAGTTGCTCTAAAGTCTTATTGCCCCTACCAGAGATGGTATACTAGGATGCCCATAAGCTGTGGCCCACACATGATGATATAGACAAAATGTACTCCAGTGCCATCAGCAAATCCATAGGTCTCGTATCACCCACTGTCGAGAAGAGTAAAAGGGATAAGACACCAAAAATAGAGATGCAAGAGCTAGAAGAAAGGAAAAAGTTGGCGATAAGGAAGCGTAAGAAGAAAACATTAGACAAATCTAACGCCCCAAGTCTATCCTCACAACATATGTCAACAGCGGTCGAAGACCAACCTGAAGTAGAAATAAATGAAGGAGGCAACCCAACACATGTTGATCATGTCGAAGAAGAACAGCACATAGAGGGCAAAAAAGGAACCACGTCAAGATCCTGAAAGCCCCAAAGTTGCACCCAACCCTATGAGCCCAGAGGTGGTGCTACAAGTAGTTGAGAAACTAGATGTGAGCACCTCTGCCTAGGCAACTGATATTAATCCCATGAAGAACAAGTCAGCTTTGCAACCTAAGGAACCTTTAGCATCAATGACACCATCAACAATGCTTGTAGAGAAGCAACATCCATGCCCACATACATTCGGTGATGTACTAGGGCACAAATTTGATGTCATGTGGTTACACATGCAGCACACTTCTGAGATGAATTTCAATATTACTTCTAGCCTATGCACACTGAAAACATAGTTACAAATTTTGAACACGAGAACTGAGGCATTCCCCCAATTCATGCGGGAGGTCGTCAACACCCAAAATGTGATGATGGGGGCTCTGAAGACACTAACAGAAGAAATGGCAGACCTAAAAAAAGAATGGGATGCCATGAGAGTTGATAAGGAAATGATGCAGATGGGGTACAAAGAAGCATTAGAATATTTAAAAAAGGAACGTCAATGCTTAGACGAAGAATGCTGACAACTAGCTGTAGAACTCCAGGAGATGGATGAATGGTGGCAAAGGATGAAGTCAAATTGTCTAACTAGTCCTTCCATATCACAAGCCTCCTCAAGCCCCTCGAGCCCAGATAAATATGATGATGACATAGGAAGAATAGGTGTGGCCACATGTTCAAAATATGAAAGTGCCAACATAAAGACTACCCCAAGGGTGGAACCTTCTACAAAAGAGGTGCCACAAAAATCAGAAGCTCATCAAGGTGCTGAAACGAAAAAGACAAGTACCTTATTGTGAATGTTCGATTTGAACAACAACCCAAATGATTAAAAAGTTGTAGCAATGGAAAAACAACCTAATGTCATCGTCAGGGAAGAGAGCACTGCCATAGAAGAGCTCGCATCAAGAGAAATGAGGTATATCAACATGTTCTTGGATGACATGACTTTTGGAATTGACATCTATGATGTCTTTCTACAGGACTCTTCACATTACGAGCACAATTACACCCTCTATGATGGAAAAATGGCTGCAATGTTAGCCGCACTCAATTCAAAAGAACTAGAGCAACCATTAGAGGAAGACATGCCCATAGAAGACTTGACTAGAGAGATAAAGACTAGCAAGACATATGCGAACAATGAAAGTCAAGTAGCCAAATAAGTGTAGTTGGATGCCGAAATATAGCTTCCCATCATAGAAGTATGACCCCCAAAAATGCAAATAGTAGGAGATTGAACCTCAGAAGATGACAAAGGGGAACTTACCTCTTTCTTCACAGATGAGTTGGTCATAAAGCAGAGCACACAAATTGATATTGTACCATTACGTGTTGCCCCTCCTCTACCCTAAAAAATGGAAGACATGGACATGACCTCCTTATCCAGAATCACATGTAGGGATGTCAATGTTTTAACAGATGTGCTCGATGAAAATCTTCTAGGCACAAATACTCCCTACCACAATAAAGGAAGGTCGCTTAATAGGGACCATTTTAGAGGGATCTTTTTAAAGAGAGCACGGGTACACAAGAAGTTGATCAAAGTACTCTACACAACTCTGTTGGAAGAATTTCTACATCTTGAGAAAATACAACCTATTTTCAATGGCACCAGACATCTAGTGGGTCAGCTTTTTGATGAAAACTATGAGTCTATCAATGTGAAAGAACTACAACAAGCAGTGATCAGAGAAGAAACAAGATTTGTAGTTATGCCTATAAGGAATGTAAAGCATTGGGACCTCATTGTCATCAACTTGTATGAGCGACGTACTACAGTGTTCAATTGTTGCACAGCTGAATTGGACAACACTTCCTTGGTTTACGAAAAACAAGGAAGATAGGGATACCTAAAGATCCCACTACGTCTATAGTGGTCTATTCAGATAGCGGACATCCGACACCAAGGGATATGAAAACAATTCTCCATATGTAAAAATGTCCCTCAAAAAAGTGTGGGATAGGGGATTACGCGTTCATAGTACTGAGAATGATGGAAGCAATCAACAATGGAATCCCACTGGAAGACCTCTGCACAGAAGACTT
This sequence comes from Alisma plantago-aquatica, assembly GCA_963693085.1. Classification (NCBI taxonomy): domain Eukaryota; kingdom Viridiplantae; phylum Streptophyta; class Magnoliopsida; order Alismatales; family Alismataceae; genus Alisma; species Alisma plantago-aquatica. The sequence continues at coordinate 531,893,307 of OY856412.1, read as the reverse complement.
AAATGGCTTACATGGTGTCTATGCAATGGAAATTATCTATGATCAGCACTTCTTCAACAACCTGGTGATGCCTTCAGACACAATACCACATCGGCTTCACCATTGAATACCTCTACTTGAAAAGAAAACATGGAGGGAACGTCTAAAAAACCTATGGGTCGATCTGGGTGAACCCGCTAGGGCAACTACTTGGAAGGAGGGATGGGCGACAGACACTCCTGACAAAGCATAGCATCAACCTAAAAGCAAGCTAGAACACTCCCCTTTAGGAGAAAAAGACAAAGAACAACATCCAGTTCATGAGCCTAAAGAAGGGGAGATAGATGAAGATGATATGCTAGAGTTAAAACCTAATGGGCTAGTGGGAGAAATAGTGTCAACCTTTAAATATTTTGATAGCTGGAGCTACAAAAGCTTGTCACTAGAATCCTTAATTATAGTTGATTATGAAATGTTTAAAAGAAGGTGACTTCACGGCCGAAGTAATTTTTGAAAGGGATGGCATCTGTCTACTAAAGGACGAACTTAGAGATACTTTGAAAATAGTAGGGTACCTTTTAGTCAGCACTATGTCAGCCTATTATCACTACTGAGTGACAACATGCCAAATGTGCATATGGCCTACTTTCTCCTAGTCGACAATATCTTGAAGGAAAAAAAGTCAGGTGAAAGAGACCACCTACTGCAATGCCTGGCGACCTCTCTCCCTGACTATATATTCTTGCCCATCCTACATGACAGTCATTGGACTCTACTAGTAGCCAATATTATAGCAAGGAATATAATTCTATATAACAGCTCAGATGCAGCCTTTGCACTGAATAAACACACAAACATGACTACTGCATAGACACCTACAGAAGAGAAGGTAGTCACGTGCACCGAAGCAGTCATGGAAATGATCAAAAATCATAGGAAAAGGGAACAAGCATAAAGAAGGCAAAGAATTCACTTCCATCAAAGTCCTCAACAAGTACCCCTATCAAATAACTACAACTTCTATTGTCCAGCTTGGATGATCGACCTTGCTACAATGAATATGAAGGTGGAGGGAATGCAACATGAACAATACCACCCACTATGCAGAGTATATGCCAGCATGCTCCTTGAATCAATATGGGTGACAACAAATAGCTAGCATCAATAAAGAAAGCCCATTTATACATCCAACTCCAATTTTGACACCCTGGGTCGGGGTGAGTGATAAGTTTGGGGGAGGAGACATAAATGGGTGTAAGAGGTACAATTTTGTCTATTAAATTTAACAATTTAACTCAGGCTTATTGTACATATTCTTGCTTGTTCTACATCTAACTTCTTGTACATATTCTTGCTTCTTCTACATCTAACTTCTTACACATATTCTTGATTATACTACAACTAAGTATGGGACTAAATTTTCAAAATTTTTGCTATAAATCATAGTTTTGCTTAGCCCCTACTTAGACTTGTCAGTCCTCTTGTTTTATGTTGTAGTACAATCATTTCTAGAGAGGCACAAATGAGCTGCCAATACACATAAAAGTAAAAATGAGAAACCCAACAATACGATTTTATCTCATTCTTATGACAAAATGTCATGTGTGGAACAATCCTAAATCTATCGAATCCTTGGAAACTAGAGGACTTTTTCAATCCATACTCCCGACCAATCACCCTAATCTGACGGTTCTATCTAGAAAATCATCACCTCCCTCGGGAAGGAAATAGTTTCCCCTTCCAGGTTTAATTAACCCCGCTTTGGGATGAAAAGAGGCTTGGCCGCCCAGAAAATCATTAAAAAAAAAACCCTTTCCCCAAACTTGAGAGGAGATATGAAAAGCCAAAGAAAAACAATATTGAGAGTTGTGCCTAAAAGATGTTGAAGGATCCCACATGTCCGGTGTATTTCTTCACTCATGAATGCAGATATGTCGTTCCCTTAAGTAGAATCCTAAGCCAAGTATGTCCACCTCCACTCCCAAGCAATCCTCACACAACCACTTGACTTAACATCAGGTGCCCTTGGGGCAGCACTGTCCCTACGACATCCTGTGGGTGAGGGAAATTGAGGAGTGTAGGAAAACACTTAAAGCCTGAAACCTACCTGAGCACATTATCATAGAGCCAACTAAAATAAAGGAAGGGTGTGAAAGATACCCCTCAAGGAGATGATGTACAAGTATAGATAGCAACCTATCATAGAGAAGGGGGAAGTCATTGAGATGGAGAGCCCATTACTACAAAAAGGCATTGGTAAGGATTCAAAGTTATGCAACTCTGGATACAAAAGGGAGGAAATAGAATTTCAAGATTTAAAACAGACATACCATAAGAGTTTTTCTGTAAGAATGAGATAACTCTATAATGTTAGGTTTTCTAAAAATTTTGTTAACCATAGCTCATATTTCTATGATTTCAAGCCTACCCATTATCCTGAGGACATGCTCGATCCTAAGTTTGGGGGAGTTGATAACATCTCATTTTGTGTATGTTTTATGCCTTCCCTAGCATACCTTTTATGGATTTCTCTACTTATTTGAGTATCTTAGTGTCAAGGTCTTGACTTCATACATCTCTTACTCATGTAGGTGCATGCTATGCCATGACTTTGGTTGTACATCCCACTAACATCCCGACTGCGGTCGTTGCCTCTATTCGACAACCCCACACCTCGATCGTGGCCCCTCCCTCCTACCAAAGTAGTGCTACCACGAGGCCGCCTCACGACTGAGGCCGCCTCATGGCTGAGGTAGACCACCAGCACACCACAACCATGATGAAGGTCACAACCAATCTATACGTTGTGACCATAGCCCAAAGGTTAAGTCGGTGGGCAGCATCTATAAATAGACCCCCCACCTCCACCTATCAAATCATCAAATCATCAAGAACCACAAAGTGCTACCAAACTCATGAGTCATCCACGTTCATCCCCATCAATCTTGGATCTCTGAATATGGAAGTTGGAGGAGAGAGAAGATTGATCATCCCCTCTTTTGAATGAAGAAGCTGTCACGATCACGCCCACTCCAGATCTAGACCTAAAGAAGTACAATTGATGTATCACCTTCTCCCTTCTTTATCTAGAATTACCATCTCCGTCATGTTGTAACCTCCCTCTTTGTAGTCATTGATGTATGTATCCTTCTTTGATGTCATTATGTTGCCCGTTAACATGTGTGGCTAAACATTTAACTTGGGTTGGGAAGGCTCTCCCAACATGTATATTCTTACTCCCCTTATATATATATATGTGTGTGTGTGTGTGTGTGTGTGTGTGTGTGTGTGTGTGTGTGTGTGTGTTCTTATCAAGATTATCTCCATACTCTTTTTCTTAATGCTTCACTTGTATGCTTAGCTACCATCTTGTGATGCTTGATTGTTGGTACCTTGAAAGAATAGTACCAACCTTATCTAGTGTTATGGAGTAGTATGAATGCATGGAAGTGTTGGAATACTAAAGCTAACAATCATATGGTTTTCTTTGCGGTTGTTGGGACATCATCTCAAGAGAGAGACTACAATAAAACCTAGATCTATCCTAATCTCAAGAGAGGAGGGAATAGACAATTTTTATGATTGCTTGTAATCTTGATAGGAGTATACGGAGGGGTGTGAGTTTTGCATGTTAGCAAGAGATCTTAGTAGGTGAAACCCAATCCAAGTTCCCTTCCATACTCTCTTTTACCACTTGTTTAACGTTATTCTCTTACTTTATTTTCTTTCTTTTGCCTTTCTTTATTTTTTTGGAGCACCATCGTTCCTTAGGAAACACTACCTTAATCCACATTTTTGTTTGGAGTGTAAGAGTGTGAGATTGTGCGTACTTAACACTTACCAACCTTCTCTCTGTGGTTCAACCCCAAATACTACATCAGGCCATGTATAATAGTTGTGGGGGCTTGATTGTTGGGTTATAATCTTAAGAGTCTGACTACTCTACATCTGCTCCATTTTGGACGTGCGATTTAGGCTGGTCAGTTAGGTACCCCATTTCTCCCAAAAATGCATGGACAGGTTCATGTGTCTAATATGGAGATTAAGATCATCTTAGAAAAGATAGTCTCAACCAATAGGACACATTGGATCATACAGTTAAATGACGCTCTTTGGGCATACAAGACAACCTATACAACACATATAGGAACAATTCCTTTTAGGTTGGTCTATGGGAGAGCATGTCACTTACCTATGGAATTAGAACATAAATCCATGTGGGCAATGATAAGGTTGAATTACAATCTAGATGATGTAGAAAGAAGAGAATGTTGGAGTTAAATGAATTGGATAAACTTAGGTTTGATGGCTATGAGAGCTTGAGGATCTATAAGGATAGAACTAAAATATTCATGATTGCCATAGCTTGCACAAAGTGTTCAATCCAGGATAGAAGATGCTTCTATTTAATTCTAGGTTAAAATTACACCCCAAGAAACTGAGGTCTGGATCGAGTGGTCCTTTTGTGGTGGTTAAGGCACTACCCGCCTGAAGCAGTGGAAAGAAGCAATGGAGTTGAGCCATTCCTCATAAATGGACAGCAATGAAACAATATTTTGGGAAAGATTTGACATGTGAGGAAGAGGAGTTGAAGCTCCTTGAGATTCACTAATTGTTTTTGATATGATCACCGAGCCTAGGATCTAAAACAAGGGCACTTATTAGGAGGCAACCCAATTTTATTTTTGTCTTTAGATTTTTCTCTTTATATTTGTGGTTATTGCATTTCATTATTCTAAGTTACATTTTATATTTTTCATTATAAAAAAGGTACCTTAATCAAATTGGATCAGTGTGCAGGAAAAACAAAAGTCGGTACTACAAACAAGCAACTCGGTAGTATCGATAGTTTTTAGTAGGGATGGCTAAACTTTCTCTTGGTAGTACCAACACCGAAGTCGGTAGGACCAACTTTCTATAGAGATGAGTTGTGTTTAATGTATAGGGCTTGGTACTACCAATGCAGTGGTCGGTAGTACCGACTCCTTAGTAATGATCCAGGTTTGGGATTCTGAGAGGTTGTTTGAAAGCATTGAGATTGTTAAAGACTTGGTAGTACTAATACAAGTAGTTGGTAGTACCATCATCATTTGACAAGGGCACGCAGAAATCAACTCAGTACTATCGACACAGTTGTTGGTAGTGCCAACATGTACAAAACCAAATTTGTGGATGTGTGCATCAACGACTGAAATTATCTCCATCTGACGATCGGTAGTATCGATTCAATGCGTACTTTTAGAATTCAGTACTACCGACAGCCATTAGTACTATCGACACAGGCTGTGTAGTGTGATATTGAAGGATGAGAACTATCTATACCAAGGGATTGTATAGGCTCACACAGATCACATGGGACAAGTCAATACCACCAACACTTATGCTGGTACTATCGAAGTGGAGCCTAAAGGCAGTTCTAGGACTATAAAAGGAAGGGTGTGGGTATGTTTCAATCACACAAATACCACATCCTTTACGAGTAGAAGAGTGTTGATGCTTTCGGGTGAATAGAGTCTTCAGCGATCTCTCTCTCTCTCTCCCTTCTCTTTCTCGTAGTGGCCTGATGGCGTGTAGGCTATCAGCTTCCTTGGCAGAAGGAAACACAATGATGGTGCCCAAACCGGCACACATAGCTCATGTCGACGCTGACTATAGGAAGATCTATGAAGGACAGATGAATTGCAAGCTTATCCTGACACGGTATGGAGATTGTTCCTTCCTTGCCTCTGTAGGCTTCACTGAGAGCCTTCTCCAGGCCTGTGTTGGCCAAGGCATGGTGGGTGATCACCCTTTCTTTGGTGATTGGCCCACCTACCAGGAAATCATCTATGAGTTCCTTCCATCCCTGGATGTCTATTCCATTCGCAAGTAGGGGGAAGGATGGGTGAAGTTTTGCCTCTTCAACACCCCTCATCACTTGACGTTGAAGGAGTTTAACACCATCTATGGGTGGCCACTCAAAGATGTGAGCCTCACTAACAATGATTTTGGCTACTCATGGGCATGGAGGCTAATATCAGACTTGCCACGGGGATACTTTCTCAAATGGCACATGAACTTTGTTATCGACATCGAGCGTCCATTTGCTCATATTCTGCATTGTTATCTTACCAACACAATTTTTACAGATCAATGCAGGGGCAGGGGAAGATATAACATGTGAACATCTATGTCCTTTGGGACTTCTTGGCTTAGGGGAAGAGAAGGTCAACCTCGAGTCTGTCTTCCTCCAACACATGTTGGTGGTTAAGCGTCAAGTGTAGAGAAAGCCCCCGATCAATTTGGAGGGGTCATTACTCTCATTGATATGCATATCCACCTTGACCTCTCCACTTCCAATGCCTTGAGGACCTCCTCAAAGTTGGATTTGAATCATTTGAAGAGATCACTCCTCGTCACCAAGAACCATGGGAAGGTGTATGCTTGTTGTACAATCCAAGAATAGTGGCAGGAAAGGGAACTCCCTGACCCCACCTTCAACCTACGAGGGATGAGATACTTGAGGTTGCTGAGAGAGGACACAATAGAGGAAGAGGAAGAAGATAATAATGTAGAGTAGTATTATGATGAAGAAGAACAAGAAGAGGAGGAGGCAACCATGTCATTCACAAGGTGGCAGGTCAGCCAGAAGAATTCCAGAGGACATGGTGCTTCCAAACTGTTGCTCTACCATTTGCCCAACATGATGACCCATACTCAATGGCAGGTATGTATGGGATGTTACATGGAATTTGAAACATGCAACAATAAGATACAGAAACATTGGTGGGCATCTAATATGTCCAAGGATGGCTATACCACAACCATCAGTCCATCTTTCAAAATGAGTGACTTCTCTTGGCCAACCAAGGGAACATGCATATGTGCCTACAACGGATGGATAACTACCAGCATCCGTTCTTCGACAACTATTGGACCCAAGGTTATTTTGGCAGCTATCCACAGCCTCTAGAGACATCACATCAACCCTCAACATTTCAGGGCACTTTCTAACCCAATGACCTAAATATGCCACAACCACCACCATTTTAGTCGGTACCTCTGTTCCACCTCTTTGGTTGAATTCTGACTATGAGCGCATACTCAAGTTCAAGCTTGGGGGTGTTGCACCAACTTTATCTTTTATTTGCTTTTTAGTTTTATTATTTTGAGTTTGTAGGATCCACATCTACCTAGTATAGAGCAATATAAGCATTTTTCTATCTTTGTCATCATAGAGTCTTGATGCGATGATTTGGAGTCGCATTTATAGACATATTTTACTTGTGTTTTATGCATTTATTGGTCATTTTGGTGGTTAATAGTGAATAATTCATCTACTTCGGTTTATGATCCTTCTCTATGTCAAATCTCCCTTATTTCAGTATTTTCAGCATAAATTATTACAATAATATGTTTTATTCCGGCTTATGTGGTTTTGTGTTGCAATTTCAGGAAAAATGAATATCTGTTGCTGTCGATACCATCGACACAACCACAGGTTGCCAGCCGTAAGGAGTATCGTAGAGTCGATACTATCGACACAGAAGTCGATGGTATCGATATACCATAAGGTTGCTGGTGAGAAGATAGTCGATACTATCGACCCTAAAGTTGATACTATCGACAAGTGGAGCTACAGCGACACAAAAGGATAAAACGGATGCCTAAGAGAGTTGATACCATCGACCTGCGTCGATGGTATCGAGCTAGCATTAGGCGCAGCAATGAAGAGAAAGAAGAATTGCCGATACCATACAAGGTCGATACTATCGACCCGTGTCGATGGTATCGACACCGTCAAATACAAGTTTTCTTCAGATCAATCTAAATCTGACGGCTGTGATATTTTGGCGACCTAACTCGGTGATTATACCTAATGACGGCGGCCAAGAGCAATCTATCACGTCATTAGCCGCTGCACACGTCCCGAGAAGGTGTGGAGAAGGACGGAGCCCAGAAGCATGCCCCAATCGTTCCAAACGCCGAAGAAGACATTTTCCACCACTGAAAGGCGGGAGATCGCGTAGTCTATGCCAAGGAAGACTTGGATCTTCTCCATTTAGGGGTTTCACCACTCAATCACGTGTTTCCCCATGTTTCCTCTGTTCTCTACCATGTTTTGCTTTGAGATGAACATGCGGGGCTAATCCCCTTTGTCTTTAGGACCGCGAGTAGCCCGGGGAAGCATTGTATGACAATTTTATCAAATTAATTCATCATTAATCTCTTAAATCCGTGGTATGAATTCGTTTTCTCAATTATATTGTTATGCTTGATCACCATAAGAATAACCTAATTCCCTTAATTACTTTGAAAGAAGAATTAATGGTTGAAAAGAGATGAATTTCACATTAATTGACAAATCCCTTGAATAAGGTGGTGTAAGGTTAATGGTGGATACCCAGAGGTCGATGTTAATGCTCCTAGTTTAGGGTATAGGTTACTACGACAGTGGAACCGACCTAGACATAGGTAGTGAATTGTACCACGATAGTGGGCAATTCTGACTACATGCCACTACCCGGATAGAGAGATGAATCTGAGTGAATATATAGAAATTCATACAATGATAACTCGCGGTGAAACTGCAATCCTAAAGATCTCCACCTGAATTGATTAAACTAAACCCTTAATCGATTATTTTGTTTTGTTTCATTTTATTTTCTTTTAATTTTATAACAACTTCCAATTCTTTAGTCGGTCTAGCTAATTGCAAGTAGTTAGTAGTAGTCTTCGATAATTCAGTGTCCCTGAGTTCGACTCGGGCATCACAAGGGCCTATATTACTTTGATGCGTACACTTGCGTTCTACGCACGGAAAATTTGTGTCAAGTTTTTGGCACCGTTGTCGGGGACATGGAAATTGTCGGCACTACGAGTGCTACAAGTGGCCACTCTAGGCCATTTTCTTTTTCTTTTTATTCGTTTGAAATCATTTCTAAAATTCAAAGTATATCTTCTAATTTTTGTAATCGTCAAGCACGGTATTGAACTCAAATTCTCACTTTGCAGGTGTTGTGTATGGTGCAAACGCGTAGCACCGACTACTCACAACAAGCACCAGAGGTTCCACTGTCGGGACCTGACGACGAAGAGTACTACAATCAAGACCACTTGGAAGAAACAGATTCTGAATCTGAACAAGAAGAAATGGCAGAGGAACAGACGATATGGGAGAAGATTAAGGCTTCTTCTTCATCTGCTTCAAAGGGGCCAATCAAGAAGCAGGCGATCAACATTCCAACATACAAGATTGATCCTGCGTTAATCAACTTGGTCAAGTCGAATGCTTTCCATGGGCCTAAGAACGAAGACCCAGTCACTCATATAAGCCAATTCGTGGATAATTGTGACATGATAAAAATTGACAGATTTCCACAAGAGACGCTCTACTTGAAGCTATTCCCGAGCTCTCTGGCAGGGAACGCACGAGAGTGGTTGCACAATCTGGATGATGAATATGTGGAATCATGGAACCACATGGTGGAGGTTTTCTTTGAAAGGTTCTTCCCGCCCGAGAAGACCAATGGCATGATCAGGAAAATCCACAATTTCACTCAGAAGGCAGGAGAGACCTACTCTGAGACCTGGGAAAGGTTTCAGATCATGCTTAGGAGGTGCCCGCATCACGAGCTTGACAAGGAAATACAGGTCAAAATATTCTATTTTGCTCTCTCCGAGCATGATAGAAGTAACCTAGACTCCGCAGGCTCATGATTCTTTTTTAACAACACCGATACGAGATGTTGGGAAATCTTGAAAAATATGGCCAAGAAGTAATCCTGGGGTGACAGAGATGTCGTAGAGCACGTTCGAGTAGCAGGGGAGTCAAAGGCAATCAAAGAGCTAAATGAAAAGATGGACCTTCTAGCAAAGAAACTGCTTGCAAAAGAAGGTACTGAATCTGAGGATGAAGCTCAAGTCAAATTCATGTGGCAACAATAGGGTTATAGAAATAATGATTACTCATGGAGGAAGGACAAGAAATTCACATGGAAGGATCCGAACAACTTTTTGTAGGACCCCGATGCAAAACCCCAGCCGGTGGCGAAGGATAAGAGCATGGAGTTGCTCAACCAAGTGATAAAGCAAAACCAAGAATTAATGACCACTTTTGGCCAGCATATAAAGCAACAGGGGGAATTTATGAATCAGTTCAGATAGACATTGCAGAGCCATGGGGCTCAGATGAGGACAATAGAGACGTCTATGGTGCAAATGGCAGCTGAGATAGCCAATCTGAAGAAGCCAGCGCAGCAAGGTTTTCCGGGTAACACAAACATTCCAGGAGGAAACCAACAGGCAAAGGCAATCTTGCTAAGGAGTGGCAAGAAGATTTTAAACCCCAGGGCCGATGAACCAAGCAAATCCCAAGCAGAAACTGAAGGTGAGGCCATTGAGGAGGTGCCAATCTCAGTCACTAAGCCAGTTGAGAAAATAGTGGAGGATGCCACTGCGGATCCCATTGTTGTTGAGGAAGAGACACAGAAAAGGACACCTTATGTGCCGCCGCATCAAAGGGCACAGGCCGTCCCGATCCCATATCCGAATAGTGTAAAAGCAAGGAAAGTGGACGCCCAGTTCAAGAAGTTTTTAGACAGTTTCAGAAAGCTCTCAGTCAACATCCCGTTAATAGAGGCAATAGAGCAAATCCCCTCTTACAGCAAGTTTTTGAAAGACATCATTACTAAAAAGAGGAAAATCCCTGACACGGAGGTTGTAGTTCTTAAGGAGCAAGTGAGTGCCTTCATCATGGGCTCATTGCCACCGAAGAGGCAGGATTCGGGCTGCTTCAATATCTCATGTTACATTGGAAAGGTGAAGTTTGGTGAAGCGCTATGCGACTCCGGGGGAAGCATAAACTTGATGCCCCTCTGTACATTCAAGAAACTGGGATTAAAAGTGTCAACGCCGAGCAACATGACAATACAACTGGTGGATAATTATGTGGTCAAGCCATATGGTATTTGTGAAGATGTGTTGGTGAAAGTAGATCGGTTTGTATTTCTAGTAGATTTTGTCGTAATGGAGATGCAAGATGAACAAGGCAATGAGTTACTACTCGGACGACCCTTCCAAGCTATAGCTGACATGATACTTGATATGGGGAGAGGTTGTTTGACCTTGGGCATCACTGATGATCGCTTCGATATGGTCATGCCTTCCAGCACCACGTCATCTAAAGCTACGGAGCAGTGCCGCATGGTAAAGCATTTTGATCACAATATCTCACTTTGTCTAGGGAAGCCATTCTTAGATATGGCTCATGTAATGACTAAGGTGGAGAGAGGGACATTGGCTGTAGACATCATGGAGCATACCACGATTGTGTCCCTTAGCAAAGTTGTAGGTTTTCCTAATGATGAAGAGGAGGACATTTCCCCCTCTACTGAAGATGAGGCCATAGCGAGTTCGGTTTTCAATTCATATCCAGAATTACCACTTGAAGCCTTCTTGGTCAATATAACACATGATTGGATGAGAAGAAAATCACTGCAAGAGTGTGCCAAGATGCTTCATATGCTGCCGCGCTTCTATGCTAGGTACTATGAAGACCTTGGCGAACTCCCACCACCACTTCAGTCATCCTTAATCAGCCCACCTTATTTGGAATTGAAGCCATTGCCACCGCACTTGAAGTACGCATTTCTAGCTGAGGAAGAAAAGTTGCTTGTCATTATATCGGCTTATCTAAGTGCCGAGGAGGAGGACCAGCTACTGATTGTGTTGAAGAACCACCGAGGTGCATTTGGGTGGTCGGTTGCAGACATTAAGGGGATCTCCCCTACATTGTGCCAGCACAAGATTCGACTCGAGGAGGGAGCCAAGCCAGTGATTCAGCCACATCGTCGACTAAATCCTAGCATGATGGAGGTTGTCAAAAAGGAGGTGATCAAGCTCCTTTCTGCAGGTATTATCTATGCTATATCTGACTTGACGTGGGTGAGTCCTACACAGGTAGTCCCTAAAAAGGGGGGAATTATTGTTACTCATAATCTACTGAATGAACCTGTCACGACCCGCTTGGTAACCGGGTGGCGTGTTTGTATAGATTACCGTTGGTTGAATGCTGCTACGCTTAAGGATCATTTTCCTCTCCCGTTCATTGATCAGATTTTAGAGCGTTTAGCCGGCCGATCGCATTTTTGTTTTCTTGATGGTTATTCAGGGTACAATCAGATTTCAATTGATCCTAAGGACCAAGAGAAGTCTACCTTCACTTGCCCTTATGGAACATTTGCGTACCGCCGTATGCCTTTTGGGTTATGTAATGCGCCGGCGACCTTTCAGCATTGCATGCTCGCCATTTCTTCCGATATAGTTGAACGCTGTCTAGAGGTTTTTATGGATGATTTCTCTATCTATGGTGCATCCTTTGACGAGTGTCTTTACAATTTGGATAAGGTTTTGCAACGTTGTGAGGACACGCATTTGGTCCTAAATTGGGAGAAATGCCACATGATGGTGAGTGAAGGGATAGTGCTAGGACATAAAGTGTCTAGCAAAGTGTTGGAGGTAGACCCGATGAAAATCGAAGTGATTTCCAAACTGCCCCCACCAAATTCGGTCTAAGGGGTACGGAGTTTCTTAGGTCACGCCGGTTTCTATCGCCGCTTTATAAAAGATTTTTCTAAAATTTCCAAACCTTTATCTGAGCTGTTAGAAAAAGATGTTGTGTTTGATTTTAATGAAAAATGTTTACATGCGTTCAACGTGCTTAAGGAGAAACTGATTTCCGCACCGGTTTTACAAACACCAGATTGGACTAAGCCGTTTGAATTAATGTGTGATGCATCCGATTTCGCGGTTGGGGTTGTTTTGGGACAACGGGTGGACAATAAACCCGCTGTGATTTTTTATGCTTCCAAAACTTTGAATGATGCTCAACTTAATTACACGACAACCGAAATAGAACTTCTCGCCGTTGTTTTTTCTTTTGAAAAATTTCGGCAATATCTTGTTGGATCAAAAGTCGTGGTATGGACGGACCACGCCGCCATTAAGTATTTGATGGAGAAAAAGGATGCCAAACCTAGATTGATTAGGTGGATCTTACTTTTACAAGAATTTGATATCGAAATCAAAGATAAGGCGGGCATTGAAAATGTGGTCGCAGACCACTTGTCTAGGTTGGAGAGGGTAGATGAATAAAAGGAAACTATATAATTGTTTCAGGATCTTATTGAATGCTTTCTTACCTATTGGTTGATTGGATTATTTCTGTCTCACATCAAATTGACAGGTATGTGGTTACGCCTATGAATATCCCGAATTAGTTTCTCGAGGATTTTCGAGGTTTTATCGATGACTTGAAATAAACTGTTGGTTTCATTTAATTCATGCAAATTATAATGTGAATATGACTATCACATAAGATAAGTGCCTACTATCTCAGATCCTAGTCCCCTCTGGCAATAAGAAACCTAGTCATCCTTGATAGCAAAACTTGAATCTACTACTCCTGAACTTGGTCACCTTGGCCTTGTTCAACACTTTGATCTAACTCTGGGTGGTTGGGAAGGCACCTATCAAAAAGGAAAAGAAAACATGGTATGTGTCCAAGAAAATGAACAAAGACAAAAGATAAGAAAAGTATAAGGAAATAAAGACTAAGATTTCATCATAAGATGAAGATAGTCAAAAGAATGAGGCATAAGTAAATAGATGCTTGCCATAACAAAAATAGTAAAAAGGTTACATGCTTGATTGATATTGACTACCTAAACTATGTAGGGTTGAGGCACCTACCTAAACTCAACCAATAGGTGAGGGAGACTAACACATTCCAATCACCTACAAATATTCTATATTGGGGAGAGTAACACATTCCCCAGGGCGAATTTACACATGCCCTATCTATGGGTGGTTGTACAAAAGTACCACTACACTAGTTCAATAGTCTAATAAAATTAACATGCTAAGAACTATGGCAAGTATAAGCATCATGTAAATATAAACATGGCAGTGGGGTACAATACCCAAGAAATAAACATTAGAACTAATTTTGAGGCAAATATAGCTAAGGAATTGTCCAAAGGAAAATTAGGGTTTTATAGAATCCTCATTAGGGAAACTAGACTAGGGTTTGCAATTATTCCCAACTTAGGTGTAAGGAAAGCACATACCTTTTCTTAAGAGATCCAATTACTTCTTCTTCACTACTTTAATCGATTCCAAAGATTATTTTCCTACTTGCAATGTTTAAACAAGACTTAGGGTTTACTCATGTATAAAGGCAAGAAAACCCTAACTTTTGGTCTTTTCAAACAAAACCTCATTTTTTACTATAAAATTATCACCATTGGACTTATTAGGTTCTCCCAATTAAGAGAACACATATTTTTGTCTATTTTGGAGTTATAAGGTTAAAAGTGCATTTTTGGTGATTTTTATCTATTAAATTCATTTTTAGAAAATACTTTTTGATAAAACTCAAAACCAAGTCTCAAATTTTTTTATTAGAAAGCTTACATTTTTTTTTATTCCAAAACATATTTTGTTTTAATTTTTTGACAATCAGGTAAAAAGTTATTCTTTTTTTAATACTGATCAATTAGAGAGTACCACGTCATCAAAGCGATCACAAAGAGACAAAAGCAAAAGAAAAGAATGGGCCCACCTTGCTGACTTGGACCAATCAGAGTCGACCAAGTTAGGGGTCAAAGGTGTGACTTTGACTCACCCAAAGCAAAGCAAATCAGGTGAAAAGTCAATACTGCCTTTACATGGAAAACAAGGGAAAAAGTGAACGAGAAGGGCAGAAGAGAACATGCACACAGGGGATTCAACCCCTTCGTCGCGGCACACCATGGATGATGAGCAGTAGCTTGTGATTTGGGCAAAATCACATGAGTTGATCCAACTCAAAAACAACCACACGAGAAGAACAATTAGATGATCATCGACCTGATGAGCCATTCAATTGGGATCGAGATGCCAAGGAGCTCAAGAATGACCCGCCACAAGGCTCTAGACCAAAGTCAAACACTAGAACATGAGGATGCAAGCAAACAAACAATTGAAGCCAGAGAAAGTTTGAGCAAAAGGCCACGAAGACTGAGGTGGCAATATATATAGGTGGGGGATCGTAAAGTGGAAGATAGCTAGGTCACCTAAAAAACTTGGAGAACAAGAATTGGGCATTTCCAATTTCTTAACAAAACATGGCAAATAGGGGGTTGGTCGATGCGGATTTGTGTCTAGAATCTTATGGAAAAGATTTCATGAAATTTGATTCAGAAATGATCGAGAAATCATCAAATTAAAACCTTGCCAAATAAGTTTCTATTTCTCGATCAGCGTGAGCTAGATGATGACACACAAGTCATTGGATTGTGGTTCTAATGGTCAAAATCACGCAGATCAAAGGTCAGCGTGTGACACATAGATTAAATTGCCAATCATATTAGTATATAGTGTATTTGTGCATTAATTTCCTTTTTCTCTCTCCTCATTTGAAGGGGCAAACATGTTCCAAATTAAATGAAAATTGACGCCAAGCCTATTTTTATATGAGGAATCTGAATATGAAATTAGTTTTTCCTTTTAGGAACTTTTAATGTTTTAAATAAATCAAGACTCATTTTCTCTTTCCTCCTTTAATGGTTATAAGATTCTCCAAATTTGATGAAACTTTACCCACAAGTCACATTAAGTGCCTTGGATATGAATTTGGCATTACTTTAAATGTTGGGATTATTTATTTATTTATTTAATATATTAAAGGTTTCTACACACTTTCTCTCTCCTAGTTTCACCCTTTAATCAAATATTCTCCAAATTGAGTGAAAATTCACCCAAAGGTATATTTTAATACGTAGAACATAAATTTGGCATCCATTGTTTTGTATATTTAAGTTATCTCCTATTTTCCCTTTTCAATAGATACAATTATAATTACCAATTTTCCAAAAGTCATAAAACTTATCACCCAAGAAAACTTATACTTAAAGGAAACAAATTTGGGTTTAGAATTATCCTTTAAGTTCCACTTTTATGATTTTTAGCAATTTTATTCTTCTATTCACTTAATAGGAAAATAAATTCATTTATTGTCGCATTATCTTTACTTTTAGGATTTACTTTCCCACACAAAAGCCATAGAAACTTCTAGATCAATTTTTATGTTATCATTATCTCTCTTAAGTGGACATTTTACAAGTTAAACCCATTAGTAAACTTTCACTGAGGTATTTGTGCTTAACTCCTTATAAGGTAAAATATTGGGAATAAATGTACACCAAACCTTTATAATTTCCACTAATTCAACATCAAGGACATACAGGAAAGAAAAGATTAGAAAAATACTGAAACTAATATTATACATAGATTTCAGTTTGTTATAGCACTCCACCCATTAAAAAGGATTTTGTTCCTGAAATCTCATACAAAAAGAGAAGGGTGAGTATGTAACATCTCATCTCTAAGCTCCCAAGTGGTTTCTTCCAAACCATGATACTTCCATAAAACTTTCACCAACTCGATCTCCTTGTTATTCAACTACTTAACTCGGGAGTCAAGGATCTTCACAAGTAACTCTTCATAAGTCAGATTCTCTTGAATCTCCAGAGGCTCGATTGATAGTACATGAGAAGGGTCCTTCACATACTTTCTCAACACATAGACATGAAACATATTATGGATCTTGTCATAGGCAGGAGGGAGAGCTAAATGATATACACAGTCTCCAACCTTATCCAAGATCTCAAATGGTCCAACATAGTGGGGACTAAGCTTGCCTTTAACTTTAGATCTTGTAATAGAAAGTATGGGCTTGATCTTCAAGAAGGCATAGTAACCTACTAAGAAACTCATGCCAGACCTTTCCTTATCAGCATACATCTTCTATCGATCTTGAGCATATTTCATTCACTTCTTGATCAACTAAACATTCTCGATTATTATACACATATCATCAGACTTCAATATAGCACGTTCCCCCACATCATCCCAATGTAAGTGAGAACGACAAGGTCTTCCATACAAAGCTTCATAAGGTAGCATACCAATACTAGCTTGGTAGCTATTATTATAAGCAAACTCTACAAATGGAAGAATCTTATCCCATACACCTCCCCAATCCATAACACCGACACAAAGTAAATCTTCCAGAATATGTACTATCTTTTTGGACATTAGTTTGAGGATGATAGGCCATACTGAAACATAAGTCTGTACCCATCTCTGCCTGAATCTGACTCCACAATCGAGAGGTGAACTTTGGGTCATGATCAGATACTATAACTTTAGGAGCTCCATGCAGACGAATGATCCAATCCACATAAAACTAAGCCATCTCATCAACCTTGTAATTGGACTTGAAAGACAAAAAGTGGGTAGATTTAGTAAGCCGATCAATCACAACCCACACAACATCAAAGCCCTTCCTGGTATTAGGGAAACTAGTGATAAAGTCCATTGTAATCTTCTCCCATATCCATTCCAAAATCTCAAGTGGGGGTAGAAGACTGCCAGGTCATTAATGCTCGATCTTGACTTGCTGATAACTCAAACACTTTATGACAAATAGAGTGATATCCTTCTTCATGTTCTTCCACTAAAAACTTCATTGGAGGTCCTTATACATCTTGGTAGTACCAGTGTGTATGGTGTACTTAGACCCATGGGCTTCACTCAAAACCTTCTGTCACAAGTTCCCAACTTTAGGTATCCACAACCTTTATTGGAAATGAATAGCTCCATCAACTCCAACTGAAAAGTCAGACGTTGGCTTCTCTGTTAAGGATTTCATCTCTTCAAGCTCATATCTTTCAAGCTGTGCAGCAACAACTTCTGAGATCCAAGAAGGTGTAATGAACAAACTAGCCATGTGAAAACACAACTTCTCAACATCTTCATCATCTTCAGGCTGTGGTTACCAATAGGAAACATACTCCAGGTTCATGGTAGAGCATACTACATTCTTCTTCTGACTCAAAGCACTGGTGACTACATTTGCTTTACCAAGATGATAGGTGATGGTAAAGTCGTAGTCCTTGAGATACTCCATCCATATTCACTGCCTTAGATTCAGATCCTTTTGTTTCAACATATACTTCAAACTTTTGTGATCTGAGAAAACTTCAAACTTCACTCTATATAGTTAGTGTCACCAGATCTTTAAGGCATGCGTGATAGTTGTTAGCTCTAAATCATGGGTAGGCCAGTTCTCTTCATTAGGTTACAATTTATGTGAAACATAGGCAATCACTCGATCTTCTTACATCAAGACACACCCTAAACCTTGCTTAAAAGCATCTGTGAAGATAATGCAGACCTTCAATAGGTAGAGAAAGAACATGAGCATACATCAAACAACTCTTTAGCTTCTGAAAACTATCCTCACATTTAGGTGTCCATACAAACTTGACTTCTTTTCTTGTCAAATTTGTCCGAGGAAGAGACAACTCAGAAAAACACTTAATAAACTTCCAATAGTAACCTGCTAAACTGAGGAAACTACAGATCTCATACGGGGTCTTCAGATCTTTTCACTTGGTCACAACTTCTACCTTTCTAGGATCAACAGTAATATGTCTGATAGAAATCACATGACTTAAGAACATCACTTCCTTGATCTAGAAGTCACACATTGAGAATTTAGCATACAGTTGATTTTCTCTTAGTATGTTCAGAACGATCCATAGATGTTCACGATGTTGTTTTTCAGATTCAAAGTAGACCAACACATCGTCAATGAACACCACCACGAACTGATCGAGGTAAGGAAAAAATGCTCGATTCATCAAGTCCATGAAAGTAGTAGGGCAATTAGTCAAACCGAAAGGCATGACTAGAAACTCATAATTACCATAATGTGTTCTGAAAGTTGTCTTTGAGACATCCTCATACTTCATGCACATCTGGTAGTAGCCACTTCACATATCCATCTTCAAGAACATAGTGACCGACTTTAGCTGGTCAAATCGATCATCGATGTGAGGCAAAGGATTGTGGTCCTTTATCATCAATTGATTAAGCATATGATAATCCATGCACATACACAACAAACCATCCTTCTTCTTCATGAACAAGATAGGGGCTCCCCATGGTGAAACACTAGGGCATGCAAAGCCCATGTCGAGAAGCTCCTGAAGCTATTTTTTAAGCTAGTCGAGTTCGACAGGGGCCAAGCGATAAGGAGGCTTCAAGATGGGAGAGGTTTTGGTGCGAGCTCCATGGAAAACTCCACCTTGTAAGTTGGAGGCAAGCCAGGAAACTCCTCAGGAAAAATATCGGGAAAGTCCTTCACAACATCTATGTGATTGAGAGTAGGAGGTGCAACATCGAGGATGATATAGGCTAAGAATGCTCTACACCCTTGTGAGAGAAGCTTTTCAGCTTTGATGGCAGAGATGACAAACTGTCGATCCTCTCGCTTCCTACTCTTGACACACATCCTTTCCACAAAATTATGTAACAAACTAACTTTAGATACCTCACAAAACAAAACAGCTTTGTACCTCTTCAATCAATCCATCCCCAAGATGACATCAAAGGTGGTCATGTTAAGCAAGATGAAATATGAGGGAAACATTATACCAGAGATATAGAGGTCCAAGGTCGGGAGTTTGAGATAAGAAGAGCAGATCCTACCACTAGGGGTTTTAACATCAAAAACATGATCCATATATTCTGATTCTATCTCTAACATGGCAGCAAACTCAAATGATATGAATGTATTCGATAAACTAGAATCAAAGAGTGCTTTAACTGGATGCATATTAAGATGTAAGGTACCTTCGATAACTTCATTATCTTCTTCAACTTCACCGCACTCGTGGTAGATAGGTGCAGGTCGATCATCCCTACGGGGTTGACCATTACCAGTAGGGAATCTTCCCAGTGGGTGAGAACATGAGCAACAATTACACTTGTCACACCCTTGGTTTCCACCAGCATTCTTCCGCTTGTTGTTGTTGTTGTGCCCAGAAGACTGGAACTCGGGGTAAGATTCGATCACCAAAGCCTTATCCACAATTTGTTGAGACTGATAATGTTTTAGAGTATGTTCAAAAGATTGTCTCTAATTTCTGTGATTCGGTTGGCATGATTCACCAAACGAATTGCCCTTATACACCTTACTAAAATGGGGTTGTTGAGCGCAAAAATCGCCGTTTACTTGATGTAGCTCATAAAGGCTATTGTTTCAAACGTCTTTGCCAAATAAAACTGGGGAATAAGGTTGCGTGCTACACTATATTTTAAACCCTCAAGAAATAGGGTTGATCTCCTCTCAGCTCCTAGGTCCAGCGCATAGCGCTCTAGGAGAAGAAAACACTACATGTACTCAAAGGCGCTCAAGCTTCCCTGTCGTAGACTGTAAAACTCGACTTCCTTTCTCTTCAAATATGTGGGGAAAATATACTTCTCACGGAAGCTCTTGAGGAACTCTTCCTAAGTCATGCTTGAAGTATCAAGGGTACGAGGCATACCCATCCACCACACTCGCATTAGCCCATCTAACACATACGTCATGAAGCGAACCTTCTGGTGAGGAGGACATGACACACCCTCAAAGGTATGATCTAGAGCCAAGACCCAATCGTCAGCTTTATCCACCATGTTTGGCTCACTCTCTCCCTTGAAGTACGATGGTTTGATCTTGTTGAAGTCCATAAGGGTGAACTCCTTCGGCTTGGTTGTAGTAGCTGCAGCATTGGAAAGCTGCCCCACCAAGGTAGTCAAGAGTAGCTGACGCAACATGGCCAACTCTTGCTCAAGGGTGAGAAGAGGGGTGCTAGCATGGGCAGTAGGGACTGTCTCAGTGTTGGAGGGAGTCACCAGAGTATCTTGGTTGTCGGTGTTGCCAGAGGTGGCTCCTGAAGAAGAGTTGTTCATGTTTCCAAACAATTCTCCCTTCCTAAACAATAAGGGCATAACATAAGGTAACAGGAGTAGACAACAAGGATTGCTAAGGCTACTACTACCTCTAAGCATACTATTTCAAGCAGTTAGTATCAACATAGGCCAGGTCAATATCATATGGATCTAGGAGTCCCCATAAACCAAGCTAGTGGCATAGAGGAAAATATTTCTAGCCCCCAGACCCTAATCCATTCTAAACACCCTTTCTTTCAACTTATGCCCTCGTAGTTGCCCATCAGGCTCTGATACCATGATTTTAAGAGGCGATATCATCTCCTTACTAAAATTTAAAGAAAATACAAAACATCCACTTTTCCAAGAAAAATAGACAATGTGGAATGCATGTATAATAATCCAAGTAAATAAGCATGTTTTAGATACATATGAAATGTCAATAACAGAGGGAAGAAACTAAGTTATTACATTGTTTTTTGAACTCTTCTTCACTACATGAGTTTCTTTAAAAAGGAAAAACTAAAAAGAAACTATAGGATCTATCAATAAGCAACCTAGTCATCCTTGATAGAAAAACTTGAATCTACTACTCCTGAACTTGGTCACCTTGGCCTTATTCAACACCTTGATCTAACCCTGTGTGGTTGGGAAGGCACAAACAAAAAGGGAAAGAAAACAAGATATGTGTCAGAGAAAATGAACAAGGACTAAAGATAAGAAAACTATAAGGAAAAGAAAGGCTAAGATTTCATCATAAAATGAAGATATTCCAAAGAATGAGGCATAAGTAAATAGATGCTTGCCATAACAAAAATAGTAAAAAGGTTGTATGCTTGATTAATATCGAGTACCTAAACTATGTAGGGTTGAGGCACCTACCTAACCTCAACCAATAGGTGAGGGAGAGTAACACATTCCAATCACCTACAAATATTCTATATTGGGGAGAGTAACACATTCCCCACGACGAATTTACACATGCCCTATCTATGGGTGGTTGTACAAAAGTACCACTATGCTAGTTCAATAGTCTAATAAAATCAACATGCTAAGAACTATAACAAGTATAAGAATCAAGTAAATATAAACATGGCAATGGCGTACAAGACCCAAGAAATAAACATTAAAATTGATTTTGAGGCAAATATAGCTAAGGAATTGTTAAAAGGAAAATTAGGGTTTTATAGAAGCCTCATTAGGGAAACTAGACTAGGGTTTGCAATTATTCCCAACTTAGGTGTAAGGAAAGAACATACCTTTTCTTAAGAGATCCAATTACTTCTTCTTCACTACTTTAATTGATTCCAATGCTTATTTTCCTACTTCCAATGTTTAAACATGAATTAGGATTTACTCATGTATAAAGGCAAAGAAACCCTACCTTTTGGTCTTTTTGAACAAAACCTCATTTTTAACTCTGAAATTATCACCATTGGACTTATTAGGTTCTCCTGATTAATAAAACATATATTTTTGTCTATTTTGGAGTTATGAGGTTAAAAGTACATTTTTGGTGATTTTTATCTATTAAATTCATTTTTTTTGGTCGGCGAAAAATCTGTTGCTATTAAACCAAAACATTAGGTACAAAGTGCTTCAGAAATAACAAAGAGGAGCTATGTGACTCCACACAGGGAGAAGCACATCAACTCCAAAACAAAGGAAACCCCAGAGAACAGACCCTAAGAGCTAGGAGAGATACTCATAGGAAGTACAAACATTTGAGAGGAATAAGGAAGATCACGAGGAAGCATATAAGTACACCCACAAAGAAATCCCAGAGAAAACCCTTACTGCCCCTCTAGGGCTTAAACTCCTATAAGGAACCGACTCTGCATCTTGAAGCATTAGGACTTGGGAAGCCTAAGGAAACAAAAGGGTAGATTGATCTGCCACACCAACCATCCTCCCTGGAAAGAACATGATCTACCACCTCATGTTGCAGCTCCATCTAAAAGGGTACTAATCAAACGAGCACTGCAGTGTTTTCAGAACCCAAATTAACATCACCTAAATTATCAATAAATGGCTTCCATCAGAAAGAAAGAATACTGACAGTATGCACACCCACAAAGAGTATCTACCCTTATGATATCGACCATCACATCAAACATAGATAGACTGTGAAGAAGATTCATCCAACAAAGACGGAAGTCTGATAAAAAATCAGAACAAACACCGAGAAGATCAGAGAGATCTCATATAGACTCCGAGAAGCCAAGCATAGGGATCTCTTCATTCCCATTCCTCTTGTGTTTCTTCTTTTTCTTCTTGGATCTCGGCTCCATATTCACACTGAAGTCATCCGATAGCTCATGATCATGATCGTAAGAACTCACCGAAGAGCCTTCGTCTGAATTCCAAATGGGCCTTTGATGAAATTCCAAGGAGATACCTGTGTCTTGGACAAGCTGCTTCAGACATGAGGGTGTAGCAGCCGACTTAGATAGGGATAGTTCCCAGTCCAAGTTAATTGCTCCCTCAAGATCTGTAGAAAAGCTACTCTTCATCTCCGGTTCTTCAGTCCTGCAGGTTGTATCGTCTACCTTACGTTCCGATCCCAGATTAGCTCCGCGATCGTCCTCACAGTGGGGGGGGGGATTCAGCCTGGCAGAACGTTGAACATTTTGATCGTTGACAAGCTTCCCGACCCTAAGCTGAAGCTGGATGATCATCGGTTTGCTCCCTGCACCCTCAAGGCACGAAGGTTGACGATGATCGAACTGGCGACAGCCGGAACAGACCTGAGGCTTCGCCATGTAGCTCACCTTCAGATTTCTGGTCTTCCCGTCCACTCTCACCTTTACCATCTTCAGAAACCCAATTTGCACGGTGAGTTCCACACAAACAGTGGCGTCACTTAGACAATGAACAGAGAGACTTGTGTCCTCTAGGTCGAGTGGGGTTCCGACTAGGCTAGCTATGCCACTGAGCCGTCTCGAAGTCCAGTGAACTCCTGGATTTTCGATTCAGATCCATACTGGGAGCTTGGAGAAGGATAGAGGCTGGAGAAGGGACCCAGGTTCCCATTCCTGGATGATGGTTAGCGAACCATCCATCATCCATGGCGCCTCGCTTAGGATTCTTCTCCTTTCCCTCGCCGTAGGAATCTTCACCACGAATCCCTCAGTTTCTTCCGCAATAATGTCGAAAACATCACTGGGCCTCCACTGACGACGAATCCACCCATGGAGCTGACTTCGGAAGGGCTTTCTCCTTGTGAATCTGATCGATACGAATTCCTCCCAAGACGGGAGTGGCTCATCCTCACTCGAGATGGAGAAGGTCTTCACACCTTCGATGACTTCTGGCTCGATGTAGGTGACTGCGGTGATGACCTCGTAGGGTAGCCCCGGCCGGCTGACTGACAACCAATCAGGCACCTTGGACCCTTCGGGGAGACCTGCACCTTCACCTTCCTTCGGCGCCTGAGTCGGGGGGTTTGAAGAGGCCACAAGTTTCGTTGAGGAAGAAGCCGCTTCTAGACTGCCGCTTCCATCCTTGGATGTTGGGATCCCCTTCGCTCCCTCGGCCGCGCTTGAGTTTTAGGAGGAGTCGATTCCGACTCAGTAGTTTGGATTCTCGCCTCCAAGGTAGCGCCGCCCCTAGGGTTTCCCCCTCTCCCTCGACCTCTCCCACCCCTTCCGCTTCTCCACCCCTCTCCCTATTAAATTCATTTTTAGAAAACACTTTTCGATAAAACTCAAAACCAAGTATCAATTTTTATTAGAAATCTTATATTTTTCTAATTCCAAAACATATTTTCTTTTACTTTTTGGACAATGGAGTAAAACAGTATGATTTTTTGAATACTGACCAATCAAAGAGTGCCAAGTCATCAAAGCGATCACAAAGAGACAAAAGTGAAAGAAAAGAATGGCCCCTCCTCATTGACTTGGCCCAATCAGAGCTTGCCAAGTCAAGGGTCAAAGGCGCATCTTTGATTCACCCAAAGCAAAGCAAATCGTGTGAAAAGACGATACTGCTCTTACATGGAAAACAAGGGAAAAGTCAAAGAGAAGGGTAGAAGAGAACATGCACACATGGGATTCATCCACTTCATCACACACACCATGGTTGACGAAAAGTAACTTGTGATTTGGGTAAAATCACATGAGTTGATCAAACTCAAAAGCAAGCACACGAGAAGAACAAGTAGATGATCACGAACCTGATGAGCCAGTCAATTGGGATTGAGATGCCAAGGAGCTTGAGAACAACCCACTACAAGGATCTAGACCAAAGTCAAACACTGGAACACAAGGATGCAAGCAAACAAACAATTGAAGCCAGAGAAAGTTCGAGCAAAAGGCCACGAAGACCGAGCAAACAATATATTTAGGTGGGGGATCATAAAGTGGGAGATAGCTAGGTCACCCAAAACCTTGAATAAAAATTGGGTGTTTCCCAATTTATTAACAAAACATGGCAAATAGGGGGTCAGTCGATGTGGATTTGTTTCTAGAATCTTTTGGAAAAGATTTTGTGAAATTTGATTCGGATACGATCGAGAAATCATCGAATTAAAACCTTGCCAAATAAGTTCTTATTTCCCAATCAGTGTGAGCTAGATGGTGACGCACGAGCCATTGGATTGCAGATCCAACTATCAAAATTGCACAGGTCAAAGGTCAGTGCGTGACACATAGATTAAATTCCCAATCATATTATTATATAGTGTATTTATGTATTAATTTCCTTTTTCTCTATCCTCATTTGAAAGGGCAAACATGTTCCAAATTAAATGAAAATTGACACCAAGCCTATTTTTGATATGAGAAATCTTACTATGAAATTAGTTTTGCCTTTTGGGAACTTGTAATGTGTTAAATAAATCAAGACTCATTTTCTCTTTCCTCCTTTTTTAATGGTTATAAGATTCTCCAAATTTGTTGAAACTTTACCCACAAGTCACATAAAGTGCCGTAAATACAATTTTGTCATTAATTTTACATGCTAAGATTATTTTTTCATTTATTTAATATATTAATGGTTATACACACTTTCTCTCTCCTAATTTCACCCTTTAATCAAATATTCTCCAAATTGAGTGAAAATTCACCTAAAGGTATATTTTAATATGTAGAATACGAATTTGGCATCCTTTGTTACTTTTGGAGTCATTAAGATTTTATTTTGTATTTTTAAGTTATCTCCTATTTTCCCTTTTCAATAAATACAATTATAATTACCAATTTTCTAAAAGTTGTAAAACTTATCACCCAAGCAAACTTATACTCAATGGAAATGAATTTGGGTTTAGAATTATCCTTTAAGTTCCACTTTTATGATTTTAGGAAATTTTATTCTTATATTCACTTAATGGGAAAATAAATTCATTTATTGTCACATTATCTTTACTTTTAGGATTTACTTTCCCACATAAAAGCCATAGAAACTTCTAGATGATTTTTATTTTATCCTTATCTCTCTTAAGTAGACATTTTGCAAGTTAAACCCATTAGTAAAATTTCACTGAGGTATTTGTTCTTAACCCCTTATAAGGTAAAATATTGGGAACAAATGTACACCAAACCTTCATAATTTCCATTAATTCAACATCGAGGACGTAAAGGAAACAAAAGCTTAGAAAAGGATTGAAACTAATATTATACATGGATATCAGTTTGTTACAATGTGTAATGGTTGATTCTGTTAGTATTAAATAACGAACTGTATGACTCATACTCAAAGTCATTTGTTACTACATCTAAGGTTCTATGGGGGCGTTAGAAAAGAAATACAATATCAAAAATTAGGGAACTGAAAAATATTGTGTCTCAAAATTTCTAAAGTTTCATATGATTGAGGGCAAATCTTTTCTGATCAAATACACAATGTTCAACTCTTGATGCAAGTGCTCACTGATGCGGGCATGATACTTCCTAAAAAAATTGTTGTAATGTCAATCATTGATAAATTCCCAAAATCTTGGGAGTCGTTTGGCATGACTCTTAAATGTCGCAAAGGAGACATGTCAACGAATGATCTCATGATGGAAATCAACATACATGAAGAACATCTAAAAGAGAAGACTATCAAAGTACCCACTAATTTTAATGCTATTGTCAATTTTGCAACTACTAAGAACAAGGATAAGAAACCTACAAATTTACTTAAACCTAAAGCTAAGATCCAGAATAAACCAAAGAACAAACCTTATTGGACTTGTGGATACGTTGGCCAGTGGAACAAGGATTGTCCTTCAAAGAAGACAAAGGAAGTTGCCGCATCTGCAACTGAGGAGGCTGTGGTCAACATGACAACTGCATCCTTGAACCTCAATGATGGGTATGTATCTATAAAACCTGAAATTATTTCTATTTTTGAACCACTATATTGGATAATAGACACTGGGGCTAATGTGCATGTGTGCATTGGCAAGTCCCTGCTTGTGTCTTACCAGGCCTCTAAATGTCGATCCATGACTTTGGGCAATTCCAGTGTTGTAGAAGTCAAAGTCGAAGGACAGATGGACTTGAAGTTTCCTTTAGGAAAGATTCTAATGCTTCATTGAGTTAGACATGTTCCATCAATACAATACAACATTCTTAGTGGTGCAATTTTAGTTAGAGATGGTTTTAGAATAAAATGCTAGTGTAATAAGGCTATTATTACCCACCTTCGTGATTCTTTATTTTTTGTCAAGGGGTATCTATGTGATATGATAAACTTGTTTAAGATTCTTGTTGAGCCTATTTCAAATTCCATTTTAAATTTGAATGATAATAGTTCTTTATGCATGAATCTTGCATCGTTTGATGTTTGGCATACACATTTGGGACATGTGAATGTTGGCTCAATGAAACATATGATAAATCTGAATTTAATCCCTAAATTTGATATTAGCAATAATATATGTGAAATTTGTGTGCAAGCTAAATTATTTAGGAAACCTTTCCATTCTGTGAATAGGAATTCAAAAATATTGGATTTAGTGTGTACTGATATATATGAATCTAATAGGATTGCCACTAAGGATCAAAAGCATAATTTTATAACTTTTATTGACAATGCAAGTAGATATTTTTATGTCTTTTTACATAGAAGCAACATGAGGCATTGTATAAATTTAAAATTTATATGAAAGAAGTTGAAGCTCAAATTGACAAAGTACTTAGGTGATTAAGGTCTGATAGGGGAGGAGAATACACCTCGAACATGTTTTTGAAATTTTGTCAGTAGCATGGTATAGTTCATGAGGTTACCGCTCTGTATTGGGATAGCTGAACATAAAAATTGAACCCTTACATATATGGTCAATTCTTTACTCCAAACCTCAGGTCTACCCAACGTCATGTGGGGGGGAAGCTTTGAATACAACTTGCCATATTCTGAATCGAGTTCCCCATAAACATGTAGAAGTAGTCTGTTTGAGATATAGAGAGGAAGAAAACTAATTCTCAAATATCTTCGAGTGTGGGGATGCGTAGCTAAGGTACTTGTCCCTAAACTAAAAAGAAAGAAATTGAGACCGAAAATAGTTGATTCCATATTCTTGGGGTATGTAGAGACAAGTTATGCCTATAGATTCTTGATTGTAAAGTCCAATATCTCAGGCATTGAGGTCAATACTATAGTAGAATCATGTGATGCTACATTCTTTGAGGATGTGTTTCCCATGAAATCTAGTGTGCCTAATGAAGTATCTCAAGAGGATTCATTACCACAGGTTCCTATCCTAAGCACATGGAAAGGATGACAAATGTGGGGGAGACTCAGAACAAGCTATTTTTTAATGAGATGATTTTGAAGAAATGGTTGAGTTAACAAGAAGTAAATTCCTAGGACATCCAAGGACTTTGGAAGTGAGTTTCTCACTTACAATGTTGAGGATGATCCGATAAATTTCAAACAAGCTATGGTATCTCCAGAATCTATGTTTTAGAAAGAATTCATTAATTATGAAATCTAATCAATTCTCTCGAATTGAACTTGGGAATTGGTGGATTTGCATCCTGGTAGTTCTATAGTTGGATGCAAATGGATTGTTAAGAAGAAACTTAATGTAGACCGGACAATCAATAACTATAATGCTAGGTTAGTTTCTTAGGGTTACACACAGAGGGAAGGAATAGATTATTTTGATAGTTATTCCCCTATTTCTCGTATGAATATAATTCGAGTGCTTATAGCATTGGCTTCCATTTATAAGCTTTGTATCCATCAGATGGATGTGCAGACCACATTGTTACATGGTGATCTTTAGGAAGAGATATATATGGAACAACCTAAGGGATTTGTGCGTCGTGGGAATGAATCCAAAGTGTGTAAACTTGTTAAGTCATTATATGGCTTAAAACATGTCCCTAAGCAATGACATGAGAAGTTTGATTATGTGATATCATCATTTGGCTTTGTTTCTAATGAATTTGATATGTGTCTCTACTGTAAAATCATTAATGATGGATTAATTTTTCTATTCTTATATGTCAATGATATCATGGTTTTTGGTTCCGATATGAAAGTAGTAAATGAGACTAAGTCATTCTTGTGTAGCAAGTTTGAGATGAAGGATATGGGTGTCACTGATGTGATTTTAGGGCTTAAAATCATACAATCTACTAATCGTATAACTCTTTCTCAGTATCACTATGTTGAGAAGATACTGGATAGGTTTGAGTACACATCATATAAACCTATTAAGACTGCATATGATTCATCCAAGCCCTTATTCAAGAATGAGGCTAGAGTTCTAATTTCTCAATCATGATACTCTCAGACCATTGAAAGTTTGATGTATCTTATGAACTGCACATGTCCAGACATTGCATTTGTCATGATCAAGTTAAGGAGATATACCAGTTGTCCTGACAAGACCCATTGGGAAGCTCTTCATAGAGTTTTGAGGTATATCAAGGGAACTTGATCCCTTAGACTGCATTATGGAAAATATCCTTATGTATTCGAAGGATATAGTGATGCAATTTGGATTGCCATCAACTCTGGGAGTAATGGTGTCTCAAGATATGTATTCCTACTGGGAGGAGGAGTTGTTTCCTGGAGGTCTAAGAAACAAACCATATTGTCTCAGTCTACTTTTGAGGTAGAGTTGTGTGCTTTAGATGAAACTAGATTAGAATCTGAATGACTACATGGACTTATGTCTAGTTTACCTATGGTAAAGAAGTCGATTCCTACAATTTGAGTTCACTTTGATAGCACAACAACTATTGCTAAGATAAAGATTCACTAGTACAATAAAAAATAGCATAGACACATCCAAGTTAGACTCAAGTCTGTAAGGGAGTTAGTATCTAAAGGGGTCATGACTATGGACTACGTCGGTACCAAAGAAAATATAGGTGATCCTTTCACTAAAGGTCTTACTCTAGCCTTAGTAGAAAAATCTAGGTTGGGGATGGGACTGAAACCCCTCATTATTCACAGATAGTAGCAACCCAACCCAACATAGTGGAGATCTCACAACTTGGGTTAAATGTGATAATAACAAGTTGTCATGTGAATTGGATGACACTATGTAACTACTTTTAAGTTTCACACATCTGTGTGTCTATCCCCTTCGAAACTTGTTAGTGTCATGGCTTCAAGTTAGTAAGAGATTGGTATCTGAATGGTGTCAAGTCCTAGGATAGGATGTCGACAGTACATCCTTGGAGACTCCAACTAAATGATTGATGTTGTATAGGACACAATAGGAGAATTGGGTTGTTCTATGATATCAATCACGCCATATATTTTGTATGTATGGCCTTAATGTATTATTTTATTTTCTACCATGTCTTTGTTGTATTGTTACTAACTTATACTCTTTCACCCAAGGTTTAGGTTCAAGACTTCCATTCACCTAGTTCTTGTGGGGGTCAAAGTTAGATAACTCAGGTAGATTCAAACCGAAAGGTATCTGTTGAAAGCACAGTATGGAGGACTCAATGGTAGAGCACACTACACATTGGACTTTGTGGGGGATTGTTAGATATATGGCTTTATAAGCCATGTATATAGAATGGGTTAAACCCAATGTAGTTCAGCTAGTACATGGGATGATATGTAGTTTCGTGTCTTATACAAATGGTGAAAAGTTTTATTCCACATTGCTCACTGCTAGACTTTTGTGGTCCTCATATGTGGGATCACATGTGACACTAGTATCCAAGGGTCCTAGGGGAGAGTATGCTCACCTCCTTGGTGAGTATGGTGGCCACAACACACACACACGCATGCACGCATCATGCCACACCACAGCTCACCTGGCCTGGTCGAGCCAGGCATAAGCTCGGGCTTGTGGCTTGTGGATTGTGGAGAATTTCTTCCATCTTTCATCTATTTTTTTGCACTAGGATACAACTACATAATTAATTACTTTATGAGAAAAATTTATTAATCTTATTTGGTAAGTATTTTTCTTGTAGATTTTCCCACAATATGTACAAGAGTGATTGAGTTATTGCATCTTAATGGGAATAGGATTTCAGTGTGTTTATGGCTATAAATAATCTTATGATCAGTAGGGTTAAAAAGACATCTCAATCAAACATCTTCACTCTTATAGATATTTAGAGTATCCTGCCATATTTATGATTGTCAATTATTAGACTCTCTAAAGCTTTTTTTTATGACTGAGAGAACCCATACCGGGCAAAGCCGGCATGGTAAACTCTCGAGGTATGAGAAGGTGTGGTCCGGTCACCCCCCTCCCGCGCCTAATCAGCGTGAATTGCTGTTTGCAAAGTGCCTTCGGTGAGGTTTGAACTCGGGTCCTTCATTGGGACTTACCGAGCTCTTACCACTCGGGCTACTATGACCGGACACTCTCTAAAGCTTTCTACAGTTATAATTCATATCAATTTCTCAAAAGTATATCTGTAATTATATCAGTGCTTTAGACTATTTCTTTGAAGTACTCATTCACTGAGCGAGTAGGCTCACCCCTCTACTCAACATTTTTAGGGATATCACATGGACTTGAAGAAGGTCATTGCATCAGAGTAGATCTGCCACAAGAGTTAAGCCTGAGTATAGTTAAGTTTAGTCAGTCCCTATCACTCTAGGTCCTTGTATGGATGTGAGAGAGTTATAAATGATGTTTGTATCTTTGTTTCCTTAATAAGAGAGAATGCATTTGATTATCATGTCATATGTAAATGGAAGTGTGAGAAACGGAAGGAATGTATGGATGAGTATCATTAATGTTGAGATCATATTAGAGTAATCAAGGTTTAATTCTCTTGTAAAGTTTGCTTATGTGATTCAATGCAAGAAAACAAAGAGTTTGAAAAAGAAGAAAAAGTTAAGGATGATTTTTGTATTATGATAAATCCTCAATTTTATGCCGTAATCTCATAATTAATGGTAATTGTGAGACCGAGTTGTAACACTTATTCTCTCTCTCTATTGTTACTTCTATCTCACCTTCTTCCTCTCAGTTCTCGATGCATAAGGAGTGGGAAGGTGAGAGGACCAAGGATTCAAATTCCCTCTTTCTCCCACCCACTTCTTCAGGGTAAGGTGTCAGACTATTCTTTGCATTGATCTGATGTTAACTACTCATCGATATTCTACTCTCAACCCACGATCTACATCATGGAGGGGAGGGAGGAGCGTGTATTCCTTCCCCACGTTCTCCAGTTTGGCTGGATGTAAGGGATGAAGTCCCAACCATTCAACTATTTATCCAACATCCATAAACAAGCCCCATCACATATCCAAGTCATGCATCCGTTGCACAGATGAAATGATATCTTTGCCCATGTGACATCTTGATAAACCAACAAACATAGTTCAAACTTGAACATCTTGGTCAACAATACACATGTTTTCATAAACTTCTATCTTTAATAACTTCTTCTAGGAACTTCAATACGTCATCAAATAGATACCACATGTTTGATTGTACAAGCTACCTTCCATTTAATTTTGGTGCCAAAACTCAAATGTTGACCACTCAATGAGTTCTTTCAAAACATACAAACTTGAGAACTGCATATAATTCCAAAATCATTTGATCTCTAGAATTTATCCAAATACTTGGACTATTGATATAACTCAAAGGCATGAATTGATTTATGTCATTAGACATTTTAGACTCCAAAAGTTCAGTCCATCACATCCTAAACACCTGAAAATAATTTTGTCCTTGAAATTAAGGCATAATCCAATCCATCACATCATATACATCTTCATAGAAATTTCCTCCTCGAAATTAAGTCAAAATCCACTCCATCACATATATACATCTTAAAATAAATTTTTCCCTTGAAATTAATCCATTCTAAGATTCTAAGGAAAAGCTAAAAGTTATTTGACCATAAGTAAGGTACGATGTAGGTGCAACCTACCACAAACAAAAGATCAAACAAAAAATGAACCTATATTCCTATAAGATATTTCAAAAGCATATAGGATGAACCAACCCTATGAGGTTTCAAGAATATTGGGTGCACCATCACTTCAGATAAGGTTGAGACAAGGGTTTATAAACTTTATTTATGTCATGACATCTTTCATATCTTAGGATTGCATCCTTATCTTTACCCAAACATAAGGATTCCAACGTTAGTTAATATATTTTTATGGAAAGAGTTAATTATTATTATCCCACTTTATCCATATAGATCTTATTGTGGTATCATTGTTTTTTAACCAAAATTTCAAACTATATTTAATATCTTTATTAACCACGAACATTACATCACGTTCAATGTTCATCATTATATTATATCATTTCAGTTTCTCATATTAGGTTCTAAACTTTGTTTATGATTTCATCACTCATTCACCAACCTTATAATATCATCACTATTCATTTATACAGTTAACCATCTATACAATATACAATTATCACTCTATCTCTAGGTTTTCCATCATGTCATATTCATATATCACATCCCGAGATCAAGTCACATTCATATGCACATTATATCGAGTTTGTTCTTATACAAACATATACAAGTGGCTTGTAAAACATATATTAAAACTTTACCTAGTCTGATTAAGATCCTCCTAAATGTTATCCTGAGGCTAATGTCATGCCCAAACTCTTTAAGCATCATCATCTCATTGAGAATCTAATCTACAAAACTTTGTCTTCCCTCTTTGGTCTAGGGTTCTCGGGTCTGCCTCATTGGCACTATTCAGTAGATTTAAAAGCTCTGGCCAGATAAGCCCATACAAAAACATGATATGACATACTCTTCATAGATATCTCCCATGAAACACTATTTCCCAACTCTCTCTTATATACACCACTAGTCCTACATGGAACCACTATCTCGAGCATGAGTCTTTACAAAAACTAACATAGTTACCTCCTGTAGGGTCTTGGGAGTCTCTCCGTCACCTAGATGGTAGGTGCTTATATCCTTGTTCACATATGCATATATAACTAGCCTCTCTCTAACTCTAGGATTTGGTCCTCTCAAGGATATCTAGGGCCCAAAAGGCTATTAGAATTGTGTGTAAAGCAACTCAACTCATTCACTTAGAAATAGTCTAGTTTAGGACATATCATATCACATATTTCTCATATCTTAGAGGTTAGGTTCTCTGACCTTCTCTTTCTAGGTCTCAATCTCTCTGGAATTAACCCTACAAATGGTCCTAATACTAGAGGTCATCCTTCATAAAAGAGATTGATGCTCTCGGTGGTTCACATCTTGTCTTATCTTAGCGGATCTTAACTTAGAAAAACACTTGTGCTTGCATCATCACAATTTA
Organism: Alisma plantago-aquatica; assembly: GCA_963693085.1. Lineage (NCBI taxonomy): Eukaryota > Viridiplantae > Streptophyta > Magnoliopsida > Alismatales > Alismataceae > Alisma > Alisma plantago-aquatica. The sequence goes on along the minus strand of OY856412.1, from coordinate 531,858,846 downwards.
TCTCAAATCCTCATCTATATAAGACTTTAATCATATCATCTTAACTTATATCATCTATTCCATCTAAGAAGTATTCCAACAAGGCTATAGACATCTAATCTAGAAGTACTCTCTCTTCTAGACTGTTGTCTCTCACTTTCACTTAGTTTGAGTGACCACCTCCTGCTCGTACATGTGTGGGGACACATTTTTGTATTTACTTACATATATAATAAAATATCACATAATTTTCCTTCGAGAAAACAAGTGTTAGAGAAAACAATGAAGATTTGAGCCGATTGGAAACAAAACCAAATTAGAAAATCGAGTGTCCCACACATAGTAGAGAGTCTAGTTCCATGTCACCTAATGAAAAGGATGAGAACATGGTGTACACTAATGTAGCTACCCTAGAATACAAGTGCTATATGTCTAGGATTTTGCTTCCCTTGATGCACATCATCTCCAAATAAAATAACATCCCATACCTCCACATTAAAAGGAAATAATGACATCTCATGACCTGCTATACAACAAGCACCCATCTATACCTAGTTCTTAGACATCTAGGTTCTAACCTAGAGGATAACTCAAATCTAGTCTCTATAAAAGACAACTAATCTAACCCTAAAACTTTTTAAAGTTCAAGGTTATCTTTAGTTTTGAGTTGTATAATGAGAAAATGTTAAGCTTTGGTATTGTTTAAGTTCTGATACCACCTCACTTCAACTTCACAGATCTAAGGATAGCTCTTCCCGTGTGACATCTCTGTAAACCAACAAACATAGTTCAAACTTAAACATCTTGATCAATATTACACATGATTTCATAAACTTCTAGCATAAATAACTTCTTCTAGGAACCTCAATTGATCATCAAATAGATAAAACATGTTTATGATTATATAAGCTACCTTCCATTTAACTTTGGTGATAAAACTCAAATGTTGAACACTCAATGAATTCATTCAAAAGGTACCTGATGCGCATAAACTACACATCTAAAATGCAAGTGCACAAATCAATGTAATATAGGCTCAAAGAGGCCCAGATGTCGAACACAAGAACAACGTATCTCTAGAAACTACTACTAGCAATGATCTAATCAGCTAGGCCTAGGACAATGAGTGATTGGTTTATTAATAGACTAAATTACATGAATTAAAACTAAAATTACTGATTGTGATCATAGAATGATTGATAGGATAATGGTTTCACAACAATTCACATTGCAATTAACACCATTTCATTATTATTTATCTCTCCTAACACTGGATCAAGGGACCTGTAACAAGAATTACCAACTCTTGCAATGTAATTCACTGCCAAGTCTAATAAAAATCCCACTCTCGTAGCGATTTAATTATTGTTTAGGTATTGTAATGACTTGTCTGGGTTATTCCCTTCATGGCCATAAACCTTCTTTCGAAGCGTGGTCTAAGCTATGTATCTCTACAACCTATCCAACCATTAATCGCTCTCTTAAAACAATTAACGGTATAAGAAATCACCTATGGTGATCAAGCTCATGCAATTCACAAAGCAATTGTAGAGATATGTCCATAAATTAAGATAAATGTGTATATTAATTCATAATTGTTAATAATAATGCAAAATTGGGCTACTCCCGAGTCCTAAGGAACAAAGGAGATTAGACTCGCATGCTTTCCATTATCAAATACATGGGAGAAGAAAATAAAAATGTGGGAAACATTAGAAGACTAAAATAACACCTGAAGAAGATGATCCTGATGACTCACTCTCTTGAACATGCCGATTTTCTAACCTCCGACTGCAAATACATCCATCGGAGGTGCCCGAATCTCCTGGAATGTGACTTTATTCTCTCCTTTCTTTTCTCCCAGATCTCAATTGTCATGCAATGGAAAGGAACGTGATGAGTAGGTCTGGACACACTTTCTCTTAGTCATAGAATTGACTTAGGGCGTCATTAAGTCCCGACCATTAAATTAACTATGATTTCTGATCCGGCCTGATCACTCCAAGTCGATATTACCGACATGGTTTTGTTAGTATCAATGCCTTATTTTATTCTTGATCCCCTATAAGCTATCGGAATACCAAGACAATTTCACTGGTACTGAGATTTTCTTTGACATTCCCTATTGGATTATTGGTTGAAGTTAGTGCCACCGAGCTAGGCTTCGGTAGTACCAAGACTCCTCCTGAGCACTGTCAGCAGTATTGATTCTTGTGTCAATACTACCAACTTTCCTCGATTCAACTCTGTTCATTTTTGTCAAATGCCGATACCATCGACAGACACGTCGGTAGTACCAAGCTCACTCATTTCATGTAAATTCAATTAGAACATAAAAAAGAAAGAACATACACTCCAAAATAATGATAAATCAATATGCAAATGTAAAAATAATGAGTATTTGATGCAATTAAGTGTTAGAGGCCAAGGATGAAAAATCATGCACAAATAATAAAATTGGGCAATAACTGCACGGAATACATAGTAAAACAACATGTGAAAGTGAAAATTACTCAGTGCATCAAAATACCTTAAGCTTAAATGTTGCTCGTCCTCAAGAAACACACCCTCAGATCTCTTTGATACCATTCAACTAAAGGATACATGATATGAATTTCCATTCTCAACTACCTCCAACTTGCGATCCCAAACCGGTCTTAAATGATCACTGAACAATCAACTACTCTTAAGAGAGCAAAAAATTTCATTATAGAGATCCATCCTTAGTTCAGTAAAACACTATTAATAAAGAAGTCAATATTATAGTCAACCATGCATTCACTTGGTGCATCCAATGATTCCCTATCTAAATTGCTCTTTCCTAACTACCAACTATTTGGAAGCAACTCTCCTTATAAGAATGAATTAGGAGATCAATCATATTTCATGACCTACCAATAAGAGCACTGAATGAATATGAAGTAGGTGGCTTATGAAGAATCACAAGTAACATTTGAACCATTTATGCAAAAATAAACATGATGAACCTAGATGGTGAAAGTGAGTAAATGCATGAATCCTTATGCCTACTATTGTGGGTGGAATGATGTATGCACGGAAGATTTCATCCAAGTGATGAAAGAAACACAGAATACATCATGTACATGATTTAATATTCCTTGAAAAATAGATTCACAATAAGTTTAGAGCATCCTCTTGTATCTATTTCATGAAAATTTCCACGATCTTTTTTTTTCTTTTTTCTTTTTCATTGTCCCATTATTTTAGCATGATTGAAGAGTATGATTGGGATTTACTATAACAAATCACACATATTTTTTCATTTTGTTTTATGAGTTATGTATGTGTATCCTTGCACTTTAACTTCAGAAGAAATACATGAATACGTGGTGTAAGAATGAATAATGCAAAAGGTATGTAATTTACATGTATTTGTTATGCAACTAGATGATATGCATAAAAGCTTTTCTCTTTTTTTCTTCAGTTGTATCTAATGCAATAAAAAGAACTACTATCATGTCACCTATTATGCTATGCAATACAATCAAAAGGAAACAATTTGGGGTTACTTGATCATCTTAATTGGTGGATCAAAATGAATGAAAAAATGGATGGAATCACAAGATTAAGAAACAATGCCTTTCTTAAGCTATGATATGTCCCTCTACTTTTTTTTATGGAAGTCAGGTGGTGATTTTATTCATCTTGCCCACCTCGTGCAAGCCCACTCAAACTTGTACTACAAATTTTGATAAATTGCATAGAATTAAATATGGTAGTACTACTACCATTACAAACTTCTCCTAACATATTACCTGATTCTATATCTGGAAACTTGTGGTATACGCAGTTACCAGTTTTATTCTTAAGGTGATACTTAGCTAGAGAATCCGCAAGGGTATTACCTTCTCTCATACCAAATTGTATCCGAATGGATTGACATCTAACCTGTTGCATAGCCCAGATTTGTCTAGCATACTTAGGATTTCTCCTGTGATCTTCTTTAATCATACTTACAACCTATTTGCAGTCAGTTTCAATGGTTGTATTCTTGAGATTGCAGACCATGCACATTTTGTAAGCAAGCTCCACAGCTTGCATCTCCGCTTCCAAAGGTGTAACATCTTTGATTACCTGTCCTATACCTCCTATCCACTCACCATGATGGTTGCGAACCACAGCAGCAATAGCACTTTTTTTTCCTTTGAAGGCATTGTCAGTATTAATTTTTAGATGATCTTGAGCAGGTCTCCTCCAGGTCACCTTGTTGCTTCCAGTAGCTTGTCCGTTCTTGACCTCCCATGCTTGGTCATTCAAGCGTATTTCAGTGATAATCGACAGAATTTGGTGTTGTATATTAGCTTCTTTCTTCTAAAAAACCCACAAGTTCCTTTGTTTCTAGACGTACCAACATGTTATCATGAATTTTTCTTTATGCTATTTTGTAAACTTCATATTCCGGCTCAACCATCTTCCCAAATCAACCTCTTCCCAGAATCTCAGAGGGGTATTAGAACTGAATAAACCCATCCATAAAGGGTGAATCTTCCTGCAATCTCTTAGGGCATGCAGAGTGTCCTCCTCACATGAGTTGCATCTGCTGCACATAGCATCTGTTGTCATGTGTCGTCTCTGTCTATTTCTATTAGTAAGGATAGCATTATTTCCAACTAACTAGAGAAACATTTTAATCCGGGCCGCCACTTTGGTCTCCCACAGAATTCGCCAATGGCCGTCCCTTTTGATCTCCTTGTTGTGTCACAAAGTTCAGTAAGCCATGGCCACAGAAAACCTGCCTCTCAGGTCTGGTCTCCAGACTTGTATATCCTCACCTCCCTATTCAGTAGGCGTAGGTATGGATTGAATCTCCATTACGATTTCCTTGGGCAGCCAGGTACCCAGGAACTCTGTGTCCCACTTATTCTCCAGGTCGATTAAGCTGCTTACCTGCAGATCCACAATATCGGCCGGTATACTTTGTTTAACATGGTCCTTTAAACATTTCCCACTAGGCAACCAGATATCATTCCAGACATTGATAGTATTGCCATTCATAGGAGACATATAAGAGTTAGAATCAATAAATTCCTTATTGAGGACAACAGATCGAGCTAGCCCAGAGCAAGAAGCATTAGTAGTGTTGGGGTTCCTCTCAAGTCTTGCTGCCATAGCTGTGCTCCATGTCGTTTGTCCATTACCCATGACATCCCAAGTATGTTTCATAATTAATGCACTATTCCAATCCCTCATGGCTTTAATGCCTAAACCTCCATTGGATGTGCTGCTCACCACCCTTTCCCAAGCGATAAGGTGCACCCCCCTCTTGCTTCTGCCTCCACTCCATATAAACTTCCTTATAGCTCTATCTATTCTGTCACATAGCTGAAGAGGAAGCTTGACAGTCTGCATGACATAAGATGGAATTGCAGTGAGTGTGCTCTTTGCTAAGAACACCCTTCCAGCCATGGAAAGGCTGCGGGCTGCCCAAAAATTCATTCTTCCATTCACCTTCTCTAAAACTTCACTATAGGTATTTCTGTTCACTCTACTATGTAGCAGTGGGACACCGAGATATTTCCCCATATCCTGGGTCCTTGTCAAACTGCTTATCTCACAGATTCCGCCTGCTTCCGCTCTGGTTACTTTTCTGGAGAAATAGATTCTCATTTTTTCCATGGAGATTGCTTGTCCTGACACCTTCTCAAACTTCCTGAAGCACTTCATAATAGTTTTGATGTTATTCACATTGGCCTTGGTGAAAACAGGAATGTCATCAGCAAATCACAAATGTGCTATACGTGGCCCGTTCTGGCTCAGTTTTACAGGGTTCCATGTTTTTTCAAGGACTGCATCTTCAATCATCTGGCTCAGCCTTTCAATGCACAAAACAAAGATATAAGGACTCATCGGATCTCCTTGTCTCAAACCCTTAGTAGTTTTAAACACATCCGATGTTACCCCATTCCAAGCGATGGTTGTTTGGCCTCCTGTGATCGAATTCATCATGTACTTTCTGATGTTTTGAGGGATTTCAGTTTTCTTTAGCGTGTCATCTATGAATTTCCAGTCCATCATATCATAAGCTTTTTTCAAGTCGATCTTTATGGCCATAGCTTTGGTAGACGTCTTCTTCCTCATCGAGTGTATGAGTTCTTGGGCAACAACAATATTATCTGAGATTTTACGACCTGGAACAAAAGCACTTTGCGCAGGATTTATCCACTTTATAGGGTAAGCTTATGATTTCTTTTTAAATCTTCAATTTAAGGTCATGTTAATTGTTTGGTTAGTCTAGGCTTGAACCCCACATCATCCACAATTTGTGGATAATTAAGATTTCCATTCTTATAAAAATGTCCTTAAGCTAACTAACCCATACACTTCCTCGAGGTGATGCTGGCTAAGAATTTGCAACTAAGCCCAAAATTTCGATTTTTTTAAATTTTCATTGCATCGACATAGAAGAATAGACTTGACACGAATTTTCCGTGCGTAGAACGCAAGTGTACGCGTCAAAGTAATATAGGCCCTTGTGAGGCCCGAGTCGAACCCAGGGACACTGAATTATCGGAGACTACTACTAACTACTTGCAATCAGATAGACCAGCTAAAGAGTTGGAAGTTGTTATAAAATTAAAAGAAAATAAAATGAAACAAAACAAAATAATCGATTAAGGGTTTAGTTTAATCAATTCAGGTGGAGATCTTTAGGATTGCAGTTTCACTGCGGGTTATCATTGTATGAATTTCTATATAGTCACTCAGATTCATCTCTCTATCCGGGTAGTGGCCTGTAGTCATAATTGCCCACTGTCGTGGTACAATTCACTACCTATGTCTAGGTCGGTTCCACCGTCGTAGTAACCTATACCCTAAACTAGGTGCATTAATGTCGACCTCTGGGTATCCACCATTAACCTTACACCACCTTGTTCAAGGGATTTGTCAATTAATGTGAAATTCGTCTCTTTTCAACCGTTAATTCTTCTTTCAAAGTAATTAAGGGCATTAGGTTATTCTTATGGTGATCAAGAATAACAATATAATTGAGAAAACGAATTCATACCACAGATTTAAGAGATTAATGATGAATTACTATGATAAAATTGTCATACAATGCTTCCCTGGGCTACTCCCAGTCCTAAAGACAAAGGGGATTAGCCCTACATGTTCATCTCAAAGCAAAACATGGTAAAGAAAAGGGGAAACATGGGGAAACAAGTGATTGAGTGGTGAAACCCCTGAACGGAGAAGATCCAAGTGTTCCTTGGCGTAGACTATGCGATCTCCCGCCTTTCGATGGTGGAAAACGTCTTCTTCGGCGTCCAGAACGACTGGGGCGTGCTTCTGGTCTCCGTCCTTCTCCACACCTTCTCGGGACGTGTGCAACAGCTAATGACATGATAGATTGCTCTTGGCCGCCGTCATTAGGTATAATCACCGAGTTAGGTCGCCAAAATATCACAGCCTTCAGATTTAGATCGATCTGAAGCAAACTTGTATCTGACGGTGTCGATACCATTGACACGGGTCGATAGTATTGACCTTGTGCGGTATCAGCAATTCTTCTTTCTCTTCGTTGCTGTGCTTGATGCTAGCTCGATACTATCGACGCGGGTCGATGGTATCGACTCTCTTAGGCATCCGTTTTATCCTTTTGTGTCGATGTAGCTCCACTTGTCGATAGTATCGACTTTAGGGTCGATAGTATCGACTGTCTTCTCGCCGGCAACCTGATGGTATATCGATACCATCGACTTCTGTGTCGATAGTATCGACTCTACGATACTCCTTGCGGCTGGAAACCTGTGGTTGTGTTGATGGTATCGACCACTGTCGATGGTGTCGACAGCAGTAGATATTCATTTTCCTAAAATTGTAACACAAAACCACATAAGCCGGAATAAAACATATTATTGTAATAATTTATGCTCAAAATACTAAAATAAGGGAGATTTGACATAGAGAAGGATCATAAACCAAAGTAGATGAATTATGCACTATTAACCACAAAAATGACCAATAAATGCATAAAACACAAGTAAAATATGTCTATAAATGCAACTCAAAATCATCGCATCAAACTCCCCTAAGTTTGAACATTGCTCGCCCTCTAGCAACAAAACCTTAGAATAGAATTGCTAGGGTCAACTAAAGAACAAATCATCACAACAAACATTACCATATGATCCCCACCGGACATTCACATTCCGACCCTCACTAACCACGGAATGATAATTACCGTAAAGGTGACAGTAATCATCCATAAAAGATATCTACCTCAAAACTGATGAACATTATCATATAAGGCAGTTAACATAATAACATTCGCCGGTTCAGACTCTGTGCATCTTGTGATCTCCTATTCTACGTTGCTCGCCCTAACTACCATCTACATGGAAGCAGCTATCCTGATATTCACAAGTGTGGAGAAAATCACGGTGGCCTACCAACTCGAGCAACGGGTGAATGGAATCGGTGGCTCATGGAAGAAATGGAAGCATTATACGGTTTCAACATGCATAAAACAAAATGCCCTAAATGATGCATTTGCACATGAAAATGCCCTAATGCCTATAATTGAGTGGAATGATGCATGCACTACATCCCTTCTCAAGATGAAAAGGAACATCTAAAGTAGCTACATCATGAACTTACTCATCTTAAAATGCAGGTGAGACTATGTTCCTTTCTCCCTCTTATTCTACTTGCTTCTCAATACTTTCTCTTTTTTTCTTTTTTTTTCCATTTTTTTTCATTCATTTTTTTATTAAGCCCTTATATCCATAAATGCAAATGAATTATTTGTTGGGCTCACTTTTTCTGCATAGCTCAAATATTTGAAGCATTTATGAAGGTAGGGAACAGATTAATCACCCTTAAAAAAGAAATAAGATACATGATGTACTGTACGCATAAAAGAATTACGAATGCAGCTAAATGACACACACCTAAGGATAATGTGCATGTATAACTACTCTTTTTTATTTTCATGCAAGACATGTGAGAATACTTTGCAATGCAAGACCTATCTACATGAGATGCAATCAAAAAGGTTAAAACCATAATGTACTTCCAATTCTTATGGTGGATTGTGAAAAACAATGAGGTGGAAAGATCACAAGACTAATTGACTGAACCTTTGAAAATTATTATGTGTCCCTCCTTACTGACCTATGTAGTAGTGAAGAGGTTTCTCTCTCTTACTTCAAATTAGAGTCTCATTATCATTTGGTCAGTTTAGGCTCACACAAACAATTCCGTCCACTTTTCATGAATCATTAGGAATGTACAGTTGTGATTTTTCTGTTTTAGAGTTGACAAAACCAATCATTTTCTTAAGTTATGTGCTCAAAGTTGAACAACACAAGCTTGTGAACACTCAATTTTTTTTTAATTTTCCCTTAATTCCCATGTACAAGAAATTGAGATGACATAAGACTTAAGACATCCACAATTACATTAGATAGAGTGTGGATCCTACAAACAAACTAAGATTGCAAAAACTAAATGACAAGAAACAAAACAATAAAAACTAAAAAGTAAGAAAACTAAAGGATAGAGCTGTTCCAACCCCCCCCAAGCTTGAATTCGACTATGGCCTCATAGTCAAACACAATCTTAAAGGTTGGAACAGAGATACCGATTACTCTTCTGGCGGAGGCGGGTAAATGTGGGGTCGTGGGGTCCCAAGATGGGTACTGCCCCTGAAAGCTCGAATCATATTGGGGCATGGGTGGAGGTTGTGGATACCCCCAAAGTAGTTCTGGCTCTAGTAATGATCGTAGAAGGGCTGCTGCTGCATCTCCATCCTATGCAACCTGTCGTGAATCTGTTGTTGGTTGTCAAAGAGGAGGCACTCATTTTCAAACATAGCCCTCTGGTTGTCAAGCAGGCGGTTCGTTGTATCATGAATACCTGCGTATGTCACTGTATGCTGCTGCTGCGTCTGCTGTATATCCTGCAGCATGGCATACATACCTTGCATTGAGTAGACATCCTTGCTTAGCTGCGAGGGCGGTGGTGGTGGCGGAGGCTGGTAAGATGAAGATGCACCCGGATGCATGCGAGGACGCTTCCTAGGTGCCACTCATGCACAAATAGGAGTGTAGGCCTCCTCTTCCTCTTCAGCCTCATAGTCATCATTGTTGTTGTCGTCGTTGCCGCCGTCTTCATCTGAATCAGCAATGGTTATGATTGGCCATCAGAAATGTTGAGCACCCTCAATATGGAAGATGGGGTCTGGAAGTGAACACTCTTGATATGCTTGGTTGACATGACAGTGTGCATATGCCAAGCCATCTCGAAGAAGGATGAGGTTGGAGCGGTGCAGATGTTGCAGGTTCACTTTGCTCCTGTTGGAGAGAGGAGTCAGCTGGGAGAAATTCAACCCAAGGTAGGAGGCAAGTGGTGTAATGAGCCCTCCAAAATGAATTGGAGCCTTTCGTGTACTCCTCTTGACCGCCAACACGCGCTGCAAGAAGAATGCTCCCCAATTGCACTCTTGCCTCTTTAGTAGTTTATGCAAGAAAAATAGGTCTGTCTCTTGAAACTTGCTAAGAGACAGATCTCCCCTAGTAAACAGAGTGAAGAAAAGCATGCGGTGAAGAATCTACATGAACGGGTGCTCGAAATCTGCTACCTCCGCATTGTGGTAGCTCATAGATTTGCTCGGCGGCACAATCACGAGCTCAGCAAAGATAGCATCATAATCAATCCAGTTATCTAGACATCGGTACTGCTCTCGCCCATGATTCTAGTTATAGATGGAGTTGAACTGCTTGAGGGTGAGAATATAATCATTGTTATACGGATGGAAAGAAACACGGTCGTTGATCCATTCGCGGTCTGTGGCGATGATGTCGTTCGGCACGACACAGATGTCCAGCGACGCCATGAATTCCGCCACCAGCTCCTTGTATGTCGGCCATTCACCGAAGAACGGTTGGCCATCGGAAAGGAAGTCCATCTCATTGGGCCTCTTGCCCGTATGTCGTGCTTGTCCCTTAAGCACGTAGGCCAGATTAGCGTCGAACCCCAGATTACGTATCATATTGCGGTCGACGTAACGGGTCGGCTCGATCTTTCTTTTCATTATCTCCTCGTAGATCTTCCGAACCTCCGCAGAAGGATGAACAATCTGCGGGCGCGGAATAGAAGCAGTTGGTGGAGGAACGAACACCGGGATCTCCATCGGTGTCGCGCGTGAAGAAGATGCGCCGGCGGTGTGATCCATTGTCGTAGAAGAGAAGAAAGATTAGAAGACGGATCTCAGAGAAGGTCGGAGAAGATTATCTTCACTCGGTGAAGAACGCACTCCGTGGATGCTCGTAGTTGGGCTTCAATTGCTCACAAGGACGCTCGGCACAAGTAGAGTAGGATTGCTCTAAAGTTGTGATGTCATCTGACAACAATCCCTCCCTTAAATAATCGTTGTCGGCGCTGATGTATGCCTGTTGATACCATCGACGCGGGTCGATGGTATCAACTCGCGTAGCACAATCCATACTACCGCTGGTATCGACGGTCGTTGATGGCTGGATGTGGGGGCCCAGATCGATGATGTGTCGATACTATCGACGGATGTCGATGGTATCGACTCATCCCACGGATCGACTCTCCCGGTGCAGCGATTGCCATAGATTCTCTCTCATGGATCGGTGATGTGTCACGTCGATACCATCGACGCGTGTCGATGGTATCGACCTCTGGTTAGGGCAACACCCTCGCGAGGCCCGGCCGCTGCTTTCTGCCTGTAACTGGGTCGATACCATCGACAGCCCCGTCGATGGTATCGACTTCACTGAGACGATTTCTTCTGAATATCTCCAGAGATCTCGTGAGTATCAACACCCATGTCGATACTATCGACCTCATTCTTACGATCAACCTGTTGGTGTGTCGATACCATCGACGAGGCCATCGATGGTATCGACGCAGAGCGATTTCTGCAGTCACCAACCTGTACCCAACTCGATACCATCGACACAAGGGTCAATGGTATTGACTCTGCCTCAGTCCTGCACATTGCAAAAACGATCACGATACGTTTTTTACACTAAAAACAAAGTCATATCAAACCAAAGTACGAATGTGAAAGAAACTAAACTAAACTACCGATGGTTGGGTTGCCTCCCAAAAAGCGCCCTTATTTAACATCTTAGGCTAGACGACATTGAGCTCCTCATGCATCAAGAAGTGCAATGAGTTTGACCTCATTCACTTTCCTTGTGTAATCTTCACCAAAGTACAATTTCAACCGTTGTCCGTTGACCAGGAACGTTGTCTCACCATCACGCACCATGATTGCGCCATGTGGCCTAACCTCCTCTATGGTGAATGGTGCACTTCATCGGGATTTCAATTTCTCAGGATGCATCTTCAGCCTGGAGTTGAACAATAGTACACGATCTCCTTTCTTGAAGACGCACATCTGAATATGGTGATCGTGAATCGACTTTGTGTGCTCCTTGTAGATCCGCGAGCTTTCATATGCATTCATCCGCAGCTCGTCAAGTTCATTAAGCTCAAGCAACCTTTTCTTTCCTGCTTCATCATAACTCAAATTTAGCTTCCTCAGTGCCCAATGCTCTTTGTGCTCCAATTCCACTGGTAAGTGGCAGGCCCGACCATAAGCCAACCTAAAAGGTGTAGTGCCTATAGGTGTATTATATGCCGTCCTCTATGCCCACAAAGCATCCAGTAGCAGGGTACTCCAATTCTTCCTCGTGGAAGCCACAGTGCGCTCTAAGATCTTCTTAATCTCCCGATTGGAGACTTCCACTTGCCCTTGAGTTTGCGGATGGTACGGGGTACCAATGTTGTGTTTGACCCCGTACTTTCTCAACAGTGCTGCGAACTTTTGATTCTGGAAGTGTGTACCCCCATCACTAATGATCATTCTTGGTACACCGAACCTGCAGAAAATATATTCTTTGACAAACCTGCACACTACAGCAGAATCATTAGTCCGTGTGGGTATTGCCTCTACCCACTTCGACACATAATCAATAGCTAAAAGAATATACAAGTTAGAATTTGAGGACACAAAGGGTCCCATAAAATCTATACCCCACAAGTCGAACACCTCAACCTCTTAAAATACATTGAGGGGCATCTCTCTTGTCTTTTTGAGATATTACCCGCCCTTTGGCAGGAATCACATTGTCGCACGAAATGGTAAGCATCCCTGAACAAAGTAGGCCAGTATAGGCCAATTTCAAATACTTTGGCTGCAGTGTGAGAACTAGCATGGTGTCCCCCCGTCAATAGTGTATGACAATGGTGAAGAACACTTTCGTATTCCACCTACGGTACACACCTGCGTAAGACACCATCCCTGCACTGCTTCAAAAGAATAGGGTCATCCCAGAAATAATAACGTAAAGAATGGAAAAATTTCTTCTTCTCTTGGTACGTCCAATCATCCGGGATAATTTTGCAGGCAAGATAGTTAACAATGTACAAAAACCACGGGTCTTTTGATTTCACTTTCAACAGTTGTTCATCCGGTAGTTTTTTTTAGTTTTTCCTTTTAAAAGAAACTCATGTAGTGAACAAGAGTTCAAAAATTAATTTAATAACTTAGTTTCTTTCCTCTGCTATTGACATTTCATATGAATATGAAACATGCTTATTTACTTGGATTATTATACATGAATTTCACATTGTCTATTTTTCTTGGAAAAGTGGATGTTTTGTATTTCCTTTAAATTTTAGTAAGGAGGTGATCTTGCCTCTTTACACACAACTTATCACCCTTCTTCTAGGTTGCAATTAAATTAGCATTATCGGGGTCAGTTTCATCAAGTTTGAGTTCATCCTCTTCTAGATATTGATCATGCACTACCTTGTTAAGCCAGATTTGCATTCTACTTTTCCAACGAGCAAAATTAGTTCCTGAAAACTTTTCACGCATACTAGACGTATCAGTTTTCATGCCAGAACCTTGAGCAGTCATAGTTAACTAATGATTGATAATGATTTCTTTACGACTGTTGGAATTTTAATTACGTTATTACATGCAATAGTAGCAGGTACAATTTAGTTGACATATTCAGGTAGATCCAGATAAGAAAATACAGAATAAGCCAACGCAGGAGAACAGAAAATAAGGTTAGGAATCAAATTAGGTCATTCATTGACAAATGAACATGATATACATAAAGAAATCAACGACCCACAACCCTAGTAGGTAGACGCCGTTCTTCTAGTCGATCCAATCACGAACTTATACAAGAGATCATGTTGCTCATGTTTATGATGAATGATACAGAGGATGAATGACTTGCACTATCAGTGCATCCCAATGATCGTAAGAATCACCGCCTGACAGATTGCGTCATAAAGGGAGAGGAAGGACGAACTCGCCACACACTGGAGAAGATCTCCATGTAGCAACACAAAAGTGACGTCGACAGAAGATTCTCCTTTAGGGTTTGCAAAATACAAACTAAAAGGCTGATGGTTGATGTTCATTTGAGATTTTTTTAACCCTAATGACCAAAGGCTTATTTATATCCTTACACACACCAAAATTCTCTTCCCATTAAGACTCAATCACTCGATCGTTCTTGTACATCATCATCTCATCATCTAAGCCTTAGTCCCAACTATGTTGGGGTCAGCTACATGGATCCTTCATTTCCATTCAGCTTTATCATGGGCCATATTCTGGTTGAGATGTAGAGATTCAAAATCTCTCTTTATAAGCTTATCCTCACATGTTAATTTAGGTCTTCCTATTCTTCTATTTATTCTGCTTGACTCAATAGCATTGTTTTGTATAGGCACATTTGTCGGTCTATGTTGCACATGTCCTTACCATCTGAGTCAGCCCTCAGGCAACTTGCCCTTAATGCTCGCCATTCTCACTTTATTCATGATATAATTATTTCTCAAGCAATCTTTTCTTATCTTTCCACACATCCATATTAGCATACACATTTCAACCACGTTCATCTTGTTGAGACCTTGTTTCTTCACCGCCCAACATTCACTCACATAGAGCATGGTTGCCCGTATAGATGTTCTATAAAACTTACTTTTTAACCTGAGAGGGATCTTCCGATCACATAAAACTGTAATTGCACTCCTCCATTTCAACCATCCAGCAGTGACCCTGTAACAAACATCATTTTGGAGATCCCCATCTATTTGAATATAGAACCCAAGCAACAAAATTTATCATATTTTGGTATATCTACTCCGTCCAACTTGGTTCCATCATTCACACTGCGAGATTGGCTGAAATTGCAATGCATATACTCAATTTTGCTCCTGCTAATCATCAATCCATTTGATTCCAATGCCTCTCTCCACCGTTCAACTTTATCATTTAATCCATCTTTAGTTTCATCAATCAAAATAATATCATCAGCAAATAACATACACCAAGGACTATCATCTTGAACATTCTTTGTCAGCTCATCCATAACAAGAGCGAACAGATGTGGGCTGAGTGTGGATCCTTGGTGTACCCCAACCGTGATAGGAAAAGTTTGTATCTCTCCTCCAAGAGTCTTCACACTTGCAGTAGAGCTATCATACATGTCTTTGATCAAGTCAATGTATTGGATTGGCACACCCTTTTTCTTCAAAATCATCCACAACACTTCTCTGGGTACTCGATCATAAGCCTTTTCCAAATCAATAAACACCATATGGAGATCTCTTTTGCTTTCTCTATACTTCTCCATAAGCCTCCTTATCAGAAAAATATCATATGTTGTTGATCTTCTAGACATGAATCCAAATTAGTTGTTTGATATATGTATTATAGATCTTAGCTTCTGCTCAATAATCTTCTCCCAAAGCTTCATTGTGTGACTCATCAACTTGATACCTTTGTAGTTTGTGCATCTCTAAACATCACATTTGTTCTTGTAGATGGAGACTATAGTACTATTTCTCCACTCATCCAGCATCTTCTTGGTCTTCATGATCTTGTTAAAGAGCTTTGTTAACCACATAACTCCTTCATCCCCCATACTCTTCTATACATCAATGGGAATACCATCTGGTCTGCATGCCTTTCTCATTTTCATCTTCTTCAAAGCATTATTGACCTCAAATGGTGAAACTCATTGTGTGTAAATGATATCTCTTGTATTCATATCCCACGAGTCTCTAACATTATTTATAGTATCTCCATTGAAAAGCTTATGGAAGTAACTACTCCATTGGTTCTTGATATCATCGTCCTTCACCAACACCCATCCACCTTCATTCTTGATGCATTTCACTTGACTCAAGTCTCTTCTTTTCCTTTCCTTTCTCTTATACGAGCCATTTTATATATATCTTTTTCCCCTTCTCTTGTGTCCAGCTTCTTATAAATATCATCAAAGTATCTAGACCTTACCTCTTGAACAACATTGTTAGCTTCTTTCTTTTCTTTCTTGTATCTTTAAAAAGTTTCATCATCTTGAGATTTGGACAAGCTCCTATAGATCTCCCTTTTCAATTTAATAGCCTTATGTACTTCATCATACCACCACCATGTCTCTTTCTGTGGAGGCCAACAACTTTTGGACTCTCCTAAAACCTCTTTGAAAAATTTTGTTATGCAGGAGCTCATGTTATGCTACATAGTGTTAACATCAGACGCCAAGTTCTAGTTTCCCTCCTTGCTGAATTTATCATGAAAAGAAAATTTCTTTTCTCCTTTAAGATTCCACCACTTGATCCTGCTATCGTAGTTTCTATTTTGCTTAGCCTTTATTGATCTTCATGTTAATATCCAAAACCACCAACCTATGTTGGGTCGTGAGCTCTTGGCCAGGAAAAATCTGCAAGGAAAATACTTTCCAATTAGGATTAATAAATCAGTTTTGGAAAGAAATAATTAATAAAATTAATAATTAATTATTATATAGTTGTATCCTAGTGCAAAAAGTAGACGGAAGACATTCTTCACAATCCACAAGCCCGTGCACATCCAGGTCAAGCGAGGTGAGGGAGGCGTGGCATGGGGCAAGAGCGTGCACGTGTATGCGTGTGTGCTGTGGTCACCATACCCACCAAGGAGATGAGCATACTCTCCCCTAGGACCCTTAGACATTAGGGTCACATGTGATCCTACATATAAAGACTACAAAAGTTCTAGGAGTGAGCAATGTAGGATAGAACTTCTCCCCATTTGCACTATGCATTAGCTGCGCTACATTAGGCTTAACCCATGCTACATACATGCATTAACACTTTGTACCAACAAAAACAATAACTCCAAAGTAATCTTCTCAATCAACATATTCATCGAAACATGATAAAATTTATCCTTAGTGTCGTGTCTATATGTTGATGATAGGGGTTCAAAATACTAATGTTTAATTGGTAGGCGTCGGAAACATGTTTGTTGGTGATAGGTATGGGACTGATCGGGTTTTTTGAGAAAGTCTAGGCCTTCTATTAGGGAATTTGGAGGTAGGGATATAAGGCCCTTGCGACCCAAGATTGAAAGTTGTTTTGTCTTGCTACAGTAACATAATAATCTGAATAACTCCGAGTGATTTGCCTTTGTTATAAGCGTGTCCAAATTCGTTGTTGCAAGATGATATTCCTTAGCGTGTTATAATTAATCTCTCTAATGTGAAAAACACCCTATTATTTTTTTAGGGGTAGGTTCTTCTTTGTTAAATGTACAGCTAAGATAATTTAGAACAACAGATGGAACACATCCCGTCAGAGCTGATTTGGAGTGTTGTTACGGGTCCAAATTCGATGTTGCAGGATGAGAATGAGGTGGATTTCCGTATATAGCACGTATCATTGTTTAACTGTACTACAAAAATGACTGATGAAGTATTATGTCGTGGATGACAAATTGACAATAGCATATAACTAATGCGAAAATGGATAAAAATCAAGTTGTTGTTGTGAATGGGTATCTGCAGAGACGATGATCATACTCTCCACCGCTTCCGACGTCGCGACTTGATGCCACACATAGGAACAGCCTCTCGTATGCAGCGGCCATCTTGGTGGCAGTGAAGATCCTCTCTGCCCTCCTCCTCGCCGCCTCCCCTTTCTTGGCCAAAACCTCCTTCCCGTCCTTTACCACCTTGTATAGTACCTCCTTGAGCCGCTCAACCTTGGGAGCGAACACGTACCCTAGCTCGTCGCTCACCACCGCTGACTCCGTGATCGCCGCGAATTTGGACACCACAGGCGCTTTCCCCGTCAGCATGGCCTCGAGCAACGTCAGGTCCAGCCCCTGTGCACGGAGGGTCGGGTTGAGGAACACGTCCAGCGCGTTGTAGAAACCAGATAATGCTGCCCCATCCAGCGTCCCGAGAATATGGATGTTAGGACCGAGCTCCTTGTACCGTTTCGCCCATGGCCCGTCCCCGGCGACGAGGAAGTGGATGTTGTTGAGAAACGTCGCGTTGTCACGGTGGATCTGGTTCAACGCCTCCACCACCAGCTGGTGACCCTTGTCTCTGACAAGCCGCCCTGACATCCCTAGAACGAGAGCACCGTCATCGCCATCGTTAGGAATACCATGCTGCTTACGGAACGCCCGGCCCTTTTCAACGTCCGGCTTGAATACCCCTTGGTCCATGCCGTTGAGGATGACGTGTACCCTGTCATCCGGGATCATATACACTCGGCGAAGGATGTCCCCAACATGATCACTGATCGCAACATGATGCGCATATCGATCAAAGAACCTCACCTCTTCAACCACCTTAAACATCCACCTTGCAAGGTCCTTCTCGTCCTGCTCCCCGCGCGCCTCGCCTTCCGGCCGCGCCATGTCCTGCGCGATGAGAGAGTGCACGGCCTCGTACCCGATGCCGTGCCAAGTGACGACCACGTTCCGCATCCCTCGTGCGCGGGCGTGAGGGAGGCCCACGCTCTCGCTGTGCACCACGTCGAACGGTTTCGTGGCGTTGGCCGACACGAACTGCTCCCATGCCGACCGGTGGTCGAAGGCGCCTGTGGACGTGGGAGGGGAGAAGTGGTAGTATAAGTTGGGCTCGCTGCGGCCGGAGAAGTCGTCGGAGGTCCCGGGGTCCATGGAGAAGACGTGGGTGGTGTGGCCACGGCGCGCGAGTGCGATGTGGAGTGTTAGGGCATGCCGCTCCATCCCTCCCGCGCGGTCTCCGCGTGGCCATCTTCTGACGAAGAGGGCGATGTTGAGGAGTTTGGGTGGGCGGGTGTTGGATGGAGGGAATTGGAGGTGGTTCCATGCGAACGGAAGCTCGTAAAGGTTGCCCGACCAGCTAAGTGTTCGGTCGCCGAGGCCACGGATTCCGCCGTCGAGGAACTTGGCTGCTTCATCCAAGGTTTGGCAAGGCGTTGTTGTGATGAATGCAGGAAGCCAGTAGTAGGACACGCAGATCAAGTGGAAGGAGGAGAGGACGAACAGGAGGCAGCAGACGGACCTTGAGCAGGACGACATCGTGGCTCGACGACTGCTGCAGAGCTGTATTGGCTATCGCAATCGGCTGCTAGCTGATCGATCGAGACCGAGATGGCGCAGCAGCTTCGAGGTAATGGTGAGGTTGGCAACAAATTCCACCTCTCTCCCCAAATACTGGCTTTCTTTTTTGTATCTAAGCAATGCACCGACACAAGCAATCCAGCGTGCATGTTCAAGGGCAGACCAGACGTCGACCTAATGATCGGTCAAGTACATGTTGATTTGATTTACGTCTATAATAGACGTTCGCGTTGCGGATGGAACATCGATTTCATCTACCATCCCAAGTACCCTAAAGTCAAAGCACATGGTTACGCGATCGAACGATGCATAATCGCCGGTGGCAGGTGAAACGTGGGTGACACGTTCGCGTTGCAGGTTAGGGGCACCGCCAAATGCATAATCGCCGGTGCCAGGTGACAGGTGGGCTTGATCCAGCCCCCATTGTTATTGGAGAAGTATATTATTAAACAAAGATTTATACAATAAAATAAGAACCAAACAGTAATATCGGTAGCAAAATCTTTTCTCCCAATCGCCCTCTTTGTACTTGATTTTTCGTAATCGCTCCTAGTTTGGCAAATCTAAAGAAAAAGAAGAAGAAAATACCACTCACCCAACGTCACTAATAATTAAGACTAACTAACTTCCTTTTAATTTTCCAAAATTCCACCATGCTACTGTCGTAAAAAAAATCATTTTTATTTTTCGTAACAGTATCTTAGAAGCGCCTTGATTGCAGAAAAAAGCTGGGTCAGATCTATTTGGATCAGCCAAGTATCCAGGCTTACGTAAAATAGTGTAACCCAAATATATACTAAACATAATTTTTTTGTTACAAAATAGTGCACGCATAGTAATACAAAATTACTGTATGATGTCATATCCATAAACGATCCTATATTTTATTAAATGTGTTGTAAAATAAATATGCATCAATATGCTTTAGTTTTACGATTGTCTTTTGAAGTTATATACATCTATAAATTGGTATCGTAGGCATTAATAACCTTAAATTAGATTATGCATTAATATGCAAACTTGTTGGAAGTTCTGATTTTCACCCACATTTTCAACCTGAAATCGAGGGAGGCAACTCAAGGCGCTTTAGCGACTAGGGTTGGGACTCACCACCCACAGGGCTTCGGTCCTAGCGTCTTGCCCTTAATCCAATAACTTATGTGCTTCGTCTCTCCTTATTCTCTTCCTCCTCCAGCTCATGTTGCTCATCTTTATTCCGAGTCATCGACCCCTTTCTCCGCCTCTATCTCTCATCTTGCGACCCTAGAACAGACATTTAGATTTTGATTAAGGTGTCATGAGGTTTATCTCCAAAGTTTATCTTCATGTGATAAATCTCAAGTTAGTCTTATTGTTACAACCCCAATTTTTAGGTTCATTTAGTGAGAAATGTAATTTCTCATATTAAATATATTTGAATAAATAATGATATAATTTATTTTGAGTAAATGAGTTTACTTTACAATAGTCTTGTTGGTTGTTTTGCGGGCTTTATTGGCTATTGGGCCCAATAATGAGGAAAAGACAAAAGGAACTCCATTATTATTAAGAAATGGAGAAAAGAAAAATGTAAAAACCTCTAGAAGGCAAAAGAATGTAATCCAAAGGTGGATTTTGTGCCTCTTAGGTTCTTTGGGTCCCAAGGAGTCCAAAGTTGCAAAAATAGTGCAATAAGAAAAGAAAAGATCAATTAAATATTTCTTCATTAAGAAAGAAATTAAAAACAATGATAAAATGTGGGAAATAAGTGAAAATAGGTATAATTGAGTTACCCATGGTGGATTTTCGTATCCAAAGGATTCCTAATGTTAAATGGAATGCCAATGAGGAAAATAAAAAGAAAGATAAATAGAAATCTCAAAAAGAGATATTTTAATAAGAAATAAATAAGATAATAAGAAATAATGAATATAGATGCATCTAGAAGGATAATAAGTATCCTTAAAAAGGAATTTTGAAATATTAGCATTTCTTGGGGTCCAAGGAGCCCCAATGGAGAAAAAGAAAGAGAAAAGGCAAATAATAACAAAATAAGAGGATAATGTGATACATCATTAATGACTTTTTGATAATATCAAAAAGAGATGTTATTTGCTTTAAGAAAATATATTTTCATGGCTAATAGATTAAAAAACAAGGTTAGAGATAATGAAAGAGATAATTTTCATATTTCTAATTATCCATGAAATAAAGTATATTAAAGAGATAATTAGCAGAGAGAATCTTACTTCCTAATGAAGGAACTTGGGTTCCTATTGGGAAAAGAGCATGTTGACTCACAGATGGTCATCTTAGGGCGTAGACACCCACCCCTATATAAAGGGTAGAGCCCTAGTTCGATTTCAAAAGAGATCCCACGTCTCCCTCTTGTTGGTATATATGCCCTGAGAGCCAATCATGGGATGATTGGTGGGATACATTAAGATTGATTTGATAAACATCAAAGGCAAGCTTCCAATTCTTTCTGGTTCAGTCATATGAGATAATGATAGAATAATTTGAATGTCTAGAGAATGACAGTACTCGATGGCGTATGCTTTCATGTTAAGAACCTGAGCGATGAGATCATACAGATGCTAAGAGTTTGTACATTCTTATTATGTCCCTAGTCGGATGTCATTGTGGAAGGTAGATAGACAGCAATGACACACAAGACTAGATTGTGGTGTTGGTTGATGACAGAATCTCATTAGTCATGATATGGAGATATCAAACCAAACACATAGGTACTTGTTAGAGAACAAGTGTACTGGACAGACCCACTGTGAGTTTGACACATGGAACCATGACATGGTAGTCACAGTCAGTTTTCACAAGGATGGTGGTGAGTGTGATTCTTTGACCTAAAATCACTACACTCAACACATGTCATTGGGTACACTTCGACATCATCAAACACAGTCCTGAAACATGGGTTGTTATAAAGGTGATGATTGGGTGACTTTGACACATGGGGCTTTTGAGGGGTGAGTGATAGATATGGGATTTGTCCCTCCTGAGGGAGTTTGATATCCATGGCCACTTGATGAGTAGGATTGAGATAGGCATGCACACATGTGTGAATCAGTATGTGATATTGATGTCATACATATCTCCTCCAATCTACTCTGAGATAAAAAAAAGTGAATGAACGTTGAAAGGATGACTGTTCCGTGCCTTGAGTTCATTCAGGATATCAGTGACAAAGGAATTATACATTCACTGTAACACCATTCACATATTGTAGGATTGAAAGTTGTTCTCCAACTTTCCTTTTCACTTGGGTAGCACGGATGTGCGACTAGGCACCGCTCTTTGCTTGTGAAGTCATAAATCTTATGGACTTTCACTGCCAACGTGAAATGGGCCTGCAGGATCACATACATAGGATTTAACCTGGAAGAGGATTTTATCCACAAATGATGTTTAAATTGATTACTAAAGGAGTTTAGTAGTGCAATTAAACACTTAATCAATTGATATCTCAGTATCATAGTGTTCAAGGTGTTGGACTGATTGATTAGAGTATCAGATTGATTGGAACTGCCATTGACTGATTTACATAGTCTACTGCCCCAACTGATCGGCTCACAGGGTTGAACCAATTGGCTCAGGTTGATGAACCGATCGGCTCAAGTGGTGAGTCGATCGGCTCATGTGTCTATGAAATGGTCGGCTTAATTGTTGAACCGGTCGAATCATGTGACCAACCGAGATTGTTTGGAAAGTCAGAAGACTCTTTTTGCAAATACATATTTGTTTTACTTGTACAAATTTGATTTAGACAAGGACTAATATTTGATTAGTTGGAAACAAAGATGAAAGTCAATTCGAGTTGGACTAGGACCACGAACCGATCGGCTCAGGTGTCCCAACCGATCGGTTCAGGTGTGAACCGATCGGCTCAGGTCCCAAACCAATCGGTTCATGTTTGAAACGATCGGTTCAGCTGGCGCAGTTGGTTGTTTTGTGAAAAATCTTGAACCCTTCTACTCCTGCTTTAATCCTGCATTGCCCGGGGTAGAGAAACCTTTCCCATGACCCTCTTATATATATAGGAGTATTGGGGCTTCTCAGGAACAACAACTCAGAATACCAGTTGCTCTGTAAAGTTGTTGTTCTCTCTGGTTGTGGTAACTGAGAGAGCCCAAGCAAGTACTACCCGATAAGGGAGGCACAACAAGGGAAAGACAACTACAGAAAGGCAACTGATTGTAGGAGAGTGTGTCGATGACTAGTATGCTGACAGGAGGGTACGACTCTTTCCGATTCCTTATGGGACAAGGAGATCAGAGTTCCAGGTGGTATGTGTGGACTACTTCAGAGGTGGGAGACTTCTACCCCGCGGAGAACAGTTGTCAATCCCGACAGTCCCGGTGAGACCAGGAGCTGCACAGACACCGTCTAAGACCGGAGGTGAAGACCGTGCAAGCCGCGAGGTAACGTCGCCGAGCAAGCCTCGGGACAAGGTATGTCTCTACAAACCATCCTTCCTATTGTATAGACGTTGGCGCGATTCCTTTATTCTGGGTTTGGGAGGAGAAAAATTTTGTTTCCACTGCCTTCTCTGCCTCTCCTAAAACCTAACATTGGTATTAGAGTCACGTCAACTGCTCTATACTTTAGGATTATCGATGTGATCGATTTTGGTTTGTCGCCTTTATTTATTGCATACGATGTGAATAAAATTCGCTTTATACATGTCCAATCCTAAAATCCACAAAATCCCAATATACATATATGATATGTAATATGAATGCACTTGATATGTGTCACCCCTAAATGAGTTTTGTGGTGGACGTATAGCGTGGTTATGGCCAATAAACCTTATGTATGTGTGCTTAGTTGAATTTAGTTGCTTGCATCTTAGTCTGTGCACCGATTCTCTATCCCTTATTCCTGATGTAACTTGAAATAACTCGAGATTTCTTTCCTACCTTTGCTCCCCCCGAATGTAACTTGGGGTTTCCCTATTCAAATGTAAAATATGATAGATCTTTTATTTCTATTATGTCAAAGAATGGAAGACAACTTGATGACAACTGAGACAATCGATTCAAGGAGTGAACCGATCGGTTGGCGATCCAAACGACCAGTTGGCGATCCAAACGACCGGTTTGAGGAACGAGATGAGCGGGTGGCGGCCCTGAGGAGATGCACGACGACCAGTGAACCAATCAGCTAGAGGCACCAGTCGATCGGCTGGTGGCACCCAACCGACCGGCCTGATGGCGAGCTGATCAATCATGGAGATGAGTTGATCAAACCCAGTAAAGGCAAAGCATAGAGTTCATCTTGTATAGGTTGCATGTGTTGTGGACCTCGATGACTGTGATTCCTCTTGGCTCGAGGAATCACATTAGGATGGAAATAATCATCGCTTTTATCGTTTTGCATATTTTCTGTGGGATATAGCATGTATATGATACATACTATATATTGTGGTGATTGGATATGTATATGTACCTATAAAACCAAATCCCTCATTAAATATTAAACTTTTAGATGCCTTCCAAATGTGACACACGTGAAAAGCTTGATCGGCCAAGTGTGGGAATGCCCTAGCGTGGTGTATTGTCTATCTCGTGGAAGTGTGAAGGATGGATATGTGGGTCTGCCCTAGCAGAGTGCATATTCATCGTGTTGGCTTTGGGTTGGACTTAACAAGGTGACCTAGATAAGATTTAGCACCTTGAGGTATGGAGGTGATCATGGCAAAGAGTTGCATATGACATCTTTCAAGAGTTGCATATGATGCAATTGGAAAAAGTTGCCTACCTGGAAGATCTACGTTGTGGGTGACAACCCTAGCTGGTCCATGACTTAGAGGATTTCAGGATCTTGACCCACTAGAATATTATACGCTGCAATCTTCTGAATTGATGGTGAGGGCTATCAATTTGAAAAAAAATAGTGGGAGTGATAATTAATTAAAGTCCTAATTATATCGTCAACCTTTCAAATCAAACAAAATTGAGTTTTAGACTAAATGGCATATATTTCCTTTTATAGTACAAATGACAATAAACAATAATCACTTTTCGTTGCGATCGGTCCTTGAAAAGGACAAGCTAAATGGGACTAACTTCTATGACTGGGACATTGAGATTTGTTCTCACTCAAGAGTAAAAGCTCTATGTCCTGGATACTCCAATTCCAGAGGAACCTGCTCCTACCACACCAAAGGCAGAAAGGGATGCTTATAAGAAGCATTTTGATGATGCCATTGATGCAAAGTGCTTGATGTTGTACTCCATGAACCACAAGTTTTAGAGACAACATGAAAACATGGGTGTCATTGAGATGATTCAGCATCTCAAGAACATGTATGAAGATCAAGCACGGCAAGAGACATATGATGTCTCCAGGGCGTTGTTCAAGTGTGTCATGATAGAAGGAGATCCAGTTGGTCCTCACACACTCAAGATGATTGGGTATGTAGAGAACCTGATGAGACTGGGATTTCCCCTGAGCCAAGAGTTGTCTATTGACGTGATACTGCAATCGTTGCTAGAATCCTACAGACAGTTTGTGATGAACTACAACATGAACAACTTTGGCAAGCCGTTGACATAGTTGCTAGGCATGTTGAGGACATTCGAGGCACAGATGAAGAAGGACAAGACTAAGTCTGTGATGATGATCAGCAACAAGAAAGGCAAGTCCAAGCGCAAGAGCAAAGGTAAGGCTAAGAAAGGTTCTGATGCTAGCCAGTAGCCCAAGTCATATTCAACTCTCAAGGCCAAGGGAGGCGTGACCAAGAGAGACAATTGCCACCATTGTCAAAAACCAGGACATTGAAAAAGGAATTGTCCACTATATCTGGAAGAACTAAAGAAGAAGGAGGCGACATATGTCTCCACCTGAAGGTGTCATGAAATAAACTTGTAACACTTTTTGAGGTATATGATACCAAGATATAAAGTGTAAAGCACCCAATAAATGGGGCAAATGTTACCGCCATAGATAGGAGTAATTTAGTTTATTTTCAGCCTTAAAGGCATGTAATAGAGTTATGAACTGCTATTTCATATTTTCCAATAGATAGAAACACATTATTTTTGCATATTGTATGACAATAATGGCAATTAATAAAGTTGATGTTTCCTTGTGGCAATGCTTATTTATCTTGTGGTACTTGGTATGCATAAGATAAAATGATACCTAAAAGTTATTGATAACTTAAACAAACAAATTAGCATAAATCATGAGAGATTCATTTCTAGTCTCCATATGATGGATAAATCTAGACTCTTTTGGTTAGAGAACCAGTAAGAGACATGAATCTCTTAGACATGATCAATCAATCTTCACTAGTAGTAGTGGGAGAATGATTATCCTATTAGGTATAATACATGTGATGTATTTACATACCTATTAGAGTTAATGCTAGTACTTCAAATAGTGTTTATAGAAATACCAAAATAAATATCTTGAAGTGTTCAAGAATATCATAGATGAAGTACAGATTTGGTAAAGTGTTAATTCTTGATAAGATCAATGAATAAAATACTTAGACCAAATGTTTAAGAATCTTGTGAGTGATTATGATAGTGTATCATAGTAAGCTCGTGATTAAGGCACAGTGATGTCTAAATCAACAAGGAGTCATACTCTAAGGAGTTAGAGGATGATTATCAAATAACTAATTTCTTCTTAAATAAAGAATACTCCACACTAATAAAGGACATTAAGAATCACAAAGGGTTGTGAGTTCTTATATCCTTGACAGATGCACCTCAATTATCTATGTGATGAGTTGGTCATGTAATGAATCAACTATCTAGATGAATATGAGGAACCCAATTTTGAGTTATTGTTGATGACCATTACATCCTAAATGACTTCCATGTGAACCATAAGGTATGACCTTGATGGTAGCACCCATTGGGATGAAATCCATAAGTGCAAATGAGTCTTAAGCGTTAAGATACATGGATAACATTTTGAGAAGGATGATTCTTGTTAATTGCAACTTAATTACTAAAATATTTGGCATATGGATACTAAAACCACATTCCTATGAGGAATAAAACAAGGATGTGTATGTGACACAACCTATAAGGTTTATGAATCCATTAATGCAAATGAAGTCTATAAGTTACAATGGACTAATCAATGTGATTGATTAAGTACAAACAACTCAGAGCTGGATCTTTACTTTGATGATATGGTCAAAGGGTTTGACTGACATGTCAAAGATAAAGAAGGGATTTGTGATTTAGTGGGAGCGTATTTGCATTCCACATGTTGATGAGGAATGAGATGTTCTAGAATGGAAATCCAAAGTGGAAATTATCTTTAGGGAAGATAGAGACATTTCCTATATGATAGGAATAGAGATCTATAGAGATAGTTCTCAAAAACCTCTTGACCTGAAAAGAGAAAGCTTACATTGACAATCTATACTGAAGGGTTCAGTATACACATATTCAATGGGAGAAAACTTATCCATGTTAGATGGAGTTAGTATCCTAAGGCCAAATGTCCAATTCTTATGAAGAATGGGAACACTAAGAATAGATAAGGATCTATCATGTATGTAATCATCCCATCATCTTGCATGTATGCACATGGCAAGAACGAAATGCATTTATCATCTTGTATGTAGGACATGACAATATGATATGCTCATCATGATAACTCGTATGTGGGACATAACGAGTGGATGTCTATCTAGTTCTAGTAAGGGTTACTGGAATACTATAAGAACTTGATAAGTACTTGAGAGGTACTAGTTCTATGGAAATAAGGAAGGGTTCACTGTAAATAGTTACACTGATGCGAACTTCTAAAAAGGACAGAAAATTAATCACAAAATATATATGGGATATATAAAAGTGAATGTTTGTTGATAAATGGAAACATTCTAATTAAGTTGTTTTTAAAAGGAAATGTTGAGTATCCGTGTATTAGAGAACAACAGTGGATACTATATGGATCTAGGAGTTTATAGAGATGGACTTATAGATATTCTGATCTTTGATGACAAGTAAGGAGTACTTGATCATGCAATGGGGCTAAAGGTTAGCAAAGGAATACTAGATCACATATTATGGCAACTCCATCTCATACGTGTGACGTACAGTGAAGAGATGAGAGACATGCAATTAATACCGACTTTGGTAAGGTGTTTCCATAACTCACTGCGTAAGCACTAGAGCATAGTAACATGTGGGACATGTTTGAAGATCACTAAAGAATATGATTCAATGGTGATTGGCTCGCAGTGCAAGTGGGAGTCTGTTAGTATATATGCCCTGAGAGTCAATCATGGGATGATTGGTGGGATACATTAAGATTGATTTGATAAACATCAAAGGTAAGCTTCCAATTCTTTCTAGTTCAGTCATATGAGATAATGATAGAATAGATTGAATGTCTAGAGAATGACAGTACTCGATGGCGTATGCTTTCAGGTTAAGGACCTGAACGATGAGATCATATGTATGCTAAGAGTTTGTACATTCTTATTATGTCCCTAGTCGGATGTAATTTTGGAAGGTAGATAGACAACAATGACACATAAGACTAGATTGTGGTGTTGGTTGATGAAAGAATCTCAATAGATATGATATGGAGATATCAAACCAAACACATAGGTACTTGTTAGAGAACAAGTGTACCGGACAGACCCACCGTGAGTTTGTACATGGAACCATGACATGGTAGTCATAGTCAGTTCTCACAAGGATGGTGGTGAGTGCGATTCTTTGACCTGAAATCACTACACTCAATACATGTCGTTGGGTACACTTTGACATCATCAAACGCAGTCCTGAAATATGGGTTGTTATAAAGGTGATGATTGAGTGACTTTGACACATGGGGCTTTTCAGGGGTGAGTGATAGATATAGGATTTTTCCCTCTTGAGGGAGTTTAATCCATGGTCACTTGATGAGTAGGATTGACATAGGCGTTCATGCATGTGTGAATCAGTATGTGATATTGATGTCATACATATCTCCTCCAATCTACTCTGAGATCAAGAAAGTGAATGAACGTTGAAAGGATGATTGTTTCGTGCCTTGAGTTCATTCGGGATACCAGTGACAAAGGAATTATACATTCACTGTAACACCATTCATGGATTGTAGGATTGAAAGTTGTTCTCCAACTTTCCTTTTCACTTGGGTAGCACTGATGTGTGACTAGGCACCACTCTTTGCTTGTGAAGTCATAAGTGTTATGGACTTTCACTGCCAACGTGAAATGGTCCTGTAGGGTCACACACATAGGATTTAACCTGGAAGAGGAATTTATCCACAAATGATGTTTAGATTGATTACTAAAGGAGTTTAGTAGTTCAATTAAACACTTAATCAATTAATAGCTCAGTATCATAGTGTTCAAGGTGTTGGACCGATTGATTAGAGTATCAGATTGATTGGAACTGCCATTGACTGATTTGCATAGTCTACTACCCCAACCGATCAGCTCACAGGGTTGAACTGATCGACTTAGGTTGATGAACCGATCATCTCAAGTGGTGAGTCGATCAGCTCATGTGTTAATGAAACAATCGGCTCAATTGTAGAACCGGTCGATTCGTGTGACCAATCAAGATCGTTTGGAAAGTTAGAAGACTCAGGTCCCCAACCGATCGGTTTATGCTTGAAACGATCGGTTCAGGTCCCCAACCGATCGGTTTATGCTTGAAACGATCGGTTCAACTGGCGCAGTTGGTTGTTTTGCGGAAAAACTTGAACCCTTCTACTCCTACTTTAATCCTACATTACCCGGGGTAGAGAACCATGTCCCATGACCCTCCTATATATAGGGGTATTGGGGGCTTCTCAGGAACAACAACTCAGAATACTAGTTGCTTTGTAAAGTTGTCATTCTCTCTGGTTGTAGTAACCGAGAGAGCCCAAGCAAGTGCTACCCGATAAGGGAGGCACAACAAGGGAAAGACAACTATAGAAAGGCAACTGGTTGCAGGAGAGTGTGTCGATGACTAGTACGCCAACAGGAGGGTATGACTCCTTCCAATTCCTTATGGGACAAGGAGATCAGAGTTCTAGGTGATCCGTGTGGACTACTTCAGAGGCGGGAGACTTCTTCCGCTCGGAGGACAGCTGTCAATCCGGACAGTCTCGGTGAGACCAGGAGCTGTATAGAAACCGTCCAAGACCGGAGGTTAAGACCACGCAAGCCGCGAGGTAATGTCGCCGAGTAAGCCTCGGGACAAGGTATTCCTCTACAAACCATCCTTCCTATTGTATAGACGTTGGCGCGATTCCTTTATTCTGGGTTTGGGAGGAGAAATTTTTTGTTTCCGCTGCCTTCTCTACCTCCTCTAAAACCCAACACCTCTCTTTTCCCCATCTCCTTCTTCTTCCTTTTTCATTCAAAACCCTAAACATGGGGGTAATGTGACCCCATAGCAAAGAAGAGCCTTGGACGGGAGCTTAAGAAAGGTTAAGATTCAGATTTGGAAGGATCTTAGACTTGAGATTTCACTATCACATCATAGCTTATATTAAAATATGAATTTAAACATGTTAATTAACTTGCAAAGGAGGTTTGTAGTCATCACTCACCTCCCGGTGAAGTAATGACGATTCTAACTCCATACATCACTCTCGTGCATGTATTTCGTTTTGAATCACAAACCTTGCTCCTCAACTTAATCCTAGCCACTCTCACGGTCAAGAACAAGTTGCCAAAAGAGTAACACCATACTCTCAAACACATCTTCTCAGATTATGAAAGAAAGCATAAAACATGCAAGTATGATGGCCAATCACACAAACAAGCATTTTAGATCTGAAACAACTCTTGGAACATGCAAGAAACCAACATTTAGTACAAAATTCATATGTTCATACAAGCTATGACATGGGAGTTACTCTCCCATGTCCAAGATTCGGATTCTACTCGTCCATGATCATGTATTACAGAAATGCTACAGAATTTTCAGAGTTTAACATGGTTTAGAGAAGGAAAAGCTAGGATAATTGAAAGTGTAACCCAAGAGAAGTAGAATTCCGTCTTGGGGACGAAATCCCACTCCTAAAGCTGCTCCAAAACGGACTGACTCCTCTCCCGAGAAGCTGCACGAAGTTGGGGAAGCTTGGTTGCACCTTGGAGAAGACAATGGAGAAGAAGAAATGGACTCCTTTCCCAAGAAACCACCCTTGATCTCCTCAAAATCACCCTCCTCTGCTCTAGGCTTGCTCTGGGATGAGGGAACGTTCATAAATGACCGGGCATAACTTCCCATTAAGTTCCCACTTCGTTTTAAACAAAAACTCGTATTTTACAAAATGTTGAAACTGCCAGGTGCACGGCGTGCACCTTGGAAATGCACACCGTACAACTTTCAAGAAACTTTCAGTTTGTTCCAGAATACACTGTGCACGGTGTGCACTTTGGAAATGCACGTCGTGCAACTTTCCAGAAACTTTTGGCTCCCAAGTGCACGTCGTGCAACTTTCTAGAAACTTTTATCTGCCTGAAATTCCCAGGTGCACGGCGTGCACCTCGTTGTTCTGGGATGTTGTGTATTTTGCTCATAACTTTCAGTGTGTAGGTTCGATTTACATGTCGTAAAAAGTGGTATTTGCGCAATTTCGAACCCCAAAACATGTAGATACTTGAGAAGTGATCCAATAAGAGATAATATGATATATTACTCATAATTTTATTACAATATGTAGTACCTACAATCCAAACCATGAGACAAGTAAGAATAGCTAAAAATATAGAATCTAGCATGAATGAGAGTGATAATTGAGTCAAAACAACATGGATATGCAACCAAACATGATCCAAAAGATGATATGATTTGTGCACATCAATTATCATCGTCAATGTCAATAATAGCATTAGTAGCATTAGTATCAAGACTAGCATCCATTGTAGAGATCGAAAAGTACTATAAACAAAACAATAACTATATAAATATAAAAGTAACTAATACAACACGAAAAGTAACTACAACAAATAGATCATAGAAAAGTAACTACAAAATAAAACAGGTAGTACGGCTATGTTACTACTAAACAGACAGATACATATACATTGAAAAATACTAAAAAACTTCATTTAAAAACATATAGCACGAAAAGAAGGGAAATAGAAGGGATTATACTTAGCAGATAATCAACTGCTCAACACAGAATTTGGTATTAGGTTGTAAACCAGAATTCAAAAATGCACCTACTTCTTCAATGTGGGTTGTTGGTCAGCTGCTGGCGGGGCAAGGCAGTTTCCGGCTTCGAGCACTTTTACCCCTATCCTGCCAATAAGGCATTTCGGGAGGGAGCCTACTAGTCGATTGCCAGATACATCCACAAACTCGAGCACCTTGTCACATGTGACCACAGCCGCACTACCGGATGTTCCACTGAATTTATGTGTAGCAATGAATGTGATTACCTCCAAGGGTCGTCGTCGTCGAGCTACCTTGGTTCTTCAAGTTCTTCTTCTACAGAACCCATCCCTTGCTCTCTGAATCGTCAGTCCCTGTCCCATGTGACAAAAGTGAAGACTTCTATGCCGCCGATGACTCTGATGATGGCGCATATGAGCTTCCCGTGGTTTCCTCCCTTGTGCTCCGCTTCCCCGCCTTTGACTTTGATTTTGGCGGTCCGACGGCGGAAGATAGGAAACAGGAGATTTAAAATTAATTACAAATACTGCCATTGTGTCAAGGAGACAGGTAGCGTATCTACAGTACCCGCGTGGGCAATAAAAAAACTGCATATATATATATATATATATATATATATATATATATATATATATATACCCCTCTTGTTTGGGACTCAGATTCCCTTCCATGTTACATGATATTGTTCCAAATCACGTTTCAACAAGTCACAACCACACATCTTTCACAAAATTCCACCCCTAAAAAAATTAAGGAAAAAAATCGAAATAACACATTTTTGCAAAAATACTTACCCAAATAACACTTTTTCTAACTTATTTCCCGAAGTAACATACTTTCAGCTAAAAGTGTCACATCATTTGATGTTTTTCTGATACCGGGACATAAAACGCCATAATAGTTTGTATTTTATTGAAAAACGCCACATTATTTGACATTTTTCTGATAAACGCCATAATAGTTATGTGCTTTACCGGAAAAACGCCACATTGTTGGACGGGTCTATTGGACCTTTCATTAAAACGCCACATTATATGGCTGTCTTCTGCGCTAGCTAGAATGCACTACAGTCTCAGAAAACAGTTTGCTTGATCAGTCAATCGTGACCGGTTCATTCACTCGTACGCACACCAACAACGCAGGGCTGCGACGGTTCCGTCCTACTCGACGGCAACAACACCGAGAAGACGGCGCGCCATCCCGAACAAACCCAAGCCTTCGTGGCTTTGAGGTGATCGACGCCGCCAAGACGCCCATCGAAGCACCTGCCCGCGTGTAGTCTCGTGCGCTGACATCCTGGCCTTCGCGGCCCGCGACAGCGCCGCGCTTGCCGGGAACATCCCGTGGCAGGTCCCCCAGGGCGGCGAGACGGCAACATTTCATTAGACAGTGAAGCACTCACCTTCCTCCCGGCACCCACCCTCAACGTCAGCCAGCTCGTCGCCAACTTCGCCAACAAGACCCTCACCGCCGACGAGATGGCCACACTATCCGGCGCACACACCATCGAGCGGTCTCACTGCGGGGCGTTCATCAACCGACTCTATAACTCCACCACCAACGCTTCACAGACCGACCCAACCCTTAGCGGCGCGTACACCGACTTGATGCGGCTCAGGTGCCCCGCCAACGCCACACTCTCCACGCCGATCACCATCCCTCTCGACATACTGACTCCCAACGTTCTTGACAATCGGTACTACGTCGACGGTGTGCTCAACACAGTGGGGCTACTGTCGTCCGATCAAGCGCGCTGATCACCAATGCCACCCTTGCCGCCGCTGTTACTCCAACGCCAACAACGCCACCGCCTGGGCCGATAAGTTCCGCCTGGCTATGATCAAAATGGGTAACATCGAGGTCCTTGAGGCTCCGCAAGGGGAGATCAGGCTCAAGTGCAGGATCGTCAACTCAAGATCCAATCTCACCAGTACTAGTCCTTCTTCCGCCAAGGAGGACGAAACGGTGCTACTAAAGTCGGCTGCTGATCCCGCCGATCATGGTGATCGCCGGGCTCGTGGGGACAATCAGCAGGAGTTTGTCGCTACTAGCTAGCTACATTTACTAGCTACTACTTCGTATCTTCGATACATATTTTACTAGGGGAAAAAAATAGAAATAGCGCCGAACAATGTAGTGTTTTTCAGTAAAGCGCAAACTATTATGGCGTTTTATGTCCCGGTATCAAAAAAATGTCAAATAATTGATATTTTTCAATAAAACGTCAACTATAATGACGTTTTATATCCCGGTATCAGAAAAACGTTAAATAATGTGGCGTTTTCGGCTGAAAGTGTACTAATTTGGAAAATAAGTTGAAAAGAATACTATTTGAATAAATATTTGTAGGAAAGTGTGTTATTTCCGTTTTTTTCCCAAAAATTAATGGGGTAGTTTTACAGCTGAGATTAATTGCAACTGGGTTGGAATAGAGTGTTAGAAACAGTGAATCGGCGCCCTCTTGTCTTTCCTGCAAAAACTCTAACGCTACCCGGTAAATCTCGTGTCATGTACAACAAAATAATTGGGTCCTCCTCTTTTCCATCTCTCTGGTTGTCGCGTTGGCCTCTTTAGTGATCAAGTTGCCAATGATGTTCCTTTCTCCGACATGTGTTTATGTCTCTCTAACGAGACTAAGCACATGCCAAGGAGGTATGTTATTAATCCATACCTCTATTATAAGTACCTCTGTGAACGTATAAAGCTACGATTAGAACTTGCATCGTTGCTGTCAAAGC
The DNA here is from genome assembly GCA_963693085.1 of Alisma plantago-aquatica. Lineage (NCBI taxonomy): Eukaryota > Viridiplantae > Streptophyta > Magnoliopsida > Alismatales > Alismataceae > Alisma > Alisma plantago-aquatica. The sequence goes on along the minus strand of OY856412.1, from coordinate 531,823,624 downwards.
AGATTTGTTCTGTAATCTTACTCCAAAGGCAAGAAGCACATTAGCATCTCTAGTATGTAACACACCATCAGCAAAGGCTACCTCTCGTATTCCTTCCACCCTACTGAAACCAAAGATGAGGTTAAGCTTAGTACGTCGTTTGCAGCTAAGAACGGGGGCCAAGCTACATCCCCCATGACCAGGAGAGTGGTCTTTTAGTACCGATAGTCCAACTATGTGCCTAGAATAGACCCCGGGGATTCCAATAACAGTGTCACATAGTTTGTTCTACAATGAGGAGACTTTGACTCGTCTGGTTGATATATTGTTGGGGACACTTGGCTGGCTACTGACAGTAACCCTCTTCAACAGACATGTGCCTCTATCACTACTACAAACTGGGCCATGTTGGACGACTGCTATCCTTGATTCTACAGAAGACTACATGGCCATGTCTGTTCAATCAAAATGAACCGTGGAATCTGGGTCGTAGTCCCTGACCCCCTTAACCCTGGCCTTATCACACCCAACTCAAACAAAAGCAACCGCCAAATCTGAACACATTTCAGCAAAATAATAATATAATATTCAATCACAACTTTGACGACATCAACCATCCATTCAGTTGAAAGCATGGAATTCAAAGGCACAATTTTTTATTGGGTCTGCTATTAATGTGGAGATTTTTTTTCCTATTTTGTTTGACTTCTCGCAGATGTCTTGGCTCTTCACACCATAGCCCAAGACCTGCTTCAAAGCTTGCTACCCACATGCTATGTTAAGAGGAAGGAAGAAGGATGGGAAGACTTCCATGGTCAGTATCATCGTCTATGTGGGGGGGGGGGGGGTTGAAATACTCTGTGTCCGGGATAATGTGTCTAATACATCCCAGCCATATACTTCCCTATGGGGATCATAAGTGTATGGATCAGATCATGTGGGTACAGAAGTGGGCACAGAAGTTGGGTACAGAAGATTTGGACCCGTGGGGGGAGGGCTCTTCGATCCTATACCCCGTGCTTGAGTGTCGTATATAGGCTGGCAATAGATGCTTGGGAGAGGGATCCGTGGGTTGTGTCTGTTATGAAGGGGAACCCTAACTGCGGGGTCCTCTCTTCTTAATCTCCTTCTATCTTTTAGTTACAACTCCATAAAGGAAAACTAATTATATCTTTCTCTTGATTATTCCATTTCCTACCATATTTTTAGAGATTCTATTCACATTGTTGCCTCCCACCTGGAAAAGGAAATTTCCTGAATTATTCTCTCATTCATAAGGCAAATTTATGTAATTACTAAAAAAATTATCTAGACCACATAATATGTTAGAATTTATGGATTTTCTCCCGCATTCCAATATTTGGATTAACGATTACATAAAATTATTTTTAAACAAACCAAAAGTTAGGCCGATATAACACTATATGTTGTCTCAAACATTGTGTTGTCAATAATGGCTAGATAATTACTCATTTAATTATTGAAAACACCATGTATATTATTTTCCTCTAGAAACTTAAAAATTATTTCATTTATCATATCAAAAAGTCATTATTATTTATTCATTTATGAATTTCTTCTATTTATTTATTTATCTTGTGCCACAAGCACCCATTCTACCAAGGTGATTACCATTATTATACCACCAATAATATCATTGGAGAGAACATTTATAGATTCATGTCTTATGTTTAATAATTCAATTTCTAAAAATTGAAGATATTACATGCTTGGTATTAGAGGCAACAAATCCATACTTGAGATCATTGACAACTTTATTAATGTTGGAGCCCATATTGTCACCAGTGCGATGGGCCTCGTTCATAGAGAGACTCTGTAATGTATCTCGAATGCCTTGACTTTAGTGGTGTATTTATGCCAAATGTGATAACCATACTAGGTATCTGGACACTAAGAAGTGGTAGCATCCATGTATTAGATTGCAAGAAAGATTGCCTGTCAATACAAGATTATGAATTAGCTTTTGAATTGTAAGAACTCCACAAAAATGAGTTTTTAGTGAACTTTCTCAAATGAAAAGCAGTCAAGAGCATCTCACAGGGAAAATGATTTATTTGAGTTCACTAGAGTTGTGTTTGTATGGCTATGAATGAAAATATGCCACGACTAAACACAAATAGGGAACATGTCTAGTTTGAGCTTAGCAAATATCTTTTAGAATCATATCCGTTCCTTCCAGAAAAGAAAAAAGGAAGCTTCTAATGTGCTGAGGAAACCAAAAAATTAAATCATAAGATATATTTCCAATCACAAGGAAAAGTTACCTCAAAATTACAACATTTATTGGAATTTTATAGTTGCACATTTTCTTCTCCACATTTTTTTCTTTACTGCCCACCACCCCCATGTGGCTCGCCTAATCCCCAACCAACTCTAGCTCGTCTGCATGACATCATAAATAGATTTAATTTTTTAATGTTCATAAAAAATTAAGAAAGTAAACATTTGAAGGAGCAATACTGATACACCAATACCAAGTAAACCTACATCACAAATACCAAGCAATACACATATCTGTATATCAATTCATGCATTCCAATAAAGTGTGACATGATATTAAGAACTTCTACAATAACTAGATAAACTAAAATAAAGGTTGAAATTAGTTAATAATATGGTAAATAAAAGAACATGAAGAAACAAATAAATGATCAATCATTGATGAAAAATGTGATCATCTAAAGATCTAAACTATGATTGTATCAAGAAAGGGTGAGTGTAGAAATAGGGCTCCAACAACACACTACATCAATATGGTGGCAAGTTGCAAAAATGCATGAACCAACAATACCTAGAAAAAAGGTAGTAAACAGTGAGAGTAGAAACAGAGCACCAGCAATAAAATGCCACAAAAATAAAGCAACAAGATAACTATTATCACTGATAAATGAGTGTTATATGGATAGAAGCAAGATGACTAGCCTTTCTATATAGTAGCAAAAATAATAGAAGGGAAAAGAAGTAGCCTACGACTAGAAGAAGAAAATTGAACGAAGAGGAGGAAGAAGAGGAAGAGAAAGAGAAAGTGGTAGAGGAGGATGAAGAACGAGAGGATCTATCAATTCGAGTAGCCCTACAAGATAGTACAAAAAAAAAATAAGTAGGGCGACAAGCAACATCCTAGGGATATAAGAAGAGTAGAAGAAGAAGAGGAAAAGGAAGAGGAAGAGAAAGAGGAAGAGGAGGATGATCATCGAGAGGAGGTGTGCAGCTTGCTCCAACATTTGGCAACATGCAAAAGTCAACATTAAGCAACACCAATAGGTGGTAGACTCTAAAACAACAAACAATGTCTCTATATTGATAAAATATCATGCATATGATTATGCAATCAAGTTAAAACATGATGTTCCACAAAAATACACCAAGGATGGAGAACGAATCTCGATAGTGAATCAAACATTGTCTATATATATAACTAGCATTTGGAAAATGCATCAATAATCTAGCTTAGATTTACAATAAATCATAAAGATCAATAATGCTATATAAATAAATTGTATTAGGGGGGAAGCAAAGATGGAGACAAAGAAGAGGGGAATTAATTGGAAGAAATATAAGGGGGAGGGGAATATGGAGAGAAGAGAAGGGAAGAAGAAGAGGAATAGAGAAACTTTAATTGTTGAATAAGCAAAACATGACATAAAACTCTATAGTTTCATTCAATCTGGAGTATCTATGCTTTCAATAAGAAGGGTAGTTACAGTCTGACATACATGTTTGTGTCTCCACCTAACAAATTGATAAGTATCCATGCTTTCAATGAGAGTCACACTTAAAAGATAAAAGGAAAAATTCCACTATTCCCTTTTGAGGTCCTACAAATCCAAAAAAACATTCCCATTTAAATATTTCTTTTAATATGCATTTCAAAGAAAGAAACTTGAATGTATCTTATTCATAAGGAACACCACTGATTACAAACAAAATGTCACCCTAGAAAAGACTAATATCCATTAGGAGACCTACAAAATGTCACTAAAGAAAATACTTATGCAAATATCTCCTTAGTAGTCCATGAGTAGTCCAAAATATGCTAGCACACATAAATATCTCCTTAGTAGTCCATGAGTAGTACTAGAACGGTGACCAGCTGGGAAGTTAATCTCATCTTGTACATGAGTGAGAAGAAAACATGCAGTTAAGGCCAGTGGCTATCAGTGAGGCCGGTCCAGAAAGCTTGGTGTGCTCCCTGCCAATGGTGTTACACACTACTCAATTGAGACTTGAATAGATGCAACTCCGCGGATAGGAGCACACAAGTGGATTTACTTTCAAATTTTATAAGAACCTGCACACAGGAGGCTTGTAAACATGAGTATAGCTAGAGCAATGGGAGTTGGACGGTGAGGGACAGTGGCAGATCGTGGAGGGTTATACATAATCAACTACGATTTCCTTTGGGATCAACTTCTTTGGAGCAAGATCCATTGTCCCAAATGGAGTTTTTGTGCATATATGGTGATCCTTGGGAGGCTTTCTACTATGGACAGAATTAGTAGATGGGTGGCGGGTACGATAAGTGGATGCCTGCTCTATCTTCAGGAGACTGAATCTCAACAACATCTCTTCTTTGAGTGTACTTTTTCTAAGTACCTATGGACCCAGTGTTCCCTCAAGCTCAACTAGGGTGGTAACCCGCCCACCAGCATACTGGAAAGCATGTTGTGGATTTTGGATTCTACTAAAGATGATAGACATTTGAGAAGATACGTTGGGCTGATCTGGACGGGCCTCATATTCCTTATATGGCACGAGAGGAACTACAGAGCTCATGGTAAAAGGGAGAGAGATAAATTCCAATTTTTGATGATTTTGTACATAATCTAGTGTGGTTTTGTAAAGAGAACCCGGGTACCCTTACTAGGGTTAAACTCGAGGTCAGGTTGATGTGGGGTCTTCAGTGACCTTGTATAGTATACAGGGTGGTTTCTACTCCTATACTCTTTTTTGGTGATCTAGTAACATTTTACCTTATCTAAAAAACTTTACAAAGGGATTTAAAACATGATTACTCTAATTTGATTTCAATAATAAAGATACATATTGAAATGCTCATTCTATTTCTTACATTTCCATGTACATATGACATATAATCAAATACATTCTCTATTTTTAAGGAAACAAAGTTACACATCATTATTCACAACTCTCTCACTTCTATACAAGTACTTAGAGTGACAAATACCGTTTGAACTTAACTAGTCTGATACTTATCTCTTGTGGTAGATCAACTCTAGCATTAATATTTTTCAAATCCACATGCTTTTCCTAAAAATTGTGAGTAGAGTGGTGAGCCTACTAACTCAGTGAATGAGTACTTCAAAGAAATTTTTTAAAGCATTTAGATACTCATAGATATGTTATATAGAAACTGAATATACAATAAAGTAGTAGCAATCTATAAAGGAATTAGTCATGCACAAACATATATATAGACAATTACTCTAGATGACTATAAAGAATAAATAAATCATTGAACATCTGTAAACAATCACAAAGGAAACTAGTAATTCAGAAACATACAAATAGCAAGTTACTCTAACAAATTCCAAAGAATAAATCAACAACCGCACACACTTAATTAATCTCTAATTCATCTTATTATGCTCTGAACCCACATGAAGTGTACCACGACATGTGAAAGCATCACTCTCACTATACAAGGCTTAGAATCATGATCAGATTCCTAAACATATAGTCTCGAGTAAGACCTCGTCTTCAATGGGTATCGCCATGTCTAGCACTCAGAGGCTAATGAGAGAAGCCAAATATCTCGACTCCTCCTCTAAACATGGGTACTCTAGCAGAGAGTCAAAGCATTGTGTCTTGTTGTGCATCAATGGACCTACCGCAAATGTCTACTAATTAACAAAACTCTGCATAAATGATCCTACCAAAGATGACCATTGACTAGTAACACAAGTACTACTGGCATCCCCAGATGGTGTTGGGTACCACAAATTTGTAAGGAGTATGCCCTCACTGGCCTAGACCCCCACACCCTATCAGTTTGCTCCGTGCTAACAAGAATTGGACTAACCCTCCAGTTCGTAGCAAGTTTCCTCCTCACAACACAAGCCTACTATGAAGGATTCTATAGTGTTGAGGGTAACTAATGTATAATTCACTCTTTAGGTTCACAATTCAATCTTCAAATCAACATTTCTTAGTTTACCTTATAAATAGTTCTTTTCATATATTATCTATAATAAGTACAGCAAACTGAATTGTCGAGCAACACCACATCTCATAATAATAAACACTAGAATGAAAGTACTTGATTCATTGAATACCCTATCCTTAGGGTTTCATTTGTCTCATTCTCATATCACATGACTCGGATAAGGATTTAAGGCATCATAAACTTTAACTAATAAAAATATTGTTTCCAAAAGATCATATCAATCTAACATCCATGCTAAGAACTGAACTAGGATTTCCATGCCATTCACTACAATATCATACTTAATGAATAACCTTGAATAAATAAATCTATGACATTGAAAAGAATCACTTCTGTTGGATTTCATGATGTCAATTTTCAAACTTTCAACTTTCCACTCTAATAATGTTTCAACCTCTTTACATAGATATCAAGAAAACATTGATGAATTGCAAGATAATATATGATATACATTTAATAAAAAATCTTATAAAATAATCACTTATAACTAAGGAGATTCAAATAGGCAAAATTCTTCATTCAGATATACAAAAATTGCAAACATAACCAAAAATCCTAGATTTCAGTATAGTCTTCTAACTTATGCAGTAACTTTAGGGTTCTATTTTAGATGATTTTGCATCCATTTTTAATATGATTTTCTCATTTTACATTCATCACAACAAGAAAACAATATGTTTTTTTATCATGTTTCATAATCTTAAATTGAAAGGCAGATTTAGGGTTTGTTGTCTCATATAGAAAGAGGTGAAGTTATAATTGATTCGATCCAATTTTGTGCAATCTACTATTAAGGAAGTACCCACTCAACTAAGGTGTGAAAACACCTTAAAAGCATAGCCCCATAACTGAAAATCTAGAATCCATATCAAACTCCTAGAAATTTATCATTTCTTCTTCCTTCCAACTCAGATCCCCTAGGAATGCATCACAGTCTTCCTATGGCTCATGCAACATGGAACCCTTATGACAAATATGGAGAAACATAGGAGGCACATGGAGGTGTTTGGAGATTGCCTCATTTGCAATAATGCCCAAGACACGATACATGACCTACGAGACTGCAAAGCGAGTAGAGATGTGTGGCTCATCCTTCTACCCGATGAAGACTCGACACCCTTTTCCCCGGATGAGCGGATCGCAAGCTGTATGAAAGACACCATGCATGCGACAACTTGTTGGTACCTCTGGAGTTGCCGTAATGAGAAGATCCACAAGCAGAAAGTAGTACCAGCCAGTAGGAAAGTGGAGTCTATCAGACTTAGAATGGGAACGATTCAAAACATGCACGAGTACTAGCCAGTAGGAAAGTGGAGTCTATCAGACTTAGAACGAGAACAATTCAAAACATGCATGAGAAGCTGAGCCAAGATCCTCATCCCATCACTACATCCAGTCGGCCGCTTGATGAGAAGCCCCTATATGTCTTCACCGATGTGGCTCATTGAGTTGGGCACGATATAGCATCCATGGGAGTCCATATTGTGTGCTATGATGGATCCCATGTGCTAGGATCATGCCTAACTGTCCAATCCACATCACCTCTCATGAGAGAAATCAAAGCAATCTTGTACGACATTCAAGTGTGTAAATATTGGTGCTAGGACAATTTCTACATTTTCTCAGACTCGATGGAGGCAATAACCCACCTTACGAAAACCAAACCCTTACCACAATTCCTACCCTTTGCTGGGGAGGCTAGGAATATGCTTAGGTGCCCATTGTTAGGGTTGATCCACCATGTCCCTCGCAGCCACAATGTAGTAGCTGATAACCAAGCTAAACATGCTCTACACTCCAATGGCTCCTTCATCTTTACCTCTACTACACCCCACTAGTTTAACCCAATAAACCAGATGGATATCCAATCTATTTTATCCGCAATAGAGTGTGGAATGAATAAAAGTTAGCTCTATATGTTTGCAAAAAGAAACTGTGGGAATGAATAATTATAGAGAAAGAGTGAGAAACGAGGGGGATTTGATATCATTTTGAATCAAACAAGAGGAGGTATGGAATCTTGATATGTGAAAGAAGAATCTCCAAGAAAAGCTATCTAGAAATGACAAACTTAGTTGATTTCATCAACTATAGGAAGAAAAAACCCTAGACTGCTATCTTCACCACTTTCTCCATCCAAACCCTAACTTTCCCTCTCTCTCAAGGATTTTGTTTCTCTAGAATTAATCGCAAAATATGAGAGATCCTATAATGTTAGGTTAATCCTATATAGAGCAGCTAAGGTGCTTGGGTCAATTGCAAATTGACCCTAATTGTACTTTCTTTTATTTGCAGTAGAATTTTCTATCATAAAAATGTTACTAAAAGTTGTTTAATGAATAGGTCCAACTTCCTCCAAAAACTATTACAAATTATAATGTTGTCTAACACATAGTTTTAGATCTCCAATGTTTTGATTTACCAATAAATAATTAAAAATCAATCACTATACTACTAAATAACAGTATGTAGCATAGTTGGTCAAAGTCTAATTCAACCGAGAACCACATTGAGAGAAGATCCATAAATTTTGAAATTTTTCTCTAACGCACATTGATTGACTTATTCAAATCATGTCCAAATTTAAACCCAAGTTACATAGAAAATATGAAAAATCATTTACCACATTATTATACCTCAAATTTGTATATATATACTATCGAAACCCTAAGTTTTTCCTATTAGGCTTTACACTTTTCAAACCCTAATTCGTCAATGTAAAACCATGAGTAGAGTTTCCTCCTTAGGTTTTAAACACCACAATTGATCTACTGTCATAATCATGTTTAAGCGATATCAATCTAATGAAGCATGTAATCCTCTAGGTAAATCCTAATTTACTAATTAAGTTTAGACATGGTCATAATAAATCTTATCATTATTTTGATTTACAAACTGTAATTCCTTTATACACCCTTATGCATGTAACTTGGTACGTTCCTAATTATGTTCATAGTGGCTCTCACAAGCAAAGGTTTATATCTAGAAATAGATCATTGTCACTCAAATAATTGGAATGAGTTAAAGAACAAGTTCAACCTGTACAAACATTACCATGACTGTATAATCTCTTTGTCACATATATCCAAAATGAAATTGAGGTATGGAAGTGGCATCCTCTTATCATTCAATTTATATTCCTTGACTAGAGAAGACTATACGAGATATTGTGAGCTCAATGTCATATATTGACTCACATGAACGTGGTCATCTATTTCTATAGTCTCACTTATCAAGTGGTTGGGATATCACTACAAAGTGTGATAATGCACCCAATCACTACTATTTTGGCAACCTTGATTCAGAGTATGTTGGACTAGTGGTCAAGGTACACAGAACAACATGTGATTGTTGTAGTGACTTTAGGTCTAAGGATCACAATCACCATTGTCGCATTGATATATGGCCCTGATATGTCATTTCATGACTTCCACTATGTCATTTTTAAGGTAGGTATGTCCAAAACAACTTGTTCTCTAACAAGACCCATGTATCTGAGTTGATATTCAACATCATGATTAAAGAGACATGGTCATCACTCACTATACACACTAGTTTTGTGTATTATTATTGTCTTGTGATATCCAAAATAATAACTGACTAGGAACATAACAAGAATGAGTATTCTAGATATACATAAGATCTCATGTTCAAACCATCATTGAGTTAAAACATTCTTTGACCATTATTAAGTTTACTCATTATGCCAATACTACAACAATCATAATAAGTGGAATTGTCTTTTATTAATAATCAAATCATGTACAAAGTATCCATATTACAATCATAACATGATGGCTCTCAGTACATACAACCAACAATCTATGCCCGAAAACAAGGTGCATACACTGCCTAATCCGTGGTTATAATAGTCAATTAGTAGGATTTGATGAATGCCTTATTTTCTTGACTTATTTTAGCTTTATACATATATCTAATGTATATGTCCCCACATCCATGTCTAATGGAAGACACCAAGATGGTTAGACACTCGGGTTATTAGTGAGAGGTCCCAGGATCGAGTCCAGGCCACGGGATGAATGGAATGGCCAATTTTTAAAATAAAAAAAAAATGTCCCCACATCCATATATTTGACCCCAACTCATGGCTTCGACCCCGTAGAATGTTGTGGGTATACCAATAGTTTAGATTATAAATTTAATGTCTCATATTTAAGTGACATGATATGTTTCGGGCATGTCCCTAGGGCACAATTAATGTCCTTAAACGATAGACAAAGACATATATGTTCACTGCCTTTAAAATAAATAGATAGACCAAAAGTTTACATTTCTTTTATATATAATATCTAAAGACTTTCTTTCTCAATTAAGTTAGTTGCTATTGAAACTAACACATTTTGGTACAAAAACATGTGGATGTGTGGATTTACGATACAAAACAATTATGCAACTGCTATCCATTATTTTTAAACACTTTTACTGTTGATTTGAATGAATCTGAAATATCTAGTTATTAACTTCAAGCAAGATTGAGTGAACGAAACATTGACTTAATCTAATAAATAAAATCGTCACATCATAATCAACTCGGTTTTCTGTTTTAATCTGTAGAGTCATTACAAAATTTACTTCCAAATTTGAAATAATGCAATTGTTAAACAACACAAGAAACGTCCATTCTTAATAGAGAAATCGCAGTACATATCTCCTCATTTCTCATAAATGATCTTTCGATTATCTGCTGTTACTTGAGCATCGTAAAATAGCAGGAATAACATGGGCATCGTAAAAGTCATTTGGCCGGCATTTTTAGCAAGCCACCGTTCGCAACCTAACATAACATGATGATGACCAAATGAGAAGGGCATTTAAACTACGTGCTATTCAACTTTATCTAGTGATGATCCTTGGCACATTTTTTTTCACTTGAAGCTGGTTAAACATTCTGCTTGTTGAAGCACAGATTGCAGAATCTAATTTTGTTGGGGCACTACAGGAAGGTATATAAACATCTTTGCGGTTGTAATAGACTGTTTACAAAATGAAAGGGGTTCAAAATCCCCTCTCAAAGAAACAACGGGCACCTTTCTTCCTTTGAGTTGGGCACATGTCCTGTCGGGGTTATGCTTATGAACGTATGATGTGGGATAGCCGAGAGTGAGACAGTAAAAGAGGCGACACAAAGGAATAATTAGAAACACTGAAATAATAAAAGTTTAAGAGATTTACATGTCTCAATACTCCCCGGCAAGTTCCGTGTCGGGAGGCAAATGAAAACGCGTAGTCCGTAGGATCCGGCAACACGGAGTCGAAAATTCCGGGTTTATTTTAGTTTAGGCCGCCAATGAGGGACGATATGTAATAGCCTGGAAGAACTCACAGCTGTGCAGGTTCTGTTAGCGTAAGATCAAGCAAACGCTAAACTTTAAAATTGGCGTTTGTTGGAATCAAGTCATCAAAGCTATTATTAAAAGTTATCAAAGCAAACATAGATTGTAATCAGTCAAACATTCCACGATGCCAGCCCGTTATAGATTGAGTACTTTTTCACTGAAGAAAGTTAGCTGATAGCTTTAGCTGGAATCAAGTTAGAGAGGCTGTTATTCAAGTTACACAAGCAAACACACAGATTGTATACACGTGACTGCTGAAGCCTGGAGGGGTTTGAAGATCTCAGATTTCACCTTGCGAGCCTGATCAGATACATAGGCCGACTACTTTTAAACTAAGCTACAAGAAAAGATCTGCGCCTAGCTAATCAGATGCAGCAGATTCCTTCGGGGACCACACTCACAGTCACCGGGTGAAGGCGTAGAAGACGATACAGGTGTAAATGAGCATGGCGGCAGGGACGAACACCACGAGCGGCACAATGGCGGCAGCGCTTGCCCCGCTGCACCCCAGCTTGCCGAGCTTGATCTGCACGACATTGACGAGGGCAAGCATGAGGCAGCCACACCCAGACACGGACCCAACCGCCGAGGCCAGGATCCCGATCCGCAGCAGCACGCGATTCACCTTCGCCACGACGATCCCGTCAAGGAGGTCGATCCGGTGCCCGAGGAAGTCCAGGTGCCCGAACGGACCGAACCGGTTGTTGTTATTGTTGTCCCCGTCGCCGTGGTTGTGATTCTGGTGGTTTTCGTGGTTGTGGCGGACGAGACGGATGGCCTGCTTGAGGCAGAGCGCGACGAGGCTGGAGAAGAGGAACGAGGAGAAAGACAGCACGTGGAAGGTTACCATGTCCTCGGCGGCCTTGTTGGCCCATCCCGCCGGGGAGCACTGCGGCGAGGCCAAGCTGTTGTTTGGGTCACGAGGGTTCCAGGCCAGGCCCAGGAAGGCGGCTAGGGTAAAGATCGAGTTCACGTTCACGATCCCATCCAGGGCCGTGATGTGGATGCTCGTCGTCGAGGAGGAGGACGAATACCCGTCGCTGCGGGGCGATCGCCGGTCGTGGGTAGCCATCGGAGACCTGATGTTGGTTTGGATTGGAGAAATTGGGGATGGGGGGTATGGAGGCAATCAGACGCAGCGGCAGGAGTGTGCCGAAAAAAGCTCAGAGCTGGGGAAAGAGGAAAGGGACACGAGTAGTCCAAGACCCAAGGGCCGGAGAGGAAGCCCAAATATTCGAGATGGAGATTACGAAATTCGGATGGGGTCAGTCCATAGAGGATTTGATTATCCGGACTAGATCCTGTTTTCTTTTGACAACCCAATCTCTTTATACGCACTCATTAGATTGGACTCGCCTTGTAACTTATATTTTTTGCATATAAAACGAACTTACGGAATGCAAACAAAATAAGACTAGATCCTGGATTAGTCGGGATTAGCACCTACGTGCCACAAAAGCCAGTCCGATTTTGATCTCAAACCAAACAGCACCGAAGGAACCGCCACCCGAAAAGGAGGCGTACTGCCGGAGTCAGTAGAGCAAAGTCAGGAAATGGCCGAAAGCTCTGCACCAGCTGTAGCCCATCACGGAAAAGGAAATTGAAAAAAAAAAAACAGCACAATCTATTCGCAGATTTCCTACCCCGCTTGCACAAAAGGATTCTTACATGGTCCCAAGTGTTCGTTCAGTCCTATTTAGGAATGCCTAATAACGCCATTTGAACTATTATTTCGTTTTGACATCGTCAAATTTTAACACTTTTTTTTGCATAAGATATATAATCAATATATAACACTACTAGCAAAGTGGCTTATACTTCAACGAACAACCGGTAAACAAGTACCATTATATTATAAAACAAAATAATTACTCAGATTACTCGTTAACCTACGTAACGACTATCTCAAAAAAGATTATTTCCTAGTTTCTCTTCAAAATCCTAACATGATGCGAGCCTTCTCGAAAATAATTGTAGAATGGTGTCCATAGCTTCTTTCATACTTATTGACGGTGAAGCACCATGTAAGATGTTACAAATACGATGAAGCTCATGCACCCTCTATTTTTGTTAGACACAACCTCCTCCCTCAATTGTGCTATGGAAAGATGTTTCTTTTTAGCTTTGCTAGTCTCACGCACGACGCAGACACAACACTAACTTTGTAACGTTCTAGTAAATTATATTGAAACTTACTGGTTTAGACTAGACCAGCCCGAATCTGATCACAATACTCATGATATTTGGCTATGTCTCGACTGACAACGGCCGGGCCTAGTCTGAAAATCCCCCAAACCAATAGGAGTGGTTTGGTATACAATTTTAGGCCCAGATTCGACCAAACTAGATCATGCCCACCTCTAATATGACCTGAGGCCGAGAGAGGGCTAAATGACTCGATCTAGAAAAACACCTACAATGTCTAGAAGAACTGCATTTCTTATTTTCACTTCAAGATCCTAGGATGCCAGCAATCCTGACAAAAACTGTACATTAGTGTTTATAGCCTCTTTCTTGTTTACACTCGGTGAAGCACTATCGTCAATGTTACAAGCACGGCAATGCTCGTGCACCCTCTACATTTTTCAGCCTGTGCACACGGAATCCCATTCCTCTATAAGATCGGCTATTGGGAGGTAGAATGAGAGGCAAAACGGGAGGCATTTTGTTGTTATGTGTACGTAAACGCATCAAAAAGAAGAGGGAAGTAAGTTCTCTTTCTTTTATTGCCCTTATGCACACATAACCACAAAATGCCTCCCGTTTTGCCTCCCATTCTATCTCTGCATAGCATTTTCCTTCCTCTAGTGCATTACAAAAAGATGTTTCTTTCTAGTTTTTATAGCCTCATACACGATGCGGACACATCAATGACCTTGTAGTAAGCTACTAGATTACAATGACTGATCTGGTATGAGACTACACCCAACCAAATTGGTTCACAATAGTTGCCATGTTGTCTGGTCCAGTCTCAACTTACCAACGACCACCCATGGTCAGAAGCTTATCCAAACAACGAGGACTTGTTTGGTATACAACTTCATGCCAAACTAGATCATGCTCACCCCTAATTTGATCCTGAGAACTTGAGGATATATGTATACTTCAATAGAGTTAAATGTGAGCATTACTACAGAAACAACCTTTGGTGTCGGTCGTTTAACCCCATTTGGCGTCGGTTTCCGACCGACGCCTATGTGGGCGCCGCTAAAGGTCGAACACTTCGGCGTCGGTTTTTTAACCGACGCCTATTTATTCTATAGACGTCGGTCGTTTAGTATATAACCGACGCCAAAAGTGTTCGCGCCACAGAAAATGACGTCATCTAGGTCACTTTCTGCGTCGGTTATTTACTAAACAACCGACGCCTATATTCCATATAGCGTCGGTCTTTTAGTAGATAACCGACGCATAAAGTGCCCTAGATGACGCCATTTTCTGTGGCGCGAACACTTTTGGCGTCGGTTATATACCAAAAGACCGACGCCTATAGATTAAATAGGCGTCGGTTTGATACGAATATCCGACGCCATTTCCAGGACTGCTTTGGCCACATCAGGCGTCAGTTTTTTTAAAAAAACCGACGCTTTAGGTCTTTGCTAACGGTTTTCTATAAATAACCGACGCCTATTTTTTTTTTCATATCAGTTTGCAGGCCTGCTGTGGCTGGTCAGCAGGATGAGAACCTGCAGTTCAGTTTTCATCTGAACTGCAGGTTTACGACATCCATTGATATCAGCCTACAAACAGGCCGCAAACATGCAAAAGTCACAAGGAAAATTTCACACAAGTACATACATTCAGACATCAATTCAATTCTCACATTCACACATATAAAAACATTCAAATACATGTATTAACATTCAAAAATATTCATTTACAAAGTATCATTCATTATCGCTATCAACATCCCAATTATATCTTACAGTTGCCACTGCTTGTATGACTTTTGCCCATTCTTCTCTTACTTCATTTAATGCTTCCATCGTATATGGAGCATGTATATTTTTTAAGCGTTTACCTATAGTGTGGTCAGTTTTAAACACCTGCAAAGAGAATGATGTATATATATAAGTAATAATATAAAAATAAGATTGATATATTTCATACTAACTAATGAGACTATATATAATACCTCATGTATGCTATCGATGTCCAATGCGGCATGTTTGATAATCATCTGCATAAATCGCATCACATAGTATGCGCATGCCCAGCCATTGTCTTGTGTAGCACACTATAAATTGAAACATACAAAATAATACAACTAAGAACAATTCACATCAATAATATATATATTCGAGTCGGGAACTTACTTGTACGTTCTGCCAATTTATTGGCTGGTTCTTTTTCCTTGGAACCGTTCCTCCAGCCTTTTTGAATGCATCTAAACCCCTACATGTTAATATAACACAATAAATTGCATAAGTAAATAGTAATGTAATAAAAGATGTTAACGAATATAAAAATAAAATGTTTCTCACCAGAATAATGGCATTCTCATTACGTGTCCAATTTTAGTGTTCAATGTACTCCCCGCAGGATCTAGATAATAAACAGTGAATGTCCCGGGGACAATAACTAGTAACTCCCAATGTCTACCGCTAGAGGTAAGAAGTTAACAATTAATAACTCAAAATGCAAAATAAAAATGAAATTTTCTTAAGTCCAAATTATAAATAAAGTAAACTTACTTGACATTGAATGGAGCTATTATTATCGTCTTCTTTTGCTGACCAAAAATTGTAAAAGCATCTATACAATATTGTTGAACATTATCAGGGTCTTTAGCTACCAAACTAATCAATGATGGAATCAAAAATCCTACATGATCAAATGTAAATTGTTTGCAATGATCTTCGACTAAGTAGCTGCAAAACATATAGGCATATGCATTAATATATAAGAAACCAGATCACCGGATCTTACACAAGGTATATGGATGTATAAACAAGATCTCACCTTATCCATGTCTCTATCATTGATGTATTCAGCCAATCATACATAAACAACTCAATAATATCTTGTATAAATAAAGAGCTATCGTATGATCGACCTGCATAATTTGCATCTAAAGAAACTATTATAGGGCAATGTATATTATGTGACCGTAGCCAACATGCCATTCCCCTACAAGCAGGACCTAACGAGTATGTTAGGTCAGTTGGAACCCAAGTTGGTAATGCGGGAAGTGGAGGTGGAGGCCTAGGTGCTCCTGGTGTCTTTTTTTTAACCTGTATATATAATTTCAGATCAATTGACATCATATATACACATTAACAGTCTAAATCAATGTAAATTTATCTTACAATTTCAGTCGTGTAGACGACATCTGCTTTGGGCCACAATATGACCCCGCCTTCTGCCTCACCAAGTGTATCAATAACTGGGTGGGCATATGGCAACACAACTTCCCTCCAATCGGGTAATACATGTAGCGGGCTCACACGAATGTAGCCCTGCGGCATTGGAGTCCCATGAAACGTTGCCCCGGGAAGGGACTGGTAAGCCTGCGCCTCTGCAACAACATAGTCTTGCATTCTTAAGCGGCATGGCTTCAATGCCTACAAATTTACGTAAAGAATGTTATACATATATACATATAATCTTGAAAACATATCATCTTGAAAAGACTAGATACAATGTCATAAACAATACTTACAACAGACGTGCTAGGCGATGGGTCTCCAGGATTACATGCAGTCTGTGCATCAGGAGAAGAGTGGGTCGCCATAGGCTGATTGGAAGCCTGAGATGCCTGCCACCGCAGAAATTCTTCCTTGACCTTCTCAGCAACTACATCGTTGACCTTCTTAGCAACTAAATCCTCAACTCTCTTATTCTCCTATACATGGATAAAAAAAAACATTAGCTTCTTATTAATGAATTTCCTTTTGTAGTAACATTCTAAAAAAAGAATAGGTTACCTCTTCTTGAGAAAGTCCCACTCTGGGTTTGCGCTGGGATGGCCCAAAGAATGCTTTGATGCCAACACCAGTGCCGGCACCTCTAACACATCCAGGATGCTCTGGGTTACCCAGAGCAACTGTCAATTCATCCCTTGTGCCCTGAGGGATGAACGTGCCTTGTTTCCTCTGCTCGTGCAGCTCCCGCTAATCACCATAAACAGAAATTGGTAAGTTAACACCACAAATAATCAATATTCAAACGATTTCTCTAAGAGTTGTATTTTACCATTTTTGCAGCCGCCTCAGCAGTTACAGGCTTCTTTATTTCACCCTTCTTGTTTTGCCTGCCAGCTATCCAAATATCATGGCGAGGCATGGGTGTGGCAGACTCCTGAGTAGGAGCAGACTCCTGAGTAGCAGCAGACTGCTGAGTAGCCGCAGACTCCGTATGTAGTCTTTGGCGAACGCTTGCATAGCCTTTTGGACCCATAGTGTGGTCATGCACATTCAGTGCACGCCTTGCTTTTTGTGCGTCACTGAGGGCCTAGTTAGTATGCACATTAATGATTTGGTTCGTAGCACTAAATGTTAATCTTGAATAGGTGAATACAATGTATATTAATTAAATTGCGAGTGACGCCTAATACCTTGAATTCTTCAGATTTTCTTGAAGCAACAAAATTGTCCCAATCTTCTTTGTCCAAGAAGTTCCATTGTTCAAGGGCTGACTTCTTCTTCTTATCACCCTCTTTTATGTATTCTCTGTTCAGATTTGTCCTATAATTCCTAAGAATCTTTCCAGCGCATTGCATCACACTTTTACGATGCAACTTCTCATCCAATGCAAACAGATTCTGTAAAATAGAAATGTTATTAACTAGTATCCAAAATAGAATTGCAAATAATAGAATTTGTAATCTACAAAATAGAATTGCAAATAATAATAACTCACGCATAAATCCTTCCATATCAAGTCTTTTTTCCCTTGAGGAACTTTATGCCAATTATCATACTTAACACCACAATGGCTCCGAGTAGTACACCCAAGATAGTTTACAAAATTATTGCGGTTCACTCCAATTGCATTTCCTCCATTATCAAACTCCACCACCAATTTGGATCCACTACCACTTAGCGCTAATAACTTCTTCAACAGAGTGATGCCCCTTTTCTTGTTAAGTGTTTGGTGCTGCGCATCAAGTTGCTCCAGTGCTTCAGTGGGTACAGGTACATCATCAACCTAAAATTTGACAAAAATAAACACACTAAATTAGCCCAATATAGAAATATAGGATATATGACATAACTAGAAGATAATGAATTTTATAGAAATATAGGATATGTTTTTAGAACTTACTTTGGTATCCTCGCCATGCTCGTCATGGACAGCATGCTCATCATGGACTTCATGCTCATCATGGACATCATGGTCAGCCATCTAAAAATGTCATTAAAAAGGCAAACATTTAGCATTTGTATTAACTAGAAAAAGGCAAACATTTAGCATTTGTATTAACTAGAAAAAGGCAAACATTTAGAATTTGTATAAACATACATATCTCTAAAATTGTGATCTTTTATCAATTAACAATCCTTCATTGTGATCTCCGCGCACATATAAGTCATCATTAGCTTCAATATTTTGTGGAGTTGGCAACCCAACTGAGAATGGACTGGAGTCATCATACTTATCATAGTACTCTTCTTCATCTATAGGATCTTCAATGAATTGTCTTTTACCATGAAGAACAACCGACCATTTATCATTCGCAGGATCATCGATATAGAATATTTGTTTCGCCTGTGATGCCAATATGAATGGTTCACCCTTCTCGCAAATCTTTTCAAAGTTCACCAAAGTGAAACCCAATTCATCCACTATAACTCCTTTGGTGTTATCAACCCAATTACATTTAAAGAGCGGAATTTTGAAATCTATGTAGTCAAACTCCCAAATGTCCTCAATGACACCGTAATATGACATTTTAGCTTCACGTGGACTCTTATCCTTTGCACTTGCAAAGTACATAGTCGATGCTTGAAGAGTGACCCCACTATTTTGGACGACACTCTTATCATCTTGGCGCTTTGTGTAATATGTGAATCCATTAATGTCAAACCCTTCATAAGACATAACATTCGGTTTTGGTTTAAAGGCGAGGCATTTGATAGTTTCTGTAATATCATTTGGTGTTTGAGATAGTTGATGTAAGACTTTATCTTCAAACCACTTAGTAAAAGTCTTATTATGCTCTCTAGAAAGCCACATTGAACTTGCTCGAGGATGTTGTCTCTTTATGAAATTGGTATGTTCCTCGATATAAAAACTCACTTCGTCCATATTGTGTAAAATATACAAGTGAGCTTGTTCCAACTGCTCACGGCTGATTACTTTCACCCGTGATCCCAAAATTCCTTTGCCCTCCTCAAAATTCTTGTCATTATCAGGAGTGTCATTACCACTGAGAAAGTCATTGCAAAAATCCATAACCTCTCTCGCCACATAACCTTCAATAATACTCCCTTCAGGCCGATAACGGTTTCGAACATCACCTTTAAAAACGCTCATGTATCGTTCAAAGGGATACATCCAATGCAAGAAAACTGGTCCCAACATTTTCACTTCCCTAGTCAAGTGGACAACAAGATGTACCATGATATCAAAGAACGAAGGAGGGAAATACATCTCAAGATGACATAGGGTAACAACCACTTCTCTTTGCAAATTATCGAGAGTATCAGGGTCAATAACTTTACTGCATAGACTGTTGAAAAAAAAACAAAGTCTGGTAATTGCAAACCTTACATGCTTCGGCAATATAGATCGAATTGCCACGGGTAATATTTGTTGCATTAGAGTGTGACAATCATGAGATTTAAGACCTATCAACTTCAGATCTTTCATTGATACCAATCTACGGATGTTGGATGAGTAACCATGTGGCACCTTAACATTTACCAAGCATTCACAAAAGGTTTTTTTCTCCTTTCTAGACAACGTGTAACAAGCGGGAGGTAAGTATGTTCTTTTACTACCCATTTCACGTAATTATGTTAATTCTGACCTTATTCCCATTTCACGTAGGTCCAGTCTGGATTTTATCCCATCTTTAGTCTTACCTGGTATATTTAACAGAGTACCAATGATGCTATCACAGACATTTTTCTCAACGTGCATTACATCGATACAATGCCTGACTGTCAAAGAACTCCAATAAGGAAGATCCCAAAATATTGACTTCTTCTTGAATGAAGAATTGTCACTCCGTGTGGCCATACTACATTGTGATTTCTTACCAAATTCATTGACAATGTCTTTTACTCTTTCATAAACAACATCCCATGGTATAGGTTTAGGTGCACTCCGTTCATCATTTCATCCATTGAATGCTTTGCGCTTCCTACGATACAGATGGAATTTTAAAAGAAACCTTCGATGACCAAGATATACAGTCTTGCCGCCATATTTTAGTCTTATTGAATCAGTGTTTTCTTCACATATAGGACACGCTTTAGCTCCTTTGACACTATATCCAGACAAATTCCCATATGCTGGAAAGTCATTAATAGTGCAAAACAACATAGCGTGCAAACGAAATGTCTCTCTTGCTGAAGCATCATAGGTCATCACACCTTCAGCCCAAAGTTTCTTTAAGTCATCAATCAAAGGTTCAAGATAAACATCGATATCATTTCCGGGTTGTTTAGGGCCCGATATCAACAATGACAACATAACGTACTTATTTTTCATACACATCCAGGGAGGAAGATTGTATATAACAAGCATGACTGGCCAAGTGCTATGTTGGCTGCTCAATGTCCCATACGGATTCATCCCATCTGTACAAAGCCCAAGTCTTAGATTCCTATCTTCTTCACCAAATTTGGGGTACAATAGATCAATCTTCTTCCACTGTGGGGAATCAGACGCATGTCGCAGGATCCCATCATTATTTTTCTTAACATCTGCATGCCACCTCAAATTCTTTGCATCTTTCGGATTTGCAAACAAGCGTTGAAACCGTGATATTATAGGTAGATACCACAACACCTTGGCAGGAGAACCAGTTTTGGACTCCCCCGAAGTCGTCAATTTATACCGTGACGCACCACATTTTGGACAATCTTTCAAATATACATAGTCCTTTTGAAATAATACACAATCATTCGGGCATGTGTGTATCTTCTTGGCCTCCATTCCCATTGGGCACAACATTTTCTTTACCTGGTATGTTGAGATTGGCAGCTTGTTTCCTTCAGGAAGCATTTCTTTCAACAAAGTCAATAATGAAGTGAAGCTTTTGTCGCTCCATCTATTGTTAGCTTTCAACTTATACAATCTCAACACAGCGCTAAGCTTCGTAAACTTAGCACAACCTGTGTATAACGGTATCTCAGCATCATGCACAATGTTTCTAAAGATAGGAGGTGGATCGGTGTGCTCTACCCTACAACTATCCAGCATCACATCAACGATGTCTGCTGGAACTGGTTCGTTCACATTTACGTCATCGGAGGCAATTTCTTCTTCCACCCAAGCACTGCTATCGACATCTACTGGTTTCGATTTTGAAATCTCTCCATGCCAGTGCCATTCTGTATAGCCTTGTACAATCCCGTTGCACATGACATGACTTTTGATTTCCTCACCAGCGTTGACTTTCAAGTTGTTACCGCAATGCCTACATGGACAGTAGAACCTATCTGTAGGTTTTTTCCTATGTTCCTCGGCAAATCTAATAAACTGATCAAGACCAGATATAAACTCTGGGGTGCAACGATTACGAATGGACATCCATGATCTATCCATTCTATGATCAGAGAAAACAAGTATATATTAGGAAACAAGTATATATTAGGAAAAGATTAGGGTATACACTTACATCCTAAGTGTATAATGTGATGTCATTCTTATATATAATAAATGTGTACCACCTATCCCATCCTTGAACACCTAATCTCACTAGTAAGTGTATAATGTGTATTGGGTTTTCGAGAAAATTTCGGCAGCATTTCCCCGCTGTTCTCTAAGTACATATGTACTTAGAGAACAAACGGGGAAATGCTACCGAAATTTTCTCGAAAACCTAATACACATTATACACTTACATCCTAAGTGAGATTAGGTGTTCAAGAACAGTCCCAAACCGGGGACTATCTAAGATTTACTCCTAATGAGTCAATCTTGGACGGGTTTCTAGGCCAACAAATACATTTGATGTCATTCTTATATATAATAAATGTGTACCACCTATCCCATCCTTGAACACCTAATCTCACTAGTAAGTGTATAATGTGTATTGGGTTTTCGAGAAAATTTCGGCAGCATTTCCCCGCTGTTCTCTAAGTACATATGTACTTAGAGAACAAACGGGGAAATGCAGCCAAAATTTTCTCGAAAACCCAATACACATTATACACTTACATCCTAAGTGAGATTAGGTGTTCAAGAACAGTCCCAAACCGGGGACTATCCAAGATTTACTCCTAATGAGTCAATCTTGGATGGGTTTCTAGGCCAACAAACACATTTGATGTCATTCTTATATATAATAAATGTGTACCACCTATCCCATCCTTGAACACCTAATCTCACTAGTAAGTGTATAATGTGTATTGGGTTTTCAAGAAAATTTCGGCAGCATTTCCCCGCTGTTCTCTAAGTACATATATACTTAGAGAACAAACGGGGAAATGCTACCAAAATTTTCTCGAAAACCCAATACACATTATACACTTACATCCTAAGTGAGATTAGGTGTTCAAGAACAGTCCCAAACCGGGGACTATCCAAGATTTACTCCTAATGAGTAAATCTTGGACGGGTTTCTAGGCCAACAAATACATGTGTTGTCATTCTTATATATAATAAATGTCTATAAACTATAGGCAACATGGTTAATCCTAATCAACAGAGCATTATTAAATAATAAATCAAGAAATCAATAGTTTCAAACAAAAGGTCTAGGAATCTTTACTAGACATTATATGTATCCCTAATCATCATATTTAACATACTACATTATTATGAACATCCAGATTAGATTAAGATCATACTATGTTATAACCATTGGTTTAATAACCCTATTTCCGCATGTACATGTTTATCAACTTTAAAACCCTATAATTCATGAAATCATTCTAATTCAATTTAATATGTTGGGATCACATAATTATATAATGACATCAGAATATATAGAAGAATCATAATTAACATGATTAACAACATGCTCATCAAACTAGGGTTTTCTTGAATATCATCTAATATTTGTGTACTAGACATTATATGTATCCCTAATCATCATATTTAACATACTACATTATTATGAACATCCAGATTAGATTAACTCTAATCAAATACATTACATGCATTTTTATCACAACAATTTAATCGATGCAAAAAAAAAGTAGAGCAGCTAGCAGTGGGAAGACCAACCTTGTCAGAGGGAAGAAGGTAGAGGCTCCGGTGGCTCTGGCTGGAGGAGTAGCTAGCAGCGATGGCGGTGGAGGAGCAGCTAGCAGCGAGGCTGGAGATGATGGTTGCGGCGGCGCGACGACGGTGGAGGAGCACCAGGGGTGTGGCGGCGCCTAATCTCAGGCGTGGCGGTGCCTAATCTCAGGCGCTGGCGCTGGAGCAGAAGGGGCGGTGGAGAAGGAAAGAAGGTGCAGGAGTGGCAGCGGAGAAGGGGGTGTCGGAGAAGGGGGCGCCGGAGAAGAAATTGCCGGAGAAGGGGGCGCCGGAGAAGAAATCGCCGGAGAAGAAATCGGCGGCAGCAGAGAAGAAAAGGTAATCGGCTCGCAATGAAACAGAAGAAAGGGGAAGAGTCGGGCGATCGCGGGTAATAAAGTTCCCAAATAGCGTCGCTTGTTTCAAACAACCGACGCCTAAACCTCTTTAGCGTTGGTTGTTTGCAACAACCGACGTCCAATTGGACGATATTTTCATGAAATTGTTTGGCGGGAACCACCTTCAGCGTCGGTTATACAAGGATAACCGACGCTGAAAGTGACATTTTTCGCGCAAATTTTCATTGCACATAGGCATCGGTTTATACCTACATAACCGACGCTGAAAATGACACTATTTTTTTTGATCAAAATTTGGATTTCGTGGGCGACTTTAAGCGTCAGTTTGTTATAAACAACTGACGCTGAATACAAAGCGGTACCCGTGTCTGGCTGGTCTTCGAATATAGACGTCGGTTTGCTTAAACAACTGACGCCTTATATGTTAGGCGTCGGTTTTCCTTAATAACCGACGCCCAGAAAAGTGACACTGAATGCTATTTCTGTAGTAGTGGAGGATGAGATCTGACAAGGAGATTCACTATTACAACCCAAATTTTGGGTTCATTTGGAGAGAAATGTAATTTCTCATATTAAAGATATTGGAAAAAATAATGAAACAATTTGTTTTGAATAAATGGATTTCATTTACAATAGCCTTGATGATTGTGTTCTGGGCTTTATTGGCTATTGGGCCCAAATAATAAGAAAATTCAATTAGAAAATGAATAATTGAATATTTGAGAAAAGAAAAATGTGGAAACCTCTAGAAGGTAAATCCAAACAGGGATTTCGTGCCTCTTGGGTTCCTTGGGTTCCAAGGAGTCCAAAGTTGCAAAAAGAAAGCAATAAGAAAAGAAAAGATTAATTAAGTATTTCTTTATTAAGAAAGAAATTGAAAACAATGGTAAAATGTGGAAAACAAGTGAAAAGAGGTGTAATTGAGTGATCCTTTATGGATTTTTGTATCCCAAGGATTCCTAATGATAAAATGAATACCAATGAAGAAAATAAAAGAGAAATAAAGAGAAATCCTCAAAAAGATCTATTTTAATAAGAAATAAGTAAGATAATGAGAAATAATGAAGAATAATGCATTTATATGCATCTAGAAGGATAATGAGTATCCAATAAAAAGGATTTCGAAATAATAGAGTTTCTTAGCATTCAAGGAGTCCCAATAAAGAGGAAAGAAAGAGAAAATACTAAAATTGCAAAATAAAAGGATAATGTGATACATTATTAATGGTTTATGTGGTATTGTAAAGAAGGGAGATATTTTCTACTAAAAGAAAATATAATTTCGTGTCAATAAATCAAAAGGCAAGTATAAAGAAGATAAAGGAAGAAATTTTCAAAATCCTAAGATTTAAAGAAAAAGGAATATCAAAAAGATAAAGAAGAGAGAGATGGTTTCTTCTCATTGAGGGAATTGGTTTCCTTTTAGAATAGGACTTGGATCTCGTGGATGAGCATCCTAGGGCCTATCTACCCTCCCCTATATAAGGGGTAGAGCCTTGGTTCGAAGGGAAGAGAGAACCCCACATTCTTCTACCTTCTTCTTCTTATTCCACGTTTTCATCCAAACCCTAACCAAGAGGGTAGAGAGAACCCTGGTGCAATGAAGGGTAAAAGAGTGGCATGGATGGTAGCTTAACATTCCCACAATGACCACGAACGGTTAACCCTCATCCCTGGGCTCTCACGTAAGAACTACACCATAAGAGGATTGCACTTGGGCATTGAGTTGCAGACTGACCCAGCTCCGGTTAGCTGTGCTAGGCATGATCTGGGTGGCGCCCCAAGGGCGAAGGAGGGAGACGAAGCCAGGGGAGGAGTCGGCGGAAACCATCGGGGCCATGAATGAGGGAGGACGCGGCCGCAACCTGTTGTAGGTCAGTCGTTCTGCTAGGTTGTGTAAGGTTGAAGAAGAAGGCTTGGCGTTGGACGATTCTGCCCTCTGCGGGCTGAAGAAACCTCGACTTAAGCAAGGGGTAAAGATGACATTTCGTTATGTTTCCAAATAAACCAAGCAACGTTGCATGGAAACAGACACATGGCGCCCTCTGATTGGCTCTGGTAAGTGGTATCTGACAAAAACCATATCTAATAAACCGTAGCTCAGATAAATACGAATAATATATGTATTTTGATCAAGAGAACGAGAATAATCCAATAAAAATGATATTAAAGATTGATTCCATTCCTAATTGCAAAAGTACAATAAGTTGATGAAAAGTGCATTAAAGTTAGGTTAAAAACCCTATTTGTGATTAAAGGTTGAATCTAGTATGCTTAATGGGTTAATTTAAGTATTAATAACCTGTTGAATGATAATGTTAGATTCGAACCTGATCTAGTTGTGAAATTGCATGATTTAGGGGTTTTACCCCATATGAGAATGATTAAGCATTTAGAAACCCTAATTTAGGGT
The DNA here is from genome assembly GCA_963693085.1 of Alisma plantago-aquatica. NCBI lineage: Eukaryota > Viridiplantae > Streptophyta > Magnoliopsida > Alismatales > Alismataceae > Alisma > Alisma plantago-aquatica. The sequence goes on along the minus strand of OY856412.1, from coordinate 531,796,951 downwards.
AATAGAGGATAAGATCATATATAATTTGAAAGATGTGAAAATACATTGTTAAATGATGGTTCTAAGTTATTTGAATACAAAAGTCCTTAATTCTGGATAAATACCCTATATGTAGTAATTAGGGTTTTCTCATGAATAAAAGGTAGAATTATGGCAAATTGAGTTCATATGTGATTAGACTATAATGAACTTTGAATTGATGATAAATGTGTATAATGATCTTGTCATGGATTAAAAGGATAAAAATAGTAGTCTTAATATAAAAGAGGCTTAATGAACTTAATTAATGGTTAATGGTGCCTTTAATCCAAAAATAGGGTTATATGTTGTTAAGATAACCTTAATATTGAAGAATGGATGAGATAATTAGGGTACGAGTAATGGTATAAAATTAGGGTTTATAATAATTAAAGATGAAGTGAAACCCTAATTGCAAAGGAAACCCTAAAATGGATACGGAAACCTTAGGAAGTAATTGCAAGTTGAATAGAAAGAATCTTGATAAAGTGTGTAGTAAATAGAGTACATGTATTTTTAGCATTCTTGATTGTGTGGTTGAACTATTTGCTTGGATGGATTTCTTGGTTGGAATTGATATTAGCTTGAGAAATCTGCTGAACATGTATGTGGTTACCCTTATGAATAATCGCTTTAGTTTCACGACGATTTCTGAACGTGTTTATCAGTTTCTTGAAAATAACTGTTGGATGCCTTTTATTTCATACAACTATAAAGTGATTATGATTATCACTATGAATATATATATATATATATATATATATATATGTATATATATATATATATATATATATATATATATATAAAACTAGCTTAGATCCGAATCCACCTCTGTGGCTTGTAAAGGCTAAAACGGGGTAACCTAGAGTAAGGTCTAGTTATCGTGGGTTAGAAACTGGGCTACCAAGTGTAGTGCCATGAGACCCTTTAGCATGCCATGAGTTAAGGAGTGGGCTACTTACGGGTAGTGCCATGTGACTCAACCCTAGAAACTGGTTCACCTATAGGTGGGACCATGAGGGGTTTAATGGGGATCTACAATAATGAAAGTAGCATCTAGGTCCACTGTAGGGACAACACAGAGGATAGGGAATGCATGGATTGCACAGTTATATTTAAAATATAAATGTGACACCCCACCATCACACAGACAACGAGATGATATCCATACCGTAGATCGATCTTTGAGAACACTATAGCGCCACACAACTGGTCAAACAGATCATCTACGGTCTGGATATCATCTCGTTGTCTGTTTGATGGCGAGGTGTCACAGTTGGTTTGGTATCAGAGCTTTAGGTTCACTGAGTCTATAGGGATCTAGGACTAGGTTTTCGTCTGTTCTTGTGAGTTTTCCAGATTTTCTTACAATAACCTTCTGCCCTCAGTGGAAGATAAAGCTTAAAGATGTCTGGAAACCATGAATAACATGCTACCGAGAGTAGCGATGCTGCATCAGTTGATGGAGTAGGAGGACAGACACATGAAGATCGGGTGCCTGAGGTCCCCCAACTTGACCCAACCATTCTCGAAAATCCTGCCTACCAACAGCTTATGGGGTAGTTGATGGCTACGATGAATCACATGGTAGAACGAGTGTCAGTGCCTCAGCCAAGAGCACAAGCTCTCCATGGTGAAGCATCGGGTATTGGGAAGACCTTTGAGCAGCTTTGCCAAGTCGGAGCTTCGGATTATGCTGGAACGGATGATCTGGCGAATGCTGATCTGTGGATGACATGTCTTAAGAAAGTGACCGGCCTAAATCGCGCGTCCAAAAATGGAGGCGGATTTGAGGTAGTCGAGCTTTTACATTTATAAACCCGAATCCTTCTAGGCCCCTGCAACTTTGTTTATGGGGTCAAAGTAGATATACGGGGTCGAACACAGGGACAAGGGGGTAGTGTTGAGAACCCAGAATCGACACGCTACACTCCGGTGGGTATAAGGAGATATAAATTCCCAAAAGGGAAACAACAAGATGTCACAAATAAAACAAGGAAAACTATCTCCAACTGGAGCTACAAGAGAGATTTAAGGTTTTAGTCATTTAGCAGTTTTTAGGGGTTTTCATGCAACAGAAACAAAAAGATAATACTAGAGCTAGGAAAAGATGCGAAGGATAAGACTACGGCAAAACAAGCGGCAGCAGTAACACCCTGCACCCCTCCTCTCAGAGCGGGTACTTCTAACCAAGCATCAACACGCCTCTCGAGGCTGTCAGACTTAAGTTAGAGTGGAATGTTACGGAAACAACTCTGTTCCAGGCACTCTCGTACTCCAGAATCGGACCAAACACTAGAGCCACAACACGACTCTCGAAGCTGTTGCGACGGGAAAACACGACTCAGTAGCTAAGCGAAACGCAATCCAAACATGCAAGCTAGAGTTCAGATATCAAACATAGCAGTGATCCAATATATCGCACCAAGCATAGAGCAGCAAGTAATTAAGCTTTTCTATTTCCATAAACATAAAAGGTCTTAATTACAATGCGTAAATAAAGAATTAAATAACATAATTAAAGATTGATGTCGCCTTCTTGATGTAGAAGGGCGACAGACTACAGCGGCTCTCCAGCCCGATACCAGACAGGGGCCTAGCCCGATACAGTAGTGTCAGGCGACACACTCTCTCGAGCGGCACACCGTGACGACCGACTGTATCGTTCAAGGACCTGGACGATACGCTCAAGTCGGGCGACACACCCTCTCGGGCGGCACACATGATGGGCGAAGCATATCGGGTTCGATATCGTGTCGGGCATGGAGCGACGCGTCCTACTGTCGGGCAATTGTGTCGCTCGCCATCGTTGGCCGATATCGGCCCGTAGTATCGCCCGGGATGGTCCTAAGTGAACTATCCCCTCCCTCTCGGGACGAGGAAGAGCTCACCTAGTGTCGCCCGACACGAGAACTGGGGCACGATACTCCTGCTCTCACAGTTTCCTATGAAGATCACTCAAAGCTCCCAACTGTCCGAATTCCGAAGTATCCGAACTGTCTTTTTGGCTTCCTGTAGCTGCTATTTATAGGCAGCAGTTGGAGGAAGTTATGGTGCTCGAAGCGCCACGTGTCCTCCTAATTTGCGGGTCGGTGGACGGTCGATACTGGTATCGCTCGGCTCAGGAGTGTCGGCTATCGGTCACGTGATGGACGGCGCGCCTGCCGGTGGGTGGCTGTGTCGCCCGACAAGCTGGGTTGTCAGGGCGAGCTGGGCTCCCTGTCGGGTAGAAGGCGTGTCGTCCATCTGCTCCTTCTTGCATGGTATCCTTTTGTCGTGCGTCATTGTGTCGCTCCACCCTGTCGGGCGGAGATTGTATCGGGCGTCAGGAAGGCCAAAATAGACTTGGACTTATTCTGTGGGCTGGGACGGCCTTATTGCACCAAAATGAGGAAAAACTCTGCAAAAGATGGAAATATAGGATTAAGAGCATTGCTTGGCCAATTATTGCGAAAGTGCATACAAAAGAGAGGAAAATAGCTAAAAATGGCAGTTTTGATAACAGAAAAAAGCAGTCTAAAATATCACAAAAATTAGTGTTATCAACTCCCCCAAACTTAGTGTTTTGATTGTCCTCAATCAATATTTAAACTTTATTTTGTGATTCTTCTTCTTGTTTGGTACAACTTTCAGGCCAAGAGGTAAAGCAAGTATAGTAATGCCTTTAGAGATAATGATGTCTCATTATGAACAAAAGACCTTGCGTTTCCTGCCTTATTATTTCAGTAGAATTTTTTTCTACAGCTTCAGCGAGACTTTAGTTTATGATTCCGAAGTTAGCTTACACACCAAACAACTTTATTTTCGGGGCAGAAAGTTGTGTAAAGGGTAGGATAAGGCTTTTTGGGTTTTTCATCTTGTTTTCCATCAGTCCATCCAGGTAAGGGTCCGTTAGCGGGCAAATGGTCCCTGTAGTCCAAGCCAGTTGGCTTTAGAGCAGTGATTTCACATCCTACGTACCACTGCCCCGGATCTACCATGCCTAAAGATGGGTACCTTTGGAAAACAAGCGGGTATATATTTTTTTTCTTTTCTTTTATTGGGCACAACTCTCATGCTTTTATTCACACTCATAAGGCTTCTCTCTCTTTTTGGGATTTTCGTTGGGTAAAGGGGAAACAAAGAGATTTCTGCTGTTTGGGCAACTTTTTCCTTCTCCATACTCGTCTCTTAGCTGTTTGCGAGATTATTATATTTTTGAAATTTTTGGCGTGGAAAAACACAATCTTCTATTTGTTTGAAGCAACATTATCAGAAAGACATAACAGAACTTGTATCTCATTAAGCACAAAGAAAACTAACTTTACAAGCAGTTGCATCAGGTTTTTACTAATATAGCGACTTTGTACATATGCATGGGAATAAAAGAATTTTTTTTTCAAAATTTTTATATGAGCAAGGGTACAAATACATGATATAGGAGGAGAACAAAATGGCACAAAAGAATTTTTATACCTCCTTCACTGGCACATGGGTACCCCCCCAAACTTACTCCGCACTCTGTCCCAGAGTAGCGAAAAAAACAGGGTGAGTTCATGTTAGCCCAGTGAAGGTTTATCTAGCGGGTTTGTTTGTGCCTTGGAGAAGCTGCAATATGCTTCTTTCCTGCAACCTCCTTATTTTCTCATTTGGAAACAGCCAGAACAAGTGCAAAGCTCTCAAGATGGAAGCTGGAGAGCTCTTGAAAACACTTGTGGGCACTTCCTCCTTAAGAAGATGGAACCAGAATGCCCAGATTCCACCCGGAGGCCACCGACAAAAGACTCGTGTTGTCTCTGTAGATGGTCCTAAACCATCGCAGAAGATAGACTATTATAAGAAAGTGATCTTCCTCTGAAGCTACCATATAAAGAAAAATTCTCCCGCTCTCTTTCTGCGGTAATCGACGACTAGCTGCCTTGGGGTTTTTACATTTCTGCTCGACAGTTGTTGCTTCCGCTCGACTGGAGGTTTGCCTTGTGTGACCCGTCCCTGTTATCAAGTCCAACAATCATCTAAATGTTAGGTCGGTAAAGACAGGAATCACGATAAGACATATTTCAAAATTCCGGTATTGTCCATCAAAAGGAAGCTCAAGATGATATAGGGTTGGACGATACGAGGAGGGTTGTGCGGCACACACTCCGCCTGACATGGATGTATCGGGCGATAAGGTCACCAAAGATCAAATGCCCGTCAGGACGTCACAAAAAGAATGTGTCGCCCGATAAGGCATATCGGGCAAACACTATCGGGCGTAATTTTTGTGCTTAACTGCGTTGGGCGATACAAAATCGACTAGGCTCGTAAAACCCGATAAGCAGCGCGATATGAAAACTCGTGTCGAGCGATAAGCATGTCGGACGATACCTTTGCTCATAAGAGCCATCACCCGATATAAGGGTGAAGGCAAGCTGGCCGACACGCAAGCAAAGGTGGATCACTGCATGTGTTACAGGTGGCTGAAAAGAGAAGTGAGGCAGCCCGACACGTTGAGCCCACATTGCTATATATAGCAAGCTTAGCTGGGGGTAAAACGGGCGTTTCTGGGGCGCGTGTCGGCCGATGAGTCAGGCAATTCTCGAGACAAAGGTCACGCCAGTTAAAACAAGGGCATTTATTTCCTGCCTGACACGGCTTAAAACAGGCGGCCGAAAACCAAAGCTAGGAGAAGGAAGGACCATCATCGGTTTAGGGTTAAGTCCTCGACCTCAGGAAGTATGAAAGCGGTGACCCATAAAACTGAGGAGCTGGTGCGCTCGGCGCGTGCATCGAATCGGGCCTTATTACAATTCATAAATTTTGTTTTTATAGGTAATAAGAAAAATGCATCCTACTTTTACGAAAGAAAGAAAAACTCGGGTTGCCTCCCGAGGAGCGCTGAAGTTTGCGTTGCCAGCTCGACCGGTGTAAGATCATCTTCCTCTACCCTCAGTTGTGCCCATATCTTGCAGACTGACCTCTGCTCTCCTGACAAACACTTCATCTTCATAGAACCTTTTTACCCTATGTCCATTCACTTGAAAGACATTTGTCGGATCGTCTTTGACGTAGAGCTCCATCATTCCTGATGGGTATATCTTTGACATGGTGAACGGTCCAGACCACCTCATTTGTAACTTCCCAGGGAAAAGACGAATGGAGGACTTGAATAACAAGACCTTATCCCCTTCGCTTACGTCTTTTCTCCTGAGACGGGTATAATGCCACGATTTTGTCCTCTGTTTGTAGATCTTTGCGTTTTCGTAGGCATTCATTCTAAGCTCTTCAAGCTCTTGAAGCTGCAAAAACCTCTTTTCTCCTGCCTTGTCGAGGTCCATATTTAGGAACTTGATTGCCCAAAGGGCCTTGTGTTCCAACTCTAAAGGCAGGTGGCAGGACTTTCCGTAGATGAGACGGTAGGGGGTGGTTCCAATGGGTGTTTTGTAAGCAGTACGGTAGGCCCAAAGTGCGTCGTCAAGTTTCATGGACCAGTCTTTCCTCGTTTGGTTGACAGTTTTCTCCAAGATCTGCTTGATTTTCCTATTGGAAACCTCTACCTGCCCTGACGTCTGTGGGTGGTAGGGTGTAGCGATCTTGTGCTTCACTCCGTACTTGCGCAGAAGTGCTTCAAACTGTCTTTCTCCAAAGTGCGACCCTCCGTCACTTATAACAGTGCGCGGTACACCGAAACGAGGGAAGATGGTCTTCTCGAAGAGCTTGATAACCGACTTGGCATCGCAGGTTTGGGTGGCTACCGCTTCCACCCACTTCGATACATAATCCACTGCCACGAGTATGTATTGATACCCCCGGGATGGGGGAAATGGTCCCATGTAGTCGATTCCCCACACGTCAAATATCTCTACTTCGATCCAGCTTGCCATTGGCATTTCATTCCTCCGCCCTATGTTCCCTGTAAACTGGCACTCCTTGCAAACCTTCACAAATTGTGCAGCGTCTTTAAACAAGGAGAGCCAGTAGAAACCTGACTGTAGCACCTTTGCAGCTGTTCTTTCGCTACCCAGGTGACCAACATAGGAGGAAGCGTGGCATTCTTTTAGGATGTCCGCAGTCTCTTCCTCTGGGATACACCTCCTGTATAAGCTGTCAGTGCATCTCCTGAACAGGAGAGGATCATCCCAGTAATAGTTCTTGGCATCCGCGAATAGCTTCTTTTTCTGATTGTACGTGATGTCAGGAGGCAGTTCTCCACAAGCAAGATAATTGCAGATGTCTGCAAACCAGGGCAAATTTTCTTCTTGAGAATCTTCTGCCAACATCAGAGCCTCGTCGGCATAGTCGTCATTGATTGGTGGCCCTCCCTGTCTCTCAGCCACGATCCTTGATAGGTGGTCGGCGACCACATTTTATGCTCCCTTCTTGTCGATAATATCATGGTCGAACTCTTGGAGCAATAAGGCCCACCTCAACAGTCTGGGTTTTGCCTCTTTCTTTTGCATTAAGTATTTTATTGCCCCATGATCTGTGTATACCTTGACCTTTGCTCCGACGAGATACAACCTGAAATTATTGAACACGAAGATGATCACGAGCATCTCCTTCTCAGTTGTCGTGTAGTTTACTTGAGCCTCGTCCAACATGCGACCAGCGTAGCAAATCACATGGTGCCTTTTGTCTTTCTTTTGCCCCAGGACTGCTCCAACCACGTAGTCACTAGCGTCGCACATCAGCTCAAAAGGTAAACCCCATTCTGGTGCTTGAAGGATGGGTGGTGATATCAAAGCATTTTTCAGGGTCTGAAAAGCATTGAGGCAATCGTTAGAGAAAACAAATTCAGCATCTTTTACCAGAAGATTGGATAGCGATTTGGAAATCTTCGAGAAGTCCTTGATGAATCTTCGGTAATATCCGGTGTGTCTGAGGAAGCTCCTCACTCCCATCACGGATTTCAGGGGAGGAAGCTTGGATATGGCTTCGACCTTGCTGGTGTCCACCTCGATCCCACGCCTTGAGATCTTATGGCCAAGAACAATGCCCTCTCGCACCATGAAGTGGCACTTTTCCCAGTTTAAAACCAGGCTGTTCTCCTCGCACCTCTGTAGAACCATGGACAGATTCTTCAAGCAGCTACCGAAGTCCTTCCCATAGACCAAAAAATCGTCCATGAAAACTTCTACGATGTCCTCAAGAAAATCTGAAAATATGGATATCATGCATCTTTGAAAGGTTGCGGGGGCGTTGTAGAGTCCAAAGGGCATCCTTCTGAAGGCATAAGTGCCGTAGAGGCAGGTGAATGTTGTTTTCTCTTGATCGTCGGGCAAGATGGGCACCTGGTAAAATCCTGAAAAGCCATCAAGGAAACAAAAAAAATCGTGATGCGCTAATCTTTCAAGAACTTGGTCAATAAAAGGTAGCAGAAAATGATCCTTTTTTGTAGCCTGATTTAGCCTTCGGTAATCTATGCACATCCGCCATCTGGTGACAATCCTTACCGCCACCTCATTGCCCTTCTCACCCTTAACCACTGTCATTCCACCCATTTTGGGTACTACGTGGATCAGACTTACCCAATTGCTATCCCTGATTGGGTAAATGATCCCCGCATCCCTTAGCTTTATTACCTCTTTCTTGACGACCTCCTTGAGCATGTGGTTCAGCTTCCTCTGGGGTTGAGCCAGAGGCTTGGAAGATTCAACTAAGTTGATGTGATGCATGCACAAGGCGGGGCTAAGGCCTTTGATATCATCTACTGAGTATCATATAGCCCCCCTGTGGAGACTTAACTCCTCAAGGATTCGGTCTAGCTGCTTGCTTGAAAGATTGGCGTTTACGATGATAGGGTTCCGTTGCTCTTCATCCAAGAACTCGTACTTCAGACCTTCTGGCAACGCTTTTAACTCTGTCTTTGGTCTGGGTGCCTTCTCTTGAGGCTCCCCCTCGAGAGAGGCATACTTCACAGACTCCACCACCTTATCCTCTTCTTACAAGTCTTCGTCAGAAAGGTTGAAGAGGTCGAGGTACCTCGCGACTTCAGGATTTTCGAGGTCGAGGTCCTAACATCTTATGACCCTTGCGAGGGGGTCTACTGTCCGGATATCCTCCTCTAATTTCTCACAGAATTTATTGTAGCTATCTGCGAAACATGCTGATTCAGACAGGGATGGACTTCTCATGATCTCCTTCAACTTGAAGTCCATATGGTCATTTTCGACTCTTAAAGTGATCATCCCCTCAGAGACATCGATCAACGCTCTTCCCGTTGCCAAGAAAGGACATCCAAAGATGATCAGACAATGTGGGTCTTCAGCTGTGTCGATGACGACTATATCACAAGGGATAAAGAAATCGCCAACCTTGATCGGCACATCTTCGACAATGCCAACGGGTCTCTTAAAGGTGTGGTCTGCCAGTTGAATCCGCATGTTGGTTCGTACCATGTCGGTCAAGCCCACCCTTTGCGCGAAACTTAGGGGCATGAGGCTGATGCTTGCCCCCAAGTATGCTAGACCCTTCCGATCGACATTGTCCCCGATGGCGAATGGGATCGTGAAATCTCCGGGGTCCCTCCTCTTATTTGGCAAGTCGGGCTTTACGAAGGCAGAGGAGGAAGAAGCTAGGTGCACTATCTCTATCCTTCCTCCCCTTCTTTTCTTTGTGATAAGGTCCTTGAGGAACTTGGCGTATGTAGACATCTCCTCCAAAGCGTCGAGGAAGGGCACTTCGAGATGCAGTTTCCTGATCGACTCCATGAACTTCTCATGATGCTTTTTCAGATTCGCCTTCATCAACTTATACGGGAACAGAATCCTAGGAGCGTAAGCATTCCTTCCGCTAGGTAGCTCTTCAGGGAACCCTTGTGCAGTCTCTTGAACGCCTGCCTGTATTTCTTCCTCCTCTGCTGGAGTTGCACCCTCAGGCCTTGGCTCGGGCTCAGACCTGACTTCATCAGGGCACTCCAACGTTCTTTCAGACCTCAGTACTGCCATTCTGGCAGTTTCCGGGTAGGGGAGTGCTTTTATTGCAAGATTCTTCATAAGAATAGACATCTGGGTCAGCCGTTGATCGACCTCACGCTGGCGCATCTGCAAGCTTGCCATCTGGAGTTGCATGGATTTCAGAGCTCCAGGGCTAGGAAGCGTGCTCTGCACCAGTTTGCTGATGATGGTATCCTGTCTTTTTATGTAGGCAGAAAGCTGACCAACCAAGTTAGGCGGGCTCGCCTTCTCACTTCGGCCCTGACATTCACCCTCAGAAAGAGACTGCTCACAACAAGACATGGTATCAAAGCTTGGTGGAACAGGTCACAGCTTTCAGGGTTCCTGAAAGAACATGAAAAATCAAGTTTTAGAAGATGGAATTTATTAATTTTAAGCAAAGAATAATAGTAAAGAAAAAGAAAAAGAAAAAGAGTGATGTCAAACTCATTTCTAAGCTTGAGGCACAGGAGTGTAGTTAGTGGATTCGGATTCATCTACAGTACCATTTTTGCCTTGTCCCCGGCAACGACGCCAAAAAGTTGACCGGCCTAAATCGCGCGTCCAAAAATGGAGGCAGATTTGAGGTAGTCGAGCTTTTACATTTATAAACCCGAATCCTTCTAGGCCCCCGCAACTTTGTTTACGGGGTCGAAGTAGATATACAGAGTCGAACACAGGGACAAGTGGGTAGTGTTGAGAACCCAGAATCGACACGCTACACTCCGGTGGGTATAAGGAGATATAAATTCCCAAAAGGGAAATAGCAAGATGTCACAAATAAAACAAGGAAAACTATCTCCAACTGGAGCTACAAGAGAGATTTAAGGTTTTAGTCATTTAGTAGTTTTTAGGGGTTTTCATACAATAGAAATAGAAAGATAATACTAGAGCTAGGGCAAGATGCAAAGGATAAGACAACGGCAAAACAAGCGGCAGCAATAACACCCTGCACCCCTCCTCTCAGAGCGGGTACTTCTAACCAAGCGTCAACACCCCTCTCGAGGCTGTCGGACTTAAGTTAGAGTGGAATGTTACGGAAACAACTCCATTCCAGACACTCTCATACTCCAGAATCGGACCAAACACTAGAGCCACAACACGACTCTTGAAGCTGTTGCGACGGGAAAACACGACTCGGTAGCTAAGCGAAGCGCGATCCAAACATGCAAGTTAGAGTTCAGATATCAAACATAGCAGTCATCCAATATATCACACCAAGCATAGAGCAGCAAGTAATTAAGCTTTTCTATTTCCATAAACATAAAAGGTCTTAATTACAATGCGTAAATAAAGAATTAAATAACAGAATTAAAGATAGATGTCGCCTTCTTGATGTAGAAGGGCGACAGACTACATCGGCTCTCCAGCCCGATACCGGATCGGGGCCTAGCCCGATACAGCGGTGTCGGGCGACACAATCTCTCGAGCGGCACACCACGACGACCGACTGTATCGTTCAAGGACCTGGCCAATACGCTCAAGTCGGGCGACACACCCTCTCGGGCGGCACGCATGACGGGAGAAGCGTATTGGGTTCGATATCGTGTTGGGCATGGAGCGACGCGTCCTACTGTCGGGCACTTGTGTCGCTCGCCATCGTTGGCCAATATCGGCCCACAGTGTCGCCCGGGACGGTCCTAAGTGAACTATCCCCTCCCTCTCGGGACGAGGAAGAGCTCACCTAGTGTCGCCCGACAAGAGCACTGGGGTACGATACTCCTGCTCTCGCAGTTTCCTCTGAAGATCACTCAAAGCTCCCAACTATCCGAATTCCAAAGTATCCGAACTATCTTTTCGGCTTCCTGTAGCTGCTATTTATAGGCAGCAGTTGGAGGAAGTTATGGTGCTAGAAGCACCACGTGTCCTCCTAATTTGTGGGTCGGTGGACGGCCGATAGTGGTATCACTCAGCTCAGGAGTGTCGGCTATCGGTCACGTGATGGACGGCGTGCCTGCCGGTGGGTGGCTGTGTCGCCCGACAAGCTGGGTTGTCGGGGCGAGCTGGGCTCCCTGTGGGGTAGAAGGCGTGTCGTCCATCTGCTCCTTCTTGCGCGGTATCCTTTTGTCGTGCGTCATTGTGTCGCTCCACCCTGTCGGGCGGAGGTTGTATCGGGCGTCAGGAAGGCCGAAACAGACTTGGACTTATTTTGTGGGTCGGGACGGCCTTATTGCACCAAAATGATGAAAAACTCTGCAAAAGATGGAAATATAGGATTAAGAGCATTGCTTGGCCAATTATTGCGAAAGTGCATACAAAAGAGAGGAAAATAGCTAAAAATGGCAGTTTTGATAATAGAAAAAAAGTCTAAAATATCACAAAAATTGGTGTTATCAGAAAGCCTTCTGGATCCTCTACATCCACGAAGTAGACAAAGTCAAGCATGCTATCTACCTTATGAAGGACAGTGCTGGCCACTGGTGGGCCATCGAGGAGGAGAAGCGACCCGGTGAGGAGATCGATTGGGAGGTTTTATGGCGAGAGTTCGTCAGCAGATACTTTCCGAAGATGTATTTGGATGAGAAGATCAACCAGTTTGAGTGTCTACGCCAAGGATTGATGAGCATCACCAAGTATGAAGCCAAGTTCATGGACTTGCTAAGGTTTTGTCCTCACATGGCGGCGACAGATGATGAGCGGATCAGGCGGTTTGAGAAAGGTTTGAGTGCTGAGCTGTCGACACCTGCTGCTGCTTTAGAGAATCAGGAGCAGTTTGCCACATTTGTGGAATCCATCTGTAGGATTGAATGATCTGTTAAGGACAAAAGGGAATCCATGACCAGGAAAAGGCCTGCTCAGTTCCAGGTATTGAGATTTGGTGGCTTCAAGAAGCCAAGGTTTTCAGCACCTTCCGTTATGCAGAATTCTCATACACCATCTCAGTGGTCTTCGAGTAAGGGAAGAGGTTATGTTTCTTCACCATCAAAGGCGCATAGTACAGCTTCTGTGGCAGTGATAGGGCCATCTAGGCCGCAGACAGAAGGCATGTCATGTTATCACTGTGGACAGACTGGGCACTTGAGGTCAAATTGCCCAAAGAGAGATGTTGAAGTAACACAACAGTTGAGATAGAATCAACAAGGGTCAGACAGGCCGCAACCCAGTGGTAGCAGAGGGCAAGGACGTGGTCAAACGTCGCAAGCAGGATCATCTACTCAAAGGAGCAGAGGACGTGGACATGCTGCTATTTTGGTGGTTTTATAGTAGAGTCATAGAGTCATCCATGTACACTCAAGTCCTTGGAGGTGTTTGACGACGTTTCACGATACTAACTGTTGTAATTTTTGTATATCCTACTTCTGGTCATACATGGCCGTTATGAATGTATAAATAGGTGTTGAACTCTGGTGCTGAAAGTACAACTGGTTCCGATAAGATGGACCTATAACATGGCTTGTGAATGTTTATATAACATGTCTTTCTGAAGGATCTGGATGCAAAAGTTCTCTCATGTATGCTTTCCGCAATCGGTTTTAATTAAACCATGTTTTTGGTAGTGTGAGGTTCCACACATTTTCGCGTGTCATCTCATTGTCTGTGTGATGGCGGGGTGTCACAGTTGGTTTGGTATCAGAGATATAAGGTGTGTCACCCAAGCTCTATCTCAAGCTAAGAGAACCATACTGGGTGTCAAACCAACCATCTCAACTAGGTGTAACGGTCAAGGGTACAACCCAAGGTCATATCATGCAAGGCACAACCCCACAAGGTCATCTTCAACCTCAAGCACAAGGGTACCAAACCCTAATTGATCAAGAAGATCGGCTCACCTCTCAACAACCAAGAGAGAGGGGTTTTGCACAACCTCTATCACAAATCAAACAACCACAAGGATCCACCTCAACATAGGTCATCATCTATTCAAAATCTCACCTCTCAAATCCATGGTGAGAGGAGGGTGTCGCCCAAACAACTAGAATGTAGACTCACCTCTCAACTAAAATGAGAGAGGGGTATTTCCTACATCACTAGAGCTCAAACTCACTTCTCTAGACCAAGGAGAGAAAAGGGGTATTGCTCAACAAGGAAGCCCTAAACCATGGTTCGTCCAACTAGATGTAAAGGCATATAAACCATCAACAACATCATGCTCATTATATCCATAAGATCAACAACATGTACTAGAGCAAGAAACATAACATGCAACATAGAGAAGGTAGTATAGCTAGGGTTAGAAGTTATGTAACCCGCCTTAAGCAAACTCCTTAAGATCCAAAGCTCCAAGCTTCAAGCTCCTAGCTCCAAGCTCACCACTTCGGCCACCAAGCTAGAGGAAGAAGAAGAGATCTCCACCAAGGGGAAAGGATCGACCACCAAGCTCTCCAAGGAAGGTGTGTCGTGCACACAAGGAGGGGAGAGAAACAAAAGAGCTAAAGGGTTCCTAAGGAAGAGAAAGGCAAGGCATATATATATGAGGGTCAAGGTTAAACCAAGTTAAGGTGTCACCTTACCAAGGGACACTTGTCCACATGTTTTACCACCTTGCAAAACACATGCACATGCCATGCCACCACTCAACCAAGGTTCAGCCACATGTCCAAGCTAGGGAGACACAACCAAAGCAAGGAGGTCAAACAAGGTTAAAGGCCGACACACCACCTCCCATGATCGACACACCACCATGGGTGATACCCCATGGCTGACACAAAGCATCCTTGCCCGATACATGGCTCAACCAAGCAAGGCAAGGCCCAAACAAGGGAAAAAAGGCCCAAAAGAGCTCAACCAAGCCCAAGAGAACTCAAGGCACGAGCCCAAACCTTCCTCTCAACCCTAGAGGAAGCAAACAGAGAGAAAGACATCTCTCAAGGTGACAAACTTTCTCTCCAACCCTATCTTAGGTTATTTTGCAAGTAGCACCTCCAGCTCTCAACTAAGCACAAGCAAACCCTAATCATCACTAAAGATGATTAGTAAGCAACCAAGCACAAGGTTTAGGAAAAACAAACAGGGTAAGCCCAAAATGAAGGTCAGGGTCCTTATAGTAAAATTGTTTGTTAAATGGTAATTGGCTGCAATATATTGTTATCATAGTTGCATGATTATTGTTTCCCCCACATACCAACTTTATGCTGACCGACGTTTTGTTTTTCGGTGTTATAGGTACAAAGCCAAAAGGACAAACAGTAAATCGTCATATTGTGAAATACATGAATTAAAATATAAGGAGGATTAGTTAGAGTAGAATGCATATGTAGATAAAAGTTTAGAGATCCAAGTTTTCAAAAAGGTATGCAAAAATATTTTCTTACAACTTTCCAGTTTAGTCTATTAAAATTTAATAATTGTTCTTGGTTAATTGCCAAACATTTGATCTGGAAATTATGTGTGCAGCTTCGACCTCTCAGTCTCCCTTAATTGGGGGTTACCGGAAGGTGGAGTCGTGACAATTGGTATCAGAGCATAGGTTCCTCACTTAACCATGAATAATTATTAAATTTTACAAACTCCATAGAACCCAAGGGAGTTATTAGAGGATTATCCGAAAGACGGAGGTGTCTAGAAAAGGATCACGACTGGGGGCTGGCAATATTTTCCTCCGCACCGCTAGTTGGAATACGAGGACTCCCGGATCTGTGTGACTGCCTGGACAAAGTCTTGGGATTTGACTTGAAATAAGATACCTTTAGGACTCTCTCATCTTGTTCATCCCTTCTCAACTCAAATGTTGTTAAGGATTATAAGGATTAGGGTTTTCTCTCTTTTCCTCACCCTCTTGAGGTATGGGTAAGGTTGATAAGGATTAAGGAATCCTCCACCAATTTAATGAAAAGCATGTAAATAAGATGTCATGGACATAAGCTTAATAAGAATAAGCACAAATTAAAGGATAGATACATGCTTAGGTCATATGACATAAGTTGTCATGCCCTCAGGAGAGACCTGAGGCTAGACCTTCTTATCGGGAGGATAGATAAAGAGAGTTAGTCTTGGAGATAGAGATCTCCATTACAAGTAGAGACTGGGCACATCCTCTGAGGATGGTGTTAACCCTAACCCTAAGTGAAGGTTAGAGAGAGAGAGATGGCATGATGAGTTAGGCCAGGTGTTTGGATGGACATGCCTGGGATGACATATGAGCCATGAGAGGTTGTATGACCTAGTACCTTTGGCAACCCAACCCTGGGAAGGGTCATGCATGTTAGAGTGAAGGCTAACTCCTTCATTAATGAGGTTAGAGAAGAACCTTTGGAAACCCTATGAGCTTATATAAGCATGGCATAATATGCACCCAGAATGTGTCAATAATGCGAACAATAGGTTGAAACCCTGGCCAGGAGAGCATGAGGGAATAGCTTATGAGATAAGAATATAAAGATATGGATAACCTCGAGCAAACATAAGTTTGAACATAAGTATCACCCATGTAGGGGTATGTTTGTGTGAGCTTGGTCCACCTTCATGGAGAGAGGACCTCTAGTAGTGAGGTTGGTTGAGGAGTTAGCTCTAGAGAGAGAGAGAGCGGGACCCAAGCAAGAAGGTTGGAATCCTAGACTCTGAGATATGAGGAAAAGTAGGGAGTTGAGGATGATGCGACCTAAGTGGATGATAGTGGTCGCCACATGCTTGATCCCTAGAAGCTGATGATATCTTGGTTGCCATGAGAGAGAGGATGAGACTACTGGTGCCTCTGTACCTATGGTATAGATGAGGAGACAAGTTCCTTAAACCATGAAGAGGTTTAGGCCTTGTACCTTGTTATTTGTCCTTTAGGAAGACTCAACCCTAATGTGGCGACACATCCCGCTATCACACAAACAACGAGATTCCATGCGAAAATTTGCGGAAAACACCATAAACTACCTATTACCAGAAACATGGGTTAATTAAAACTGATTTCAGAAAGTAGATAAACCAAGAAACTATTACATCCAGATCCTCATCCTGTAAGAAAACATGTTATATAGACATTTACAAGACTTGATACATGTCTATAGCTTATAAGATCAGTTGTCCTGTCAACACATGAGTTCATCACTTGTTCATACATACACAATGGGCCACATCCGACTAGCAGTAGGATATATAAAGCTTCATCAGCTACACATCGAAAAACAACATCAAAACATATCTGAGGACCTGAGAGTACAGGGATGCCTCTAGAACTCTACTACAAAACAACCAACACAACAACGTATCCATCTCTTGCCCTTTACAGCTCTTCTTGCTTCTCGGCTGCAACCTCATGACCACCACCACGTCTAGCGCAATCACCTAAAAAGGTTGTAAACCAACGGGGTGAGACACACAGTCCTAGTGAGAAACATAACTCCCCACCTAAACCATAAAACCTCAGAAAGGTTAAAGCAACAACAATAGATAACTAATAAAACATATAACAAGAGCAACATATTGAGCAAGATTGTTATTACCATCAAGCTTACCAAGATATCCGGGAGGCATATAACCAAGTATTTCTTTATGGAACATGATTGACAATATGAGCTTTATAAGAACTTACCACAAGATATGAGGATCGTACGCACAACTGCATAGTTCAACTAGATCAGCTATATAAATAAGGCCTCAAACAATGATCTGTATTTTCCTTAAGCAATAAATACTATTCGGCTGAACTACGTATTATTATGCCCCAAGGAAGTGAGATGTACCGCTCAAATCAAACCTTCAGTTGCGAAACCCAAGATGGTGCCATAAAAGGTCGATGGAAGAGCCAGACTTCACGACATCCCCACCTCGTTGTCAGTGCACGAGTGTAAAACAAGCAGGACCGCAGTCTCATGCTTAAGTAGCCTCAGCCACAGGGTCAGGCTACCCTCTGCCTAGCCCACCTTGGTACAGGTATCGACGCTAGTGAAACTGAGCCACGGGCATGATCACCATGCCCTGAGCCATGAACACATTCATGCTCTCTCATCACACATCTTGAGTCATGGGCTTGTTCCCCATGTTCCAACATATTGAGCTACGAGCCTGAAACCGTGCTCTGGAGTCTACAACCGAAGTTGCACTCAAACCTTCTCATTTTCGGCTAGGAGAAACCACACATATTCAATAATATGCACTTCCAGGTTAACCCACAGGAGAACTTGTTTCACCATCACCAACTACTGACGATGATGGATCTATGGCCAGGGCAAACTACATAATATGTTCCACTGTAATTAGTTAGTATATTTTAAGTGGATTGTTGAGGCAGCCAGGTTGTAGTACATACATAACATTAAGTTACATTATTACTACCACCATCACATTATCCCGGGATCTCAATCCCATATCACAGGAAACCAATGCCTCTTAAGGCATTCTCATAATCTTACATCATCACTTGGGATAACAATCCCTGATCTCATCATTAGAGGATAATACCTCCACTAGGCACTTGGCCTTTATCAGGTCCTCAGACCTAGCACATCATACTGGTGATGCAAGTTATCTCATCAACAAGAGTGATCATCACAAAGCAGTGATATTCAAACTCATATACCTCATAGCTCTTACCTAGATATGAATTCATCTGATATACCTGCACGGTTAGTATGCACATCAAAAGAGAGAACTTAAAATCACCAGACAACTCTTATGTTTATCATGTTATTAGGGTTTGTAGATACACATGTCCTGATCACAATCGTATGAAGCATATACTGTTTTAGTTATATTATTGCTATGAAATCATGGGAATCCATCCATGGTTTTTACCTTATAAATAGGAGCAAGCATCTTGGCATGAACTTTAAACATCCAACATAGCATAGGTTTGCAAACTAACTTCCATTGTTCATTATCAGCAAGAGTGTGATCTCACGATGAAGGACTACTAGGTAGGATACCTGCTACCCTCACTAGAAGAGAGACGGGTAGGGAAACCCTCACTACAGGTGGTATCAGGTAGGGTAACGCCCCTCACAAAAGGCCTATTGTCCAAGCATTGCACATCCTCAAACATGCATCAAGGGTCCATTAGCACTCAAGGTGTCAGGTAGCCACCACTAAGGCATAACGTGCAACACTACCCTGGCTATTGGCCAAGGGTCTAACATGCTCCAAGCTAGGGTTAGGGTTATGTTTTACTATCGGCTAACCTTCATCATGAGCCATATCGACCAAAGGGGTGTCCCCTAAGACGCCCCTATCGTGCAACCATCTCAGCATCATTCAAGGGTTAACCCTATCGGCCAAGGTACCCATGACGCCCAAGAATGGTGTCATGCATGGCCATGAAGCATCATAACGGCCAACAACAAGGGTTAGCATGTCGGCTACTAAGCTAACATCACATAACAACCAAGATCATCTCAAGACAAGGGAGTGTAACGGGCATCCTCTGTACATGGTGTATCGTCTAAGACTTAACCCTAATGAGGGTATCGGGCAGCATACTCAAAAGTCACCAGGGAAACGTATGTCGGTCAAGAGCCCATCCGAGGGTCTAGCCACCATGTCTTCCAAACCCCAAATCTAGGGTGGATAAGGGATATCGGCCAAAGGATAACAGGCACTAAGCCAACTATCTCAACAAGGTGTGTCGCCCAAGGTACAACTCCCAACAAGGCTATCGGGAAACACAACTCCTAGGTCATATCGTGCAAGGCACAAACTCACAAGATCATCTTCAACCTCAAGCACAAGGGTACCGAACCCTAATTGATCAAGAAGGTCGGCTCACCTCTCAACAACTAAGAGAGAGGGGTGTTGCACAACCTCTATCAAAAATCAGGCAACCACAAGGATGCACCCCAACATAGGTCACCATCTATCCAAAAAGCTCACCTCTCTAATCCATGGTGAGAGGAGGGTGTTGCTCAAGAAACTAGAATATAAGCTCACCTCTCAACCTAATCGAGAGAGGGGGTATTGCCCACATTACTAGAGCTCAAACTCACTTCTCTAGACCAAGGAGAGAAAGGGGTATTGCTCAACAAGGAAACCCTAAACCATGGTTCAGCCAAATAGGTACAAGGGTACAAAACATCAACCACAACAACAAGATTACTATATCCACAAGACTAAGGGTGCAAACTAAGCAAGAAATGTATCTAGCAACATACATGGCCGCTCATGATCATATGAAAATGTGCAACATAAAAGAAGGTAGTATGGTTAGGGTTAGGAGTTATGTAACCCGCCTCAAGAAAGCTCCTAGCACCAAGCTTCCAAGCTCAAGCACCACCACAAGAAGAAGAACAAGGCACTCTAGGATTCGGCCACCACTAGAGGAAGAAGAAGACCCCAAGGAGAAGGAGGAGGATTAGCCACTAAGCTTGCAAAGGAGAGGTGTCATGCACCAGGGAAGGGGGAAGACTAATGAACTAAAGGGATCCTGAGCAAGAGAAAGGGAACACATATGTAGAAGAGGATGGAGGAGAAACCAAGGTAAAGCAAGGCAATGTGTTGCCCACCTAGGGACACTTGTCCATGGGCAACGCCACCCTCACATCTTGCACCATACACATGTCCAAGGCAATTGCCACATGTAAGCATCATGCACCAAGTGTCCACTAGAGTGGTGACACAAACGAAGCTAGGAGTCAAAGGTGGTCTATGGCCGATACACCCACTCCTTGCCCGATACAACCTTATGGGCGACACACCCATGGATGACACAAGGTTATCAAGGCTCAAGCAAGGCATAACAAGGCCCAACAAGGCTCACCCAAAACAAAAGCAAACCAAGCAACGAGCCCAACCCTTCCTCTCAACACTAGAGGAAGCAAGGAGAGAGAGAAACACCTCTCGAGGTGACAAACTTGCTCATCAACCCTAGACTTGGGTTATTTGCAAGTAGCACCTCCAACACACAACAAAGCACAAACAAACCCTAATCACCACTAAAGGTGATTAGCAAGCAACTAAACACCAGGGTTAGGCAAAGCAAATAGGATAAGCCGAAAATGGGGGTATGGGTCCTTACAAGCCATAACCCTCTACAAAGGGATTTTGTCCCCGAAATCCGAAGAGAAAATTGAGGGATACTTCCTCCTCATATCTTCCTCAATCTCCCATGTGGCTTCCTCAGCACCACGATGATGCCAAAGAACCTTCACCAGAACCAGGTCCTTCCTTTTTAGCTTCTTCACTCTTGTCAAGGATCATCACTAGACCTTCCTCGTAGGTCACGTCTTCATAAAGCTCAACCTCAACTGTCTATATCACTGTCCATGTACCTGGATGAATTTTCTTCAACATGCTGACATGGAACACCGAATGTAACCTGTGCAACTCTGGTGGCAACTCTAACTTGTAAGCTACCTTGCCAATACGTACTATGACCAGGTATGGCACCATGTACCTGGGTGCTAGCTTACCTTTTCGGCCAAACCTTAGCACACCTTTCCAAGGTGAGACCTTGAGATACACTTTGTCTCCCACTTGGAACTCTAAAGTCGTCAGCGATTGTCTGCATAAGACTTCTTCCTGTCCTGTGCCGCTTTCAACTGTTGCTATATCACTTTGATCTTTTCTATTGTCTGATGTACTAACTCAGGTCCCAAAAGATGATACTCACCAGACTTATACCAACATAAAGGAGATATGTACTTCTTTCCATATAAGGCCTCATAAGGAGCCATGTCAATGCTCCGCTGGTAACTATTGTTGTAGGCGAACTCTATAAAACTGATATGTACATCCCAACTGCCTAGGAACTACAAAACACAAGCCCTGAGAAGATCCTCCAAAGTCTGAATAGTCCTTTCAGGCTGTCCATCTGTCTGTGGTTGGAAAGTGGTGTTGAACCTCAACTGTGTTTCCAATGCTTTGTGAAACTATTCCCAGAAACGACTTGTGAACGGAGGACCTCTGTCGGAAACTATCATTGCTGGTACAACGTGCAAACATACTATCTCATCTACATATACCTGAGCGAGCTTCTCGACTATATACATCATCTTCATAGGTATGAAATGGGTAGACTTTGTCAATCTGTCCACTATCACCCAAATAGAATCATGATTCTTAGCTGTCCTTGGCAGACCGACCACGAAATCCATGGTTACATGATCCCATTTCCACTGCGGTATTGGCAGGGGTTGCAACGTACCTGTCGGCTTCTGATGCTTAGCCTTGACTTGCTGGCATACCGCACACTTAGCCACAAACTCAGCTACATCTCTCTTCAAGCCATGCCACTAATATAGGTCCTTCAGATTGTGATACATCTTGGTGACTCCTGGATGCATAGCATACATCGATGTGTGTGCTTCCTCGAGTACTAGCTTCCTTAGATTATCAACATCGGGGACCATCATCCTATCTTGATAGCAAACTAGTCCATCCTCGGACTCATGGAATCCATCACGCTTTTCACTAATGAGCTCTGACCTGATCAACTGCACTGTATCATCTGTTCATTGTGCATCTTTGATTTTCTATCTCAGCATGGGATTTACTTGCATCTATGCCAAAAGTCCTGCTAATAAGGAAACTTCCATGTGCACATTCATCTGCCGCAAGGAGACAAACATATCCCGTCTATGGCATACCAAGGAACCCAACTATGCCTTCTTCATAGGAAGAGAAAAAGATGTTCCACTAAGTGCGTCGTCTACCTCGTTCGCCTTACCAGGGTGATACTCAATGGTGCAGTCATAATCATTGATTAGCTCCATCCAATAATGTTGTCGCATGTTCAGGTCATTCTGTGAGAAGATGTACTTCAGATTCTTATGATCTGTAAAGATCTGACACACTTCCCCATAAAGATAGTGTCTCCAAATCTTTAATGCATGAACCACAACTGCCAACTCCAAATCATGTGTCGGATAGTTCTCCTCATGTTTCTTAAGTTGTCGCGAAGCAAAAGAAACCACATGGTCTTCCTGCATCAACACGCATCCTAAGCCCTTCTTGGAAGCATCACAGAAAACAACATAGCTCTTCCCAGGCTCTGGCAAGACTAACACTGGAGCACTAGTCAGCTTCTCCTTCAAACTTTGGAAAGCTTGCTGGCAACGATCATCTCAGACAAAAGGTACATCCTTCCTAGTCAACTTTGTCATTGGTAACGCGATTACACTAAAGTCCTTTATAAACCTTCGGTAGTATCCTGCTAAACCCAGGAAACTGCAAACTTCAGTCGGCATCTTTGGCTGCTCCCATTTTGCAATAGACTCCACCTTCTTGGGGTCCACTTTGACTCCTTCTGTAGATATCACATGACCCAAGAAAGTTACTTCTTTCAACCAGAACTCACACTTACTAAACTTGGCATACAACTGATGCTGGCGAAGGAGAGTCAACGCTTGTCGAAGGTGCTGTTCATGTTTCTGACTGTCCTGACTGTAGATCAAGATGTCATCTATAAAGACTACAATAAACTGATCTAGAAACGAACAAAACACCATGTTCATCAGATCCATGAAAGCAGCAGGCGCATTAGTTAGCCCAAATGGCATAACCACAAACTCAAAGTGACCATACCTCATCCTAAAAGCTGACTTTAGTATGTCATCCACCTTAATCCTCAACTGATGATATCCAAACCATAGATTGATCTTTTAAAACATTGTAGCACCACAAAACTGATCAAACAAATCATCTATCCTCGACAACAGGTACTTGTTCTTGATCGTGGCTTTGTTCAACTATTGATAATCTATAAATAGCCTCATCGATCCGTCCTTCTTCTTAACAAACATTACTGGAGCACCCCAAGGCGACGTGCTCGGTCGGTTGAAACCTTTCTCCAACAACTCTTATAACTACTTCTTGAGCTCTGCCATCTTTACTAGAGCCATCCTGTATGGTGTTTGTGCAACTGGCTGTGTTCCTGGAACCAGATTGATCTCAAAATCAATCTCTCGAGATGGGGGAAAACCGGGGAACTCATAAGGAAACACATCTACAAACTCTTGGACAACCGTCACCTCCTCAAGGCTAGGACCCTTCGCCTTGGTATCCACAACGTGATCTAAGAACGCCTTACATCCTTGTCGTAACAACTTTTTTGCCACCATCGCTGACACTAGACACGTCGGGAGAATCTTCCTATCTCCTTGGAAGATCCACTTTTTCCTACCATCATCAAACACTGCTTGCTTGGAACCACAGTCCAACACAACCTTATACTTCTCTAAGGTATCCATCCCAAGGATCACATTGAATCCATGCATATCAAGAGGTATAAGATCTACTTGTATCTTGTGTCCCAAAAAAGATAGAACACAGAATGGAGACACTTCCTGAAGCATCGATGAACCGTCAAGAGGGGTTTCTAACAACAAGCTATCTTTCTTACAACTAACAGGTAAAAGACAGTTTTCAAGCATACTATGGGCGATAAAAGAGTGCGTAGCACCCGGGTCAACAAGGATAGATATAAAGCAAGAAGAAGACAAATCATAATGAAATAACTCCATCTGACCTGCCACCACTCGCGGGTTGACTATCACCTCTGGCTGACTCATAGCGTAGAATCGAGCTGTTTCTTGTTGTCCACGTCCTCTGCTTCCTTGAGCACATGATCCTGTTTATGACGCTTGACCACATCCTCGCCCTCTACTACTACTGGGTTGCTATCTGTATGACCCTTGCTGATTCTGCTTTGGTTGCTCTGTCACTTCAACATCTTTCCTTGGGCAGTTTGACCTCCAATGCCCGATTTGACCACAAAGATGGCATGACTGGTCTCACTGTTGTGGCCTAGACGGCCCTGTCACTTCTACTGAAGTTGTACTATGTGCCTTTGATGGTGAAGAGCCATATCCTCTTCCCTTACTCAGAGACTACTGCGACAGTGCACTGGAACCTCTTAACCTAGAAGGTGCTGAAAACCTTGGCTTCTTGAAGCCATCGAACCTCTGTCTCTGGAACTGAGCATGCCTCTTCTTAGACATGGACTCTCTCTTCTCCCAGACTAACTGTTCAATCCTTCGAACATACTCCACAAATGTGGCAAACCGCTCTTGGTTCTCCAACGCAGTAGCAGGAGTTGTCAGCTCAACACTCAGACCTTTCTCAAAACGTCTGATCCACTCGTCATCTGTCATTTCCATGTGAGGACAAAACCTTAATAGGTCCATGAACTTGGCTTCATACTCGGTGATGCTCATCGGTCCTTGGCATAGATGCTCAAACTGGTTGATCTTCTCGTCCAGATACGTCTTCAGAAAGTATCTGCTGACGAACTTGTAAGGAGGTGAAATCACCCCTTTACTAAAATATGGTAAACAAAGCACCATTAGAAAGCAGCGGAATAAAAAATAACTGACTGTATTCAATTTCATAAAAGGTTTACAAAATCTATCAAATTCTCCCATTAGGGTTTACATCAAGACACACAATCAGGATCTAGATAGAGGGAAGTCTAGACTACTACAATCTTGTCTCTAAGCAACATCTCCATCAACCGAGTCCAAGCCAAAAGCTAAGATCTTCCTTATCTTATCCATCACATTGCTCAACACCTGGGTGGTTGGGAAGGCACCCAACAAAAGGGAAAGAGAAGAAAAGTATGTGTCACAAAACTAATTTGGAATATCAAGATAAATACAGCAAATAAAAACACGATAGGGTTCATCATATGATGAAGATAATAAGAGTATGAGGCTATACAATAAAGAAGCTTTCCATTAACAAACATAATAAAAAGGATTTGCATGTAAGATAGTTATGTCTACCTAACTAAGTAGGGTTGAGACACCTACCAGACCTCTAACCTTAGGTGAGGGGAGAATAAGACATTCCCAATCACCTATAATATTACAGGGAGAATAAGACATTCCCTAGGGTGATTATTTACATGCCCTCTGTGGGTGGTTGTACATAAGTACCGCTACTTTAAATTAAATAGAACATAAATCCACATGCTAGAAAAAGTAGTCATGGAAAGAATAGTCATAATATTCATTAAGCATGACAATGGGGGTATAAGATCCAAACAAGAAGAAATTATAATCTAATTTGAGGCATGAACAACATTAGGATTCAAGAATAGAATATTTAGGGTTCATTTAAGCCTCATTAGGGAAATATAGGGTTGGACTACAATTATCCCAACATAGGGTATAAGGAATGCACATACATAAATAGGAATTTCACACACATAAATAGGGAATTTCACATACATATCACATACCTCTCTTACTGATATCAATTACTAACTTTCACCACTTTAATTGAGTCCAAGTTCCACTTTGCCTATTTCCAATGTATTAAAATGTATTAGAGTACATAGTGCACATTAATATATAGAAACCCTATTTTTAGAGCTTTTTAGCAAAATTCGGATTTAGCTTTTGAAAATATAACCAATGAACTTATTAGGTTTTTCTGATCAAGAAAACATATATTTATGTTAATTTTGGAGTTATGATGATTAAGATGTAATTTTTATGGATTTTATGCATTAAATTCGTTTTAAAAAAATCACCCTTCGTCAAACCATGAAATAAGACTATGAAAATATGTTTATTAGATAGATATTAATTTTCCAATTCCAAAACATATTTATTTGTCAAATTTGGATAAGCGGTTTAGAAGATATGATTTTCGGAATACTGACCAATAGGAAATTGCCACATCATCAAATTGATCGAGATAATTAAAGAGAGAGGGAGAAAACACCATTCAACCAAGATCAGATTTGAAGTTGCATAGGTAACCAAACTAGAGCTTCTAGAGAAGGTAAAACAACAAGAAATCAAAACCTTAGAAGAGCATGGTAAAAAGAGATGGAAATCGTCGATTTTCAACATAAAAGCATGCGTTTTAAGCATGTACTAAGCAATATATGAGAAGGGTGTTAACCAAACTTGCCTCTAGGAAGGTAATAAGGTTCAAATAGAAAGGATTCTGAGATTAGAAGGTTTGGTTTCTCCAAGCCAAGCCCCTTTCTTGAGCAAAGATCACCTTCTCCACTTTAGAGGTGCAAACCCTAGCAAAAGAGCAAGGAGATGACATGTTTTAGGGTTTTAGGTGGAGTTTTACCATGTATGGTCATGGTTCCGACCTAGAAGAAGGTGTAAGTAAGACTATCAGTATGAAAATAGGAAATAAAGGGAGGAAACTTACTAGTTTTGGTTGAAATTACTAAGGAGGAGCTTTAGAAACCCTAATAGAGAAATTTGGAAGCCCTAGGAGCCTTCTTCACCAAGGTAGGCTCCCTCTATTACCTTGGGGTATAAACTTCATGTCCAAATACAGAAGGAACTATTATCTAATCTAGAGGAAAGAAAAGGAGAGAAAGATTTTTCGAATTGTGAGTTGGGAAGGGGTATACATGGCTATATATAGAAAGAGGTGAAGCATGAGGAGTCTTAAGGGACTTTCCATGTGTCTTTAGCCTAGGGATTGATGGCCATGCAAGAGGATAGCTCATAGAGGCTTCATGCATATCAAAATTCGGTTCTAAGAGCCCATAGATTATTCTAGGCCATCCCCACCGTTTTTCAAGAAGAATTAACCTCATTGGTTGATAGCTTTTAAGGATAATCATCTTTATAAAGAGGGTAATCCCTATAATGCCCTTGGAAAGAATTACCATCACACCAAGGTGAAACTAGGTTATCCAATGGTTTAAAATCTCGTTAATGGTAAGGGAATATCTAAGGATTAAAATTCAGTTGATAATTTGCAAAGAAAACCTCCCAATTGGGTTAATTGCATAAAAGTCCAGAATGTACCTAAAATTGCTTAACTTGCACAAACAACATCCAAATCAAACCAAACTTCATCCACAAGTTATCTTTGATGTGTATAATATGAATTTTCCATTATTTCCATATTTTGAATTTATAAATCACATTATTAATTACTTATGCCTTTTATTGATTTTCTCTCTCCTAAACTTATCCTAATATTTCAAGGTTGTCCAAACTAGATGAAATTTGACATGTAGGATAATTTTGATATGTAGATTTAGAATTTGAAGTTTGTTTCCTCTTTTGAGACTTCTTTTTATGAGATATGTCATATGGCCCATTAATAGCCCATTATCTAAATTGTTCATCCAATTAAGTTTCTTATCTTCATATTACCACTAAAATGAGTTATGTGGCATATTTTATGTTTTCAAATCACATCAAAAAGTTAGATTAAGGTTTAGAGCCTTAATTATGGTAATTAAGCTTTCACTGAGGTATTTGTGCATAAACCCTTCCAGTGGTATAATTAGTGAATAAATGTTCACTAAACCACTATAAATTCCATTAATTAAATAGAAAGGCCAATAAGGATAGAAATGAAAGGAAAAGATGGGAAAGAGGGTCAAAAGACAAAATTTCAGAATTCGGTATGTTACAGAACTCTTGTCGGAAAACCTCCCAACCGATCCCAACCGATCCCCTCACCGGGTCGCTTTTCCTTCTCGATGGCCCACTAGTGGCCAACACTACCATTCAGAAGGCAGACAAAGTGCTTGACTTTGTCTGCTTCGGGGATGTTGAGGATCCAGAAGGCCTTCTCAAGGCCTGTCAGCCACAGATCTGCATCTGCTAGATCAGCCGTCCCAACATAATCCGAAGCTCCGACTCGGCGAAGCCGCTCAAAGGTTTTCCCAATACCCGATGTTTCACCATGAGGAGCCTGTGCTGTAAGGACCCTGACCTCCGTTTAGGGTTTACCCTATTTGCTTTGCTTGACCCTGATACCTTGTTGCTTACTAATCACCTCTAGTGGTGATTAGGGTTTGTTTGTGCTTTGTTGAGAGTTGGAGGTGCTACTTGCAATTAACCCAAGTCTAGGGTTTGTGGGCAAGTTTTCCATCTTGTGAGGTGTTCCTCCCTCTCCTTGCTTCCTCTAGTGGTGAGGGGAAGGTTTGGGCTCGTTGCTTGAGTTCCTTTGGGATTAGTTGAGCTCATTGGGCCTTGTGATGCCTTGCTTTTTGCTTGGTTGAACCTTGTGTCGGGCATGAGGGTGCTTGTGTCGCCCAGGGTTGTATCACCCAGGGCTGTGTCACCCATGATGGTGGTGTATCATCCAAGTGTGTCGCCCATGGACCTTTGACCATCTTTGACCTCGTTTGTGTCACCACTAGTGGGCACTTGGTGCTTGATGCTTGCATGTGGCAATGGCCTTCGACATGTGTTTTAGACATACTAGAGTGGTGATCTTTGTACATGGACAAGTGTCCCTAGGTGGGTGACACCTTGCTTTGATTTGCTTTGGTTTCTCCTCCATCCCCTTCTATATATGCATTTCCCTTCTGTTCCTTAGGATCCCTTTAGTTCCCTAGTTCTCCTTCTCCTTGGTGCACGACACACTCTCTTCTCTTGCAAGCTTGGTGGCCGATCCTCCTTGGAGTCTCCTTCTTCCTTGGTGGTGCTTGGAGATAGGAGCTTGGAGCTTGCTTAAGGCGAGTTATATAAATCCTAACCCTAACTACATTACCATCTTCTATGTTCTTGTTCTTGTTGTTTATGATCGACTATGTTGTTGTTAGTTTGGTTTCCTTGCTTAGTTGCACCTTGTCGGTCGAACCTATGATCTAGGGTTTCTTGGTGAGAAATACTCCTTTCTCTCCTTGGTCTTGAGGAGTGAGCTTGAGTTCTAGTAACATGGGCAATACTCCTCTCTCTTTTTAGTTGAAAGGTGAGCTTGTGTTCTAGTTGCTTGAGCAACACCCTCCTCTCACCATGGACTTGAAGGGTGAGCTTTGTGGTGTTTGTAAACCTTGTTAGGGTCGTTCCTGGTGTTGCCCGTTTGGTGATAGATGTTGTGAAAGACCCCTCTCTCTTAGTTGTTGAGAGGTGAGCCATCTTCTTGATCCATTAGGGTTTGGTGCCCTTGTGCTTGAGGTTGATGACGATCTTGTGGAGTTGTTTCTTGGCCGTTAAGGTGTTAATAGAGGTGTTGCCTGATAGCACTCTTGACCTTGAGCTTTGGATGGCTTGTTGTAATGGTTGTGATGAACGGCACCTTGGTCCTTGAACCAGTGTGTGACGGGCGTCACTCCATGCTACATGTTCTGCCCGATACCCTTCCCTTGGTTTGACCTTGGACGACATGTTGTGGTGGTGATGTATGGTACCCCTGGTCTCTGACCTTGTGATGGGCGTCACCCCTTGACCTTAGCCTGTGTGTCAGCCGATAGGCATGGCTAGCCTTGCAATGGGTGTTATGCCTACTCTGCTACACGCGTTATACATGTGAGCGATGTGCCTTGTCTGATGGCGTTGCACGTTACACCCCCTAGCACGACACTACGTTTCCTGACACCATGATGCCCGACAGAGTTGCACGACATGGTGCATGTCACACCCTACACGGCACACCCATGGGTTGGGGTGCACGACAGACTTTGATGCCCAGCGTTTTCAGATATGTATGTAAATCACGACACAGTGTTATGCGTTATACCCCTGAGCTTGGACGATAGCTGAGGGTGCCCTGCCCGATACCACTTTTGGTGAGGGTAGATGGTACTTTTAGTAAGGGTATTACTTCTCATGAAAAATCGATATGGTGGATAATGTTCTTGTTAACGCGTTGGTGAACCTTGATACGTTTGATGGTAATCATTATAGTAAGATGGTCCATGTAACTTATCATGAGTTGACATCTGCTCATAATCATCTTGAATCCCCTTTATAATAAGCATGTAATATGTTTTTCTTAAAGATGTGCCCTGTGCTCATGATCATAAGTTGAAGCATGATTGATAAAGCATATATTAATGTCACCTTATATTGATAGCATGGTCTTTCTGTTAAACCTATGATTATTGTGTATACTAACCATGCAGGTAATGCATAGCCAAGTAAAAGGCTATGAGGTATATATATGATGTGTTTTGGTCTGAGGACCTGAGTTTGGCTAGAATGCCTGAGTTGATGAGAATGCCTTGAGAGGCAGTGGCAGCATATGATGAGGGATTGAGATCCCATGGCAATGTGATGATCCTTGAGATGGATCTAGATGATTGGCAATAGGCCAAGTGATAACATGTAATGTTGGATCCTTGTGATGGATCAGGATGATGTGATTACAATAAAAGCATAACATTGAGTTTTATGTTGTTTATTCTTGTTATAGTTTGCATGTTATACAACTTGGTTGAATCTTGCAATCCATATAAAAGATACTAATTAATCACAAGTGGAATATATCATGTAGTTGCCCTGGCCATAGATCCATCATCGTCAGGAGATGGTGATGGTGAAACGGGTTCTCCTGCGGGTTAACCTGGAGCACATATTGTTGAATATGCGAGGTTTCTCCTAGCCTAAAGTAGTGAGGATTCAAGTGCAGCTACAGTTGCAGACTCGGGATGTGTATAGGAGCATGGTGAACAGGCCCATGGCTCAGGATATGTGATATGGGAGCATGAATGCATTCATGGCTCAGAGCACGGTGAACAGGCCCGTGGCTCAGATATACTAGCCCCGAGACCTGTACCGAGGTGGGCTAGAGGTAGGGTAGCCTATGGAGCTGACCCTGTGGCTGAGGCCACTTAAGAACGAGACTGCGGTCCTGCTTTGGTTCTCGTGCACTGACCATGAGGGGGAGGTCGTGGAGTTCGGCTCTTCCATTGACCTTGTATGGCACCGGCTTTGGGTTTCACAACTGAAGGTTTGATTTGAGTGGTACGACTCACTTCCTCAGGGCATAATAAAATGTAATCCAGTCGTATAGTATTTATTGCTTAAGGCAAAACATGGAACATTGGTTGAGGCCTTGCTTGTACAATTACTCTTGTTATACATACAATTACTTATACGTTCCTCATGTTATGTGATAGGATTTTATAATTGTATCTTGTCAATTATGTTACATAAAGAGATAATTGGTGATATGCCTTCTGTACAGCCTGGTAAGCTGGACGGAACGAATAGCTTTGTTATGTATATAAACTGTTATTATTCTACGTTTTACTGTTTATCTTCTGCTATTGTTTTATCCTCCTGATTTTATAGTTTTGGTGGGGAGTTATGTTTCTCACTGGGGCAATGTTCAATTGTCTCACCCCGCTGGTTTTTAGGTGTTCGAGCTAGACGTGGTGGTGGTCGCGGAGTTGCGGCCGAGCAGTAAGACAAGTAGTAGAAGGCAAGAGATGGATATGCTGCTATTTTGGATGTTTTGTAGTAGAGTCTTAGAGTCATCCCTGTACTCTCAGGTCCTTGGAGGTGTTTTGTTGTTGTTTCACGATGTATATCTGTTGATGGTTTATATATCCTGCTGCTGGCCGGATGTGGGTCGTTATGTATATATATATAACAGGTGATGAACTCATGTGATGGCTAGACAACTGTTACATTAAGATGTGGACACATATCGAGATCTTGTAATGTTTACATAACCTTTTTCCTTGCAGGATGATGTGACGACACCCGCCATCATTTAAGATAACAAGTGTCATTAACAATAATAAAACATGAGGAAGCGATCGTTAGCCGTGGAATTACTGAAAATCACTAAAAATTAAAACCATTTATCAAAGAGATCCATTCACAGGAAAACTCTTTCATTTAGAACCAAAGTAAAAACATTACATCCTGGTTCATATATATATACATATCATGCCTCATTACACAAAATCTCAGATCGAAGTATCAAAACACTAACTCCTAGGACCCGAGAGTACAGAGACGACTCATAGGACTATCTACACAAAACCAGACAGCCAATGTCTCCACCTGTTGGATCACTGCTGTCCCTGTGACTGCTACTGCTGTTGCTCACCCACTGAAAGGTTTCTTCCTCTTCTTCGGCGATTACCTAAAAATTTAATCCCACAGGGGTGAGACAATTATAAAAATTGTCCCAATGAGAGATATAACTCTCCGCCAGAAACATTATTATCGCTGATAATAGAATAACAGTGAGCAGTAGAATTATATTTACTCAACAATAGGTAAATCATTGAATAAGATATGCAGAGTAGTATTCTCTATGCAATCATTTCAATTATAACTTGATTAAGCAGCAAGTCATTCATTTAATAAGGAATATGAAGAACACGTATATCATTTATCCAACTATGATATAATATACCATGTATCATCAACCATTGATTCTCGCAGTTCAACCCTAAGCAAATATGCTACACGGCTGATTACGTTTTACAATCATACTTATGCCCTGAGGAGATGAGGTATACCGCTCATACTCCAACCGACCACGGTTATGTAAAGCATCGGTACCACACATAGGTCAATGGAAGAGCCGGATTCCCATGACCTCATCCGTCTCGGTCAGTACGAGACTACATGCAGGACATCTTGTGTCTCTGCTAGATAGCTTTCTAGGGTATACTGGTAACATCGCTATTAGAGTTATAGCCCGTAGCATATACTCTCTTCAAGATATGGCCCGTAGACAATGCCCGATATTATTTTGGGGAGTCATGGCCCGTAGCCATGCTCTTATTGGGGTATGGTCCGTAACCAATCCTGTTCATAGGACATAGACCGTAGCAATGCCTATGGGGCATAAGGATATAATTGCCCAATTACCCCCACATATTCAAAAATATGCGTTCCGAGTAAACTCGTTTCACCATTCAGCTAATTCTGACGCTGATGGATCTGTGGTCAGGGCAACTACATTATATGGTATCACTTGATTAATTAAGTACATTATCATATTCTTTTAGCATCAGCCAAGTTTCCAAACATAACTTAATAAGACAAATGCTATAAAGAAAACATGTACTATTTCCATTAATCACTTCTCAGTCTTTATAAGACATTGGGATCTCCGTTCCTCATTTCAATACTGGAAATTATCATTCCTTTGCAACTCAATGCCATAATCATATTGTTCTGTGTATTCAAACCCTTAGCTCATCATTGAGCATTATTACCACTTTTTCAGGTAACTATCACCTTCAGGTCATCTGACCAAGGTAAATATGATGCTTATTACATAAACATATTCTCATGGCACTTAAGGCCCATTACTTCTCTTATTACCTCATACTAGGCAATAAGGTATAGCATGGCACATAAGGCCCAATAAACAATGTCAATACATAAAATGTCATAGCTCATACCTGGCTATGTTCATCATCACATCTTACCTGCAAGGTTAGTATAGATGATAATACATCAATTTCATATCAGCACCATGCAAAACAATATATAACATCATTATTCAAGGGTAAAACCACTATTCCCTTACCAGGGTTAGGGTTTCCCATTTCTTATCAATCAGAGTTACTCATTCCCTATGCTCAATCAAGACCAATGACTTATCATTTCATTGTCCAGAATTAGAGTTCATGTTATATGGTATAACCCAAAAATTAGGGTTTCACATGCCTTCACCCTATTTTAGAATTAGGGTTTGCATATAGAATCACCCTTCATTAGGGTTTCATATAGATACACCCTCAACTAGGGTTTCACATGGATACACCCTCAACTAGGGTTTACTATTCATCCTAATTAATGATTTCACATGTAGACAACCTCTTATTAGGGTTATACATTGAATCAACCTCAATTAGGGTTTACATCATGTATTGGATCCATGCATTTGTTATGCATTAATGACTAGTAACATTAAAGGTATCTCCCACCTAATCACATTAGGTTTTCAAAAAGGTTTGATCAATTAGACCTTCAATAACATGAGGTATCCAATTGAATTAACCAAATTGAACCACACTCAATTCTAATCAATGGAACTTCAACCAATTGGATCATCAACTCAATCATCATTTGAATCATGGCTCACCCCTCAATTGGGACTTCAATTATGGTCTGATCTCAATGGGATTAGGGTTTATAAACACCAATTAGAGCTTTGAAGTTTATCATCAATCATGCTACTAATTGTGTTTCAATTGATTGCATTGGACCTTCAACCATTGAATTCATGGAACCAATCATCAATTGGACCTATGCTCATACTTCAATTGAGTTTAATAGGTCAACCTTCAACTAATTTGACCCTCAATTGGTCATCAATTAGGGCTTGATTCAATTGAATTAGGGTTTAAAATTGATGATCCTTCAATACTAATTAATGTAAGACTAGTTACTTTGAAACTTTTGAACCATCATTCAAATTGGGTATGACCTGACCCCAAACGGTCTTGAGGTCGTTTGGATGACCTCCAAACGGTCTTGAGACCGTTTTCCCATCATATCACTCAAATCCAATTCATCCAATTAAGGTTTGGATCATTGGATTGATCACCAAATCAGCATTGCATTGTATATCAGCTTGGTACCTTTAGACCTTCAAACACCTAACCATACTCAACCCTAGACCTCCAAACGGTCTTGGCTGACCACCAAACGGTCTTGAGACCGTTTGTATGAGCTCCAAACGGTCTTGAGACCGTTTGGATCATCCAACCTTTGGATTCTAGTGAAAAATCATCATGGATTGGTCTATCGAGTTGATCAACAAATCAGCAATACATTGCAATATGATTTAGTACCTTTGGACCTTCAGTTGGTCAACTATACTTGACCACAATCCTCCAAACGGTCTTGGGGTGATCCCCAAATGGTCTTGAGACCGTTTGGGTGATCCCCAAACGGTCTTGAAACCGTTTGGGCTAATCAACCCAAAATCTCAACTTAACTCATTGGAATTTCAGCACTGTTTTCAATTAGGGTTTGCCTAATGGATTAGCCTTCAACGCATGATTCCTTTGGAGTTAACCTCTCAAATTTGGAGGTTCATTATACCACATCATAAGGAACAGTAATCCCAAACGGTCAACCCTTGGTCAACGCACTAAAATGGTCTTGAGACCGTTTGCCCAAAAAGATCAATTAAATCAGATTGAAAATCAGCACTTAATCCAATTAGGTTTCCCTAATTGATTAGCCTTCAACTCATGATTCCCTTGGAGTTAATCCATAAAATTTGGAGTGTCATTACCCAACATCATTATGAACAGGAATCCCAAACGGTCAACGCTTGGTCAACCATCTCAAACGGGTTTGAAACCGTTTTCCCAAGCAGGTCAAGTTAATCAGGTTGAAAATCAGCATTTAATTCAATTCGATTTTCCTAATTGATTGGCCTTCCACCTACGATTCCTTTGAATTTAACCCCTCAAATTTGGTGGGTCATTAGCCTACATAATTAGGAACAAAATTCCCAAACGGTAAACGCTTGGTCAACCATCTCAAACGGTCTTGAAACCGTTTACTCCCAAACGGTTTCAAACCGTTTGCCTTTAAACGGTTTGCTGAAACCGCATAGCCAATCAAACTAAAACGATTTGGAATAGCTATCAAAACCGTTTGGCTTGGTACTTTTCTTTGGATAAGCATATAGGATGATGTCATCATCCCCTTTCTTCGAACAACCAAGAACAGCAACCGTTCTTGATGGAAATTGCAGCAAAGAAACAAGAGTGCATCAAATTGAAGAAAACAATCAACAAAGCATAGAGAATTGATGCAGTAGCAATGTTTAAGGGTTTAAGTTATAAAACCCGCCTCAAATCTGAGATCCAAGCTTCAAGCTCCACGTCTCTAATGGTGGATGGAGCTCCAGAAACTATCCAAGGTTCGTTCTTGATCTTTTGGATGAACAAGTTGGCTAGAATTGGAAATCGAGTGAAGAAAACCAAGAATCAATCATTGTTTTAGGGTTTTCACCATGAATCCAAGGTAGAAGATGATCAAACCTTACCTACAGGTTGTGTTTGTCCTTCTCCTGCTCCTGGACTCTTCCTTGGTAGGCCAAAGAAAAAATGAAAAAGAAAAGACTAAGGAAACGTTCCCTATATGTTATTGGAAAAGATATACATATATGATATGTATATGGGTTTTCAATGAAAGAGAAAATGAAATTATTTTCCTTAAATTCCATAATTATTTCCCCCAAATCCTCCTCCACTTCTTGGCCACGAAACAACCTTCAAATCCTTGCAAAATCTCTTCATTATCCAAGAATTAATGGAAAAGAAATTAAG
Source organism: Alisma plantago-aquatica (assembly GCA_963693085.1). Taxonomy (NCBI): domain Eukaryota; kingdom Viridiplantae; phylum Streptophyta; class Magnoliopsida; order Alismatales; family Alismataceae; genus Alisma; species Alisma plantago-aquatica. Next base: position 531,760,252 of record OY856412.1, on the reverse strand, counting down.
CACCTTAAAGAGTTTTATATTAATATCCATCTTTTAGTGGATATTACTTTTGATTATAATAATGTGAGTTGGCCTCCAATCAACCAAGATCTTTTTGGTGCCATAGCAAGGCACAATCTCGTCCAACACCTTACAAAATCATCCCTCAACTTTTGGTTGAAGGGCTCCTCAATTAATTTATTTCTTTTTGCATTAATTAAATTAAAGTCCCCTTTTTGCTTAAATCTTGATTATTTTAATGTCAGGATTCTCTCTCCTCCAAGATAACTCAAATGATATGTCCCTCTCATTTTCTTTGCTCTACTTAATGCCAAGAAACATGAGAGATCCTCTAGAGGTGATATATTGCATATTGAACCCTAGATTTTGGGTAAATTGCACATTACACCAAAACTAGGTTTTAATGCACAAGGTTTGCTCGACAAGCTTTATCTTGATGCCCAAGCTTTTGGAAACCATACCATTACATCATATTCATTATTATGATGTCTCAACATCAGAGGAATATCTTATCATGCAACATTTGCAATTTAACCCCTCAACTTGGGTAAATTGCACTTTAGTCCAAAACAAGCAAACATTGCTTCAATATTGTTCAAACAGGACCAAAATTGAAACATAAGTTCCTCATGAGACCTAATTACTTTTCACAAGATAGGATTAAGCATATAATCATCTTTCTTAATCAAAACACCTAAGGTTAAAACATAACCCAGGTCAGGGATGTTACAAATTATCCACCCCTTATAAGGATTTCGTCCCCGAAATCATCAACAAAACATTAAGAGAAAAGAGTAGGATATTTCCTCCTCAACTCCCGGATCTATTAACACAATTACAAAGCAGGATAAAGACATATCAGAATTAAAGTAATTCCATCTGACCTGTCACAACCCGAGGTTTGACTACTGCTTCAGACTGGTTCATAGCATAGAGCCTAGCCGTTGCCTGCTGTTGGCCCTGTGCTCTATTATTGGACACAGAAGATCCTGCCTGGGATGCTTGTCCACGTCCTCGGGTACCACTAGAAAACTGCTTTCTCTGAGAACCTTGCTGACTTTGTCTCGGGGGTTGATTCACCACAGCATTCCCCGTTGGGCAATCCCTTGCCAGATGACCTACTAGTCCACATCAATGACAAGTTCTATTCTCTTGGTGTGGTCTACGGGGTCCAGTTACTGGCATAGAAGCTGAACTATGAGCTTCCTTTGGTGGTGTAGGCACAAAATACCTTGGTTTCTTGAAACTCCCAACACTCTGCCCTTGAAACTGTGGGTATTCCTTCTTACCCTTAGTCTGTCGCTTCTCAAGTACAGACCTCTCTATGCGTCTTACAGACTCCACAAAAGTTGCAAACCTCTCCCGTTTCTCCAGAGCAGACACCGGAGTGGTTAATTCAGCGTTCAACCCCTTCTCAAACCGCCGAATTCTTTCCTCATCATTAGATGCCATGTGCGGACAGAACCGCAACAACTCCATGAACCTAGCTTCATACTCGCTAATATTCATAGGTCCCTGTTTAATTCTCTCAAACTGGGATATCTTCTCATCTAGAAACGTCTTGGGAAAGTATCTGGTGACAAATTCATGCCTGAATTCATCCCATCCAATCACAACTCCAGGTCTTTTGCCCTCCTCAATGGTCCACCAGTGTCCAGCACTCCCTTTGAGGAGATATACAGCATGCCTAACCCTCTCATCATCAGGTATCATGAGGATTCTGAAGGCTTTCTTTAATTCAGTCAACCATAGGTCAGCATCTGCTGGATCAGCTGTACCAGTATACTCTAATGCTCCTACCCTCTTCAGCCTTTCAAAGGTCTTGCCGGCACCATGTCTTTCATCATGGGGTGGTGCCCTGGGTGCAGGTATTGGCATTCTATCTGTCATGTGGGTCATAGCTGCCATAAACTGCCCAAACATAGTCTGAAAGGCTGGGTTCCCCATATCAACTGGGTTGAACTGGGGTTGATCAGGTATAGGTTCCTCCCTGTCCTGGTCTCTTGCACCTCTTCCCGGTGCAGCTACACTGCTCTCAGCAGCGTGTTCATCGTGTGATCCAGACATCTTTAGTTCTTCTTCTCCTATATGAGCAGAAGACACTATCAGATAAATTGGAAGACACTTAGAACAGACTCAACTACCTTAATCCTATGTCTCTGTAGACTCAGTGAACCTAGATCTCTGATACCACTAAATTGTGACGACACCCGCCATCATTTAAGATAACAAGTGTCATTAACAATAATAAAACATGCAGAAGCGATCGTTAGCAGCGAAATTATTGAAAATCACTAAAAATTAAAACCATTTATCAAAGAGATCCATTCACAGGAAAACTCTTTCATTTAGAACCAAAGTAAAAACATTACATCCTGGTTCATATATATACATATCATGCCTCATTACACAAAATCTCAGATCGAAGTATCAAAACACTAACTCCTAGGACCCGAGAGTACAGAGACGACTCATAGGACTATCTACACAAAACCAGACAGCCAATGTCTCCACCTGTTAGATCACTGCTGTCCCTGTGACTGCTGCTGCTGTTGCTCACCCACTGAAAGGTTTCTTCCTCTTCTTCGGTGATTACCTAAAAATTTAATCCCACGGGGGTGAGACAATTATAAAAATTGTCCCAGCGAGAGATATAACTCTCTGCCAGAAACATTGTTATTGCTGATAATAGAATAACAGTGAGCAGTAGAATTATATTTACTCAATAATAGGTAAATCATTGAATAAGATATGCAGAGAAATATTCTCTATGCAATCATTTCAATTATAACTTGATTAAGCAGCAAGTCATTCATTTAATAAGGAATATGAAGAACACATATATCATTTATCCAACTATGATATAATAGACCATGTATCATCAACCATTGATTCTCGCAGTTCAACCCTAAGAAAATAGGCTACACGGCTGATTACGTTTTACAATCATACTTATGCCCTGAGGAGATGAGGTATACCACTCATACTCCAACCGACCACGGTTATGTAAAGCATCGGTACCACACATAGGTCAATGGAAGAGCTGGATTCCCATGACCTCATCCGTCTCGGTCAGTACGAGACTACATGCAGGACATCTTGTATCTCTGCTAGATAGCTTTCCAGGGTATACTGGTAACATCACTATTATAGTTATAGCCCGTAGCATATACTCTCTTCAGGATATGGCCCGTAGCCAATGCCCGGTATTATTTTGCGGAGTCATGGCCCGTAGCCATGCTCTTATTGGGGTATGGTCCGTAACCAATCCCGTTCATAGTACATAGACAGTAGCAATGCCTATGGGGCATAAGGATATAATTGCCCAATTACCCCCACATATTCAAAAATATGCGTTCCGAGTAAACTCGTTTCACCATTCAGCTAATTCTGACGCTGATGGATCTGTGGTTAGGGCAACTACATTATATGGTATCACTTGATTAATTAAGTACATTATCATATTCTTTTAGCATCAGCCAAGTTTCCAAACATAACTTAATAAGACAAATGCTATAAAGAAAACATGTACTATTTCCATTAATCACTTCTCAGTCTTTATAAGACATTGGGATATCAGTCCCTCATTTCAATACTAGAAATTATCATTCCTTTGCAACTCAATGCCATAATCATATTGTTCTGGGTATTCAAACCCTTAGCTCATCATTGAGCATTATTACCACTTTTTCAGGTAACTATCACCTTCAGGTCATCTGACCAAGGTAAATATGATGCTTATTACATAAACATCTTCTCATGGCACTTAAGGCCCATTACTTCTCTTATTACCTCATACTAGGCAATAAGGTATAGCATGGCACATAAGGCCCAATAAACAATGTCAATACATAAAATGTCATAGCTCATACCTGGCTATGTTCATCATCACATCTTACCTGCAAGGTTAGTATAGATGATAATACATCAATTTCATATCAGCACCATGCAAAACAATATATAACATCATTATTCAAGGGTAAAACCACTATTCCCTTACCAGGGTTAGGGTTTCCCATTTCTTATCAATCAGAGTTACTCATTCCCTATGCTCAATCAACACCAATGACTTATCATTTCATTGTCTAGAATTAGAGTTCATGTTATATGGTATAACCCAAAAATTAGGGTTTCACATACCTTCACCCTATTTTAGAATTAGGGTTTGCATATAGCATCACCCTTCATTAGGGTTTCATATAGATACACCCTCAACTAGGGTTTCACATGGATACACCCTCAACTTGGGTTTACTATTCATCCTAATTAATGATTTCACATGTAGACAACCTCTTATTAGGGTTATACATTGAATCAACCTCAATTAGGGTTTAAATCATGTATTGGATCCATGCATTTGTTATGCATTAATGACTAGTACCATTAAAGGTATCTCCCACCTAATCACATTAGGTTTTCAAAAAGGTTTGATCAGTTAGACCTTCAATAACATGAGGTATCCAATTGAATTAACCAAATTGAACCACACTCAATTCTAATCAATGGAACTTCAACTAATTGGATCATCAACTCAATCATCATTTGAATCATGGCTCACCCCTCAATTGGGACTTCAATTATGGTCTGATCTCAATGGGATTAGGGTTTATAAACACCAATTAGAGCTTTGAAGTTGATCATCAATCATGCTACTAATTGTGTTTCAATTGATTGCATTGGACCTTCAACCATTGAACTCATGGAACCAATCATCAATTGGACCTATGCTCATACTTCAATTGAGTTTAATAAGTCAACCTTCAACTAATTTTACCCTCAATTGACCCTCAATTGGTCATCAATTAGGGCTTGATTCAATTGAATTAGGGTTTAGAATTGAGGATCCTTCAATACTAATTAATGTAAGACTAGTGTCACACCCCGATCTCACACTAACCACTAATCACGAGATTAGGGCGCGACGGAGGGATTATCACATAAACAAATCACTGAGAACTTTTTCTTTTTAAAACCTCGTAATGATATCCGGATTATTGCTGTAAACTAAAACATAATAAACTATTTCGGAAGCGTTTCAATTAAACTGGCTAGAGTACGTAAACAGAGTTTACAACATGTAACATTGTTTAACAGAAAGTAAAACATAACAATTAATTTACATCTTTTACACATTCGCCATACATACTCTCTCTCACCCACACCATGTCCCAAAGATCGAGGGGAAAGAACTAAGAGACCTCTAACTACTAACTACATAAACCTTTTATAGACTGAGCGTTAGGATGAAAGGATCCTCCAGATTCCTATGATGTTGATGACTTGAAAATGTTTTGAGTAGAGGTATGAGCCTACTCGCTCAGTGGATAGCATTTCACTTAGCTATCACTAAACAACTCATCAGGTTTATAATATTGAAATAAAACATAAGTGCAGTACAAGCAGGGCAGTTCTAATGACATAACAGATTTGCAGATAATAATCACATTTTTATGCAACAACAGATATTTAAACAAATAAACAGATATATATAATTGGCACAAAAATTCGGATATATTAATTTACTGTGATCCTATATGATTACATATTATCATTTTTATGCCCTAAACATATGCAGTGTACTCTGCATATAAAGATCTGTAGCGAACTACGATCCCACCGTACAAGACTTAGCGACACACCCGGGAAATGCTAAGTCTGACTGCCAGCCCTGGTCTGCTGCAGGACTCTCAGGCTCACAAGGCCTCAGGCTCACAAGGCCTCACTACACTCTCAAAAGAGTGAACTCTAGACTCCTCCTCAAACCTGAGCACACAGGAGGAGAGTCTTACCGGGTTACCACCGTGACACAAGCACGGATTAATGTTGAATAACCCCTATTACTCCAGTGCCACCGTGACATCGCACGCGTTGTTGTTGAACACTGCCTCTCTCTATCCTCGTGCCTGTGACTCCGCACAGTTATTGTTGCAACACGAGTTTCACCCCCCCTGGATGCAGACCTCTCAAAAGGGGTTCTACGGTGTTAGGGCACCTAAGTCTATTAACTGATTAACATATAACCATATAAACAGAAATATCACATTTCATGCATATTGCACATTCTGAATATGCACTTGAAACACATGTATATCCTTTGTCATCCTTAAACATGATTCAGTATCATTTATCCAGTTTCAATGCTAAACATCTACTTTTAAATCAGCAAATACATTGTAACTATAATACAGGAAATTTCATCATTTTCATTAAGCATATCAAGTATTTCAAGTTCCAATGAATCTAACATACTCTATTGTATGTACTACACTATTTAAAAGTTATACTAACTGATACAGAAGTAATTAAGCATTTTAAATTGAGTTAAATAATGATTTCTAAATGAACTACTACTCACCTAATTCGGAATGTACGAATTTGTCCGGATCCGTCCAGAAATACGTCCAGAGGTTGTCTTCAACCTTGGAACTGCCCAATTTGAATCTGCAGCAGCTTCCCAAAACAGAAAGGATTCACAAACCAGCAACCACAGCTAGGAACTTCTTAAGATCGCAGCTCAAGGCAATATCCCTCAGCACAGAGACTCCCCGGTTGATTTCAAACATCAATGCATGAGCAACGTTCACAGCTAGATCCTTATGGATAGGGACCTCAGGGATGCAGGGTGGAGACTTATTGATGAAGGTGGAGGCATTGGCTCATAGGAAAAGAACAGCCAAGATGAATAAAGACTTGGCATAACAACACGAGTAGATGGTACTCCAACAACTCAAACAAAAACTAAACGGCAGTAGCTACCCCAAGAGTGATAGTCAGGATTTTCTTGTTCCTCCATAGGTTGACATCAACAACCTTGATGCTCCTGGCCGGACCTGCTGTAAGAAATAGCAGCGTCACCTTCCAGAAGAGCTAACTGGGTCAAACAGATTTTCCCTGGTCGTACATCGTGCGGTCTTTGCTGCAGATCATCCATCTGACGCCTTAGCTAGGACTGCGGGTTGTTGCTAGGGCCTCAAGGACGAGCATGATGACATTGATTGAAGAAGCTAGCGGCACCAAACTGAGCTCTAGCCGGCGCTACTGCTGGCGCAGCTATAGGGCGCCGCCCTAGCTGCTAGGGCGCCATGGTTGGATGCCAAAACACGGTTGATAGCTACTGATTTGTGATGTGGCCTCTTGGGCGAAATCGATGGCGGCGTTTTGAGCTACTCCTCGGGCCCAAGGCGGCTCCTGGCTGCGCTTCAACTGCTGGCCGCGGCTCTGCAGGTCGGCCGCAAGCCAAGGCTGTAGGTGGCTGAGCTGCTAGGCGGGTAAAGGAGGAAGAGGAAGGGTGAGGGAAGGAGAAAGGAAGGGGAAGAAGAGACCGACGCCACTGATTCGTGGCCTAGGATGCCAAATCGGCCGCCCCCCTTTCAAGCTGATCACGTTGCTACAGTGCGGCGCCCCAAACAGATCGGGGAAGAAGAAAGGATAAGTAAAAGAAAAAAAACGGAAAAGGTTAAAGGGGTTAACAACCGACTAAAGTGGGAAAATTGCAAAACTCACCCCAAGAACTAAAAATCTCATAACTTTCTCTCCATAAGTCCGAATTGAGTGATTTCTCTTGCAAAGTTTCAAGCGTGAAATCCTCTACAACCTTAAGATGATAAATCATGCTAATTAGCTTATCTCATTTAATCAAAATACTAATCGCATCTTAAGCACTTACTTAATTTAAATCACCACATGAACACTTAACTTGTCTCAATCAACTTAATGATATTGTTATCATGATACTTACTAGTTAACCTTGGAACGGGTCATAACAATCTCCCTCCCTTATAAGAATTTCGTCCTGAAATTCCTAAAAGAGAAAAGGAAACTTGTTACACATCTCTAACTCAAGCTCCCACGTGGCTTCCTCTAGGTTATGGTTCCTCCATAGAACTTTCACTAATGATACCTCACGATTCTTAAGCTTCTTGATCCACGGGTCAACTATTTGAACTAGACCTTCAACATAAGACACATCAAGTCTAAGTTGTACAAGTTTTGGGTACATTATCTTTTCTGTACCAGAGTAACATTTCTTCAGCATAGATACATGAAACACATCATGTAGATTAGCCAACTTGGATGACAAATCCGACTTATAGGCTACAGGTCCAATCCCCTCAATGATAGGATATGGGCCCATAACCTAGGAATCAATTTGCCTCTCTTACCAAACCTCAACTCTCTTTTTCATGGTGAAACTTTCAAGTACACTTCATCACTAACCTCAAACTCAAGTGGTCTACGTCTCTTCTCAGCATAACTCCTCTGCCTATCATGTGCAACCTTCAACTGTTCTTTGATCACAGTAATTTTTTCAATGGTCAAATCCACTATCTCTGGTCCAAGAATCTGCTTTTCACCTACCTCATACCAATATATGGGTGATCTACACTTTATACGATATAGAGCTTCATATGGGGTCATACCAAGATTGGAATGGTGACTATTATTATATGCAAGCTCTATAAGGCTTAAGTGTTCTTTCCAACTTCCATTGAAATGCAAGACACATGCTCTCAGCATGTCCTCAAAAACCTGAATGGTCCTCTCAGACTGACCATCCATCTGCGGGTGAAACGCTGTACTGAACCTCAACCTTGTGCCCAACGCACGATGTAACTGTTTCTACAATCCTAAATGTGAACTTAGGATCTCAATATGATATTATTGAAACTGGATTACGAAGCAACCTAATTATTTCATCCATGTATATCTTAGTCAAGTTTGGAGACATCAAAGGTTGACTTAATATGAAGAAAGTGAGCAGACTAAATTAGTCTATCCACAATCATTCATATCGAGTCATAACCTCTAGGTGTCTTAGGCAACCCTATCACAAAATCCATTGTGATATGTTCCCATTCCCATTCAGGCACAGAAAAAGATTACAAGGTAGCTGTAGATTTCTAGGGTTCAGTCTTAACCTACTGGCACACACTACTTCTAACCACGTACTCAGCTACATCCTTCTTCATATCAGACCATCCGTTTCAACTCCTTGAGATTTATATATATGTATTTTAGTGTTTCCTGAAAGCATAGCATACATCAATACATGCACTTCCATAAGAATCTCTTCTTTCAATTCACTATCTCAAGGTACACACAACATGTCATGCTAATACATCACCTTATCATCTAAAAACTTAAACTCTGGTCTCTTTTCCTCCTATTATGTCATGCATGGTCTGGTTTAACTCACTATCACCCTATTGTAGTTCCTTGATCTGATCATAAGAAGTAGGCTTAACTTACATCTGTACAATCAAATCACTCTGTGCCGTCACTCCTAAATCTAAGTTCAACTTCCACATTTCTACTAACAGGTCTCTATTGAAACCTGCCATAGAGAATGCATTAGTTGTTGAACTTGACTTTCTGCTGAAAGCATCAGCCACCACATTCTCTTTACCAGGGTGATAATCTATTATCACATCATAAAGATAGTGACGCCATGTCTTAAAAACATGAACTACATCAGCTATATTTAGATCATATATCGGATAATACTCTTCTTTCTATGCTACTACTTATTATTATTACTGTAAGAATTTATTTCAAAATTATATCTTACTCTTTTCTCCGAGTCATTTTCATATTGTGTATCTACCTTCCAGATTAGCTAACTTTAAACCCTGGATTTTATTAGTGCTAGGTTACCTTTCATAGTGCAAATCGTATGATCTTGTTTTATAAAGATACTAGTATTCAAGGTCAAATCACTAGCGACATCCCTTGAACTACTTCAACTCTAAACATTCTAGGGTTTGGTCCTTATCAGCAACATAGCATTATTGTGGTGTGACTTTGCTTCCTTAGTTTGAAATCAAACTTTAGATCTCATAAGTTCATCCATCTACTTGTAATGAATACAACAGATATGAATAATCATCAATGAACTATAGATATATAACAGAAATGTAACATCAACCAAGTTCTCTAGCATAACTTATTAACACAAAAGCTACAAATAAACATGATACTTGTTACCCAAGCATCACACATGGCTCACAAGGCCATTCATATCTTGTCACCTCTCACTAGGCAACAACTTATTCTCATGGTTCATAAAATCCGCACACATTATTACTTTTATTAAGCAACAACAACATTAACACCAAAAAGCCAATCAACAATTATTATATAAATGTCATAGCCCAAACTTGGCTATATTCATCATCTCATCATACCTACATGGTTATTAGGCATGATAACAGTCATACAAGATATTCATCATATCATGTGATACAATTGTAATACTATCATTCCTTGACCAGGAATTAGTGTTCACTATCAAACAGGGCTTATCATTTCCTTTTCCCCAAATTAGGGTTAGGGTTCCCCATTTCTCATTAATTCAGACCCTCTAGAGTTAACCAAATTTATCTTGTATTAAGGTATTTCCCCTCTTAATACATTCCATCACAGAATACTCACCTTTAGCATATAATGCATAGGCCACACATTAGAATTGTCCAGCTATCTCACATGATATGGACTTATCTTAGTTTTAAGGCATAACTTTATTATAAAGTTGCCTATAAACAATCGCAATGATACACCCTTATCTAGGGTTTCACAATGATACACCCTCCACTAGGGTTTACTAATCATGTATTGGATCCATGCATTGGTTATGCATTATTGATTAGTACCATTAAGGGTATTTCTCACCTAATCATTAAATTTAATCTGAACCTTATTGTGTTCCTTTATTTCTAATTAAGGATTGCTCATATGCGGTTCCAACATTGGGCCTCTGATATCATTTCCAGCAAATTCTTAGCTGTTCTAATCTTTCTTTTACATCTCAACGTCTTAGTGTATGTACATTCTTACTATGATGTGAGTCTAAATTATCCAGAGTCTACTCTTATTATACTGTTAATAGGAGTCATTAGATCTCAGTAACGCATCCTGCCAGCCGGACCAGGCCAAACCTGTAGTCCTGAAGCCAAGAGCTATTCAGGATTAACCAACTCCTATTAATCTCAAACATGTGGAAAGAATATCCACTTAGGGCAGACTCAATTAAACATAACTTCTGGTCTACTTAATACAAAGAATAAAAACAATAAATAAATCACTTCATGACGCACAACCATATAAAAGAATCATATTAATTCTTCAAACTAACAATTTAATTCATACATATAAGGGCATTTCTAGTGATTTCCAATCAATTAAGCAATATAAGGCAAGAGTTGCATCACATCCTATGTTTAATCTCTTATTCATGTATTAATTTCCAGTCTCTTAACCCTAAGATTTCTAGGGTTTCTCTCTCTAGCCTATCCTTCCTCTGCATACCTGGCCAGGGCATCCAGAGAAGAATAGACAGAGTAGCTTGATACTGGTCAATCTAAGTATTCAGACACCTGGCCAGGGTATCTAAACACTCAGACCTCCCAGAGCTAAAGACACATCATTTCTTATCCATCTTAATTATAATACTCTCTTTTGATCCTAATGATCCCTGATAACTCAGCTTAAACTCTCAACTTGATTCTCGTGACCACGTCCTCTTCCTGCCATCTGCGATAGTATAACAGAACACTTCATGTTAGAAAATTGCAGTTAGAAGGAAGACACTTAAGTCCTAATCCTACTGGTCTCTTATTGTCCCCTGACCTTGACTTAGAGTATTCATATACTCAACCTATGCTCTGATACCAAGATTTCACACCCCGATCTCACACTAACCACTAATCACGAGATTAGGGCGCGACGGAGGGATTATCACATAAACAAATCACTGAGAACTTTTTCTTTTTAAAACCTCGTAATGATATCCGGATTATTGCTGTAAACTAAAACATAATAAACTATTTCGGAAGCGTTTCAATTAAACTGGCTAGAGTACGTAAACAGAGTTTACAACATGTAACATTGTTTAACAGAAAGTAAAACATAATAGTTAATTTACATCTTTTACACATTCGCCATACATACTCTCTCTCACCCACACCATGTCCCAAAGATCGAGGGGAAAGAACTAAGAGACCTCTAACTACTAACTACATAAACCTTTTACAGACTGAGCGTTAGGATGAAAGGATCCTCCAGATTCCTGTGATGTTGATGACCTGAAAATGTTTTGAGTAGAGGTATGAGCCTACTCGCTCAGTGGATAGCATTTCACTTAGCTATCACTAAACAACTCATCAGGTTTATAATATTGAAATAAAACATAAGTGCAGTACAAGCAGGGCAGTTCTAATGACATAACAGATTTGCAGATAATAATCACATTTTTATGCAACAACAGATATTTAAACAAATAAATAGATATATATATATAATTGGCACAAAAATTCGGATATATTAATTTACTGTGATCCTATATGATTACATATTATCATTTTTATGCCCTAAACATATGCAGTGTACTCTGCATATAAAGATCTGTAGCGAACTATGATCCCACCGTACAAGACTTAGCGACACACCCGGGAAATGCTAAGTCTGACTGCCAGCCCTGGTCTGCTGCAGGACTCTCAGGCTCACAAGGCCTCAGGCTCACAAGGCCTCACTACACTCTCAAAAGAGTGAACTCTAGACTCCTCCTCAAACCTGAGCACACAGGCGGAGAGTCTTACCGGGTTACCACCGTGACACAAGCACAGATTAATGTTGAATAACCCCTATTACTCCAGTGCCACCGTGACATCGCACGCGTTGTTGTTGAACACTGCCTCTCTCTATCCTCGTGCCTGTGACTCCGCACAGTTATTGTTGCAACACGAGTTTCACCCCCCCTAGATGCAGACCTCTCAAAAGGGGTTCTACGGTGTTAGGGCACCTAAGTCTATTAACTGATTAACATATAACCATATAAACAGAAATATCACATTTCATGCATATTGCACATTCTGAATATTCACTTGAAACACATGTATATCCTTTTTCATCCTTAAACATGATTCAGTATCATTTATCCAGTTTCAATGCTAAACATCTACTTTTAAATCAGCAAATACATTGTAACTATAATACAGGAAATTTCATCATTTTCATTAAGCATATCAAGTATTTCAAGTTCCAATGAATCTAACATACTCTATTGTATGTACTACATTGTTTAAAAGTTATACTAACTGATACAGAAGTAATTAAGCATTTGTGATGTGGCCTCTTGGGCGAAGTCGATAGCTAGGGCGCCATGGTTGGATGCCAAAACACGGTTGATAGCTACTGATTTGTGATGTGGTCTCTTGGGCGAAGTCGATGGCGGCGTTTTGAGCTACTCCTCGGGCCCAAGGCGGCTCCTGGCTGCGCTTCAACTGCTGGCCGCGGCTATGCAGGTCGGCCGCAAGCCAAGGCTGTAGGTGGCTGAGCTGCTAGGCGGGTAAAGGAGGAAGAGGAAGGGTGAGGGAAGGAGAAAGGAAGGAGAAGAAGAGGCCGACGCCACTGATTCAGGGCCTAGGATGCCAAATCGGCCGCCCCCCTTTCAAGCTGATCGCGTTGCTATAGTGCGGCGCCCCAAACAGATCGGGGAAGAAGAAAGGATAAGTAAAAGAAAAAAAACGGAAAAGGTTAAAGGGGTTAACAACCGACTAAAGTGGGAAAATTGCAAAACTCACCCCAATAACTAAAAATCTCATAACTTTCTCTCCATAAGTCCGAATTGAGTGATTTCTCTTGCAAAGTTTCAAGCGTGAAATCCTCTACAACCTTAAGACGAGAAATCATGCTAATTAGCTTATCTCATTTAATCAAAATACTAATCGCATCTTAAGCACTTACTTAACTTAAATCACCACATGAACACTTAACTTGTCTCAATCATCTTAATGATATTGTTATCATGATACTTACTAGTTAACCTTGGAACGGGTCATAACAACTAGTTACTTTGAAACTTTTTAACCATAATCCAAATTGGGTATGACCTGACCCCAAACGGTCTTGAGGTCGTTTGGATGACCTCCAAACGGTCTTGAGACCGTTTTCCCATCATATCACTCAAATCCAATTCATCCAATTAAGGTTTGGATCATTGGATTGATCACCAAATCAGCATTGCATTGTATATCAGCTTGGTACCTTTAGACCTTCAAACACCTAACCATACTCAACCCTAGACCTCCAAACGGTCTTGGGTGACCACCAAACGGTATTGAGACCGTTTGGATGAGCTCCAAACGGTCTTGAGACCGTTTGGCTCATCCAACCTTTGGATTCTAGTGAAAAATCATCATGGATTGGTCTATCGAGTTGATCAACAAATCAGCAATACATTGCAATATGATTCAGTACCTTTGGACATTCAATTGGTCAACTATACTTGACCCCAGACCTCCAAACGGTCTTGGGGTGATCCCCAAACGGTCTTGAGACCGTTTGGGTGATCCCCAAACGGTCTTGAAACCGTTTGGGCTAATCAACCCAAAATCTCAACTTAACTCATTGGAATTTCAGCACTGTTTTCAATTAGGGTTTGCCTAATTGATTAGCCTTCAACTCATGATTCCTTTGGAGTTAACCTCTCAAATTTGGAGGTTCATTAGAACACATCATAAGGAACAGTAATCCCAAACTTTCAACCCTTGGTAAACGCACTAAAATGGTCTTGAGACCGTTTGCCCAAAAAGGTCAATTAAATCAGATTGAAAATCAGCACTTAATCCAATTAGGTGTCCCTAATTGATTAGCCTTCAAATCATGATTACCTTGGAGTTAATCCATAAATTTTGGAGGTTCATTACCCAACATCATTATGAACAGGAATCCCAAACGGTAAACGCTTGGTCAATCATCTCAAATGGTTTTGAAACCGTTTGCCCAAGCAGGTCAAGTTAATCAGGTTGAAAATCAGCATTTAATTCAATTCGATTTGCCTAATGGATTGGCATTCAACCTACAATTCCTTTGAAGTTAACCCCTCAAATTTTGTGGGTCATTAGCCTACATAATTAGGAACAAAATTCCCAAACGGTCAACGCTTGGTCAACCATCTCAAATGGTCTTGAAACCGTTTACTCCCAAACGGTTTCAAACCGTTTGCCTTTAAACGGTTTGCTGAAACCGCATAGCCAATCAAACTAAAACGATTTGGAATAGCTATCAAAACCATTTGGCCTGGTACTTTTCTTTGGATAAGCATCTAGGATGATGTCATAATCCCCTTCCTTAGAACAACCAAGAACAGCAACCGTTCTTGATGGAAATTGCAGCAAAGAAACAAGAGTGCATCAAATTGAAGAAATCAATCAACAAAGCATAGAGAATTGATGCAGTAGCAATGTTTAAGGGTTTAAGTTATAAAACCCGCCTCAAATCTGAGATCCAAGCTTCAAGCTCCACGTCTCTAATGGTGGATGGAGCTCCAGAAACTATCCAAGGTTCGTTCTTGAGCTTTTGGATGAACAAGTTGGCTAGAATTGGAAATCGAGTGAAGAAAACCAAGAATCAATCATTATTTTAGGGTTTTCACCATGAATCCAAGGTAGAAGATGATCAAACCTTACCTACAGGTTGTGTTCGTCCTTCTCCTGCTCCTGGACTCTTCCTTGGTCGGCCAAAGCAAAAATGAAAGGGAAAAGACTAAGGAAACGTTCCCTATATGTTATTGGAAAAGATATACATATATGATATGTATATGGATTTTCAATGAAAGAGAAAATGAAATTATTTTCCTTAAATTCCATAATTATTTCCCCCAAATCCTCCTACATTTCTTGGCCACGAAACCACCTTCAAATCCTTGCAAAATCTCTTCATTATCCAAGAATTAATGGAAAAGAAATTAAGCACCTTAAAGAGTTTTATATTAATATCCAACTTTTAGTGGATATTACTTTTGATTATAATAATGTGAGTTGGCCTCCACTCAACCAAGATCTTTTTGGTGCCATAGCAAGGCACAAGCTCGTCCAACACCTTACAAAATCATCCCTCAACTTTTGGTTGAAGGGCTCCTCAATTAATTTATTTCTTTTTGCATTAATTAAATTAAAGTCCCCTTTTTGCTTAAATCTTGATTATTTTAATGTCAAGATTCTCTCTCCTCCAAAATAACTAAAATGAGATGTACCTCTCATTTTCTTTGCTCTACTTAATGCCAAGAAACATGATATATCCTCTAAAGGTGATATATTGCATATTGAACCCTAGATTTTGGGTAAATTGCACATTACACCAAAACTAGGTTTTAATGCACAAGGTTTGCTCTACAAGCTTTATCTTGATGCCCAAGCTTTTGGAAACCATACCATTACATCATATTCATTATTATGATGTCTCAACATCAGAGGAATATCTTATCATGCAACATTTGCAATTTAACCCCTCAACTTGGGTAAATTGCACTTTAGTCCAAAACAAGCAACCATTGCTTCAATATTATTCAAACATGACCAAAATTGAAACATAAGTTCCTCATGAGCCCTAATTACTTTTCACAAGATAGGATTAAGCATATAATCATATTTCTTAATCAAAACACCTAAGGTTAAAACATAACCCAGGTCAGGGATGTTACAGATGAGGTCTTAAATGTAATAGTTTCTCAGTTTATCAGCTTTCCGCAATCGATTTTAATTAACCTGTGTTTTTGATAATATGTGGTTATGGTGATTTCTGCACATTTTTGCGTAACACCTCGCTGTCTGTGTGATAGTGGGATGTGTTGCCACATGTGCTCTCGGCAGAGGCACTGACAATATCTCTACCATGAGATTTATCGTAGCCATCATCTGCCCCATAAGCTATTGGTAGGTAGGGTTTTTAAGAATGGCTGGGTCAAGTTGGGGAACCTCAGGCACCCGATCTTCATGTGCCTGCCCTCCAGCTCCATCAACTGATGCAGCCTCTCTGCTCTCGGCAGCATGTTCTTCATGGTTCCTAGACATCTTTGCCTTTTCTTCCGCTGAGGGCAGAAGATTATTGTAAGGAAATTTGGAAAACTCACAAGAACAAACACAACCTAGTCCTAGATCCCTGTAGACTTAGTGAACCTAGGGTTCTGATACCAAGCTTGTGGTGACACATCCCGCTATCACACAGACAACGAGATGCCACACGAAAACGTGCGGAAAACACCATAAACTACATATTACCAGAAATACGGGTTAATTAAAACCGATTTCAGAAAGCAGATAAACCAAGAAACTATTACATCCAGATCCTCATCCTACAAGAAAACATGTTATATAGACATTTACAAGCCTTGATACGTGTCCACAACTTATAAGATCCGTTGTCCTATCAACACATGAGTTCATCACCTGTTCATACATACACAACGGGCCACATCCGGCCAACAACATGATATATAAAGCTTCATTAGCTACACATCAAAAAACAATGTCAAAACATCTCCGAGGACCTGAGAGTACAAGGATGCCTCTAAAACTCTACTACAAAACAACCAACACAACAACATATCCATCTCTTGCCTTTTACTGCTCTTCTTGCTGCTCGGCGGCAACCTCACGACCACCACCACGTCTAGCGCGATCACCTAAAAAGGTTGTAAACTAATGGGGTGAGACACACAGTCCCAATGAGAAACATAACTCCCCGTCGAAACCATAAAACCTCAGAAAGGTTAAAGCAACAAAAGTAGATAACTGATAAAGCGTATAACAAGAGAAACATATTGAGCAAGATTGCTATTACCATCAAGCTTACCAAGATATCCGGGAGGCATATAACCAAGTATTTCTTTATGGAACATGATTGACAAGATGAGCTTTATAAGAACATACCACAAGATATGAGGATCGTATGCACAACTGCATAGTTCAACTAGATCAGCTATATAAATAAGGCCTCAAACAATGTTCTGTATTTTTCCTTAAGCAATAAATACTATTCGGCTGAATTATGTATTATTATGCCCTGAGGAAGTGAGCTGTACCGCTCAAATCAAACCTTCGGTTGCAAAACCCAAGCCGGTGACATAAAAGGTCGATGGAAGAGCCAGACTTCACGAACTCCCCACCTCGTGGTCAGTGGACGAGTGCAAAACAAGCAGGACCACAGTCTCATGCTTAAGTAGCCTCAGCCACAGGGTCAAGCTACCCTCTGCCTAGCCCACTGTGGTACATGTATTGACGCTAGTGAAACTGAGCCACATGCATGATCACCATTCTCTAAGCCATGAACACATTCATGTTCTCTCATCACACATCCTGAGTCATGGGCTTGTTCCCCATGTTCCAACATATTGAGCTACGGGCCTGAAACTGCACTCTGGAGTCTACAACCGAAGTTGCACTCAAACCTCCTCATTTTCAGCTAGGAGAAACCACACATATTCAATAATATGCACTTCTAGGTTAACCCACAGGTGAACCTATTTCACCATCACCAACTACTGACGATGATGGATCTATGGCCAGGGCAAACTACATAATATGTTCCAATGTAATTAGTTAGTATATTTTAAGTGGATTGTTGATGTAACGACCCTGACCTGGGTTATGAGGTAACCCTTTTTGTTTTGGCTAATAAATTTTATTAGAAATTTAATATAATCCTCTAAGGAGTTTTGTTATCATGTGACACACTTATGTTCCAAGTTTGGTCCTGATTGAATGCTGTTTGAGCAATGTTCCTTTATTTTGGACCAAGGTGCAATTTACCCAAATTGAGGGGTTATAATGCAAAATGTCACATGTTGAATGTACCCCATGAGTTTTACAGTCATAATATAGATAATTATGCTAAGTGGTGGCTTGTGGAAAGCCTAAATTCCAAGTTTGAACTTGTTTGAACAATGCCGGTGCATTGTGCACCAATTTTGGTACAAAGTGCAATTTACCCAAAATGTGGGGTTGATATGCAAATTTCCACATCTAGAGTGTTCCTAATACCTCCTAGAATCATGTAGAGGAGATATAAAGGAGGATACACCATGCTTGATTCCATTATGAATGATGGTAATCTTGGTGAAGAAATGACTAAGAAAAGGGTTGAATATAAAAGCTTAACTTGAGTTGTATCAAGTTGAAAAGCCTATATATGAGTGCCTATCGGCCAAAGAGCCTTGGGACAAGCCTAATATCGTTTTGTGAACTCTTGGAAAAGGCCATATCGTGCAAATCACCTCAAGGAGGTGAGGTGTGATGGCTAACAAGTTTCCTTAGAAAAAGTGTATCGGCTTGACTTAAAATAGTGATTAAACCTAGATAACTTATCCAAATGGATAAGTAATGGACAAATTTGCATCTCAAGATGATCCTCAACTATTTTGCAAGACAATATAAATGTTGATGCATGCATGGACACGTGTCACCTACTAGCTCAAAATGTTGACACCTCATTTTTGCCTTTCTTCATGAACAACAAGTATATATACCCCTAGTTTCACCCCTTGGTGCAATTTTGCGACCCTTACCACCCTCCTACCCTAAGGTATCATGCATAGAGCTCCCATATCGTGAAGGGATGCTGTGGTATCGTGCATGGGCCTTGGGGTATCGCCCATGGCAAGAGCATATCGCCCAAGTAGGTGATATTGGCCATATAGGGTGATATCGGCCATAGAGTGAAGTTTTGACTCCAAGTGAGTGTCATATCGTGCAAGTGAGTGACATATCATGCATGAGGGTTGGAATATCGTGCAAGGACACTAGTGTATCGTGCAAAGGTGTTACGGAGCAAGAAGGAGCTCATACTTAACCCTAAGGTGAGGATAAGATCATCTTCAACCTTGGATTGAAGCATGAATTTAGGGTTTTGATCTTCCTTTCTTTTCTTCTTCACCAATTGATTATCCATGGTGATTCTTTGCATATATAGGAGTTTTGAAATCCATATTAAACCTTATGAACGTGGAGCTTTGGAGCTTGGAGCTTTGAATTCATTCTTAAGGCGGGTTATATAACTTGAACTCAACCATGTTATTATTCATCACCTAAATTGCTGTATTTAATGATCTACTTTTAATTCTGAAATTTCCTGAAATAGTTGATGAAATTATGAGTTATAGTAATTTATTAGACCTGTTTCCATGAACTATAACAGTTATAACAAAGGTCTAGAGCTTGAAGATGATGGTATCGCCTTATAAAAGTAATATCGGGTGCAAGCACACAAGAAAGCACCTTTAACCCGATATGATGATGCACCTACTTCTCTTGAATGATATGGACATGAATGAATACATTGTTGCACGATATGGGGGTGTAGTATACACGTCTTGCACAATAGGGAGTCAAGTATAGACTCCATACACGATACAAGGTTGAATGAATACTTAAAAGTTGACATGACACCCTAATTTGGGTAACCCGATATAAGTGAAGTATAACAAGTGCTATTGCATGACATGGTTGCATGACATGGTTGCACGACATAGTTGTATGACATGGTTGCATGACATGGTTGCACGACATGGTTGCACGATAGGGTTGCACGATACACAACCCTAGATGATATTGTAACCCTAACCCGTCATGGCTAACCCTAGATGGTGACTAGCCCGATAGGGTGATTGAATGTACTTCTAGCCCGACATGGTGATGGTTTGATACCCCATAAGTATCATGGGTGACACATACATACACCTTGTACCCGATATGAGGTCAAGAAGATACCTCATGCCCGATATGGAGACAAGTACAAATCCTAACCTGATATGGTGAGTGTTCATACACCTCCAACCCAAGACACCTTATAAACGTGAGAGTAAGACACTCTTAGGAGTAATGAGTGTAACACCAAGTAATGGTATGACTGATACCTTGATAGGTGAAACACCTAAAGTGGTTGACAATGGTTAATCCTATATCAACAATGTCTCAACCTGATATGATTCCATATCAATTGATGATGGTTGGACAATTCAAATATATTACTCATGATCAATACACTACATAACACATGTGATGGGCTAGTGCATAAAGTATTAGGATGGGGAATACCCTAATACAAGATAAGTTGAGGAACTTAAGTAAGTTAAAAGTAATGAGGGAAGTGATACACTAAGGCATGGTAAATATCACATCCAACATTTTAAGGTTGTTACACCTTGATGCACCTTAAATCCAATATACTTGGATGAGTAACACATGATGTGTGTCATGTCAATTGTTACATTGACATGGAATGCACTTTGATAAGTGTAGGCTATCATACCTTGAGAAAGGGTTAAGCCAAGTTAATAAAGTATGATGTAATCATACCCTGATAAGGATGAGAGAGGAACTCATACCTTGTGTTGATGATTCATTTAATGATAAATGATGAGAATAAATAAGTATGATTGAATACTTATGATGTTCATGTATGCTCCTAGATGTGTGGAGCAATGAATAGGGTTTGGATTGATAATATGAACTTAAAACCCTATTCGGCTATAAAGGGAAACCCTAACCCTAATAGTTGTTGCCTAGTGAGTGGTGGCAAGATGTTTAATGGCCTTGTGAGCCATGTGGATAGTTGTTTCCTAGTGAGAGGTGACAAGATGTTTAATGGGCCTTGTGAGACATGTGAATAGTTGTTGCCTAGTGAAAGGTGACAAGATGATTAATGGGCCTGGTGAGCCATGTGAATAATTGTTGCATAATGAAAGGTGACAAGATGTTTATAAAAGTCTCATGTAAGGAATGGTAATGTGCAAAATAAACTAAGGGAAATGGAAAACAATAACTTCATAATAATAATAAATGGTTATAATAATAATGAAATCTAGATCATACATGCTTTATGCTAATAGCCAAATAAGGGCTATAGTAATTTGAATATGCTTAAGGAGATAAGAGGAACACTTGTAGTACTTATAGAATGAGAATTGATATGATGGCTTGCCCCAGGGTATAATGCCTAGTAAAAGGATGTGATAACCAATGATGAATTTAAGGGATTGAAATCCCATAACGAATGTGTAATCAGGATTGGTTAAAGTCCAATACCTGGAAGAGGCGTAAAGCCTGTAATCAGGATTGGTTATGGACCAATACCTGGCAGAGGCATAAAACCTGTAATCAGGAGTGGTTAGAGTCCATAGCCTGGCTGTGTAATCAGGATTGGTTAAATTCCAATACGTGGTAGAGGCATAAAGCCTGTAATCAGGATTGGTTACAGACCAATACCTGGAAGAGGCGTACAACCTCTAATCACTGGATTGGTAGAGTCCAATACCAGGATGTTCACAGGATTGGTAATAACCCCAATACCTGGCTGTTAATCACTGGATTGGTAGAGTCCAATACCAGGATGTTCATAGGATTGGTAATAACCCCAATACCTGGCTGTTAATCACTGGATTGGTAGAGTCCAATACCAGGCTGTTCACAGGATTGGTAATAACTCAAAACCTGGAAGAGGCATGAATCCTATAATCACAGGATTGGTAATAACCCAATACCTGGCAGAGGCATGGAGCCTATAATCACAGGATTGGTAATAACCCAATACCTGGCAGAGGCATGAAACCTATAATCATAGGATTGGTAATAACCCAATACCTGGCAGAGGCATGAAGCCTATAATCATAGTATTGGTAATAACCCAATACCTGGCAGAGGCATGAAGCCTATAATCACAGGATTGGTAATAACCCAATACCTGGCAGAGGCATGGAGCCTATAATCATAGGATTGGTAATAACCCAATACCTGGAAGAGGCATGAAGCCTATAATGTCACAGGATTGGCATAGTCCAATGCCTGGAATGGTTGCACATGATTGGTAATAACCCAATGCCTGGAATAATGTCACAAGATTAGCATAGTCCAATGCCTGGAATGGTTGCATAGGATTGGCATAGTCCAATGCCTGGATAGAATATGATGATATATACTCACATGAGTGGTACACTTTAATATCTAGTTAGCATATTGGCTGAGGCCAACAGATAGAAATGATAACGATTCATAGATGACATACCATGATAATGAGTATCACATGATAAGCTTGAGATGTTGATATAGTATGATGGGTAAATGATATACATGTTCTTCCTATTCCTTATAAAGAGAATAGATGATTTACTATTCTATCATCGATAGTTGCAATGCTTTAAAATATGAGAATATTCTAAACTGCTTATCCTCTGCTCAGTTTAATACTATTTAACTGTGATCATAACATTGTTGGCGGAGAGTTATATCTCTCACTGGGGAAATTTTTAATTATCTCACCCCCGTGGGATCCAAATTTTTAGGTGGACGTGCACGAGGAGGTGAAGACCTTTCTGCAGAAAAAGAACAACAACAGCAGGGACAGCAGTAACAGCTCAAGTTGAGTGTACTGTTTGTCATGTCTTGTAGATAGAAGTCCTATGTGTCGTCTCTGTACTCTCAGGTCCTTGGAGTTGGTTCGTTATGGTTTCATGAACGATCTAAGGTTTTTTTCTTGTAAGCCTCGAGGTTTTATGTTGCTTCAGTATATGTTTTGATAAAGAAACTATTATATGTTATCCCTGAGAAGAGATGGTACAATGTATGTACAATGTGAACAATGATGTATATAAATTTTTGGTTCTGCCTTAAAGAGTTTTCCTAGAAATGGATCTCTATGCAAAATGGTTTTAATTTTAAGTGATTTTTGTTAATCCGTTGTTTATGTTGAAATTCTGCTTAATTAGTAACGATTTGTTTGTCGGTTTGGCGACTGTCGTTACAAGTTTTGGTATCAGAGCTTAAGGTTCGCTGAGTCTACAGAGACATAGGACTAGTGTGTTGAGTTTGTGTTAATGTCCTCCAGTATACCCTTTAGTGACTTCTGCTTATGCAGAGTAAAAGGTAAAGTTTATAAATGACTGGGGAACATGAGGAACACATTGCTTAGGGAAATGTTGTTGTACCAGGAGAGGATTCATGGGATCAGGAAAGAGAAGAACAAGTGCCTGAGAATTCCCATCATGACCCGATCAGGATAGAGAATCCTATGTTTATGCTCTTGTGAGGCAAGTTAGGACAATAGTGATGCATATAATAGACTGGATACTAGCATTACAACCAAGGTTACCAGTCCTTAATGCGGAAACTTTGGGTTTTGAAAGGGTTCCTAAATGAGATAGTCATGTTGGAACAGTGGAAAATGTGGGAATAATTAACATATGGCAAGAAAATAGACTCTGCCATAAGTATAGATAGATAGTACATATGTGATGGCAATGACCAAGGAGGGGCAATACGGTTAGAATTAAGGAAAGGTCTCTATAATTCTAGAGACATTTGCCTAGTTGTCTAAAAAGACAAAGTTTTTGGTGCTATCAGTGCAATAAATGCCTAGTGCACCAGGGCACTAGTCGTTAAGTAAAGGCAAAAGAAACAACATGAAACATCTAGACTCTATGTTTCAGTCAACCGGATGTGGTGGATGATTGCGAGGGATGACAGTCAGATAGAGCTTTCTCATTCTAAAATGTCTTCTCTTGATTTTATCTGTTAATTATAAGAAGGTAGTTGATGTTGAACTCCCTTTAATTAGTCCTATGAGGAAATGAGGAAGAGATAAGAAGGATGAGAACCTATATTTAGATTAATATTCTCTTATATGTTTTGAAATTTCTCTCTTCATGTAGAAAAGGAAGAGATGTAAAAGAAACACCCAGAGAAAATCTGAGATACTAAGTAGTAAAATTTAAAGAGATGTTAAAAGTATGAAACATAATATAAAACAAATACATACTACCTAATTTCAGTTCTTGAATATCCTGGCCAGGTATTCATTTATTGAAGGCAAGGTAAGTATGACATATTTAGATTGTTATCTTTTTGATTACTCTGATCAAGTAGTCATTCTGAAACAATCTCAAGAGTCTAAAGAAGAAGGCGATGTGGCATGGATATTTCTACCACATTCTAATCGAAATATGAAGGAATTTAATTTACTCATAAGTCAACTTGTAAACAAAAATGAGGAAGTGATGTGTTATTAACACATGTGTTAGATACCAAGGTAAGGAATTCTGGTATCTGAGAAACTTCAAACAATCTTATGATAGTTACATGGAATGGTTAACTGTGGAATCAGTCCAATTACCTAATGTAATATGGACATCATATGTTAGGGGTTTATGCTTTGCATAAACATAACATTGATGTGAATGATCTACTTGAAGGAATAATTGTAAAAATATTACAATAAAAGTTTGTCAAATGAGATTAACAAACAACCTCTATCTGAGTGAGAAAAGTATTACCTGACCCAGAATTAACTACACGGTCGATAATGAAAAGACAGTGAAGCATGTATCCTATGTGTTTGATTCCATGGGATTTTTGTGTAAAAGAACTTTGTATTGATCAAAGTTCTATGGTGTCTCCATAACAATGAGATGTTATGTGGAGACTTGATGATGTAATGAATGAATAATATCTGTCTCCTTTTATTTGAGATTTCGGGGACGAAATCCTTGTTAGGGGTTTATAACTTGTAACGACCCTGACCTGGGTTATGAGGTAACCCTATTTGTTTTGGCTAATAAATTTGATTAGAAATTTAATATAATCCTCTAAGGAGTTTTGTTATCATGTGACACACTTATGTTCCAAGTTTGGTCCTGATTGAATGTTGTTTGAGCAATGTTCCTTTATTTTGGACCAAAGTGCAATTTACCCAAATTGAGGGGTTATAATGCAAAATGTCACATGTTGAATGTACCCCATGTGTTTTACAGTCATGAGAGAGAATGATGCTAAGTGGTGGCTTGTGGAAAGCCTAAATTCCAAGTTTGAACTTGTTTGAACAATGTTGATGCATTGTGCACCAATTTTGGTACAAAGTGCAATTTACCCAAAATGTGGGGTTGATATGCAAATTAACACATCTAGAGTGTTCCTAATACCTCCTAGAATCATTTAGAGGAGATAGAAAGGAGGATACACCATGCTTGATTCCATTATGAATGATGGTAATCTTGGTGAAGAAATGACCAAGTAAAGGGTTGAATATAAAAGCTTAACTTGAGTTGTATCAAGTTGAAAAGCCTATATATGAGAGCCTATCGGCCAAGGAGCCTTGGGACAAGCCTCATATCGTTTTGTGAACTCTTGGAAAAGGCCATATCGTGCAAATCACCTCAAGGAGGTGAGGTGTGACTGCCAACGAGTTTCCTTAGAAAAAATATATCGGCTTGACTTAAAATAGTGATTAAACCTAGATAACTTATCCAAATGGATAAGTAATGGACGGATTTGCATATCAAGATGATCCTCAACCGTTTTGCAAGACAATATAAATTTTGATGCATGCATGGACACATGTCACCCATGCATGACACGTGGCACCTACTAGCTCAAAATGTTGACTCCTCATTTTTGCCTTTCTTCATGAACAATGTAACATCCCTGACCTGGGTTATGCTTTAACCCTAGGTGTTTTGATTAAGAAAGTTGATTATATGCGTGTACTTATCTTGTGAAAGGTAATTAAGTCTCTTGAGGAACTTATATTTCAATTTCAGTCCTTTTTGAATAATGTTGAAGCAATGTTTGCTTATTTTGGACTAAAGTGCAAATTACCCAAGTTGAGGGGTTAACTTGCAAATTGCACATGATAAGATGTTACTCTGATGTTGTGACATCATAATAATGAATATAATGTAGTGGTATGGTTTTCCCAAGCCTAGACACCAAGATAGAGCTTGTTGGACAATGTTGTGCATTAAAACCTAGTTTTGGAGTAAAGTGCAATTTACCCAAAATCTAGGGTTCAATATGCAAATTACCACTTCAATATGGTCCTTAATGTTTCTTGGCATCATGTATAGCAAATAAAATGAGAGGGACTCCTCATTTGAATTAAGTTGTAGGAGAGAGAATCTTGACATTAAAATAATCAAGAATAATGCCTAGTTGAAACCCTAATTCGATTTAGGGCAAAAATGAATAAAAATAATTGAAGGGCTTTCAACCAAAATGTTTTGGGTTGATTTTGAATAAGGATGGACGTTCCTTTAACAAGATAAGGAACGAAAATATCTTAAGTAGGTGAAATTCCACTCACCTTTTTATAAAGAAAATTAATATCCACTCACATGTGGGATATTATATAATAAGCATTAAGGTGCTTAATTTGCTTTTCTTTAAATTGAGGATAATGAAGGAGAATTAAAGGCAAAGGGATATGCCTCGTATCCATGGAGTTGAGGGGGAAGAGGCGGCCATAATTTTTGGATTAATTGGATTTTTATAAGGCATATTCTCTCTCATCAATTTCTTTATAAAAGTGCCTTTTCCAAGCCCAAACCAAGGCCTTTTTCGGATTTTCTTCATCCCCTTGCTTGAAAAACCGACCAAGAAGCTAGGGAGGAGCAGGGAGAACGTCCCCAACCTGTGGGTAAGCCCTTGACCTTCGTTCTCCATGATTTCATGGTGGAAATCGAAAATAAATTATGGATTCCTTCTTATTTCGATCTCCTCTTCAACCCTAGCCAACTTTTGCAATCAAAAGCTTGAGGACGAGCCTAGGGGGAGTTGCAAGAGCTTCATCCACCATTAATGGCATGAGCTTGGAGCTTTGGAGCTCAATTGGAGGTGGGTTTTATAACTCAAACCCTTAAACATTGCTATTGCATCAATTCTCTATGCTTTGTTGATTGATTTCTTCAATTTGATACACTCTTGTTTCTTTGCTGAAATTTCCATCAAGAACGGTTGCTGTTCTTGGTTGTTCGAAGGAAGGGGATGATGACATCATCCTAGATGCTTATCCAAAGAAAATTACCAAGCAAAACCGTTTTTATAGCTACTCCAAATCGTTTTAATTTGATTGGCTATGCGGTTTCAGCAAACCGTTTAAGGGCAAACAGTTAGAAACCGTTTGGGAGCAAATGGTTTCAAGACCATTTGAGATGGTTGACCATGTAGGGTTTTAGGGGAGACAGAGAAGGCAGCGGAAACACAATTTTTTCTCCCCAAACCCATACCGAGGAAACGCGTCAACGTCTATATAATAGGAAAGGATGGTTTGTGAAATCATACCTTGTCCCGAGGCTTGCTCGGTGACAATACCTCGCGCAATGCGCGGTCTTCAACTCCGGTCTTGGACGGTGTCTGTGCAGCTCCTGGTCGCACCGGGACTGACGAATCCTCCTCCTACCAGACTGTCGGATGACAGTTGTCCTCTTGAGCGGAAGTGTCCTCCCGCCTCTGTAGTAGTCCACACGGACCACCTGGAACTCCACTCTCCTTGTCCCACAAGGAAGTGGAAGGAGTCGCACCCTCCTATTGACGTACTAGTCGCCAACACACTCTCCTGCTACCAGTTGCAACTGCAGTTGTCCTTCCCTTGCTGCACCTCCCTTTTGCGGGAAGCACTTGCTCGGGCTCTCTCATGGTTACCAAAACCAGAGAGAACGACAACTTCGCAAAGCAACCGGCTTGCATTGAGTTGTACTTTGAGAAGCCCCCAATACCCCTATATATATAGGCGGGTCATGGGACAGGGTTCTCTGTGCCCGACAATATGGGACTAAAGCAGGAGTAGAAGGGTTCGGGATTTTTCCACAAAAAGCAACCAACTCACAACCTGAACCGATCGGTTCACAAGTGAACCGGTCGGTTGGGGACCTGAACCGATCGGTTGGAGCACCAACTGATCGGTTGGGACCCATGAGCCGATCGGTTCACTTCTGAACCGGTCAGTTCGTGGTCCTGATCAGTTCCCGATTGACTTTCCAACTTTCGTTTCTAATTGGTATCGAATACCAATCCTTGTTCCAATCAAATTGGGCAAGTGAAACACAAGGAAAATTCTCACCGACCTGACTTTCCCAACTTGCTTGGTTGCACCAGTTGAACCGATCAGTTCAACACTTGAACCGCTCGTTTCACCCTGGGCTTGAGCCGATCGGCTCAACTCTTGAGCCGACCGGTTCAGCAACCTCAGTCGACCGATTCAACACTTGAACCGATCGGTTGGGAGTACAGGTTGTGCAGAATCAGTCAAATGCGATTTCAATCAATCTGATACTCCAATCAATGCGTCCAACACTTTGAACCATATGATACTGAGCTATCTACTGATTGAGTGTTTAATTGAACTACTAAACTCCTTTAGTAATCAATCTAAACGTTACTTGTGGACAAAACTCCTCTTCCAGGTTAAATCCTATGTGTGTGACCCTGTAGGTCCATTTCACGTTGGCAGTGAAAGTCCATAACACTTATGACTTCACAAGCAAAGAGCGGTGCCTAGTCACACATCATTGCTACCCAAGTGAAAGTAGAAAGTTGGAGAACAACTTTCATCCTACAATCCGTGAATGGTGTTACAGTGAATGTATAATTCCTTTGTCACTGATATCCCGAATGAACTCAAGGCATGGAACAGTCATCCTGTCAACGCTCATTCACTTTCTTGATCTCCGAGCAGATTGAACGAGATATGTATGACATCAATATCACATACTGATTCACACATGCGTGAGCATGCCTATCTCAATCCTACTCATCAAGTGGCCTTGGATATCAAACTCCCTCAGGAGGGACAAATCCCATATCTATCACTCACCCCTCAAAAGCCCCATGTGTCAAAGCCACCCAATCATCACCTTTATAACAACCCATGTTTCAGGACTGCGTTTGATGATGTCAAAGTGTGCCCAACGACATGTGTTGAGTGTAGTGATTTCAGGTCAAAGAATCACACTCACCACCATCACTGTGAGTACTGAATGTGACTACCATCTCATGGTTCCATGTGTCAAACTCACGGTGGGTCTGTCCGGTACCTTGTTCTCTAACAAGTACCTATGTGTTTGGTTTGATATCTCTATATCATGACTAATGATATTCTGTCATCAACCAACACCACAATCCAGTCTTGTGTGTCATTGCTATCTATCTACCTTCCACAATGACATCCGACTAGGGACATAACAAGAATGTACAAACTCTTAGCATCCGTATGATCTCATCGTTCAGGTCCTTAACCTGAAAGCATACGTCATTGAGTACTGTCATTCTCTAGACATTCAATCTGTTCTATCACTATCTCATATGACTGAACCAGAAAGAATTGGAAGCTTGCCTTTGATGTTTATCAAATCAATCTTAATGTATCCCACCAATCATCCCATGATTGGCTCTCAGGGCATACATACCAACAGACTCCCACTTGCACTGCGAGCGAATCACCCTTAAATCATATTCATAGTGATCTTCAAACATGTCCCACATGTTACTGTGCTCTTAGTGCGAACATAGTGAGTAATGGCAACACCTTGCCAAAGTCAGTATAAATCGCATGTCTCTCATCTCTTCACTGTACGTCGCACGTATGAGATGGAGTTGCCGTAATATGCGATCTAGTATTCCATTGCTAACCTTTAGCCACATTGCATGATCAAGGATTCCAGACTTGTCATCAATGAGTGGAATATAAGTTCATCTCATGAACTTTTAGATTCATATAGTATCCACTGCTGTTCTCTAACACACAGATACTCGGCATTTCCCTTTTAAATGGTTTTATTGGAACACTTCCAATTATCAACAAACTTTCACTTTTATACATCCTATGTATATTTTGCGATTAATTTTCTATCCTTTCGGAAGTTCACATCAATGTAACTCTTTACATCGAACTCTTCCTTATCTTCATAGAACTAGTACGTCCCAAGTACTTATCAAGTTCATATGATATTCCAGTAACCCTTACTGGAAGTAGACAGACATCCACTCGTCATGTCCTACATACGAGTTATCAGGATGAGCACATCATATTGCCATGTCCTACATACAAGATGATGAATGCATTTTATTCTTGCCATGTCATACATGCAAGACAATGGGATGATTACATACATGATAGATCCATATCTATTCTTAGTGTTCCCCTTCTTCATAAGAATTGGACACTTGGCCTTGGGATACTAATATCCATATAACATGGACAAGTTTTCTCCCACTGAATCTGTGCATACTGAACCCTTCAGTACAGATTGCTAATGTATGCTCTCTCTTTTCCAGGTCAAGAGATTTTTTTTTTGAGAACTATCTCTATAGATCTCTATTCCTATCACATAGGAAACATCTCTATCTTCCTTAAAGATAATTTCCACTTTTGGATTTCCATTTTAGAACATTTCCATTTCACATCAACATGTGGAATGTGAATACGCTCCCACTAAATCACAAATCCCTTCTTTATCTTTGACATATCAGTCAAACCCTTTGACTATATCATCAAAGTAAAGATCCAATTTTGAGTTGCTTATACTCAATCAATCACATTGAGTAGTCCATTGTAACTTATAGACTTCATTTGCATTAGTGGATTCATAAACCTTATAGGTTGTGTCACGTACACATCCTTGTTTTATTCCTCATAGGAATGCAGTTTTAGTATCCATATGCCAAATGTCTCATTCATTAAGTTGCAATCAACAAGCATCATCCTTCTCAAAATGTTATCCATGTGTCTTAACACTTAAGACTCATTTGCACTTATGGATATGATCCAATGAGTGCTATCATCAAGGTCATACCTTATGATTCACATGGATGTCATTTAGGATGTAATGGTCTTATACCATAACTCAAAATTTGATTCCTCATATTCATCTAGATAGTTGACTCATCATATGAACAACTCATCACATAGATAATTGAGGTGTATCTGTCAAGAATATAAGAATTCACAACCCTTGTGATTCTTAATGTCCTTTATTAGTGTGGGGTATTCTTTTATTAAGAAGAATTAAGTTATTTGATAATCATTCTCTAACTCCTTAGAGTATGATTCCCTCTTGATTTAGACATCACCATGCCTTAATCATGAGTTCACTATGATACACTATCATAATCACTCATAAGGATCTCAAACATTTGGTCCAAGTATTTCATTCATTGATCTCATCAAGAATTAATACTTTACCAAATTTGTACTTCATCTATGACAATCTTGAACACTTCAAGATGTTCATATTGGTATTTCTCTAAACACCATTTGAAGTATTAGCATTTGTTCCAATTGGTATGTAAATACATCACATGTATTATACCTAATAGGATAATCACTCTCCCACTACCTTTAGTGAAGATTGATTAATCATGTCCAAGATATTCATGTCTCTTAATGGTTCTCTAACCAAAAGAGTCTAGGTTTATCCATCATATGGAAACTAGAAATGAATTTCTCATGATTGATGCTAATTTGATTGTTTGAGTTATCAATAACTTTAGGTATCATTTTATCTTATGCATACCATGTATCACAAGATAAACAAGGCATTGCCACAAAGATCATATCTTTAAGATTGAAACATCAACTTTATTAATTGCCATCATTGTCATACAATATGCAATAATAAAGTGTTTCTATCTATTGGCAATATATGAAATAGCAGTTCTCAACTCTATTTCGTGCCCTTTAGGCTGAAATAAACTGAAAGATACTCCTATCTATGGCCGCAACACTTGCTCCAATGATGGGTACTTCTTTCTTGGTCCTTTCACAAAGGCCATCACTTCTTTGCGGATATTGCATATCATATATGACATATCCATATCTTGGTATCATATACCTTGGATAAAGAAGTGGTTCATTTCATGATACCTTAGGTGGAGATCTCCATCCCCTCCTTCATCTTCTTTTGCTCTTCCATATATAGAGGGCAGTTCCCTCATACACCCTTTCCCCATGTGCCTTGAGGCTGAAGACGGCTTGGATTGCTGGCTAGCATCAGAACACTTCTTAGCTTTGCCCTTGCCCTTGCCCTTAAGACTTACCTTTTCTTTGATCACATCAAAGATTATGGTTTGTCTTTCTTCATCTTTGCCTCTACTATCCTCAACATGTCCAACAACTCTGTCAACGCTTGTCAAAGTTGTTCATGTTGTAGCTTATCATGAATTGTATGATTCTCGCAACATTTGCAGTATCATACCAATAGCCAACTCTTGGCTCAGAGGGAATCCTTCTTAATCAGGTTTTCCACATACCCAATCACATTGAGTGTGCGAATACCTTACTGGATCTCCTTCTGTCATGACATACTAGGACAATATCTTGGAGACATCATATGTCTCATCTCTGCAACTCATAGTTCAGAGAACACAACATCAAGCACTCCTCATCAATGTCATCCTCAGTATGCTTCCATAAGCATACTTTCAGCCATTGATGTGGTGGGATCGAGTTCATCTGGTTCTGGTATAACTAGGACTTAGAGCTTTCGCTCTTTGATTGAGAACACTTCTCATCATCATCCTAACCAGTCATGGAATTATTCCCATTTAATTTGTTGGTCTCAAAGACCGATCGCAAATAAAGTGATTTGTTGATTAACCATTTATTTTAACAAAAGGGAAATATATGCAATTTTAGTCCAAAACTCTTTTGACTTATTTGACTGATTTGAAAAGTTGACGATAAAATTAGGCCTTTAATTAATTATCGCTCCCACTATTTTACTTCAAATTGATAGCCCTCACCATCAATTCGGAAGATTGCAGCGTACAACCTTCTAGTGGGCAAGATCCTGAAATCCTCTAAGTCATGGACCAGCTTGGGCTGTCACCCACAACATAGATCTCTCAGGTAGGCAACTTTTGCCAATTGCATCATATGCAACTCTTGATAAGATGTCATCTACAACTCCTTGCAATGATCATCTCCATGCCTCAAGGCGCTAGATCCTATCTAGGTCACCTTGTTAAGTCCGACCCAAAGCAAACACGATGAATATGCACCCTGCTTGGGCAGACCCACACATTCATCCTTCACGCTTCCACGAGGTAGACGGTGCACCACACTAGGGCGTGCCCACACTTGGTCGAACAAGCTTTTCACGTGTGTCGCATTTGGAAGGCATCTAAAACTTAATATTTTAATGAGGGATTTGGTTTTTATATACATATACATATCCAATCACCACAATACATGGTACGTATCATATACATGCTATATCCCACATAAAACATGCACAAACGATAAAAAGCGATGATTATGGCCATCCTAATGTGATTCCTCGAGCCAAGAGGAATCACAGTCATCTAGGTCAACATCACATGCAACCTGTACAAGATGAACTCTGTGCCTTGCCATCCTAGTTGATCAACTCATCACATGAATGATCTGTACTCTCCAGCCGGTCGTCTGGGTGCCACCAGCCGATCGGTTGGCTCCTCCAACCGATCGGTTCGCCTGGTCGTCGTGCATCTCGTCATGTCCACCACCCGCTTGTCTCATTCCTCGAACCGGTCATCAACCGATCGGTTCACTCCTTGAACCGACCGTCTGCAAGGTCAGCCGATCGGTTCACGCCTTGAAACGATCGTCTGAGTAGTCATCTTGATGTCCTCCGGTCTTCGACATAACAGGAAATAAAATCTATCCTATTATTACATTGCTTAAAAGAAGAAACCCCGAGTTACATTCGGGGGGAGAAAAGGTAGGAAAGAATCTCGAATTATTTCGAGTTACATCAGGAATAAGAGAGGGAAGATCGGTGCGCAGACCGAGATGCAAGCAACCACAAACAACCACACACAGATAGGGGTTTATAGGCCATAATCACGCTACACACATCCACCACAAAACTCGTTTAAGGGCGACGCGTATCGAGTGCATTAATAATACATATCATATATGTAATTTGGGATTTGTGGATTTAGGATTGGACATGCATAAATCCAATATTATTCGCATCGTATGCAATAAATAAAGGCGACAAACCAAAATCGATCATATCGATATTCCTAAAATATAGAGCAGTTAACCTGGCTCTGATACCACTGTAGGGTTTTAGGGGAGACAGAGAAGGCAGCGGAAACAAAATTTTTTCTCCCCAAACCCATACCGAGGAAACGCGTCAACGTCTATATAATAGGAAAGGATGGTTTGTGAAATCATACCTTGTCTCGAGGCTTGCTCGGAGACAATACCTCGCGCAATGCGCGGTCTTCAACTCCGGTCTTGGACGGTGTCTGTGCAGCTCCTGGTCGCACCGGGACTGACGACTCCTCCTCCTATCGGACTGTCGGATGACAGTTGTCCTCCTGAGTGGCAGTGTCCTCCCGCCTCTGTAGTAGTCCACACAGACCACCTGGAACTCCACTCTCCTTGTCCCACAAGGAAGTGGAAGGAGTCACACCCTCCTGTTGACGTACTAGTCGCCAACACACTCTCCTGCTACCAGTTGCAACTGCAGTTGTCCTTCCCTTGCTGCACCTCCCTTTTGCGGGAAGCACTTGCTCGGGCTCTCTCATGGTTACCAAAACCAGAGAGAACGACAACTTCGCAAAGCAACCGGCTTGCATTGAGTTGTACTTTGAGAAGCCCCCAATACCCCTATATATATAGGCGGGTCATGGGACAGGGTTCTCTATGCCCGACAATATGGGACTAAAGCAGGAGTAGAAGGGTTCGGGATTTTTCCACAAAAAGCAACCAACTCGCAACCTGAACCGGTCGGTTGGAGCACCAACCGATCGGTTGGGACCCATGATCCGATCGGTTCACTTCTGAACCGGTCGGTTCGTAGTCCTGATCAGTTCCCGATTGACTTTCCAACTTTCATTTCTAATTGGTATCGAATACCAATCCTTGTTCCAATAAAATTGGGCAAGTGAAAGCAAGGAAAATTCTCACCGACCTGACTTTCCCCACTTGCTTGGTTGCACTAGTTGAACCGATCGGTTCAACACTTGAACCACTCGTTTCACCCTGGGCTTGAGCCGATCGACTCAACTCTTGAGCCGACCGGTTCAGCAACCTCAGCCAACCGGTTCAACACTTGAACCGATCAGTTGGGAGTACAGGTTGTGCAGAATCAGTCAAATGCGATTTCAATCAATCCGATACTCCAATCAATGCGTCCCACACTTTGAACCATATGATACTGAGCTATCTACTGATTGAGTGTTTAATTGAACTACTAAACTCCTTTAGTAATCAATCTAAACGTTGCTTGTGGACAAAACTCCTCTTGCAGGTTAAATCCTATGTGTGTGACCCTGCAGGTCCATTTCACGTTGGCAGTGAAAGTCCATAACACTTATGACTTCACAAGAAAAGAGCGGTGCCTAGTCACACATCATTGCTACCCAAGTGAAAGTAGAAAGTTGGAGAACAACTTTCATCCTACAATCCGTGAATGGTATTACAGTGAATGTATAATTCCTTTGTCACTGATATCCCGAATGAACTCAAGGCATGGAACAGTCATCCTGTCAACGTTCATTCACTTTCTTGATCTCCGAGCATATTGAACGAGATATGTATGACATCAATATCACATACTGATTCACACATGTGTGCGCACACCTATCTCAATCCTACTCATCAAGTGGCCTTGGATATCAAACTCCCTCAGGAGGGACAAATCCCATATCTATCACTCACCCCTCAAAAGCCCCATGTGTCAAAGCCACCCAATCATCACCTTTATAACAACCCATGTTTCAGGACTGCATTTGATGATGTCAAAGTGTGCCCAATGACATGTGTTGAGTGTAGTGATTTCAGGTCAAAGAATCACACTCACCACCATCACTGTGAGTACTGACTGTGACTACCATCTCATGGTTCCATGTGTCAAACTCATGGTGGGTCTGTCCGGTACCTTGTTCTCTAACAAGTACCTATGTGTTTGGTTTGATATCTCTATATCATGACTAATGAGATTCTGTCATCAACCAACACCACAATCCAGTCTTGTGTGTCATTGCTGTCTATCTACCTTCCACAATGACATCTGACTAGGGACATAACAAGAATGTACAAACTCTTAGCATCCGTATGATCTCATCGTTCAGGTCCTTAACCTGAAAGCATACGTCATTGAGTACTATCATTCTCTAGACATTCAATCTGTTCTATCACTATCTCATATGACTGAACCAGAAAGAATTGGAAGCTTGCCTTTGATGTTTATCAAATCAATCTTAATGTATCCCACCAATCATCCCATGATTGGCTCTCAGGGCATACATACCAACAGACCAAGCATTGACCGTTTGGGAATTTTGTTTCTAATTATGTAGGCTGATAACCCTCCAAATTTGAGGGATTAACTCCAAAGGAATCGAGAGTTGAAGGCCAATCAATTAGGCAATCAGATTGAATTATGTGCTGATTTTCAACCTGATTAACTTGACCTGGTTGAGCAAACGGTTTCAAGACCGTTTGAGATGGTTGACCAAGCGTTTACCGTATGGGATTCCTGTTCATAATTATATTTATTAATAACCCTCCAAATTTGAGGGATTAACTCCAAAGGAATCGTGAGTTGAAGCCTAATCAATTAGGGAAACCTAAATGGATTAAGTGCTGATTTTCAATCTGATTTAATTGAACTTTTTGGGCAAACGGTCTCAAGACCGTATAAGATGGTTGACCAAGCGTTGAACGTATGAGATTACTGTTCCTAATGATGTTGGTTAATGACTCACCAAATTTTATGGATTAATTCCAAACGAGTCATGAGTTGAAGGCTAATCAATTGGGCAAACCCTAATTGAAATCAGTGCTGAAATTCCAATGAGTTAATTAGAGATTTTGGGTTGATTAGCCCAAACGGTTTCAAGACCGTTTGGGGATCACCCAAACGGTCTCAAGACCGTTTGGGGATCACCCAAAGACCGTTTGGAGGTCTGGGGTCAAGTATAGTTGACCAATTGAAGGTCCAAATGTACTAATCATATTGCAATGTAGTGCTGATTTGTTGATCAACTCGATAGACCAATCCATGATGAATTTTCACTAGAGTCCAAGGGTTGGATGGGCAAACGGTCTCAAGACCGTTTGGAGCTCATCCAAACGGTCTCAAGACCGTTTGGTGGTCACCCAAGACCGTTTGGAGGTCTAGGGTTGAGTATGGTTAGGTGTTTGAAGGTCTAAAGGTACCAAGCTGTTAAACAATGTAATGCTGATTTGGTGATCAATCCAAAGAACCAAACCCTAATTGGATTGCTTAGATTTGAGTGATATGATGGGAAAACGGTCTCAAGACCGTTTGGAGGTCATCCAAACGACCTCAAGACCGTTTGGGGTCAGGTCATACCCAATTTGGTTGATGGTTCAATGGTTTCAAAGCTACTAGTCTTACATTGATTAGTGTTGTTGAATCATCGATTCCAAACCCTAATTAAATTGAATCAAACCCTAATTGATGATCAATTGAGGGTCAATTGAGAGTCAAATCAGTTGAAGGTTGACCTATTAAACTCAATTGAAGTATGAGGGTAGTTCCAATTGATGATTGGTTCCATGAATTCAATGATTGAAGGAATCAACATTGAAAACCCTAATTCAATTGGATACCTTATGTAATGGAGGTCCAATGTGATTGAATCTCTTGAGAATAGAGATGATGAATCATCCATTGATCCAATGATGATTAGTAATGATAATCAATGAAGTTACAAAGGTTGAAACCCTAATAGTACCTAAGTGATTAGTGCCAATTAAGGAATGAACCCTAATTGCTTATAAGAACAATGTCTTAGTACACTATGTTAACCATAGTTGTATATACTTGATTGAAGGGTTGATGTAACCTAATCAAGTTGATAGGATGATGGAAAGGAATTCATACATGAGTATTGATCATGTGATGAATAGGGTATGATCCTTAATAAAGAGATCATGTGAACCCTAATTGAGGTTGATTCCATGTAAACCCAAATTGAGGGTGATGCCATGAGAAACCCATGTTGGGATGAATAGTAAACCCTAATTTTAGGCAATATGATGAGAAAGCCTAATGAAGGGTGATGTTATATGCAACCCTCACCCTAATGAAGTATGATAGTATGGGAAACCCTAATCCTAATAATGGAATGGTTACTAATATACTAATGGGGGAAATGCCTAAAGTGATTGATTGTGGATACCCTTATAGCAAGTAATGCTTTAACTTGAGATGAGTCCATATCATTAAAGATAGTTGGACCATTCTTATGTGTGACCTATGCACTTCATGGTAAGGGTTATAGGTTAATGGATTAAAGGATTAAGATGGGAAATACCTTAATCCAAGATAAGCTGATAACTTAAGGAAGTTGAAAGTGATGAGGAAAGTGATATATCAATATGTGATAAATATCACTTTTAGCATTACACGATTGATATAGTTCAATACCTGGAATAATAACACAGGATTGGCTAACTCCCAATACCTGGAATGCACAGGATTGGCTAACTCCCAATACCTGGAATAATAACATAGGATTGGCTAACTCCCAATACCTGGAATGCACAGGATTGACATAGATCAATACCTGGAATAATAACACAGGATTGGCTAACTCCCAATACCTGGAATGCACAGGATTGGCTAACTCCCAATACCTAGAATAATAACATAGGATTGGCTAACTCCCAATACCTGGAATGCACAGGATTGGCTAACTCCCAATACCTGGAATAATAACACAGGATTGGCTAACTCCCAATACCTGGAATGCACAGGATTGACATAGATCAATACCTGGAATAATAACACAGGATTGGCTAACTCCCAATACCTGGAATGCACAGGATTGGCTAACTCCTAATACCTGGAATAATAACACAGGATTGGCTAACTCCCAATACCTGGAATGCACAGGATTGACATAGATCAATACCTGGAATAATAACACAGGATTGGCTAACTCCCAATACCTGGAATGCACAGGATTGGCTAACTCCCAATACCTGGAATAATAACACAGGATTGGCTAACTCCCAATACCTGGATTGCACAGGATTGACATAGATCAATACCTGGAATAATAACACAGGATTGGCTAACTCCCAATACCTGGAATAATAACATAGGATTGGCTAACTCCCAATACCTGGAATGCATAGGATTGACATAGATCAATACCTGGAATAATAACACAGGATTGGCTAACTCCCAATACCTGGAATGCACAGGATTGGCTAAACCCCAATACCTAAAATAGTTGCACAGGATTGACATAGATCAATACCTGGAATAATTGCACAGGATTGACACAGATCGATACCTGGAATGGTTGTACAGGATTGACATAGATCAATACCTGGAATGGATACACAGGAATAATATAAATCTAATGCTTGTACTAGTTGCACAGGATTGGTGTAATCCAATGCCTGGAATACTTATATAGGATTGGTATAGACCAATGCCTGAATAAGACATGATGATGTACACTCTCATGTCCATTATAACCAAAATCTGTTTAGCAGATTGGCTAAGGCTAATAAGTTGAAACGAGAATGTCTCATGTGTGACATATCAAGATAATGAGTGTCACAAGAGAATGTCTCATGGGTGACATATCAAGATAATGAGTGTCACAAGAGAAGTTTGATATGATGGTATAATATGGAGGATAAATGATATACATGTTCTTCCTATTCCTTATTAAGAGAATGCTTTAAATTGCTTATCATCTGCCTAGTTTTATATCCTTAATTGCAATAATAATGTTTTGGCGGAGAGTTATATCTCTCGCTGGGGCAATTTACAATTGTCT
This sequence comes from Alisma plantago-aquatica, assembly GCA_963693085.1. Lineage (NCBI taxonomy): Eukaryota > Viridiplantae > Streptophyta > Magnoliopsida > Alismatales > Alismataceae > Alisma > Alisma plantago-aquatica. The sequence continues at coordinate 531,719,897 of OY856412.1, read as the reverse complement.
TACCCCCGTGGGAAAACATTTTTAGGTATGCATGGAAGGCAAGGCAGGAAATCCCTAGAACAGAGATGAGCAGAAGCAACATTAACAACAAGGACAACAATGAGATCTCAGGTGGAGATATTGTCTGTCAAGTCATATAGATAGTAGTCCTATGTGTCGTCTCTGTACTCTCAGGTCCTCGGAGTTTTAAATGATTCAATCGGAGTTTTGGCTTAATGCCTCAAAGTTTTATACTGCCTGTGTATATTTGTTAACAGGGCAGTCAATGTTGTAATCCTTAAAAAGGAATTGTACAGGCTGTGTACTTGTGATCCAGGATGAAATGGAAACACTTTGGTTCTTGGTTAAAGAGTTTTCCTATGAATGGATCTCTTTGCAAATGGTTTAAATTTTTAGTGATTTTTAGTAATTACGCTGCAAATAATTCGCTTCCGCATTAGTTAATCCTGTTTTCGCGAGACGGTCGTTACATTTAGTGGTATCAGAGCTCTAGGTTCGTTGAGTCTACAGAGACATAGGACTAAGTTGTTGAGTCTGTGTTAGTGTCCTCCAATATACCCTATAATGATTTCTGCTTGTGCAGAGAAAGGGTAAAGTTTAAAATGATTGGAGAGAATAATGAACACATTGCTTAGGGCAATGTTTTTGCACCAAGAAGAGGTGCAAGGGATCATGCAAGAATAGAATGAGTGCCTGAGAATCCCCATTAAGACCTGATCAGGATAGAGAATCCTATGATCATGCTCTTGTTGGGAAGATTAGGGCAACAGTAATGCATATGAGTGGACTGGATGCTAGGCTTACAACCTAGGTTATCAGTCCTTAATACAGAAAGCTTGAGCTTTAAATGAGTTCCTAAATGACTTAGTCATGTTGGAACAAGGGAAAATATGGAAAAGATTAACTTATAGCAAGAAAGTGGACTCTGCTATGAGTTCAGACAGATAATAAATATGTGATGGTAGTGCCCAAGAAGGGGCAATAAGCTGAGAAGTAGGGAATGATCTCTATAATTCTAGAGACATTTGCCTAATGGTTTTAAAAAGCCAAGTTTTTGGTACTAATAGTGCAATAAATGCCTAGTGTACCAGGGAAGTAGCCACTAAGTAAGTGCAAAGGTCTTAACCTTTCACCTATAAGATTCTATGGCTTAGTTTTTGCTTCAGTAATAAGACTAGTAAGACCATGATATGAGTACAAGGTATGTTATAAATGTGTACATGTTGAGTACACTAAACCCTTTTTGTTATAAAAAAAAAAGATTGTTGATATTGTTTTCCCCATTGGTTACTATATAGGGATGAAATGATGAGAACTAGAATTTGAATTCTGTTCAGTATTCTTTTAAATGCTCTATATTGATCTTACCTCCATGAAAGAGGAAGAGGTATAGAAGAGATGCCTGGATAAAATCCAGGGATGTTAAATCTTATGTTATGGTAATATGAAAAGAAAGGAATATGATAGCATGTAAGTGCATACTACTTGATCTCAGTACTTGTAAACCCTGATCAGGTGTACAACTATTGATGATAAAGTGAGTATGGAAACTCTTAGATTGATATCTTTTTGATTGCCCTGATCAAGCAATCATTCTGATACAATCTAATGAGTATCATGAAATTGGAAATATGATATGGATAAATGTATCATATCTTAAGAACAAGAAAGAAGGATCTGATAGGAATTCAGATCAGTATGTGTATATGAGGAAGTAAAAGTATGACCCTCATATGATGAGAAAGAGAACAAGGGAGGTGATCCCTATTCTATAAAGTTGTAAATATGATAAAAGAAAGATGAGAATATGATGTGTATTCAACACATGTGACTGATACCAAGGTAAGAGATTCTAGTATTTGAGAATTATCAGATGATTTATATTGGCTACCTGGAGTGGTCAACTACGAAATCAGTCTGATTATATAAAATGATATGAACATCATATGTTAGGGGTTTATGCTTTGCATAAACATAACAACTAAATATGTCTTTAAGATAAGTTCTCAATTGGCTCTATGAGAATATTGTGGGAAGGAACTTTGTGCTAATAAAAGTTCTATGATGTCTTCATAACAATGAGGTGTTATGAAAAGACATGATGATATGAGGAATGAATAATATCTGTTCCCTTTATCTGGGATTTTGGGGACGAAATCCTTGTTAGGGGTTTATAATTTGTAACATCCCTGACCTGGGTTATGCTTTAACCCTAGGTGTTTTGATTAAGAAAGTTGATTATATGCGTGTACTTATCTTGTGAAAGGTAATTAAGGCTCTTGAGGAACTTATATTTCAATTTCAGTCCTTTTTGAATAATGTTGAAGCAATGTTTGCTTATTTTGGACTAAAGTGCAAATTACCCAAGTTGAGGGGTTAACTTGCAAATTGCACATGATAAGATGTTACTCTGATGTTGTGACATCATAAGAATGAATATAATGTAGTGGTATGGTTTTCCCAAGCCTGGACACCAAGATAGAGCTTGTTGGACAATGTTGTGCATTAAAACCTAGTTTTGGAGTAAAGTGCAATTTACCCAAAATCTAGGGTTCAATATGCAAATTACCACTTCAATATGGTCCTTAATGTTTCTTGGCATCATGTAGAGAAAATAAAATGAGAGGGACTCCTCATTTGAATTAAGTTGTAGGAGAGAGAATCTTGACATTAAAATAATCAAGAATAATGCCTAATTGAAACCCTAATTCGATTTAGGGCAAAAATGAATAAAAATAATTGAAGGGCTTTCAACCAAAATGTTTTGGGTTGATTTTGAATAAGGATGGACGTTCCTTTAAAAAGATAAGGAACGAAAATATCTTAAGTAGGTGAAATTCCACTCACCTTTTTATAAAGAAAAGTAATATCCACTCACATGTGGGATATTATATAATAAGCATTAAGGTGCTTAATTTGCTTTTCTTTAAATTGAGGATAATGAAGGATAAATAAAGGCAAAGGGATATGCCTCGTATCCATGGAGTTGAGGGGGAAGAGGCGGCCATAATTTTTGGATTAATTGGATTTTTATAAGGCATATTCTCTCTCATCAATTTCTTTATAAAAGTGCCATTTCCAAGCCCAAACCAAGGCCTTTTTCGGATTTTCTTCTTCCCCTTGCTTGCAAAACCGACCAAGAATCTAGGGAGGAGCAGGGAGAACGTCCCCAACCTGTGGGTAAGCCCTTGACCTTCGTTCTCCATGATTTCATGGTGGAAATCGAAAATAAATTATGGATTCCTTCTTATTTCGATCTCCTCTTCAACCCTAGCCAACTTTTGCAATCAAAAGCTTGAGGACGAGCCTAGGGGGAGTTGCAAGAGCTTCATCCACCATTAATGGAGTGATCTTGGAGCTTTGGAGCTCAATTGGAGGCGGGTTTTATAACTCAAACCCTTAAACATTGCTATTGCATCAATTCTCTATGCTTTGTTGATTGATTTCTTCAATTTGATACACTCTTGTTTCTTTGCTGCAATTTCCATCAAGAACGGTTGCTGTTCTTGGTTGTTCGAAGGAAGGGGATGATGACATCATCCTAGATGCTTATCCAAAGAAAATTTCCAAGAAAAATCGTTTTTATAGCTACTCCAAATCGTTTTAATTTGATTGGCTATGCGGTTTCAGCAAACCGTTTAAGGGCAAACGGTTTGAAACCGTTTGGGAGAAAACGGTTTCAAGACCGTTTGAGATGGTTGACCAAGCGTTGACCGTTTAGGAATTTTGTTCCTAATTATGTAGGCTGATAACCATCCAAATTTGAGGGATTAACTCCAAATGAATCGAGAGTTGAAGGCCAATCAATTAGGCAATCAGATTGAATTATGTGCTGATTTTCAACCTGATTAACTTGACCTGGTTGAGAAAACGGTTTCAAGACCGTTTGAGATGGTTGACCAAGCGTTGACCGTATGAGATTCCTGTTCATAATTATATTTATTAATAACCCTCCAAATTTGAGGGATTAACTCAAAAGGAATCGTGAGTGGAAGCCTAATCAATTAGGGAAACCTAATTGGATTAAGTGCTGATTTTCAATCTGATTTAATTGAACTTTTTGGGAAAACGGTCTCAAGACCGTATAAGATGGTTGACCAAGCGTTGAACATATGAGATTACTGTTACTAATGATGTTGGTTAATGACTCACCAAATTTTATGGATTAATTACAAACGAGTCATGAGTTGAAGGCTAATCAATTGGGCAAACCCTAATTGAAATCAGTGCTGAAATTCCAATGAGTTAATTAGAGATTTTGGGTTGATTAGCCCAAACGGTTTCAAGACCGTTTGGGGATCACCCAAACGGTCTCAAGACCGTTTGGGGATCACCCAAAGACCGTTTGGAGGTCTGGGGTCAAGTATAGTTGACCAATTGAAGGTCCAAAGGTACTAATCATATTGCAATGTAGTGCTGATTTGTTGATCAACTCGATAGACCAATCCATGATGAATTTTCACTAGAGTCCAAAGGTTGGATGGGCAAACGGTCTCAAGACCGTTTGGAGCTCATCCAAACGGTCTCAAGACCGTTTGGTGGTCACCCAAGACCGTTTGGAGGTCTAGGGTTGAGTATGGTTAGGTGTTTGAAGGTCTAAAGGTACCAAGCTGTTAAACAATGTAATGCTGATTTGGTGATCAATCCAAAGAACCAAACCCTAATTGGATTGCTTAGATTTGAGTGATATGATGGGAAAACGGTCTCAAGACCGTTTGGAGGTCATACAAACGACCTCAAGACCGTTTGGGGTCAGGTCATACCCAATTTGGTTGATGGTTCAATGGTTTCAAAGCTACTAGTCTTACATTGATTAGTGTTGTTGAATCATCGATTCCAAACCCTAATTAAATTGAATCAAACCCTAATTGATGATCAATTGAGGGTCAATTGAGAGTCAAATCAGTTGAAGGTTGACCTATTAAACTCAATTGAAGTATGAGGGTAGTTCCAATTGATGATTGGTTCCATGAATTCAATGATTGAAGGAATCAACATTGAAAACCCTAATTCAATTGGATACCTTATGTAATGGAGGTCCAATGTGATTGAATCTCTTGAGAATAGAGATGATGAATCATCCATTGATCCAATGATGATTAGTAATGATAATCAATGAAGTTACAAAGGTTGAAACCCTAATAGTACCTAAGTGATTAGTGCCAATTAAGGAATGAACCCTAATTGCTTATAAGAACAATGTCTTAGTACACTATGTTAACCATAGTTGTATATACTTGATTGAAGGGTTGATGTAACCTAATCAAGTTGATAGGATGATGGAAAGGAATTCATACATGAGTATTGATCATGTGATGAATAGGGTATGATCCTTAATAAAGAGATCATGTGAACCCTAATTGAGGTTGATTCCATGTAAACCCAAATTGAGGGTGATGCCATGAGAAACCCATGTTGGGATGAATAGTAAACCCTAATTTTAGGCAATATGATGAGAAAGCCTAATGAAGGGTGATGTTATATGCAACCCTCACCCTAATGAAGTATGATATTATGGGAAACCCTAATCCTAATAATGGAATGGTTACTAATATACTAATGGGGGAAATGCCTAAAGTGATTGATTGTGGATACCCTTATAGCAAGTAATGCTTTAACTTGAGATGAGTCCATATCATTAAAGATAGTTGGACCATTCTTATGTGTGACCTATGCACTTCATGGTAAGGGTTATAGGTTAATGGATTAAAGGATTAAGATGGGAAATACCTTAATCCAAGATAAGCTGATAACTTAAGGAAGTTGAAAGTGATGAGGAAAGTGATATATCAATATGTGATAAATATCACTTTTAGCATTACACGATTGATATAGTTCAATACCTGGAATAATAACACAGGATTGGCTAACTCCCAATACCTGGAATGCACAGGATTGGCTAACTCCCAATACCTGGAATAATAACATAGGATTGGCTAACTCCCAATACCTGGAATGCACAGGATTGACATAGATCAATACCTGGAATAATAACACAGGATTGGCTAACTCCCAATACCTGGAATGCACAGGATTGGCTAACTCCCAATACCTAGAATAATAACATAGGATTGGCTAACTCCCAATACCTGGAATGCACAGGATTGGCTAACTCCCAATACCTGGAATAATAACACAGGATTGGCTAACTCCCAATACCTGGAATGCACAGGATTGACATAGATCAATACCTGGAATAATAACACAGGATTGGCTAACTCCCAATACCTGGAATGCACAGGATTGGCTAACTCCTAATACCTGGAATAATAACACAGGATTGGCTAACTCCCAATACCTGGAATGCACAGGATTGACATAGATCAATACCTGGAATAATAACACAGGATTGGCTAACTCCCAATACCTGGAATGCACAGGATTGGCTAACTCCCAATACCTGGAATAATAACACAGGATTGGCTAACTCCCAATACCTGGATTGCACAGGATTGACATAGATCAATACCTGGAATAATAACACAGGATTGGCTAACTCCCAATACCTGGAATAATAACATAGGATTGGCTAACTCCCAATACCTGGAATGCATAGGATTGACATAGATCAATACCTGGAATAATAACACAGGATTGGCTAACTCCCAATACCTGGAATGCACAGGATTGGCTAAACCCCAATACCTAAAATAGTTGCACAGGATTGACATAGATCAATACCTGGAATAATTGCACAGGATTGACACAGATCGATACCTGGAATGGTTGTATAAGATTGACATAGATCAATACCTGGAATGGATACACAGGAATAATATAAATCTACTGCTTGTACTAGTTGCACAGGATTGGTGTAATCCAATGCCTAGAATACTTATATAGGATTGGTATAGACCAATGCCTGAATAAGACATGATGATGTACACTCTCATGTCCATTATAACCAAAATCTGTTTAGCAGATTGGCTAAGGCCAATAAGTTGAAACGAGAATGTCTCATGGGTGACATATCAAGATAATGAGTGTCACAAGATAATGTCTCATGGGTGACATATCAAGATAATGAGTGTCACAAGAGAAGTTTGATATGATGGTATAATATGGAGGATAAATGATATACATGTTCTTCCTATTCCTTATTAAGAGAATGCTTTAAATTGCTTATCATCTGCCTAGTTTTATATCCTTAATTGCAATAATAATGTTTTGGCGGAGAGTTATATCTCTCGCTGGGGCAATTTACAATTGTCTCACCCCCGTGGGAAAACATTTTTAGGTATGCATGGAAGGCAAGGAAGGAAATCCCTAGAACAGAGATGAGCAGAAACAACAACAACAACAAGGACAGGAATGAGATCTCAGGTGGAGATATTGTCTGTCAAGTCATATAGATAGTAGTCCTATGTGTCGTCTCTGTACTCTCAGGTCCTCGGAGTTTTAAATGATTCAATCGGAGTTTTGGCTTAATGCCTCAAAGTTTTATACTGCCTGTGTATATTTGTTAACAGGGCAGTCAATGTTGTAATCCTTAAAAAGGAATTGTACAGGCTGTGTACTTGTGATCCAAGATGAAATGGAAACACTTTGGTTCTTGGTTAAAGAGTTTTCCTATGAATGGATCTCTTTGCAAATGGTTTTAATTTTTAGTGATTTTCAGTAATTACGCTGCAAATAATTTGCTTCTGCATTAGTTAATCCTGTTTTCGCGAGACGGTCGTTACAAACAACAAGTATATATACCCCTAGTTTCACCCGTTGGTGCAATATTGCGACCCTTACCACCCTCCTACCCTAAGGTATCGTGCATAGAGATCCCATATCATGAAGGGATGCTGTGGTATCGTGCATGGGCCTTGGGGTATCGCCCATGGCAAGAGCATATCGCCCAAGTAGGTGATATTGGCCATATAGGGTGATATCGACCATAGAGTGAAGTTTTGACTCCAAGTGAGTGTCATATCGTGCAAGTGAGTGCCATATCGTGCATGAGGGTTGGAATATCGTGCAAGGACACTAGTGTATCGTGAAAAGGTGTTAAGGAGCAAGAAGGAGCTCATATTTAACCATAAGGTGAGGATAAGATCATCTTCAACCTTGGATTGAAGCATGAATTTAGGGTTTTGATCTTCCTTTCTTTTCTTCTTCACCAATTGATTATCCATGGTGATTCTTTGCATATAGAGGATTTGTGAAGTCCATATTAAATCATATGAACGTGGAGCTTTGGAGCTTGGATCTTTGAAGTCATTCTTAAGGTGGGTTATATAACTTGAACTCAACCATGTTATTATTCATCACCTAAATTGTTGTATTTAATGATCTACTTTTAATTCCGAAATTTCCTGAAATATTTGATGAAATTATGAGTTATAGTAATTGCTTAGACCTGTTTCCATGAACTATAACAGTTAGAACAAAGGTCTAGAGCTTGAAGATGATGGTATCACCTTATAAAAGTGATATCGGGTGCAAGCACACAAGAAAGCACCTTTAACCCGATATGATGATGCACCTACTTCACTTGAATGATATGGATATGAATGAATACATTGTTGCATGATATGGGGGTGTAGTATACACCTCTTGCATGATAGGGAGTCAAGTATAGACTCCATACACGATTCGAGGTTGAATGAATACTTAATAGTTGACATGAAACCCTAATTTGGGTAACCCGATATAAGTGAAGTATAACAAGTGTTATTGCATGACATGGTTGCACGACATAGTTGCAGGACATGGTTGCATTACATTGTTGCACGACATGGTTTCATGATAGGGTTGCACGATACACAGCCCTAGATGATATGGTAACCCTAACCCATCATGGCTAACCCTAGATGGTGACTAGCCCGATAGGGTGATTGAATGTACTTCTAGCCCGACATGGTGATGGTTTGATACCCCATAAGTATCATGGGTGACACATACATACACCTTGTACCCGATATGAGGTCAAGAAGATACCTCATGCCTAATATGGAGACAAGTACAAATCCTAACCCGATATGGTGAGTGTTCATACACCTCCAACCCAAGACACATTGTAAAGGTGAGAGTAAGACACTCTTAGGAGTAATGAGTGTAACACCAAGTAATGGTATGACTGATACCTTGATAGGTGAATCACCTAAAGTGGTTGACAATGGTTAATCCTATATCAACAATGTCTCAACCTGAGATGAGTCCATATCAATTGATGATGGTTGGACAATTCAAATGTATGACTCATGATCAATACACTACAGAACAAATGTGATGGGCTAGTGCGTAAAGTATTAGGATGGGGAATACCCTAATACAAGATAAGTTGAGGAACTTAAGTAAGTTCAAAGTAATGAGGGAAGTGATACACTAAGACATGGTAAATATCACATCCAACACTTTAAGGTTGTTACACCTTGATGCACCTTAAATCCAATATACTTGGATGAGTAACACATGATGTGTGTCATGTCAATTGTTACATTGAGATGGAATGCACTTTGATAAGTGTAGGATATCATACCTTGAGAAAGGGTTAAGCCAAGTTAATAAAGTATGATGTAATCATACCCTGATAAGGATGAGAGAGGAACTCATACCTTGTGTTGATGATTCATTTAATGATAAATGATGAGAATAAATAAGTATGATTGAATACTTATGATGTTCATGTATGCTCCTAGATGTGTGGAGCAATGAATTAGGGTTTGGATTGATAATATGAACTTAAAACCCTATTCGGCTATAAAGGGAAACCCTAACCCTAATAGTTGTTGCCAAGTGAGAGGTGACAAGATGTTTAATGGCCTTGTGAGCCATGTGGATAGTTGTTGCCTAGTGAGAGGTGACAAGATGTTTAATGGGCCTTGTGAGACATGTGAATAGTTGTTGCCTAGTGAAAGGTGACAAGATGATTAATGGGCATGGTGAGCCATGTGAATAATTGTTGCCTAATGAAAGTTGACAAGATGTTTATAAAAGTCTCATGTAAGGAATGGTAATGTGCAAAATAAACTAAGGGAAATGGAAACCAATAACTTCATAATAATAATAAATGGTTATAATAATAATGAAATCTTGATCATACATGCTTTATGCTAATATCCAAATAAGGGCTATAGTGTTTTGAATATGCTTAAGGAGATAAGAGGAACACTTGTAGTACTTATAGAATGAGAATTGATATGATGGCTTGCCCCAGGGTATAATTCCTAGTAAAAGGATGTGATAACCAATGATGAATTTAAGGGATTGATATCCCATAACGAATGTGTAATCATGATTGGTTAAAGTCCAATACCTGGCAGAGGCGTAAAGCCTGTAATCAGGATTGGTTATGGACTAATACCTGGCAGAGGCATAAAGCCTATAATCAGGAGTGGTTAGAGTCCACTGCCTGGCTGTGTAATCAGGATTGGTTAAAGTCCAATACCTGGCAGAGGTGTAAAGCCTATAATAAGGAATGGTTACAGACCAATAGCTGGCAGAGGTGTAAAGCATGTAATCACTGAATTGGTAGAGTCCAATACCAGGCTGTTCACAGGATTGGTAATAACCCCAATACCTGGCTGTTAATCACTGGATTGGTAGAGTCCAATACCAAGCTGTTCATTGGATTAGTAATAACCCCAATACCTGGTTGTTAATCACTGGATTGGTAGAGTCCAATACCAGGCTGTTCACAGGATTGGTAATAACCCCAATACCTGGCTGTTAATCACTGGATTGGTAGAGTCCAATATCAGGCTGTTCACATGATTGGTAATAACCCAATACCTGGCAGAGGCATGAAGCCCATAATCACATGATTGGTAATAACCCAATACCTGGCAGAGGCATGAAGCCTATAATCACAGGATTGGTAATAACCCAATACATGGCAGAGGCATGAAGCCTATAATCACAGGATTGGTATTAACCCAATACCTGGCAGAGGCATGAAGCCTATAATCATAGGATTGGTAATAACCCAATACCTGGCAGAGGCATGAAGCCTATAATCACAGGATTGGTAATAACCCAATACCTGGCAGAGGCATGAAGCCTATAATCATAGGATTGGTAATAACCCAATACCTGGCAGAGGCATGAAGCCTATAATCACATGATTGGTAATAACCCAATACCTGGCAGAGGCATGGAGCCTATAATCACATGATTGGTAATAACCCAATACCTGGAAGAGGCATGAAGCCTATAATGTCACAGGATTGGCATTGTCTAATTCCTGGAATGGTTGCACAAGATTGGTAATAACCCAATGCCTGGAATAATGTCACAGGATTGGCATAGTCCAATGCCTGGAATGGTTGCACAGGATTGGCATAGTCCAATGCCTGGACAGAATATGATGATGTATACTCACATGACTGGTACAATTCAATATCTAGTTAGCATTTTGGCTGAGGCCAACAGATAGAAATGAGAACGATTTTATAGATGACATACCATGATAATGAGTATCACAGGATATGCTTGAGATGTTGATATAGTATGATGGGTAAATGATATACATGTTCTTCCTATTCCTTATAAAGAGAATAGATGATTTACTGCTCTATCATAGATAGTTGCAATGCTTTAAAATATGAGAATATTCTAAACTGCTTATCCTCTGCTCAGTTTAATACTATTTAATTGTGATAATAACATTGTTGGCGGAGAGTTATATCTCTCGCTGGGTAATTTTCAATTGTCTCACCCCCATGGGATCCAAATTTTTAGGTGGACGTGCACGAGGAGGTGAAGACCTTTCTGCAGAAAAAGAACAATAGCAGCAGGGACAGCAGCAACAGCTCAGGTTGAGTGTACTATTTGTCATGTCTTGTGGATAGAATTCCTATGTGTCGTCTCTGTACTCTCAGGTCCTTGGAGTTGGTTCGTTATGGTTTCATGAATTATCTGAGGTTTTTGGATTGTAATCCTTGAGGTTTTATGTTGCTTCAGTATATGTTTTGACAAAGCAACTGTTATATGTTATCCCCGAGAAGAGATGGTACAGTGTATGTACAATGTGAACAATGATGTATATAAAGTTTGTTTCTGCCTTAAAGAGTTTTCCTAGAAATGGATCTCTATGAAAAATGATTTTAATTTTAAGTGATTTTTGTTAATCCATTGTTTATGTTGAAATTCCGCTTAATTAGTAATGATTTGTTTGTCGGTTTGGCAACTGTCGTTACAGTTGAGGCAGCCATGTTGTAGCACATACATAACATTAAGTTACATTATTACTACCACCATCACATTATCCCGGGATCTCAATCCCATATCACAGGAAACCAATGCCTCTAAAGGCATTCTCATCATCTTACATCATCACTTGGGATAACAATCCCTGATCTCATCATTAGAGGATAATACCTCCACTAGGCACTTGGCCTTTATCAGGTCCTCAGACCTAGCACATCATACTGGGGATGCAAGTTATCTCATCAACAAGAGTGATCATCACAAAGTAGTGTTATTCAAACTCATATACCTCATAGCTCTTACCTGGCTATGAATTCATCTGATATACTTGCACGGTTAGTATGCACATCAAAAGAGATAACTTAAAATCACCAGACATAGCTCTTATGTTTATTATGTTATTAGGGTTTGTAGATGCACATGTCCTGATCACAATCGTATGAAGCATATATTGTTTCAGTTATATTATTGTTATGAAATCATGGGCATCCATCCATGCTTTTTACCTTATAAACAGGAGCAAGCACCTTGGCATTAACTTTAAACATCCAACATAGCATAGGTTTGCAAACTAACTTCCATTGTTCATTATCAGCAAGAATGCAATCTCACAATGAAGGACAACTAGGTAGGATACCTTCTACCCTCACTAGAAGTGAGACGGGTAGGGAAACCCTCACTACAGGTGGTATCGGGCAGGGTAACGCCCCTCACTAAAGGCCTATCAGCCAAGCATTGCACATCCTCTAACATGCATCAAGGGTCCATTAGCACTCAAGGTGTCGGGCAACCACCACCAAGGCATAACGTGCATCACTACCCTGGCTATCGGCCAAGGGTCTAATGTGCTTCAAGCTAGGGTTAGGGTTAGGTTTTACTATCGACTAACCTTCATCATGAGCCATATCGACCAAAGGGGTGTCGCCCAAGATGCCCCTATCGTGGAACCATCTCAGCATCATCCAAGGATTAACCTTATCGGCCAGGGTACCCATGACGCCCAAGAATGGTGTCGTGCATGGCCATAAAGCATCATAACGGCCAGCAACAAGGGTTAGCATGTCGGGCACTAAGCTAACATCACATAACAGCCAAGATCATCTCAAGACAAGGGAGTGTAATGGACATCCTCTGTACATGGTGTATCGTCCAAGACTTAACCCTAATGAGGGTATCGGGCAACATACTCAAAAGTCACCAGGGAAACATATGTCAGCCAAGAGCCCATCCAAGGGTCTAGCAACCATGTCTTCCAAACCCCAACTCTAGGGTGGATAAGGGATATCAACTAAAGGATAACGGGCACTAAGCCAACTATCTCAACAAGGTGTGTCGCTCAAGGTACAACTCCCAACAAGGCTATCGGGCAGCACAACTCCTAGGTCATATCGTGCAAGGCACAACCCCACAAGATCATCTTCAATCTCAAGCACAAGGACACCAAACCCTAATTGATCAAGAAGGTCGGCTCACCTCTCAACAACCAAGAGAGAGGGGTTTTGCACAACCTCTATCACAAATCAGGCAACCACAAGGATCCACCCCAACATAGGTCACCATCTATCCAAAAAGCTCACCTCTCTAATCCATGGTGAGAGGAGGGTGTTGCTCAAGCAACTAGAATATAATCTCACCTCTCAACCTAATTGAGAGAGGGGTATTGCCCACATTACTAGAGCTCAAACTCACTTCTCTAGACCAAGGAGAGAAAGGGGTATTGCTCAACAAGGAAACCCTAAACCATGGTTCGGCCAACTAGGTAAAAGGGTACAAAACATCAACCACAACAACAAGATTACTATATCCACAAGACTAAGGGTGCAAACTAAGCAAGAAATGTATCTAGAAACATACATGGCCGCTCATGATCATATGAAAACGTGCAACATAAAAGAAGGTAGTATGGTTAGGGTTAGGAGTTATGTAACCCGCCTCAAGCAAGCTCCAAGCTCCTAGCACCAAGCTTCCAAGCTCAAGCACCACCACAAGAAGAAGAACAAGGCACTCTAGGAATCGACCACCACTAGAGGATGAAGAAGACCCCAAGGAGAAGGAGGAGGATCAGCCACTAAGCTTGTAAAGGAGAGGTGTCATGCACCAAGGAAGGGGGAAGACTAAGGAACTAAAGGGATCCTTAGCAAGAGAAAGGGAACACATATATAGAAGAGGATGGAGGAGAAACCAAGGTAAAGCAAGGCAATGTGTCGCCCACCTAGGGACACTTGTCCATGGGCAACTCCACCCTCACATCTTTCCCCATACACATGTCCAAGGCAATTTCCACATGTAAGCATCATGCACCAAGTGTCCACTGGAGTGGTGACACAAACGAAGCTAGGAGTCAAAGGTGGTCCATGGCCGATACACCCACTCCTTGCCCGATACAGCCTTATGGGCGACACACTCATGGACGACACAAGGTTATCAAGGCTCAAGCAAGGCAGAACAAGGCCCAACAAGGATCACCCAAGCCCAAAGCAAACCAAGCAACGAGCCCAACCCTTCCTCTCAACACTAGAGGAAGCAAGGAGAGAGAGAAACACCTCTCAAGGTGACAAACTTGCTCATCAACCCTAGACTTGGGTTATTTGCAAGTAGAACCTCCAACACACAACAAATCACAAACAAACCCTAATCACCACTAAAGGTGATTAGCAAGCAACTAAACACCAGGGTTAGGCAAAGAAAACAGGATAAGCCCAAAACGGGGGTCAAGGTCCTTACACCTAAGGTGCTGCTCAAATAAAAGGATCATGGGAGTACATGACATACCTTGGACATGCTAGATTCGTGGTTAAGAGATTGAGCATGCAGTTGGATACCCAAGGGTGAACCTAGGGTTCCTAGGCCTAAGAGGGGAAGCAATGTACCCAATGCTCATGATGAGATTTGAGTCTCTATAGTTTCGAGCATGGTACTCCACATGTATAGAGGTACGGGAAACGCCTTAAGTTAAGGGTGTGTTTGACGAACCCCTCACAGCTAAGTTGATGACATGGGAAGGTATAACCTTGATCCAATGTTGAGGACAAGAATAAGTGTGACCTAGCATGGGTTAGCAGGTGGTCTTCTTGTGCCTTAATGGCTTGCTAGGGTCAAGGATGCTGATATGGATGTAAACCCTAGACATAATGATGTTTATGACCTTGTTGTCAAGAGTTGTAGTTCCTCCCATCTGGGTAGAGGGACCTTTTGGTAGGGTGTATACCAGTTTGGAGGGTTTTGAGGAAACCTAAAGAGGTCTCATAGGATCTTGAGAAGCTAAGTGAGAAGTACAAGGTATGAGAATGAACCTATAAGACCCATAGATAATCATCTCTAAGTGCATGTGGATGTGTTACCATGGCGGTAACCGGTATGGGGCCTGACCAAGGTAGGAAGGTCACCATGGCCCCTATGAAAGGATGAAAGTCAGCCCATGAATGCAGAGAGAGAGATGATGAAGGCTTGGGTAAGGTTCTAAGTTAAACATGTACTATAAGAGAATACTAAGTCTATCCTAGGATCAAGTAGGAATAAGATCGATGGAAGTAGGAGTTGCCTAATTCCCTAGTTGCACATGACCATAGGGTCAGGAGGTAACAACTATCTTTGTCTGAGGGCCATGGGTTAGGAGATTGATCACCTTCATGAACTCATGGGTCCCAAAGGGCAGATGAGAAGGGCACTCTCTAGATGCATAAGGGAAGAGGGAGGACCCTAAAAGTGCCGACACCCTATAGACCTAGAGGAAATGACCAAGGATTGTGTGGTGACCCAAGTAGGTTCGAAACTAGTTTTCCATGGAGGTAACTTTGATAGCAAGATGATTGTAATATATAGGCATAAATGACACGTTTCAACTTAGATTTAAAGGTGTACTGGTAAGGTGAGATGTACCATCTCTACTCTTGGAATAGGAAGAACTCTGTATTCGGACTGCAGCCAAATGCTTATTTCCTCTTGTTATGGGAGTGAGAGATAGGACAATACACATGCCATACACCAAGGATAAAGATGATGTGGGTTGGAACGTTGCCACGAGATATGGGGACAGAGAAGATAGCATACCGTGGTAAAGTGAATGATACATGGATGGTTTGCAAACACTAAGAGGAATGAGGTAGTCACCTTATAAGGATGTTTTTAGCATGATCTATGAGTCATACAAGGTTGAGTTCAAAAACCAAGAGGATGAGCTTATAGTTTTCTCGATGAAGATAGACCTAGAGCTAAGATGAGATATTAAGTGGAATACATGAAGGTGTATGTCATCAACATTACCTAATACCTAAGGATGTGAAGTCGTAATGGATGCTCTTGCTGAGAAGTATCTGACTAGTTTGGCTGGAAGCTAGAATAGGTTGTTAGGCTAACCCTAAGTTTGGAAAGGAGATATGTTTGGCTAATACTCAGATGTAACA
This sequence comes from Alisma plantago-aquatica, assembly GCA_963693085.1. Lineage (NCBI taxonomy): Eukaryota > Viridiplantae > Streptophyta > Magnoliopsida > Alismatales > Alismataceae > Alisma > Alisma plantago-aquatica. The sequence goes on along the minus strand of OY856412.1, from coordinate 531,703,356 downwards.
ATATTGGTTAATCAAGTTAAAGGTTGTTTGGTTAGCCAGCCTAGTCCCTAATGCAATGAAAGGATGGTGGTAGTACCTCAGATGCACTTCTTTGGAAAAGGAGGTGATAAAACCCTGATGAGAGTGGTTTAGGGTTTCTGAGGAATTGAACCTAAGGAATCATGACATGCAGGAGATCATGATATACCATGGTCCTACCAAAATAATAAGTGATACTAGTACTGTGGATGCCTAAGATAAAGTTGCATGGGGTATGTTTCCATGCAAGCCAGGACGTGAAGGATGAACACCAGTAACCCAGTGTATTGATATGGAGGATAAAAGAGTCCCTGGGAGGGAATGGGAGTTCATCACTGTGGATGTTGTGGTAAGTCTCCCCTAGACCAAGGAAAGTCAAGATGCATTATGGGTTATGGTATATCGTCTTACCCAGATGACATGAGAAAGAAAGAGTACTGTCAAGGGATAGATCTGGTTGAACTACCCATGAGAGAGATGGTTCAACTACACCATGATGCAAGTTCAAAGGTTCTTGAGTTTGACCTAAAGGTTCCCTTCTAAAAGGTGGGAGTAGGTACATGAAGAACTCGATGTTAGTACAGTTTATCACCCCTAACTAATGGTTAGTATGATCCAGACTAAAGGGTCTGATGAGAGCATATGTGCTCATTCAGGGTGATATCTAGAGACAATTCTTATCCTATGAAAGATGTGATGATGACCACCATAGCCAGTATCGGGATTTAAAGAAGCTCTGTAAGGGAGGTTGTGTCAGTCACCACTTCAGTAAGGCGATGTTGGTGAAAGGACCACATGATGGTTAGAAAAGGACCACAGTGTGTGTAGATGAAGTCTCTTTGATCGTGCAATGGCTAAAAGGAGCCTAGAGATGATGAGAGTCGTGGGCGGATGCAAAGTAGACTGAAATGTAGCTCACTACGGGAAATATGTGACATGAAAATCTGACCCCTCTGAGCTATAGCTAAGAAAGATGAGTCCCTGATACATGGGTCCATTGAGATGGATTGGTGGAGAAGGTTAACCTTACCCCTCAGGATAAAGAAATGTGTGATGAGTTCCATGTGTCCAAATTAGAGCACTATGTGAAGTACCCAGACCATGTGCTGAGCAATGAACCTAGTGAGCCCCAAGGGAGGCTGAAATGGCCTGAGTCACCTGTGGAGTTTATAGACGCCAGGATGAAAGAACTTAGAGAAAAGAATATGTGATGATAAAGGTTATTTGGAAGTGCCATGAGTACGTTAAATCACATAGGGGCCAATGATGGACATGGAGAAGTCTTATCCTGAATTGTTTGTTTGCTTGATAGAATTTTGAGGACAAAATTCCTATAAGAGGGGAAGGATGTTACAACCCCAATTTTTGGGTTCATTTGGAGAGAAATGTAATTTCTCATATAAAAGATATTGTAACAAATAATGATACAATTTTTTTTGAATAAATGGATTTCGTTTACAATAGCCTTGATGATTGTGTTGTGGGCTTTATTGGCTATTGGGCCCAAATAACAAGAAAATTCAATTAGAAAATGAATAATTGAATATTTGAGAAAAGAAAAATGTGGAAACCTCTAGAAGGCAAACCCAAATAGGGATTTCATGCCTCTTGGGTTCCTTGGGTTCCAAGGAGTCCAAAGTTGCAAAAAGAAAGCAATAAGAAAAGAAAAGATTAATTAAGTATTTCTTTATTAAGAAAGAAATTGAAAACAATGGTAAAATGTGGAAAACAAGTGAAAAGAGGTGTAATTTAGTGATCCTTTGTGGATTTTCGTATCCCAAGGATTCCTAATGATAAAATGAATACCAATGAGGAAAATAAAAGAGAAAGAAAGAGAAATCCTCAAAAAGAGCTATTTTAATAAGAAATAAGCAAGATAATGAGAAATAATGAAGAATAATGCATTTAGATGCATCTAGAAGGATAATGAGTATCAAATTAAGAGGATTTCGAAATAATAGAGTTTATTAGCATCCAAGGAGTCCCAATAAAGAGGAAAGAAAGAGAAAATACCAAAATTGCAAAATAAAAGGATAATGTGATACATTATTAATGGTTTATGTGGTATTGTAAAGAAGGGAGATATTTTCTACTAAAAGAGAATATAATTTCGTGTCAATAAATCAAAAGGCAAGTACAAAAAAGATAAAGGAAGAAATTTTCAAAATCCTAAGATTTAAAGAGAAAGGAATATCAAAAAGATAAAGAAGAGAGAGAAGGTTTCTTCTCATTAAGGGAATTGGTTTCCTTTTAGAATAGGACTTGGATCTCGTGGATGAGCATCCTAGGGCCTATCTACCCTCCCCTATATAAGGGGTAGAGCCTTGGTTCAAAGGGAAGAGAGAACCCCACATTCTTCTACCTTCTTCTTCTTCTTCTTCCAGGTTTTCATCCAAACCCTAACCAAGAGGGTAGAGAGAACCCTGGTGCAATGAAGGGTAAAAGAGTGGCATGGATGGTAGCTTAACATTCCCACAATGACCATAGATGGTTAACCCTCAACCCTGGGCTCTCACGTAAGAACTACACCATAAGAGGGCTACACTTGGGCATTGAGTTCCAGATCGAACCAGCTCCGGCCAACTATGCTAGGTGTGATCTGGGTGGTGCCCCAAGGGCGGCAGAGGGAGACGAACCCAGGGGAGGAGTCGGCGGCAACCATCGGGGCCATCGATGAGGGAGGACGCGGCCACAACCTACTGCAGATCAGCCGTTCTGCTAGGTTGCGTAAGGTTAAAGAAGAAGGCTTGGCGTTGGATGATTCTGCCCTCTACGGGCTGAAGAAACCTCTACTTAAGCAAGGGATAAAGATGACATTTTGTTATGTTTCCAAATAAACCAAGCAACGTTGCATGGAAACAGACACATGGCGCCCTCTGATTGGCTCTGGTAAGTGATATCTTACAAGAATCATATCTAATAAACCGTAGCTCGGATAAATACGAATAATTTATGTATTTTGATCAGGAGAACGAGAGGAATCCAATAAAAATGATATTCAAGATTGATTCCGTTCCTAATTGCAAAAGCATAATAAGTTGATGGAAAGTGCATTAAAGTTAGGTTAAAAACCCTATTTGTGATTCAAAATTGAATCTAGTATGCTTAATGGGTTAATTTAAGTATTAATAACATATTGAATGATAATGTTAGATTTGAACCTGATCTAGTTGTGAAATTACATGATTTAGGGTTTTTACCCCATATGAGAATGATTAAGCATTTAGAAACCCTAATTTAGGGTAAAAGAGGATAAGATCATATATAATTTGAAAGATGTGAAAATACGTTTTTAAATGATGGTTCTAAGTTATTTGAATACAAAAATCCTTAATTCTGGATAAATACCCTATATGTAATAATTAGGGTTTTCTCATGAATAAAAGGTAGAATTATGGCAAATCGAGTTCATATGTGATTAGACTATAATGAACTTTGAATTGATGATAAATGCATATAATGATCTTGTCATTGATTAAAAGAATAAAAATAGTAGCTTTAATGTAAAATAGGCTTAATAAACTTAATTAATGGTTAATGGTGCCTTTAATCCAAAAATAGGGTTATATGTTGTTAAGATAACCTTAATATTGAAGAATGGATGAGATAATTAGGGTTTATGAGTAATGGTATAAAATTAGGGTTTAGAATAATTAAAGATGAAGTGAAACCCTAATTGCAAAGGAAACCCTAAAATGGATATGGAAACCTTAGGAAGCAATTTCAAGTTGAATAGAAAGAATCTTGATAAAGTGTGTAGTAAATAGAGTACATGTGTTTTTCAGGATTCTTGATTGTGTGGTTGAACTATTTGCTTGGATGGATTTCTTGGTTGGAATTGATATTATCTTGAGAAATCTACTGAACAGGTATGTGGTTACGCATATGAATAATCACTTTAGTTTCACGACGATTTCCGAACGTGTTTATCGGTTGCTTGAAAATAACTGTTGGATGCCTTTTATTTCATGCAACTATAAAGTGACTATGATTATCACTATGAATATATATATATATATATGTATACATATATATATATGTATACATATATATATATATATATATATAAACTAGCTTAGATTTGAATCCACCTCTATGGCTTGTAAAGGCTAAAAAGGGGTAACCTAGAGTAAGGTCTAGGTTATCATGGGTTAGAAACTGGGCTACCAAGTGTAGTGCCATGAGACCCTTTAGCATACCATGAGTTAAGGAGTGGGCTACTTACGAGTAGTGCAATGTGACTCAACCCTAGAAACTGGTTCATCTATAGGTGGGACCATGAGGGGTTTAATGGGGATCTACTATAAGGAAAGTAGCATCCAGGTCCACTGCAAGGACAATGCAAAGGATAGGGAATGCATGGATTACTCAGTTATATTTAAAACGTAAAATTGTTTGTTAAATGGTAATTGACTGCAATACATTGTTATCATAGTTTCAAGATTATTGTTTCCCCCACATACCCGCATTATGCTGACCGATGTTTTGTTTGTCGGCATTTTAGGTACAAAGCCAAAAGGACAAATAGTAAATCGTCAGATTGTGAAATACATGAATTAAAATACAAGGAGGATTATTTAGAGTAGAATTCATATGTGGATAAAAGTTTAGAGATCCAAGTTTTCAAAAAGGTATGCAAAAGTTTATTTTCTACAGCTTTCCAGTTTAATCTGTTAAAATTTAATAATTGTTCTTGGTTAATTGCTGAACCTTTGATCTGGAAATTATGTGTGCGGCTTCGACCTCTCGGTCTCCCTTAACTGGGGGTTACCGGAAGGTGGGGTCATAACATTCACTCCTTAATTAATTGAATAATATGAATAATCTCAATGTCAAACATCAATATAAATTGTTTACATGAGAATATGACCAAATATGTTTAATCAGTATGTTCAAATATAAAAAAGTAATAGCGGAAGAAAATATTTTTTACTGTACAATTTTATAAGTTACAAGGTTGACACCTATAGTAGGAGGGGTTTCTCATTATAAAAAAAGTTGACACCGATATGGGTGTATATATGAGGTAGAAGTTATAACAATTTTCTTGGATGCATAAGTTAATTATGTGATTTCTTCTATCTCCCAAGAAACTTCAGATACATATCATGGTCATGTGTCATCTTTCCATAGTCCTATTTACTTAAGGGATAGGAAGCAAAATCTACAAAAGAAGAAAAGGTGGAAACTTATCAGCAGATACATGTATGTTTGTATAATAGAGAATTGGTAACCAATAAAAAAATGACAATAATGAATATATCAAAGATCCCATCAAAAAAGAGATACAAGACCACCCAAGTGGATGTGAAAAAAAATCATAGAAATGTGAAAAATCAAAAGATGAAATGTCATCAAAGAGTTATAAATAAGATTATGAATCACTTGCATATGAATCATGTGCAAATCATCTATGTGTTTTATATGTTACAATACTAGACAGTATAAAATATGTAGGTAAGAAATAACACACATATACCAAAAATATGGGTGAGTAGGAAAAACATACATCCGGTCTGTAACATGAGATGAGCAAAAAAAATACACATATACTTTATTCTATGGAGTGAGCAAAAAAAAAAATACATCCCTCTTCAATATGGGATGAGCAGGAAAAGATACACATATGCTATGATTAGGACATGATATACATATGCCATTTTTAAATTTATTTACATGAATTATTTACTCTGTACAATTATAAGGTTTGGTAATTTATCACATCTGCATAAAATCCCACATGATAAATTTTACTAATAAGTCACCACATGAAGTCTAATAAAAGGAGAAGCAAGTTCAATTTAAATACAAGGGATGAGAATATCTATATAATAAAAAATGGAGATCAAAGGACCCCGAAATAATTGTCCAACAAATAAAATCATGTGATGAGTATTAAAAAAAAAAATGGATTTTTCAATAAGATTTTCCAAAAGGGATACAAATGAGAATCAATTAAGATATCACATTTCATTGAAGAAATTAGGGTTTCAAGCTATCAAATAGAGCAATAGAGAGGAAGATACATGATTATCTAATATGAATAAAAAGAATACATCATACCTAATGTCTGGTATACAAAGATACAAAGAGTTATAAATATATTATCTAGTATTGATACATAAAAACACTACCAAAAGACCAAAGTACCCTTGAAACATATCACATAACATTAATGTATGGCATGGATAAATGGTAAAATTATCATTACCAAACTCAATTAATTTAATCTAGATCATAGATGATAAATATGAAAATGCTCATTATCTTGTCTAGTAAAAAACAACCAACTACATGGGTACCCAGGTAAAACTACCACCGCTAATCTTCCTTGATAGACTGCTAAAATTAATAAGCAAGAGAAACTTCTTGATTAGACCTTAGGGGTGCAAGTTGAGCCAAAGAAGATGCCCTTCTATCACCATGGTTAAATCCACAAGGGACCAACAAGTTGGCAAGTAAAAACTGGACAAAACAACATCAAAATGTCAACATACCCTCCAGATAGGTGGTGGTTTCAGAATGGCCAAATATGAGAAGAACTGAAGTGCAAAATAAGTCAAACCCATCCCAACCATCACCAATACCTCAAATAAAACTTGAATTGGAGTCAGTGGGATTGTAAAACATTGATCGAGTAATGAATATTGGTTGATTCTTCAAATTTGGTAAGAATGTAAGGAATATTTGAGTATTCAAAAATACCTAGAAGCAGGGTTAATTATAGATAAAAGTAGCATAGAGGATCCTTTACAGACTTAGAGAAATTAGACACCTAGTGTAATATCCTCAATTTTTTGAAATTGAATTACATAAATAAATTAATTTGTAAATTCCCCAATAGTATTATTGGTTGAATAATAATGTTAAACACCTTTGGAGTAGGGGTGCTTGTGGCACAAGATAATTAAATCGAAGGAATTTATACTTGAATAAATAATAAATGCTTTTGATAAATGAAATAATTACCAAGTTTCCAAAGGAAAAGAATAAAATACATGGTGCTTTGGATAATTAAAGGAATAATTATCTTGTTGAGAGTAGAAACACAATATTATGTCACCAAATAACTTTATCTCAAAAATAATAAAGGGGAAAAGGAAGAATATGTTTAATTGCTTTCTAAACAAGATGCCTTCCCTTTCTCCTATTTTGAGTTGGAAACCAATTGTTGAATAAAAGAGATGTCTTATAAAATGTGGTAATTTGTATTTATGGAATATATTGCTTTTTGACAACTTCCTTTTATAAAAAAAGAAAAGAAAAAGGAAATAAGAAGAGAAGGGGGTATAATGTCAGTGATAAAGACAATAAAACTCCTTTTATAACAGTAGAATTTATAAACCATGTTCGTCCCATATCTTTTGAAGAAGGAAACCCCAACTTCCACTTCCAGACCTTGGGTCTCTCTTTTCCTCTTTGTGGAAGTCGTTAGGGAATCTCCTCATATGTTTATATAAGAAATGTTTGGGTTGTGTGGTTCCTATCATCTTGTTTGAGAGACCATTGCCTGACTGCTCCCATACTATCCCATGGTCGATGGCTGTAAGAGGTCTCTGGACCACTTTGAAGCTCAAGGGTGGAACCATCACACGAGTCTAGAGGGGGAGGAACGACTCTTGGTCATCGTCGATGGGTCTCATGCAAGCATCATGGACCCATGACAATATCCTATCGAGGTTGGTGTGGGCAGAAGCACCTGGCCTTGCTTTTGGGAGGTACTAGGGTAGAAGATGGTTTCTGGTTGTTCGATGGATTAAGATGGAGACCAAGTGGTGGCGGTGCTTGACAAGGGTGGTGAGTTCTAGTCATCAACCTCATCATGAGCAAGGAGTCAGACATGGAGTTGGTGGTGTGGTTGTATTGAAGGTGGAACTAGGAATTGTGAGCAGGGGCTGGATTATATTTACCAGCTATTAGTTGAAATAGGAGGGGCTGATTATACGAAAAATGCACCCACCGGGCCTTGAACCTGGGTCTACATTCTATGAAAGCACTGCTTCTAGCAATCTGCCTAGATATTTTACTTGAAAACAAATCACAAACATTGTATATATATAAAACTAAAATGACAAACACACACACACACATACACACACACACACACACACACATATATATATATATATATATATATATATATACATACATTACTATTATTATTTCAGTTTGGGGGAGGGGGGCCTAAAGCCCCGACAGCCCCCCGACTACACCCCTGATTGATGGCAGTATAACAAAGAGGGAGTTGCACCCTCAACCACTTGGAGGTTGGGTGCCAGGGAGAGCATCGGCCGAATCTGCAAGGGGAAGCCTTGAGACAGCGCCCTCAGGTGCAGGGAGGTTGGTGCCAAGAATGCTACAGTGGTGGTCAATCTACTTGTATTCGTGCAGAGAGAGGAACAGAGGAGTGACCAAAAGTGGTGGTCCATAAGGCAGCAGGACTAGATTGTGTAGGCGGAGAAGGAGGCATCCTGGACCAGAAGTTGGTACTATGATACGACGTTGTGGGAGGCACATGTGAAGGTAGGGCTTGCGAAGCCCGAGAAACCATAACAAAGGGAGATAGATCTATTCGTAGTGTGAAGAAGATGGAGGATAAGGGCAAGATGTGCCAAAGAGAGAGCCTAGGTCAGTGAGGAAGAAGCCTTGCAAGATGTCACCCTCAGCTGCGAGGCTTGGCGTTGGAGGACGCACAACGCCCGAAGTGGCAGTACCCCCGTTTTCATGTGGAGACGACAACCCGAGTGTGGAAAAAGACGCGATCCAATAGCTTGGACTGGGTGACTGGATCGGCCGGATTGGGTGTAACATAGGATGGGTCATTGACTACTTATCCACTTGGGCAAGGAGTTGAAGGGAGGCGGCCCAATGAGGAGCTGCCACACCATCCCTCTTTAAAGCTATAATTATTGATCTTGCATAATTCTTAGTAGGAATGCTCGAAAATAGCCAAACTATACATCATTTTGATCGAAAAAATGAGAGCAATCCAAATAAATCAGTTTCCGAGTATAGATATGCTTCTAATTTCGAAAATAGTGTAAAAATGGGTTAAAGTGGTGATTAAAGAATAAAAACTCTAGCTTTGAGTATTAACATGTTGAATAAGTTAAAAAGCCTTCTTTGTGTTATTATTTGATGTTGTTGGACATAATGAGAATTTGAGATGATAACAATAATAAAGATGATGATTAGGGTTAATAAGGTGGATAACCATGCATATGTGTAAGTAGAGTTAAAGACAATATCTTGCTATAATAATTAATGAAGTTAATCTGATATATGTGCTCATAATGAAGGGGTCTGGTAGATTAGATGACCATGTCTACATTTAAACAAAATTAGGGTTAATAAGACATTAAATTAATGAACATGGGATTTGGAATATCAAAATAACCCTGATGATAACTCAAAACTAAGGAAACCCTAAACCCTAGTTTAGGGCCAAGTAGGGTTTAATGTGACAATATGTGATGGTGAAACTTTAGGATTTATAAACATGTAGGTCAAAGCTAATTTCTTGGATTGATTTGCTTGCTTGGAAAATATACGTGAAGCATAGTTATATGATAATTTGCTTAGCTCACCATTGAGGTATGTGGTTATGCTTATGATTACATGTATCAACTTTCGACATTTGTCGAGGTTTCTCAAAGACTGAATGTATGATATTTGTTGGATGTTTATTTATTTCATACAAATTATAGAGCTCTTATGAGTATCAAATAAATAAATGATAATATTGTAAACCCTAGGCTGACGTATATCAAGGGGTGATGCAAACGAGCCCTGGAAGGGACAGTGATCATGCACAAAGATAATATATCCAGTAAGGGTTAGAATATGGAAAGAAAATACAAGTTCTTGTGTGCAATTTAAAGATGATTGAATATATGTATTTGTCATTATTGGATGAACCCACATACTAGTATAGAACTATGCTGACCGACTATTTTGTTTGTCAGTGTTTTAGGTGCATGCTAATTATGAAGATGTCAACATGTGAAAAACCAGATGGAAATTACCTAAAAGCATTAAAGATAAGTTAAAGGAGGATTAGATAGCTGGTTACTTCTTCTCAATGCGTATTAGTTTCATGAGGAATATCAATGTATAATTTGTAAGCAACATTTGAAATTTAATTGAAAATATTTTCTATTATTTTCTATTTGACTAATCTGGATCCTTGAGAATATAGGTAATGGCTCTCAACTTGAATGTCTTTCCTTAATCAGAGGATGTGGAAAGTGAGGTCATTAGATTTGATATTAGAGCATCATATTTTTAGATAATATTTAATAGTTTATAATTTCAAGTAATTTGTAGAAATATGAGGGAATTATTAGGGAATTTTCTAAAGGCAATGGTGTCTAGAAGGGACCACGATCGGGGGCTAGCAATAATTTCCTCTATACCGCTAGTCAGCTTATGAGGACTCCTGGACCTGTGCATCTTGCCTGGCCAAAGTCTGAAGGCTTTTCCCAAAGTAAAATACCTTTAGTGTTTCATCTCATCTCTTTCATCCACTTCTCATCCTCTTTGTTTAATAAACCCTCAAAGAAGTTTCCCTCCTCATCTCAAGTCAGGGTTTTTGAGAAGAAGTAGAACTAAGGCATCCTCCGCCAAACAATGTAAATGTAATGTGGAAATAACAATGTACATGTAATGTGGAAATAGTAAAGCACATGTAACATGGAAATAATGATAAAATAAAGAAAAGTGGTTTTATGGGTTGTAAGTATAAACTCTAGATGAAGCTAGGGTTGGTCTAGAAGAACCCTGGGGGGGTCAAGAGGCATGGAAATCCTAAGAGGTGGGGTATAGTCCCTAACCGTAACCCTAAAACCCTAACCATGAAAAATATGCATATTGTGGTGATATAGTACCCTACCCATATGAATCCAATTAGGGTAAGAGGAAAGAGAGGATATAAATGTTTCTGGTAACCCATGTATGAAGGATGCATGTGAAAGAATAAGAATATAAACAAGTTAAGTGACCCAATCTCACATGCACGTGTGTATGTGGAACAAGACATTAATAAGAAAAGTTTTAAGAAACTTATGAAGAACATGTGATATAATATAACTTGCTCAAATAACTCTGATGGATGTATGGAATACATTTGGGATGTATGATTGGGTCTATCTAATCACCTCGGGTTAAGAGGGCATATGTATGGTCACTATAGAGGTCGGTGATCTAGCCCAGAAAAGATAATCACCTCGGGTAAAGGCCTATGTATGATTGCCACTATAGTGATAGGTGACTGGGACAAGGCTTATGCACGATGTCTGCTGTAGTGACTTATCCTAGAGAGAGGGTTCCCTACATGAATACTCCAGAGAGGGAGTGTCCCATAGATATTAAGTTGAGAAGTTAGAAAGAAAATGCATGCGTATGTGCATAAGAAACATAAGCAACCAATATTCATACATGAAAATGGAAATATGAATATAATTTTCTCAGTTCCTTACTACTATCTCTAGGAGTTTGGTTATAGAAAGAAAGTCACCATGATCAAGCCCCAGACTGGGAAGATCACAAAAGGTCAAGCCCCAAATTGGGAAGACCAGTATGTCACCAAGCCCTAGATAGGGAAGGTGACATAAATTCACATTGCGGATGAACAAGCTTCATATTGGGAAGGTCATGAAGTGGTCAAGCCCCATATTGGGAAGACCCGTATGGAACCAAGCTCTAGATTGAGAAGGTGGCCCAAGTCTAGTATGTAGATGACTAACCAAGCCCCAGATAAGGAAGGTCACAAAGAGGTAAAGCCCCAGATAGGGAAGGCCGACATGGAACCAAGCTCTAGATTGAGAAGGTGGCCCAAGTCCAGTGCATGGATAGGATCCCACGAGAGGGTATACCAGAGATTGAACAAACATGGGTTGAGAAATTATAATAATAATAAAGATGGAAATATGAAACCTTCAGGGCTAGTGTGCCAACCCGAGGTGGGTCTACCCAAGAGTGGGAAGATGACCTATGGGAGGAGGTAAAACCTTAGACCTTGGGGTTAGGTTGTGGCTAGAGAAGCCTAACTTCCTCCTATGAGCCATGAAGTCACCGTATGTTAGGACCTTCCCTAGAAAGGTAAGTTGACTAAATCAATGTAAAGATTGAGGTAACCATGAATGCCACCTAATATAAAAAATGAAAGCACAAATATTGAGTATGATTCTTTGAACCCAAGTATGCCATCTATGAAGAACATGAGGAAAAGTCACTGTGGAAGTGGCTGATTGTATGAGATCGAGTCCAGAAAAGAAATATTGCCATGATTCCAATGAGGGGACATAAAGTGAATAATGAGCATTATAAGAGATGGAGGAACCCGATTTAAAGAATTGCATACAAAATAATGTGCTAATGATGAACCCTTAGGAAGGTTAGAGCATGAAGTCAAACCTAAGGTCAAGTAGGGGGTATTAAAGGTACATGGATGGATGGGATTAGGAGTTGATTGATCCCAGAATGTACAAGACCATCTGGTCAGGAGGTAACAACTACATTTTCCCAAGGCCCATGTCTCCGGAGATTAGCTACCTTCATGATGTTCATGTGGCCAATGGGTGAATGTGAGGGGCACTCCTTAGATGCATAAGAATGAGATCACTCCAATAAGTGCCTATACCCCTAGAGATCCCAAGGAAGTGGCTTAGGCTCATAATACATAAGGTGTAAATATTAAAGATACAAGAAGTCATGTAATAATGAAAGGAGTTGTGCACAAACGCAAGAGTGAAAAAGGTATTTGGCTTCATGAAATATAAGAAAGTTTTGGAATTAAAATGTATGTATGGTTCAGAGCATGTAGAGAATGATTCAACCTAAAATGTAAAATTTTAAGATAGTGTGTGGATACACCATCTCTGCTCTTAGAATGGTATGAACTTTGTATTTGGACTGTAGTCAAATGCTTATTTCATCTCATTATGAGGGAGAGAGATTAGGTAGACATGTATTATGCTTAAATTTGAGATATGAGAATGAATACCCGAAGTTGGAAGTTTAATGACATGACCCAGAGTTTGAGGTGTCACCTCACCCTAAGTGAAAATAAATGATTAATAGGTTGGAAACCTAGGTGAGAAGGTAATCACCAAGTCAGATTGAAAGCACAAAATAAATATTTAAATCACTAAGAAATGATATCATATGAATACTAAGGATGTAAATATGCCTTGAATTGAATCCAAATAATAATGTGAGGAATTTGCATGCCAATAAAGGATGTTAGAGATATCTATGTATGGTTGCTAAGCCCAAGGTTTGAAATTAAGTTCAATTATCATTCACCTATGTTTACTGGGTGCGAATTTTGGGGACAAAATTCCTTTTAAGGAGGGGTGAATGTAATATCCTCAATTTTGTAAAATTGAATAATATAAATAAATTAATTTGTAAATTACCCAATAGTATTATTGGTGGAATAACAATGTTAAATGCCTTTGGAGCATGGGTGCTTGTGGCACAAGATAAATAAATTGAAGGAATTTATACATGAATAAATAAATGGCTTTTAATAAATGAAATAATTGCAAAGTTTCCAAAGGAAAAATATAAAATATACGGTGCTTTGAATAATTAAAAGAATAATTATCTTTTTGAGAGTGGTAACACAATGTTCTGGCACTAAATAACTTTATCTCAAAAATAATAAAGCGTAAAAGGAAGAATATGTTTAATTGCTTTCTAAACAAGATGCCTTGTCTTTATCCTATTTTGATTTGGAAACCAATTATTGAATAAAAGAGATGTCTTTTAAAATGTGGTAATTTGTCTTTATGGAATATATTGCCTTTTGACAACTTCCTTGCACAACAAAGAAAAGAGAAATGAAACGATAAGAGAAGGGGTTATAATGTCGGTGATACAGACAATAAAACTCCTTCCATAATAGTAGAATTTATAAACCATGTTCATCCATATCATTTGAAGAAGGAAACCCAAATTTCCACTTCCAAACCGTGGGTCTCTCTTTCCCTCTTCATGGAAGCCATTAGGGACCTCTTAATATGTCTATATAAGAAATGTTTGGGCTGTGTGGTTCCTATCCTCTTGTTTGAGAGACCATTTCCTCACTACTCCCATACTAACACATGGCTGATGGTTGTAAGAGGTCTCTGGACCACTTTGAAGCTCAAGGGTGGCACCATCACACAAGTCTAGAGGGGGAGGAATGACTCTCGGTCATTGTCGATGGGTCTCACGTAAGAAGCAAGGACCCATGACAATATCCTTTCAAGGTTGGTGTGGATAGAAGCACTTGGCCTCACTTTTGGGAGGTCCTAGGGTAGAAGACAGTTTCTAGTTGTTTTACGGCTTAAGAGGGAAACCAAGTGGTGATGGTGCTCAACATGGGTGGTGAGTTCCAACCGTTGACCTTGTCACGAGCAAGGAGTCAAACGTGGAGTCAGTGGCATGGTTATGTTTATGACATTGTAATGAAGAGGGAGTTGCACCCTCATCCACTGGGAGGTTGGGCACTAGGGAGAGCATCGACCGAAACCAGAAGGGGAAGCCTTGATACGACACCCTAGGGTGTAGGGAGGTCGGTGTCGAGAATGCTATAGTGATGGTCGATCTGCTTGTATCCGCATGGAGAGAGGGACAAAGGAGCGACCAACAGTGGTGGACCATAAGGCGGCATAACTAGATCATGTAGGTAGAGAAGGAGGCATCCTGGACCAGAAGGTTGCACCATGCCATGATGTTATGGGTGGCACATACAGAGGTTGGGTTTGTAGAGCCTGAGAAACTATAACAGAGGGAGACATATTTTGTAACACCCCTGACCTGGGTTATCGCTTAACCATAGAAGGTTTGCTTAAGTAAGTTACTTAAAAACTTGTTATAAACTTTTGAAAAGTAATTAAGGCTCTTGGTGAAGTTTATTTTTAAGTATGAGCTTAATTGCAAACTATTTGTGCATTATATGATAGTTTGAGTGAAAGGTGAAATTTTCCCAAGATGAGGGGTTACATTGCAATATGCCACATGTTGAATGTGTTATAAGTGTTTTAGAATCATAAGAAAGAAAATGATGCTAAATTGTGGCTTGTGGAAATCCTAAATCCCAAGTTATAACTTGTTTGAACAATGCTAGTACTTTGTGCACTGATTTTTGTACAATTTGTAATTTACCCAAAATATAAGGTAGAAATGCAAATTACCACCTCTAGAGTGTCCCTATTCCCTCTATGTATTTTTTAGAGGAAAGAGAAAGAAGGATACACAATGTTTGAAGCATCTTTGAATGATGATACTCTTGGTGAGGAATAGACCAAGAAAGAATTGAAGGTAAAGCCTTATATGTGTTGTTTCGAGTTGTAGACTTGATATAGAAGCCCTACCGGCCAAAGATCCATAGTAGGAGTCTCCTATTAGTTTGTTGAGCCTTGGAAAAGGCCATGACGGGCAAATCACCTCCAGGGGGTGGTCCATGATGAGTTGCAAGCTCCTTGTAAAAAGTATATCAGTTTGCTTTATTGGTGAGATAAAGATGAGATAACTTACCCAACAAGATAAGGAATGGCCGAGATATTGTCTCTAGATTATCCTCAAGACTCTTGCATGGAAAGATATATATGTGTGCATGCATGGACACGTGTCAACCATGCATGGACACATGTCATCTAGTAGCATGAGAAAAAGACACCTCTTATACACTTTATCTCATGAACTCAAGTAACTTCACCTTCCACCTACTTATGGAAGTTTACAAACCCCACAAACCTCTTCCTTGGAGATATAGTGCATAGCCTCTTAGATATCATGAAAAGTATCTCAAGGAGAAAGGGGAGCTCGATTTCCAAGCTTAAGGTAAGGCTTTGGTCATCTTCAACCTTTGTTGAAGTGGGATTTCGAGTTATGGATATTCTTTTCTTTCCTTCTTCACCAAGTTCTTAACTATGGTGATTCCTTGTATATGGAAGAGTTATGAACGAGCCTTGGACCTTGGATAAGCTCATCATCAACCATAGGAACGTAAAGCTTTGGAGCTTGGAGCTTTGAAGTTGTTCATAAGGTGGGTTATATAACTTGAACCCAATCATGTTATTATTTACCACCTATCTTGCTATACTTAATGATCTACTTTAAATTCCGAAATCTTCTAGAATATTTGATGAAATTATGAGTTCTAGTAGTTGTTGGACCTGTTTTCCATGTATTATAATAGTTAGAACGAAGGTCTAGAGCTTGAAGAAAATGGTATCACTTTATAAAGTGATATCGGGTTCAAGCACATAAGCAAGTACCTCTAACCCGATACAGTTATGAACAAACATCACTAGCATGATATGCTTATGAATTTATATCTCCTTGCATGATATGGAGATGAAGTTCACATCTTGAACACGATATGGTGTCAACCCTTCACCACTTGCACGATATGAAGTCAAGAAAAGAGTCCATGCACGATATAGTGTCAAGTACACACTTCTAAAGTAGATATACTAAGCCCTAATTTTGAGTAACCGATATGAGTGAGACAAGAAAGCACCTCTTGCACAATATGATCATGAAGTACACACCTTGTACACGATATCTTGTTAAGCATACACTTGTGCACAAAATAAGACATGGAGTCAAATACGTGGTATATCCTGATATGGGTTGAAATACCTTAAACCCGATATGAAACCCAATATGGGGGTTAACCCGATATGGAGATAGATGATAGCTCATACACGATATGAGCCATGTATTATGAACAATATGGGAGATACCCACTTACACTTTATACACGATACAAGTCTAATGCTATACCTATTACACGATATAGAGATGGTGACCACTCTAAACAATATTGAGATGGAAACCCAAGATAATGGGTAAATCGATGTAAGTGGTGAGTGATACCACATGGGTGATATGATTGATATTACTTGTATGATAGGAATGACACCTACTTCTACCTTATGAATGATATGAGTTCCAATTCATACCTCATGAACGATATGGCACATTATACCCAACATGGTGGAAAACCCTAGATGATGGATAGAAATATGATATACCCTATCCTTGGTGTCATGGATTGTGGTAAGAGAATTCAACTAGACACTTAGCTTGTCATGTAACTATACGATAGAGCTGATCCTTGAAGGCATAAAGAGGTTATGAGCCTAAGGGTCTACCTAACATGGAAACCCAATATGTTACCCAAACATAAAGACCCGATATGATAATTTAAGATGGGAATTCGATATAGTACCTTGTATGAATTCCACTTAAACGATGCATGATGAGGCATACACTCTATGCCTAATATGGTGCACACCTTGTGGATGATATGGCAGCAATTATATAGCTTATACCCGATATGGGGTCAAGCACCTAGCTCATACCCGATAAGGAGCTAACTTGAGATGATATAAACTAAGTGATAGTCAATACAATATGGGTACACAATATGATGATATGGGATACACCCTAAAACATGACATGGTGATGTGGTTATACCACATGCCCGATATGGATACACGACATGATATAAAGATGTTTCTTAAAGCTTAATATGATAAGATACACACATCCTCATACCCTATATGGAAGGGACACTTCAATCACATGTATCTGATTAAGTAACATATGTTGAGTGTTGTGATAATTACAATATAAAAGATAATGAGATTTGATAATGGTGCCCTAATGTTCCTCAAAAGGAGGATTGAATCAACTTAGTAAAAAGTATGATCCAATCAATATCGTAATAAGGATAAGAGAGAGACTTTTTACATATGTGATAAACATGTTGATAAGAAGACATCAATACTCCTAAGATGAGTGGAGTATTATTTAGGGTTTGATTCTATATATTATGATCTTGAATCCTTAATTTGTTAAAAAGAAGAATACCCAACCCTATTGAAGGGTGATGGTATATGTAACAACCCTGACCTGGGTTATGAGGTAACCCTATTTGTTTTATCTAATAAAGTTTCTTAGAACTTTAATATAATCCTCTAAGGTGTTTTGTTATCATGTGACACACTCATGTTTCAAGTTTGGTCCCGATTGAATGTTGTTTGAGCAATTTTCCTTTGTTTTGGACCAAAGTGCAATTTACCAAAATTGAGGGGCTATAATGAAACATTTCACATGTTGAACATGCCTCATGTGTTTTAGAATCATTATTGAGATAATGATGCAAGATGGTGGCTTTTGGAAAGCCTAAATTCCAAGTTTGAACTTGTTTGAACAATGTTGGTACCTTGTGCACCAATTTTGGTACAAATTGTAATTTACCCAAAATGTGGGGTTGATATGCAAATTACCACATCTAGAGTGTTCCTATTTCCTCTATGTATAATTTATAGGAGAGAGAATGAATGATACACCATGTTTGATTCCATTATGAATGATGGTAATCTTGGTGATGAAATGACCAAGAAAAAGGGTTGAATTTGGAAGCTTAACTTGAGTTGTATCAAATTGAAAACTTATATATGAGTGCCTATCGGCCATGGAGCCCAAGGAGGTGTTCCATATCGTTTTGTGATCTCTTACCAAAGTCAATATCGTTCAAAGCACCTCAAGGAGGCGAGGTATGACAGTCAACAAGTTTCCTTAGAAGACGTTTATCGGCTTGACATAAAATAGTGATTAAACCTAGATGACTTATCCAAATGGATAAGCAATGGACGAATTTGCATCTTTAGATGATCCTCAACCTTTTTGCATGTAAAGATAAATGTTGATGCATGCATGTACACGTGTCACCCATGCATGACACGTGGCACCTACTAGCTCAAAATGTTGACACCTCATTTTTGCCTTTCTTCATGATCAATAAGTATATATACCCCTAGTTTCACCCCTTGGTGCAATTTTGCGACCCTTACCACCCTCCTACCCTAAGGTATCGTGCATAGAGATCCCATATCGTGAAGGGATGCTGTGGTATCGTGCATGGGCCTTGGGGTATCGCCCATGGCAAGACCATATCGCCCAAGTAGGTGATATCGGCTATATAGGGTGATATTAGCCATAGAGTGAAGTGTTTTGACTCCAAGTGAGTGCCATATCGTGCAAGTGAGTATCATATCGTGAAAGAGGGGTGGAATGTTGTGCAAGAGCACAAGGGTATCATGCATAGGCCTTGTATATCATCCATAGCAAGTATATCGGCCATACCATGTTGATATTGCCCATAGCAAGTTGATATCAGCCAATTGAAGTGATTTTGGCCACAAGTGAGGGGGTATCGGCCACAAGCAAAGTTGTGTCGGCAAAGGAGCTAAGGAAATCAAAACTTAACCCTAAGGTAAGATATATTTGTCTTCAATCTTGAATTGAAGCATGGAATTAGGGTTATGATGTACCTTTCTTTTCTTCTTCACCAATTGCTTATCCATGGTGATTCCTTGTATATGAAGGAGTTATGAACGAGACTTGGACCTTTGATAAAGTCATCTTCAACCTTAGGAACATGGAGCTTTGTACCTTGAAGCTTTGAAGTGGTTCTTAAGGCGGGTTATATAACTTGAACTCAATCATGTTATTATTCATCACCTAAATTGTTGTATTTAATGATCTACTTTTAATTCCAAAATTTCCTGAAATAGTTGATGAAATTATGAGTTATAGTAGTTGCTTAGACCTGTTGAATTGAACTATAATGGTTAGAATAAAGGTCTAGAGCTTGAAGATTGTGATATCACCTTATAAAAGTGATATCAGGTGCATGCACATAAGCAAGCACCTCTAACCCGATATAATGATGCACCTATTTCACTAAAATGATATGAATAGGTTTGTAAACTTTATTGAACGATATGGGGGTGTAGTATACACCTCTTTCATGATAGGAATTATATTATAGACTCCATGCACGATACAAGGTCAATTGTATACTTGTAAGTTGACAAGAAACCCTAAATTGGGTAACCCGATATAAGTGAAGAGTAACAAGTGCTATTGCATGATATGATCATATGATACATCATTGATACTTCGTATCATGAGGCCTACATGACCTTGTATGACATGGTTGCACGACAGGGTTGCATGATACACAACCCTAAACAATATGGTAACCCTAACCCATCATGGTTAACCTTAGATGGTGACTAGCCTGATAGGGTGATTGAATGTACTTCTAGCCCAACATGGTGATGGGTTGATACCTCATAAGTATCATGGGCAACACATACATATATCTTGTGCCCAATATGAGGTCAATAAGGTACCTCATGCCCGATATGGAGACAAGTGCAAATCCTAGCCCGATATGGTGAGTGTCTATACACCTACAACCCGATATGGTGAACATATGCAGATGATTTAACCCTATACACCTTGTAAAGGTAAGGGCAAGACACTCTTAGGAGTGATGAGTGTAACACCAAGTAATGGTGTGGATAATACCTTGATAGGTGAAACACCTAGTGTGGTTGATAATGGTTAATCCTATATCAATAATGCCTTAACCCGAGATGAGTTCATATCATTAATGATGGTTGAATAATTCAATTGTGTGACTTATGACCAATACATTACATGATAAATGTGATGAGCTAGTGCATAAAGTATTAGGACGGGACATACCCTAATACAAGATAAGTTGATGAACTTAAGTATGTTAAAAGTGATGAGGGAAGTGATACATCAAGACATGATAGATATCACATCCAGCACTTCAAGGTTGATGTACCTTGATGCACCTTAAATCCAATATACTTGGATGAGTAACACATGAAGTGTGTTATGTCAATTGTTACATTGAGATGTAATAAGTTTAATGCACTTTGATAAGTGTGGGCTAACATACTTTGAGAAAGGGTTAATCCAAGTTAAGAAAGTCTGATGTAATCATACCCTGGTAAGGATGAGAGAGGAACTCATACCTTGTGTTGATGATTCATTTAATGATAAATGATGAGAATGAATAAGTATGATTGAATACTTATGATATCAATGTTTGCTCCTAGATGTGTGGAACAATGAATTAGGGTTTGATCATTGATAATATGATCTTGAAAACCTAAATGGTTAATAATGGAAAACCCTAACACTAATGAAGGGTAATGATATGTAAGAGAAACCCTAATCGATAAGAAAGGGAAAACCCTAACCCTAATGATGGGAAGGTTGTATTTCTCTTATTGCATAAGCCTTGTAAGGCATGTTAATTACTTGTATAACAAGTATAATGTGTAATGGCCTTGTGAGCCATGTGAATAAGTTGTTGCCTAGTGAGAGGTGACAAGATGTGTAATGGCCTTGTGAGCCATGTGATAGTTTGTTTCCTAGTGAGAGGTGACAAGATATTTAATGGGCCTTGTGAGCCATGTGAGATGCTTGTATAACAAGTATCATGTATACCTTGGTCTGAGGACCTAGAGGTAATAGTTACCTGATAAGTGGTAACAATGTTTAGTGATGATCTAAGGGTTTGAATACCTAGATCTAGTAATCATGATAATGATGATGTGAAGGGATGATAATTCCCAGTAATGTGATATGGGACTTAGATCCCAAGTATCATGTGTTTTAAAGATTTGAAAAAGTATGTGATAGATGTATTACACCTTTCTTTGTAGCATTTGTTGTGTTTGATAAAGATAACTTGTTTGATGCTAAAAGAATGTTATAATGCACGTAATATATCACTAGAAACTATAAAACATTGCCCTGACCATAGATCCATCAGTGTCAGAATTTGCTGATGGTGAAACAGGTTGCTTTGTGGCATAACCCAGAGTGCATACTTTTGAGTATGTGAGGGCGTAAGTAGGGACGTTATTGTGTGAGCCGATCCCCTTACGATCCCGAAATGAATGGGGATTTGGCTATATGCCCTATCCTGGCTCGAGTGCGACTTTGATCGTAGACTCTTAGTTGAGAACGGTGAACTGGCCCATGGCTCAGAGTATGGTGCTTGTGTCTCCATGACTCAGACTGAGGACGGTTGTGTGTAGATGTTTCCCCTAAGAGAGTGCAGTTGACACTGTAGCTCTAAGCGAGGATGCCTACGTACCCTGACACAACTTGTTAGCAGTGACATGAGATGTCCTGTATGTGGTCTCGTACTGACCGAGACGGTCTGAGGTCATGGAAACCGGTTCTACCATTGACCTTGTATGGTACCGACTTGTGAGAATTTTGTGGTCAGTTGGAGATGGCCGGGGTATGCTCCATCTCCTCAGGGAATAAGTGTGATTTGTAAAATATGTTCATCCGTGTAGTATACTTGCTTAAGGATTGAATACGAGAAACATTGCTTGATGCGCAATACAGTTATACATTCTAGTTGATAGATGTTATTTATGTTTCTTTACATTCCTTGCAAAATAGATAGATGAATTATAATCTACCATGGGTAGATGCAATGTTGTCCTTATGAAAGGAGATTACTTCATTCTGTTCATATAGTGAATTATCCTTCTTGTTAATATAAAAAAACCTCTTCTCAGTTTATAAATGCTTAATCTGCGATAATAATATGGTCGACGGAGAGTTATATCTCTCGCTAGGACAATTACAATTGTCTCACCCCCGTGGGACCCAAATTTTTAGGTGGACATGCACGAGGAGGTGAAGACCTTTTTGTAGAGGAATAACAACATCTGAGGTAGCAGTGACAACTTAGGTTGAGTGTACTATCTATCATGTCTTGTAGATATGAGTCCTATGTGTCATCTCTGTACTCTCAGGTCCTTGGAGTTGGTTCGTACTGGTTTTATGATCAATAAGAGATTTTGTCTTACGCACCTCGAGGTTTTATGTTGCTCATGTATAGTTTGGTAAAGCAACTGTTATATGTTATTCTCGAGATGAGATGTACCAAATATGTACAATGTGAATAATGATGTATATAAGGTTTTGGACCTTTCAGTAAGAGTTTTCCTTGGAATGGATCTCTTTGAAAAATTGTTTTAATTTTTAGTGATTTTTGTTAATATGTTGTTTATGTTTAATTCTGCTTAATAAGTAACGATTTGATTGTCGGTCGTTACAGTATACTCTTACTGTTACAACCCTATTATGATCTTGAATCCTTAATTTGTTAAAAAGAAGAAGACCCAACCCTATTGAAGGGTGATGGTACTCTTACTATTACATAATAATAGTACATATTTATCAGTATGAATTGAGATAGTTGGATTAGATTATCGATGTTTAGGTAACATCTCAAGAATATGAAAATATTGAAGTGGTTGTTTCTCTCTCTATCCTATGATTGATTGTGGCATAGAGAATTTGTTTGTTATCATTGAGAACTATTTCAAACATGTTGTGATTTAGTAAAGGAATACAGGACTTAATGTTGAAAATTGCATTCAAGTATGAAATACAAGAATATATTGACATGTAAGATTTCAAAAGCTTAAAATAAACCTTGAATGTACTTTATGTTAACTCAAGGTCAATTAGGTCAATGTTGACTCATGTCTAAACTGGCTAAACTCGTGTTTTGATTATGACTAACCATTCCACATATTGGTGTCTAATGTCTCTACTTGAGTGATTTCAGATTAGGTATAGACACACTCCAAATGCCCTAACTTGCGCATCTCAAATTGGAGAAAAGACAAGTCAAAATCAAAACAAGTGCACGTTTTTGTAATATGATGTATATCCATTAGAATCATGTTGTAAATCACTTGTAATGATTCTATAATTTGTGATTAAGCTTAGAAAAATATCAGGATCACTTAGATCGAATATTAGAGCACTTTAGATTCAACTTTGAAAATTTATTACAGGCACTTTGTCGGTCGAGTTTTCCAGCCTGAAAACTCGAACGATCATCCTTGATCAATTTTCTAGAGATTGCATCGGTCGAGTTGTGTTTACACAGAACTCGACCAATGGAGTAACTAACCAAATTGATTTTCATTGGTCGGTCGAGTTTCCTCAGGACAAACTCGACCGATGGTCTGAATATCGGCTTTGTCTTTTACTCTATCGGTCGAGTTATCCTTATAGAAACTCGACCGATTGCACTGTACGGAAAAGTGCAGAAAGGTGCTTCTAGCTGTTGTGGAGTTGCAACAAGTGAAAATAGATCCGTTGCAAGCCACAAAATGGCTAGTTTTCATTCACAAGTGTTCCCAAAGGCTAAGAGGCATCCCCAGCTATAAATAGGACCCCTTGGGCTTCATTCCAAGGTTGAGCATTCATTGCAAACTCTATGTGAGGCTCCTATTCTATAGTTGAGTGCTTCCTACAGCCTCCTCTCTCTCTCTAAGCTTAATCACTTGCTACATCCATTAGAGTGAGTAGGAAATCTGTAAGAGAGCTATTCCAACATGTATATCTTGTAAGGCTCTCACTTCCACCACCTCCCTTTCTATCTTTCCAATCATGAAGATGAAGGTTCTCTCTCTTGTCCAAGAGAGGTGAAGAAGAACAAGGGAAGGAGTCCCTTGGTGAAGATCAAGGTTGAAGACTTGGAGCTAGAGTGGGTAAGCCCTTGGAGAAGGCAGAAGAGTCAAGCTCAAGTGGGTAAGACCGTGGTGGAAGCTTCTCTGAGTGAAGGTGAAGTCAAAGGCGGAAGATCCAAGAAGAGTGGGTAATTCCTGCAAGGCTGAAGACTTGGGTAAGAGTAGGTAAGTCCTTGGAAGAAAGGCGGAAGACTCTTGCAAAGTGGGTAAGTACTTGGTAAGGTTGAAGACTCTTTGTATTGGATAGGTAAGTCCTTTGGTTGGTCATGTATTGTATGTCTTATGAATGAATATAAGAGTGCAATAGTTTGGAAGTCCTAGAGGTTGACCTCTCTAGGCAAGTGGACTGACACACTTCTTGTTTGAAGTGTGGAACAACTTTAAATAGCTTGTCTCTTGGTGTATGTTCAATCTCTCTCATCCTTGCTATGCATGTTTTAGTTGCACTCAAATTACCTATTTAGCAACCTTATCTTATCATATATCTTGAAGGTTTAATGAATTTTATTTAAGTGTTTTCAGCTCTATTCACCCCCCCTCTAGAGCATCTAATCACCCATCTAGGATCCAACAATTGGTATCAGAGCGGGTCTTCTCCAAGAATACTTCCACAAGTAGGAGAATATGGGTGATTATGAAGATGGGAAACCTTCAAAGAGAGCAATAGAAGGAAACAAGAGTGAAAAAGGGATCACAAAGGCTCCATCAACAAATGAAAGCACTAGTGGAAGATCTAGTGAACGTGAAGATGGAAGATGCCATTGCGCCCTCATGACTAGCTCAACTAAATATTTAAATGAGGTAATTTCAAGTGTTGAGATTCAAACAAATGCTTATCTTAGTCAACTAAATGCTCTTAAATTTGCGAATTCTAGCTTGCTTGATAAGATTAAGTTTTTAGAATCACAACCTTCTATGACTATTTCATATATAGAGCTTGCTACTACTATTGTTTCTCTCTCTATTGTTTCTTATGCTCTTAAATGTGCTTATGAGAGTCAAGAGCTTACTTTGCAAGGAATAAAATGTGTAGATAAAGTTTATCCTTTAATGATTACTTGTCTTGCATATGAACTTGCTTCCTTGCATAGTAGTGTAATTGCTCTTGACCCTCATACTATCTTTTCTTATAGAGAGAAATTTTTGATGCTCTGTCTTGTGATAAAGATTCTTATATGACTAAAGATGTTTGCTTAGAAATCTATCTTGTGCATGCTAGAGATGATATGAATCTATTGTGTTTTACCTTTACTTCTCTTATGCATGACAATCATAGTTTGAGATCTTCTTTGCAAAGATTCTTAGGTGATAAAAAGAATCTTAATCAAATCCTAGACCATAATACCAAACAAATGGGTAGAGATGGCATTGGACTTGACTGTAGCCAAAGGAACAACAAAGATAAAGGACCTTCAATTTTCAATGAAGAATCCTCCAGTTCCAAGGCTACGGGCACTTGTAACTATTGCAATGATATTGGTCATTATTCTACTTGTTGTCCTTTTAGGAAAGCACCCAAGAGCAATACGACTTGGGTTGCAAAACTAACCCCTCCGGACCGAAAAATATGATTGGGGACCTTTTCATCTTTCCTCTTGTAGGTACTTGCAAATGGATTGACTTGAGCTATTGAATTACAAATTGACTTGTCAATCCACATAAAAGAAGAAAGGTGAGATGTGTAGAGAGTGCCAACAAGTGGAAAAAGGAATGGTAAGCACAAATGTAATGTTTTTCTTGATTATAACCAATCCTAACTTGTTTTGTCAAGATAGTGTTCACTATACATATGTTTTTTGAGTCAAAAGTGGTATTTTGTGTTTCTCTTCACACTCTTGCTCAAAAACTGTTTCTAATGCTTCTATAGTGCATTACTAACATGCTTAGACATGTTTGGATATGGTTTGTAACTTTAGCATGCCTTTAAATGTGCTTTTATGAAATATATGTGATTTTTGACAGCTGATCTGTCGGTCGAGTTTGCCCTATTGAAACTCGACCGATAGGCACCAATGGGTGTTGCCAACAACTTTCATCGGTCGAGTTGTCAATGCATAGAACTCGACCGATAACACTGTGCAAAAAATATACTTTTGGCTTATTGAATGTGAATTTCCCTCTCGACTAGATTTTCTCAACCAATAGCCGTATTCTTTGGCACTCCCTTGGTACTGTTATATATGCATATTGCCATGTTCTAAATTGCCTATCTTTCTTATAACTCTATCTCTCTAATTTCTCTAAATTGGTATATCTATATCTTGTAATTACTTGCTTTGAGTTGTTTTGCAGATTTTGATGATGATCTCTTTGGATCTCTTGGTTGTGTCTAAAAATTGCTTCCGTTGTACTCTAACTTGCTACATCTATCTAGGTGTATATCTTGTTTTGATACAACCTTGAGGTTCTTAGGGGTAATCATCTTATGGTAAGGATGGATATCTAGTGAGTTATATCCTTTCATGCTTCTAAAATTGCATATCTCTTTGTTTGGATATATCTCTACATCTACTCATAGCTTGCTTTATCTTGTGTATCTTTTGGTATCTCTTGCTATGATCTAGATCCTACTAGTAGTCCTAACTTGTGATATCATCTACTAGTAGTTCATATACATGTAGTTCTAACCTTGTTTATAATTGGCATATTTGCTCATCTATATGCTATGCTTGTATCTTGTCTCATACATGCTCAAGATTGTTCCTTGAATTGCATATCTACTATCTTGAGTTGCTTGCATAACATTGTGATGCAGGGTACATAGATCTACATTATATGTAGAAATTGGAGTATTTTTGGATTTTATGCATATTTTGCTCCAGTTTCAGCTTTTGGTGCAAGAGTAGTGTTTTTCATGCAGAAACAACCTTCTAAGCAAGACTCATTTCTTTGCAATGAGCTCTGATGGTTTTTGGTCAAATTCCGTCATCTTGAGGATCAAAATTGTGATTTATTGTTTTTCTACAACACTTCATCTTGCATTTTGGGTTGTTCAAGTATATGCTTTAACTTGTTTTTCTTTCTATGCTTGGACAAGCCCCTATCTGTTCTCTTATACTCTCCTTATATATATTTGTGTTATCTCTTTTCTCTTTAACAAGTGATGTTTCTTATTTTCTTCATAACCCCACTTTTTGAAATGACAAAGGGGGAGAAAGGTATGTCTTCTTTTAAAATAGGAAGAATGCATGTCTTACATGAAGATGAGAAGTATGTACATGTAAAGGGGAGAAGGTAAATGGGAGAATACATATATGTGTAGAACATATATGAGTAGAAGAGATAGTATTCTATAAATGTTGTGAAAGCTAACCATGCAGGAGAAACATCATCAATTGAGGGGGAGTATGGGAACTTTGTGCGTATCAATTGAGGGGGAGCATATGAACTCCATTCTATTGAAACCTCTAGGTTTCTCTGAAGGTATGATTTTACTTAAAAGCTTTCAATACATTTATGGAATGGTTTGTCATCTTCAAAAAGGGGGAGATTGTTGACTCAAGGTCAATTAGGTCAATGTTGACTCATGTCTAAATTGACTAAACCCATGTTTTGATGATGACTAACCATTCCACATATTGGTGTCTAATGTCTCTACTTGAGTGATTTCAGATAAGGTATAGACACACTCCAAATGCCCTAACTTGCACATCTCAAATTGGAGAAAAGACAAGTCAAAATCAACACAAGTGCACGTTTTTGTAATATGATGTATATCCATTAGAATCATGTTGTAAATCACTTGTAATGATTGTATGACTTGTAATTAAGCTTAGAAAAATATTAGGAGAACTTAGATCGAATATTAGAGCACTTTAGATGCAACTTTGAAAATTGATTACAGGCACTTTGTCGGTCGAGTTACCCAGCCTGAAAACTCGACTGATCATCCTAGATCAATTTTTTGGAGATTGAATTGGTCGAGTTGTGTTTACACAGAACTCGACCAATGTTGTAACTCACCAAATCGATTTTCATTGGTCGGTCGAGTTTCCTCAGGACAAACTCGACTGATGGCCTGAATATCGGCTTTGTCTTTTACTCTATCGGTCAAGTTACCCTTATAGAAATTCGAACGATTGCACTGTACATAAAAGTGCTTTTAGCCATTGTGGAGTTGCAACAAGTGAAAATAGATCTGTTGCAAGCCACAAAATGGCTAGTTTTCATTCACAAGTGTTCCCAAAGGCTAAGAGGCATCCCCAACTATAAATAGGACCCCTTGGGCTTCATTCCAAGGTTGAGCATTCATTGCAAACTCTATGTGAGGCTCCTATTCTATAGTTGAGTGCTTCTTACAGCCTCCTCTCTCTCTCTAAGCTTAATCACTTGCTTCATCCATTAAAGTGAGTAGGAAATCTATAAGAGAGCTAGTCCAACATGTATATCTTGTGAGGCTCTCACTTCCACCACCTCCCTTTCTATCTTTCCAATCATGAAGGTGAAGGTTCTCTCTCTTGTCCAAGAGAGGCGAAGAAGAACAAGGGAAGGAGTCCCTTGGTGAAGATCAAGGCTGAAGACTTGGAGCTAGAGTGGGTAAGCCCTTGGAGAAGGCAGAAGACTCAAGCTCAAGTGGGTAAGACCTTGGTGGAAGCTTCTCCGAGTGTAGGTGAAGTCAAAGGTAGAAGATCCAAGAAGAGTGGGTAATTCCTACAAGGCTGAAGACTTGGGCAAGAGTAGGTAAGTCCTTGGAAGAAAGGCGGAAGACTCTTGCAAAATGGGTAAGTCCTTGGTAAGGTTGAAGACTCTTTGTATTGGATAGGTAAGTCCTTTGGTTGGTCATGTATTGTATGTCTTATGCATGAATATAAGAGTGCAATAGTTTGGAAGTCCTAGCGGTTGACCTCTCTAGGCAAGTGGACTGACACACTTCTAGTTTGAAGTGTGGAACCACTCTAAATAGCCTTTCTCTTGGTGTATGTTCAATCTCTCTCATCCTTGCTATGCATGTTTTAGTTGTACTCAAATTACCTATTTAGCAACCTTATCTTATCATATATCTTGAATGTTTAATGAATTTTGATTAAGTGCTTTCAGCTCTATCCACCCCCCATCTAGAGCATCTAATCACCCATCTAGGATCCAACAATTGGTATAAGAGCGGGTCTTCTCCAAGCATACTTCCACAAGTAGGAGAATATGGGTGATTATGAAGATGGGAAATCTTCTAAGAGAGCAATAGAAGGACACAAGAGTGAAAAGGGATCACAAAGGCTCCATCAACAAATGAAAGCACTAGTGGAAGATCTAGTGAATGTGAAGATGGAAGATGCCATTGCACCCTCATGACAAGCTCAACTAAAGATTTAAATGAGGTAAATTCAAGTGTTGAGATTCAAACAAATGCTTATCTTAGTCAACTAAATGCTCTTAAATTTGTGAATTCTAGCTTGCTTGATAAGATTAAGTTTATAGAATCTCAACCTTCTATGACTATTTCATATATAGAGCTTGCTACTACTATTATTTCTCTCTCTATTGTTTCTTATGCTCTTAACTGTGCTTATGAGAGTCAAGAGCTTACTTTTCAAGGAAAAAAAAGTGTAGATACAGTTTATCCTTCAAAGATTACTTGTCTTGCATATGAACATGCTTCCTTGCATAGTAGTGTAATTTCTCTTGACCCTCATACTATCTTTTCTTATAGAGAGAAAGTTTTTGATGCTCTGTCTTGTGGTAAAGATTCTTATATGACTAAATATGTTTTCTTAGAAATATATCTTGTGCATGCTAGAGATGATATGAATCTATTGTGTTTTACCTTTACTTTTATTATGCATGACAATCATAGTTTGAGATCTTCTTTGCAAAGATTCTTAGGTGATAAAAAGAATCTTAATCAAATCCTAGAACATACTACCAAAAAAATGGGTAGAGATGGCATTGGACTTGACTGTAGCCAAAGGAACAACAAAGACAAAGGACCTTCAATTTTCAATGAAGAATCCTCCAGTTCTAAGGCTACGGGCACTTGTAACTATTGCAATGATATTGGTCATTATTCTACTTATTGTCCTTTTAGGAAAGCATCCAAGAGCAATAGGACTTGGGTTGCTAAACTAACCCCTCCGGACCCAAAAATATGATTGGGGACCTTTTCATCTTTCCTCTTGTAGGTACTTGCAAATGGATTGACTTGAGCTATTGAATTACAAATTGACTTGTCAATCCACATAAAAGAAGAAAGGTGAGATGTGTAGAGGGTGACAACAAGTGGAAAAAGGAATGGTAAGCACAAAGGTAATGTTTTTCTTGCTTATAACCAATCCTAACTTGTTTTGTCAAGTTAGTGTGCACTATACATATGGGTTTTGAGTCAAAAGTGGTATTTTGTGTTTCTCTTCACACTCTTGCTCAAAAATTGTTTCTAATGCTTCTATAGTGCATTACTAACTTGCTTAGACATGTTTGGATATGGTTTGTATCTTTAGCATGCCTTTAAATGTGTTTTTATGAAATATATGTGCTTTTTGACAGCTAATCTGTCAGTCAAGTTTGCCCTATTGAAACTCGACCGATAGGCACCAATGGGTGTTGTCAACAGATGTCATCGGTTGAGTTGTCAATGCCCAGAACTCGACTGATAACACTGTGCACAGAATATACTTTTGGCTTATTGAATGAGAATTTCCCTCTCAACTAGATTTTCTCAACCAATAGCCTTATTCTTTGGCACTCCCTTGGTACCGTTATATATGCATATTGCCATATTCTAAATTGCCTATCTTGCTTATAACTCTATCTCTCTAATTTCTCTAAATTGGTATATCTATATCTTGCAATTACTTGCTTTGAGTTGTTTTGCAGGTTTTGATGATGATCTCTTTGGATCTCTTGGTTGTGTCTAAAAATTGCTTCCGTTGTACTCTAACTTGATACATCTATCTAGGTGTATATCTTGTTTTGATACAACCTTGAGGTTCTTAGGGGTAATCATCTTATGGAAAGGATGCATATCTAGTGAGTTATCTCCTTTCATGCTTCTAAAATTGCATATCTCTTTGTCTGGATATATCTCTACATCTACTCATAGATTGCTTTATCTTGTGTATCTTTTGGTATCTCTTGCTATGATCTAGATCCTACTAGTAGTCCTAACTTGTGATATCATCTACTAGTATTTCATATACATGTAGTTCTAACCTTGTTTATAATTGGCATATTTTCTCATCTATATGCTATGCTTGTATCTTGTCTCATACATGCTCAAGATTGTTCCTTGAATTGCATATCTACTATCTTGAGTTGCTTGCATAACATTGTGATGCAGGGTACATAGATCTACATTATATGTAGAAATTGGAGTATTTTTGGATTTTATGCAGATTTTGCTCCAGTTTCAGCTTTTGGTGCAAGGCTAGTGTTTTTCATGCAGAAACAACCTTCTAAGAATGACTCATAGTTTTGCGATGAGCTCTGATGGTTTTTGGTCAAATTCCGTCATCTTGAGGGTCAAAATTGCGATTTATTATTTTTCTACAACACTTTATCTTGCATTTTGGGTTGTTCAAGTATATGCTTTAACTTGTTTTTCTTTCTATTCTTGGACAAGCCCCTATTTGTGCTCTTCTACTTTCCTTATATATATTTTTGTTATCTATTTTCTCTTTAACAAGTGATGTTTCTTATTTTCTTCATAACCCCACTTTTTGAAATGACAAAGGGGGAGAAAGGTATGTCTTCTTTTAAAATAGGAAGAAGGCATGTCTTACATGAAGATGAGAAGTATGTCCATGTAAAGGGGAGAAGGTAAATGGGAGAAGACATATATGTGTAGAACATATATGAGTAGAAGACATAGTATTCTATAAATGTTGTGAAACCTAACCATGTAGGAGAAACATCATCAATTGAGGGGGAGTATGAGAACTCCGTGCACATCAATTGAGGGGGAGCATATGAACTCCATTCTATTGAAACCTCTAGGTTTCTCCGAAGGTATGATTTTACTTAAAAGCTTTCAATACATTTATGGAATGGTTTGTCATCTTCAAAAAGGGGGAGATTGTTGACTCAAGGTCAATTAGGTCAATGTTGACTCATGTCTAAATCGACTAAACTCGTGTTTTGATGATTACCAACCATTCCACATATTGGTGTATAAAGTCTCTACTTGAGTGATTTTAGATTAGGTATAGACACACTCCAAATGCCCTAACTTGTGCATCTCAAATTGGAGAAAAGACAAGTCAAAATCAACACAAGTGCACGTTTTTGTAATATGATGTATATCCATTAGAATCATGTTGTAAATCACTTGTAATGATTGTATGACTTGTAATTAAGCTTAGAAAAATATCAGGAGCACTTAGATCGAATATTAGAGCACTTTAGATGCAACTTTGAAAATTGATTACATGCACTTTGTCGGTTGAGTTTCCCAGCCTGAAAACTCGACTGATCATCCTTGATCAATTTTCTAGAGATTGCATCGGTCAAGTTGTGTTTACACAGAACTCGACCGATGTAATAACTGACCAAATCGATTTTCATTGGTCGATCGAGTTTCCTCAGGACAAACTCGACCGATGGTCTGAACATCAGCTTTGCCTTTTACTCTATCGGTCGAGTTACCCTTATAGAAACTCGACCGATTGCACTATACGGAAAAGTGCTTCTAGCTATTGTGGAGTTGCAACAAGTGAAAATAGATCCGTTGCAAGCCACAAAATGGCTAGTTTTCATTCAAAATTGTTCCCAAAGGCTAAGAGGCATCCCCAGCTATAAATTGGACCCATTGGGCTTCATTCCAAGGTTGAGCATTCATTGCAAACTCTATGTGAGGCTCCTATTCTATAGTTTAGTGCTTCCTACAACCTCCTCTCTCCCTCTCTAAGCTTAATCACTTGCTACATCCATTAGAGTGAGTAGGAAATCTGTAAGAGAGCTAGTCCAACATGTATATCTTGTGAGGCTCTCACTTCCACCACCTCCCTTTCTATCTTTCCAATCATGAAGATGAAGGTTCTCTCTCTTGTCCAAGAGAGGTGAAGAAGAACAAGGGAAGGAGTCCCTTGGTGAAGATCAAGGCTGAAGACTTGGAGCTAGAGTGGGTAAGCCCTTGGAGAAGGCAGAAGACTCAAGCCAAAGTGGGTAACACCTTGGTGGAAGCTTCTCTGAGTGAAGGTGAAGTCAAAGGGGGAAGATCCAAGAAGAATGGGTAATTCCTGCAAGGCTGAAGACTTGGGTAAGAGTAGGTAAGTCCTTGGAAGAAAGGCGGAAGACTCTTGCAAAGTGGGTAAGGCCTTGGTAAGGTTGAAGACTCTTTGTATTGGATAGGTAAGTCTTTTGGTTGGTCATGTATTGTATGTCTTATGAATGAATATAAGAGTGCAATAGTTTGGAATTCCTAGAGGTTGACCTCTCTAGGCAAGTGGACTGACACACTTCTAGTTTGAAGTGTGGAACCACTATAAATAGCTTGTCTCTTGGTGTATGTTCAATCTCTCTCATCCTTTCTATGCATGTTTTAGTTGCACTCAAATTACCTATTTAGCAACCTTATCTTATCATATATCTTGAAGGTTTAATGAATTTTATTTAAGTGCTTTCAGCTCTATTCACCCCCCCTCTAGAGCATCTAATCACCCATCTAGGATCCAACAATTGGTATAAGAGCGGGTCTTCTCCAAGCATACTTCCACAAGTAGGAGAATATGGGTGATTATGAAGATGGGCAACCTTCAAAGAGAGCAATAGAAGGAAACAAGAGTGAAAAAGGGATCACAAAGGCTCCATCAACAAATGAAAGCACTAGTGGAAGATCTCGTGAAGGTGAAGATGGAAGATGCCATTGCACCCTCATGACAAGCTCAACTAAAGATTTAAATGAGTTAAATTCAAGTGTTGAGATTCAAACAAATGCTTATCTTAGTCAACTAAATGCTCTTAAATTTGCAAATTCTAGCTTTCTTGATAAGATTAAGTTTTTAGAATCTCAACCTTCTATGACTATTTCATATATAGAGCTTGCTACTACTATCGTTTCTCTCTCTATTGTTTCTTATGCTCTTAAATGTGCTTATGAGAGTCAAGAGCTTACTTTGCAAGGAATAAAATGTGTAGATAAAGTTTATCCTTCAAAGATTACCTGTCTTGCATATGAACTTGCTTCCTTGCATAGTAGTATAATTGCTCTTGACCCTCATATTATCTTTTCTTATAGAGAGAAAGTTTTTGATGCTCTGTCTTGTGATAAAGATTCTTATATGACTAAAGATGTTTTCTTATAAATCTATCATGTGCATGCTAGAGATGATATGAATCTATTGTGTTTTACCTTTACTTCTCTTATGCATGACAATCATAGTTTGAGATCTTCTTTGCAAAGATTCTTAGGTGATAAAAAGAATCTTAATCAAATCCTAGACCATACTACCAAACAAATGGGTAGAGATGGCATTGGACTTGACTATAGCCAAAGGAACAACAAAGACAAAGGACCTTCAATTTTCAATGAAGAATCCTCCAGTTCCAAGGCTACAAGCACTTG
Source organism: Alisma plantago-aquatica (assembly GCA_963693085.1). Lineage (NCBI taxonomy): Eukaryota > Viridiplantae > Streptophyta > Magnoliopsida > Alismatales > Alismataceae > Alisma > Alisma plantago-aquatica. The sequence continues at coordinate 531,668,442 of OY856412.1, read as the reverse complement.
TAACTATTGCAATGATATTGGTCATTATTCTACTTGTTGTCCTTTTAGGAAAGCACCCAAGAGCAATAGGACTTGGGTTGCTAAACTAACCCCTCCAGACCCAAAAATATGATTGGGGACCTTTTCATCTTTCCTCTTGTAGGTACTTGCAAATGGATTGACTTGAGCTATTGAATTACAAATTGACTTGTCAATCCACATAAAAGAAGAAAGGTGAGATGTGTAGAGGGTGACAACAAGTGGAAAAAGGAATGGTAAGCACAAAGGTAATGTTTTTCTTGCTTATAACCAATCCTAACTTGTTTTGTCAAGTTAGTGTGCACTATACATGTGGTTTTTGAGTCAAAAGTGGTATTTTGTGTTTCTCTTTACACTCCTGCTCAAAAACTATTTCTAATGCTTCTATAGTGCATTACTAACTTGCTTAGACATGTTTGGATACGGTTTGTATCTTTAGCATGCCTTTAAATGTGTTTTTATGAAATATATGTGCTTTTTCACAGCTGATCTGTCGGTCGAGTTTGCCATATTGAAACTCGACCGATATGCACCAATGGGTGTTGCCAACATCTATCATCGGTCGAGTTGTCAATGCAGAGAACTCGACTGATAACATTGTGCACAAAATATACTTTTGGCTTATTGAATTAGAATTTCCCTCTCAACTAGATTTTCTCAACCAATAGCCTTATTCTTTGTCACTCCCTTGGTACCGTTATATATGCATATTGCCATGTTCTAAATTGCCTATCTTGCTTATAACTCTATCTCTCTAATTGCTCTAAATTGGTATATCTATATATTGCAATTACTTGCTTTGAGTTGTTTTGCAGGTTTTTATGATGCTCTCTTTGGATCTCTTGGTTGTGTCTAAAAATTGCTTCCGTTGTACTCTAACTTGCTACATCTATCTAGGTGTATATCTTGTTTTGATACAACCTTGAGGTTCTTAGGGGTAATCATCTTATGGTAAGGATGGATATCTAGTGAGTTATATCCTTTCATGCTTCTAAAATTGCATATCTCTTTGTTTGGATATATCTCTACATCTACTCATAGCTTGCTTTATCTTGTGTATCTTTTGGTATCTCTTGCTATGATCTAGATCCTACTAGTAGTCCTAACTTGTGATATCATCTACTAGTAGTTCATATACATGTAGTTCTAACCTTGTTTATAATTGGCATATTTGCTCATCTATATGCTATGCTTGTATCTTGTCTCATACATGCTCAAGATTGTTCCTTGAATTGCATATCTACTATCTTGAGTTGCTTGCATAACATTGTGATGCAGGGTACATAGATCTACATTATATGTAGAAATTGGAGTATTTTTGGATTTTATGCAGATTTTGCTGCAGTTTCAGCTTTTGGTGCAAGGATAGTGTTTTTCATGCAGAAACAACCTTCTAAGAAAGACTCATAGCTTTGCAATGAGCACTGATGGTATTTGGTCAAATACTGTCATCTTGAGGGTCAAAATTGTGATTTATTGTTTTTCTACAGCACTTCATCTTGCATTTTGGGTTGTTCAAGTATATGCTTTAACTTGTTTTTCTTTCTATGCTTGGACAAGCCCCTATCTATGCTCTTCTACTCACCTTATATATATTTGTGTTATCTCTTTTCTCTTTAACAAGTGATGTTTCTTATTTTCTTCATAACCCCACTTTTTGAAATGACAAAGGGGGAGTAAGGTATGTCTTCTTTTAAAAGAGGAAGAAGGCATGTCTTACATGAAGATGAGAAGTATGTCCATGTAAAGGGGAGAAGGTAAATGGGAGAAGACATATATGTGTAGAACATATATGAGTAGTAGACATAGTATTCTATAAATGTTGTGAAAGCTAACCATGCAGGATAAACATCATCAATTGAGGGGGAGTATGAGAACTCTGTGCACATCAATTGAGGGGGAGCATATGAAATCCATTCTATTGAAACCTCTAGGTTTCTACAAAGGTATGATTTTACTTAAAAGCTTTCAATACATTTATGGAATGGTTTGTCATCTTCAAAAAGGGGGAGATTGTTGACTCAAGGTCAATTAGGTCAATGTTGACTCATGTCTAAATTGACTAAATCCATGTTTTAATGATGACTAACCATTCCAAATATTGGTGCCTAATGTCTCTACTTGAGTGATTTTAGATTAGGTATAGACACATTCCAAATGCCCTAACTTGCGCATCTCAAATTGGAGAAAAGACAAGTCAAAATCAACACAAGTGCACGTTTTTGTAATATGATGTATATCCATTAGAATCATGTTGTAAATCACTGGTAATGATTGTATGACTTGTAATTAAGCTTATTAAAATATTAGTAGCACTTAGATCGAATATTAGAGCACTTTAGATGCAACTTTGAAAATTTATTACAGGCACTTTGTCGGTCGATTTTCCCAGCCTGAAAACTCGACCGATCATCCTTGATCAATTTTCTGGAGATTGCATCGGTCGAGTTGTGTTTACACAGAACTCGACCATTGTTGTAACTGACCAAATTGATTTTCATTGGTCGATCGAGTTTCCTCAGGACAAACTCGACCGATGGTCTGAATATTGGCTTTGTCTTTTACTCTATCGGTCGAGTTACCCTTATAGAAACTCAACCGATTGCACTGTACGGAAAAGTGCAGAAAAGTGCTTCTAGCCGTTGTGGAGTTGCAACAAGTGAAAATAGATCTGTTGCAAGCCACAAAATGGCTAGTTTTTGTTCACATGTGTTCCCAAAGGCTAAGAGGCATCCCCATCTATAAATAGGACCCCTTGGGCTTCATTCCAAGGTTGAGCATTCATTGCAAACTCTATGTGAGGCTCCTATTCTATAGTTGAGTGCTTCCTACAGCCTCCTCTCTCTCTATAAGCTTAATCACTTTCTACATCCATTAGAGTGAGTAAGAAATCTGTAAGAGAGCTAGTCCAACATGTATATCTTGTAAGGCTCTCACTTCCACCACCTCCCTTTCTATCTTTCCAATCATGAAGATGAAGGTTCTCTCTCTTGTCTAAGAGAGGTGAAGAAGAATAAGGGAAGGAGTCCCTTGGTGAAGATCAAGGCTGAAGACTTGGAGCTAGAGTGGGTAAGCCCTTGGAGAAGGCTGAAGACTCAAGCTCAAGTGGGTAAGACCTTGGTGGAAGCTTCTCCGAGTGAAGGTGAAGTCAAAGGCAGAAGATCCAAGAAGAGTGGGTAATTCCTGCAAGGCTGAAGACTTGGGCAAGAGTAGGTAAGTCCTTGGAAGAAAGGCAGAAGACTCTTGCAAAGTGGGTAAGTCCTTGGTAAGGTTGAAGACTCTTTGTATTGGATAGGTAAGTCCTTTGGTTGGTCATGTATTGTATGTCATATGAATGAATATAAGAGTGCAATAGTTTGGAAGTCCTAAAGGTTGAGCTCTCTAGGAAAGTTGACTGACAAACTTCTAGCTTGAAGTGTGGAACCACTATAAATAGCTTGTATCTTGGTGTGTGTTCAATATCTCTCATCCTTGCTATGCACGTTTTAGTTGCACTCAAATTACCTATTTAGCAACCTTATCTTATCATATATCTTGAAGGTTTAATGAATTTTGTTTAAGTGCTTTCAGCTCTATTCACCCCCCTTATAGAGCATCTAATCATCCATCTAGGATCCAACACTTTACTTGCATATTTATGTTTCAGGGACAAAACCTTTTTAAGGGGGCAATAATTGGTATGACTGCATCTGAGCTTAATTGGTAAACTAGGGTTTACCTGAATGATTACATGCTTGATTAGATTGAATATCATTTAGACTTGATTAATGATAGTAGATCAATTGTGATATTTCAAACCTAAGATGAAACTCTAACTATGATTTTTAGTTTGAAGAATTAGGGTTTGAGAAATGTAAAGCCTAATCATCCAAAATTAGGGTTTTGATAGTACATGAATATGTAATTTGATCAGGATAACAGTGTGGTAAATGATTTTTCATATTTTCTACAAATTTTGTATTTATTTGAATTTTGGATATGATATGTACAACTTAATCATGCATATTAGAGAAAAAATTCAAAATAGTTGAGTGTTCTTTGAGTGTGGTTTTTGGTCGAACTATACTTCGACCAAAATGCTGACAAAGTGCTTTTCAATAGTGTAGTGTTTAATTTTAATTATTTATCGGTAACTCCAAATTAACTAAAATTTTAAATAGAGATCTGAAACTCAATCATAAACAACATGTAAAATTTTCATAATTTTTGATGCATTTAGACCTTATCAGTAGATGAATTACTGTAATATTTTTATGACAGAAAATTCAGCTGAAATAAGAGAAAGTATAGTGAGGTGTCAATGTGCAATTGACCCAAGCAGCTCAATTTCTCTATATGAGCAACCTAACACACAAGGAGCTCTCATAATTTGCAATTCAATCCAAAGAAATGAAATGCTAGAGAGAGAGAGTGAGAGTTTGGGTTTGAGAGGAGAAAGTGATGGAGATGCTGACCTAGGGTTTTGCGGTTCGAGGAATGATGAAATCATGTAAATTTAGCTTCTTTGCATAGACTTTCATGGTGAATCTTCTCTCACATGTCAAAATTCCGTACCTACTCTGATTTGATCCAAAATGGTATCAAAACTTCCCCTTTTCACACTCTTTCTTCATAATACTTCATTTTTAGGGTTTCCGAGTTGAAAGGAAGATGAATCAGGTAAATTGCTATGGATTTGATATGAGATCAAGATTTTCAAGGATGAGTTTTTAAGGTGTTTTCACACCTTAGAGTGAGTGGGAACTTCCTTTAATCAGTATATTGCATGAAAATTGGTTAAATCAACCATAATCTTTAATTGCTTAGTATGCGACTACAAACCTTGAATTGTCTATTTGTTCTAAGTTATTGCAAATGATATGAAATGGATTCTTTCTTTGTTTGAATGAATTCCAGATGATAAAATCATATTAGAAATGTATACAATGCATTCTAATGAGAATTCCCTAAGTATTCACAAAGGTTATAAGAGTAAACTAAAATATAGGGAATTTGCCTATGACTGAAATTTAAAGTAAATAGAGAAAGTTGCTTATCTAGATACCCTTGGTTTTGAATGATTGTTTATCTAAATTCATAGTACATATATGTCAGACACTATCTTGGATTTCGTTTAAAGTGAGTAGTGTTTGTTTGGTATCTCAGTGAAGAGGGTGAAACCCTAGATGTGAGGAAAGTTGGATATTTGTGAATAGATATCGTGAAATCCATTTGAAGGGATTTTCTTGACATAATAGACTTTATTTATTCAATGTTATTATTGATGCATGATATCCCAATAAATGGCATGGAAACCCAAATTCATCTATGTTCCAAGGTTTCATACATATATTGATTTTATATGATTTGTTGATAGTAGTCTTTATTAAGTGAATGTTTATGCCGCATGAAATCTTTATGGGAGCCATGGAAATAAGTTGTTGCCTAGTGAGAGGTGACAAGATGTGTGATGGCCTTGTGAGCCATTAGAATACTTGTACAAATAGTGAAATGAATACCTTGGTCTAAGGACCTAGAGGTAATGGTTACCTGTTACAGAGGTAACAATGCTATGTGATGATCTAAGGGTTTGAATACCCAGATCCAGTAATTATGATAATGATGTGAAGGGATGAGAATTCCCAATAATGTGATAAGGGATTGAGATCCTAGGTATCATGTGTTGTGTAAATATTTGAAAAGTACGTAATAGATGTATTACACCTTTCTTTGTAGCATTTGTTGTGATTAAATGAAACCCTAAGGGTAGGGTGTTCAATGAATCAAGTATTGTGACATCAATGTTCTCAGTTATTATTAATAATTCTTGTCATGATAAGTAATTAACTCTTAATTGAGTTATGAGATGCAAAACTCAAGATTTGGGTTGATATGCACGTTCTTTGAGAAATTACAGATAAGTTGTAGGTGCTATTGATGATTACTCATATGTCAAGTAATTAATTCTTATCAGTGTAATAAGATGATAAATTGCATGATTCTAGTGTGTATGTGCCAAGTGGACATGTAATCTGTTTATTTAAGAATTTTAGTCTGCCTGCATGTATAGTATGTTGATTACTCAGTATATTATAGTATTTTGAATATACTACTCTACCAAGTTTTGAATGATATACATGTTGTATTATAACTTCAAATTAGTAGGCACAACACCATAGAGATACCAGAGTCAAGTATAAGTAAGAGAAGGGTACAATGTAGAAAGATCTTTCTATGAATAATAGAATAATAGACTTAGGAGCCCTGAACACAGTAGAACCCCAATGTGAGGTCTGCGCCTTAGGAGTGAAATGACCTAACCCTGGCAGCGTCCAGTATACGGGGGTCGGAATGTGCTATCAAGTGGCACGGGGGACGAAGCCCTAGTGGAAGTATCCTTAAATTATAGTTTGTATTGTCCAAAATCAACCAGAAGTCCTGGTGGCACTAGAGTATAGAAAATCCAAGAGGTGGATTGACTCTCCACCTATGTGCTTAGGTTAGAGGATGAGTCCAGTTTAGGCCAGAGAGCCATTTCCCTATTGCAGACCAGGAGAGTAGTCAGACTTAACATTTCTCGAGTGTGTCTGCTATGTCTTGTATGGTGTGATCGTAGTGCACTACAAGTCTTCATATGTAGAGTACACTGCATATGATCAAGGAATAATTAAATGAATGAGAGGTCAAACAAGTGTGTACAGTTATTCAATTATTCTTTGTATGTTTCTAAATTATTAGTTCTCTTTATGGTCAATCAAGCATTTCATATATTGATTCACTCTTATAGATATTTAGAGTATCCTGCCATATTTATAATTGTCAATTATTAGACTCTTTAAAGCTTACTTTTCTTATAATTGATATCAATTGCTCAAAAGTATATCGGTAATTATATTAGTGCTTTAGACTATTTCTTTGAAGTACTCATTCACTGAGCGAGTAGGCACACCCCTCTACTCACAAGGGAAATCACATGGACTTGAAGAAGATAGCATGGCATCAGAGTAGATCTGCCATAAGAGTTAAGTCTGAGTATAGTTAAGTTCAGTCGGTCCTTGTCACTCTAGGTCCTTGTATAGATGTGAGAGAGTTGTAAATGATGTTTGTATCTTCGTTTCCTTAATAAGAGAGAATTCATTTGATTATCATGTCGTATGTACATGGAAGTGTAAGAAACAGAATGAATGTATGGATGTGTATCATTAATGTTGATAACACATTAGAGTAATCAATGTTTAGATTCCCTTGTAAAGTTTGTTTATGTGATTCAATGCGAGAAAACAAAGAGTTTGAAAAAAAAAGTTAAGGGTGATCTTTGTATTACGGTAAATCCTCAATTTTATGCCCTTATCTCATGATTAATGGTAATTGTGAGATCGGGGTGTAACACTTACAACCCTAATTGATTAATATGGAGAAATCCTAACCCTAATAATGGGTAGGATGTATTTCTCTTGAATGGAATAATGATGTCATGTGCTACTAAAGTTTTGACCATGAAGTGCAAACTTCAAGAAACATGAGATGATGGGCATAGCCCGGAATGAGCTATGATGTTGTGTATGTTACAGATTTAAATGAGCCTTGTGAGCCATGTTAAATATCTGTACAATAAAGTATAATGATAATACAGTCTGATATCTTAAAAGATAAGTTGTTACCTAGTAAGAGGTGACAAGATGCTTAATGAAACCATGTGAGCTATGAGGAATACTTATACAACCAATGAAATGAATACCTTGGTCTGAGGACCTAGAGGTAATAGTTACGTGTTACAGAGGTAACAATGCTATGTGGAGATCTAAGGGTTTGAATACCCATATCCAATAATCATGATGATGATGATGATGTGAAGGGATGAGAATTCCAGTGATGTGATAAGGGACTGAGATCCTGAGTGTTATATATATATAAATGTGTTCCAAAGATTAGAAAAGTACTCGATAGGTGTATTACACCTTTCTTTGTATCATTTGTTTGTGATTAATGTTTATAACTTGTTTGATGATAAAAGAATGATATAATACACTTAATATATCATTAAAAACCATAAAATGCAGCTGCCCTGATCATAGATCCATCAACGTCAGAATTTGCTGAATGGTGAAACGAGTTTTTCCCACAGGATAACCTGGAGCACATATTTTTGAATATGTGAGGGCGTGAGCTTGGATGACCATATGTGAGCCGATCCCCTTACGTACGAAATCTTGGGGATTGGCTATATGCCATATCCTGGCACGAGTGCGACAATGGTCGTAGACTCAGTAATGAGCACGGTGAATTAGACTGTGGCTTAGAGTATGGCTATATGCCATGACTCAATAATTTTATAACTGGGGATGGTTGTGGGTCTGTTGTTCCCCTCAGAGCATGCTACAGATGTAGCTCTATAGCGAAGATGCTGCTATACCCCGAAATAGCTAATTTGCAGTGACACAAGATGTCCTGCCAGTAGATGACACGAGTTGTCCTACTAAATCTGTGTGGTCTCATACTGATCGAGACAGGTGAGGTCCTGGCATCCGGCTCTTCCATTGACCTTGTATGATACCAGCTTGTGAGAAGTTTGTGGTTAGTTGGAGCATGAACGACGTACTTCATCTCCTTAGGGCATAAGTGTGATTGTAAAACATAATCAACCATGTAACATATTTGCTTAAGGATCAAATATGGAGAACATTGGTTGATGCGTACTTCAATTATACATCTTAGTTCATAGATGTTATTTATGTTTCTTTACATTCCTTGTAAAGTGGATAGATGGTTTATTACTTAGTCCTGTTCATATAGTGATTAATCATGCTAGTTAAAATAAAGGAACCTCTGCTCAGTTTTATAATGCTTATCTATGATAATACTATGATGTGTAGAGAGTTATATCTCTCGCTGGGACAATTGTCTCACCCCGTGGGATTCACAATTTTTAGGTGGACGTACACGAGGAAGTAGAGATCTTTCTATTGAGGGAGAGCAGCAACTGGGGCAGTAGTAACAACTCAGGTTGAGTATACTGTCTATCGTGTCTTATAGATAGGAGTCCTATGTGTCGTATCTGTTCTCTCAGGTCCTTGGAGTCAGTTTGTAATGGTTTCATGAACGATCTAAGATTTTGTCTTGTATGCCTTGAGGTTTTATGTTGCTTCAGTATATGTGTTGATAGAGAAACTGTTACATGTTGTCCTCAAGATGAGAAGAAACAATGTTTGTATAATGTGAATCATGATATGTATAAGTTTTGGATATTTCAGTAAGAGTTTCCTGGAAGAAGATCTTCTTGCAAAATGGTTTTAAATTTTAGTGATTTTTGTTAATCCGCTGTTTATGATTATTCCACATAATTAGTAACAATTTGGTTGTTGGTTTGGTGGCGGTCATTACAGATTTGTGCATAGCGTGAAGATGGAGGATAAGGTTAAGAGGTGCTGAAGAGAGAGCCTAAGTCAGCATGGAAGAAGCCTTGGGGGATGTCGCCCTCGACTGCGAGGCCTGGTGCCAAAGGATGGACAATGTCAAAAATGGTGGTACCACCTTTTCACATGGAGATGACAACCTGAGTGTCGGCAAAGACATGAGACAATAGCTTGGCTCGTGTGTCTGGACCAGCCAGCTTGGGTGTAACACATGTGGGGTCATTGCCCACTTATCCACCTGGGCAAGGAGTTGAAGGGAGGTGGACCAATCAGGAGCCTCCACATCATCCCTCTTTAAAGGTATAATTACTGATCTTGTATAATTCATAAAAAATGCTAGGAATGCCCAAAAATAGTGAAACCATATATCATTTTGATCGGAAAAATGAGATCAATCCAAATAAATTAGTTTCAAAGTCTAGTTATGCTTATAATTTCGAAAATATTTTAAATATGAGTTGAAGCGCTGATTAAAGCATAAAAAATCTAGCTTTGAGTATTAACATGTTGAATACGATAAAAAGCCTTCTTTTGTGTTATTATATATTTTTTTGGACATCATGAGAATTTGAGATGATAATGATAATAAAGATGATGATTAGGGTTGATAAGGTGGATAACCATATATATGTGTAAGTAGAGTTAAAGACCATATCTTGCTAAATGATTATTGAAGTTAATCTGATCTATGTGTTCATAATAAAGGGGTATGGTAGATTTGATGACCATGGCTACATGTAAACTGAATTAGGGCTTATAAGACATTAAATTAATGAACATGGAATTGGAATATCAAACATAACCTTAATGATAACTTGAAACCAAAAAAACCCAAAACCCTAGATTAGGGCCGAGTAGGGTTTAATGTGATCAATATGTGATGGTGACACTTTAGGATTTATAAACATGCAGATCAAAGTTAATTGCTTGGATTGATTTGCTTTCTTGGACAATATGCATGAAGCATAGTTATATGATAATCTTCTTAGATTACCGTTGAGGTATGTGGTTACTCTTATGATTATAGGGTATCGACTTCCAACATTTGTCAAGGTTTCTCGAAGATTGAATGCATGATATTTGTTGGATGTTTATTTTTTCATGTAAATTATAGAGCCCCTATGATTATCACATAAGTAAATGATAATATTATAAACCCTAGGCCGACGTATATCAAGGGGTGATGCACACGAGCCCTGAAGGTACAATGATCATGCTCAAACATAATATATCTAGTAAGGGCTAGAATATGCAAAGAAAATACAAGTTCTAATGCGCAATTTAAAGATGATTGAATATATGTATATGTGATTATTGGATGAACCCTCGTACCAATTTAGAAATATGTTAACTGACTATTTTGTTTGTCGGTGTTTTAGGTGCATGCTAATTATGAAGATGTCAACATGTGACAAACCAGATGAAAATTACCTACAAGCAATAAAGATAAGTTAAAGGAGGATTAGATTGCTAGTTACTTCTTCTCAATAAGTATTAGTTTCATGAGGAATATCCATGTACAATTTGTAAACAACATTTGAAATTTAAGTAAAATTGTTTCTTATTATTTATTATTTGACTAATCTAGATCCTTGGGAATATAGGTAATGGCTCTCAACTTGAAGGTCTTTCCTTAATCGGGGGATGTGGAAAGTGAGGTCATTACACCTAGAAACTCTCAATGGGACGTTGAGAAACCAAAGGAGCACCACCAAAGAAAAATGCATCATAGCATGTCTTGGATGGGAAAGAATGAAGCAAATTATATCAAAAATGGAAATCAATGACACTTGGTCAACCAGAGAAAATTGTGAGTGCTTAAGGCATTCATGAGTTTTGACAAAACCTTTAGAGGTTTTTATAGGGTTTGAATGTGGTCACAAGATCCTGACGAGAATCATAGATGTTAACTTGACAAATGAGTTTGGGATCATCGAATTGTGATTTAGATTTAGCTGACCATTCACAGCTCAATTATTTAGGTAGGCAACTTTTTCAAACTACAAACTGTTATATAGATGGAGAACAACCATTTTTGGATTCAATCTTATAGAACACCCATTTGTATGCCTCTATGTGCTTAATCCTTTTAAGGATACCTAGTTAATATCAACCAACCTACCAATATTGATTAACCATGAATCTTAGTTTGGAAAAACCACACATTCATGTCACACCTCACCAAATGTATAATGCAACTCTCTTTAGCGAGGCCTCATAAATTTGTTAGGCCTTGATTTGTATCAGATGTTGGAAAGCATATTAATATCAACATAAAATGAGGGATTTGGTATACACATGCATATCCAATGACCAAACATGTATGTATATATATACATACATACATACATACATACACACACACACAAACACACACACACACACACACACACACACACACATATATATATACATATATATATATATATCTGTGTGTGTGTGTATAGAGTTAGGTTAGAATACACTCGAGTGTACAGATCTCACGAATACACTCAAGTCTATTTGCATATCAAGGCAATTGTTTGCAAAATGTAAACCATTGATCTTCACCATCATACTATATCTAGGCTACATACAAATTTTGAGCCAATTTGGATGAGTGTAATTCACTCATCCAAGGGAAACAAAATCAGCACACGAAACTAATTGGAAATGCATAATTTTTGCGATCTTTATAACATGACTTATAAATGTCCAAATGTGCTCAAGTTTTGCATATGAGCTACTTATGAGATGTTAAAGAAGATCAATGTATTAGATATTTGAAAAAAATATTGCATCATGAAAAACTAATCGAGTGTATTCTTCTCTGAATACACTCAAATGTATTCTAACCTAACTCTCTCTCTCTCTCTCTCTCTGTATATATATATATATATATATATATATATATACATGCACCACAAGCGGTAAAAATAAATTTGATGATTATGACCTCCTTTGAAAATCTTTCTAAGATAATGCAAGATTGAGGTCATCTAGGATTTCTTGCACCACGTTCATAATAAAGGAGATAAACCTTAATCCTTGGATTATTTAGTAACGACAACCACCATTGGTGATCCATCATTGTTTATGATTGTTACACGCTCATCATTCTTCATGCCCATGGTGTAGGATATCAAATTTCCTAGTATGTCATAAACTTTTACATCATATGTAAGAGAAGTCTGGGGTTACATTCAAAGGGAACAAGGTAAAAAGGCATACATATGGAATCAATAGAGAATGTATGATATGTAAGACACGTTAAGAATTACAACAAATCAACCAAAATTAATAAACGCAATCACAATTAAGGTTTCAACATAAGAATACATCACTCATTAAACAAAATCATTTTGAGTGTCACTTTGGATTTACACACACACACACACATACACACATACACACACAGATATATATATATATATATATATATATATATATATATATATATATATATATATATATATATATATATATATGTGTGTGTGTGTGTGTGTGTGTATCATGATATAAAAATATGAATGTGGTGATATTTATTTATATGGAACCAAGTTTGCACATTTTTACTAGTTTTCATCATATGATATTTGTGTGATCATTGGCCAATGAAAAAAGTTGATCTAAAATTGAAAATTCCAGTAAAGATCATAAGATGTAGCTCTAATACCACTATTTCATTCTTGAGAGAAGAAAATGCAATAGAAACAAAAAATCTTGAGAATCCCTCGAACATGTTTCATTTAATGAAACAACACCAAATTAGGTTTATAAGTTTACATCTTGTCATGGAATAAATTCCACTGGTGAAGCTTAATCACCGTATTACAACCCATATCTTGCTTTACTAATAATCTTAGTGTTAAAGTAATCTAGTATTAAAGAAACCTTCATTAATACCTTGTATAATTATCTGATTGATTCATATTTCACTTTAGACTAAAATTATTTTTTGTTATTGCACTCTCATCCAGTCGTGTAGACCGGTGACTATATAGATGGTCATGTAGAATGATGGCCATGCAGAACAATGAGAAAACTCAATAGCCACACAAACTGATGACTAAACAATGGACACACAAATCAATGACTTGATCGATGACCTAACACAATAATGGAAACATTGACATGTGACCAGATTGATGGCCATGTAGACTGATGACACAAATTGATGTCCTTGCAGACTGATTATGGATACTGATAGAAATGAGATATGTTGTTGTGCAATACAACCAATCATGAAATATACCATAAATGTTGATATACATATCAGAATTGGACAAAGATTTTATTCTATTGGATTTGTTTCCATTTTTCACACAACTGAAGCCCTGAACTACAATAAAAGAAATCTTGAAGATGATTTCTAGGGAAACTTTAAAGAAGAACATGAAGAACAGGGTGAACAAAAGATTTATCTATAGATTAATCGTGGTAAGTCAGTTTTATCCCTACATTCCTTCTCTCTTATTCTTTCTCATAGAGGTTATCTTTTCCTTCCCATCTTCATCTTCTTCCTCTAGTATACTATGTTTAGAGAAACAAAACTATGGTCAATTTGTTTGAAGGTGGATTTTGTAGCATTTAGCTCAAATCCAAGTTGAGTACTCCAAAATCCAGTCATAATAAGTCAAGATTAGTACGTGTAACATATCAAAAGCTAGAGTCTTACCCTATTTAATGAATAGGGGATAGTCAGCTTGGTTCCTTAGATTTTACAAATAAGGATGGGTTATACATTAATTAAGTTGTTTTTAACTGTAATGTTTATAATGCATATAACATGAATAAATCGATGGTAACCCATAATATAAATAGGCTTAAAAATGAATATAACATATTAAGTGGAAATAAGTTCTATGATCAACATCACATATCATAATACACTCATACTAACATAATGGCATGTATATGTGTTAACATGTGAATAAGTTCAATAAATATTGTCACATATGCTTCTTTTTCTAACTAATATGCATATAATGGCTAAAGTATGTTTAATAAGAGGTATATTATACTTCAAAAAAAACAATTGGGATTTTTTATAACAATTGGGATTTTCATGTGCAATTATCTAAGTAAACATTAAATTAATGGAATAAATACGTTAAATTCAGTGAAATATGGAAATTCATACATAACAATATAAGACAACTCTTTTGGAAATAATGTGAAGATAATAGAGCACAACTTAAGAAAATTTGATAATTATGGTGAAATATTATAATACATATAGTTGTGATGATCCTAAAATCTAATTGTATTAGAATTCATAAAAGGAAACTTCAAAATCCAAATATAATGTGAAAATTGTGTTTCTTGGACCCCAATTAGCTTGAGTGCCATGTTTCACATTATTTGAGCAATAATAACTATCTTAATTTCATTAATAAAAGAAAATACAAGATAAGACCAAAAATATCAAATAAATAATTTCATGACTTCAAAAGTGGAAACAAATCTCAAATTCAGATTTTACATACCAAAATTGGTTTACATGTGAATTCTCACATTAACCAAGAAATTGTAATTATCCTAATTTTATTGAGAAAAGAGAATATGGCTTAAGATCAAAATTTTAGATAAAATGGTAAACTACACCAAAAGTGAAAATTTATGCTAAAATGAATTCTTAATGTCCTAATTAGTCTAGGTACCAAATTAGCATCATTTGAACAATGTTTGATCCCTGAAATATTATAAAAAGGAAAAGTAGATTTTTGAAAGCTTAATAATCAATGTATTTAATCGATACATTACCTTTCCTATAGTTTCATAGATAATAATGTTGTCACTTTGGTTTCCCATCTTAAAGGAAACTTAGACTCACTTTGGTATACAAGGTTTTTATTCTAGCAGTCACGATCCTCTCTCCTACCTCTGCACTTTTCCTTCATCTCTCTATTAGGAAACCATGTTTTCCTCCAAGTATTGTTCTTAGATTTCTCTCTGTCCAGTTTGTATCTTGCTCCTATTTATTCTCCTACACTCTCCCTATGTTTTATTGAATTGTTTATGCCATAATTTGGGCATTGAAACCTATTTAAGCAAGTTCCTCCTTTCTCTCTCTCCTCCTTTGTTCTTCCTCTATTTTTTCCCCTTTCTATATCCTTGGTTCTTTAGATCATTGGACCACTAGGGATTTGTTCCCTAACCTCTAATACATCTCCTAGAACTAGATCCACCTTGTTTGATCTACGGTATGATAGTCCTACTCCAACCATATATGCTGGAGGCCATGGTTCATGGTTGAAGCTTTTGGCCATGGTGAAGTCCAGAGAAGGACTGGATATCTCCCTCTCATACAACTGAGGCTTTTTGAACCTATTCTTTTGTCTCATAAAGTGTGTGGTGTTTTCCCCTCTTTTTACATGCTATAGGGCTATTTTAACAAGATTAGAAGCATATCATTGTCGTTTTGCTCATCCTTTCACCTTAGCATTTTCTCCTTCTGCTTTATCGACTTTTCCCCAATAGGTTTTGGTATTTGAATCCTTTGATTTTCAAAATTCTCCAGCCACAGTGACAAGCTACTCTTCATCCTCCTTTGTCTTTTGAACCTTGATTCTGGGTTGTTTGGATCACTATGTCCTCATGAACGTGTAGGTCTCTATCTCCAATGCTTTGACTCATGGATCTTTGAGTTTGGTCCTTAGGTCCATGACTGGCATTCTATTTTCATCTTTAGGATGATCCTCATGTTACGGATGATCCCTAAGTGATCTATGAATGTTCCCTTTACATCTGATTTATTTTTTCACACACCCTATAGGCAGTTTCAGAATTTCATCTCCTAATCTGATACTTGATCATGTGGATGTGGGCGTCTTTTCTATAGTGGGCCTCGGACCACTTGGCCAACCTTGATAGGTCCATGTCAGCACACTCCATTTAGTTAGAGTTAAATCATGCACACATGGATTTTTTTTGCAATTGGTCCATATTTCCAAAATTCATAACAAATTATTTATAGCTCAAATAATAAGGTAAAATATGTTTTCAAATCGTGAATTTTTTCTCTATCCAATTACATGGTTTTCATCATCCAATTGTAATATAGTATAACATGAATTTTTCAGGTTTTTCCTAATTGGATAGATTTTTTCTAAATTCATAACTAATAATCTATAAATCAGGAAAATAAAGTAAAATATTCTATGAACTCAGGAAAATGTAATCTAGAAGATCATATAGTTTTTATTGTTGGTACAGTATGCCCAGAGAGCTAATCATATGATGATTGTAATGAAGCATATGATAGTTGATTTGATAATGATAAAGGTAATTCCATCTATTATGTTTGTCTCACTCATGAGATGATGACACATACATGATAGATGTCTAAAGAATGATGTGACTGGATGACATATGTCTTCAGGTTAAGTACCTGAACAATGAGACCATATGTATGATAAGAGTACATACATTCTTGTTATGCCCCTTGTCAGATATTACTGTGGAAGCAAAATAGACAATAGTAATACATAAGACTAGAGTGTGTGTTGACTAATGATAGAGTCTCATTAGTCATGATATGTGATATCTAGTGAAGAACACATATATATGTTAGAGAACAATATATCAGACAAACCAGCCATGAGAGTGATACACGGATACCATGGAATGGTAGTCACAATCATATCTCATAGTGATGGTGGTGATTGTGGTTCTTAGACCTGAAATCACTGCACTCATCACATGTGATTGGGTACACTTTGATTGTCACACCCCGATCTCACACTAACCACTAATCATGAGATTAGGGCGCGACGGAGGGATTATCACATAACAAATCACTGAGAACTTTTTCTTTTTTTAAAACCTCATAATGATATCCGGATTATTGCTGTAAACTAAAAAAAATAAACTATTGCGGAAGCATTTCAATTAAACTGGCTAGAGTACGTAAACATAGTTTACAACATGTAACATTGTTTAACAGAAAGTAAACATAACAGTTAATTTACATCTTTATACACATTCCACATACACACTCTCTCTCACCCACACCATGTCCCAAGGATGGAGGGGAAAGGACTAAGAGACCTCTAACTACTAACTACGTATACCTTCTACAGACTAAGCGTTAGGATGAAAGGATCCTTCAGATTTCCTGCTGCTGATGATGACCTGAAAATGTTTTGAGTAGAGGTATGAGCCTACTCGCTCAGTGAATAGCATTTCATTTAGCTATCACTAAATAACTCATCAGGTTTATAAAATTGAAATAAACATAAATACAATACAAGCAGGGCAGTTCTAATGACATAGCAGATTACATAATATAATCAAATTTCTATGCAACAACAGATAATTTAAACCAATAAACAGATATAATGATTTGGCACAAAAGTTCGGATATATTAATTTACTGTGATCCGATATGATTACATATTTATTTTATTATGCCCCAAACATATGCAGCGCACTCTACATATGAAGATCTGTAGCGAACTACGATCCCACCGTACAAGACTTAGCGACACACCCGGGAAATGCTAAGTCTGACTGTCCGTCCTGGTCTGCACAGGACTCTCAGGCGCACAAGGGCCTCAGGCGCACAAGGGCCTGTCTGCACTCTCAGGCTCTCAAGGGCCTCACTGCAGTTCCTAGGCACTCAAGGGCCTCACTGCACTAACTCTGAGTGCTCTAGACTCCTCCCGCAACCTGTAGTGCACAGTCGGAGGGTCTGGGTTACCACCGTGACACACGCACGGATTATTGTTGAATAACCCCTATATTACTCCAGTGCCACCGTG
Source organism: Alisma plantago-aquatica (assembly GCA_963693085.1). Classification (NCBI taxonomy): domain Eukaryota; kingdom Viridiplantae; phylum Streptophyta; class Magnoliopsida; order Alismatales; family Alismataceae; genus Alisma; species Alisma plantago-aquatica. Next base: position 531,650,288 of record OY856412.1, on the reverse strand, counting down.
ACACACGCACGGATTATTGTTGAACACTGGTCGCCGACCATCTAGGCACAAGGCTAGATCGATCGTTTCACCCCAAAGGTACAGACCGCGCAATGGGGTTCTATGGTGTTGGGGCACCTAAGTCTATTGACTGATTAACATATAAACATTTAAACAGGAATATCACATTTACTGATTTCATATCAGATCACAATACACTGTCATTCTAAACCGACAGAGCAATATATTTCAAATCATTGTAATTTCTGAGAAATTCTCATACCATGCAGTCAGGCAAATTAGAAATGCAAGAATAACCCAACTTATTTCAATTTGGCACATACATAGCGAATTTACGCAATTGAACATCTTATTAGCACAAATTAAAGAAATTTACTTCACATACGAGAATCATACTCAACATTTGTCAATTCTCTAAAATTCTCGAAAAACGTGCACATTAACCCAAATCTTGGTTTGTGCATCACTTAACTCAATTAAAAGTTAATTACCTATCACAACACAATTTAATAACAATACTTGAGAATTTCTGGAATAATTTAGAGAAATGTGCCATTTCATGTAAATATCAATTTACACATATTAACGTCAAAAGATATATGCAATTAGGGTTTTATTGCATATTTTTATTTATTCATATCAACTTTGAAATCGTACATCTGATAATTTATCAGAAATCCCTATTGTCTGGGTTCATACCCAAACCATACCATTTTCAGATATAAATTTCTAATTTCAACATTCAAATAAGCAATTTAGGTTCCAATGAACCATATAAATCAACCGATTCAATCCACACTGATCAAATGCTAAATTTAATCATATAACAGCGTCTAGAAGCAGTTTATGAAATAAAAAGTCGGGCGACGCCAAACGCTGCCCTACGCCTGATAACGCCGGTTATCAGCGTAATTCGCGCACATAACTAGAAATATTCAAACGCCTGAGTTTATTAATGATAGATGAATGAAATTCTACTCACAGTGACTTGGACTGTCCGGATTCGTCCGGAGATGCGTCCAAGGCCTGATTCCGGGCGAAATTGGGTTGTCTTCTTCCTTTGATTTATCTCTTTACTGTTCCTGTTCCGTGAACAGGAGCTTCACGTGTACAGGTTAATGGAAGAACTTGATTGGTAGCTGAATCGCGAATAGGAGCTATGGAATCTTGCCTAGATCTCAATTTCGGAGCTGTGGGAGGCTTTTCCTTGCTCAGGCGCACCCGAGGTGGCCTCCTCCTGGCCGTGCATAGCAGACGTAGCCTGCTGCTGCTTGCCGCTGGTCACTGATAGGCGGCTGGCTAGCTGGGTGGATGGAGTACTAGAGGAAATAAAGAGAGAGGAGGAAGAAAAGAAGAAAAAGAAGAAGGAAGAACGACTGCTCGAAAAACGAACCTAGGATCGCCCCTGCGATCCCTCCCCTACGCGGAAGTAGGCCTTGCACCGCTTGAGTCTGTTGCCCGAAGAACGGATAAGCAAGAGAGGAAGAAAAGAAAAGTTTATAAAGCAAAAACTTTGGGAAATTTACAATTTTGACCCTAGAATTTAAAAAGATCATAACTACTGACTCAAAGGTCTAAATAACATGATTTCTTTTGCAACTTTTTAAGAATGAGGCCCTCTACAAACTCAAGGCATGAAAACAAGCTAATTATACTATTTTACTGGTTCAAATCTCTAATTGCATCCAATTATTACTTTACTCAAATTAATCATCTTAATTATGCACTAATTGATCTTATGTGCTTAATTCAACTAAATCAAGTTAATGATCACTAACCACATCATAAGCACATATGTTAACTCAAATAACTTTAATTAGGCTCAAATCATAATGCTTACCAATAAACTTTGGAACAGGTCATAACAATCTCCCTCCCTTATAAGAATTTCGTCCCGAAATTCCTAAAAGAGAAAAGGAAACTTGTTACGCATATCTGACCTAAAAACTCCCACGTGGCTTCTTCTAGATTATGATTCCTCCACAGAATTTTCACTAATGGTATCTCACGATTCTTGAGTTTCTTGATCCTTCGATCAACTATTTGTACTGGTCCTTCAACATAGGACACATCAGGTCTAAGTTGTACAGGTTCTGGGTACATTATCTTTTCTGTACTAGGATAGCATTTCTTCAACATAGATACATGAAACACATCATGTAGATTTGACAACTCAGATGGCAATTCTAACCTATAGGCTACAGGTCTAATCGTCTCAATAATAGGATATGAGCCCATAAACCTAGGAGTCAGTTTGCCTCTCTTACCAAATCTCAGCACTCCTTTCCATGGTGAAACCTTCAAGTATACTTCATCACCAACCTCAAACTCAAGAGGTCTACGTCTTTTCTCAGCATAACTCTTCTGCATGTCCTGTGAAACTTTCAACTGTTCTTTGATCACAGTAATCTTTTCAGTGGTCAAATCCACTATCTCGGGTCCAAGAATTTGATTTTCACCAACCTCATACCAACATATGGGTGATCTACACTTTCTACCATACAGAGCTTCATACGGGGCCATACCAAGACTGAAATGGTGACTATTGTTGTATGCAAACTCTATAAGGCTTAAGTGTTCTTTCCAACTTCCACTGAAATGCAAGACACATGCTCTCAGCATGTCCTCAAAAGTCTGAATGGTCCTCTCAAATTGACCATCTGTCAGCGGGTGAAAGGTTGTACTGCACCTCAACTTTGTGCCCAAAGCTCGATGCAACTAATTTCACAACCTGGATGTGAACTTAGGATCTCTATCTGATATAATTGAAACCGGAATACCAGGGAACCTAACTATCTCATCCACGAATATCTTAGCCAACTTCGAGACATCAAAGGTTGACTTAATCTGAAGATAGTGAGCAGACTAAATTAGTCTATCCACAATCATTCAGATCAAGTCATAACCTCTAGGTGTCCTGGGTAACCCTACCACAACATCCATTGTGATATGTTCCCATTTCCATTCTGGTATAGGAAGAGATTGTAAGGTACCTGTAGGTTTCTGGTGCTCATCCTTAACCTGCTGACACACTCTGCACTTAACCACATACTCAGCTACATCCCTCTTCATACCAGGTCACCAGTACAACTCCTTAGGATTCATGTACATCTTAGTGTTTCCTAGATGCATGGCATACGTCGATGCATGTGCTTCCTCAAGAGTTTGTTCTTTCAAATCACTGTCTTGAGGTACATGCAACATATCATGCTGATACCACACACCATCATCTGGAAACCTGAACTCTGGTCTTTACCCCATGTCATGTCATGCATGATCTGATGTAACTCACTGTCACCCTACTGTAGTTCCTTGATCTGATCATAAAAGTCGGTTTGACTTGCATCTGCGCAATCAAACCACTCTGTGTTGTCACCCCTAAGTCTAAGTTCAACTTCCGCATTTCTACTAGTATGTCTCTTTTGAAACATGCCATGGAAAATACATCCACTGTTGAACTAGACTTCCTACTTAGGGCATCAACTACCACATTCACCTTCCCAAGGTGACAATCTATCGTCACATCATAAAGATAGTGACGCTGTGTCATAAGAGCATGAACTACAACAACTAACTTCAGATCATGTATCGCGTAGTACTCCTCATTCTATGCTACTAACTTCTTATTACTACTGTAAGAATTTATTTCAAAATTATATCTTACTCTTTTCTCCGAGTCATTTTTATATTGTGTATCTACCTTCCAGATTAGCTAACTTTAAACCCTGGATTTTATTAGTGCTAGGTTACCTTTCATAGTGCAAATCGTATGATCTTGTTTTATAAATATACTAGTATTCAAGGTCAAATCACTAGTGACATCCCTTGAACTACTACAACTCTAAGCATTCTAGGGTTTGGTCCTTATCAGTAACATAGCATTATTGTGATGTGACTTTGCTTCCTTAGTTTGAAATCAAACTTAAGATCTCATAAGTTCATCCATCTACTTGTAATGAATACAACAGATATGAATAATCATCAATGAACTATAGATATATAACAGAAATGTAACATCGGCCAAGTTCTCTAGCATAACTTATTAACACAAATGCTACAAATAAACATGATACTTGTTACCCAAGCATCACACATGGCTCACAGGGCCATTCATATCTTGTCACCTCTCACTAGGCAACAACTTATTCACATGGCTCACAAGGCCATTCGCATCTTGTCACCTCTCACTAGGCAACAACTTATTCTCATGGTTCATAAAATCCGCACACATTATTACTTTTATTAAGCAACAACAACATTAACACACAAAAAGCCAATCAACATTTATTATATAAATGTCACAGCCCAAACTTGGCTATATTCATCATCTCATCATACCTGCATGGTTATTAGGCATGATAACAGTCATACAAGATATTCATCATATCATGTGATACAATAGTAATACCATCATTCCTTGACCAGGAATTAGGGTTCACTATCAAACAAGGCTTATCATTCCCTTTTCCCCAAATTAGGGTTAGTGTTCCCCATTTCTCATTAATTCAGACCCTCTAGAGTTAACCAACTTATCTTGTATTAAGGTATTTCCCCTCTTAATACATTCCATCACAGAATACTCACCTTTAGCATATAATGCATAGGCCACACATTAGAATTGTCCAACTATCTCACATGATATGGACTTATCTTAGTTTTAAGGCATAACTTTATTATAAAGTTGCCTATAAACAATCGCAATGATACACCCTCAGCTAGGGTTTCACAATGATACACCCTCCACTAGGGTTTACTAATCATGTATTGGACCCATGCATTGGTTATGCATTATTGATTAGTACCATTAAGGGTATCTCTCACCTAATCATTAAATTTAATATGAACCTTATTATGTTCCTTTATTTCTAATTAAGGATTGCTCATATGAGGTTCCAACATTGGGCCTCTGATATCATTTCCAGCAAATTCTTAGTTGTTCTAATCTTTCTTTTACATCTCAACGTCTTAGTGTATGTACATTCTTACTATGATGTGAGTTTAAATTATCCAGAGTCTACTCTTATTATATTGTTAATAGGAGTCATTAGATCTCAGTAACGCATCCTGCCAGCCGGACTAGGCCGAACCTGTAGTCCTGAAGCCAAGAGCTATTCAGGATTAACCAACTCCTATTAATCTCAAACATGTGGAAAGAATATCCACTTAGGGAAGAATCATTTAAGCATAACTTCTGGTCTACTTAATATAAAGAATAAAAACAATAAATAAATCACTTCATGACACACAACCATATAAAATAATCATATCAATTCTTCAAACTGAAAATTTAATTCATACATATAAGGGCATTTCTAGAGATTTCCAATCAATTAAGCAATATAAGGCAAGAGTTGCATCGCATCCTATGTTTAATCTCTTATTCCTGTATTAATTTCCAGTTTCTTAACCCTAAGATTTCTAGGGTTTCTCTCTAGCCTATCCTTCCTCTGCATACCTGGCCAGGGCATCCAGAGAAGAATAGACAGAGTAGCTTGATACTGGTCAATCTAAGTATTCAGACACCTGGCCAGGGTATCTAAACACTCAGACCTCCCAGAGCTAAAGACACATCATTTCTTATCCATCTTAATTATAATACTCTCTTTTGATCCTAATGATCCCTGATAACTCAGCTTAAACTCTCAACTTGATTCTCGTGACCACGTCCTCTTCCTGCCATCTACAATAGTATAACAGAACACTTCCTGTTAGAAAATTGCAGTTAGAAGGAAGACACTTAAGTCCTAATCCGATTGGTCTCTTATCGTCCCCTGACCTTGAATTAGAGTATTCATATACTCAACCTATGCTCTGATACCAAGTTGTCACACCCCGATCTCACACTAACCACTAATCACGAGATTAGGGCGCGACGGAGGGATTATCACATAACAAATCACTGAGAACTTTTTCTTTTTTTAAAACCTCATAATGATATCCAGATTATTGCTGTAAACTAAAACAAAATAAACTATTGCGGAAGCATTTCAATTAAACTGGCTAGAGTACGTAAACATAGTTTACAACATGTAACATTGTTTAACAGAAAGTAAACATAACAGTTAATTTACATCTTTATACACATTCCACATACACACTCTCTCTCACCCACACCATGTCCCAAGGATCGAGGGGAAAGGACTAAGAGACCTCTAACTACTAACTACGTATACCTTCTATAGACTAAGCATTAGGATGAAAGGATCCTTCATATTTCTTGCTGCTGATGATGAACTGAAAATGTTTTGAGCAGAGGTATGAGCCTACTCGCTCAGTGAATAGCATTTCATTTAGCTATCACTAAACAACTCATCAGGTTTATAAAATTGAAATAAACATAAATACAATACAAGCAGGGCAGTTCTAATGACATAGCAGATTACAGAATATAATCGCATTTCTATGCAACAACAGATAATTTAAACCAATAAACAGATATAATGATTTGGCACAAAAGTTCGGATATATTAATTTACTGTGATCCTATATGATTACATATTTATTTTATTATGCCCCAAACATATGCAGCGCACTCTACATATGAAGATCTGTAGTGAACTACGATCCCACCGTACAAGACTTAGCGACACACCCAGGAAATGCTAAGTCTGATTGTCCGTCCTGGTCTGCACAGGACTCTCAGGCGCACAAGGGCCTGTCTGCACTCTCAGGCTCTCAAGGGCCTCACTGCAGTTCCTAGGCACTCAAGGGCCTCACTGCACTAACTCTGAGTGCTCTAGACTCCTCCCGCAACCTGTAGTGCACAGTCGGAGGGTCTGGGTTACCACCGTGACACACGCACGGATTATTGTTGAATAACCCCTATATTACTCCAGTGCCACCGTGACACACGCACAGATTATTGTTGAATACTGGTCGCCGACCATCTAGGCACAAGGCTAGATCGATCGTTTCACCCCAAAGGTACAGACCGCGCAATGGGGTTCTACGGTGTTGGGGCACCTAAGTCTATTGACTGATTAACATATAAACATTTAAACAGGAATATCACATTTACTGATTTCATATCAGATCACAATACACTGTCATTCTAAACCGACAGAGCAATATATTTCAAATCATTGTAATTTCTGAGAAATTTTCATACCATGCATTCAGGCAAATTAGAAATGCATAAATAACCCAACTTATTTCAATTTGGCACATACATAGCGAATTTACGCAATTGAACATCTTATTGCACAAAGTATAGAAATTTACTTCACATACGAGAATCATACTCAACATTTGTCAATTCTCTAAAATTCTCGAAAAACGTGCACATTAACCCAAATCTTGGTTTGTGCATCACTTAACTCAATTAAAAGTTAATCACCTATCACAACACAATTTAATAACAATACTTGAGAATTTCTGGAATAATTCAGAGAAATGTGTCATTTCATGTAAATATCAATTTACACATATTAACGTCAAAAGATATATGCAATTAGGGTTTTATTGCATATTTTTATTTATTCATATCAACTTTGAAATCGTACATCTGATAATTTATCAGAAATCCCTATTGTCTGGGTTCATACCCAAACCATACCATTTTCAGATATAAATTTCTAATTTCAACATTCAAATAAGCAATTTAGGTTCCAATGAACCATATAAATCAACCGATTCAATCCACACTGATCAAATGCTAAATTTAATCATATAACAGCGTCTAGAAGCAGTTTATGAAATAAAAAGTCGGGCGACGCCAAACGCTGCCCTACGCCTGATAATGCATGTTATCGGCGTAATTCGCGCACATAACTAGAAATATTCAAACGCTTGAGTTTATTAATGATAGATGAATGAAATTCTACTCACAGTGACTTGGACTGTCCAGATTCGTCCGGAGATGCGTCCAAGGCCTGATTCCGGGCGAAATTGGGTTGTCTTCTTCCTTTGATTTATCTCTTTACTGTTCCTGTTCCGTGAACAGGAGCTTCACGTGTGCAGGTTAATGGAAGAACTTGATTGGTAGCTGAATCGTGGATAGTAGCTATGGAATCTTGCCTAGATCTCAATTTCGGAGCATTGGGAGGCTTTTCCTTGCTCAGGCGCACCTGAGGTGGCCTCCTCCTGGCCGTGCACAGCAGCCGTAGCCTGCTGCTGCTTGCCGCTGGTCACTGATAGGCGGCTGGCTAGCTGGGTGGGTGGAGTACTAGAGGAAATAAAAAGAGAGGAGGAAGAAAAGAAGAAAAAGAAGAAGGAAGAACGACTGCTGGAAAAACGAACCTAGGATCGCCCCTGCGATCCCTCCCCTGCGCGGAAGTAGGCCTTGCGCCGCTTGAGTCTGTTGCCCGAAGAACAGATAAGCAAGAGAGGAAGAAAAGAAAAGTTTATAAAGCAAAAACTTTGGGAAATTTACAATTTTGACCCTAGAATTTAAAAAGATCATAACTACTGACTCAAAGGTCTGAATAACATGATTTCTTTTGCAACTTTTCAAGAATGAGGCCCTCTACAAACCCAAGGCATGAAAACAAGCTAATTATACTATTTTACTGGTTCAAATCTCTAATTGCATCCAATTATTACTTTACTCAAATTAATCATCTTAATTATGCACTAATTGATCTTATGTGCTTAATTCAACTAAATCAAGTTAATGATCACTAACCACATCATAAGCACATATGTTAACTCAAATAACTTTAATTAGGCTCAAATCATAATGCTGACCAATAAACTTTGGAACGGGTCATAACAATCTCCCTCCCTTATAAGAATTTCGTCCCAAAATTCCTAAAAGAGAAAAGGAAACTTGTTACGCATATCTGACCCAAAAACTCCCACGTGGCTTCTTCTAGATTATGATTCCTCCACAGAATTTTCACTAATGGTATCTCACGATTCTTGAGTTTCTTGATCCTTCAATCAACTATTTGTACTGGTCCTTCAACATAGGACACATCAGGTCTAAGTTGTACAGGTTCTGGGTACATTATCTTTTCTGTACTAGGATATCATTTCTTCAACATAGATACATGAAACACATCATGTAGATTTGACAACTCAGATGGCAATTCTAACCTATAGGCTACAGGTCCAATCCTCTCAATAATAGGATACGGGCCCATAAACCTAGGAGTCAGTTTGCCTCTCTTACCAAATCTCAACACTCCTTTCCATGGTGAAACTTTCAAGTATACTTCATCACCAACCTCAAACTCAAGAGGCCTACGTCTTTTCTCAGCATAACTCTTCTGCCTGTCCTGTGCAACTTTCAACTGTTCTTTGATCACAGTAATCTTTTTAGTGGTCAAATCCACTATCTCGGGTCCAAGAATTTGATTTTCACCAACCTCATACCAACATATGGGTGATCTACACTTTCTACCATACAGAGCTTCATACGGGGCCATACCAAGACTGAAATGGTGACTATTGTTGTATGCAAACTCTATAAGGTTTAAGTGTTCTTTCCAACTTCCACTGAAATGCAAGACACATGCTCTTAGCATGTCCTCAAAAGTCTGAATGGTCCTCTCAAATTAACCATCTGTCAGCGGGTGAAAGGTTGTACTGCACCTCAACTTTGTGCCCAAACCTCAATGCAACTAATTTCACAACCTGGATGTGAACTTAGGATCTCTATCTGATATAATTGAAACCGGAATACCAGGGAACCTAACTATCTCATCCACGAATATCTTAGCCAACTTCGAGACATCAAAGGTTGACTTAATCTGAAGATAGTGAGCAGACTAAATTAGTCTATCCACAATCATTCATATCAAGTCATAACCTCTAGGTGTCCTGGGTAACCCTACCACAACATCCATTGTGATATGTTCCCATTTCCATTCTGGTATAGGAAGAGATTGTAAGGTACCTGTAGGTTTCTGGTGCTCAGCCTTAACCTGCTGACACACTCTGCACTTAACCACATACTCAGCTGCATCCCTCTTCATACCAGGTCACCATTACAACTCCTTAGGATTCATGTACATCTTAGTGTTGCCTGGATGCATGGCATACGTCGATGCATGTGCTTCCTCAAGAGTTTGTTCTTTCAAATCACTGTCTCGAGGTACATGCAACATATCATGCTGATACCACACACCATCATCTGGAAACCTGAACTCTGGTCTTTACCCCATGTCATGTCATGCATGATCTGATGTAACTCACTGTCACCCTACTATAGTTCCTTGATCTGATCATAAAAGTCGGTTTGACTTGCATCTGCACAATCAAACCACTCTGTGTTGTCATCCCTAAGTCTAAGTTCAATTTCCGCATTTCTACTAGTATGTCTCTTTTGAAACATGCCATGGAAAATACATCCACTGTTGAACTAGACTTCCTACTTAGGGCATCAACTACCACATTCACCTTCCCAAGGTGACAATCTATCATCACATCATAAAGATAGTGACGCTGTGTCATAAGAGCATGAACTACAACAACTAACTTCAGATCATGCATCGCGTAGTACTCCTCATTCTATGCTACTAACTTCTCATTACTACTGTAAGAATTTATTTCAAAATTATATCTTACTCTTTTCTCCGAGTCATTTTCATATTGTGTATCTACCTTCCAGATTAGCTAACTTTAAACCCTGGATTTTATTAGTGCTAGGTTACCTTTCATAGTGCAAATCGTATGATCTTGTTTTATAAAGATACTAGTATTCAAGGTCAAATCACTAGTGACATCCCTTGAACTACTACAACTCTAAGAATTCTAGGGTTTGGTCCTTATCAGTAACATAGCATTATTGTGATGTGACTTTGCTTCCTTAGTTTGAAATCAAACTTTAGATCTCATAAGTTCATCCATCTACTTGTAATGAATACAACAGATATGAATAATCATCAATGAACTATAGATATATAACACAAATGTAACATCAGCCAAGTTCTCTAGCATAACTTATTAACACAAATGCTACAAATAAACATGATACTTGTTACCCAAGCATCACACATGGCTCACAGGGCCATTCATATCTTGTCACCTCTCACTAGGCAACAACTTATTCACATGGCTCACAAGGCCATTCGCATCTTGTCACCTCTCACTAGGCAACAACTTATTCTCATGGTTCATAAAATCCGCACACATTATTACTTTTATTAAGCAACAACAACATTAACACACAAAAAGCCAATCAACATTTATTATATAAATGTCACAACCCAAACTTGGCTATATTCATCATCTCATCATACCTGCATGGTTATTAGGCATGATAACAGTCATACAAGATATTCATCATATCATGTGATACAATAGTAATACCATCATTCCTTGACCAGGAATTAGGGTTCACTATCAAACAGGGCTTATCATTCCCTTTTCCCCAAATTAGGGTTAGGGTTCCCCATTTCTCATTAATTCAGACCCTCTAGAGTTAACCAACTTATCTTGTATTAAGGTATTTCCCCTCTTAATACATTCCATCACAGAATACTCACCTTTAGCATATAATGCATAGGCCACACATTAGAATTGTCCAGCTATCTCACATGATATGGACTTATCTTAGTTTTAAGGCATAACTTTATTATAAAGTTGCCTATAAACAATCGCAATGATACACCCTCAGCTAGGGTTTCACAATGATACACCCTCCACTAGGGTTTACTAATCATGTATTGGATCCATGCATTGGTTATGCATTATTGATTAGTACCATTAAGGGTATCTCTCACCTAATCATTAAATTTAATCTGAACCTTATTGTGTTCCTTTATTTCTAATTAAGGATTGCTCATATGAGGTTCCAACATTGGGCCTCTGATATCATTTCCAGCAAATTCTTAGCTGTTCTAATCTTTCTTATACATCTCAACGTCTTAGTGTATGTACATTCTTACTATGATGTGAGTCTAAATTATCCAGAGTCTACTCTTATTATATTGTTAATAGGAGTCATTAGATCTCAGTAACGCATCCTGCCAGTCGGACCAGGCCGAACCTGTAGTCCTGAAGCCAAGAGCTATTCAGGATTAACCAACTCCTATTAATCTCAAACATGTGGAAAGAATATCCACTTAGGGCAGACTCATTTAAGCATAACTTCTGGTCTACTTAATACAAAGAATAAAAACAATAAATAAATCACTTCATGACACACAACCATATAAAAGAATCATATTAATTCTTCAAACTGAAAATTTAATTCATACATATAAGGGCATTTCTAGAGATTTCCAATCAATTAAGAAATATAAGGCAAGAGTTGCATCACATCCTATGTTTAATCTCTTATTCCTGTATTAATTTCCAGTTTCTTAACCCTAAGATTTCTCTCTAGCCTATCCTTCCTCTGCATACCTGGCCAGGGCATCCAGAGAAGAATAGACAGAGTAGCTTGATACTGGTCAATCTAAGTATTCAGACACCTGGCCAGGGTATCTAAACACTCAGACCTCCCAGAGATAAAGACACATCATTTCTTATCCATCTTAATTACAATACTCTCTTTTGATCCTAATGATCCCTGATAACTCAGCTTAAACTCTCAACTTGATTCTCATGACCACGTCCTCTTCCTACCATCTGCAATAGTATAACATAACACTTCATGTTAGAAAATTGTAGTTAGAAGGAAGACACTTAAGTCCTAATCCTATTGGTCTCTTATCGTCCCCTGACCTTGACTTAGAGTATTCATATACTCAACCTATGCTCTGATACCAAGTTGTCACACCCCGATCTCACACTAACCACTAATCACGAGATTAGGGCGCGACGGAGGGATTATCACATAACAAATCACTGAGAACTTTTTCTTTTTTTAAAACCTCGTAATGATATCCGGATTATTGATGTAAACTAAAACAAAATAAACTATTACGGAAGCATTTCAATTAAACTGGCTAGAGTACGTAAACATAGTTTACAACATGTAACATTGTTTAACAGAAAGTAAACATAACAGTTAATTTACATCTTTATACACATTCCACATACACACTCTCTCTCACCCACACCATGTCCCAAGGATCGAGGGGAAAGGACTAAGAGACCTCTAACTACTAACTACGTATACCTTCTATAGACTAAGCATTAGGATGAAAGGATCCTTCAGATTTCTTGCTGCTGATGATGAACTGAAAATGTTTTGAGCAGAGGTATGAGCCTACTCGCTCAGTGAATAGCATTTCATTTAGCTATCACTAAACAACTCATCAGGTTTATAAAATTGAAATAAACATAAATACAATACAAGCAGGGCAGTTCTAATGACATAGCAGATTACAGAATATAATCGCATTTCTATGCAACAACAGATAATTTAAACCAATAAACAGATATAATGATTTGGCACAAAAGTTCGGATATATTAATTTACTGTGATCCTATATGATTACATATTTATTTTATTATGCCCCAAACATATGCAGCGCACTCTACATATGAAGATCTGTAGTGAACTACGATCCCACCGTACAAGACTTAGCGACACACCCAGGAAATGCTAAGTCTGATTGTCCGTCCTGGTCTGCACAGGACTCTCAGGCGCACAAGGGCCTGTCTGCACTCTCAGGCTCTCAAGGGCCTCACTGCAGTTCCTAGGCACTCAAGGGCCTCACTGCACTAACTCTGAGTGCTCTAGACTCCTCCCGCAACCTGTAGTGCACAGTCGGAGGGTCTGGGTTACCACCGTGACACACGCACGGATTATTGTTGAATAACCCCTATATTACTCCAGTGCCACCGTGACACACGCACAGATTATTGTTGAACACTGGTCGCCGACCATCTAGGCACAAGGCTAGATCGATCGTTTCACCCCAAAGGTACAGACCGCGCAATGGGGTTCTACGGTGTTGGGGCACCTAAGTCTATTGACTGATTAACATATAAACATTTAAACAGGAATATCACATTTACTGATTTCATATCAGATCACAATACACTGTCATTCTAAACCGACAGAGCAATATATTTCAAATCATTGTAATTTCTGAGAAATTTTCATACCATGCATTCAGGCAAATTAGAAATGCATAAATAACCCAACTTATTTCAATTTGGCACATACATAGCGAATTTACGCAATTGAACATCTTATTGCACAAAGTATAGAAATTTACTTCACATACGAGAATCATACTCAACATTTGTCAATTCTCTAAAATTCTCGAAAAACGTGCACATTAACCCAAATCTTGGTTTGTGCATCACTTAACTCAATTAAAAGTTAATCACCTATCACAACACAATTTAATAACAATACTTGAGAATTTCTGGAATAATTCAGAGAAATGTGTCATTTCATGTAAATATCAATTTACACATATTAACGTCAAAAGATATATGCAATTAGGGTTTTATTGCATATTTTTATTTATTCATATCAACTTTGAAATCGTACATCTGATAATTTATCAGAAATCCCTATTGTCTGGGTTCATACCCAAACCATACCATTTTCAGATATAAATTTCTAATTTCAACATTCAAATAAGAAATTTAGGTTCCAATGAACCATATAAATCAACCGATTCAATCCACACTGATCAAATGCTAAATTTAATCATATAACAGCGTCTAGAAGCAGTTTATGAAATAAAAAGTCGGGCGACGCCAAACGCTGCCCTACGCCTGATAATGCATGTTATCGGCGTAATTCGCGCACATAACTAGAAATATTCAAACGCTTGAGTTTATTAATGATAGATGAATGAAATTCTACTCACAGTGACTTGGACTGTCTAGATTCGTCCGGAGATGCGTCCAAGGCCTGATTCCGGGCGAAATTGGGTTGTCTTCTTCCTTTGATTTATCTCTTTACTGTTCCTGTTCCGTGAACAGGAGCTTCACGTGTGCAGGTTAATGGAAGAACTTGATTGGTAGCTGAATTGTGGATAGTAGCTATGGAATCTTGCCTAGATCTCAATTTCGGAGCATTGGGAGGCTTTTCCTTGCTCAGGCGCACCTGAGGTGGCCTCCTCCTGGCCGTGCACAGCAGCCGTAGCCTGCTGCTGCTTGCCGCTGGTCACTGATAGGCGGCTGGCTAGCTGGGTGGGTGGAGTACTAGAGGAAATAAAAAGAGAGGAGGAAGAAAAGAAGAAAAAGAAGAAGGAAGAACGACTGCTGGAAAAACGAACCTAGGATCGCCCCTGCGATCCCTCCCCTGCGCGGAAGTAGGCCTTGCGCCGCTTGAGTCTGTTGCCCGAAGAACAGATAAGCAAGAGAGGAAGAAAAGAAAAGTTTATAAAGCAAAAACTTTGGGAAATTTACAATTTTGACCCTAGAATTTAAAAAGATCATAACTACTGACTCAAAGGTCTGAATAACATGATTTCTTTTGCAACTTTTCAAGAATGAGGCCCTCTACAAACCCAAGGCATGAAAACAAGCTAATTATACTATTTTACTGGTTCAAATCTCTAATTGCATCCAATTATTACTTTACTCAAATTAATCATCTTAATTATGCACTAATTGATCTTATGTGCTTAATTCAACTAAATCAAGTTAATGATCACTAACCACATCATAAGCACATATGTTAACTCAAATAACTTTAATTAGGCTCAAATCATAATGCTGACCAATAAACTTTGGAACGGGTCATAACAATCTCCCTCCCTTATAAGAATTTCGTCCCAAAATTCCTAAAAGAGAAAAGGAAACTTGTTACGCATATCTGACCCAAAAACTCCCACGTGGATTCTTCTAGATTATGATTCCTCCACAGAATTTTCACTAATGGTATCTCACGATTCTTGAGTTTCTTGATCCTTCAATCAACTATTTGTACTGGTCCTTCAACATAGGACACATCAGGTCTAAGTTGTACAGGTTCTGGGTACATTATCTTTTCTGTACTAGGATATCATTTCTTCAACATAGATACATGAAACACATCATGTAGATTTGACAACTCAGATGGCAATTCTAACCTATAGGCTACAGGTCCAATCCTCTCAATAATAGGATACGGGCCCATAAACCTAGGAGTCAGTTTGCCTCTCTTACCAAATCTCAACACTCCTTTCCATGGTGAAACTTTCAAGTATACTTCATCACCAACCTCAAACTCAAGAGGCCTACGTCTTTTCTCAGCATAACTCTTCTGCCTGTCCTGTGCAACTTTCAACTGTTCTTTGATCACAGTAATCTTTTTAGTGGTCAAATCCACTATCTCGGGTCCAAGAATTTGATTTTCACCAACCTCATACCAACATATGGGTGATCTACACTTTCTACCATACAGAGCTTCATACGGGGCCATACCAAGACTGAAATGGTGACTATTGTTGTATGCAAACTCTATAAGGTTTAAGTGTTCTTTCCAACTTCCACTGAAATGCAAGACACATGCTCTCAGCATGTCCTCAAAAGTCTGAATGGTCCTCTCAAATTGACCATCTGTCAGCGGGTGAAAGGTTGTACTGCACCTCAACTTTGTGCCCAAACCTCAATGCAACTAATTTCACAACCTGGATGTGAACTTAGGATCTCTATCTGATATAATTGAAACCGGAATACCAGGGAACCTAACTATCTCATCCACGAATATCTTAGCCAACTTTGAGACATCAAAGGTTGACTTAATCTGAAGATAGTGAGCAGACTAAATTAGTCTATCCACAATCATTCATATCAAGTCATAACCTCTAGGTGTCCTGGGTAACCCTACCACAACATCCATTGTGATATGTTCCCATTTCCATTCTGGTATAGGAAGAGATTGTAAGGTACCTGTAGGTTTCTGGTGCTCAGCCTTAACCTGCTGACACACTCTGCACTTAACCACATACTCAGCTGCATCCCTCTTCATACCAGGTCACCAGTACAACTCCTTAGGATTCATGTACATCTTAGTGTTGCCTGGATGCATGGCATACGTCGATGCATGTGCTTCCTCAAGAGTTTGTTCTTTCAAATCACTGTCTCGAGGTACATGCAACATATCATGCTGATACCACACACCATCATCTGGAAACCTGAACTCTGGTCTTTACCCCATGTCATGTCATGCATGATCTGATGTAACTCACTGTCACCCTACTATAGTTCCTTGATCTGATCATAAAAGTCGGTTTGACTTGCATCTGCGCAATCAAACCACTCTGTGTTGTCATCCCTAAGTCTAAGTTCAATTTCCGCATTTCTACTAGTATGTCTCTTTTGAAACATGCCATGGAAAATACATCCACTGTTGAACTAGACTTCCTACTTAGGGCATCAACTACCACATTCACCTTCCCAAGGTGACAATCTATCATCACATCATAAAGATAGTGACGCTGTGTCATAAGAGCATGAACTACAACAACTAACTTCAGATCATGCATCGTGTAGTACTCCTCATTCTATGCTACTAACTTCTCATTACTACTGTAAGAATTTATTTCAAAATTATATCTTACTCTTTTCTCCGAGTCATTTTCATATTGTGTATCTACCTTCCAGATTAGCTAACTTTAAACCCTGGATTTTATTAGTGCTAGGTTACCTTTCATAGTGCAAATCGTATGATCTTGTTTTATAAAGATACTAGTATTCAAGGTCAAATCACTAGTGACATCCCTTGAACTACTACAACTCTAAGAATTCTAGGGTTTGGTCCTTATCAGTAACATAGCATTATTGTGATGTGACTTTGCTTCCTTAGTTTGAAATCAAACTTTAGATCTCATAAGTTCATCCATCTACTTGTAATGAATACAACAGATATGAATAATCATCAATGAACTATAGATATATAACACAAATGTAACATCAGCCAAGTTCTCTAGCATAACTTATTAACACAAATGCTACAAATAAACATGATACTTGTTACCCAAGCATCACACATGGCTCACAGGGCCATTCATATCTTGTCACCTCTCACTAGGCAACAACTTATTCACATGGCTCACAAGGCCATTCGCATCTTGTCACCTCTCACTAGGCAACAACTTATTCTCATGGTTCATAAAATCCGCACACATTATTACTTTTATTAAGCAACAACAACATTAACACACAAAAAGCCAATCAACATTTATTATATAAATGTCACAACCCAAACTTGGCTATATTCATCATCTCATCATACCTGCATGGTTATTAGGCATGATAACAGTCATACAAGATATTCATCATATCATGTGATACAATAGTAATACCATCATTCCTTGACCAGGAATTAGGGTTCACTATCAAACAGGGCTTATCATTCCCTTTTCCCCAAATTAGGGTTAGGGTTCCCCATTTCTCATTAATTCAGACCCTCTAGAGTTAACCAACTTATCTTGTATTAAGGTATTTCCCCTCTTAATACATTCCATCACAGAATACTCACCTTTAGCATATAATGCATAGGCCACACATTAGAATTGTCCAGCTATCTCACATGATATGGACTTATCTTAGTTTTAAGGCATAACTTTATTATAAAGTTGCCTATAAACAATCGCAATGATACACCCTCAGCTAGGGTTTCACAATGATACACCCTCCACTAGGGTTTACTAATCATGTATTGGATCCATGCATTGGTTATGCATTATTGATTAGTACCATTAAGGGTATCTCTCACCTAATCATTAAATTTAATCTGAACCTTATTGTGTTCCTTTATTTCTAATTAAGGATTGCTCATATGAGGTTCCAACATTGGGCCTCTGATATCATTTCCAGCAAATTCTTAGCTGTTCTAATCTTTCTTATACATCTCAACGTCTTAGTGTATGTACATTCTTACTATGATGTGAGTCTAAATTATCCAGAGTCTACTCTTATTATATTGTTAATAGGAGTCATTAGATCTCAGTAACGCATCCTGCCAGTCGGACCAGGCCGAACCTGTAGTCCTGAAGCCAAGAGCTATTCAGGATTAACCAACTCCTATTAATCTCAAACATGTGGAAAGAATATCCACTTAGGGCAGACTCATTTAAGCATAACTTCTGGTCTACTTAATACAAAGAATAAAAACAATAAATAAATCACTTCATGACACACAACCATATAAAAGAATCATATTAATTCTTCAAACTGAAAATTTAATTCATACATATAAGGGCATTTCTAGAGATTTCCAATCAATTAAGAAATATAAGGCAAGAGTTGCATCACATCCTATGTTTAATCTCTTATTCCTGTATTAATTTCTAGTTTCTTAACCCTAAGATTTCTAGGGTTTCTCTCTAGCCTATCCTTCCTCTGCATACCTGGCCAGGGCATCCAGAGAAGAATAGACAGAGTAGCTTGATACTGGTCAATCTAAGTATTCAGACACCTGGCCAGGGTATCTATACACTCAGACCTCCCAGAGATAAAGACACATCATTTCTTATCCATCTTAATTACAATACTCTCTTTTGATCCTAATGATCCCTGATAACTCAGCTTAAACTCTCAACTTGATTCTCATGACCACGTCCTCTTCCTACCATCTGCAATAGTATAACATAACACTTCATGTTAGAAAATTGTAGTTAGAAGGAAGACACTTAAGTCCTAATCCTATTGGTCTCTTATCGTCCCCTGACCTTGACTTAGAGTATTCATATACTCAACCTATGCTCTGATACCAAGTTGTCACACCCCGATCTCACACTAACCACTAATCACGAGATTAGGGCGCGACGGAGGGATTATCACATAACAAATCACTCAGAACTTTTTCTTTTTTTAAAACCTCGTAATGATATCCGGATTATTGATGTAAACTAAAACAAAATAAACTATTACGGAAGCATTTCAATTAAACTGGCTAGAGTACGTAAACATAGTTTACAACATGTAACATTGTTTAACAGAAAGTAAACATAACAGTTAATTTACATCTTTATACACATTCCACATACACACTCTCTCTCACCCACACCATGTCCCAAGGATCGAGGGGAAAGGACTAAGAGACCTCTAACTACTAACTACGTATACCTTCTACAGACTAAGCGTTAGGATGAAAGGATCCTTCAGATTTCCTGCTGCTGATGATGACCTGAAAATGTTTTGAGTAGAGGTATGAGCCTACTCGCTCAGTGAATAGCATTTCATTTAGCTATCACTAAACAACTCATCAGGTTTATAAAATTGAAATAAACATAAATACAATACAAGCAGGGCAGTTCTAATGACATAGCAGATTACAGAATATAATCACATTTCTATGCAACAACAGATAATTTAAACCAATAAACAGATATAATGATTTGGCACAAAAGTTCGGATATATTAATTTACTGTGATCCTATATGATTACATATTTATTTTATTATGCCCCAAACATATGCAGCGCACTCTACATATGAAGATCTGTAGCGAACTACGATCCCACCGTACAAGACTTAGCGACACACTCGGGAAATGCTAAGTCTGACTGTCCATCCTGGTCTGCACAGGACTCTCAGGCGCACAAGGGCCTCAGGCGCACAAGGGCATGTCTGCACTCTCAGGCTCTCAAGGGCCTCACTGCAGTTCCTAGGCACTCAAGGGCCTCACTGCACTAACTCTGAGTGCTCTAGACTCCTCCCGCAACCTATAGTGCACAGTCGGAGGGTCTGGGTTACCACCGTGACACACACACGGATTATTGTTGAATAACCCCTATATTACTCCAGTGCCACCGTGACACACGCACGGATTATTATTGAACACTGGTCGCCGATCATCTAGGCACAAGGCTAGATCGACCGTTTCACCCCAAAGGTACAGACCGCGCAATGGGGTTCTACGGTGTTGGGGCACCTAAGTCTATTGACTGATTAACATATAAACATTTAAAAAGGAATATCACATTTACTGATTTCATATCAGATCACAATACACTGTCATTCTAAACCGACAGAGCAATATATTTCAAATCATTGTAATTTCTGAGAAATTGTCATACCATACATTCAGGCAAATTAGAAATGCATAAATAACCCAACTTATTTCAATTTGGCATATACATAGCGAATTTACGCAATTGAACATCTTATTGCACAAATTAAAGAAATTTACTTCACATACGAGAATCATACTCAACATTTGTCAATTCTCTAAAATTCTCGAAAAATGTGCACATTAACCCAAATCTTGGTTTGTGCATCACTTAACTCAATTAAAAGTTAATTACCTATCACAACACAATTTAATAACAATACTTGAGAATTTCTGGAATAATTTAGAGAAATGTGCCATTTCATGTAAATATCAATTTACACATATTAACGTCAAAAGATATATGCAATTAGGGTTTTATTGCATATTTTTATTTATTCATATCAACTTTGAAATCATACATCTGATAATTTATCAGAAATCCCTATTGTCTGGGTTCATACCCAAACCATACCATTTTCAGATATAAATTTCTAATTTCAACATTCAAATAAGCAATTTAGGTTCCAATGAACCATATAAATCAACTGATTCAATCCACACTGATCAAATGCTAAATTTAATCATATAACAGCGTCTAGAAGCAGTTTATGAAATAAAAAGTCGGGCGACGCCAAACGCTGCCCTACGCCTAATACGCCTGTTATCAGCGTAATTCGCGCACATAACTAGAAATATTCAAACGCCTGAGTTTATTAATGATAGATGAATGAAATTCTACTCACAGTGACTTGGACTGTCCGGATTCGTCCGGAGATGCGTCCAAGGCCTGATTCCGGGCGAAATTGGGTTGTCTTCTTCCTTTGATTTATCTCTTTACTGTTCCTGTTCCGTGAACAGGTTAACAGAAGAACTTGATTGGTAGCTGAATCGTGGATAGGAGCTATGGAATCTTGCCTACATCTCAATTTCGGAGCTGTGGGAGGCTTTTCCTTGCTCAGGCGCACCCGAGGTGGCCTCCTCCTGGCCGTGCACAGCAGCTGTAGCCTACTGCTGCTTGCCGCTGGTCACTGATAGGCGGCTGGCTAGCTGGGTGGGTGGAGTACTAGAGGAAATAAAGAGAGAGGAGGAAGAAAAGAAGAAAAAGAAGAAGGAAGAACGACTGCTGGAAAAACGAACCTAGGATCGCCCCTGCGATCCCTCCCCTGCGTGGAAGTAGGCCTTGCGCCGCTTGAGTCTGTTGCCCGAAGAACGGATAAGCAAGAGAGGAAGAAAAGAAAAGTTTATAAAGCAAAAACTTTGGGAAATTTACAATTTTGACCCTAGAATTTAAAAAGATCATAACTACTGACTCAAAGGTCTGAATAACATGATTTCTTTTGCAACTTTTCAAGAATGAGGCCCTCTACAAACCCAAGGCATGAAAACAAGCTAATTATACTATTTTATTGGTTCAAATCTCTAATTGCATCCAATTATTACTTTACTCAAATTAATCATCTTAATTATGCACTAATTGATCTTATGTGCTTAATTCAACTAAATCAAGTTAATGATCACTAACCACATCATAAGCACATATGTTAACTCAAATAACTTTAATTAGGCTCAAATCATAATGCTTACCAATAAACTTTGGAACGGGTCATAACATTGACATCATCAAACACAATCCTAAAACATGGGTTGTTATAATGGTGATGATTGGGTGACTTTGACACTTAGGGACTTGATTATGAGTGATGCGTATGGGATTTGTCCCTCCTATAAGGAGTATGATATCCAGGGCCCCTTGATAAGCAAAATTGAGAAATGTATGACCATACTCATGTGATTCAATATGTGATATGTGAACTCACATGCATCTCAGACAGTATGCTCTAGGTCAAGGAACATGGATTGAATGTTGAAGAGGATGACGTTCCATGGCTCGAGTTCAATCCGGATGTCAGTGACAAAGGAACTATACGATCACTATAACACTAATAACTGAGAGAGCCCGAGCAAGTGCTAACCGACTAGGGAGGCACAATGAGGGAAAGACAACTGTAGAAAAGTAGTCTGAGTTCAGGAGAGCAAGTTGATGCTAGTACACCAACAACAGGGTCATCTCCTTCCTTCCAATTCTTCTAGAATAGTAGGAGTTCTAGGTGGTCCGTGTGGACTATATATAGAGGCGGGTGATGTCTGTCGCTCAGGAGGACATGTCAGCCGCAGTCCATGGTGGAGGCCAGAGTCCATGGCGAAGACTAGGAGCTGCACAGACACCGTCCAAGACATGGCATTGAAGACCACACATGGCTATGAGGTATTTTCACTGGGCAAGCCCCAGGACCAGGTATATCTTGCTAAAACCATCCTTCGCATTACATAGTCATTGATACGATCTCCTATTATGGGTTAATGGCCAGTAAATTTTTGTTTCCACTTCCTACTCTAAGACCATAAAACCCAACATTTATAACCTAATTCACTAAAAATAAAGAGGTGATATTTAGGGTTTATATAATTAATGTGAACCTAAACCTAATTCTACATATATGTTCAATAAGTGTTTGAAGATTATAAATTGGATCCAGGGTTAGATTTAGACTCATGTAGACTTGATTCGAGGTATGTTGCATTCTTTATTATTCAAATTTAGCAATCACTTGATTTTTCTCTCTCTCTTAGTCCTTTGGGACATACCACCTTACACTATTTCTTTCACTTATGAGAATTTGTTTCATGAGAAGGATTATATGTTGATGTTGATCTTGTCATTTACCTAAATTGATGGATACTCTTATTGAACTCTAAATTGTATCTCACTCTTCTCATTACATGCCATAACCCTATTTTGAGGAATTAACTTAAATGAAATCTTATTTTCCAATTTGATAACCTCTTGTGGTCTTATGATGTATCTTGATTTTGGACATGATTGGATATTTGGTTATGGGTCTTATTACCCCACATGATAATTGTTAAATCTTCATATCCTTTTATTTAAAACTTGACTAAACTTACATATTGCCTCTATATTTTATGCATGGCTCACACAAATTTTATTTCTAGTAGTGGTATATATGTATAACCATATATTTGGACATGCATATTCCATCTCGAGTGTACATATTCTACTCATATATATATATATATATATATATATATATATATATATATATATATATATATATAAGGGAGCGTGTATCCCACTTGGGGTGTGCGTATTCCACCCTATACATTTTGGATAATATTTTATGGTGTCCCAACCTTGCTTGAAGTAACTTTAGTCTTACATTATCCACTTGGATGGTAGTTATATCTCTTTATTTAGGAAGCCTTGATAACTATATTCACTAGTACAGATACCACCTTTAACGTCGGTTAAAATGGGATTTTTACGTCAATTTTCAAGAGACACCAAAGTGGGTGATACTAAAGGTAGAATCATACAATGTCGACTATGGAAATGACAACATAGATCCGGCCCCGATTGCAACCAAAAAAGGAAACAACACCATTAGGACCATAGTCATCGATTATGTCTTAGAAACTGATGCTATCTCCATTATAGTCATCAGTTTTGTGGTAGGAAACTGACACTTATCTCCATGCTCGACAATTTTTTTTGGCATGGCTTAGATCATACATGTCGATTTCCTATGCTTAACTGACACCGTTGACATTGGGTGATTTTTTTTAAATAATCGACGACTTTGTATTTTTTTTATCAACTTACAGGCCTGCTGTCCGGCTGGTCAGTAGGATGAAGAACCTGTAGTTTAGTTCTAAATTGCATGTTTACATCATACTTTGATTTCAGCTAACAACATGCCACAAAACCTACAATAACTTGATGATCAAGATTACATATACATCATGTGTTTCATGCACATGTATAGACACAATTAATTCATTCATATGATTCACACACATGTAGAAACCTGTAGTTCCGTTCATTCCTCCATTTTACATTCACACACATGTAACAATGTGCATATCCATTCATTCATTTCTTTTCACATTCACACACATGTAGAAGCACATTCATCTTCACATTCACAAACATGTATATAAATCAAATTTCAATAAGACAATTCAAAAAAGTCATTCACACATGTACATATAAGCTTGTCTTTCAAAGTTTAGAAATGTCATCAAATACTGAAATAATTATGACATCATATTTTAGAAATGTCATTCTTTATCATCATCACTACCCCAATTATAATAAAAAAATGTCTTCCTTTCAAAGGCTTTTGCCCATTGTTCTCATATGTCATCTAATTGTTCCATTGTATAGTGATCACATACATCTAATAACTTTTCCCCTATAGTGAAGTCACTAGTTTTAAACACTTGCAAAGAGAATGACATATATATATATAATTAATAAGTTTGATATTTTCATATTATCTAATGAGACTATAATTATATATGATGATCAAGACTATATAATACATGTTGCATGTTTTTGATTTCTTGTGCAACATATCTAACATTTAAATCCATATACCGCATCATGTAGTATCCACATGCCCATCCATTGTCTTGTACAACACACTATAAATTTCAACATACAAAATGTTAATAAATAAAAATAAGCATAGTTCACATAAATAATATATGCATTAGAGTTAGGAAACTATTTTCACATTCTCCCAGATTAATGGTTTCTTTTTCTTGCGCATGTCTCCTCCAACTTTTTTGAAATCTTTTAAAGCCCTACACGTTAATGTAACACGTTAAATTACATTACTAAATAGTAATGTAATAATAGATGTTAACATATATATATATATATATATATATATATATATATATATATGATTTCTCATGTGAATAATGGCATTTTCATTGTGTGTCCCAAACTATCTAATTCCTTCCCCTCAGGGTCTAGATAATAAACAATCAAGGTCTCAGGGACAATAACCAATAACTCCCAATGCTTACCACTAGAGATAAGAAAGTTAAAAATATATAAATCAAAACCCACAATTAAATGTAATTTTCTTAATTCCAAATTATAAGTAATGTAACTTACTTAATATTGAATGGAGCTATAATCACACTCTTCTTTACTTTAACAAAATATTTAAAAGCGATAGAGCAATATAAGGTAACTGATGAAGGGTCTTTATGCACATGACTACCCAAGGATGGAATTAGAAATCCCACATGGGTAAATGAAAATTCTGTACAGACCCTATATAAGTGGCTGCAAAACATATATTACATATGTATTAATATATAAGAAAATAGATCACCATATATAAAACAAGGTATATAGATATATAATCAAGAAGTCACCATATACATAGTTCTATCATAGATGTATTTAGCCAAGCATAAGTAAACAACTCCAAAATATCTTGTATAAATATATTATTATCGTATGATTGGCCTGTAACCTCCTCCTTAATATAAACAATCATAGGACAATTTTTGGGATGCTCACATATCCATATTGCCATACCCCTGTATTGAGGACCTAACAAGTTGTATAGGTTCTTTGCAAGCCAATTAGGTACTTCAAGAAGAGGTGGAGGTGGAGGAGGATGAGCTATAGTGGGTTTCTTCCCTTTGTCATGTATATATAATTTCATATCAATTATCATGTATATACATATATACAAATTAACATAATGTACATTTACCATACATGATCAGTATAAATGACATTTGTTTCGGGCCACAAGACCACTCCGCCTTCTACTTCACCAAGCGTGTCAGCATCTGGGTGGGAATCTGACAATGGATGTTGCCTCCAAGTAGTGAACACAAGCCTCGGGCTCACACGAACCGCACCATCAGATACTGGAGTGCCATGAATTGTGTGTCTTGGAAAGCGTGGGTAAGCATCTCCCTTTGCCACGATAAATACTTTCAATTTTAGATGGCATGGCTTCAACCCCTATAAATTTACATAGAGTATGTTATATACATAAATAAACATATCATCTTGAAAATACTAGCTACTATGTCAGTAAAATACTTACAACAAATGTGCTAGGTGGTGGGTCTACATGATTACTCCCAACCACCTCAACATGATCACTCCCAACCACCTCTATCATAGGGGAAGAGCTGTACGCCACAGGTACTATCAGAGTGGCAGATTGAGATGCCTGCCACTTGCTCAATGCTTCCTGGGATCTCTTATAAACTAACTCATCTACCTATACATGGACAAAAGAAATGCTTTTTGATTCATGAATTTCCTATCCAATAACATTTTAAAAAAGAATAGGTTACTTCAACTTTTGAAATTCCCCCTTTTTAGGCATGTTTGCACTGTCATGGCCCAAAGAATGCTCTTAGGCCCATTCCATCCCTTGTAGCCCTAACACGTCCAGGATGCTCTGGGTTACCAAGAGCAACTATCAATTCATCCATTATGCCCTCAGGGATGAACGAGCCTTTCTTCCTTTTCTCGTGAAGCTCCCGCTAATCATCAACAATAGAAATTGGTAAGTAAACATAACAATCATCAATACTAATTGCTCTGAGAGTTGAATTTTACCATTTTTGTAGCCACCACAGTAGTTACAGGGTTAGTTATATCTGTTTTTTGTTTTGCCTCCCAACTATCCACACATCATGGTGATGTAGAGATGCGGGAGTAAGAGTAGAGGACTCACTGGTATCAATATTAGGAGCAGTAGGCTGCTGAACGGAAGACGTCTATAGTTTTTGGTGAAGAGCTACATAGACACCTAGACCAATCATGTGGTCATGCACATTCAGTGCATGCCTTGCACTTTGAGCATCACACATAGCCTTATAATTAGTAATCATGTTGAATTGGTTAGTAACAATCAAGGTCAATCTTGAATAGGTGAATTCATAAGAATGTATACTAATTAAATTGGGAGTGATGCTTAATACCTTGAATTCATCATTATTTCTACTCACAACAAATGCTTTCCACTCATCCGGGTCTAGGTAGTTCCATTGCTGAAGGGCTGACTTCTTCCTCTGATGAGCATTTTGTATGTATTGTCAGTTGAGAGATGTCCTATAGTTCCTTAGGGCCCTCCCACATCATTGCATCACTTTTTTACGATGTAGGCTTTAATCCAGGTCAAATATACTCTACAAAATTTCATATATTTAATAGAGTATTCTAAAAAATGGAATTGTAAATAACTTTAAAAATAGAATTGCGAATTATAATATCTCACACATAGTTCTTTTAATACTAAGTCTTTCTTCCCTTTAGGAACTGTATGCCAAGATTCTTCATTTACACCACAATGGCTAAGAGTAATAACCCCAAGATATGAAACAAACGAGCTACGGTCGACCCCAATCGGATGTCCTACATGATCAAAATCCACAACCAATTTTGGTCCATTGCCCCTTTGTTGTAGTAACTTGTTCATCATAGTGATGCCCCTGATTGTTTTTATTTTTTTTGCTGCTTATCAAGTACCATAAGGTTTTTAGGGGGTACATCATTAACCTATAAATTGACAAAAAACACATATAGGATATAACTTATAAATGGACATATATATATATATATATATATATATTGTAAAACTTACATTGTGAGGTGACACCTTACCCTCATGGTAATCATCATCATGATCATCATACTCATGGTCAACCATTTGAAAGTGTCATACAAAAAAATCAAACATTTAACATTTAAAATAACTAAATTAATATAACATTGTGGAGTTCACATCGATTTAACATTAAAAAATAAAACATTTTAAAAAATAAAAATATGCCTCTAATATTGAGATCTTTTATCAATTAACATTCCTTCAGTGCGATCTCCATGCACATATAAGTCATCATTAGCTTCAATATTTAGTGTTGGCAACCCAACTGAGAATGGACTCGAGTCATCATACTTATTATAGTAGTCTTCTTCATATATAGGATCTTCAATGAACTATCTTTTACCATGAAAAACAACCGACCATTTTTCATTTGCTGGATCATCAATATAAAATACTTGTTTCATCTATGATTCCAATATGAATGGTTCACCCTTCTCGCCAATCTTTTCAAAATTCACTAATGTGAAACCCAATTCATCCACTATAACTCATTTGGTGTTATCAATCCAATTACACTTAAAGAGTGGAATTTTGTAATCTACATAGTCAAACTCCCATATGTCTTCAATGACACTATAATATGACATTTTAGCTTCACGTGGACTCTTATAAAGACACTAGAAAAAAGCAATGAAGACACTTGAAGGGTGACCCCACTATTTTAGACGGTGCTCTTATCATCTTGACACTTTGTGTAATATGACAACCCATTTATGTCAAACCTTTCATAAGACATAACATTCATTTTTGGTCTAAAGGTGAGGCATTTGATATTTTCATCAACATTATTTGGTGTTTGAGATAGTTGATGTAAGACTTTATCTTCAAACCACTTAATAAATGTCTTGTTATGCTCTCTAGAAAGCCACATTGAATTGGCTTGAGGATATTATTTCTTGATGAAATTGGTATGTTTCATGATATAAACACTCACTTCATCGATGTTGTGTAAAATATACAAGTGAGCTTGTTCCAACAACCCATGACTAATTACTTTCATCCATGATCCTAAAATCCCTTTGCCAGAATACTTCTCAATATTCTTGTCATTTACAGGAGCATCATTACCACTCTGAAAGTCATTGCAAAAATACATAACCTATCACTCCACCTAACCCTCAATAATACTCCCTTTAGGTCGATAACAGTTTTGAACATCACCTTTAAAAATGCTCATGTATCGTTCAAAAGGATACATCCAATGCAAGAAAATTGGTCCCAACATTTTCACTTCCCTAGTCAAGTGGACAACAAGATGTACCATGATATCAAAGAATGAAGGAGGAAAATACATCTCAAGCTGACATAGGGTAACAACCACTTCTCTTTGTAACTTATCGAGATTCTCAAGATCAATAACTTTGCTGCATAGACTATTGAAGAAGAAACAAAGTCTGGTGATTGAAAACCTTACATGCTTCAGCAGTATAGATCGAATTGCCATAGGCAACATTTGTTGCACTAGAGTGTGACAATCATGAGATTTAAGACCTATCAGCTTCAGATCTTTCATTGATACCAATTTATGGATGTTGGAAGAGTAACCTTGTGGTACCTTAACATTAACCAAGCACTTGCAAAAAGCTTTCTTCTCCTTTCTAGACAATGTGTAACAAGCATGAGGTAAATATGTTCTCCTATTAGTACTAACTACTTCTGTTAATTTTGTCCTTATTCCCATTTCATGTAGGTCCATTCTGGATTTGATCCCATCTTTAGTCTTACCTGGTATATTCAACAGAGTGTTAATGACTCTATCACATATATTTTTCTCAATATGCATGACATCGATACAATGCCTAACTACAAAAGAACTCCAATAAGGAAGATCCCAAAATATTGAATTCTTCTTGAATAAAGATTTGTCACTTTGTGTGGGCATGGTACATTGTGATCTCTTACCAAATTCATTGACAAAGTCTTTTACTCTTTCATAAACAACCTCCCCTGGTATAGGTTTAGGCACACTATATTCCTCATTCCATCCATTGAATGATTTGCGCAACCTTTGATACGGATGTAATTTTAGAAGAAACCTTCGATGACCAAGATATATAGTCTTGCCTCCATGTTTTAGTCATATTGAATCAGTGTTCTCTTCACATATATGATACACTTAGATCCTTTTACACTGTATCCAAAAAAATTCTCATATGCTGGAAAGTCATTAATAGTGCAAAAAAAACATAGCATGAAAATGAAATGTATCACTACGTGAAGCATCATAGGTCATCACAACTTCACCCCATAGTTTTTTTAAGTCATCAATCATAGGTTCAAGATAAATGTCGATATCATTTCCAGGTTGTTTAGGGCCCGATATCAACAATGACATCATAATGTACTTATTTTTCAAACACAACCAGGGAGGAAGATTGTATATAACAAGCATAACAAGACAAATGCTATGTTGGCTTATCAATGTACAAAGCCCAAGTCTTACATTTCTGACTTCTTCACCAAATTCATCGTACAATAAATCAATCTTCTTCCACTGTGGGGAATCAGATGCATGTCGTAGGATCCCATCATTATTTTTCTTAACCTCTGCATGCCACCTCAAATTCTTCACATCTATCAGATTGGAAAATAAACATTGAAACCGTGGTATTATAGGAAGATACCACATCACCTTTGCAGGAGAACTAGTTTTGGACTTCCCCAAAGTTGTCATTTTATACCTTGACACCCCACATTTTGGTAAATCTTTTAAATCCACATAGTCCTTTTAAAATAATACACAATCATTCAGGCATGTGTGTATCTTCTTAGCCTCCATTCCCATTGGGCATAATAATTTCTTTAACTCGTATGTTGAGATTGGAAGCTCGTTTCCTTCAGGAAGAATTTCTTTCAACAAAGACAACAATGATGTGATTCTTTTGTCGCTCCATCTATTGTTAACCTTCATCTTATGCAATCTCAACACAATAATAGGCTTCGTAAACTTAGTACAACCTGTGTATAACAGTCTCTCAACATCATTCACAATGTTCCTAAACATGGGAAGTGGATCGGTGTGCTCTAACCCCACAACTATCCAGTATCTCATCAACGATGTCTATTGGAACCGGTTCATTCACATCTACATCATCGGAGGTAATTTCTTCTTCCATAAAAGCACTGCTATCAACATCTAATGATTTCAAGTTTCAAATCTCTCCATGCAGTACCATTCTATATAGCCTCGTACAATCCCATTGCACGTGACATGACTTTTGATTTCATCACCAATGCTGACTTTCAAGTTGTTATTGCAATGCCTACATGGACAATATAACCTATCTTCAGGTTGTTTCCTATGTTCCTCCAAAAATCTAACAAACTGATCAAGACCATCAATAAATCTGGAGTGCAGTGATTTGGAATGGACATCCATGATCTATCCATTCTATGATCAAAGAGAAAACAAGTATATATTAGGGTTTAGCATTAAAAGATTAGGGTTTAGGGTTAAGAGATTAGGGTTTAGGGTCTTTATATAATAAATGTGTGTACCACCTATCTCATTCTTGAACACGCAATCTCACTAGTAAGTGTATAATGTGTATTCAATTTTCAAGAAAATTTTGGCAAAATTTTCCTACAGTTCTCCAAGTACATCGATGTACATGGAAAAATGCCTACCAACATACGTACTTAGAGAAAAAATGGGGAAGTACTGAAGAAACATCATCAAAAATGAATATGCATTATACACTTACATCCTAAGTGAGATTAAGTGTTCAAGAACAGTCCCAAATTAGGCACTATCCAAGATTTACTCCTAATGAGTAAATCTTGGACAATTTTATTGGAAAAAAAATGCATGTATGTATTTACAATAGAAACATCTTATAGTCTTAATCATACCCTGGTCTAGGTACCATATTCTATAACATTGATTTCAACATCTCCAATGTCCATGCATGTTCATCATCAAGATAATCATTACACATAAATTAGTCATGACCTAGGGAGGGAGAGATTCATAACTTATTTCAAAATCTCAAACTAGCTCATGCATTATCATCATCAATCTACATCATACAATATGGATTCATGTAGATGTTAGGGTGACACATCACTATAAAATCAGAGATCTAACATTAGGGTTTTAATAACTTAGATAGATTGATCACAAGATTTGAGCAATATAGTTAATACAACATTAGGGTGAAATGTGTATAAGATTAGGTCTCAAATATAACAACTTGTACATTAGGTCACATTTCATTATTATCAAGTTAAGATATAGTTCAAATATTTGTCAAATTTGATTCTTGGCTCAAACTTGCATAAATTTTTATTGCAATACAAGGGGAGATGTTTGGGGATATCAAACCTACCGAGCATAAGAGGAAGCATAAGCTCCTCACGCGGCCAGTGAGATCCAACATCCTCAAGCCAGGCCCGAGCTCCGGTGGCGATGAGCGTAGAGCTCCTCAAGCGGCCGATGTGCACAAAACCTCTGACCGCCGGCATCTATAGGCGGTGAGCTAGCACAATAGTCCATTGACATCTCCTGGTGGTGCGGAAGAGTGGAGGAGTAGCTGAAGGCGACAATGACGAGTAGCATAAGAGCTGAAGGCGGTAGCGACGAGTACCAAGAAACTGGTGGCGGTGGCGGAGGAGCAGAGGAGATGAATTGCCAGGAGCAGAGGTAAACCCAGAATCATGATGAAATAGAGAGAATGGGGAAGAGTTTATTTCATGCGGGTGGTTTTAAACCCTTAGGCGTTAGTTGTTAACCAAAAACTAACGACTAATCCAAATCTAAACAAAAAAGTTTCCCTCATTGGGGTTTTAGTCATCGGTGTTTAGATAACCAACTGACACTACAGATGATTTCCCTAAAAAAAAATTGTTTCGGGAAGGGTGATTAGTCATTGGTGTCTATGAAAAATCGACAACTGATGAAGGGATAAATTTTCCGTGGGGGCATGGTGTGAAACATGTGTCGTTGGTTACTCTTAAAAAACTGACACCTAATTCCAAATCTACACAGTCTCGTTTAGGGTTTTAGTCATCAGTTTCTAAAGAAAACATTGACTCTATAGAAGGGATAAATTTTCCACAGGGACATGGTGTGAAACATTTGTTGTCGGTTTTGTGAAAATTGATGATGTATTCAAAGTTTTGGAGGGAAATTATTTTCCCTCAAAAATTATATTTCGTAGGTAATGTTAGACGTTGGTTTCTACTACAAGAAACCGACGTTGAAGTAAAACCGGTACCCGTGTTTTTTCTTAATCGACAGGCCTTCACATATGGTGATGGATGTCTTATATAATCGACATTTTTTATCTATGGCGTCGATGGTTTTTGTTTAACCAACACCACCAAAGGTGACATTATATGTTATTTCTGTACTAGTGATTTATTTCCTTTTCCCTTACTTTGCAAAATCAATATTTTATTACATATACCATCTTTTATGACGACAACATCTACTTTGTATTCTCTTGTGGGGCATGCTTCCAATCCTTTAGGTAAAGATATAGAATACATGACATGAACCTGGCTAGTAGAGCTAATTCTTGGGAGATAAACTTGGAATAGTTTGGATATCCCCCTACTTAGATTTTGAAGTTGTTTCTTTTATGTAAGCCCCTTAATGGGAGATTATTATGTAAACTTTTGGTATTGAATATTTGCATTACATTTATTTATGCAACTATATTGTAGTCATATATATAATTATTTGAAAATTGAAAAAACAAACACCCATTCTAGCATGCTTGTTAGTGTGTTTGGATTAGATAGATTTATTCCTCAAATTAAGTAGGGAGTGGATCCCCTCCCAAGTCCTACTCCTCACAAGATGGTATCAAAGACATGCTAATCAGAATCTAACTATTTCAATTTATTTCCCTTAGGATTACTATCTTATCATATAAGTTACTAAGTAGGATCCTTACCTTGCATAATCACCCTCTAAGAGAGATGTTTACTGCTACAACAAATACCATGATTTATTGGCAATTTGAGGATTTAAGATAATTTTCTATACTTATAGGAATTAAACAAAATAAGTTTTTCTCAATTTTTTTCAATCCTCTGCACGACCAAATTCTTATATATTGAAAGGATGACTTGGAAGGCGATATCTAGGGTGATATTTGGGGAAGAACACAAAGAAAAACAGAAATCAAAGGTCTCATGTAGATTCAACTTGGTAAACACTTGTTGATCATTGATTCTTCCTTCTCTTCTTTTTCCCTTTCTTGGAACTCCCTAATTCATAAATCAAAGATTTCAGTTAACCTTCGTTCTTTGTGTTCTTCCTCTAGAAGATCTTCTTCTTGGTTGGTAAACCTATTCGAAGGATGTTTGAATGAGATTCTTGAGGTTTGAAGATTGGATCAGACTAGGATGAGGTAGAATTCGAGTCTAGCCAGGTCAAGGACAAGATCAAAAAGCTATAATGTGTGCAAGTGAGTAGAAGAGCACCTTCTAACCCTGATTTACAACATACAAACTAAAAAATAATGGTTTTTTAGTATTGAATCTTACTTGTGATGATTGTGGCTAGTTTAATAAGTTTACACAATGATTTTCAGTTATAGAAATGCTTTATTAATTATATTTGGTGATGTGATACTATATAGAAAGATTGCTACAGAGATGCTATGTATGACAGGTGATGAATTGGTAGATTTATAGGAACTGGAGAAGTTGAGTTTTCCCTAATCTCGATCTAAAGGATCAAATTTATGGTTTATGAGAATAATGAAAGTTGTAAATTCATAAGAGGATATTGTGTTAAAAGTTGTAAATTAGTCAGAGGATTTTGCGTTAAATGTTGAATGTTTAATTGATGAAAGTAGGGTAATCATCATAAATGATAATGACAAAGTAATTTAAATATCTTTAGATGATAAATGCCTTGGATATAGTATAATCCTCACAGTAGGTCTACACAATGGGGAAGAAAATGTGCTTCCTAACTGGAGGTATTTTGTCCTACACATCGAGGTAAGTTGGAGCACATCATTAGGGTGTGGGAGTGTAGACCAATAAGGATAGACTCCTTATGAATGTTTTTGGTACCCAACACCAACCAGAGATGTCAGTGGTACCTGTGTTGCAGATCAGTGGTCATCTTCAGTAGGACCACTGATGCAGAATAAGTCAGAGTGATTTGAATCTCTATTGGAATAACCAAGTTTAGAGGAGTCTAGATATTCACCTACTCCCATTAGCCATCAAGAGCCAGATGTGGTGAAGCTCACCACAAATGTGGTATTGAGATTAAAGATTTAGGATCCCTGGCATGCTTTTATGTATTGTACAATGATATCATATCCTCTTGCAATTCTTTCACATGTAGTGGTAAGCCTAATGTGGGCCTAGTGGCATAATAAAAGGACTAAAAACTATGTGAATGAATTTAATTTATCCTTTTACTACAGTCAATATCAAGTCAATTGCCATGTTGATTAATTTACAGTTTTAAAACTACCATGCCTACAAGCTTCTGTATTTAGGTTCTTTTAATTATATATGTCTAAATTATCATGCTGAATTTTTAATTTCTGTGCACTAAGCCAATATATCATCAACTACTGAAACATTTTCCAAGTAAAGGGTCAGCTCCAGTGAAAGAGGCAGAAGCTAGTTTTAATTAAGACTAGAGAAGAGGTTTTATGAAGAAGTAGTTTATATTATCCGGTCACTCCCTTATCCTTCCTCTAGTTCTTAGAAATGAGAGAGTGAGGAAAGAGAGAAGTTTGTAATGATTTTTAGTTGATCTATATTAATCAAAACTCTTTCTTATATGTAAAAATCGAACTTACATGCTTCCACAAGTTTCTTTATGATTAATGAATGAAAAAAGTTAAGGTAGTTTATATCGTATGATAGAATGGTTGATTAGTTTTAATCCTTCCTTGATAGTACCTAACCCTGGTAAGTGGGATTGGGTCGCATCAAATTTTTGGTATCATAGCATAGGTTGAACCTAAATTGAGTTTAGGTTTGGGACAAGGGTGATAACAGACCAATAGGATTAGGATTCTTTCCTCTTTAAGCTGCAATTTTCTCATAGATGTGTTCTGTTATGGATATGCAGATGGTAGGAAGAGGATATTATCTTTGTGAGGAACAAGGTGAGATCCATTAGGTCCTTGAACCTCATACAATGGCTCAAGGTGGAAAAGATAGGGATTAGGTGACAAGGATGTATCATATTTTCTAGAGACAAAAGAAAAATATAATATGGACATGAGGTCTTCATCATCTAGTAAGGATATAACGAGATCCTATGATCTAGTAAAGAAGCTTTGTGGGACCAAATTTTCTAGAAGAACACATCCATATATGGAAGATCTGTGGCTCTGACAACTATAAAAATGTTTTTCACCTAATGGAGTTACAATAGGATAAGAAAACAAAACATGTTTTCTATCCACTCAAAGGAGATGTTGATTCGTGCTGGCATAGAGTGGAAGATAATAGGAGAAATACAATAATGAATTGGAAGGATTTTGTGGATGAGTTTTACTTAAAGTACTTCCTCCTACCTTTTTGAGTGATAGAATTAGATAGCTAGAGAATATTTGGGAAGGCAGTATGACAATCAGAGAAATACAAGGCATCCTTTACAAGGTTGGAAAATTTCTACTTGTATCTTATACCAAATGACATAGAATACTATAGGAGATTTCAATAAGGATTAAGACTAAAAATTAGACACAATGTATTGACAATCAGTTGGAGGGGTAGAGAAAACTTTAGGGAATGTGTGGAAGTAGTGAGACGTGTAGAATAGTCATTTAATGATGATAATTAGTCTAAAACTAGAAAAAGATCTGGAGATTTTAGTAGAGGAGGACAGAGTAGTGGTGGATACAAAGAAGGTGGCCTTGGTTGTTCTAGAAGACAAGGATCTGTCTCTTCTCATAGTGGAGGGAGGTCTAGTTCCACTACATGGAATACACCACCTAGGTGGGCATCACCAACTAGGTCTTTAGAATCTTCAGTCTTAGTGACAAGCCCATAAAGGCAAGGTAAAACTGTATGTGACAATTGTAGTAGGACACAATCTGGTAAATGTTGGGGAGTTAGTGCTAAAACATGTTATCACTATGGACAGCTGGGACATATTAAGAGGTACTGCCCAAATCTTTAGTTTATACCTAAACATGGTTCACAATCACAGTTTCATACTTCTCAGAGACATACTTTAGTTAGAGGAGCATGTTCTTTAGTGGCTTCAAGATCTAGAGTGGTAGAACCTAGTACCTATAGTGAACAACATGTCTGAGGGGGATCTACAAGATGCTTCTTCTCAACAACACCATTTGAAGGTGTAGTCTCACCTAGAGTTGTGACATGTGACATGCTTCTTTTTAATAGAATTTTAGTTATAATTTTGATACACCTTGGTGTGACTCATTCTTTTATATAGAGGTCATTAGTTAGTGGATTAAATCTTCTAACCCATAATTTATCTCACGAGTTTTTATTATAAGTTCCATTATGTGAATTATCAATTTTGACATAAGTGTGTCATGGATGTATGTTGAGTATTAGTGTTTATACAATAGCAATTAATCCCATTTCCTTAGATATTAATTCGTTTCAAAATATTTTGGGTATGGAGTGCGTTGAGACATATAATGTCTAATTAGATTGTTGGAAGAAAGAGGCTATCTTTAAAAAAGGTGGATTTTTCCTGTATATTCACTAGAGATAGGAAAATCATATCCACATGCATGTATCAGCTGTTGTAGCTGATAAGATGATGAAAAAAAGGTGTGAGTCCTTTTTAGCACATGTGGTAAATGCTAGGGAAGAGAAAAGAACAATCAATATAGAGGATGTTCTAGTAGTATGTGACTTTCAAACATGTTTCCTAATGAGTTACTAGGTTTACCACCTAAAAGAGATATAGAATTTGAGATACTGATTTTACCTGATTGTCATCCAATCACTTTACCAGCCTATAGAATGATACCTGTAGAGTTAAAGGAATTAAAAACTAAGCTACATGAGTTACTAGATAAGGGATCTATTCAACCTAGTACATCACCTTGAGGAGTTCCAATATTGTTTGTGGAGAAGAAGGATGAAGCTATGCGGTTATGTATAGACTATCAACAATTGAATAAGATAACCATCAAGAACAAATATCCTTTGCCTAAGATTGATAACTTGTTTGATCGGATACATGAAGCAACAATCTTTTCAAAGATAGATCTCAAGTCAGGTTATCATCAGTTAAGGATACAGAAATCTGATTCACCTACGTCACCATCCAGATCAAGGTATGAGTATTATGAGTTTGTAGTCATGTTTTTTGGACTGTGAAATCCCCGGATAACTTTTATGGACATGAGGAATAGAGTTTTTATACTGCGTCTAGATTAGTTCATAGTAGAATTTATAGATGATACCCTTATATATTCCATAGATGTAGAACAACACGATCAACATATGAGGATAGATTTAGAGTTGTTGAGACAACATCAATTGTATGCAAAGTTCAACAAATGTGTGTTCTAGTTGTCTAAAGTTTCTTGGAAATTTCATATCAAGAGAAGGAGCCAGCATAGACCCTAAGAAGGTGGAAAACCCTACTAAGATCAGAAGCTTTCTAGGGTTGGTTGGATATCATAGAAGGTTTATAAGAAACTTTAGTTCATTTACAACACCTCATACACATTTAATAAGGAAGGATATTCATTTTATTTGGTTCAAATCATGTGAGAAGAGTTTTCAAACTTTAAAGAAGAAGTTACCCACATCACCAATTTTGATTTTTACCAAAGGCAGGTAAATGTTATGTGGTTTTTTGTGATGCATCGAAAAAAGGTCTAGGATGCATTCTTATGCAGAATGGGAAAGTGGTAGCTTATTCCCTAGACAACTTAAGAAGAATGAAGAGAACTATTCCACACATATCTTGAGTTGGAAACAATAGTACATACCTTAAAAACATGGCATCATTATCTTTATGGTGTGTCATATCAGGTCTTTACTGACCTTAAGAGTCTCAAGTACATTTTCACACAAAAGGATATCAACTTGAGACAATGGAGATGGTTAGAGATAATAAAAGATTATAATGTTACCATTGATTACCACCCTATACAGGCTAATGTTGTGGCATATGGTCTAAGTAGGAAGCCAACATCGACTGTAGAAATGTTTTCTAAGGCATGTGCAAAAAGAGATTTATTGGTCAAGATGAGAGAGATGAATCTGGATTTGAATGTGTCTGATCAAGGTGGAATCATTACATATGTGTAGGTTAGACCTACATTCTATGATCAGATCAATGAGTTTTAACAGAGTGACAGTGAATTTCAACATATCATCCATGATATGGCACGAGATACGAGAACATAATTCAGATATTCAAATGATGTGATGTTGTATCAGTAAGAAAAATTATGTGTGTCGAGTGATCCAGAAGTAACACAACAAATTCTAGAGGAAGCACACTCTTCTATTAATGCAATGCATCTTGGTAACACAAAGTGGTACACAAACCTTAAATATTTATATTGGTGGTCATGTATGAAGAAAGATGTGGCTGATTATGTATCTCAGTGCATTGTATGTTAGCAACTCAAGGCTGAACATCAGAAGCCAATAGGTACTCTGGAATCATTTTCTATTCCTGAATGGAAGTGGGAGCATATTACTATGGACTTTGTGGTTTGGTTACCTAATACTCCATGTGGATTTGACTATGTATGGGTAATAGTAGACAAAATAACTAACTCTTCCCACTTTCTACCAGTTAAGGCAACATGTGATACACCAAATCTAGACAAAGTCTATATAGACAAGATAGTTAGATTGCATGGGGTACTAGTATTTATAATATCTAACAGAGATCCCAAATTCACATCTAGATTCTAGAATTAGTTGCATCGTTCTTTGGAAACAAGATTGAAGTTAAGCACAACATTCCACCCTGAAATAGATGGACATGATAAACAGACCATTGAGACACTGGAGGACATATTGAGAGAATGTGTTTTGCCATTTAGTGGTCGTTGGAATGATCACCTTAGTCTTATGGAATTTTCCTATAACAATAGTTCTAGTTTAGGCATGGACCGTTATGAATTATAAGAGAAAGTGTAGATCTCTAGTTTTTTGGTATGA
Source organism: Alisma plantago-aquatica (assembly GCA_963693085.1). Classification (NCBI taxonomy): domain Eukaryota; kingdom Viridiplantae; phylum Streptophyta; class Magnoliopsida; order Alismatales; family Alismataceae; genus Alisma; species Alisma plantago-aquatica. The sequence continues at coordinate 531,609,888 of OY856412.1, read as the reverse complement.
AGTTGGAGAAAGATAAATTCTATGTCACGAGATAGTAGAGGAAACAATAGAAAAGATATATGCAATCAAACAATGATTGAAGGTTGCACATAATAGACAAAAAATCTATGTAGAGAGAAGGCATAGATCTCATTAGTTTGAGGTTAGATAAATTACTTGAAAGTCTCACCATAGAAAGGTGGGCTTAGGTTTGGAAAGCAAGACAAACTAACTCCTAGATACATGAGTCCCTATCCAATCATTCAAAGAATTGGACCAGTAACATATAAACTTGAGTTACGTCCAGAGCTAGCCAATCTACATGATGTGTTTCATGTATCTATGTTGAAGAAATGTCATCTAAGTATGAAGAAGATCATAGACCTAGAACAAGTAAAACTAAGGGAAGATGTCTCCTATGTTGAAGGTTCTATACAAATTATAGACCATATAAATAGAAAGCTTAAAAATAGGGAGATGAACTTAGTGACGATCATTTGGAGGAACCACAGTGTAAAAGACGCTACATGGAAGTTAGAATCTGAGATGTGTAACACATATCCCTTCCTCTTCTAACATTTTGTGACAAAATTTTTATTGGAGGGGGCCTTGTTACAAATCATGGCGTGCTTTACTGGTAATTTGAGGATTTAAGATAATTTTAGTATTCATGACACCTTTGTTTTACCTTATTGACACTTTGTATCATTAACTGGTTGATTTATATTTTGGTTTAACTTAAACTTGTTGTTTGATAAGTTAGATAAAATATGTGTTGTGAATACATCAAGGTTTGAACCCTGGTTGATATAGTAATGGCACACACATGTATGTGGAGGACCATTTTATACATTTAAGGAATTAAATGATAAATAAAATATCAAATAATAATTTTATCAAACTTTTATGTAGAATTTTAGAAAATTAAAACAACACAAAATTAATGAATCAAATCAAAGTTATAGCGAGTAAGTTATGCTACTTTTAGTTTTCACCAAGTTTTATAATAGTTTGACAAACTGATGGTGGGCCTTCAAATGGAGGGCCTTCTAATGGTAGGCTTTCACTGGTGGGCCTTTCAATGGGTGGGATTCCAATGGTGCAAACCAATGGGTTGACCAACACAGCAGCCTAGAATAGCCAATCGCAAAATCAGCCATAACATTTGCTATACTTATTGGAATTCAACTTAATAAGTTTTGTTGGATTTAGTTTTCAATCCTCTTCACAACTAAAGCCTTAAAATATGAAAATGATAACATGGAAGGTGAACATAGGGTGATATTTTGGTAAGAACATGAAGAACAACATAAATGGAATGTTTCATTATGGATTTGAGTTGGTAAGTAGTTCTTGATCATTGATCTTTCCTTCTTATGATGTCCCCGAATTTTCAATGCCTTGACCCATTGTGTAACATCCAAATTGAAACCCTCACCTCTGTAAGAATTCCAATTCAAACATCACACATTTGGATAAGAGGAAGAAAATCTAGGGAGTCAGAAGAAAAACAAAGTAGAAAATGCACATGCAAAATAAACGAGAAACAAATACACAAGCTCACCATTAAACATTCAATTGTAAGATGACTTATTACAAATTGATGTTACACATTGATAATAAACTTTTACATATGCACATACTACATTCTATAATAGGTTCTTTATACAATAGGTCCACATGTACATCAGCTCTCCACATAACTCTTAACTATCCTGGTTCTGTAAGATGGTATCTCCACAACCTTAAAAAATTACAAGTGGTATCAAGTCAACACAATATACTAAAATATTTTGTTGAGGTGTACTACTTATAAAATTTTGTTTAGGTTGTGGATATATGATTAAACCAGGATAGTTGATAGTTGTATGGTGAGCTGATGTACAAGTGAACCTATTGTCTAAATATCTTGTTTTGGAATGTTATGTGCATATGTACAAGTTTGCTATTCAATGTGTAACATCAAATTGTAATTAGTCATCTCGTAATTATATGTTGAACTGTGGGATTGTGTATGTGTGGCTTGTTTATTGTTCATGTTCATATGCTACTTTGTTTTCCTTCTAACTCCCTTGATTTTCTTCCTCTTGGACTGGTGTGCAATGTTTGAATTGGGATTCTTACTGAGGTGAGGATGTCACATAATGGGTCAAGTAGTTGAAAATTTGAGGATGTCACAAGTAATATTAGATCCAAGTCAAGGCTTGACCGATGTGGAAGTCTTTGGTTTGCCCAACTAGAATGGGTCACACTCTTCTCAAAGGTGTGTGCATCCCTTCTATAGTTTGTTCTGCTTGGGGTGGCCCAGCCGGTTCCCTAGTTTGGAATTGTTTGCCCCCTCTCCCCTCTTCCATCATGATTCAACATGACTCCCCCAACCATAGTGCTATGCCCTCTTGCTTACTAGTTCTTAGCATTGATGTCATAGTGGTTGAATCTTTAGTGAGTCTTTTCTACAGATCTCATCCTCTCAAACTGACCCTCAGTGTCTGGTCAGAGAACATGACACGATAGACACCTGATGCATGGTCATTGCTGCCAAGGTTTGCTCTAGAGAGCAATAAGTGGTGTCCATCTCTTCACTGAGTAGATGCCTTGCATGGAACTAGCCTCCGCTGGGAGGTGTGTCATCCTTAGGATGGAGAACCCCCACCGGTTCCCTTCTACGATGTTCGATCAGGGAAACCACTCTTCCTTAGCAGATGATCCTCTGCTAGCATGCACCACAGCGGGTCTCTTCCCTGGCAGGAAAGGGCACTGCCACACTATTAGATTTTGAATAAGAATCACTATAGGCCCCCACCTCCTCCTTGACACTTCACAACCACATCCATTGATCATCTTCGTGGTTCTTGAGAATATTGCCTCTACTATATTCTTCAGTTTTTGATGCAAAACAACACGGGAGGAACACCCTCAACTCTTTGCTTTCTACTATCTCTTTTTGTAAAGACCACATTTGTGCTTAATCGGTAAACTAGGGTTTACCTGAATGATTACATGCTTGATTAGATTGAACATCGTTTAGACTTGATTAATGATAGTAGATCAATTGTGATGTTTAAAACCTAATAAGAAACTATAACTATGATTTTAGTTTGAAGAATTAGGGTTTGAGAAATGTAAACCCTAATCGGCAAAAACAGGGTTTTGATAGTACATGAATATGAAATTTAATCAGGATAGCAGTGTGGTAAATGATTTTTCATATTTTATAAAAAAATTGTATTTAATTAAATTTTGTATATGATATGGATAACTCAATCATGCATATTGGAGAAAAATTTCAGAATTTTTGAGTGTTCTTTGAATGTGGTTCTCGCTCGAACTATACTTCAACCCAAATGTTGACAGAGTGCTTTTAAGCAGTGTAGTGTTTTATTTGTATTTATTTATTGGTAACTCCAAATGATCTGAAATTTTAAATTGATATCTGAAACTTAATCATAAACAATATGTAAAATTTTCATAATTTTTGGATGCGTTTATACCTTATCAGTAGACGAATTATAGTAACTGACATTTCTTTAGAATTCTAGATAGTAGTGCACTGGTAGATTTTTAATTATTTAATGGAAGCTTGAAATGATGTAAAATTTTAACTGAAGCTTTGTAACAGAAATATACACAACATGATAAATTATCATAATTTTTGGAGGAGTTTTGGTCTCTAAAATACACGAATTTTCAGAAACCTTTTTATGACAGAAAAAATTTCCTGAAATAAGAAAAAGTATAGTAAGGGGTCAAAGTGCAATTGACCCAATCAGGTCAATTTCTCTATATGGTCAACCTAACACACAAGGATATATCATAATTCGTGATTAAATCCATATAAACACAATCCTAGAGAGAGAGAGTTAGGGTTTGAGAGGAGAAATTGATGGAGATGATGACCTAGGGTTTTGTGGTCTGAGGAATGATGAAATCATGTAAGTTTAACTTCTTTAGATATAGTTTCATTGTGAATCTTCTCTTATATGTCAAAATTCCATCCCTCATATGATTTGATCCAAAATGGTATCAAAACTTCCCCTTTTCTCACTCTTTCTTCATAATCCCTCATTTTTAGGGTTTCCGAGTTGAAAGGAAGAAGAATTGGGTGAATTGCTATGGATTTGATATGAGATCGAGATTTTTAGGGATAAGCTACGTTTTTAAGGTGTTTTAACACCTTAGGGTGAGTGGGAACTTCCTTTAAACAGTATATTGCATGAAAATTGGTTAATTCATCCATAATCTTTAATTGCTAGTATGCGACTACAAACGCTGAATTGTCTATTAGTTCTAAGTTGTTGCAAAATGATATGAAATGGATTCTTCCTCTATTTGGATGAAGTTGAGATGATAAATAATATTAGAAATATATACAATACATCCTAATGAGAATTTCCTAAGTATTCACAGAGGTTATAAGAGTAAACTGAAATATAGGGAAATTTTCTATGACTGAAATTTGTTGTATAAGTAAATAGAGAAAATTGCTTAACTAGATCCCCTTGGTTATGAATGATTGTTTATCTAAATTCATAGTACAAATATGTCAGATACTATCTTGGATTTTGTTCAAAGTGAATAGTGTTTGTTTGATATCTCAGTAAAGAGGTGAAACCCTATATGCGAGGAAAGTTGGATATTTGCAAATAGATATCGTGAAATCCATTTGAAGGTATTTTAGTGACATAATAGACTTTATTTATTCAATGTTATATTAATGCATGATATACTAGTGAATGGAATGGAAACCCAAATTCAACTCAGTTCCAAGATTTCATACATATATTCATTTTATATGATTTTTTGATAGTAGTCTTTATTCAATGAATGTTTATGTCGCATGAAATCTTTATGGGAGCCATGTGAATAACTTGTTGCCTAGTGAGAGGTGACAAGATGTGTGATGGCCTTGTGAGCCATGAGAATACTTGTACAACCAGTGAAATGAATAGCTTGGTCTAAGGACCTAGAGGTAATTGTTACCTGTTATAGAGGTAACAATGCTATGTTCTGATCTAAGGGTTTGAATACCCATATCCAGTAATCATGATAATGATGTGAAGGGATGAGAATTCCCAATAATGTGATAAGGGATTGAGATCCCATATATCATGTGTTTTAAAGATTTGAAAAATACGTGATAGATGTATTACACCTTACTTTGTAGCATTTGTGGTGATTAAATGAAACCCTAAGGGTAGGGTGTTAAATGAATCAAGTATTGTGATATCAATGTTCTCAGGTATTATTAATAAATCTTATCATGATAAGTAATTAACTCTTAATTGAATTATGAGATGCACAACTCAAGATTTGGGTTGATATGCATGATTCTAGTGTGTATGTGCCAAGTGGACGTTAAATCTGTTTATTTAAGAATTTTAGTCTGCCTGCATGTATAGTATGTTGATTACTCAGTATATTATAGTGTTTTGAATATACTGCTCTGCCAAGTTTAGAATGATATGCATGTTGTATCATAACTTCAAATAAGTAGACGCGACACCATAGAGATACCAGAGTCAAGTATAAGTCAGAGAAGGGTACAATGTAGAAAGTTCTTTCTAGGAATAATAAAATAATAGAATTAGGAGCCCTAAACACCGTAGAACCCCTATGTGAGGTCTGCGCCTTAGGGGTGAAATGACCTAACCCTAGAAGCATCCAGTATACGGGGGTCGGAACATGCTATCAGGTGGAACGGGGAACGAAGACCTAGTGGAAGTCTCCTTAAATTATAGTTTGCAGTATCCAACATCAACCAGAAGTCCTCATGGCACTAGAGTATAGAAAAGCCAAGAGGTGGCTTGACTCTCTGCCTGTGTGCTCAAGTTAGAGGAGGAGTCCAGTTTAGACCAGAGAGCCATTTCCCTATTGCAGACCAGGAGAGTAGTCAGACTTATCATTTTCTGGGTGTGTCCGCTAAGTCTTGTACGGTGTGATCGTAGTGCACTATGAGTCTTCATATGTAGAGTACACTGCATATGATCAGGGCATAATAAAATGAATGAGAGGTCAAACAAGTGTGTACCGTTATTCAATTATTCTTTGTATGTTTCTGAATTATTAGTTCTCTTTATGATCAATCAAGCATTTCTTCATTCGTGTTTTGCAAACCCTAAAGAAGAGTCTTCTGTGTTTCTATGTGGAGATTTTCTCCTATGCGTGGTGAGTTCGTCCTTCCTCTCCCTTTAGAGACATAGTCTATCAGGTGGTGGTTCCTATAGTTTCTGGGTTGTACTAGTAGTGCAAGTCATTTGTCATCTGCATTGTTCATCATCAACATGAGCGAGACAATCTCTTCTACAGGTTCATGTATGGGTTGACTAGAAGAACGACATCTACCCACAAGGGTTTTAGGTCATTGATTTCTTTAAGTATATCAGGTTTGATTCTCAACAAACAACCTGGTTTGATTCCTAACCTTATTTTCGGTTCTCATGTATTGGTTTATTCTGTGTTTTCTTATCTGGACTATCTGAATATGTTAACTAAATTACACATGTTGTTGTTGCATCTAACAACTTAATTAAAACTCCAACACAAAGATCATTCTTAAGGACAAGAAAAATGAGACCTAGGTATTTGACATGATTTTACCATGCGTATAACGCAAGTGCACGCGTCAGGGTAATATAGATCTTTATGAGGCCCGAGTCGAACACAGGGACACTGAACTATTAGTAGACACTTACTAACTACTCGCGATCAACTAGACCAATTAAAAGGTTTGAGAGTTGATTGAAAAATAAAAGAAAAATAAAAGGAAACAACACAATCAATTAAATGTTTAGTTTAATCAATTTAAATGGGGATCTTTAGGATTGCGGTTTCACCGTAGGTTCTCGTTGTATTTATTTCTACATAGTTCTCCCATTTCAGGTAGTGGCTTGTAGTCAGAATTGTTCACTTTCGTGATACAATTCACTACCTAAATCTAGGTCGGTTCCACGGTCGTAGTAACCTATACCCTAAACTAGGTGCATAAAGACCAAATTCTGGGTTTCCACCATTAACCGTACATCACCTTGTTCAAGGGATTTATTGATTAATGTGAATTTCGTCTCTTTTCAACTGTTAATTCTTCTTTCAAAGTAATTAAAGGCATTAGATTATCATTAGGGTGATCAATCATAATGATATAATGGAGAAAATAGAATCATACCACGGATTTAAGAGACAAAATATGAATTACTATGGTACAAATGTCATACAACGATTACCCGGGCTACTCCCGATCCTAAAGACAAAGGGGATTAGCCCCGCATGTTCATCTCAACGAAAGACATGATGAGAGAAAGGGAAAACATGGAGAAAACGTGAATGAAAGTGATGTAAACCCCTGAATGGAGGAGATCTGGGTGTTTCTTGACATAGAGTGCGCGATCTACAGCCTTTCGGCGGTGGAAAACATCTTCTGCGGCTCTCGGAATGATCAAGGTGTGACTCTGGGCTCCGTTCTTCTCTCTACCTCTCCTTGGGACTTTTGCAATGGCTAATGACGTGATCCCCTACTTCGGGCTGCCAAAATTAGGTATATGGACCACTTTAGGTCGCCAAAAGATCACCACTGTCCGATTCAGGCCGATCTGAAACAAAAACTGATCTGACGGCGTCGATACCATCGACGCGGGTTGATGGTATCGACCCGCCATAGTATCAGATCGTTCTCTTTTTTATCTGACGTTCCGCCTGATGCAGACTCAATACCATCGATGCGGGTCGATGGTATCGACACCTTTACGTGTCAGTTTTGTCACCATTCCAACGCTGAAGCTGTGCAATGTCGATAGTATCGACTTTTGTGTCAATAGTATCGACCGGTTGATTGCTGGCTCACTATAGGTATCTCGCTACCATCGACCTCCCAGTCGATGGTATCAACTCATCTTAGCTCCTTGTAGCTGTCTCACTGTGACTGTGTCGATACTATCGACGGATGTCGATGGTATCGACAACTGTGTATATGCGTTATTCCTGAAATTTCAAGACAAAGCCAAATCATCTATGCTAAAACCCATTATTATGATCGTTTATAATAAAAGAGATAAAATATGAGAGATTTGATACAAAATGAGATTATAGACTAAAGCGAATGAATCATGCGATACTAACCACAAAAGTGACTAATAAACACATAAAACACATGTAAAACAAGTCTATAAATGCGACTCAAAATCCTCACATAAAACTCCCCTAAGCTTAAACATTGCTCGTCCTCGAGTAGCAAAACTACAAAATAAAATTTCGAGGGTCAACTAAAGAACATATTCTCGCAACATACCTTGCCATATGATCCCCACCAGACATTCACATATCGGCCCTCACTAACCACAGAATGGTAATTACCCTCTAGGCGACAATGATCATCCATAAGAGATGTCCACCCCAAGACTGATGAACACTATCAAATAAGGTAGTTAATATAATAAAATCCTCCGGTTCAGGCTTGGTGCATCTTTGTGATCTCCTATCTACGTTGCTCGTTCCCTGACTACCATCTAAATGGAAGCAGATCTCCTGATATTAATGAATGAGGAGATAATCACGGGTGGCCTACCGATTAGAGCAACGGGTGGATGGAATAGGTGGCTGTGGAAGAAATGGAAGCACATAATAGTCACTCATGCAACACAAAAATTAATACCCTATCATGATGCAAAATGCAAGTGAAGATGTCCTAATGCTACATTTTAGGTGGAATGATGCATGCACTATCATTCTATCCCAAGGAGAGACAGAATATCTACAAAACTACACATGTGCTTGTTCTTCTTATTTTGCATCTGAACATATTCCTTTCTCCCTCTGATCTTCATATTTTTTCAAGCCCTTATCTTGCTTAATAGAACAAGATGAAATTTTCAATCACTTTTTCTTGGGCTTATTCACATATCTATTTTTTTTAAGAGAGTATAAAATAAGTACTTTATTTGCAAAAGAAGCAAGACACATCATTGTACAAGATGATTAAAATCATGCAAAATGCAACTAAAATAACATTGACATGCACTCTAGCATTTGTGAATGCATGATTATAATGCAACATTTTTTTTCTTCAATGCAACAAATGTAAACACAAACTACAATACAATCCTATCTACATGTCATGCAATCAAGAGATGACAAACTGTATAGTGCTCCCAATTCTTATGGTGGATTGTAGATGAGATGAAGTGGAACGATCACAAGATTAATTGATAGAACCATTGGAAGATATTATATGTCCCTCCTTACTGACATGTGTGAAATCAAGGGGTTTTTCTCTCTTATTTCAGATTAAAGTCTCATTACCATTTGATCAGTTTAGGCTCAACATCCGATTCCATCCACTTTTCTTGAATCATAGGCAAGTCCAGTTGTGGTCTTATGTTTTAAAGTTGACAAACCCAATTATTTTCATAAGTCATATGCTCAAGTTCAAACAAAGCAAGCTTCCAAATTCAATTAAAAATTTTCAAATTGATCCATGACTCCCATGTGACAAACAAAGAGATGACACATTAAATTAGACATCCATGGATACACTAGATAGAATGTGGATCCTAAAAACTAAGAAAATTACTAGAATAAAAGAAAAAGTAATAAATGATAAAAACTAAAAATAAAAGATAGAAAAAGATAGAAGGTGTTCCATCTCCCCCCTAAGCTTGAATTTGACTATGGCCTCATAGTCAAAAACAAACTTAACAGGTGGAATAGTGATACCATTTATTGTTCAGGTGGTGGGTACTGTGGGGCGGTGGGATCCCATGTTGGATACTGCCCCTGGAAACTTGGATCATACGGGGGCATGAGCGGAGGTTGCAGATATCCCCCGAAGTAATTCTGGCTCCAATAATGATCGTAGAACGGTTTTTGCTGCATCTCCATACTATGTAATATGTCATGAATATTTTCTTGGTTGGCGAGGAGGAGGCGCTCGTTCTCATAGATGGTCTGCTGATTTAAGAATAGTCGGTTCGTGGTATCCTGAATACCGGCGAAAGAAGCAGTGTGCTGCTGCTGGGTCTGCTAGATCTCCTCCAGCATTGAGTACATTCCCTACATGGAGTAGACATCCTCTCCTTGTTGAGAGGGCTGAGATGGCGGAGGCTGTGAAGATGATGATGCACCCAGGTGGAAGCGGGGATGCTTCCACGACGCCACTCATGAACGAAGAGGAGCGAAAGCCTCCTCTTCCTCCTCATGCTCGTCGCCTTCGTCATTGTCGTTGTTGTCACCGTCTTCTTCTTCGTTGGAGTTGTCGATGGCAATTATGGGCCACCGAAAATGCTGAGCTCCCTGGATGTGGAAGACAGGATCTAGAAGTGCGCACTCCTGGTACTCCTGGTTGACATGGCAATGTGCATAGGTCACGCCATCACAGAGTGTAAGAAGATTGGAGTGGTGTAGGTGATGCAGATTGACTTTATTCCTGTTGGACAGTGGAGTGAGTTGGGAAAAGTCCAACCCAAGATAGAGAGCGAGCGGCATGATAAGCCCCCCAAAGTGGATAGGAGCTCGTCTAGTACTCCTCTGCATGGCCAGCACACGCATCAAGAAAAACGTGCCCCAGTTAAGCTCTTCTCTTTTCAACAACTTATACAGAAAGAACAAATTTGTCTCCTAAAACTTACTGAGCGAAAGATCGCCTCGAGCAAAAAGAGTAGTGCACAACATGCGATGCAGAATCCGCACAAATGGATGCTCGAAATCGGCGATGACTGCGTTATGATAACTGACGGACTTGCCTGGAGGCGCGGTCACCATCTGGGCAAAGATCTCATCATAATATGTCTGGTTGTCCAGCCTCCTGTGTTGATTCGGGGAATGATACCCGTTGTAGATTGAATTGAACTGTTGGAGGGTGAGGGTGTAGTTGTTGTTGTAGAGCCGGAAAGAAACTCACCCCTTGATCCATTCCCTATCGGTGGCGATAAGGTCGTTAGGCACGATGCATATGTCAAGCGATGACATAAACTCCGCCACCAGTTCTTTGTACATCGACCACTCGCCGAAAAAGGGATGACCTTCAGCATGGTATTGGACCTCGTCAGACCTCCTGTCTGTATGCTTTGCTTGCCCCTGAAGGACATAGGTGAGGTTGGCCTCGAACGCGAGGTCACGGATCATGGCCCGATCAACATATCGGGTGGGCTCAATTTTCAGCTTGAGCAGCTCCTCATATGTCTTCCTTACGTTCGCCGAGGGATGAATGATCCTCGGGTGAGGAATGGAGCCGAGTGGCGGAGGAACAAATATCTCAATCTCCGTAGGAGCCGCATGTGAAGACGATGAAGTGTCTGTCGTCCGCACCATCGTGCACAGAGAGAGAAAGGGGGAATAAGAAATAGAGCTCGATGAAGGTCAGAGAAGACAATCTCTGCTCGGTGCAAACCTCAGTGAAGATATCTCAATCCCTTAACTCTCGATGAAGGCCTCCGGTTGCTCAGCAATGCTCAAAGCAAAAGGTGAAGGAAGAAGCTCTGAAGGTGTGAAGAGAATTGAGAAACAACCCTTCCTTTTATAATTGATTCTGTCGCTACTGCTGCTCCGTCGATACCATCGACGGGGGTGTCGATGGTATTGACACCTGGAGGCGTGATCCGCTCTTCGTGTCTATCGAGGGTTGTCGATTGCTGGATCTGGGGGCCCAGATTGCTGATGCGTCGATACTATCGATGCGGGTCGATGGCATCGACCCATCCCACAGATCGACTTTTGACAATGGCAAGCTCCGTTGATTTGTTCTCGCGGATTGGTGACGTGTCGCGTCGATACTATCGACTTGTGTGTCAATGGTATCAACTCTGTGTGGTTCGAGTACCCTCGTGAGGCCCTGATACCGCTTCTTTACTGTTGCCATGTCGATACCATCAACAAGGCCTTCGATGGTATCGAGATCACTGAGACGAATTCTTCTATAAATCTTCAGGGATCTCGCGAGTATCGACTTCGTAGTCGATACTATCGACCCAGAGTTATCTTTTTCTTCAAAGTCACTGATGGTAGGTCGATACCATCGACGAGGCCGTCAATGGTATCGACTCAGAAAAATTTCTACATCCGCTTCCCTGTACTCACATCGCTACCATCGACCCTGTGGTCGATGGTATCGACTCTGACTCAGTAATGCACACTGAACAAATGATTAAGGTATCATTTTTACACTAAAAATGAAATTAAAACAAACTAACTTGCTAATGTAGAAGAAAATGAAAGAACTACCAATGGTTGGGTTGCCTTCCAACAAGCGCCCTTCTTTAACGTCTTAGGCTAGACAAAATCGAGCTCGTCAGCTTGGTGCATCGGTGAGTGTTCCTAGGGGATCACTCGGAAGTTTAAACTCAACTCTATCCTGGCCAATCCCTAATGTCAAGGTACCTCTCCCGATAGCAGTGATAACATCAGTCGTCGCTTGAAACGGCCTACCCAGTAGCATCTCACAACCCTTTAGCTGCGGCATGTCCATGACTATGAAATCCACGAGAAAGATAAATCTGTCGACTTTTACAAGTACATCCTCACTCACTCCATATGGCTTCGCAATAGACCCATCTGCCAACTCAATAGTCATGGCAGGTTTCTTTAGTGTCTTCAATCCAAGCTTTTGGAACGTGGATAACGACATAAGGTTTATGCTAGCGCCCGAATCACACTACATGTGCGGGAAGTGATGGCCACCAATTGAGAACGGTATGTAGAATCTCCCGGGGTCTTTCATCTTCTTTGGTAAACTCCCATGGATAAGTGAGCTCACTGTCTCATTCACCAAGCAAACGTCTGTGTCTTTTATCCGCCTTGTCTTGGTGATGATGTCCTTGATAAACCTCCCATATGTTGGAATCTGTTCTATCATTTCCACTAATGGAATATTAATATGGAGCTTCCTAAACATCTACAAGAACTTCTTGTAATGTCTATGCTCTTTCTTCGGCCTCGGACTATCTGAAAAAGACACAATTGGCTCCTTTAGACACTTGTGAGGTGGCACATATGGGCTATTTGGGGTCTCCTCCCCTAAGCTTGCTTTGCTGTCACCCTCTGGCGTAGGCTTCAACACATCAGTCACAGTTGGTGTGACTCGTGGATGCTCATCCTTCTCGGCGGTTGTGACTTCACTATGTAATTTCACCTTTACCTGCTCCTCCTGCCTAGATGTGGGCACTGCTGTGATGGGTTTTTGGTTGGATTTCCTAAATGGGAAATATCCACCTGGTAGTCCATACAAGCTATGGGGGTACGACACCCTGGGCTTAGCCTCCGTTTCAAAATGCATTTTTCCCTTTTCATAGACCTCCTCCACTGATGGCTCTGTCTCCTTAATCACAGATATATATTTCACTTGATGATGTACTTGAGCAGACTCTGCATTACCAGCCGATCTTTGTTGATTTGCATGCTTCATGGCTGCCACTTCATTGGCGATTTGAGTCACCATCGTCTCTAGTGTCCTCATCTGTGCTCCATGAATTTGCAATGTCTGCCCAAATTTAGTCAAAATCTCACCCTAAGACTGTAACTGCTTACTGAACATATTCATCATCTCTTGATTTTGTTACACTACCTGGCTGATCAATTCGGTGCTTTTGTCCTTCGTAGCAACCTGTGGTTTTGCATCTGGGTCTTGCAGGAAGTTGTTTGGATCCTTCCATGAGAATTTTTTGTCCTTCCTCCAGGCGTAATCATTGTTTCGATAGCCCTGTTGTTGAAGGAATTTAACTTGGGCCTCCTCTTCAGACTCTTCCTCTCTCTCTACTAGTTTCTTGGCTATGAGATCTATCTTCTCATTCAACTCCTTGATGGCCTTTGACTCACCTATGACTCGAACTTGTTCTGGTGTGTCTCTGTCGCCCCATGATTTCTTCCTGGCCATATTTTTTAGGATTTCCCAACACCTAGTACCAATGTTGTTCAAGAAGAAACCAGAACCTGCTGAGTCTAGATTGCTCCTGTCATGCTCATTTAGAGCAAAGTAGAAGATCTTCACTTGTTTTTCTTTATCTAGCCCGTGATGTGGACACTTCCGCAGCATTATCTGGAAGCGCTCCCACATCTCAGAATAGGTCTCCCCAGCCCTTTGACAGAAATTGTGGATCTTCTGTACTAGGTCATTAGTTTTCTCCGGTGGAAAGAATCTCTCGAAGAAAACCTTGATCATTTGATCACAAGTCTTGACGGTCTCATCATCAAGGTTATGCAGCCATTCACATGCATTACCTGCAAGAGAGTTGGGAAACAGCTTCAGATACAGTCTCTCCTGCGGGAACCTATCTATCTTAATCATATCGGAATTTTCCATAAAAGTGCTGATGTGTGTAAATGGGTCTTCATTCTTCAGCCTGTGAAACGCTTGAGACTTGACCAAGTTTATCAGTGTCAGATCAATCTTATAGGTTGGAATGTTAACTGCCTGCCTTTTTATCAGCCCCTTTGATGCTGACGAGGAAGAAGCCTTTATCTTCTCCCATATTGTCTGTTCCTCAGCCATGGCTTCTGGTTCAGGGTCCGAATCTATATCCTCAGGTTGATCATGGATATTGTTCTCCTCATCATCTGTTCCCAACGGTGGAACCTCTGGTGATGGCAGTGTGTAGTTTGTGCTATGCGTCTTCACCATACACTAGTACCTGCAAGGTAATAAATTTGATTCAGTGCAGTGCTAGACGATTGTTAAATATGAAAGATAAATAATGAATTTCAAAAAATAATAATAAATTAAAATGTGGCCTAGAGTGGCCGCTTGCAGCATTCGCAGTGTCAATAGTTGTTGTGTCCCCAGCAACGGCACCAAAAACTTGACGCGATTTTATCGTGCGTATAACACAAGTGCACGCGTCAGAGTAATATAGGCCTTTGTGAGGCCCGAGTCAAACATAGGGACACTGAACTATCGGTAGACTACTTACTAACTACTCGCGATCAGCTAGACCAATTAAAAGGTTTGAGAGTTAATTGAAAAATAAAAGAAAGATAAAACAAAACAACACAATCGATTAAATGTTTAGTTTAATCAATTTAAATGGGAATCTTTAGGATTGCGGTTTCACCGCGGGTTCTCATTGTATTTATTTCTACATAGTTAATCAATTTCATCTCTCATTCTGGGTAGTGGCCTGTAGTCAGAATTGTTCACTGTCGTGATACAATTCACTACATAAATCTAGGCCAGTTCCACGGTCGTAGTAACCTATACCCTAAACTAGGTGCATGAATACCAAACTCTGGGTTTCCACCATTAACCGTACATCACCTTATTCAAGGGATTTATTCATTAATGTGAATTTCGTCTCTTTTTAACTGTTAATTCTTCTTTCAAAGTAATTAAAGGCATTAGATTATCATTAGGGTGATCAATCATAATGATATAATGGAGAAAACGAAATTATACCACGGATTTAAGAGACACAATATGAATTACTATGGTAAAAATGTCATACAACGATTACCCGGGCTACTCCCGGTCCTAAAGACAAAGGGGATTAGCCCCGCATGTTCATCTCAACGAAAGACATGATGAGAGAAAGGGAAAACATGGAGAAAATGTGAATGAAAGTGATGTAAACCCCTAAACGGAGGAGATCTAGGCGTTTCTTGATGTAGAGTGCACGATCTACAGCCTTCCGACGGTGGAAAACGTCTTCTACGGCTCTCAGAATGATCAGGGCGTGATACTGGGCTCCGTTCTTCTCTCTACCTCTCCTTGGGACTTGTGCAATGGCTAATGACGTGATACCTTGCTTAGGGCTTCCGAAATTAGGTATATAGACCACTTTAGGTCGCCAAAAGATCACCACTGTCCGATTCGGGCCGATTTGAAATAAAAACTGATCTGACAGCGTCGATACCATCGACGCGGGTCGATGGTATCGACCCGCCATAGTATCGGCTTGTTCTCTTTTTTCTCTGACGTTCCGCCTGATGCAGACTCGATACCATCAACACAGGGCAATGGTATCGACACCTTTAGGCGTCAGTTTTGTTACCATTCCGACGCTGAAGCTGTGCAATGTCGATAGTATCGAACAGTTGATTGCTGGCTCGTTGTAGGTATCTCGCTACCATCGACCTCCCAGTCGATGGTATCGACTCATCTTGGATCCTTGCGGTTGTCTCACTGTGACTGTGTCGATACTATCGACAGATGTCGATGGTATCGACATCTGTGTATATGTGCTCTTCCTGAAATTTCAAGACAAAGCCAAATTATCTATGCTAAAACCCATTATTATTATCGTTTATAATCAAAGAGCTAAAATATGAGAGATTTGATACAAAATGAGATTATAGACTAAAGCGAATGAATCAAACCACAAAAGTGACTAATAAACACATAAAACACATGTAAAACAAGTCTATAAATGCGACTCAAAATCCTCGCATCAGTATTTACAACTTGGTTGTGGATTCAAATAAGTAAAACCCAAATCCACCATGTATGGTTTGTTCCTCTTCTATTACACATATCTTTCTTGATTTAGAAATGTATTATGATTTGGATCGTGCTACCAATTTTGCCAATTTTGTGTCTTGGGATCAGGATCAGAGTT
This sequence comes from Alisma plantago-aquatica, assembly GCA_963693085.1. Taxonomy (NCBI): domain Eukaryota; kingdom Viridiplantae; phylum Streptophyta; class Magnoliopsida; order Alismatales; family Alismataceae; genus Alisma; species Alisma plantago-aquatica. Next base: position 531,593,380 of record OY856412.1, on the reverse strand, counting down.
TATAAAGTTTGTTATTTCTATTGGCATTGACCTTAATAATCACTTTAACTATAACCTAGTGAACATTTTTATAGGCAAAACATTAGGCATATGTCTTTAGCCACAAATGAGTAGAAAGGATGCATTTATGCATCTTGTTTTACCGGCATTGGTGTTTTGTTTTTGTACTAATTCATCATTTGGTTTGCTTCTTGGAACATTTTGTGGAGTGATCTCATGAATAAGGAGGATCCTTCATCACTTTATCAGGAATAATAGGATTAATTTTGAAATCATCAAAGAAACATAGTCTAACTTTGACTTGTCAGATTTACATCTTTGCACTATTGGTTGTAATCTTATCATGAGTTGAATTCGACTACCTTCCTCTGGTCATAGTGGAGGCTTACTCATCGGATGGAAACCTCAAAAGTACGTGCATGGTTTTGACTCACTTGGGTGTTACTTCCATTTCCGTCCTCATTAAATTACTAGCAATAATCAACATTGGGGTTTTATAGGTGTCTGTGGAGAAATAGTAACAACAAGATTTCCTTCATTCTTGAACTTAATTCTTTCATAAATATTTTCAACAACAAGCCATGGGTTATTAGTGGTGACTCTAATCTCATTAGGCTGAATACTAACCATCACATTGATTATGATTTTCACAATGACTCCAACAATGGCTCTACGTCTCGAACGGTTCTTGCTGAGTACAAAAGAAATGAGCGACTGTTTCTCGGCTTGATTATATACTCAGTAAGTTTACTTTTTCTAAATTATATAGGACCATTACATAATCACTCCAGGAATGGCTATGTCTCTGACGATTCCGTTAACAATCATTTTTATTTACCTCTTTGTCACATATTAACTATACTTTGAATGGAGGTTCCTCTTGGTATATTTTAGATAGATTATTATGATCACAAGTATGAAACAACCTATGTTTCCTTAGTAATATTTTTCTTCTTGGAATATAATAATAATAATAATAATAATAATAATAATAATAATAACCATCATCATCAACAACAACAACAATAACATAACAATTAATCAATATCCTAATTCTGTCAGCATCATCATCTTGTCGGGTTGGATAAATGGTTATTTACTTTCCATTTCTCTATATTGTGGGTCATATATTCATCATTAGATACATACATTAGATATCTTTGTATACTATCTTCCCAAGTAAATTATGTCTTCTTGTTCCCCTTACATTCTTATCAAAAAATATATAAACAACATATAATTCTGGATTTTATGAGAAACATAGATTTTTAGCATAAAAATATGCTAGATGGATGTTAAAAGATAAATTCATGTTAAATAGATTTAATATAGATAATCAAGGAATACTCTATTATGTTAGGCACTTAGAAACCCTTGAATGTAAAGTCAAGGTTAATAGACCCGAGTCTAGAGTAAGGGATTCCAGACCAGGTGAAAATGAAATGAAGTAAGATAAATAAATTAGTCTATTATAAAAGGTTAGCACTATTAGAATCAATGGTATGTGTTTTAACTATGAAAAAAAATCTCATCTTATAAAGGACCTAACTCGGTGGTTGGAAAAACGCATGAGGGAGGTGATAGAGGATATGTTTGGAGTTGCCACCTTAATTTATTTGCAAAATGAGGAAAAACAAAGAAATGTTTAGATGAGTGACAAAACATAAAAAACATTATTTTACTTCACTAGAGTAGATAAAAGAATCGGTAGGTGTGACCTAAAATAGAGTTTGGTGGTAATGTTACAATGAGGAAGGTGGTTAGCAAACCCCATTTTTTCTGGAAGAACAGTTTGTATATATCACTTTACGGGTGAAAATATAACTATTTAGGTTGATTATGAAAATTAAAAAATAAACCATTTCTTGAGTGCAGCTATAGGCTAGAAATCACAGTGGGTTTCCTATCATCACCCTAAAGATCCTATTTGTAGGTCATGGGATCATGTGAAGATCCATACCAGGCAATCATGATAGAACAATGATGGGATCAATATAGAGATGAGAGAGATAGAGAGAGTTAATTAGATGTTGTACAAGGCTGGTCATTTATTTTGTATCAAACTAATTGTTCTTAAGAATACATCAATCTATGTGGAAAAGGGCTTAAATCAGATGATGAGGACACAAAAGTCTTAATATAAGCACAAACTTTTAACCTACTTAATCAAATAAGTTAGTCAATGATGAGAAACTTAAGTGTAGTTGATCAAAATAGTTAATTAGGAAATCGAGGTTTGATCATGATGAATAGTTATAAATAGATAAGAAGTTTCAATCCTAAATTCTACAGGATCACTTTCTTACTACTTCTACATTATGTCGATGTTTGGAAGATGGTTGTACTAGAGGAAGGTTCATGTAGTCACCCAGGAAACTAAAAATCATATAGGGGAGATAGATCACTCTCTGTCTTCATGAGAGTTAAATGAGCCCTAAAATACAATGGCTATGGGGTTATTTATAGGATCGAATTGGGGTTCGAGATCCCTAATTGAATCTTCTAGGATAAGCATGTTGAATGTAGTGATTCACATGTTCATCTAGTGGCAAAGTAGAGGATTCCACCATGTGTCACACCCTAGAGGATCATCTGGTATTGTCAGGTGTTCCCAGGAAACATAAAGTATATATTTGTATTTAATGTTTTTGTTATTATCTAGAAAGCTATGGGGGTTATTGGATAGAATCAGTTCAAATTGCAAGATTGAGTCATATATTAATAAAACTCAATAAAAGAAATAAAGGAGATAAAAGGGAAACTTTTGAGGATTTTTCTTCCTTATTATCCAAAAAATGTGACTTCTACAAAGATAATGGAAATTGTGCATCTATAGGTTTAAAGAAATTATATTTCACAAGACAATCCCCTCCCAACAAGATGGATCTATTTGGATCTTGGTCAATGATGGCCTATTTATTGATTTTGATGATAGGATCTCTCTATGAATGGAAAAGGAGTGCTTCAAATATGGAGTAAGCATGAGGGGCTTTCAAAGGGGAGAAGGACAAAAGAGATAATGCCCACCTCCAATCAAATTCCTTTCCAAAAAAGTTCAAAATCAAGCTTTGAGGATTCGTTGGTCAAGCTCGAATTCCAAGACAGAGCCGTATGATCTGAGAGTGTCATGCATGATTCCCTTGATAAGGGTGTGATACCACCACCTATTAGGCTCGATGAATGATCCACAGAGCTGTGTCCCTACTCACCAGGTCCATGCACATTGCTCTCTCTAGGAGGTTGGCCTCCCATCCTAGTTCTTCCCATTTACAATAGGATCTTAGTTGTCATCTAGTTTTGTCTCACGGTTGCTATTTCATATTTTATTAAACTCACTTTCATTAAACCTTTGGCTTTTTTAGATCTTTTTTTGGTGATATAATCTTGTGTTTGAACTGATTGATCAAGGTGATCAGCTAACCACCGATGAGTGTTGAACACTATTAAACATCCCCTACATATATGATGAAGGGTAGGATTTTCATAAAGGGGAAGAAGAAGAAGGTAGGGTATGATTTTCATAAAGGAGAAGAAGAAGGTAGGTTAGGATTTTCATAATGGACCGGTCTAAGGGATGATCTGGAGAGTAGGGAGGAAAGGAAGGGACCTATTCACCCCAATTATTGCTTTTAATCGTCTGGTTTTGGTCTAGGTGAAGAGCTATTATCATGGTCATTCTTAGTCTTAGCCTTATCTTTGTTAGTCTTAGCCTAAGTCTTGGGAACGATCTTATTTATCCCTCCAGAGTGGAGGTAGATTTTGTGCAAAGGATAAGAATAAAAGAAAACCATCTCCATATGTTAGAGGTGTCACAATTAATAGGAGAAGGACCTGCAAAAATTGCTTTAGCAGGTCCTGCCGTTAGCATTGGGAATGTCTTCAGCTTATTGATTCATTCTGTAGCCAGAAATCCATCATTAGCTAAACAATTATTGTTCTATGTAATTTTGGGGTTTGCTTTAACTAAATCTATAACATTGTTTGTGCTAATGATGGCCTTTTTGATCTCATTTGCCTTCTAAATGGATTCTCAATCAGATAAGATGAAGTACTCTTTTCTCGTCCATCATGAAAAGGGGAGATCCTATTTCAAAAAAGGGGCAGGAGGGGAGGGGAGGGGAGGGGAGTGTCTAGGTGGGCCCCTCCTCATCCACAAGGTTGATTGTAGTGGAGGACACATTAGATTTGAAAGGAAAATTTTGACATCATACTTTGGAGGAGAGTACTTCCCCTTGGGGTATAGCTCAACATTTGGAGTGGGGACAAGTTAGGGTATAAAGTCATCATCTTGGTGGGGATATGTGCTCATATGGTTATGGGGAGGGGTATGAGAATGTTGTTTGTCCCCCAGAGGGTGGGGTTTGTGCCCCTGTGGTGGGGGGTTGTGTAGTTCTTATTCATAAAAAAGCATAATAATTATCGAATTCAGTGAACAAGCCTGCCCCATAAGGTAAGATATGTTCTAGTACAAACCCATACCAAGCTCTAAAACATATGCCTGGGGTGACCGGAAATAAGAAATGACCATACACTTTTATGTATGAAGTGACGACTTCCACCAATACTCTTTTTGTTCTAACTAAGAAATTTATGTAAAAATACTTATAGAAGATGAATTAAAGGGAAAATTGCACTTAAGTCTTGGGATAAATACCTTCTGAATACAAACCAAATGGTGAAAAATGAGAAAAATGGGTGGATTAAATTAGTAAAAAACAGGGGAAATGTAGAATAAATGGATGAACTTTACCTTTAGACAAAGAGAAACATTTATCAAGATTTTTGGTTGAGTTTGATAAATCGGGTGTCAAAAGTTTTCCAATGTTAAGATAAGGTTTGAGGTAAGAGTGAGAACCACATGCTTAAGTGAAGTCTAATCCCCATTTTTGGTCACAGAGACCAACAAGAGGAGACTCATCAAGAATTTTCTAGGAATCCTCATGGATGGAGGAAACCTAGGTGATATATTTTCCTTCTAGGGATGTATTAGTGAGATAGCCATTCATATAAGGAATGAGATCAGGTGTAGCTAATTAACCAAGATTAGGTTAGCTTCCACAACTAGTGATCATAGAATCTTCTAGCTCCCTAGGATGATCGCAAGCTATCCAAAGATCCATGTTTCTCACTAGTACCTTTGATAGCAATTTTTACCAATACTCTAGTTCTTATTATATCCATGTTTGATTTTATCAATAGTTCAGTCCTAGTGAGGAAAGATGGATGTGAAAGTTAGTTGGAAAGGGTTTGATGTCCATCATAATGTATTCTATTGAATCAAGATTTTTTTATCGTGAAAGATTGAAAAACTATCATCTCACTCTCTTTGTGTAATTAGATATCTAGCTGCCTTAGGTCAATCATGAGACCTGATAAGTAAACTACTTTAGCGCCATGAACGTAACCCTAAAGAGGTAAAAATGTGGTGACTTTACAAGTATGAGAAAGGGATTTCATTTCTCCAAATAAATAATATTGTTCACCAAGTGAGTTTCATGTGATAAGGTGACCTCCATAGCCAATGACTATTTCCAGTTAATCATTTATCTCATGGAGTATCCTCCAACTATTTAGAGAGTTTTAAGTTGATATTTAGGATCTTCAAAAGAATCATATCAGTTTCTCTAGTTCTTACTTAGTTATCAGTATGTGTAAGTTCTAAAAAAAGAGAATATAAAGCACTAGACAAGTTTCCAGCAATAAGGTAGCCTTCATGACATGTGCATGTACTGATTAATTGCATATTCCTTAGAGAATTTCTACTTCCACATGAGAAAGTTCAATGGATCAATGCTTAAAAAGATAAGGTTGGCCACCAGGCATGTTTCCAGCGATAAGGTGAACTTCATGACATGTGCATGTACTAATCAATTGTCTATCCCCTAGAGTGTCAATGAACAATTCAATAGATCCAAGTTGCTGTTGAAGACTTCGGAAAGAATTATCTTTGACTCTTTAACTCTCACTTTATTTGAAGAAAATTCTCTTCTAGGGAGAAATGGAATGGTTGATTATGAAAGTTTCATTGAGTTTTACTAAATGTATAGATATATGAAAATGTAGGGCCCTCTTTAAGGTCTTAGGAAAGGACAAAAACAGATATAGAGGTGAAAACATGTGTGATTGTCTGAAAGTTCCTCCCAGATGTAGAGATTGAAGGGTACAATACCCATTTAGGACATGTCTGGCATGTAAAAACAAAGTGAGTTGCATGCACCAAGTAGGACTTAAATGTAGGAATAAAAAGAGGTTTTTACTACTCAGGATAGGGCTTATAGATAGGAAATAAATGGGTGATCTACTTAAGGCAGGGATTTGAAATAAAGAATGAAAAGAGGTGCTTTCTATGGAGAATTTATTAAATGTAAAACAAATAAACATGTGCCTACTCAAGGTAAAGGCAAACTCTTAAGGAAGGGTTTGGAAATGAGGTACCTACAGGGTAGGGATTGAAGCATATGTCCTATTCAAGATAGGGCTTGGATAAAAGACGTCTATCCATGATAGGGTTGTAGAAACATGATATTCCTTTTAAAGATAAGGATTATTATTGTAATTACTTATGTAAGGCAGGTATTTGCATATGATGCCAACTACACTCATCGATTTAATTGAGGTTTGGATTTGTTCATAGTGATTTAGTAAGGGGTTCCCTCCTAAACACATGGATTTTTTGGGTGTGCCTGCCTGAATGTAGGGATTGATCTCAAGGATACGTCTGTGTGGATATGTCACATTTATCCATTTATTAACTGCAAAACTATATGCAAAAGCATCAACTCACATATATAAATTAAAACATTGGGAAACATTATGTATCCAACATACTAAAGCATTCAAATAAAAAAGCAATTGATTCAAGGACAAAGTCGGACATTGCAAAGCTACAAGTTCTAGAATCATAATCCCAACATGAAATTGAAAGAAAAATTATGAAGAAGACTCTAAATATGGAAGTATCGCCTAAGATAATGTCCCACCATTGGTGGATATTGATGCACTTTATTTTATTTGCATCTCACATGCTAATTTTCCATGTATTTCATGCATAATTGCTCAATTTGATATTATGTATGCATTTTTTATCATCATTAGCCTATAACATATTATTGCATCAAATATTACCTATTCTCACTATATTATATTGATTTATCATTTTTATTTGAACTTATGTTCTATATTTCTATATTTTAGGTAATTTGAGCAATTTTGAGTTAGCTTGGTGCTATTGACAACCATGTCGATGGTACCAACTTTGGGAGAAAATGAATAAATATAAGACAAGGACTTTTGGTGCTACCAACACCTTAGTCAGCGCTACTGATTTTTGCGATAGATCCACACCAAAGCAGCTCAGTGCTATCGACTTGTCGTCGGTGGTATCAACTTTTATATGAACAACTTGTCAAGAAAGTTAGAAATCAACTCGGTATTGTCAAAATGTTTGTCAGTAGTGCCGACACACGTAAGGAATTGTGAATTTAGGAGATAACTTGGTGCCACTAAATTATTATCGATGGTACCAACTTTGCACGTGTAGGCGAGATTAACGATCTTAATCAATCCAACGATCATGACTTAGCGATGGTCAAAGACTCTCTTATGACCTAAGAGGAGTTTGGCCAAACCTATTATCGTCATTCTATTCCATTGAATAAGAGAACATAGGGAGGATAAGAGAAAGGGGAGGATACAACCATGTCCCAGATGACTCAGGAACCTTCAGAGAGTGGATTTGCAGCTGGAACACAACATATCATAATGTTCATTAAAGGGAGTCATTCAGATCATCCTCTCCAAGGGTTTTCACTAGTTATCTAATGTTTCCCTCATTTTCTCTTCTTCTATCATTGTCTATAATGATAAAAATAATGTAGGGCTAATCCCCTAGTTCCTTGGACCTGGGAGTAGCCCAGGTTTGCATTGTGTTGACATTATGATTTAACATATAAAGTTTTCCTCATGAATTTACTATGCTTGATCACAGTAGCTAATTTCTCAGACCATTAATTGCTTCAAGATAGGGATTAAGAGTTAGATGGTTTATATATTTACACAGTCTATACCATGCCTCAAGAGAGGACCTACGACTATGAGGTGCATAGCCCAAAGGATTCATTAAACACCTAGCTAGAAGTTAAATAACTATGAGAATGGGATTTATATTAGAATAGGTGGGAATTATGTTGCGAGAGTGGGTAATTCTTTCTACAGGTCCCTTGGTCTAGGGTTAGAACAAATAAATATTATTGAATGATGCTAATTGCAATGTGAACCGTGGTAAAACTATAATCCTAAGGAATCCATCCAAATAGTGATCACAACCCATTTAATCTAGTTCTTAATTCTTGCAATTAGTTTAGTTAATCAACCAATCATTCTTTCACTAGGCCTAGCTAATCATGTCATAATTAGTAGCAGTATATGGATTAATATTTCCCTAATTTAGACATTTAGGCCTCATAGACCTATACTACTCGATACATGCACTTGTGTTTTATAAGTGTGGTTTACAAGCATTAAGGTTTTGGCACAATTGTCGAGGAAACGGTAAGTCCAACACTACAAGTGATGTGACTGGCCACTATAGGCCAGACTTTTATTTTTCTATTCATCATTTTTTCTTTACACATTTAAATTTTTATAATATCACTAATCTCTAGTTCTCACATTTTCCTACTATTGGCAGGTACTACTGTAGGGTTCAGACCAAAACCACAGATTACGGAGAAGCAAATCCACCTAGCATAGGCCTAGAGAAACTTTTTCATAGGGAAAAGGAGTACAACAGCTCTATAGAAAGATTGATTCGCACTCCATTTCCAAAGGAAGAGCAAGCAATTATAGGAGTAGATGACCTGAATGTAGAGGATCGAGTTGGAGCTAAACCTAAGGAGCAGACTGTCTGGGAGAATATTAAATCTTCATAGACAAAAACACAATTAGGACCCATAGAAAGGAAGGTTTGAACGTTGGGAGTTACAAAATAGATCATGGATTGGTAGCATTGATAAAATCTCAAACATACAATGGCCAAACCATGGAGGACCTAATGGTACATATAAATATCTTTGTAGAAAGCTGTGATATTCTGAAGATTGATAGGGTCCCAATGACAGTGATATACTTTGAACGAGATGATTGACGTATTCTTTGAGTGTTACTTTCCTTCTCAGAAGACAAATGAGCAAGTGGGAAAAATTTACAACTTCAAGCAACAAGTTGAGGAGTCATATTCTAAATCTTAGGAGAAGTTTCAAAACATGCTTAGGAAGGTTCCTCATCATGGAATTGATCTTTATGTCCAGGAGAAGATCTTCTATTATGGCCTCCATAAAGGTGAGAGGACTACACTTGACAGTGTAGGAGGCGGATTCTTCTTAAAAAATAAGCCTACCAGGTGCCATGAGATCCTAAAAAACATGGCCAAAAACTAGTTCTAGAGGGAAGAAAGAGTAGTACCAGCTACAACTAAAAGTGCTATGGAATCAAAGAGGTTATGAGCTAAAGGATCATATGGAACAACTGATGAAGAAACTTGAGAAGAAATCTGGCACCTCATCTAGAGGTGAGGAAGAAGAATGCATGCATTTGTTGCAGCAAAATTATAGGGGCAGAAATGAATATGCATGGAGGAAGGATCCTAAATTCTAATGGAAGGATCCTAATAATTTTTAGCAAGACCCGTCTCAAACACAATAGGACAAGCCACAACAGGGCCATTCTCAACAACAGTATCAGTAGGACATGTGTCCTAGAAAGATAGACCGCATAGAGGACATGCTGGGAAGCTAGAGACAAATATAGTCCAAACATAGAGGGACCTACAAAATCAAGTAGCATAGATCTGCAACATAGAAAACTAGATTTCTTAGATAGCAATAGAAGTAGCATCTTTGAAGAATCCAGATCAGCAAAGATTCCCACGAAATACAGACATCCCATCGACTAATCAACATGTGAAGGCAGTGTTACTTTGTAGTGGCAAAGTGTTGATGAAAGAACAAAAGACAAATCCAGAGAAGGATGATAAGGCATGTGACACAGGAGCAATGTCAACTAGTTACCTTATTGAGCAAGGCACCACACCACAGGAGAAGGAAAAAATAGAGGAATCTAAAGAGCCAACTAAAGTTAGGAAGGAATCTTATGTTCCAACCAACCAAAGGAATATGGTGACTCCAGTTCCGTTCCCTAATAGTTTGAAGGCAAAGAAGGTTGACCAGCAATTCAAGAAATTTTTAGACACGTTCATAAAACTTCATGTCAACATACCCCTTGTAGATGAAATAGAGAAAATTCCATCATATGGAACATTTTTGAAGGACACAATCAACCAAAAAAGAGGATATCTAATTCTGAGTAGTGGTATTGAAGGGGGAGGCCAGTGACCTAGTACAAAGGAAGCTACCATAAAAGTGGTAGGATCTGGGCTACTTTAATATCCATGTTACATTGGCAAAGTCAAATTTGATGAAGCTTTATGTGACTTAGGGGCAAGCATAAAGCTCATGCACTTGACAACATTCAAGAAATTAGGGATGAAAGAATCCAGGAAGAGCAACATGACTATACAATTAGCAGACAATTCAATGGTAAGACAAATAGGCATCTGTGAGGATCTATTAGTAAAGGTTGAAAAATTCATCTTTTCGAAATATTATGTAGTCATGGAAATGTAGGATGACTATGGAAATGAGATACTCTTAAGGAGGTCATTCCAGGATACAACAGATGTAAGTTTGGAAATGGGAAGAGGAAGACTGACACTAGGCATCCAGGACAACCTCCTAGAAATAAAGCTTCCAGACTATCAACAAAAGGCTAATGTGAAGGCACACTATCATATGTTGCATCAGTTAAGCATCAAGGTATCCTTGTTCTTGGGTAAGTGATATCTGGATATTCCTCATGTCATGAAAAAGGTGAATAGGGGAACACTAGAAGTGGACATCATGGATCATAGAAGGTATCATTGACAGATGTAGTATAGTATCTCAATGATTTTGAAGATGAGGTATACCCAATGACAATTGCATAGGCAACATCTTATTCTATCACACAAGCATATCCACAACTACTATTAGATGCATGCATAATGAATCTAGTGATTGATTGCAAACATTATCGTTCGCTCGAGGAATGTGCCTTTTTTTAAAGAATTGCCATGCTTGTACTCAAGGAACCCTAGAGATTTGGGACTGCCTCCACCACCATTAATGATGTCATTGCAGTGCCACCCCCCGAGCTTGAGTTGAAGATGCTTCCTCAACATTTGAAGTATATTTGTTTGGAAATACACAAGAAACTCCTTGTCATCATTTCATCTTCATTGAACATGCACAGGGAGGAGCAATTGTTTGTTGTGTTGAAGAACCACTGGCCAACATTCAAGTGGTCTATTGCAGACATAAAGGGATATCCCCTAGCTTTTTCCATCACAAGATTAGAATTGAGGAAGGAGCTAAACTGGTAGTACAACCTCAATAACATCTCGATCCCATCATGACTGAGGTAGTAAATAAAGAGGCAGTGAAGTTTCTATCAATATGTATAATTTATGCTATATCTGATTCTAACTAGGTTAATCCAACCCAAGTATTCATATAGTGAGTTAATTTTGACTGGGCTAGTGACCGGTTGGCGTGTGTGTACCAGTTATCGTTGGCTGAATGCCACCACACTAAAAGATCACATTGAACTCCCTTTTATTGACTAGATTCTCCATTGGATTTCCTTCCACTCTCATTTTTGTTTTCTATACGAGTATTATAGGTACAATCAAATTTACATTGAACCACAAGATCAAGACAAGCGCACTTTTACTTGCCCCTATGAAACTTTTTCTTACCGTTGGATGCCTTTTGGCCTTTGGAATGTACCGACTATGTTTCATAGATGTATGCTTTCTATTTTCTCAGACATGGTAGAGAGATATCTTGAGGTTTTTATGGATGACTTTTTAGTGTATGGAGAATCATTTGAGGACTTCCTTGCAAGTCTTGATAAGGTTTTACAAAGGTGTGAGGAAACTCACCTCATTTTGAACTAGGAGAAATGCCACATGATGGTGAGTGATAGTTTTGGGATATAAAGTGTCCAATAAAGGAATGTAAGTCAACTCATTTAAGATATAGGTGATCTTTAAGCTTCCTCTACTGTCATCAGTGAAAGGGGTTAGGAGTTTCATAAGCACGTTGGTTTCCATTGACGGATTATAAAAGATTTTTCAAAAATCACCAAACTGCTTTCTGAACTGCTAGAGAAATATGTTGAGTTTAACTCTGATGAGTGATGTTTGAAAGATTTTGAGGTGTTGAAGGAGAAATTGGGGTCCACAACTATGGTACATGATCCAGATTGGAGCCAACCATTGGAATTAGTGTGTGATGCATCGGACTATGTGGTAGGGGCTATTTTCTAGCAACACAAAGATAAACCCCTATTCTCATATATTATCCATAGAAAACCCTTAATGATGCCCAACTCAATTACACTACAACTGAAAAAGAACGTTTGTGTGTGGTGTTTTCTTTTGAAAAATTTCATAAATACTTAATATGGGACAAGGTGATAGTTTGGGTTAACCATGCAGTTATAAATTATCTTTTATAGAAGGAAGATGCTAAACCTATATTGATAAGGTGGCTTCTACTACTATAGGAAATTTGATATAGAAATCAAGGATAAACCTAGGGCATAAAATGTGATAGCAATCATTTTTCTGGGTTGGAAAGAATGCATAAGATAGGTTTAGAGATACCCATTGTTCAAGAGTTTCCTAATGAACAATTGTTTGGAATGCAAAATAAAGACGCATGGTTTGCAAACATAGTGAAATACTTGGCATGTGGAGAGATACCATAGGATTGGGAGTATCAGGGGAAAAAGAAATTCTTCCACTCCTTGAGATTTCATGTGTGGGATGATCCCCTTTTACTCAAGAAATGTAGGTATGACACTCTGAGGAAGTGTGTGCCTAAATGTGAGTTTGTGAGCATATTGTTACATTATCACTCGCTACCTACTTGGGGACACCATGCTAACACAAGGAAGGCAGATAAAATATTAGAAAGTGGTTTTTATTGGCTTTCACTATTTAAAGATGCTTATAATTATGTGTGAAATTGTGTTGCATGCCAACGAGTAGGAAATATATCTATGAGACATGAAATTCCCTGGAATACCTTTCAGGAGATAGATGTTTTTGACTTACAGGGATTGATTTTATGGGACCCTTTGTGTCTTCCAATTCTAACCTATATATTATGCTTGTAGTGGATTAATGTCTCAGTGGGTGGCAGAAATTCCATCCCACACTAATGATGCACATGTCATTTGCAAATTTTTGAATGACCACATTTTAGGCAGGTTTGGGGTGTCAAGAGCTATGATTAGTGATGTGGGATCTCACTTCACAAATAGGAAATTTAGAGCCTTGTTGAGTAAGTATGGAGTGAGGCACATGGTAGGAACCTATACCATCCCTAGACTCAAGGTCAAGTTGAGGTCTCTAATAGAGAGAACAAGAAAATCTTAGAGAGGACAGTCTCAACAACCAAAACCAAATGAATCATGCAATTGAATGATGCTCTATGGGAACATAGGACTACCTATAAGACACCTATAGGAACATACCTTGTTAGGTTGGTCTATGAGCGAGCTTGCCATTTACCTATGGAGTTGGAACACAAGGCCAAGTGGGCTTTGAGAAAGTTGAACTTTAATTTTGATAGTGCAGGGAAGAAGCATGTGTTGGAACTTAATAATTTGGATGATCCTAGATTAGATGCCTATGAAAGTTATAGGATCTACAAGGACAAGACTACGAAAGTGCATGACCACCATATACTTCATAGGGTGTTTACTCCAAGATAAAGGGTGCTTTTGTTTAATTCTAGGATAAATTTGCACCCAAGAAAATTAAGAGCTAGATGGAGTGTCCCTTATATGGTGGTTAAGGATTTTCCTCATGGATCAGAAAAAATTAGTGATGGGACAAAGTCATTTCTATTAATGGACAATGTTTGAAACATTACTACAGAGGGGAGTTAGTCTGTGAGGAAGAGGAGTTGAAGCTCCTTGATCTTCATTGAGATTCTACACAACATGATCATCGAGCCTATGACGTAAAATAAGGGCTCTTTTGGGAGGCAACCCAATTTTATTTTTGTTTTGTCTCTTACATGCTTTTTAGGAGTTTTCATTGTTTAAAGTTTGCATTCAATTTATTAGAAGTCATTTGATATAAAGAAGGTACTGTGATCATTTTGTTTGGTGTGCAGGCAGTAAAAACATCGGTACCACCGATGCAACTGTCGGTGGCACCGAGAGTGGATCTGCAATTCAATAGTGGAATCCACCAACATTTCGGTACCATCCACCTAAAAGTGACGACACCAAGTTTTGCACCAAAATCACAGGGAACGTGTGACAACTACTTGGTACGACCGACACAACAATTGGTAGCACTAATTTCTTACAGAGTTGAAGGCTAAAATCCCTATAGAAAGTCGGTATCACTATGAAGTTCATAAGTAGCAATGATTGTTTGAGAAGCTCCAGGTTCGAGATATTGAGGGGGTCATTCAAGAGAACTAAGAAATAGAACAACTTGGTACCACCAACCCAACATGTCAGTGGCACCGACACTTTTTACAAAAGCAACTACAATACAACTCAGTACCACTAAAAACCCATTGGTGGGACTGATACTAGAAAGCACAAAATCCATGGACATCGAGATCTACCAAGAGCATTCCTATCGGATAGCCGGTGGTACCGATCTGAAGACACTTCCCAAATGTTGGTACCACCGATACGGTGTCAGTACTACTGGCATGGAGCTATCCTTGTGTGGTACCAATGACAGATATCGACACACATAGATTGGGGAACAACTCGGTTCCACTGACGGCCTTGTCAGTGGTACCAACATGGTGTTCTTGGGAGGTTCACATGCTATAAAAGGAGAGGTGTGGATTGTTATTCAAACACACCCACATCACTTCCTCTGCATTCTAGAAGGCGACCAGTGCTCTATGACACCTCAGGTCTTCATAGAGATATCTTCTCAATCCTCATTATCTCATTGAAGTCCATGGCTTCACGGGGGTGAGCTTCATCAACGGGAGGAGCCAACTTGATGGTTCTAAAGATGAAAAACATGGCTTTCATCAACGAAGACCAAAAGAAGTTGTTCTCTAGAATGATGAAGAGAAAAATCATACCCATGCGGTATGGAGACCAGACCTTCCTCATCAACACAGTCTTCACCGAGAGTCTTTGCCAAGTTTGTGTTGGACAAGGCATGGTGGGTGATCACCCTTTATTTGGTGATTGGTCCACCTACCAAGAGATCATCTACAAGTTCCAAGCATGGGGAAGGTTGGGAGGGAGCTTGGGTGTGATTTTACCTCAATAGAATCATCCACCACTTCACACTGGTAGAGTTCAACCAGTCTACGGTGCGCCAGTAGGTAACGTGTGTTTCACCCCCAATGACTCCAACTTTCGCTGTGCATGTAGGCTTATGACAAACCTGTGGCAAGGTTTCATCATCAACTGACATCATTCATCGATAATGGACATCGATCATCCATTGATCCAGATCCTACATCATTATCTAACAAACACCATCTTCTCCAAATCTACACAAGGGTAGGGTAAGGTGCAGCAAGCTGATCTCTTTGTCATATGGGCATTCTTGTCCCAGGGGAAAGAGAAGGTAGATCTTGGTATGCTGGCAGTAAAGCATTAGGTGCAGCAAAAGCCCCCAATTCACTTTGGTGGGCTCATTACACCGCTGGTGTTGCACCTCAACCTGGACTTCTCCACTGCCAACACATTGAAGACCTCCTCCAAGTTAGACTTCAACCATATCAGGAGGGCCCACCTTATGAGTAAGCATGAGGGCTAGGTGTTTCCCTATTGCATGATGGACTATCAACTAAAGGAAAGGGATCTCCCTGACCCCATATTCCTTCTTGGATGGGTGTTATTCTTGAGATGGAATGTAGAGGGTGTAGAACTGGTGCTCGAGGAGGAGGATGACCTCAAGACAGAGCAATTTGAATAACCCAAAAAAGAAGAGGACACGATGCCATTCTCTCAGCGATGGTGTATCTATCAAGCTTCAAGGAGATATGCAACATCCAACTCCACTGCTCTATCACCTGCACAACCGGATGACTCTTTATTTGTGGTAGGATTGTATGGAATATGCGATCAATTCAACAACCAACCACCTTGATGGAGATCCATGACATTCAAGGGCAGATTCTTTAGTAGAAACATGCAATTTAGACACTAAGTGCCTTCTCCTAGACAACCAGGAGAATATGAATACTCACCTGAAGTAGATTGAGCATTACCAGTAGTCACTTTATGATCACTGCTGGAGCTAGAGCCAGTTTTCCAATTACCCCCACCCTCCAGAAATGCCCACTCATCCATCCAGTTTCACCGACACATTCTACCCACCATATCTGGACATACCACCACCACCATCTGATTGGGTAACTTTTTTCCACCTCTTTGGTTGGATTCTGACTATGAGTACATAGTCAAATTCATGATTAGGGGGGTGTTGGAACAACTCTATATTTATGTTTAACTTTAGTTGTTTTAGTTTTTGCATTAGTTTTCCCATTCTGTATTTATAGGATTGAAAACTATCTAGTGTAATCATGGAGCATAACTATCATGATTTTTGCTACCATCATAGTGTGTGATTTTGCAATGAAGTCTAGAAATTTGAAACAATATAATTTTTTTTATATCTTTGAAAGCTTAGTTCCAAAAGCTAAAGGCATCATCACCTAGATCATGTGTATGGGTTAGTCAGCTTGATGACATTTAATATGAATGAAAAGTTTTAATTTATCTAGGAATTGAGGATGACGATGGGGTTTGAACCCAGACCGACCAAACAAGTAACATGATCTTAAATATGATTTTTATAAAGAAATTCTAGGGTCACCTTATATGCAGGTTGATATGAGAGGGACATATCATAGTTTAAGAAAGACATTGTATCTGAATCATGTGATTCCACCCGCTTTTCATTATATTTCATCCACCACCTTAAGATGATTAACCCAAATTGTTTCCTCTTGACTGCATTGCATAGCATAATAGGTGGCATGATATCTAGTCTTTTTAGTGCATTAGTGCAAAAAAGAAAAAAAAATATTAAGATGTGCATAATTAATGGCGTAACAACTTTCATGTAGTTTACAGTCTCTTTTTGGAATCTTTATTTCATCATGTATCTAAATAGCTTTCTCCCCAAATATAAAGTGAAAGGTTACACATTCATAACCCTCTCAATGAAAAAGTGATACATGGAAGAAAAGACCAAGCATAAATTATCAATATATGATAAAATAAGAGGGCAAAAAAAGGAAAAGAAAGAATATTAAATAAAGAGGGATAAAAGAATACCTTGAAGTTAGAAAAATTGAATTGTTTTCAAGGAGAAGTGAAAAAAGTTACATGTATGCATTCTGTTGTTCCATTCTCATCAATCAGATGAGACGTTCAATGCATGCATCATTCAACCAAAATAGTAGGCATTAGGATTCATACATTTCTCATTTCCTTCATCTTATAGGTTCATCATGTTTGCCTTTTACATAAACAATTTGAGTGTTACTTGTGATTCTTCATAAGCCACCTACTTCATTCCACCCATTGCTCTTTATGGTAGGCCACACCCATGATTGATCCCCTCATTCATTCTTATAAGGGAAACTATTTCCAACTAGTTTTCTAGGTAGATAAGAGAAATGTAGATAGGGAATCACATGATGCATCAAGTGAATTCCCTATTGACTATGATATTAACTTCTCAAATAATAGAGTTTCATTTATCTAAGGGTGGACATCTTTAATGAACATTTTTTGCTCACTCTAGGGTGGTTATTTGTTCAGTGATTGGTAAGGGCCAGTTACGGACCATCATGTTGGGGTAGTTGAGAAACCTAGTTCATAATGTTTGTCCTCTTGCTGACTTATCTCAAACATATCCAAAGGCAGTGTTTCTCGAGGGTGAGTAATATTTATTCTTAGGGGATTGATGCACTAAATTTTATCAGCATTTCACAGGCTAGTTGCAATGTAATTCATGTATAATTTCTCACTTTTATATTATGTATGCATTATTTATCATCATTGGCCTATGAGGTGTTATTGCATCAAATATTATCTATTCTCATTGTATTATATGAGTTATCATATTTATTTGGACTTATTTCTATATTCAGGTATTTTAGGAAATTTGAGCTGTTCTGAGTTAGCTCGGTGCAACTGACAGCCATGTCGATGGTACCAACTTTGGGAGAAAAAGAACAAAGCTACGTTGAGGATTTTCAGTGCTACCGACTTTTGTGATAGACCCACACCAAAGCAGCTCGGTGCCACCGACTTGTTGTTGGTGGTACTGACTTTTATATGAATAATTCGTTAGGAAAGTTAGAAATCAACTTGGTGTTATCGTCATTTTTATTAGTAGTATCAAAACATATAAGGAGTCATGAATCTAGGAGACAACTCAGTGCCACTAACTTGTTGTTAGTGGTACCAACTTTGCACATCTAGGCAAGATTAAAGATCTTAATCAATCTAATGGTTACGACTTGATGACGGATGGAGACTCTCTTATGACCTTAAAGGAGTTTGGACAGACATACTATCATCATTCTATTCCATTGCACAGATCATAGAGGGAGGAGAGGAGAAAGAGGAGGAGATGAACACATCTTGGATGAGTCAGGCACCTTCATATAGTGGATTTCCAGTAGGAACACATCAGATCACATCGTTCGTCAGAGGGAGTCATTTGAATTATCTTCTTTGGGGGTTTTCACTAGTTCTGTAATGTTTCCCTTGGTTTATCTTCTTCCATCAGTGTGTGCAATGATAGAAATCATGTGGGGCTAGTCTCCTAGTTCCTTAGGACACAGGAGTAGCCCAATTTTGCATTGTACTGAATTTATGATTTAATATATAAGTTTTTCCTACTTTCTAGACATAAATCTATGATTGCCTCATGAATTTACTATGCTTGATCACCATAGCTAATTTCTTAGACCATTAATTTCTTCAAGAGAGGGTTTCAGGGATAGATAGGTCATAGATTTACATAGTGTATACTTTTCCATGAGAGACGGCCTATGGCTATTATGGGTATAGCCCAAAGGATTCTTTAAAGAACCTAGATAATAGTTAAATCACTGTGACAGTGGGATTTATATTTGGATAGGTAGGGAATTATGATGTGAGAGTGGGTAATTCTTTCTACATGTCCCTTGGTCTAGGGTCAAGAGAAATAAATATTAATGAATGATGCTAATTTCAATGTGAACTGTGGTAAAACTGTAATCATAAGGAATCCATCCAAACTGTGATCGGAACCCATTTAATATAGTTCTTAATTTTTGGAAATTATAATTAATAAATCAATCATTCTTTCACTAGGCCTAGGTGATCACATCATAGTTAGTAGTAGTGTCTGGATTAATGTTTCCCAGAGTTTGACATTTGGGCCTCATAGGCCTATACTACTCAATATGTTCACTTGTGTATTATACATGTGGTTTACACGCATCAGATATCCTCTAAATCTACAAGTCCTCAAGATACTCCTCGGATATCTCCTCATTATTGATAGACATTGTGTCCCCGTCCATTCACAATGGAGGGAAATCTAGGAATTAGAGTAAGTGACAATAAATTATAACACACAAGGATAAAGTATTAATGTCAAAGGCTAAACAATCCCTTTTATTTACTTATTCTATCTTTGTGGCCACCATTATAAGATAAGTCCTCTTTGAATTGACATGACTATGACTATGAGTTTGTACTAAAGTACCTATGAATTGGTACTACATGCCTCTAAATGAAATTGTGGTGCCTCTCAGTTAGTGCGTCTATGCCTCTGAACTTGAGTAAACACTTCTTTGAACTGGCATTGCATGCCTCACGGTTGTCTCCATACTAACTGAATGAGGACATATCCTATAATAGTCTTATGTGAAGGTTCTAATGTAATTATCTTAAATCTAAACTTACTAAATTTTGAGTCTAAGCTTATCTTATAATGAAATAGAATATTGATGACTGAACATGTATTGAATTAAGAATATATGTTTAAATATGAATCAAATATGAGTATCTAAGAATACTTCTCTTACTAAAATGATGCAGTGAAATTATTCTAATAGGAACTGAAATCTTATTCAATTGAATTGAATTCTTATAACCACGACATGTAATAAGTTACTAAAACATTATATGGCATAAGTTATGCATGTCATATTAGGTCTACTAAAAAGCCTAATAGCAATCATCTACTGTATTAGAGAACATAATAGAGATTCCACATTTAGACTAATTGTCTAAATATGATAACCAAACAATAATTATAGGGCATGGCCCACTTACCTATAGTAAGCCAAAATCGTACCCACTCTGGTTCTCTGAAAACTAGATGTACCTTTCTCCTGAAAAACCCAAGGGTTCATCAAAGTACATATCCTTTCTTTAGGCCAATATCTTTAGGGTCATATGCTTTCTCTCTCTTAGGTTAAATTACATGATCTTAGGAATATGAATTATTAAAGTGTACAAAGTAAGGTCATCAATATTTGGTTAATGTAGTATTCATAAGATTAAGAGCTCCCAATCACTAGGTGATCATGATGGCATTAGATTTGTGATTTGAGTTCATAGTGGTCCAAGAATGTTTATCTAATTTATTATTTGAACTGATATATAATTATGTGTATATACATTACTTAGGTATATCCTTGTTACATAATCCTATATGTAGGTTAGTATTGTAATGCCTTATTTATCAAAACTATTTGCCTAGGCTTAGAGTGAATCAATTTACTGACTTAATATTCTAGGTTATTCTTAGTCTTACGTTATGACTTAATTAGTTCTAATTCTTAATTAAGTAACATTGGCTTTGAGCAACATTAAAAGCAAAAGTAAAATCTAGGCTTCAATGTCAAGACTTGTGAAATCTAAAAACACTACGACAAGACGATTTACTTGATTTCCTAGTTGAACCTAACCATATGTTGAGCAAGGTCAGAGGACAACATGAACCAAGTAAGGCGTTGATAACATCAATTTTAATACACTTTTTATAGCTTTTTTCATGTTTTAAATCATTAAAATTAATGTTTAGATGTTGAGTTTTGTTCATTTTACTTCCAATTTATCAAATACCAAGTTTTGATTAAATTTTGTTGATATTTGAAGGATTTTAGTGATAAATTAGCAAAATCAATGAGTAACCATCGACACTCTAAATCGATCACTCGAAGTCGACAGTCCCCGCCAACCATCGACCAAATAGGTCAATAGTAAACCTTTCCTTAAGAGAATTGACAAAGCCTTGTAGAGATCTCATCGAGAGATCCATCGAGCTCCGACCTGTCGAGTAGGAGGATCGATATACATATCCAGGAAGCATCAATAGTTCATCTCATCAAGATATGTCGACATAATCATATCATTTTCCATCTATTGAACAAGTCCATCGATGACTCTATTGATGAATAAGTGCTTGATGCCTTCATTAAGAGATCAAATATCGATGATCCTAATGAAATCTTTCCGGTTGACACCCTCAAAGGCCGATGGACTCATGTTGAGGTGTAACTTCATTAACACCCACAAAGGTCGACAATGCACACGTTAAGGCCTACAAGTAGGCCCCCAAAATGTCACTTCAACCGATATTGGAACCTTGGAGTCAACACACCAAAAGGCTACCACCAAGTTTAGAGCCTAAGTATGAGACCCATCGACCAGTCTAGATCTATCGACCTAGGGTTGTCAGCCTATCTCTTGGTGGCTCAATCCACTTCCACCGACATACCAACGGATCAACTCGTACAAAGCTAGGATGGGAAGAAGTATGAGAGCCATCAACCTTTGGCTATTGACGGGCATCTTGGACCTCTTGTTTATCAATCCAAGAGGTTGGTAGATCAACCACTCAATCTACCTTTGTATTGACCTCTTTCCCTTTCCTTCTTATTCATGACTTATTCAAGTTGTAATCTATTTCTTTCTTGCACTATTAATGGCTAAACTCCATAACTTGGGTTAAGAGTAGCCGTCAGGCCCTCCCATCCATGTAATTGTTCATTCTTCTATTTTATGGCATATGTTTTTACAAGTTTTGTTCTTATACTCTTGTTTTAGTGTGTTGTTTGATGATTAGCTACCCTCCTCTGAAATTTGATACAAATATTGTTGGAGAGAATGATTTCAATGAGATCTGGAGTATAGGTTAGTAATCAAACACGAGAGTGAGGAGTTACTATAACAAAAGTCGTATGATTTTTCTTAGTCTTGTGGTTATTATCTCAAGAGAGAGAAACCCTTAGATAAAAATGTTCTAGGATATTGAGAGAAGGAAGGAGTAGATATCCTTTATGATTATTTGAAAAATGAGTAAAGGTTATATATTATTTAGGAGTGAAGGTTTTACATGGTTACAGTTGGTATGATTGGTGAAACCGAATCCAATTCTTTTTCCTATAATTATTTCACCAATTAATCCTTATTCTGTTCTTTTAGTCTTACATAACCTAGATTTATTTCTCAATTAGATTAAAATGTTCTATAACTAGGAAACCCTCAAATTCACTTATTTGATTCGACTAGACTGAGTTAAGGCTGCCTTTTTTTATTATGTTATTCTCTTTATCCCTATGTTTGACCCCACACTACCATAATAGAGTCTGTATTGAGTTGCAGAAGTCTCTTCTAGTCGGGTATAAATTTAAAGTCTGATATCTTTGACTAGACAATCGTGTTTATGATTTTGACCCACGAAAAGGAGTGATCAAATTTTGGCGGCGTTGTCAGGGATAAGGCAACAAATAACCTCTAAGAACTAGTTGTCTACTCAACACTAGTTATTGCTTTTAAATTTTATGAAAAGTTTATTAGCATCTCTATTTGTAAGGTACCATTTACGTTTCCATTCTTGGACTCGTATCCATTCAATATCTTGTTTATAGATGACAACCTATCATTTCCTTTCAATGTTGGAGTTCCTTACTGAATTTCCAAAGGAAAATATTTTCCTCAACGATCCAATGGTCGCACAACTGCCACCAGCTGGCAATGCTCCGGAAAATAGGCCCTCACTTTGATCATTGGTCATTGGTCATTTCAATGAAAACATGGAACCTATCATCCTTCCTTGCATTCTAGTGGGAAATTTGAAGTTAAAGCATGCTTTCATCGATCCGATTCAGCACCACACTTTTGGAGGAAATTCTATTAAAGAATACTCCTATCATCACATTGATGCTTTCAAAAATCTCTATGACACTGTTAACGTGAATAGGGTCCCTCAAGAAGTCATCGATATGAAGGGGCTCCATTTCTCTCTAAAAGACTAAGCTCTATAGTGGTACCTTTCCCAAAAAGGGATCACATCTTGGCAACAATTATCTGAGGCATTTGTGAACAAGTTTTACCCAGTTAAGAAAACTGTCAGATGCAAGCACAAGATTAATGTCTTTAAGCAAAGACCCTCTTAAGTTTGTACAATTAATGTGAGAGATATCATCAGTATATGAGATATTTCCCACATCACGGTTATGGCAAAGGTTTTATCATCACTACTTTCTATTACGGCCCCACCTCCACAGAAAGGACATCTATAAGTGTTGCAGTTGGGAGTGACTTTGTGAAGCATGATGCTGAAACCACCAAGGAGATCATCAATAATATGGCCACACTTCAAGTAGGATGAGATTATGATAGAAGTTCTAGAGAAACCACATAGTTCGTTAGTAGTTCTTCAGACTCAAAATTACTCAAAATCCTAAATAATAAACTTGACAGTATGGCAACCAACGTCTAGAACCAGAAGGAATCCAATTCAAGGTATTTTACTACAACAATAGTAAAATGTGTCACTTTTGGAGAAGGAGGTCATGGAATAGATCATTTATTTACACTCATGAAGCAGAAGATACTCATACTGTTCCGGTAGAAAATATGTCTTATGTGAATTACAAGCATCACGACCACCCTGTATTTTCCTATGGGAACACCTCTACTGCAGAAAATTCTTTCCAACTAAACCAAACATCTCAAGACATGGGAAAGGGGAAATAAATAGGAGAGAAACTCCAAATGAATTTGAACTGAATTGACCTCAACAACAATAATAAGGAAACTTTAATGTACAACAATAGTTGAGCTTATTTCAACAGCACTAGAAATCCATAATCGAGCTACACTCCTTGACTCAAAGACTAGGAGAATGTATGTTGAGCGATAGTAATTTGATGACAAACATGAAAATGCAATTAGGCAATGTGAACACCCAGATACGTGATCTTCAACATCACAACCAAATGATAGGTCAACAATTGGACTCCATTGTAGCATCTATCGGGTGACCAATCTGACAATTTCCTTCAAGTACCGAACAAAAAATAATGAATAAAACTACTAGGATGGATACACTTTTCTTGGGAACCACCTCTTCTGTGCCATAACTAGAAAATAGACCTATTAAAGAAGATAGCTCCAGCAATGATGAGGTTATAATAGTGAAGAAATCACGAGGATCATCAAACCCTATTCCATCCATTAGAACATTTGAAATTCCTCCTGAAGTCCCCTTTCCTCATAGCTTCATAAAGGCACATCTTGAGAAGAGGTACACCAAATTCTTAGACACTATCAAGAAAATCCACTTAGACATCCCCCTTCTGGATGTCATTGACAAGATGCCTACATATGCCAAGTTCGTGAATGATCTTATCAACAAGAAGAGAGAGAGGTGAGGTAGAAATAGTTTGTCTTGCAAGAATGTCTTCCGATTTCTATCAAACAACCATGCGGACAAAATAGAAGGAACCACAAGCGTTTACCATCCCTTTTCTTATTGGAGACACTTCCTCTAGGTACAATCTCATAGATTTGGGTGCCATTATAAGTCTTATGCTACATAACCTAGATACCATGTTAGGTCTAATAGATATCTTCAACTCCAACATGAGGATTCAGTTGGCCAAAAATTCCTTTACCAAGCTAGTTGGTGTGGTAGAAGATGTCCCTATCACAATAAAAAATTTCTTTATTCCTTGTAATATCATCATAATCAATGTGGCTGAAGACCCTATGTGACTGATGATCCTCGGGAGACCTTTTCTTTCGATAATCAGGGCATTAATAGATGTCACAGAAGGGCTGATCACTATAAGGTTTGGCAATGAATCCATTGACTTTAATTTTCATGATCATATGAAGGGTCCTTCACCGATGGAGATGAGGTATTTTAATGATTTTTGTAGTAAGTTGAGTGCATAAATTCAAGAACACAGTGCAATCATAGATCCTTTGATACAATCCTTAATTAATCTTAGTTTGGGGATTACAAATCCTGAAGTTGAAGAAAATTTGTCTTATTTAGAAGTTGTTGATGAAGGAGAATCTCGAGGATCCATCAAAATGGCCAAGTATGTTTCTCTTCAACATGAACTAAAAGATACTTCCACACCAAGGCCTCCACCAGAGCTCAAACCACTTCCAGAAGGTTTGAAGTATGAATTTCTTGATGATGAGAAGAAGAATCTAGTAATAATCAACGCACAACTATCTTATGAACAACAACAACATCTCCTATTTGATATCAAGATTCAAAGGAAGGCCCTTAGATATTGTATAGATGACATCAAAGACCTTAGCTCAAATATCTGTATGAACCAAATCAACCTTGAAGAAGATGTGAATCCACGTTTGTAAGGTTAAAGGAAATTAAACAACAAAATGCACAAGGTGCTGAGCAAGGAATTCCTTAAGCTATATGATGTTGGTATCATCTACTCCATTAGCACAATAAATGGTAAGTCCAGTAGATGTCATCCCCAATAAAGGAGGGATGACAATGGTAAAAGACATAGATGGAAAAGAACTAGTCACTCACATAGTGATTGGTTAGCATATGTGCACTGACTATAGACTCCTAAATGCAGCAACACACAAGGAACATTTACCACTCCCTTTAATTGATCATGTACTTGAAAGACTAGCACATCATTCACATTTTAGCTGCCTTAACTGGTATTCTAGATTCTATCAGGTACTTATCCACCCAAATTTTTAGGAAAAGACATGTTCACTTGTCTTTATGGGACATACACATTCTATCGTATGCCCTTTGGTCTCTATAATGCTCTTGTCACCTTTCAAAGGTGTATGTTGGCAATATTTTATGATTTCATAGAAGAAATTATGGAGCACTTCATGGATGAATTTTCAGTCTATGGGTCATATTTGAAGATTGCTTGTAGAACCTATCTCTTGTCCTCCAACATCGAGAAGAAAAGTAGTTGGTTCTCAATTCAGAGAAGAGACACTCCATGGTGTGAGAAAGGATTATCCTTGGACACAAAGTCTCTGAGGTAGGAATAGAAGTAGACAAGAGCAAAATAGAGGCTATTTCTAAACTCCCACCACCTTTGTCGATTTCTTCTGTCTATAGTTTCTTGGGACATGCAGGATACTACTGACACTTTATTAAAGACTTCTCCAAGATTGTGAAACCACTGTCTAGACTTCTTGTGAAAGACACATCATTTATCTTTGATGAAGATTGTCTCAGGGCCTTCCACACTATTAAGAATTCCCTAACTTCCGCACCCATTATGCAAGGTCTAGATTGGGACCTCCCTTTGGAGCTGATGTGTGATGCTAGTGACTGCATTGTCAGAGTTGTCCTCAGACAAAAAAAGGACATGAAGCACTGTGTTGTATACTATGCCAGCAAAATCTTTGATGAAGCTCAAGTAAACTACATAACTACAGAAAAAAAATGTTGGCCATAATCTATGCTTTTGACGAATTTAGTTCATATTTGTTTGGAGGAAAAGTGACAATCTACACAGATTGTGGAGATATAAAGTATGTCATGCATAAGAAGGATACCAAGACTCACCTCCTTAGTTGGGCCCACTTGCTATAGGAATTCGAGCACGGGATCATTGATGAAAGGGATCTAAGAACGTGGTTGCATATCACCTTTCTAGCATACAAGTTGAAGAAGATGATCCTCACCCTAATAATGGATCTTATCGAGACAAGTCTTTATTAATCATCCACACTCTAGACAAGGTAAAGCCATGGTATGCTGATTTCTATAATTACCTTGCATGCCAACAGTTGCCTCCAGAGATGACATTCAACCACAAGAAGAAGTTCTTTTCAGATTTGAAAAACTACTATTGAGATGACCTGCTCCTATTCAGAAGATGTGTTGATAATGTCTATCGTCGATGCATCGATCAAGATGAAGCATGCACTATTCTAGAAAAATGTCATGCTGCTCACTATGGACGACATTTGGGCATAGATAAGACTGCACTGAAGATTTTAAACTTGGGTTTCTATTTGCTGACTATTTTCAAGGATTCACACACCTATGCCAAACAATGTGATGCGTTCTAACACATCAGGAATGTTAGAAAAAGCAATGAGATGCCATTAGCAAAATAAATAGATGTTAAAAATTTTGACGTCTGGGGGATCGACTTTGTGGGACCATTCCCACCATCTTTTTGAAACAAATACATGCTAGTCGCAGATGATTATGTTTCCAAATGGGTGGAAGACATACCATCATACAATTGTGATTCCAAGACAGTGATGCACTTATTCACAAAGATTATATTTCAAAGGTTCAGTGTCCCCAGAACTGTGATAAGTGATTGAGGTTCACATTTTATTAAAAAATAGTTTGAAGAGCTTCTAAAATGTTATGGAGTAAAGCATAAGATCTCTACCCCCTTACCATCCTTAGACTGCAGACCAAGTGGAAGTCTCCAACATGCAGATCAAAAAGATCTTGTATAAAAAAATCTAGGAAAGATTGGTCCTCAAAGCTCAATTACACTCTCAGGGCTTATTGCACTGCTTACAAAACTCCCATCGGTACAACTCCTTACTATCTCATATATGACAAATCTTGCCACCTTCCTCTATAGTTGGAAGATAAAGCGTATTGGGCAATCAAGACTCCCAATATGAATGCTGACCTCACCAAATAAAAGCATTTTCTATAACTTCAAGATCTAGAAGAACTCCATCTACATGCTTATGAGAACACCAAGATTTATAAATAATGCACAAAAATACGTCATGATTCTCACATCAAGTTAAAATACATTTATGAAGGTGAGAAAGTTTCTTTTTCCAACTATGCACTCCATCTATTTCCTGTAAAATTACATTCTCAATGGTTTGGGCCATTTATAGTGATAACTATTTATTCATCCAACATTATGGACATCCGTAATGAGAAGTTTGGTACATTTTCTATAACGTACTCTATTTTGAGTACTCAATCTAAGATGAGCTATAATTCTCAATCTCCCTAATATTGATTTCATATACAAAGTGGTCTCTTTTTTACTATTAATCTCCAAGGAAGATTTCATATTTGCAATCTAGTCCCTCTTTTGAGTAGCACTTATCATACGACCATTTAATCCAACTTGGTGTCTATGTGACTAACTACCTTGATTTGACCTCGAGCCCACTTAATACTCTCAAATTGAATACTATTGACTTGGAATTGATGCAAAATATTAATCACACTAAAATAAATTGGTATTAGAATTAATTATGTGAGTAATTAAGTTGGATATGTCATATTCATACATTATAGTTCTAGTATTTTAACATTTAGTCAAATGAAAGTTTGACATGTGGTCAAATTCTCAAAATAAATTGGGATTTTAATTAAAAAGTTAATGAAGAAGTTGCAGGTATTAAGAGAGGATATAGTTATTAAGTCATTAGTAATTGAGTCAAAAAGAGAACATTCCCTTCTTCCTCCCCTAGGGCTCCTCTCCACGGGTTCTATAGTATATTGGCCAAACTGTTACTCCCCTCTTTGCCTTCATCATAGAAAAGAAAACGGAAGGCACCCAAGATGATAATCATTACCCAAGTACACTTCCTCATGACTAATCTACCTAATGACTCTCTTCAGTATCCACCAGAGAAACGATAGGCCATTCTAGATTCAGACCACATCCCAATCGATTCTCCTCTCCCTCACCCTCGCGCCATCAACACCCTACAACCCTAGAAGCACCACCACCTACATAAGCCCCCGTCAACCTGATGCCAATAGGGTAAGGCACACACAAGACCTGCAACCCCTTTTATTCCCTAGTTGTTATCCAACCATCCAAACAACAAAGCTATCTCAGATCCCCTCGCCAGTAGATCTACAAGTTCTCTAAACAATATAGATCTATAGTGGCACACCCCTGGAACCTCAAAGGCATCATCATCATATGAATTTTGACAATCTACAGACCCAACAATCCCTTCTCCTCTATTGCACCACTGGCTACCCTTGTCTTTCCTTAACCTACACCCATCTCATGAGTACACACCTTGCTTCTGCCTACACCACCTACTCAAATCACTGACAACCTATAAATGCTAGGGCGCCCCACCAAACCTGACCGTCGTTGGTCTTCACCCAGCTGTGGCTACGCTGCCAAGACACAACCACCATCATGGAAACCTTCTCAACCCCTGAGAACATCATGAAGACAACACATCACCCTTGCCCAACCCTCAATGACAATCTACAACATGGATCTGTAGAGATGCAGCTTGCAGTGATAACATCCACCACAATACAAAGGGTAGAACCCATAATATAGCCCTACAAAGCCATGTAGAGATCACAGATCAACCCTCGATGCTACATGATGCCTACATGATCCTCCCCTTTAGTTATGCCACTCCCTATGGGCTCCATTAAGGTGGACAACAACTAAGGACACCTCTCGCCACAACTCTCTGTGCAACCAGAGAGTTCATGAGAGCTTCTCCAATATGCGAGCACACTGTTGTAGACCTTATACAAGCCTCTGACTCAATAAAGAACCAACTTCCACAACCATATCCCTTAGGTACTTGCCCCCTTTTCCTACTTTCAATTCGACAAACCAGTAAAATGAAACCAAAAGAAATTAATACTTTAGAAAATGTAAACCATGATTTATACTCAAACCTACTTTTTATAGATTGAATATATTGGGGGTATATGTATGACCATAAGATTAGTAAGAAAAAGGGAAATACATGTGGAATATATAGAGTCACCCATACACATCATCACTTATTCCTAAAATTACTACATTTACAATTGAGCATACACATGACCCTAAGATCAAAAAGTTGCAAGGTTAATTAATATGTAAACCTAGATACAAACTTTGATCTTATTTAGCCATATGTATGATCTAAATGATTTTAGAGGAAATAACACATCATGCAAAGTTCAAGAAATCTGATAAAGGATCAAATTAATCCCTAGTCCTCAAACTATATCCTTCAATAGTTGGCCTCAAAATTGACTATCTCCATTACTGACTCATATAATGGAGATTTCAACTAGATAAAGGGGTAAACGAGTAAAAGAATAAGTATGACAATTGATAAATATGGGGAAATTGAATATTATGCAATACAAACCTATTATAAATATCTCAACTCATAAAGGGATGGAAAATAAATTTCTATAAATGTTTTACAATACAAACATGTACATTATATATAGGCAACTGGTTCATACTAGTGTGTTACATCATATATATACACACATATATATATAACACATGAATACATGAATTATAAAAATGAATAATGATTTTCATATGTGACCACATGTATAAAGATGACTACTATACTAATGAACTCAATATGAGATATTATAACAACCAAAAGTGAGTGTATAATATAACACTATCTGAGGGGGAAAATGATACTTTTACCTAATAAGAACCTAGAAAGTGATCTCCAAGTCAAGAAACATCATATAACCCTAATACCTTCTCTCTTTCTAGATTCATGAAAAATCAACATCTTTGATTCTTACAGACAACTCAATTGGGAAAAATCATTTGAAACGGGTACTAAACTCTCAATTCTCTATTGATCTATTTATTTACCTCTTGAGTTTCATTTACCAAACTTAGCAAAAGTGGAGAACCAATTTTATTAGCCTTTTTCTCTTATTGTAGTTCACCATGACAAAATTTTAAATTTTGGATATTGAATATTGTTAACAAATTGATATATTGTTAGATCTTGATATTGGCACAAAAATTCAAAATATTGGCTCAGATATTTGGCTCACTAGATTCTACAGGTCACAATCCCCAATCCTACACAGTGGATTATGGACAATTAGAGGTCTCCCAGTACTAGTTACCCCCACAAGAGAAAGTGTTGTTCTCTCATTGAGGGGAGAACACTAGGCACCTCCACTAGCAAAGACAAAATATTAGATTGATTGTGTCAATTGATAATTCTTGTCATTTTGAATAATTTGATATTTTGATGTTATTTTTGATTAAAAAAACACATTTTGAAATCTTGATATTGGTATCTCTTTATTGTATTTTGGTTGCCAATTTGAATTATTGCATTTTTTTAAAACTAGCATGGTAACTAGACTATCTTTTGTCATCCCCATAGTCTACCAAGAAATTGTACGTAGATTTAATATCATAACTTTTAATTTCTAAAATTAGCTCAATAATGGATTTAGTACCATCCTATCTAACCTTTATTTTTCCCTTTAATACTGTCCATGTGTGGTTTTGTTCCTTCGGGAACTCATGGACCTGTGATGCAAATAAGTAATGGAAGAGATGTGCAAGAGTTGTCCTCTGTTGAAGACTAGATATGAGTTAGTTCTTTTTTTTATCTTGTAATATTATGTTTAAAGCTTCAGCAACTTTGATGTAAGAGCATCATTTTAATAAGGATTGTTTATATTTTTGATATATTTTGTAAATATTTGATCGTAAAGATTAGGTCTTTACAACATGGTATCAGAGCAATAAACAATCCACACTCATACATGTCTCTTGGAAGTTAGGGTTAAATAACTTGCACACCTATAACTTAGGCAAATAGTTTAGAACCAACCCTATTCTTGCTACTCTAATCTAGTTAAATGGAAATAGTAACTTTGGTGGAGTAAATTTTCTCAAAGTCGTATGACTCATCAATTAGGATGGATAAGACATCACAATATTAGTAGAGATGAGTTGAAGTGTCAGAAAATGTGAACAAGCTAGTAGTTGAAAGGTTAATAAATGGGTTAGAAGCCCTTAAATTTGAATAATGAATCCCCTTTGGTAGAAAACAATGTCCTTGTTCCCTATTATAAGTGAAGTTACCCTAGTGACCCTTTATGTTCCATGTAAACCTTCTTCTCATCATTGAGTCAAGTAGTTAGTATGATGAATGTTAGAAAAGGTGATTGCAACTTACTCATCACATTTATTTTGGCCATTTTCAATTTTACATCGAAATGTTTCTCGTCAAAAAATTATTTTCTTTACAATATATAAATGTATTAAAAATGTAACATCCCTGACCTGGGTTATGTTCTAACCCTAGATGTCTTGCTTAATAAAGTTAATTATATACTTTCTCTTATCTCTTGAAAAGTAATTAAGGCCCAAGAGTAACTTATGTTTCAATTCTAGTCCTTTTTTAATAATGTTGAAATACTGTTTTGCTTGTTTTGGACTAAAGTGTAAATTACCCAAGTTGAGGGGTTGACTTGCAAATGTTACATGGTAATTGTTCCTTAGATGTTGAAGCATCATGATAATGATAATGATGCAAAGGTATGGCTTGTGATAGCCTGAGAACCAAGAAAGAGCTTATTGAGCAATGTTTGTGCATTAAAACCTAGTTTTGGTGTAATGTGCAATTTACCCAAAACCTAGGGTTCAATATGCAAAATACCACTTCTAGAGAGTCCCTCATGTTTATTGTCATCATTTATAGAAAATAAAATGATAGGGGCATTTCATTTGAATCATTTTGGAGGAGGGAGAATCTTGATATTAAAAAATCAAGATTTAAGCATAATTGGAAACATAATTCAATTTAATGCAAAAATCAATATATTAGTTGAAGTGCCCTTCAACTAAAATTAAGATGGTTGAATTTGCATAAGTTTGAACGTCCTTATGCCTTGCAAAATCCACGAAAATATCCTAAGTGAGTGGAGAACCCACTCACATTAGTTAACTAAAAAGTAATATCCACTCAATTATGGATATTATTATTATATGAATTAAGGTGCTTAATTGCTTTTCCTTTAATTCATGGATAATGAAGAGGAATTTGAAGGTGTGGAATATGGATTTGCATTCAAGGATTTGAGGGGGAGATGTGGCACTAATTTTGGGAGTTAAAGGATTTTTATATCCTTTCTCTCTCATTGAAATTCCCTTATAAACACTTCATTTTCCACCCACTTGAAGACTCTTTTTCGGATTTGCTTTCTATCCTTGCTTTGGTTGAACACAAGGGAGATTAGGAGCAATAGGAGGACGAACACAAACCTGTAGGTAAGCTCCTTAGTCATATTCAACCTTGACTTCATGGTGGAAATCGATTTTCAATGCTTGATTTCTTCATTTCTCCATTCAATCTTCAATCCTAGCCATTTCTTTTCACTCAAAGACTTGAGGACGGGCCTTGGACAATTGAGAAAGCTTCATTCACCATTGAGGACGTGAAGGTTGAAACTTGGATTCAATTTTGAAGGCAGGTTATATAAGTTGAACCCTTAAATGATATTATTGATTTCCTTTCTCTTACATACGTTGAGTCTTTCTTCACTCTCAAAATTTCTTTTGATTGATTGTTAAAATCACCACAAGAATCCCTGAAATTTTCAAAGGTATGAAGCTTGAAGATGATGATGTCATCTTAAGCACACACCTTAATAATATCTTGTACAAACGGTTTCATAATTGAGTCCAATCGGTCTCAAGACCAATTGAGACCAAACGGTCCCAAGACCGTTTGGGATCAAGTGGTCCCAAACCGTTTGAAGGTCAAAGGCTGAGGTAGTTGGATGTTGATCTAATGGTTGTAATTAAATGATTTATAATAGTCCCAATGATGGAGAATCCACCAATTGCAAACCCTAATCGATTGAATTGATTGAAGCCTCAATTGATGGAATTGATCAAGACCAAATGGGTAAAATTGATCAAGACCGAATGGGTAAAATTGATTAAGACCGAATGGGTAAAGTCAATCAAGACCGAATGGGTAAAATTGATCAAGACCAAATGGGTAAAGGTGATCAAGACCGAATGGGTAAAATCAATCAAGATCGAATGGGTGGAGTTGATCAAGATCGAATGGGTAATCTTCAAAACTGTTTGGTTATATTGACCATTTGGGAGAGTTGACCGAATGGAGGTCAAGCACCTCAAGACCGAATGGAGGTCAAGCACCTCAAGATCGAATGGAGGTCAAGCACCTCAAGATCGAATGGAGGTCAAGCACCTCAAGATTGAATGGAGGTCAAGCACCTCAAGACCGAATGGAGGTCAAGAACCTCAAGATCGAATGGGTGGAGTTGATCAAGATCGAATGGGTAATTTGATCTTCAAAACCGTTTGGTTATATTGACCGTTTGGGAGAGTTGACCGAATGGAGGTCAAGCACCTCAAGACCGAATGGAGGTCAAGCACCTCAAGATCGAATGGAGGTCAAGCACCTCAAGATCGAATGGAGGTCAAGCACCTCAAGACCGAATGGATATCAAGCACCTCAAGACCGAATGGAGGTCAAGCACCTCAAGACCGTTTGAAGGTTCAAAAGTAACAAAACCGTTTGGAAATTTAATAGTTTAAAAGTTATGAAAGACCAATTAATCCCTTGATTGTTAAATAGCATATATCCAAGTTAAATCTAGTAGTTGTACCTCTAAAGTACTTAGATGATTAGTACCTTTAGAGTGGTTAACCTTTGATGCTTATGGAAGCAATGACTTGATACTCTATGACAATTCTTCATTCAAGTTGAATTAACCTAATCTAATCAAGTCTAAGGTAATCACACTCCTAGAAAGGATGAGAGAGAGAGGAACTTATACATGAGTGATAATCATGTAGTGATTAATCCTTAACACTTTTAACATGATTAAAATATTTAATTAGGGTGTGATCCATAATGATGAGATCATGAAAACCTAATCAAGAAGGTTAATGAGCTCTAACCCTAACTCAAGGAAAAGCTTGATGAAACCCTAATATAGGGTGATGGTGTAACCCTAATTTAGGGTAATGATATAATAAACCCTAATTCATGGTATTTTAATGAAAAACCCTAATTTAAGGGAATGCTTCATGAAAACCCTACTTTTTGGGTAAAGATATATGAAACCCTAATTTTAGGGGAAATGTTATAAGAAACCCTAATTCAGGGTAATGATGTGTAAAACCCTAATACAGAGTGATATAATGTGATATGAAACCCTCATCTAGGGTGATGCTATGTGTTACTATATGAAACCCTAACCCTAATACAGGGTAAAGGTATGAGAAACCCTAATTTTGGGTTATAGTATATGAAACCCTAATTTTGGGCAATGAGACGATTAACCATAGCCCTAATGATGGATACTGGGATGAGTATCTCTAATTGACATGAATTGGGAAACTCTAACCTTAATAATGGATTAGTGATGTTACCCTTGTATAGCATGATGCTGATATGTAATTGATATATTTGGTATCATGTTTTCTGACCATGCAGGTATCATGAGATGATGAGCATAGCCAGGTATGAGCTATGATGTTTCATTTATTATTGTTAATGGGCCTTGTGAGCCACACTATACTTTGTTGCCTAGTGAGAGGTAACAAGAGATGAAATGGGCTTAGTGAGCCATATGAGATGCTTGTGTAGCAAGTATCATGTTACCTTGGTCAGATGACCTGAAAATGTTTTAGTTACCTGATAAGTTGTAACAAATGTTATTTGATGAACTGAGGGTTTGAATACCCATTTTATTATAATAATGATGATGAGATTGTGAAAGGATGAGAATGCTCCTGATGAGATGAGAGATTGAGATCCCAATGCTTTATTAAAGGTTTGTACAGTACTTAATGAAAGTATTACACATTCTTTGTAGCAATTGTTAAAATAATTGATGTTTGGTAACTTGTTTGATGCTAAAAGAATATGGTAATACACTTAATTAATCAAGTGATAACATATAATGTAGTTTCCCTGACCACAGATCCATCAGCGTCGGCATTTGCTGAATGGTGAAACGATTTAAACTCAGAGCACATATTTTTGAATATGTGGGGGTAATTGGGCAACTATATCCTTATGCCCCATAGGAATGGCTGCGGGCTATACCCTATGTACGGGATTGGTTACGGACCATACCCCTGTATGAGTATGGCTACGGGCCATGACTCCATGATATGATATCAGGAATTGGCTACGGGCCATAACCCTGAAAAGAGTATATGCTGCGGGCTATAACTCTATAGCGAAGATGCCAATATATCCTGGCAAGCTAATTGCAGTTTGACACGTGATGTCTGTGCCATATAATCTCATATTGATCGAGAAGTTTGAGGTCGTGGAGTTCGGCTCTTCCATTGACCTTGTGTGATACCGATGCTTAACGTAATCGTGAACGGTTGGAGCATGAACGGTATACTTCTTCTCTTCAAGGCAATAAGTTTGACTGTAAAATATAATCAGCCGTGTAGCGTAATTGCTTAAGGTTGAAATACGAGAATCACTGGATGATGTTATCTTGCTTAGTATAGCGGATAAATTTTATACATGTTCTTCATATTCCTTATTAGATAAGTGACATGTTGCTTATCAAGACATAGCTGAAATGCTTAGAACAAAAATATTGATCTAACCTATTTAGATATTGATTTAACTGTTGTTAAACATTTATGATTCCTCTGCTCAGTTTTATCTTATTAAACTGCAATAATAACATTTTAGGTGGAGAGTTATATCTCTCGCTGGGGCAATTTCAAATTGTCTCACCCCCGTGGAATTGTCTAGTAACGATATTCACAATTCAGTATTCGGGATATGTTCAGTTAAGTTGACAATTCCAGAATTTAGCAATTATTTCAAAAATTTAGATAAAAATTGATCAACTTACAATACTCGTCAACTATTTGAAAAAAATCAGAAGATGTATATCATATATTGCATACATATTTATGTATATATATGCTATTCACATATAAATATACCCACACATTGCATACATATATCTATATTTATTACTTATATAAACATACATATAATACAAAATATACATATAATATTTAGAAATATGTATATTTTGTATTATATGTATGTTTATATAAGTAGTAAATATAGATATATGTATGCAATGTGTGGGTATATTTATATGTGCATAGCATATATATACATAAATATGTATGCAATATATGATATACATCTTCTGATTTTTTTCAAATAGTTGACGAGTATTGTAAGTTGATCGATTTTTATCTGAATTTTTCACATAATTACTAAATTCCAGAATTGTCAACTTAACTGAACATATCCCGAATACTGAATTGTGAATATGGTTACTAGACAATTGATTTAGCTTTATCACTAACCTTCATATAATCCTGTATTTTAAACTTTTTTATTAATATCATACTCCTGATTTATTTCACAATAGTGCGCAAAAATCTATGATATTCACAGACGAAAATTAACAAGATTTTCTCAAAAGCATATTGCGTTGTAGGGTACAGTGTGGAGCCATGTGGTGTGGCTTTAACACATTGAAATGTAGTTGAAAGATCTAATAATATTTTTTTTCTTTACTATCCTATAAATAAGCATAGTGACATGTGTGCTTTTTCATTCACTTGGTCACACATATTTAACTATTTGAGACGATTAGTCCTTAAGATAATGATCAAAAGAGATGAGCATGGACCGACCTGGGCATTGCTGACCAATGTTTTGAGTGTATGATTTATGGCAAACTTGATTTATAGGAGAAATATAAAAAATTATGGTTTAAAATTATGAGTCATGCTAA
Source organism: Alisma plantago-aquatica (assembly GCA_963693085.1). Classification (NCBI taxonomy): domain Eukaryota; kingdom Viridiplantae; phylum Streptophyta; class Magnoliopsida; order Alismatales; family Alismataceae; genus Alisma; species Alisma plantago-aquatica. The sequence continues at coordinate 531,555,420 of OY856412.1, read as the reverse complement.
GATAAATTGAGGCCTGAAAACTCAACTGGTCATCAACATTCAACGATTTGAGTTGTTTATTTTTTTTCCTCATCAAGTGACCCGACATGATCCGACCAATTTCTGAATTATATAATTTTAGTCATGCTAAATTCATATTAACAACATTGTGGGACCCGATTGAAAATTTTGGTCCAATATTTTATATAGATCAAGTGTGGGACAAAGTAAACCCAAACCCAGAACTCATTTGGCCACCTATTTTTAACTATTTACTAGGTTGTGTACCTCTTTTGCTACTAGAAAAATATTGAAGATGGCATGAGCATCGACTGTCCTGACGTAATCTAATTGTTTTAGAATTAGAGCAATGGTTAAAGTCAGACCAAATTCATATAAAATAAATTAACGAGTCAATCTTTAAGCAAGATCTAAGTCAGACCTAATTCATATAAACTAAATTAATGAGTCGACCTCTAAATTTTAGTTCATAGTTTTACAAAGCACAAGTCACGATCATGGTAAACCCAAACCCCACTAAATACCCATATACTTTACCCTTTGACTCCCTTTCTATGATCACCATCATGGGTTTGTCCCTCTTCATTTTTGTTTTGGCATTTATAAGAATTCTAAGAAATTCATCAAGTTAGCCAAGTTACTCAAGTAATATCTCTCGATAAACTGGATATATGATTTAGGTAATGATTGCAAACCATATTCTTGGTCAACTCAAAGGAAATCTCAATCTCTCTAGATGTCTCACATTCCCAATCATATTGACCGCATAGGGCTCTATTGGATCCCTTTAGATTTCAGTATGTTACATGACTTGGAAAGGATTTCATCCTTAAAATCTAACTACCCAAACATCATCAAGCCAACTACTCTCCACCCCTTAAAAGGTTTGACCTACCAAGCCAAACTAATCTAGAGGTAAAAGGGTGAGTCTAAATAAACCATATACAAGATCCATCATGCTTCACTGTGCACTCTGATTTCTTACTAAACACCAAACTTCAAAGTCTAGGTTCTAGGGATAACTACCAAACATGTGGTTCTATGGGACATAAGGGAACTATATTGGATACCCATTCTCAAACAAGTCATTACACCTGGGAGACTAGTTCAACATATTAGGGTCCCTAAAGATAAATCATATAGATGTCTAAGGATACTATTGCGTAAAAGCATGTTATTTTAGACATTTCATATCAGCTCAGGCCAGGCCAGTATCATACAGATTCAGGAGTCCTCGCAAAGCTAGTGGTGTGGAGGAAAATCTTGCCAATCCCCGAACCTTAATCATTTCTAGCCACCTTTGCTTTCAACTTCATGTCCTAGTAGCTGCCTGAAGGCTAAGCTAAACAACCTCAAGTTACTATGGTTACTTATGCATCTTTTAGGTGTAAGTATATTAGGGATCTTTTCATCATTATTCTAGTGTGAAACTATAGGATCCTAAATCAACCCTTCATCATCTATTGATCAACTCTAGGGCAAACATGTCACTTAAAGGTAAGGCAAGGATTCTAACTAGGGAGGCAAAATGGAAATAGTCAGATTCCCACTACCATGGGATTTGATACCATGCTATAAGGAGGCAGGATCACCCCCTTACTAAGAATAATTTTAAAGAATAAAACATCCATTCCAAACACACACAAAGGTACGTTGGAATAGGTATAAGTTTTCCAAATTTATTATAATGGTATGCAAAAGACCAAAGTGTAACAGCGGAATTAAACAAATGACTATATTCAATTTTCACAAAAGATTACAAAAGTATATCATAATCTCCATAAGGGTTTACATGTATGATACAACATAAGTATCTAAGTAGAGGGAAGTCTAAACTACTTCAAATCTGTCTCCAAACAACATCTCCAAGAGCTAGGTTCATGTTAGAAGCTATGTTCTCCTTGGTCATGTTCAACACCTCAATCTAAACCTGGGTGCTTAATATGGAAACAAATCTTTAAAATCTAACTAAGAGATTATCTTCAACATGATCTTCTTCATAAACTTCTTGGCCATCCAAAGAAAAGACTCTTCCAGCGCATCTCTTGATAGGTCTTCTCCCATAATTTTTTTCTATTATTTTAAGGAGGTGCCTAAGGTTTCTGTTTTCGAGATGGTTCACATCCATCATGAATTTTTGGCATCTAGGTAGGATACGACCAGGCTCATTGCAATGATGACATACAATTTGGGAGATAGGTTGAGGTCTTACTTGATTTTCCACATGAGAAAACTTCCCAAGAGGATAATAACCTTGACAGTTAGCACACTTGTCCCTCTTCTGGTCATCAACTAAGAACTTCCTCCTGTTATCATGATCTTGAGTTTGATATCCTAGATAAGGCTCAACTTCCATAGCTTTATTTACAAACTATTGGAAAGTCAAAGGAAGTTGGGGTACTAGATCATGACCAATGTTGTAGTTGAGTCTTTCCAACAATATAGTAGCCCTATGGTCCTCACCAAACTAGTAGCATAACGCTCAAGCAATATGAATTTTTGCACATAAGCAAGGACATACAGAGAACCTTGCTTCAGACTATAGAATTCTGATTCCTTCTTCCTAAGAGCAATTGTGTAGATGTATTTATCATGGAAGAGTATAAAAGTTTTGTTCCAAAGACATGGTAGATGTATCACAAGATAGCGCTATCCCATTCCACTAAACTCATGCTATCCCATCCAATACATAAGAGGAAAATATGACCTTCTAGTGCTTAGGGCATGCCATACCATGGAAAGTACGCTCCATAGAGAGCTTCCAATCATGTTGATCTCACTTTCTCCTTTGAATCATGTAGGTTGCATCTTCATGGAATTAAAAAGGGTGTACTCCTTGTGTTTCTCTAGAGTACCAACTAAGTTAACCTTTCCTACTAGGTTGTAGAAAACAATTTTCTTAAGTAAGACACTTCGTGCTTAAAGGAAAAGCCCAAAATTATGTTACCAATAGTAGATGTCGGGGTAGGCTGACCCACTCAAGGTTGACTTCCTACTGTATGAGTAACTTGAGTCACCATAGGGGTAAAAGGAGGATCCATCCTTGGCATTCCATACTTTAAGTTACAAACATATGAGTTATCTCCATCCATAAGGGAAAGCCTGGACAAGGTAAGGGTACTAGGAATACACAACATATGTAGAGGTAAACATCCTAAGAGAGAAAAGATTGAAATAGTTAGATTAACTGTCCACTTATGGATCTGATATCATACTTGTAAGGTGTGTTACCTTAGAGGGATCCCCTACTAAATCAAATAAATGGAAACATCTTATATTCCAAACACGTACTTACCTCTTCATCTTGCCAAATCAAAAAGAATCAAAAGTAAAGAAATGTGCCAAAACTCCAAGTTTGGGGTGAACACCCCTTCTACCACTTCTTCCATACCCCTTGTAAATTTAATAGGGTCTACCATCAAGAAAAGATGCCAAAGTTCACATCAAAACACTCAATCAATGTAACTTCAAACAAAGAAATAAAAAGGTCTCGAGTTGAATAGAGGAGAGAGAACCTCCTTTCATACCTCCCTTAACTCCGCTTTTATACCCAAGGGAATCTACAAAACCACAAACCATCAAATCATTGAACCCCAGTCTTGTCCCACTTTTTAGAATAATATGTGGGAATACTAATAACAAAAGGGATATGACATCTATTTCCTTGCAAGTTTTGAAATAAAAGCATGTTGTGAAACAAATTCGAGTGAAGAATGTTGGAATTTTTTATTTTTGTGGTTCCAGGAAGTGAGAGTTCTTAGCCTTGAAAAGGTGGTGAGGACAAGGTAGTTAAAATCGGTCAAGAAGGAGTTGTCCCTTTGAACGTCAGTGTGCTAGAACTGATTTGCACTGCCAATTGTCTCTTCCTTGCTATCCCTCCCAATTGGATCAGACTATGCTGGAGAACATTGATTTTCATGCTCTCTTCGGGCAATTCATGACAACAGTAATGCATATGGAGGACAATATACCACCACATAGGACACCAGTCCCCAATGTAGAATCTTCGGGTTCTAGTAAAACTTTTGAATGGCTATGTTGTGTGGGAGCTATAGAATATGCTGGAACAACTGACCCAGTAGATGTAGAACTGTGGCTCACTGAGCTAGAAAAAGCTTTTAAGATCCTTAACATCCCAGAAACTGACAAAGTTAGGCATGTTGTGTACCAATTAAAAGGGAAGTGTTGGCCATTGGTGGGCCATTAAAGAGGAGAAAAGGCCTGATGTTGAGGTCGGATGGTAGGAATTCTGAGGTGAGTTCACCAATAGGTACTTTCCTCATACGTAACTAGATGAGAAAATCTCACAGTTTGAATGGTTTAGGCAAGGGCCGATGAAGATTAATGAGTATGAAGCTATGTTCATGGAGCTTCTGCGGTTTGGTCTGCGTATGGTTACTACAAACCAGGAGAGGATTCAACATTTTGAAAATGGCCTAAACGCTGAGTTATCCACATCTGTAGTTGCTCTGGAGAATAGGGAGAGATTTTCTATATTTTTGGAATCAGTTAGGAGGATAGAAAGATTAGTAATCGAGAAACGTGAGGCTAAGATTAGGAAAGGACCTACCCAATTCCAAGGATAGATGTCTGAAAGCTACATGAAACCAAGGTTTCTTGCACTGTCAACACCACAAAGGTTCAGTACCCAAACGCAATCGACAAAAAGTAAGGGTAGAGGCCATAATTTTCTGCCTATTGGAGCCCATAGTGCGACATCAATGTCAGTGACATGTCTGTCTAGGCCACAACAAGAGACCAGAACCTGCCACAAGTGTGGGCAAACATGACATCTGATGAGCGATTATCGAGTAAGAGATATTGAGGTAACCCAGCCACCAAGGTAGAGTCAGCAAGGCTCTTAGAGGCAATAGTTCAATAGTGGTGCAGGAGGAGGAGGATGTGGAGAGGCATCTCAAGTAGGTTCATCTACACAAAGTAATAGAGAATGAGGTCGGTAGCAGGCAACGATGAGATTCTATGATATGAGTAAGCCAGAAGCAGTAGTCAACCCACAAGTCATGATAGGTCAGATGGAGTTATTTCATTCTGATATGTCTTCATCTTGCTTTATATCTGTTTTGATTGACCCAGGTGCTACACACTCCTTTATCACTTGTGAAGTGATTCATAACTGTCTTTTACCTGTTAGTCGTAGAACATATAACTTGTTGTTAGAAATTTTGTTATTTGGTTCTGTAATGTTACTAGAGGTATGTTCCCCATGTCTTATTTCTTTCTCTACACACAACATTCAAGTGGATCTTATACCACTTGAGATGCATGGGTTTGATGTAATCCTTGGGATGGACACCTTGGAAAAGTATAAGGTAGTCTTAGATTGTGGTTCTAAGAAATCTATGTTCACATATGATGGTGATACATGGATCTTTTAGGTATATAGGAAGATTCTTCCAACATGTCTAGTATCAACAATGATAGACGAAAAACTATGGTGACATGGGTGTGAGGCATTCATAGCACATGTGGTGGATACCAAGATCAAAAGTCCTAGTGTTCCAGAAGTGCCAGTTGTTAGGGAATTTAAGGATGTGTTTCCTGAGGAAATTCAAGATGTTCCTCCACCTCAAGAGATTGATTTTGAGATCAATCTAATTCTTGATACACAACCAATAACCCAAACACCTTATAGAATGGCACCAGATGAGATGGAGGAATTAAAGAAATAGTTACAAGAGTTACTTGACAAAGGTTTTATCTGGCTAAGTACATTGTTGTGGGGTGTTCCAGTACTGTTTGTAAAGAAAAAGGATGGATCTATGATATTATGTATAGACTATAGATAGTTGAACAAGGTAACAATAGAAAACAAGTATCTTCTACCAAGGATAGATGATTTGTTTTAATAGTTGTGTGGTGCAACAACATTCTCTAAAATAGACCTGAGGTCAAGATATCATCAGTTACGGATTAAGGAGGATGGCACACCCAAGTCAACTTTCAGTTTAAGGTATGGTCATTATGAGTTTATAGTTATGTTGTTTGGACCAATGAATGCACCAACAACATTCATGGATTTGATTAATATAGTGTTTTGGACATTCTTTGATCAATTTATAGTGGTATTTATAGATGACATTCTAATATATAGTCATGTTAACCAACAACATGAACAACATCTTTATCGAGCATTGACTTTGTTAAGACAGCACAAGCTATATGCTAAGTTTAGCAAGTGTGAGTTTTGGTTGTCAAAAGTATCTTTTCTAGGGCATATCACATCTGCTAAAGGTATTTATGTTGATCCTAAAAAGGTGGAGTTTGTTCTAGAATGGGAACTACCTAAGACACCAACAAATATTTGCAGTTTCCTAGGTTTGGCAGGTTACTACAGGAGGTTCATCAAAGACTTCAATCCTATAGCATTACCTCTAACTAGATTAACCAGGGTAGATGTTCCTTTTGTCTGGAATGACAAGTGTCAACGCTCATTCTAGTTGTTGAAGGAAAAGTTGACCAGTGTACCAGTGTTAGTGTTACCTAAGTAAGGGAAAGGATACATTGTCTTTTGTGATGCTTCACAGAATGATTTGGGATGTGTGTTGATGCAGGATAAACAAGTGATTTCTTTAGCCTCTCGACAGCTTAAGAAACACAATGAGAATCATCCTACACACGGTCAAGAATTGGCTGCAATGATTCATGCCTTGAAAATCTAGAGACAATACCTATATGAGGAGAAGTGTTAGATTTTCACAAATCATAAGAATCTGAAGTACATCTTTTCGTAGAAAGAATCAAATATGAGACAATGTTACTGAATAGAAGTAATCAAAGACTATGATTGCACGATTGATTATCATCCAGGAAAGGGTAATGTGGTCACAGATGTGCTAAGAAGAAAGTCTTGATCTTCATTCATAGATAAAGCACAATTGAATTCTTTAGTGTATCATAAGCGGGACATGCTAGTTTCCTTATGATAGACGAATGTACAGCTGGAAGTAACTTTTCTAGTCGAATTGTTGGCATAGATGCAAGTAAAACCTACACTGAGACAACAGATTAAAGAATCACAACAGGCTGATACTGTGATATAGAAGATTAGATCAGAATGTGGCAGTGAGAAGCGGGATGGCTTTGATGAGTCAGAAGATGGAACAGTTTGATACCATGGTAGAATTGTGGTACTTGATGTTAATGACCTAAGGAAGATACTTATGGAAGAAGATCATTCATCTATATGTATGTTATGCATCCAGGAAGTACCAAGATGTATCACAATCTAAAAAATATGTATTGGTGGCCTGGTTTGAAGAAGCATGTAGCTAAGTTTGTTATGCGATGTCTGGTATGTTAACAAGTTAAATCTGAGCACTAGAAGGCCGCTGCAACATTACAAACATTACATATACCACAGTGGAAGTGGAATCATGTGATAATGGGTTTTGTAGTTGGTTTGCCTCGAACAACCAAAGGTCACAATTCCATTTGGGTGATTGTTGATAGGTTGAAAAAATCAACACATTTGTTTCTTGTTAAGACAACATATATTATTGAGAAACTTGCACAAGTTTATGTAGATGAGATAGTGTGGTTGCATGGAGTCCCAACAACAATTGTATCTGACAGAGGTCCCCAATTTACAAGTAGCTTTTGGGAGCAATTACACACAACTTTGGGTAAGTATAGTACTACTTTCAACCTTCAGACAGATGGACAATCTAAAAGGACTATACAGACCTTGGAAGACTTGCTTAGGGCATGTGTTCTTTAATTTGTAGGTAGTTTGGATATAAAATTCAATTTGATAGATTTTTCCTATAATAACAGTTATTAGAAAAGCATTGATATGGCACCATATGAAGCATTGTATGGTATACATTGTAGATCTCCATTATCCTAGTATGAAATAGGAAAATACCAACTTCTTGGTCCTAAACTTGTGCAACAAACAATAGAAAAGATTAAAGTGATACATCAACAATTAAAGGCAAGACATCACTGACAGAAGTCATATGCTGATAATTGCCATAGACCTCTAGAATTCCAAGTAGGAGACAGAGTGTATCTCAAGGTCTCTCCTTAGAAAGGTGTTCTTAGGTTTGGAAAGAAGGTTAAGTTGGCTCCTATATTTATGGGACCCTACCTGGTGATAGCACGTGTTGGAAAGGTAGCCTATAAGTTGGAATTACCACCTGAGTTATATAGACTACATCCAGTATTTCATGTATCTATGTTGAGAAGATGTCACCCTGATATAAAGCTTGTATTACAACTTGTAGAAGTATAAATAGATGAAGATATATCCTATGTGGAAGGTCCAGTGTTGATTCTTGACAGAAGTGTCAAGAAGTTGAAAATGAAAGACATAGTGCTTGTGAAAGTCCTTTAGCATCATCGTGGCATTGAAGAAGCCACATGGGATATGGAGGAAGATATGAGGTGGAAATATCCTTCCCTTTTCTCTTGAGATTTTGGGGAAGAAATCCTTGTTAGGGGTTGATAACTTGTAACACTCTTGACCTGAGTTTTGGGATAACCCTAGAAGTTTTACCTAAGTAAATTGTTTAAAACCTTGTCTTAACCTTTTGAAAAGTAATTAAGATTTGAGGAGAGTTTATTTCTCATTTTTGAACTTACTTGCAAATTGTTTGTGCTTTATATGATAACTATGGTAAAGAGTGAAATTTACCAAAATGTGGGGTTTATGTGCAAATTATCACCTCTAGAGTGTTCCTTCTCCCTCTTAACATCATCTAGAGGAGAGAGAAAGAAGGGGTGCCTTGTTTGAGTCTTAGTTGAATGATAGCACTCATTGTGGTGAAAGAACCAAAGAAGTTTTGAGTGTTTTGAGCCTAGATGGGGTTGTGTCGAGTAATGAAGTATATATGGGAATGCCTAACATCTTGGGAGCCATAGAGGAGGTCCCATATTGGATTAGAATCCTTTTGAAAGTACTCATCTCAGCTAAGCACCTCAAGTAGGTGAAGAATATTGATTTAGATGTTCCTTGCAAAAGTTGTATCAATTTGCACATAAAGTGATATTGGGTTGTGATATCTTGTCAAGCAAGTTACCCAATGGTTGATATCTTATCTATGGATTATCCTCATCAGTTTTGCATGGAAATATAATTATGGATGCATGAAGCCACCATGCATGGACATGTGTCACCTAAGTACATATGGTGATGACACATCACAAACATTCTCTCTCTCTTAAACCTCAACTATATAAGCCTCTCTTTTCACCTTCAAGTGAAATTGTGACTCTGATATCATCCTTTTCTTGGTGGACGACCATAGAAGCTTGAGGAATAGGAAGGAGGTCAATCATTTTTCCTAAGGTGAAGCCATGGTCATTCTCAACCTTGGGTGAACTATGCTTCTTGTGTCATGGTTCCTTTCTTTCTTTTATTCTTCACCAAGTTCCTAACTATGGTATCTTCTTACATATATAAGTGTTGAGATCGAGCCTTAGACTTCTGATAAGTCATCTCCAACCTTGGGAACATGGAGCTTTGGAGTTTGAAGCTCTTGTGTTGATCTTGAAGCAGATTATATAACTTGAACTTAACTCTATTATTATTCACCTTCTATCATGCAATACTTGTTGATTCCTTTCTATTTCAATATTCCTTGATTACATGATGGTTATAAAGGTTCTAATGGATATATGGGAATGTTGTCCATGAACTAGAGTAATAATGGACGAAGGGTTGGAGCTTGAAGATGATGAGAACCTCTATGCACAAACTGATATTGGTTTGTGGGAACCCTAACCCGATACAAGGCTCCATGAAGAAAGACGGATATACATGACTTTCTAACTCCCTATCGGTTTGTTATATAAATGGGATTATTGTATTTTTAGTTTTCTAACCTACCATCTAAAGAAAAAGATGAGGGCAGGCCGATATCTTGAAGGTAACTAAGTTGACACACACTTGCACTATGATATGGAGGGTCGTCATGACTTTTGATGCCTAAAAATAATATGTTGTTGATCCGTCATGACCTAGAAGAAGCTAGGCTGATCTACTTGACACCATTAAATGATATGCCTTAATGACACAAGCTTGTCATGACCAAGAGAATGGCTTGTAAGATGGAGTATCAAACCATAATGCCTTAGTTGAGTATAGAGGATGACCCGGCCAACCCTAACCCTAGTAATCTTATACACTCACAAACCAATACCCCTCTAACATGACACAAGTGTGATGGGAGACACACTTAGGATGACACGTTATGTGGAAGTGTGGGAAACACACTCCTTGAGGTCATGGCCGACGCACCAATTAATGGTAAGGCCGATATCACTTGGTGATAGAAATGGTTGATACACAAAGGGATAGCTAGGCCGACACATTAGATAGTACATTGTGGTTGATACCCTAAAGTGAGGTCAAGTTGTGATGCCTATGTGAGGTGAAAGTTTTTTGCTAAATTATGAAGGAGGTGATGCACCAAGGTATGGTGAAGGAAATTCACTAAGATGTGATTCATGGTCGATATCATCCTAAGAACCTCACAACTGATATCACCCTAAGCACCTCTAAACTAATATCTCTTTGAAGTACCATGACTGACACAAATGAAGAGTACTGTCATGGCTGATACATGTGCCTTGGCTGACACAAGTTGATGTTTCTAGGCCAACACAAGTGAATGTGTCTAGGCCAACACAAGAATTAGAGGGAAGACCGATACACCTTGATGAGTATAGGCCGATACACCTTGATGAGTGTAGGGCGATACAACTTGAATATAATCAATGGATACACTATGAAGTAATGAGATGGATACCATTTAATAAGTGAAGGTTGATAAACCCTAAGAGGATTAAATCAATGTAACAAGTATGTTGAAGTCAATATCTTACAAAGGATGAGAGAGAAACTTGTACTACTCATATGAGAAAGGTAATACTTCATATTGATAATGAATTGATGATATTTGATGAAATATGTTGAACACTTATGGAAATTATATAGCTCTTATGATGTGAATCAAGGTTTGGTTGATAAATATGAACTTGGAAACCCTAAATCGACTACAAGGGGAAACCCTAACCCTAATTATGAGATGGTTGTAATTTGAATGATTCTCATTATGGCATGGTGATGATATTTACTTGATATTTCATTTGCTATGAAATCCTAATCATGCAGGTATTATGAAATGATGAGCATAGCCACGTATGAGCTATGATGATTTTGCATAATACATATTATATGAGGCTTTGTGATCCATGTGATATACTTGTACAACAAGTATGATATATATATATATATATATATATATATATATATATATATATATATATTGTTCTGAAGACCTAGAAATGATTGTTGCCTGGTAAAACGTGACACTGTTCAATAATGAACTGAGAGTTTGATACCCAAAACATGTGATCATGATAATGATTATGTTGAAGGGATGAGATTCTCAATAAAGTATTCAGGGGATTGTGATCCCAAGATGAGTATAACAAGATGTGTTCCAATTGATACAAGATTTTTGGAAAACTATCTTACTCCTTTATATGTAGCATTCATCTATAATTCATGCTTGTAACTTGATTGATGCTAAAAGATGCAATTATGAACTTAACCTATCAAGTGAACTAAAAATATAGTTACCCTGGCCATAGATCCATTCAGTGTCAGGATTTGCTAATTGTGAAACTAGTTTTACTCAGAGTGCATCTTATTGAATATGCAGGGTGCACGTTGAGGTATCTCCTTGTATCCTTAACAAAAAATATTGGCTACGGGCCATACCCTGAATATTAGGATTGGCTTCAGGTCATACCCTAACAGGAATGTGGTTGTATTGTGACAAAATAAATAATTAGGATTGGTTACATACCACATTCTGATATATTCAAGATTGACTATGGGTCATACCTTGATAAAGGAATAGCTATGGGTTGTATCTCTCTAGAGATGAGCCTATATACCCAGGGTAGCTAATTGCAGTTTGACTCATAATGTCACTGCCAATAATCTCGTACTAACTGAGGAAGAAAAGGTTGTGGAGTCCATCTCTTTCATGGACCTTGTATGGCACTGATGCTACTTAGCAATGGTTAGTTGGAGCATGAGCGGTATACTTCATCTCTTCAGGGAATAAGATTGATTGTTAAAAGATGTAATCAGTTGTGTAGAGTATTTGCTTAAGGATCAAATATGGAAACATTGAATAAGGTTGCAATTACTTTTATATGTCTTAGTTGATAAATGTTATACATGTTCTTCATATTCCTTTTAAAAATGATTAGATGATCCATTGCTCAGTCATAGTTATTTGAACTACTTAAATGATAAAGATTTCTCTACTCTGCATATAACAAGTAGTTATACCTATTTTGCTCAATAAAGGTTTCTTCTGCTCTTTTACTTAAGATTTATGTTATAATAATATTGTTGGAGGAGGGTTATATCTCATGCTGAGATATGGATCTCAACCAATGGGTTTCCACACTTTTTAGGTGGAGGTGCGCGTGGAGGTAGAGATCATGTAGCAAAGAGTGGGAAACAGTAGCAAGGATAGCAATTTCAACTCAGGTTGAGTGTGTTGTTATGTGTCTTGTACATATATAGTCCTATGTGTCATCCTTGTTCTCTCAGGTCTTTGGGAGATAGTGCGTAAATAGTTTTATGATCGATCTAAGATTTTGGCTAGTACACCTCGATGCATAATGTTGCTTTTGTATATGTTTGGTAAAGCAACTGATATCTCATATCCTTATGAGTTGATGGCACAATGTATGTATAAAGTGATCCAAGATGTAAATGTGGTTAGGTTCTTTCTATAAAGAATTTCCTGGTAGTGGATCTCTTGGTAAAAAGGTTTTAATTTTAGTGATTTTTGGTATTCCGCTGTTAATGATTATTTCTTTGTAGTTTTGTGTGATAACGTTGTCAAGTTGATAGTTGTCGTCACAAACAAGTTCAGTTGAGTGTCCAAAATGACTGCCTTAGACCCAAAAGCATAGACGAAGACCATTTCATCTTTCTTCTTGTAGGATACCTTAAAAAGGATTAACAAAAAATCTAAATTAATTTATCTTTAGAGTCTACGTTAAAGAAGAAAAGTAAGATGTCTATGGTTTGGGAACAAATGTTCAAAATAGAGGCATCAAGTATTCATGCTTATATCCAATAATTTCTAAATATTACCAACTTTGTATTCGTTTTGCATATGATTTTGAGTCCGTTTAGCATATTTTGATCTTCATCATAATCTTACTAAACTACGTCCCATGTTGTTTTCAAGGTGCATTTTTAGCTAATATATACACGGTTGGATCATGTATGCATTTTTTTCCTCTATGCATAATATTAGAATTTTTTAGCATCTTTGGACATCAATATCCATAAACCAAGTTTGTCCTGAGGAAACTAGACCAATAGAATGCTTGGATATTTTCATGAAACTATCATCGACTACCATTTTTACTTATTAACTCAAACAATGCCACTATGCAACTATTATAGAAAATGAATATTGTCTAAGAATATCCCTCTCAACTAGATTTTCTCAACCAATGTAAGAATATTTTGACTCTCTCTTTGATATTTTTATACAAATTCTATGCTTTGAAATTGCAAATATTTTTGTTTCTCAAGTTTCATGTATGAAACTATATCCTTATGCTTGTTAACTACTTTCCTTGAATTGTTATGCATGTCTTGATGATAATATATATCTTTGAAACTCTTGGTTATGATCATCTTGATATTGTTGTTATCTAACTTGTTAAATGTTTCTATCTAACATTGTTTTTTATGTTTAATACAACCTTGAGCTTCATATAGTTATCATCTTAAGTTGTGATGCATATTTGCTAGTGAGTAATCTTCATCTATGACTTCTTGAATTGTATATATTTTTTTGGGTATATCTCCTTGTGTACTCTACATATACTAGTAACATGCATTTACTTGTTCATATTTTCTACGAAATAGATCCTATTAATAGTCTCCAACAAGAAGTATCCAACTGTGTCTATGTTCGACTCATACTCCATATATACTCAAACATGTTTTCAGAATGGTGTGTGTGTGTGTCTATATATATATATATATATATATATATATATATATAGAGAGAGAGAGAGAGAGAGTCAGGTTAGAATACACTCGAGTGTACAGATTGCACGCTACACTCAAGTGATGTTTGCATATCAAGACTATTTTTTTGCAAAATGTAAACCATTGATCTTCACTATTACACTATAATTAGGCTACATGCAAATTTTGAGCTCATTTGGATGAGTATAAGTCATTCATATGAGGAAAAAAAATCAACACACGAAACTAATTTGAAATGTATAATTTTTGTAGTCTTCATAACATGACCTGAAAATGTCCAAATGGGCTCAAATTTTATATATGAGCTATTCAAATGATGTTTAAGAAGATCAACAGATTAGATTTTAAAAAAAAATTACATCATAGAAAACTACTTGAGTGTATTCTGCTCCGAATATACTCGAGTGTATTCTAGCCTGACTCTCTCTCTCTCTCTCTCTCTCTATATATATATATATATATATATATATATATATATATAGAGAGAGAGAGAGAGAGAGAGAGAGAGAGTCAGGATAGAATACACTCGAGGGTATTCAGATAAATAAATATATATATATATACTACTATAAAAAGAGTGAATAACTTTTACTAATTACAAAAATACCACTAGCCAATCAGATTGTACCATTTTAAAAATGGTGTACTATCCTTGAATATCTCTCTTATCTTTTTTTTCAAGGACTCTACACCTTTTGTTTAATCTTTTTCTCCTTCCACCAAAACCTTTGTTCCATTCCCCCACCACCTGTCCACCCCACTTTCTCGATTAAATTCCTCACGCTGAGTTGAACAAGTCAATGTAAGTAGTAACTACTCTACCCATATATCGCACTTTTGTTATCCCTTTCCATTTTCCCCCACCAATTAAGTTCCTCAAATCGAGTTGAACGTGTCAAGATAACTACTCTACCCACGTTTCATACTTTTATTTTTCCTTTCACTAGCAACACACACATGCATATGCATGTGCCCCATTGAATATGTTTATTTTAAATATTTAAAAATAAAACTTCCCAAAAGGATAAAGGTAATCATGCCTCATTGAACATGTTTATCTTACATTAAATATTTGAAAAATAAAACTTCCTAAAAAGATAATGGTAATCCTTGTAACTGCCCAAAAGGATAATGATAATCCATTCGAAGGGACCTAACAACTGATTTTATCATGAAAGAGAAAATATAAGATTAAATAAATATAAAAAAGTTGAAAAAAATTGTGAGAAGAGGCATAATCAAGGAGGGTGAAGTGAGAACTCGCTCTTTTTATAGTACTAGTTAACACACACATGCACATGCACGTGCCCCATCGAACGTGTTTATTTTACATAAAATATTTGAAAAATAAAATTTACCAAAAGGATAATGGTATTCTCATAACTGTTTTATAAAAAATTTGGAAACCTGTTGTTTATTGACTCCAAAACGTACGTTTGAAGCAAGGAATGTGACGTAGAAGTTAAAAGGTTTGCGGCAACTGATTTATCATGAAAGAGAAAAAATAAAAAAGAGAAAATACAAAAAAAGTTGAGAAAATTGTGAGAAGAAAGAGAATCAAGGAGAGCATAGCATGAACTCACTCTTTTTATAGTATATATATATATAATATATAGAGAGAGAATATATATATATATACACACACACACTACTACTACTATTAAAAGAGTGAATAACTTTTACTAATTACAAAAATACCACTAGCCAATCAGATTGTACCATTTTAAAAATGGTGTACTATCCTTGAATCTCTCTCTTCTCTCTTTTTTTCAAGGACTTTACACCTATTGTTTAACCTTTTTCTCGTTCCACCAAAATCTCTGTTCCCCCACCACCTGTCCACCCCATTTTCTTCATTAAATTCCTCACACTGAGTTGAGGAGGTCAATGTAAGTAGTAACTACTCTACCCGTATATCACACTTTTGTTATCGCTTTCCGATTTCCCCCACCAATTAAGTTCCTTGAATCGAGTTGAACGTGAGATAACTACTCTACCCAAATTTCATACTTTTATTTTTCCTTTCAGTAGCAACACACACATGCATATATATGCGCCCCATTTAACATGTTTATTTTAAATATTTAAAAAATAAAACTTCCCAAAAGTATAATGGTAATCCTACCCCATTGAACATGTTTATCTTACATTAAATATTTGAAAAATAAACTTCCCAAAAAGATAATGATAATCTTCGTAACTGCCCAAAAGGATAATGATAATACTCTGTAAGTACTTTGTAAAAAATTTTAAAACATGTTATTTACTGACTCCTCAACGCACATTCGAAGGGACTTGATAACTGATTTTGTCATGAAAGAGAAAATATAAGATTAAACAAATATAAAAAAGTTGAAAAAATTTGTGAGAAGAGAGAGAATCAAGGAGGGCGCAGCGAGAACTCACTGAAAGAAAAAACAGTTTATGAAAAATCATAGGAAGAACGGATGATTTTTCATTATCGGCGTTCTCCATTCTTGTAACTTCTCTTTCCTCTAATAACTCCACAATATCTCTATTATCTTGACTCACGTTCCTTAAATAACTCAACGGTGATTCCCTAACCCCCCTTTGTCTACTCTGTGACGACACTTCCTCCATTAACTTTCTTCCCACGTGTTAAAACTCTCTTCATATTTAACTATTGGTCATTGCCCACGCCATATTCCCCACGCCTATACAGCCGAGAACTATGACCACTATTTCGCCGCATCCAGTCGGACAAGGCAGGAAAGTGGAGCGGAACTCATTTATCTCTTATGGCCATCGCTGAAGCTTCTTTGTTGTTCTCATTCTCCAGTTTTATCATAGAAGGTAATTGCATCTATATTTTATTTTTGATTTCCGGCCCTTAATTTACTTATGATTATATATTTCGGCAGGATGACAGGTAGACTGATTGGTCTGTTTACAGATGTATTAGCTTTCAAATAAGGTAGTATAATTTTTTCCCTACCAAAAGATGTTTCCAAACCAAAGTTTTGACTGCACAAATGCTTTTTAGATTAAAAAGATCTTGCTCTAACATGTATGCTATACTTTTAACGGATGATTTTCTTTTATTTTTCATCCTAATATAGTTTGATTTTCAACTGCTTTGCTCTTCCCAATGGTCAAGGACAGTTCACGTACAAGAAATAATATTCTGCTATCTATTGAGGCATGTGAAATTTTACATGGAGCAGTCTAATTTTCAACTGCTTTGCCCTTCCCAATGGTTAAGGACAGTTCACATACAAGAAATAATATTCTGCTATCTATTAAGGTATGTGAAATTTTACACGGAGCAACAGCCAATGGCGATTATATTTAATTTTACATATCAAGAGTTGAGTTGCGTGAGAAATAGTAACAGCTTTGAGTTTTCTCCGACAACTCTGTTGCCCTATCCCCATCCTTGTTATTCATTATTTTTGTGTTGAGAATCATCCCCAACACGAGATGAATCCCACGTACTCCTAGAGAGGCTCTTATTTCTATGACAGAATTCAAGCATAAACAGAACCCACATCTAGATAAGGTAAGTTCGGTTGAACAATGTCTACCCTTTTGAGATGGTCATGACCGTCACTGAATTGAATGTTGGCTATCTCCACTCAAGAGTTGTAATATTCTATACTGCATACACGTATCCGCCAATTTGCTTTTCTTCTATCTTCTATTCGAAATACAAGGCATTGCTGAGAATCAACCACAAACCCATCTGGACCAAGAATGCAACATGAGGAGACGCAAGGCGTCAATGCACAGGCACAAAGATGACAAAACCATGGCAGCCTATCCGGTTACAGAAAACTTGTAACATTGAAGTTCATCCAGGAGAATGCAGCATCACTTTTGTACATTTGCTTTGGTTGATAAGGCAAAAAAATATGTAGCTTTATGGCACAGCCATGCTATTTCAGCTTTCTATTTTGTTTTCCCTGTGACATTTACTCTGCATGTTTTCATGATGTTATATCATTTTATTTTGACTTCGAACAAATACGTCTTACATTTTCTTTATTTCTTGTTGTCTCTCAAGTAATATACTTCTTATAAGTTGTAATGGGATGTAATGACATCATAATATTTAAGAAAAGTTTGGTTCCTATATCATCTGTAACATTATCTTTATCCACTTAATATCACGCCCTCCGATCAATTAATCTTCATCTAACACTCCAAAGTTGGGTCTTTTTCGGGCATTACATGGACTTAGCAAAATTAATTGTTTGAGACTATAAGTGTTTATACTTTTCTACGATACATAACTACACCCAACCTTTTAGTTAATATAAAAATAGCATCTATTGTGATCATGTTTTATTGACTCACTTTTAGAAAACAATTTTAAACTAGAAACAGGAATATTAAAAAGTTAAACTTTGTAGTTGCATGTCATGCCAAATCTCAATTTGTCATAATCCTTATTATTAATCTATATTACTATAGAAAAAGGAACCAAATATTTTAAAATGTTGTTATCTCCTTTACCCACTTTCTTCTCATTTTTTCTCTCATTTTTTCACCAATTTTAATTACTTTCTATTCACACTTTTCCAAAATACCTCTCTGATATTTAACTACCCTCCACATCTAACAAACAACTCATACACCCTTCTCTTTTTTTAATTTACTATTCCACATATTTATACCATAGGTTGTCATTAACGGTGACCTCCATGATTTTCTTCAACTAACCAATATGACCACTTATTTATCTCCCTCTCTCCCCATGTTCTATCACCTTGACAATTGGGCCTACTTTTTTTTTTGCTTTTTCATTGCCTCTTCTCTTTTTCCTTTCCTCTTTCTCTCCTTCTTAACTCTCTACCCTAAATCTAGCAACAATTCACCACGTCTCTCTTAATCCATTTCTTTTGGATTTCATCCATAACTCTATCTCTCTCTTGTCATATTTCCTCCCTCTTCTCAACTTAGCTTCTTTTTTTCTTTCTTCTCCATCCATCAATCTATTCTATATTGATTTTCCTAAAAAATTCCGTCATTTCAAAACTATAAACTCTTACCTTTTATGATTTTATTATATTTTATACAACTCTTATAATCTTCTATTCTCTCTCTCTCATCACACAAAAATTCCATAATTTCCAACTACCTCTCTATCTTCTAACCAAATAACTGATCCCTTTATCCCCTTTTGGCCCTATTCTCTCCATAACCCCACAATATAAAAGTTTTCTCACTCCCCTCATCCCATCAAAATGTTCATCAACACTCTCTTCCCTCCAATGAACCATATTTAATCTCTCTCCAAGTAATCGCCAACCCTCCATTGTATTTAATGTCTCTCTCTCACGTAACATAAATCTTTTCTTCTAAACTAATGAGGAGATTTGTAGGGAATTATTTCAAACAATCTGTTGTATCTTAATTTTCATTAAACAAAACAAATTTCACAATTACTAGAAAAAATAGATCAAAAAAAAGTAAATGGCAAGCTATTCTCAAAATTAAAACTCATTAAGTTTTACATATTAAATTGGTATTGATCAAAAGTTATCTTTACATAATAATTATTTCGGATATATATGGACGTTGTAGTGTCTTAACAATAATGATTAGTTAACAAGTTCCTGAATTTTATATACTAATTGTTTTTGAATTAATAAGATTGAGCACGTGGATGTGAATGTGTGGACTTACTAGTATATATATATACATATATATATATATATACCATACACCCCAATGGTTATTCATCATGTATCAACTTTTTTTAAGAATATAATCGATCTTCTTAACCATCTTATGGATAGCTTGTATATAAAAATGGGCTCATTTAGATACTTATGGTCATACATATAAAGACAGAAAAAAAATGATGCATTTCAAATTAGTTATGTGTGTCAATTTTGTTGTCTTTGGATGAGAGGCTTACTCTATCTCTCTATCTCTTTGTATGTATGTATATATATATATACATATATATAAATATATATATATATATATATATACATATACATATATACATCTACATATACCTATACATATATACGTATATACATATACATATATATACATATACATATGTATAAATACGTATATACATATACATATACATATATACATATGTATATATAAGTATATACATATACATATACATATATTCGTATGTACATATATATATATGTATATACATATATATATGTATATATATATATATATATATACATATACATACATATATATATGTGTATATATATATATATATTTATATATATATATATATATATATATATGTGTGTGTGTATGTATCACTATGTGTGTATTAGTTTGAGTTACTTTTCTGCATAGCTGTGTTGATTCTTATAAGAATTACATATTGGGTTCAACTATTTGTAACTGATTTGATTACTTCTTGGACATGAGCTTTTATTTTTCTCTTCTACTCCCACTTTTTATATTAAAAAAGGGGAGAATACATAGTTCTATAAATTTAATAACACAAAGATACTCAGATCATGTTATTATGACAGCTAATGTAGAATGAGGGTATATCATAAACTGTAGAGAACCACACCAATTTATTTGTTTGTAACTTGTAGTTTCTTTAAAGGTATATTTTACTTGGAATATTTATATAGATCTATGAAATGCGTTTACATCCTTAAAAAGGGGATACATTTGATTTGAGAAACTACATAGACCATCTCATGTTTCTACAATGAATAAAACATTGAAATTATTTGTGTTAAGTGCTTATTTGTGTGATTCTAGAATGAATAACACTCTCGAAATACCCTAACATTCAAGCCCAAGAATTGTGGAAATAAAGTCATACATGTACAAATATCAAGTTGTTTGAATATAAATTTATGACTCTATATATCTTTGATACACTTCTATTGAATGCATGTTTGGTACTTAATTTTAGAACAATATTTGTAATTATGGAAATGGGTTATAACACAGTTTGGAATGTCTGAATTTATCCCAAAATGACCCAAATAAACTCTTTCATCTGTTAACTTTTATTGATAAAAGACTCAGCCTATGGGATAGATAAAAGGCACAAAAGTGTAATCACCTAAATTTCCAACTTGTTTGCCAAGTTTTTCTTATCACTGATTGATTTTCCTTGGTCTTCACTGGGTTTTTTTTTTTGCAAGTGCAAATACTACCATTGAAAGGGGGGAGTGGAAATATGACTATTTCAAATCCACTAACTCCCCCTAAGATATCTAGAATTCATTATGATTATTATTAATGGATATAAAGCACCCCCAACTATAAATAGGACATATATGGGAGCTTCCCAAATATCACTATGGAGTCATGTAAGCCCCCTATGTGATAGTTGCAAGGGTGTTTCTCAAAGAGCTCCTATCAACTCTCATAAGCTTATTCATTTGCTTACATCTATTAGAGTGAAAATGAAATTTTATAGAGATATATCCTGCCTTTTATATCTTATGATGCTCTCACTTCTTTACCTTCCAACCTCTCTATCTCACTAGGAGTGCAATTCTCTCTCTTGGATAAGAGAAGAAGATGGTAAGGTGGATCTTGGCAAAGGAAGAAATCACTTGGCGAATCAACGATCTCTTGGTGAAGATGAGTTAAAGGGATGGCGCCCAACAACAAGGGAAGGTATAATTTGGTGATTGAGGATGATCATTGGTGAAGATGAAGGTAAGCTCAGAATACCCATGGCTAAGGTAGGTATGCCCCTTGTAGGGTTGTTGGATCCGTTTCCTAAAAAAGGGAAGCCAACTACTCTTGAACCCAAACAGAGGTCACATCGTATAACTCTTACAATTGACTTCAAGGAGTGACATAACTTTTATACATCCTACTGATTGACCTCTCTAGGTAGTAGATCTGCATCTTTGAGAGACATAACCACTCTAAATATTGTCTTCTATTTGTGGATGTTTAAACCTATCTCTGCCTTGCTTTTACAACTTGCATTATTTTTCTTATTAGATATCATATAGGTCTAGAAATGTAGTTTAAGTGTTTATAGCTCAATTCAGCTCCTCATGAGCCCGTGGATCCAACACTCATTTCTATCTCATACTACTAACGGTGTGCATGCCTTTCATCTCCAAAGAATTCTCTATATTATTTTCTTAAAGATATAAATCTAAATATTTTTCATATTAAATACAACCCAAATATCATATCATTTATAATTTTCTAGCAATCTCGATTTATGTTTTGCACACATTTTACATCACAAATATATTATTCATTATATTATCATCTATTACAAAATACCTTGATCCACATATTATGTAAATATATTTACTTTGTTTGCATAACATTTGGAATTTAAAATTTTATTGGGTTAACTAAAATATACTAGTTTTCCTTTCGCGTATGTATGTCTATATACTTTCAAATTAAAACTTCACAACTATTAAGACGTTCCATGAGATTTTTTTTCACTTTTCTCAAATCTTTTGGAATAATAAACATATTTTCAATTTCTAATTGAAAAAGTATTTGTTGAAATGAATTAATTAAATTCATAAATTTTTGCATGAGAAATCTTAAGGCTTAAGTATATCATTTTTGTGTAAGGTAGCAATAAAAATTATATATTCTTTGAGATACTATGACAAATGCACTTCCTAAAGTGTTCACATTTTTCAAAAGCTACATGTGTGATTTTTTAGCCCCACATTTGCTGACTCCAATTTCTATTGAATTCGAAGTTTACCTAGGACACACAACTGTCTCATCTATTGTCAAGTCTATAGCATTGTCCACAAAATCTCTACATATTGAAAATAGCTTATGCTCCAGTTTTAGTGTAACATCGACCCTATTTGTTTTTGAACAAGTAGATATAAGTTGAATAGTTCATTTTATATTAGACGTGGGTTAAATTATCCATCTTTCTTATGAGTGGAATTTCTATATTCTTGTTTGTGTGTGGTATCATGTGCCCTGGGTTATTTCTTAGTAACACATGGGGTTACAATGTGAAACTAAAACACTTGATAGTTGAAGATATTGTCTCCTTCAACACTCATATGCCATGGATACTTGTCAAATAAGATTAACCTAGCCATAACCTAATATAGCCGTAGATCAGGTGTAAACAAGCCCATACACGTGGGCTTCACCATTAGCGTGAGGTTCAAAGTATCAAGTCAATAGGCTTACCCGAAGACATTGCACCAACCTTCTTATGACTACACATTTTTAGCATATAACCATCAGCAAACATGAGAACTTATTGCTTCTAAACATTTTAAGCCTTTTTGCTATTACGTACATAAAGTGAAATCTTGAGAGTTAGTATTAAGTTAGGCTGCTACATTCAAGACGAGTAACCAAAAGGCTATATTTTCGTGAGCAATAGCACTACTGCATTATAATTAGTCTATTGAAGTTAAGTTAATAGCTTCTAAACTCTGAGAGGGAAAGAATCTGCACGGGTTCGATAAAAGTACTGTTGGATGAAAGGGTCAACCTATAAACGGTAAGATATATGGCTGTTACAACTATATTTATAGCATGGGTTAAGCCCAATGTAGTGCATCTAGTACATGTGAGAGAGGAAGTTTTGTCTCTAGTGCAAATGAGAAAGAAGTTTTATCCCACATTGCTCACTCCTAGAATTTTTGTGATCCTTATATGTAGCATCACACGAGGCACTAGTGTCCAAGGGTCCTAGGAGGAGGGTATGCTCACTCCTTGGTGGGTATGGTGACCACAACACACACGTATACATACGCGTGTGTCCACGCCACGCCTCACCTGGCCGAGCACGGGCTCGGGCTTGTGGATTGTGGAGAATGTCTTCTGTCTTTTTTACACTAGGATACAACTACATAATCATTTATTTATTTAATTAATTGCTTCTTTTCTATTCAGATTTATTAATCTGAACTAGGAAGTGCCTCTTTTGCGGAATTTTTTGTAATAGGTACAAGAGAAATAGAATGGTTGCGCCTTAACAGAAATATGATTATTGGGGTGTGTAAGGCTATAAATATGCCTCCGGTCATTAGGGTTAAACAAAACTTTTCGAACACACAGCTGTCAGCTGTTTGAGTACGTGTTTGTGAACCCTGGAGTCAGAGTCTACCGCCGTCGTTCCATAGTATTACATGGAGACCTTTCTCCTGAACGTAGCAAGACCGTTCATCCTTTTCCTTCCAAGGTGTAACCTGTCAGGCGGTGGTTTTTACGGTTGATGAGCTCCTCTGTTAGTGTAACTGCTTCGACTGCATCGCTCGTCGTCAACATGAGCAATACGTCTTTTCTTCAGGTTCATGAGTCGGTCGACTGGGAGAACGACGTCTATCCAGAAGAGTTGCAAGGTGTTGATTTCTTTAAGTATATCACATTTGCTTTTCAATAAATGACCTGATTTGGTTCCTAATCTTCTTTACTTTTATTCACCTGCATTGGTTTATTCTACATTATCTTATCTGGATTGGCCTAAACTGTTAACATAATTACACCTGTCGTTGTTGCATGTAACGGCGTAATTCAAAATTAACAACAGTCATGAAGAAATCAATATCTGTCATTAGTTAACTATGGCTGGTTCTAGCATGAAAATTGATGTGTCTAGTATGCCTGAAAAATTTACTGAAACTTATTTTGCTCGTTGGCAAAGTAGAATGCAAATATGGCTTAACGTGGTAGGGTATGATCAGTGTTTAAAAGAAGACAAACCCAAAGTAGACGAAATTGTTCTTGATAATGTTAATATAATTACAACTTGGAAGAAGGATGGCACGACGTGCCGAGGGTTGATTCTATTTGCGTTAAACAACAAACTATATGACTCATACTCTAAGCCACCTATTATTACATCTAAGGCTATGTGGAAAACATTATAAAAGAAATACAATACTGAGAATTAGGGAATTGAAAAAAATTGTGTCTCTAAATTTCTTAAGTTTTATATGTCTGAGGGAAAGTTTGTTTCTGATCAAACACATGATTTTCAACTCTTGGTGCAAGAGCTCACTGATGCGGGCATGGAACTTCCTAAAAAAATTGGTGCTATGTCAATCATTGAGAAATTCTTAAAATCTTGGGAGTCGTTTAGCATGACTCTTAAGTACCGCAAAGGAGACATGTCAATGAATGATCTCATGATGGACATCAATATTCAGGAAGAGTATCTGAAAGAAAAGACTATCCAACTACCAACTAATGTTAATTTGACCATTAATTTTACTACTGCTAAGAATAAGGATAAGAAATCTAAGAATTCATTTAAACCTAAGGCCAAGATCCAGAAGAAACAAAAAAAAAACCTTATTGGACTTGTGGACATGTTGGCCATTGGAACAAGGACTGTCCTTCAAAGAAGATCAAGAAAGCTGCCTCATCTACAACTGAGGAGGTTGTGGTCAACATGATGATTGCATCCTTGAACCTCAATGATGAGTACGTATCTATAAAATATGAAGTTCTTTTTATTTTTAAACCATTATATTAGATTATAGACAGTGGGGCAAATGTGCATGTGTGTACTGACAAGTCCCTATTTGTGTCTTATCATGCCTCTAAAGGTTGATCGGTGACTTTCGGTGATTTCAGCGATGTAGAAGTCAAAGGAGAAGGATGGGTAGACTTGATCTTTCCTTCGGCAAAGGTTCTGACGCTTCATAGAGTCAGACATGTTCTATCAATATGATGCAATATTATTAGTGGCACAATTTTACTTAGACATGGTTTTAGAATAGATTGTAAATGTAATAAAGCTATTATTACTCGCCTTCGAAATTCTTTATTTTTTGGCAAGGGGTATCTTTGTGATATGGAGACCTTGTTTAAGATTCTTGTAGAACATGTTTCAAATTCTATTTTAAATTTGAATGATAATAGTTCTTTATGCTTGAATCTTGTATCATCTGATGTTTGGCATGTACGTTTGGGACATGTGAATGTTGGCTCAATAAAACATATGATGAATCTGAATTTGATTCCTAAATCTAAAATTAGAAATAAAAAATGTGAAATTTGTGTGCAATCTAAATTAATTAGGAAATATTTCCATTCTGTGAATAGGAATTTAGAAATATTGATTTAGTGCATACAAATATATGTGAATCTAATGGTATTGCTAAAAGGGATCAAAAGTGTTATTTTATAACTTTTAATGACGATGCTAGTAGGTATTTTTATACCTTTTTTATTAGAAGTAAAGACGAGGCATTGGATAAATTTAAAATTTATAAAAAAGAAGCTGAAACTCAAACTAGTAAAGGACTTAAATGATTAAAGTTTGACAGGGGAGGAGAATATATCTCGAATTTATTTTTAAAAAAATTTCAATTACATGGTATAGTTCATGATGTTACTGCTATGTATTCACCACAATCTAATGGGATAGCTGAATAGAAAAATTGAACCCTTATAGATATGGTAAATTCTTTACTCCAAACCTCAGGTCTACCAAACTTCATGTGGGGGTTGCTTTGAATATGGCTTGTCATATTCTGAATAGAGTTCCTCACAAGCATGTAGAGAGTAGTCCGTTTGAGTTATGGAGAGGAAGAAAACTGAGTCTCAAATACCTTCAAGTGTGGAGTGCCTTGCTAAGGTACTTGTCTTTGAACAAAAAAGGAAGAAATTGGCACCGAAAATGATTCATGACATATTCTTGGGGTAGTAGAGACAAGTTATTCCTATAGATTCTTGATTGTAAAATCTGATATCTCAGGAAATGAGGTCAATACAATTGTGGAATTATGTGATGCTACATTCTTTGAGGATGTATTTCACATGAAATCTGGTATGCCCAATGAAGTATCTCAAAAGGATTCATTCACCACAGGTTCCATTCCCAAGCACGTGGAAAGGATGACAAATGTGGGGGGGCGACTCAGAACAAGCTATTTTTTAATCTAATGATCCTGAAGAAATAGTTGAACCAAGGAGAAGTAAATGGTCAAGGACATCCAAAGCCTTTGGAAGTGAGTTTCTCACTTTTAATATTGAGGATGATCCTGTAACTTTCAAGCAAGCTATGAAATCTCTAGAAGCTAAGTTTTAGAAAGAAGTCATTAATGATGAAATCCAATCAATTCTCTCAAATGGAACTTGGGAATTGGTGGATTTGCCTCCTGGTTGTTCTTCAGTTGGTTGCAAATGAATCTTTAAGAAAAAACTTAATGCAAATGGGACAATCAATAAGTATAAGGCTAGGTTAGTTTCTAAGGGTTACACACAGAGGGAAGGAATAGATTATTTTGATACCTATTCCCTTGTTTTCCGTATGATCACAATCTTAGTGCTTATAGCATTGGCTTCCATTTATAATTTCTATATCCATCATATGGATGTGAAGACCGCGTTCTTACACGGTGATCTTCAGGAAGAGAAATATATAGAAAAATCTGAGGGATTTTTGGGTCGTGGGAATGAGTCTAAAGTGTGTAAACTTGCTAAGTCATTATATGGCATGAAACAAGCTTCTAAGAAATGGCATGAGAAGTTTGATTATGTGATATCATCATTTGACTTTGTTTCTAATGAATTTGATAAGTGTCTCTACTGCAAAATTGTCAATGATGGATTCATTTGTTATGTTTATACGTCGATTATATCCTGCTTTTTGGTTCTGATATGAAAGTAGTAAATGAGACAAAGTCATTCTTGTGTAGCAAGTTTGAGATGAAGGATATGGGTGTTGCTGATGTGATTTTAGGGCTTAAAATCATAATGTCTACTAATGGTATAACTCTCTCTCAGTCTCACTATGTTGAGAAGATACTGGAGAGGTTTGAGTACACATCACGTAAACTTGTTAAGACTCCATACGATTCATCCAAGGCCTTATTCAAGAATGAGACTGGGGTTCCAGTGTCTCAATTATGATTCTATCAAATTATCAGAAGTTTGATGTATCTTATAAATTGCACACGTCCAGACATTGTGTTTGCCATGAGCAAGTTAAGTAGATACACCAGTTGTCCCGACAAGACCCATTGGGAAGCTATTGACATGGTTCTGAGGTATATCAAGGGAACTTGTTCCCTTGGGCTGCATTATGGTAAACATCCTTCTGTAGTCGAAGGATATAGTGATGCAAGCTGGATTGCCGTGAATTCTGGGAGTAATGGTGTCTCAGGATATGTATTCCTGTTGGGAGGAGGAGTTGTTTCCTGGAGGTCTAAGAAACAGACCATATTGTCTTGGTCCACTTTTGAAGCTGAGTTGTGTACTTTAGACGAAACTGGATTGAAATTTGAATGGCTATATGGACTTATGTCCAGTTTACCTATGGTAACGAAGCTGCTTCTTGTAATTTCAATTCACTATGATAGCACTATAGCTATTGCAAAGATAAAGATTCCAAGTACAATCAAAAATAGTGTAGACACATCCAAGTCAGATTGAAATCTGTAAGAGAGTTAGTGTCTAATGGGGTCGTGGTTGTGGACTACGTCAGTATCAAAGATAATACAACTGATCCTTTCACTAAAGGACTTACCTTGGCTTTGGTGGAAAAATTCAGGTTGGGGATGGGACTGAAACCCCTATAGATTTACAGGAAGAAGCAACCCAACCCAAAAGAGTGGAGATCCCACAAATTGGGTTCAATGTAGAAATAATAAGTTGTCAGGTAAATCAGATGACATTATGTATTCTTGTTTGATGCTTCTAGCAGCTATGTGTCTATCTCCTAGAAACATGTTAGTGTCATGACTGTAAGTTAGTAAGAGATTAGTCTTTGAATGGTGTCAAGTCTTAGGATAGGATGTTAGTAGTACATCCTTGGAGACTTCAACTAAGTGATTGATGTTGTATAGGCCGCAATAGAAAAATTGGGTTGTTCTCTAATATCAATCATGATATACTTTTTGTATGCATGGCCTTAATGTATTGTTTTCTTTTCTTTTCTACCATGTCTTTATTGTGTTGTTACCAACCTATACTCTTGTACCCAAGGTTCATGTTCAAGACTTTTGTTCACCTAGTTTCTATGAGAGTCAAAGTTGGATAACTGAGGTAGATTCAAACCGAAAGGTATCTGCTAAAAGCACAATATGGAGGACTGAATGGTAGAGCACACTACACATTGGACTTTGTGGGGGATTGTTATATATATGGTTGTAGCAGCCATGTATATAGCATGGGTTAAGCCCAATGTAGTGCAACTAGTACATGTGAGAAAAATATTTTTGTCTCTAGTGCAAATGGCAAAGAAGTTTTATCCCATATTGCTCACTCTTAGATCTTTTGAGATCCTTATATGTAGGATCCCATGGGGTACTAGTGTCCAAAGAGTCCTAGGAGGAGGGTATGTTCACCTCCTTGGTGGGTGGATGATCACAACACACGTACGCACGCGTGCGCCACACCACGCCTCACCTCGCCTGTCCTGGCCTGGCCAGGCCGGGCACAAGCTCGGGCTTGTGGATTGTGGATTGTGGATTGTGGAGAATGTCTTCCATCTTCCATTTTCTTTTTGCACTAGGATACAACTACATAATTAATTACTCATTTAATTAATTATTTCTTTCCTATTCAGATTTATGAATCATAACTGAAAAGTGTCTCTTTTGTGGAATTTACCGCAATATATACAAGAGCAACCGAGTGGTCGTGTCTTAACATGAATAGGATTAGTGGGGCGTATAAGGCTATAAATTAGCCTCCGGTCATTAGGGTTACACACATCGCTTTCGAACACAACCGTCAGACGTTCGTGCGAGTGTTTTGCTAGCACTAATCTCAGAGTCTACCGTCATTGCTCTTGCTGGTCACTTGGAGATCTCTCTCCTAGAAGCGACAAAATTGTTCATCCTCTTCCTTCAAGACGCAACCTATCAGACGGTGGTTCCTGCAATTGTTGGACTGCACTGGTGGTACAACATCTGTTCATCTACGCCAACGTGACATTTTTCTTCAGGTTCGTGACCAGGTCGACTGAGAAAACAACGTCTGTCCTAGTGGACTGTGCGACGCTGATTTCTTTAAATAAAACGTGTTCATTTTTCAACGAACGATTTGGTCAGGTTTCTAACTCAGTTTACTTTCTCTTGCATTATTTATTCTTCTACTTCTTATGTGGATCTAGCTTGTAATTGTTAATTCATTGCATCTATCATTGTTGCATGTAACGACGTAAAAATCTAAATTTTATTCAACATCTTTGAATCATCATAATTCTGCGATTTAAATAAAACAAAAATGACCTACATAAAAGTATGCCGTTATCCACATTAGAGGTTTGTTTATAAGAATTTCATTTCACGTGAAGAAATATTTCTACTGTATACATTGTTTTTCTAATTCCAGTCAGCATAGTAAAACTGCATTAGGAGCCTCTAGTCTCATACAGTCATGCGCAAGAGGTCCAAGAACGCAATCAAGCATAATAGCCATGTACTGTGCAAACAGGCTGCACTCGGGAGCCAGCTGGCCAACGTCCCCAAAATAAACCCACAAAAGAGTTCTGCCATGTAAGGGCCGAAGCAGCAAAACAGTTGGTTAAAAACAAATGTGATAAACCCGCCCATGTAAGGCAAGCCTCAGGACTTAGATGTCGTATAACAAGCCAAGCCCAGCTTAACAGAGCAATCAGACATAGTCGTTTGCTGTACGAAAAGCCCAACAGAACGCACAGGCCATTTTAAGATACAGGGAGCTGCCCCAATAAGAGATGGTGGCCGTGCATATATGATGTGGTTATGATTTTGAAAATCACAGCTGTATCTTCGTAATCAAATGTTACACGGCAGCAGTATTATTTCACCATAATATTATAATAATAATAAAGTAATAATAATAATAATAATAATAATAATAATAATAATCAAGCTGGGGTCGGTTACATAGATCATTCTTTTCCAATCAATTTTATTATGGGTCAATATTCTGATCAAGACATAAATATTTGAAAATATCTTTATAAGCTCTTTTTAAATTAATTTAGGTGCAGCTCTGCTTATTTGTTATTGTACTTGACTCAATAGTTTCATTTTGAATACGTATATTTGTTTGTTTGCTATGCACATGTGGATACCATCTTAGATGGTCTTCATACAACTTGTCTTTGATGCTCACCACCCCCACTTCATTATGGATATAGTCATTTCTCAAAAGTTCATTTTTTATCTTCCCACACATCTAACTCAATATATGCATTTCAGCCACATTTATCCTGTCGAGTCCATATTTCTCCACTGTTCAACGGTTACTCAAATATAATATGGATGGTAGTATAGTTGTTCTCAGATGGATCTTCTGGTCACATACTACTCAAAGTTGCACTCTTTTGGATGGTTGTCTAGTTGTTCTCAGATGGATCTTCTGATCACATACTACTCAAAGTTGCACTCTTCCAATTCGATCATCTTGTTGTGGTCATGTGACAACATCACCATGAACTTCACCCTCTCTTATAATAATAGAACCCCAAGTAACAGAACATATCAGGCATTGGTACATCCATTCCATCCATCTTGACCCCACCATGCACAATTCTACATTGGCTAAATTTGCAACTATATTTGGTTTTTCTTTTACTAATCATAATCCATTATATTTCAATATAATTCTGTAAAGTTCAATTTTATCATTCAATATTTATTTTCTTTCATCAATCAACATAACATCATAAACAAATAACATGCACCAAGGAATATCAACTTGAATATGTTATGTCAAAACATCCATAACAAGAACAAATAGATATGGACTGAGTATTAGTTAATCATTGATGTATCCCAATGGTGATAGGAAAAGTTTGTGTCTCTCCTCCATGAGTCCTAACACTTGTAGTTGAGCCATCATGCATGGTTTTATCAGGTCAATGTATTGGATTGACACTCCTTTAAAATCCTCCATAACACTTCCCTCGGTACTCTATCATCATCCTTTTTTCATATCAATAAACACCATATGGATCTCTTTTGTGTTCTCTATACTTCTCCATAAGCCTCCGTATTAGAAAAATATCATATATTGTTGATTTGCTCGACATAAAACTAAACTAGTTGCATGAAATTTGTGTTATTGATCTTATCCTTTACTCAATAATCTTCTCCTAGAGCTTCATAATGCGACTCATCAACTTAAAACTGTTCAAATCTGAACATCTCTTTTGTTCTTATAGATCAAGACTGTAGTACTATTTCTCAACTCATCCAACATATTCTTTGTCTTCATCATCTTGTTAAAGAAATTTATTAATCACATAGCTCCTTCTTCCTTGATATTCTTCCATACATCAATTGAAATGCCATCTTTACTGCATGCTTTTTAATGCATTCCTGACCTCTGATAGTGACATTTTTTGTGTCTATGTGATATCTCTTGCATTCATGTCACACAAGTATGTAACATATTTCACAGTATATCCATTAAAATTCCTATAGAAGTAATTTTTCAACTACTTCTTTATATAATCATCCTTCAACAACACTATGCCATCTTTATTTTTGATGTAATTTACTTCATTCAAGTATCTTCCTTTCCTTTCTCTTATAGGGGATATTTTATAAATATTTTCCCCTTTTCGTGTATCTAACTTCTTATATATCTCATCAAAGTAAGTGGACCTTGCCTCTTGAACTGCCTTCTTAACATCTTTCTTATCTTGTTTGTATCTCTGAAAAGTTACATCACTGCTATATTTGGGCAAGTTCCCACATATCTCCCTTTTGAGCTTAGTGGTCTTTTTTTATTTCAGCATTCCACCACCAGGTCTCTTTCTATGGACGCTCACACCTTTCAGACTCTCCCAAAACCTCTTTGGTGATTTTTGGTATGTAGGAGCTCATACTTTGCCACATAGAAATAGCATTAGACTCCAAGTTCTAAATTCTCTCCTTGATAAGCTTATAATAAAATATTGATTTCTTTTCTCCTTTAGGATTATGCCACTCTTAGATTATGCGATGCTTGCCTTTGTTTGTCTTCATATTAAGATCCAAAACCACCCACCTATATTGGGTGGAGAGTTCTTCCCCATGGATCACTTTACAATCCTCGCATACCTTTTTGATACAACTGTCTTATAAGGAAGTAATTTGCTACAGTTACATCCACTCTTGAAAGTAATAATATGATAATCTCTTTTCTTGCAATATGTATTTTATGAAATCATATCATAAGCAACTTCAAAATCTAAAATCCTCTCTCCATATCCATTTCTACTTCCATAGCCAAAATATCAATAAACTCTCTAATATACAACATTTCTACTCTCCACATGGCCACTTAACTCACTCCTAATAATGTTCTTCTCCTCTATCTATAATCCTTTCATAAGTTCATCCATGTTTTTATCAAAAATCCTTCTTAGCCTCCTTACTTAGGCCAACTTAGTATTTTCCCCAAGAACACTCTATCTATATTCCTTGCATCAGTTCATCCATGTTTTACCAAAAATCCTTCTTAACCTCCTTACTTAGGCCAACTTGGTCTTTCCCCCAAGAACAATATTGATAGTGATGATTCTATCACCATCTATGTGATATTGACGATGTAACATCCTAAATATCCAATCTTATGAATAGTCCCTAATTAGAAATCCAAAAAATGACAAATTTCAAAGTTTCATGCATTAATTAGAACATAAGGTGACCTTTAGACCCCAAGTATAATGTTTAAGAAACTCCACTAAATTAATCAATGTTTGAAACCTATTTTAATGTGTTTGTAATTTAATTTCATTAAGCCTAGCTTAATTGGTGACTAATGTCACACTTTAAGGTTGTGTCTAAAATTGGTTTGTTTACTAACCAAGTTCTAGCCAAATAAGATTTACATGTGTTTAATGTGATAATAGTGAGATTTTCCCATATTATTGGGCCTCTAATTTCTTTTACATAACATACATCCCTAAATAAGGTTTAATCTTGAAAAGGAAAATATATAATTATGTTTTTCAAAATTAGAAAACAAAATCTTGAAGGTTTGCGATGGAACCCTGGAGAGTAGTTGTCACACCCCGATCTCACACTAACCACTAATCACGAGATTAGGGCGCAACGGAGGGATTATCACATAAACAGATCACTGAGAACTTTTCTTATTAAAACCTCGTAATGAAATCAGGATTATTGCTGTAAACTAAAACATAATAAACTATTGCGGAAGCATTTCAATTAAACTGGCTAGAGAACATAAACAGAGTTTACAACATGTAACATTGTTTAACCGAAAGTAAACATAACAGTTAATTTACATCTTTATACACATTCCACATACACACTCTCTCTCACCCACACCATGTCCCAAGGACCGAGGGGAAAGGACTAAGAGACCTCTAACTAAACTAACTAACTACATATACCTTCTACTGACTAAGCGTTAGGATGAAAAGATCCTTCAGATTCCTGATGTTGTTGTTGACCTGAAAATGTTTGAGTAGAGGGATGAGCCCACTCGCTCAGTGAATAGCATTTCATTTAGCTATCACTAAACAACTCGTCAGATATATAAAATTTAAATAAAGCATAAGTGCAGTACTAAGCAGGGCAGTTCTAATGACATAGCAGATTTACAGATAATAATCACATGTCTATGCAACAACATATATTTTAAACAAATAAACAGTTATAGAGAATTAGCACAGGAGTTCAAATCTCTTAACATATCAAATTTACTGTGATCCTATATGATTACCTTTTAATTATGCCCCAAACATATGCATCGCACTCTGCATATGAAGATCTGTAGTGAACTACGATCCCACCGTACAAGACTTAGCGACACACCCGGGAAATGCTAAGTCTGACTTCTCGTCCTGGTCTGCACAGGACTCTCAGGCTCACAAGGGCCTCACTGCACTAACTCTGAGTTCTCTGGACTCCTCCTGCAACCTGTAGTGCACAGTCGGAGGGTCTCTAAGTCTCCGATGCCTGGGCGTATCCCCAGGGATGACCGGGACATTCTCTCGGGTCTCCGATGCCTGGGCGTATCCCCAGGGCTGACCGGGACCTCCTCTCGGATCTCCGATACCTGGGCGTATCCCCAGGGCTGACCGGGATCCTACCTCTCAGACTTCGTGTCACCGAGACATTCGGTATTTGTTGGACACGATTCTCCGATGCCTGGGCGTATCCCCAGGGCTGACCGTTTTACCCCAAAGGTACAGACCGTGCAATGGGGTTCTACGGTGTTGGGGCACCTAAGTCTATTAACTGATTAACATATAAACACTTAAACAGGAATATCACATTTCATACTTATTTCATATTCTGAGCATCACTTGAAAACACATATACATCATTTGTCATCTTTAAACATGAATCAGTATCAACATATCCAGTTTCGATGCTAAACATCCATTTTATGCTCAACGTATACATTGCAGTTGGAATACAGGGAATTCTATCATTTTCATCAACCATATTACGTATTTCAAGTTCCAATGAATCTATCATACTCTATTGTATGTGCTACACTGTTTAGGAGTTATACCAACTGATACTGAAGCAATTAAGTACTTAAATTGAGTTAAATAATGATTTCTGAATGAACTGCCACTCACAACTCTGAAACTCGACCGATTGGTCAGAAACTCGACCGATTGCTTCACAACTCGACCGATCAGCTTGCTGTTCGATTCCTGCTAAGAAAACTCGACCGAATCATACATAACTCGACCGAATAGCGCACAGACTGAAAACCTAAACAGACCTGCTGATGTCGATTTCACTCGAATCGGCAGACAAAACCACAAATTTGCGCTGCAAATCACCTGCAACTGATGCACCCAACCACAAACTAACTGTAGGGAAGGAGGAAGATGTGCTAGGGCTTCTCTTCGCGCCCTTTCCCTCTCCTAGACGCCGCTGTTGCTAGCGCAGCTCCTACTGCTAGCGCAGCTCCTGCTGCTGCTGGATCAGTTGGCGAAGAAGGAAGAAGGGGAGAAGATGGAGGGGCCGCAGCTGTTGGCTGGAACTGAGCTAGGGCTCCGAATCGCCCTTCTCTCCCAGGTCTCTCTCTCTCTCTCGTGCGAAGAAGAGAAGAAACGCTCTGCGTTTCTCTCATTTCTGAAAGTGAAACGAGTAAAGGGGAAAGAAAGGATAAGAAGGAAAACCTAGGGACCAAAACGTAAAGTCCGAGAACTTTCGAAAACTACAAACAGGTCCCTGCATGCCCAAAAACTTACAACTTTTGACTTGAAAGTCGGTTTGAGACGATATCTCTGGCAACGTCTCACGCGCAAGATCTTACATGTTTTAAGGGCTAGGATTCACACTACGCACATATCATATCTGTTTTAAATGTTATTAACAAAAGCAAGCTTACAGCTTAGCAAAGCAGCTAAAACACTTGCTTAACAACATACTTACAGTGTAAGCTCAACACGGGTCGTAACAATCTCCTTCCCTTATAAGAATTTCGTCCCGAAATTCCTAAAAGAGAAAAGGAAACTTGTTATGCATCTCAGACTCAAGCTCCCACGTAGCTTCCTCTAGGTTATGATTCCTCCACAAAACTTTCACCAAGGGTATCTCACAATTCTTTAGTTTCTTGATCCTTCGATCAACTATCTGTACCGGTCCTTCAACATAGGACACATCTGTTCTGAGCCATGCCGGTTCTGGGTCTATTATTTTCTCTGTACCAGGGTGACATTTCCTCAACATAGACACGTGAAACACATCATGAAGATTGGCCAACTCAGACGACAAATCCAACATGTAGGCTACAGGTCCAATCCTCTCAAAGATAGGATATGGGCCCATAACCTAGGAGTCAATTTGCCTCTCCTACCAAACCTCAACACTCCCTTCCACGGTGAAACTTTAAGATAAACCTCGTCACCAACCTCAAACTCAAGAGGTCGACGTCGTCTCTCTGCATAACTTTTCTGCCTGTCCTGAGCCGCTTTCAACTGCTCCCTGATCACAGATATCTTCTCTGTAGTCATATCGACTATCTCAGGTCCAAGAATTTCCTTCTCGCCTACCTCATACCAACAAACTGGCGATCGACACTTCCTTCCATACAGAGCTTCATATGGGGCCATTCCAAGACTAGAATGGTAGTTGTTGTTATATGCAAACTCCATCAGGCTTAAGTGTTCTTCCCAGTTACCTCTGAACTGCAGAACACATGCTCTCAGCATGTCCTCGAGAGTCTGAATGGTTCTCTCAGACTGACCATCTGTCTGCGGGTGAAACGCTGTACTGAACCTCAGCCTTGTGCCCAACGCACGATGTAACTGATTCCAGAACCTAGATGTAAACTTAGGATCTCTGTCAGAAATAATAGAAACTGGAATCCCATGCAATCTGATTACCTCATCCACATAAATCTTAGCCAGCTTTGGAACATCAAAGGTTGACTTGACAGGGAGAAAGTGAGCAGACTGAGTTAGTCTATCCACAATCACCCATATCGAGTCTGAACCTCTAGGCGCCCTAGGTAACCCTAACACGAAATCCATCGTGATGTGTTCCCATTTCCATTCAGGTATAGGAAGCGACTGCAAGGTACCAACAGGTTTCTGATGCTCAGCTTTAACCTGCTAACACACTCCACATCTAGCCACGTACTCAGCAACATCTCTTTTCATACCAAACCACCAATACAGCTCTTTGAGATTCCTATACATTTTTGTGTTACCAGGATGCATAGCATACATAGAAGCATGCACTTCTTCAAGAATCTGCTCTTTCAGCTCACTGTTCCCAGGTACACACAACCTATCATGAAGATACAACACACCATCGTCAGAAAACCTGAATTCTGATCTTTTACCTTCCGACATATCCTGCATAACCTGCCTCAACTCATCATCACTCTGTTGCAACTCCTTAATCTGATCATAGAAAGTAGGTTTGACTTGCATCTGCGCAATCAACCCACTCTGTCCTGACACTCCCAAGTCTAGGTTCAACTTTCTCATATCTACAAGC
The DNA here is from genome assembly GCA_963693085.1 of Alisma plantago-aquatica. Taxonomy (NCBI): domain Eukaryota; kingdom Viridiplantae; phylum Streptophyta; class Magnoliopsida; order Alismatales; family Alismataceae; genus Alisma; species Alisma plantago-aquatica. Next base: position 531,517,542 of record OY856412.1, on the reverse strand, counting down.
AAGTCTCTCTTGAAACATGCCATAGAAAAAGCATCTGTTGTTGAACTCGACTTCCTACTCAAGGCATCTGCCACAACATTCGCTTTACCACGATGATAATCGATTGTCACCTCATAATCTTTGATCAGCTCAAGCCATCTTCGCTGTCTCAGATTCAAATCCTTCTGAGTGAAGATATACTTCAGTCTCTTATGGTCTGTAAACACTTGACATGTCTCACCATATAGGTAGTGACGCCATGTCTTAAGAGAATGAACAATGACAACCAACTCCAGATCATGAGTAGGGTAGTTCTCTTCGTTCTTCTTAAGCTGTCTAGATGCATAAGCCACAACTTTGCCTTCCTGCATCAGCACACAGCCCAAACCTCTCCTGGAAGCATCACATAACACTGTATAACCTTTATCTGCCTCTAGCAAAACCAACACTGGCGCTGTGGTCAACTTCCCCTTCAAGATCTGAAAACTCTTCTCACAGTTATCAGACCAAACAAACGGTGCATTCTTCCTCGTCAAGCGTGTCAAGGGTGATGCTAGCACACTGAAGTTGTGTATAAACCTTCTGTAATAGCCTGCTAAACCCAAGAAACTTCTGATCTCAGTAGGAGTCTTAGGTTGTTCCCACTGAAGTACAAAATCAAATTTCTTAGGGTCAACGCTAACTCCATCTCTCGAGATAACATGTCCAAGAAATGTTACCTCGGCCAACCAGAACTCACACTTGCTAAACTTAGCATACAATTGATGTTGCCTCAACAACTGCAACGTTACTCTCAGGTGTTGCTCATGCTGTTCATCATCTCTGGAGTAGATCAGAATATCATCTATAAAAACTACAATAAACTGATCTAAGAACGGTTTGAAGATCCGATTCATCATACCCATAAAGGCTGCTGGGGCATTGGTCAGCGCAAATGACATGACCAGAAACTCATAATGCCCATACCTGGTTCTGAAAGCTGTTTTGGGAATATCAGAAGCCTTTATTCTGAGCTGATGATATCCAGATCTCAGGTCTATCTTAGAGAAGATTGTTGCTCCACGCAACTGATCAAACAGATCGTCTATTCTCGGCAAAGGGTACTTGTTCTTAATAGTGATCTTGTTCAGTTGCCTGTAATCTATGCAAAGACGCATAGTACCATCCTTCTTCTTAACAAACAGGACTGGAGCACCCCACGGTGAAGAACTGGGTCTGATGAAACCCTTATCCAACAACTCTTGCAACTGCACCTTGAGTTCCTTCAACTCTGCAGGTGCCATTCTATAAGCTGGCAGTGCTACTGGATGACTACCTGGATATACCTGAATCTCAAAATCAATGTCTCTGACAGGAGGTAAGCCTGACAACTCTTCTGGAAAAACATCAGAAAACTCACGAACCACATGCACATCATAAACACTGGCGGTGCTCTTCTCTGCTCTAGTGTCAACCACATGAGCAAGGAACGCTTCACACCCTTTATGTAGCATCTTATCAGCTACTACAGCTGATACAATGCACGTAGGCAGAACTTTCCTGTCTCCAGTAAAGACACAAGAAAATTCACCTTGTTGAAAGGTAGCTTCCTTCTTCCAACAATCGAGTTGCACTCGATATGTCTCAAGACAATCAATTCCCAAGATGACTTGAAAAGTATTTACATCCAGGGGTATGAGATTAGCAGCAAAGGTGTAACCTCCAAAAGATAACAAACATCCGTGACAGAACTCAGATAAAATTGTTGGTCCACCTAGTGGAACCCTCAACACTAACTCATCTACCAACTCTTGAGTTAACAGATTAAGTTCACCAACTAAAGAACGTCGTATGAAAGAGTGAGTAGCACCCGGATCTATCAAAACTGAAACTGGTATACTATTAAACAAAAGCATCTCTCCTGTAACAACTTGTGAAGAGATTATACCTTCCTGAGGTGTCAAAGAGAAGAAACGTGCTGAAGCTCTCCCTCTGCCACACTGTCCTCTCTGACCACTTCTGCCACTGGGCACACCACCACCTCTAGAACCGGAAGCCACAGAAGAACTCGGTCCTTCCACTGGAGGTTGTCTCTGAACATCATAAAACTGAGACTGAGAAGCTTGTGATGCTGCTGGTTGAAGCTGAGGGCAATATCTTCTTATATGTCCTATCTGCCCACACTGGTAACATTCTATAGGGTCTAAACCCCAACATTGCCCAGAGTGTAATCTTCCACAAGCATTACATACTCGCATCTCCTGTCTCAGTGGACCAGTCACAGAAGTAGATGATACAGATGGCCGCTCACTAGATGCATGGCTCCATCTACCTGGGCTATATCTCCCTCTACTCCTAGAAGAAGAAACACCCTCGGATCTCTGTTTACTGAAGCAGCTAAAGCCACGCCCGAGTTTAGAAAAGAAACCTCTACCTCCACCTCTATATCCACTACTGGACTGTCCTCTACTGAAATCTGTAGATCTCTTCTTAGACTCAGGCACCTTGTCAGCATTCACAGATTCCTCAACCTATCTAGAAGCCTCAACAAACTCACCAAAGCTCTCTCTGTTCCTCCTACTAGTAGCAGAAACAGTATGCCGAATTTCTGGCCTCAACCCTTCTTGAAACCTTCTGCATCTCTCTAAGTTATTGGGTACAAGATGAGGACAAAAGTTCGCCAGCCTGGTGAAAAGCGCTTCATATTCTGTAACTGACATGCTTCCTTGCTTAATGTTCTCTAACTGCCTGGTTTTCTCATTAATGAAAGTAGGAGGATAATACTTAAGATGGAACTCTTCAGAGAAATCCTGCCAAGTAAGCTCTGAACCTCTCCTTTTATCCTCCACACCGTGCCACCACAACTCTGCATCGCCTGTCAAAAGATAAACTGTATGATTAATCTTTTTCTCTTCTGGAAGCTCCATCAGGCGAAAGACCTTCTCTATCTATCTCAACCACTCACCAGCCTCAGCGGGATCTGTAGTACCACTGAATTCTGTACCACCAAGCTTCTTCACAAGCTCATAAGATCGCATCAAATCCTTACTGCTGGTAGAAGTAGAAGCTCGCCTATCAGCCTTATACCTCTCTCTGGTCTCCAAAAACATCCTGTACATACGGGATGCCTCACCTACGTGGTCATCACCACCTGGACCCAAGTACAGTGGATCAGGACCAACATGGCTCTCGGCCTGATCATCATGACCAAAACCTCTTTCTGCCATCTGCAATAATATAACAGAATATTTCCTGTTAGAAAACTACAGATAGAAGAAAGACTCATAAACCTTAATCCTATTGGTCTCTTATCGTCTCCTGACCTGGACTCTGAGTAACTATGTACTCAACCTATGCTATGATACCAAAGTTGTCACACCCCGATCTCACACTAACCACTAATCACGAGATTAGGGCGCAACGGAGGGATTATCACATAAACAGATCACTGAGAACTTTTTCTTATTAAAACCTCGTAATGAAATCCGTATTATTGCTGTAAACTAAAACATAATAAACTATTGCGGATGCATTTCAATTAAACTGGCTAGAGAACATAAACAGAGTTTACAACATGTAACATTGTTTAACCGAAAGTAAACATAACAGTTAATTTACATCTTTATACACATTCCACATACACACTCTCTCTCACCCACACCATGTCCCAAGGACCGAGGGGAAAGGACTAAGAGACCTCTAACTAAACTAACTAACTACATATACCTTCTACTGACTAAGTGTTAGGATGAAAAGATCCTTCAGATTCCTGATGCTGTTGTTGACCTAAAAATGTTTGAGTAGAGGGATGAGCCCACTTGCTCAGTGAATAGCATTTCATTTAGCTATCACTAAACAACTCGTCAGATATATAAAATTTAAATAAAGCATAAGTGCAGTACTAAGCAGGGCAGTTCTAATGACATAGCAGATTTATAGATAATAATCACATTTCTATGCAACAACAGATATTTTAAACAAATAAACAGTTATAGAGAATTGGCACAGGAGTTCAATTCTCTTAACATATCAAATTTACTGTGATCCTATATGATTACCTTTTAATTATGCCCCAAACATATGCAGCTCACTCTGCATATGAAGATCTGTAGCGAACTACGATCCCACCGTACAAGACTTAGCGACACACCTGGGAAATGCTAAGTCTGACTTCTCGTCCTGGTCTGCACAGGACTCTCATGCTCACAAGGGCCTCACTGCACTAACTCTGAGTGCTCTGGACTCCTCCCGCAACCTGTAGTGCACATTCGGAGGGTCTCTAAGTCTCTGATGTCTGGGCGTATCCCCAGGGCTGACCGGGACATTCTCTCGGGTCTCCGATGCCTAGGCGTATCCCCAGGTCTGACTGAGACCTCCTCTCGGATCTCCAATGCCTGGGCGTATCCCCAGGGCTGACCGGGACCTCCTCTCGGATCTCCAATGCCTGGGCGTATCCCCAGGGCTGACCGGGATCCTACCTCTCAGACTTCGTGTCACCGAGACATTCGGTATTTGTTGGACACGAGTCTTCGATGCCTGGGCGTATCCCCAGGGCTGACTGTTTTACCCCAATGGTACAAACCGCACAATGGGGTTCTATAGTGTTGGGGCACCTAAGTCTATTAACTGATTAACATATAAACACTTAAACAGGAATATCACATTTCATACTTATTTCATATTTTGAGCATCACTTGAAAACACATATACATCATTTGTCATCTTTAAACATGACTCAGTATCAACATATCCAGTTTCGATGCTAAACATCCATTTTATGCTCAACGTACACATTGCAGTTGGAATACAGGAAATTCTATCATTTTCATCAACCATATTACGTATTTCAAGTTCCAATGAATCTATCATACTCTATTGTATGTGCTACACTGTTTAGGAGTTATACCAACTGATACTGAAGCAATTAAGTACTTAAATTGAGTTAAATAATGATTTCTGAATGAACTGCCACTCACAACTCTGAAACTCGATCGATTGGTCAGAAACTCGACCGATTGCTTCACAACTCGACCGATCAGCTTGCAACTCGACCGATCAGCTTGTTGTTCGATTCCTGCTAAGAAAACTCGACTGAATCATACATAACTCGACCGAATAGTGCACAGACTGAAAACCTAAACAGACCTACTGATGTCGATTTCACTCGAATCGGCGGACAAAACCACAGATTTGCGCTGCAAATCACCTACAACTGATGCACCCAACCACGAACTAACTGTAGGGAAGGAGGAAGATGTGCTAGGGCTGCTCTTTGCACCCTTTCCCTCTCCTGGATGCCGCTGTTGCTAGCACAGCTCCTGCTGCTGCTGGATCAGTTGGCGAAGAAGGAAGGAGGGGAGAAGATGGAGGGGCCACAGCTGTTGGCCGGAATTGAGCTAGGGCTCTGAATCGCCCTTCTCTCCCAGGTCTCTCTCTCTCTCGCGCGAAGAAGAGAAGAAACTCTCTGCGTTTCCCTCGTTTCTGAAAGTGAAACAACTAAAGGGGAAAGAAAGGATAAGAAGGAAAAACCTAGGGACCAAAACGTAAAGTCCGAGAACTTTTGAAAACTACAAACATGTCCCTACATGCCCAAAAACTTACAACTTTTGACTTGAAAGTCGGTTTCAGACGATTTCTCTGGCAACGTCTCACGTGCAAGATCTTACACGTTTTAAGGGCTAGGATTCACACTACGCACATATCATATCTGTTTTAAACGTTATTAACAAAAGCAAGCTTACAACTTAGCAAAGCAGCTAAAACACTTGCTTAACAGCATACTTAAAGTGTAAGCTCAACACGGGTCGTAACAGTAGTCAAGCTGATTCGGTGAGGCGCTCCTCGGCAGTCCAGGAGATAGAAATATGGGTGGCGCATGAGGAGGCTAGATCTGGGACAGGGGCGGCATGTCGACATGGTCGACTCCACACCGTCTAAGAGTGATGGTTGGAGAGGAGTTGTTCCTTCTAGTTCTAGGTTCCGAGCTTGCGCCGCCTTTGCTGGTGAAGGGGTAGGGGTGCTTCGCCCCTCCCTAACTGGCTTCTTGTCTCCTCCCTCTGAGTACCTGGGTTTCCAGGGTGATGCGACCCGCGTCTGCGGTGGACGATGCCAAGGCACTCAGGTGGTGGCTCCTCGCTGGGTGGCTGGGAGCTTCCTGATGCGCTCCGGTCGTCTTTGTGGAGGCGAGACGGGTTCCCTACTGGGAGGCTCGAGTCTGCGTCCTCTGTTTGCGCTGCTTCACCGTCGAGTATGTCATGTTCCGTCGAGGTGCCTTCTGGCTTGGTTTCTCAAAGTCCAAGCTTGAGGGAGCCCCTGTCTAGGTTACTGTTGTGGGTCTTCTCCTCCGATTGACCCCAGGAACGTCGCACATCAGGGGTGGCTGGCCCTCTATTGCTGCTAGGTAGAGCACCCACTAGGTGTTCGACATAACAGAGGGACCTAAACTGTCTTCTAGCTAGTGGTTCACCACTGAACGATGGGTGCAGGTTTTGCTGAGGTGCTCCTGGCGTTTGCTGGCTACCTCCTGTTGTTGTGAAGCTGTGAAGATGGAACACCTTCGAGGTGTTCGATGGAATGCCTCTGTGCAAACAGGGGCATAGGGTCTAGGATGGAGGTGTCTTTCCATCCTATCGTTTCTGGTGTTCTTTACAGGACAATAGCAGAAAGGTCACCAAGGGAGTTGAAGAATGGATGCTAGCTTCCCCTTTACTTTCTTTGTGGTTGTTTATCCGGGATTTTGCTTCTATCAGTTTGTTGATTTCACCAGACACTAATCAGTGCTGCTCGGTGGCTCGTTTCAACCATCGTTTTCTCCCGACCACTAATTTCAGAGGATGATCTTATTGTTATGCGCGACAGAGAGTTATGATGGTTGAATTGATCATTGCTCCAGTCTGATCAGTCTACGTTTGGAGTCTTCTACGAGAAGATGGTATGACAGGATAGACACTGTGTTTTGCAGCTGTTTGAGACAGATGAATTTCATTATAGAAGTGTGGCCTTGCTTGATGCATAGATAGAAGTTGGATGTCATTCGTCTTCCTTCTGTGCTTGCACAACTTGTGGGTGGTCTTTATTGTCAGTGTAGCTCCTCAGTTGTGTAGACTAATGGATAGTCAGTCTTTGTTTGTGTATTTTCTGGGACGGATCTCTCTGTTTGTAGTTTCTTCTGTTTAGAGTTCCTATGTTCAAGACCAATGTTAATCTGGTCTTATGCTTTCTTTCTGTAATCCTGCTAAGGGTTAGGGGATGCGTCTTTATGTACCTAAAGTTTTGAAAATTTAATAGCAACAGAGTTTTTTTTTCGACCAAAAAAAAAAGGAAAACAACTGGTTTTTAGGTTTTTCATGGTTCAATTTGGGAACCTAATAAATGTTGGTAATAGTCAGACAATCCTAACTACCCCATTTGATTTAGAGAAGAAAACAATATAGCTAGAATCCTAACTTAACAATGATTTTGTGTTAATGGGCCTCTACATTATGGTCTCTCTTATAATATGTATCATGCAACCCTTTTCAGATCCTTATCCAGGTCTGGCTCATGCTCGCAGAACTAGACGTGGCTTCAGAGTCATATTCCTCACCTGGGAGGACTTTTTCCAAATTGCAGTAGTGACTAACACTTCTCTAACTCTTTTTTTTCCCTTTGATCAAGAGAAGTACATGATTTTTTCTCCTACCACCTTCCTTGATTTTCCCTGAGTGATACACCCCCAAAGTCGATGGTATTCTGATCCATTGAAAGCCTATCAAAAAGGGTTTTTCAATCTCCTTGTCCAGTTGAAACTCAAATGTCTCTGACCTCATACTCATCCATATTCCCTTCACCTATATAAGAAACACACACAAATTGATGTGGGCATCCCCAAGAATGCTCCCATTTACCATGGATTTCCTATGATCATCATATTAGGTCTCCCCAAAAACCGCTTATATTGTTGGTCAACCCCATTTTTTCACCATGATATTTTAGACCATAGAGACTTCATCTATGGATGTTGATAGTCAACCTTGGCCCCAAATAAGTTTCTTTGACAAACAACTATGCACAATTTATAGGTAATCTTGTTTTCCTTTTTCTTATGCTCATGCAGTTTGTTCGGCATCGACAAATGGTTCTACTGTTCAAGTCATTATTTTCTTCAAAGTTCACCGTCTTGGTTTGTGATGTAATGATGTGAACCTCTTCATCTTAGTTGGGCCAGAGTATCCTCTAGCTGTCATACTCGGTATCTTCTCCCTGGCTTCCATGGAGAAAATTGGTTTTTGGTCCTCCAACCATCGACCAGTCCATCTCTAGATTTACTGACTTCGTAAGAGTAGGAAGGACTAAGTTCCAATATTTTTTTCTCATATGGTTTTGATCTTGATGATTTGGAAAGGAAATGTAACATCCCTGACCTAGGTTATGTACTAATCCTAGGTGTTTTGCCTAATTAAGTTGGTTAGATGCTTGCTTGAAATTATTGAAAAGTAATAAAGGCTTTTGAGGAGCTTATATTTCAATTTCAGTCCTTTTTGAATCATAATGAAACATTGTTTTGTTTATAATGGACTAATGTGCAAATTACCCAAGTAGAGGGGTTAACTTGCAAATTGCACATGTTAAGATGTTCCTCTAATTATGAGACATCATAAAAATGAATATGATGAAGTGGTACAGTTTTCACAAGCTTTAGCACCAAGATATAGCTTGTAGAGCAATCCTTGTGCTTTAAATCCTAGTTTTGGTGTAAAGTGCAATTTACCCAAAACCTAGGGTCCAACATGTAAAATATACCCTCTAGAGGATCTCTCATGTTTCTTGGCATAAAGTAGAGCAAATAAAATGAGAAGGGCGCCTCATTTGAATGATCATGGTAGGAGTAGAAATTACTCACAAATAATAATATATTAAGCAATATCCAATAAAGGTGGATATTATTATACCTCTCTTTAAGGTGTTAGTTCTTTTCCTTTAGAACTTGGATAATTGAGGAGTATTACAAGGTTTTAGAAGGTGGCCACGTAGCCAAGAAGTGGAGGAGGACTTGGTGGATATACTTGGGAGATAAAAGGAAATAATTCCCTTTTTCCTTTTTCCCTAAAATCCCATATATATATATAGGAATCCTTTTCAACAAAGCAAGGGATCATTTCCCTTAGTTCTTTTCCTTATCTTCTTGCTTTGGCCGACCAAGGAAGAACTCTGGACCAGAGGAAGGATGACCAAGCTGGTTTGGTAAGTATGGATCATCATCTATCTCGAATTCATGGTGGAAACCATAAAACAAGGTTGGATTATTGGTTTTCTTCACACAATTCTTCTTTCTAGCCATCTTCCCCATCCAAAACTTGAAGAACGGACCTTGGAAAACTACTGGAGCTTCATCCACCATTAAAGCTACGAAGCTTGGAGCTCAGGATCAGTCCTAGAGGCGGGTTTTATAACTTCTTGCTATCATTTCCGTGAAGAACAGCCTCTGTTCTTGAGGTAGAAGATGATGACTTTAATTCCTATGTTTATCCAAGAATCTACTTTAACAAATGGTTTCCCAACTTTAGCAAACGATTTGCCAAACCGTTTGGAGGAAATGGTTTCAAACCGTTTGAATGCAAACTGTTTTATAAGAACGCATGGAAGCAAACGGTCCAAGACCGTTTGGAGGCGTTGACCATTTGGAGGTCTGTTGTGAATAATGTAGACTAATTACCTACCAAAAATCATCAATTAATTCCAAGTGAATCGCCAATTCAAGGCCCATCAATCATCAAAACCCTAATCGGGTCAATTGCTGATTTCAATAATAGTATCATGTTGAAGTTTGGGTTGAGTGGCCCAAACAGTTTCAAAACCGTTTGGGGATCACCCAAATGGTCTCAAGACCATTTGGTGATCACCCAAGACCATTTGTAGGTATAGGGTTAAGCATGGTTGACCAATTAAGGATCCAATGATATCAAGTTGATGAGTAATCGATTGCTGAATTGGTGACTAAACCTAGGATCCAAACCCTAATAGAATGACTTGGTTTTTGATAAAATAATGGGAAAATGGTCTCAAGACCGTTTGGGAGTCATCCAAACGATCCCAAGACCGTTTGGGGTCAGGTCATGATCAAAGTGAATGATGGTTCAATGATTTCAAATCAATTAGACTCATGTTGAAAAAATCGATTACCCTTCAACATGTTTCAACATGAGTCTAATTGATTTGAAATCATTGAACCATCATTCAATTTGATCATGACCTGACCCCAAATGGTCTTGGGATCATTTGGATGACTTCCAAATGGTCTTGAGACCGTTTGCCCATTATTTTATCAAAAACCAAGTCATTCTATTAGGGTTTGGATCCTAGGTTTAGTCACCAATTCAGCAATCGATTACTCATCAACTTGATATCATTGGATCCTTAATTGGTCAACCATGCTTAACCCTAGACCTCCAAACGGTCTTGTGTGATCACCAAACGGTCTTGAGACCGTTTGGGTGATCCCCAAATGGTTTTGAAACCGTTTGGGCCACTCAACCCAAACTTCAACATGATACTATTATTGAAATCAACAATTGACCCGATTATGGTTTTGATGATTGATGGGCCTTCAATTGGTGATTCACTTGGAATTAATTGATGATTTTTGGTAGGTAATTAGTCTACATAATTCAAAACAGACCTCCAAATGGTCAACGCCTGGTCAACGCCTCCAAACGGTCTTGGACCATTTGCTTCCATGCGTTCTTGTAAAACCGTTTGCATTCAAACGGTTTGAAACCGTTTCCTCCAAACAGTTTGGCAAACCGTTTGCTAAATTTGGGAGACCGTTTGTTAAAGTAGATTCTTGGATAAACATAGGAATTAATTTCATCATCTTCTACCTCAAGAACAGAGGTTGTTCTTCACGGAAATGATAGCAAGAACACACAAAGGTGTCTAAAGAAGAAGTATAAGCAACGATTATAGGAAAGAAGGATGCATTAACAAAGCTTAAGGGTTAGAGTTATAAAACCCGCCTCTAGGACTGATCCAGAGCTCCAAGTTTCGTAGATTTAATGGTGGATGAAGCTCCAGTAGTTGTCCAAGGTCCGTTCTTCAAGTTTTTGATGGAGAAGATGGCTAGAAAGAAGAATCGTGTGAAGAAAACCAATAATCCAACCTTGTTTTATGGTTTCCACCATGAATTCGAGATAGATGATGATCCATACTTACCAAACCAGCTTGGTCGTCCTTCCTCTGGTCCAAAGTTCTTCCTTGGTCGTCCAAAGCAAGAAGATAAGGAAAAGAACTAAGGGAAATGATCCCTTGCTTTGTTGAAAAGGATTCCTATATATATATGGGATTTTAGGGAAAAAGGAAAACGGGAATTATTTCCTTTTATCTCCCAAGTATATCCACCAAGTCCTCCTCCACTTCTTGGCTACGTGGCCACCTTATAAAACCTTGTAATACTCCTCAATTATCCAAGGTCTAAATGAAAAGAACTAACACCTTAAAGAGAGGTATAATAATATCCACATTTATTGGATATTGCTTAATATATTATTATTTGTGAGTAATTTCTACTCCTACTATGATCATTCAAATGAGGCACCCTTCTCATTTTATTTGCTCTACTTGATGCCAAGAAACATGAGAGATCCTCTAGAGGGTATATTTTACATGTTGGACCCTAGGTTTTGGGTAAATTGCACTTTACACCAAAACTAGGTTTTAAAGCACAAGGATTGCTCTACAAGCTATATCTTGGTGCTCAAGCTTGTGAAAACTGTACCACTTCATCATATTCATTTTTATGATGTCTCATCATAAAAGGAACATCTTAACATGTGAAATTAACCCCTCTACTTGGGTAATTTGCACATTAGTCCATTATGAACAAAACAATGTTTCAATATGATTAAAAAAGGACTGAAATTGAAATATAAGCTCCTCAAAAGCCTTAATTACTTTTCAAGAATTTCAAGCAAGCATATAACCAACTTAATTAGGCAAAACACCTAGGGTTAGTACATAACCCAGGTCAGGGATGTTACAAATTATCCACCCCTTACAAGGATTTTGTCCCCGAAATCATTACAAAAACATATTAAGAGAAAAGAGCAGGGTATTTCCTTCTCATCTCTTCCTCTAGTTCCCACGTGGCTTCTTCAACACCACGGTGATTCCAAAGGACTTTTACAAGACTTATATCTTTCTTTTTTTAGCTTTTTAATTCTTCTGTTAAGGATTGACACAAGTCCTTCAACATAAGATACATCATCATTCAATTCTACTTCCATAGGTTGCAGAACTGATTCTGTGTTAGGATGAAATTTCCTTAACATGGAAATGTGGAACACTGGGTGTAACATTTGCAGCTCTGGTTGAAACTCTAGTTTATAAGCTACCTTTCCAATTCGTTCAATTATTGGATAAGGCCCCATAAACCTAGGAGCTATCTTTCCTTTCCTTCCAAATCTAAGAACTCCCTTCCAAGGTTAGGCCTTGAGATACACTCTGTCTCCAACCTGGAATTCTAGAGGTCTACGACGTTTATCAGCGTAAGATTTCTACCTATCATGTGCAGTCTTTATCTGTTGTTGTATTACTTTAATCTTATCGGTGGTCTGCTGCACAAGATCACGACCTAAAAGTTGATATTCACCAGTTTCATACCAACATAGGGGTGATCTACAACATCTACCATACAAAGCTTCATAAGGTGCCATGTCAATGCTATGTTGATAGCTGTTGTTGTAGGCAAACTCTATCAAACTTAGGTGCAGATCCCAACTTCCTGTGAACTGAAGAACACATTCTCTAAGCAAGTCCTCCAAAGTCTGTATAGTCCTTTCTGATTGTCCATCAGTCTGAGGGTGAAAGGTTGTACTAAACCTTAACTGTGTGCCTAAAGCTTTATGAAGTCGCTCCCAAAAATGACTTGTAAACTGAGGACCTCTGTCAGAAGCAATGGTAATTGGAACTCCGTGCATTCGTACTATCTCATCTACATACAATTGTGCCAGCTTCTCAGCCGAATAGGTTGTTTTGACAGGTAAGAAATGTGTTGTCTTTGTCAACCTATCAACTATTACCCAGATGGAATCATGACCTTTGGCTATTTTAGGTAAACCAACCACAAAATCCATGGTCACATGATCCCACTTCCATTGTGGTATGGGTAAAGGTTGTATTGTTCCTGCAGGCTTCTGGTGTTCAGCCTTAACTTGCTGACACACAGGACACCGCATAACAAACTCAGCAACGTCCTTCTTCATTCCAGGCCACCAATACATATCTTTCAAGTTTCGATACATCTTGGTGCTTCCTAGATGCATAGCATACATCGAAGAATGAGCTTCTTCCAGGACTAACTTCCTTAAATTATCCACATCTGGCACTATCATTCTGCCATGATAACATGCTACTTGGTCATCTGAGTCATGGAACCCTTCTCGTTTCTCACTACCATATTCCGATCTAATCAGTTGAACTGCAGCATCAACTTGCTGTGCCTCCTTAATCTGCTATCTCAGAGTAGGTTTTATATGCATCTCAGCTAACAACCCGGCTAACAATGATACTTTTAACTGTACATTGTCTTGCCTTAAGTAGATAAGCATATCTCTCGTTGAGAACACTAAGGAATTTAGTTGTGCTTTATCTAGGGCTGGTATTGCTGATTTCCTACTTAAAGCATCAGCGACTACATTGGCCTTCCCTGGATGATAATCAATTGTACAATCGTAGTCCTTGATTAACTCCATCCAGTAGTGTTTCCTCATGTTAAGATCATGCTGAGAGAAGATGTACTTTAGGTTCTTATGGTCTATGAAAATCTGGAATGTCTCTCCATAAAGATAATGTCTCCAGATTTTCAAGGCATGAACCACAACAACTAGTTCTAGATTGTGTGTCGGATAATTCTCCTCGTGTTTCTTAAGCTGTTGAGAAGCAAAAGAAATCACTTGTTTATCCTGCATCAACACACATCCCAGTCCATTCTTAGAGGCATCACAGAAAACTATATATCATTTCCCTTGTTCAGGTAACACAAGCACAGGTGCACTTGTCAACCTCTCCTTTAACAACTGAAAAGATTGTTGACACTTGTCACACCAAGTAAAAGGAACATCCTTCCTGGTCAACTTAGTCAAGGGTAAAGCTATGGAACTAAAGTTCTTAATGAACCTCCTGTAATATCCCGCCAATCCTAAGAAACTTCGAATCTCCATTGGCGTTTTTGGCTGTTCCCATAGCAGGACAGATTCTACCTTTCTAAGGTCAACATGTATACCTGAAACAGATATTACATGTCCAAGAAAAGAAAATTCTAGTAACCATAACTCACACTTGCTAAACTTAGCATATAGCTTGTGTTTTCTTAGCAAAGTTAGAGTCTGACAAAGATGCTGCTCATGCTGTTGAGCATCTCTACTATAGATCAGGATGCCATCTATAAAGACAACAACACACTGATTGAGAAAAGGTCAGAAGATTCTATTCATGAGTTCCATAAATGCAGCTGGTTCATTAGTTAGTGCAAGCGACATAACTGTGAACTCATAGTGACCATACCTTGTCCTAAAGGTAGACTTAGGTATGTCACCATCCTTAATACACAGTTGGTGATGTCCTGACCTCAAATCTATTTTTGAGAAGACGGTTGCACCACGCAACTGGTCAAAGAGATCATCAATCCTTGGAAAAGGATACTTATTCTTTATTGTTACTTTATTTAACTATCTATAATCAATGCACAACTGCATTGACCCATCTTTCTTTTTAACAAAGAGGACCGGAGCACCCCAAGGCAAAGTACTCGGTCAGATGAAACCCTTCTCAAGCAACTCTTGCAGTTTTTTCTTGAGTTCTGCCATCTCAGCAGGCGCCATCCTATATGGTGTTTGTGCTATAGGTTGTGTGTCTGGAACTAGATTAATATCAAAATCAATCTCCCGGGGTGGTGGTACACCTGGAAGTTCTTCAGGAAATACATCTACAAATACCCTGACTATCGAAACTTCAACAGGGTTAAGACTCCCCATAGTGGTATCTACCACATGGGCCAAGAATGCATAACATCCTTGCCTCATCAACTTCTCAGCAACCATAGATGACACCAAACAGGTCGAAAGAATCTTTCTATCTCCTTGAAAGATCCATGTGTCACTATCATCTGTGAACACATCTTGCTTGGACTCACAATCCAAGACAACCTTATACCTTTCTAAGGTATCCATCCCAAGGATTAGATCGAATCCATACATCTCGAGTGGTATAAGATCCACTTGAATGTGATGTTCAAAAAAGAAGAGGATGCAAGGAGAACATACCTCCTACAACACAACATATTCCATCAATGAAATTTCTAACAACAAATTATCTGCTCTATGACTTGTAATCAGGTTGCAGTCAACAATCACTCTTCGAGTGATAAAGGAGTGTGTATCACTCGGATCAATTAAAACAGATACAACGCAAGATGTAGACATATCAGAATATAACAATTCCATTTGACCTGTCACAACCCGAGGGTTGATCACTGCATCAGGTGGATTCATCGCGTAGAATCTTGTCGTTGCCTGTGGTTGATTCGGTGCTCAATGACTAGGTGCCGATTATCCAGCTTGGGACGCTTGTCCACGTCCTCTAGCATTGCCTGGAAACTGTCTCCTTTGAGATCCTTGCTGACTCTGCCTTTGAGGTTGAGTTACACTCACCTCTCTGGCTCTACAATCCTTCATCAGATGTCCCACCTTTCCACATATGTAACAGCTTATGTTCAGTTGTTCTGGTCTGGGTGGTCCTGTAACCGACATAGATGATGAGCTATGAGCTCCTTCTAGTGGTAAACTTCATCCTCTACCCCTATTTGACGTCCACTGCATCTGGGTACTGAATCTAGGTGGTGGTGTAGGTACAGAAAACCTAGGTTTCTTGAAATCTTTGGATGAGGATCCTTGGAACGGGGGATACATCCTCTTGTTCTTGGTCTGTATCTTCTCTGACACAGACCTCTCTACCCTTCTAACAGACTCCACAAAGGTAGCAAACCTTTCCCTATTCTCCAGAGCAGACACAGGGGTAGTCAACTCAGCATTTAATCCTTTCTCAAATCGCCTTATCCTTTCTTCATTTGTTGATGCCATGTGCAGACAGAACCGCAACAGCTCCATGAACTTAGCCTCGTATTTGCTAATGTTCATAGGTCCTTTCCTTAACCTTTTGAATTGAGAGATTTTCTCATCCAAGAATGTCTTAGGAAAGTATCCGTTGACAAATTCTTATCGAAATACTTCCCATTCGATCTCAACACCTGGCCTTTTCTGTTCTTCCATGGTCCACCAGTGACCAACACTCCCCTTGAGAAGATACACAGCATGTCTAACCTTCTCAGCTTCTGGGATGTTTAGGATTCTAAAGGCCTTCTCTAGTTCAGTTAGCCACAAGTCAACATCTGTTGGGTCAGCTGTTCCAACATATTCTGTGGCTCCAACCCGGCGTAGTCGTTCAAATGTCTTGTAGGTTCCTTGTCCTTCTGAATGGGTAGGTGCCCTCGGTACATGTATAGGCATCCTATCAGTCATATGTGTCATGGCAGTCATGAACTGCCCAAACATGGCTTGGAAAGCTGGATTCCTCATTTCAGCTGGATTGAACTAGGGCAGTTCAAGTACAGGTTCTTCCCTTTCTTGGTTTCTTGCACCTTCTCTAGGTGCAGCAACACTACTTTCTACAACGTGTTCCTCGTGTGATCCAAACATCTTTAGTTTTATCTTCTCCTCCTATATGAGTAGAAGACACTATCAGATATACTGGAAGACATTAGAACAGACTCAACAACCTAAGTCCTATGTCTCTATAGACTCAGCGAACCTAGAGCTCTGATACCACTAGTTGTGGGACACGTTTCGGATAAAACCTTATTAACGATGCGGAAGCGATTAATTAGCAGCAGAATTACTGAAAATCACAAAATATTAAAAACTTTTTACGCAAAGGTCCACAAACTGTAGGACTCTTTCATAAAAGAACAAGATAAGTTATTTACAAACTGATTCATCATTACATCTCTGTAATTTCTCATCTCGAGAGTCACAAAATCAACTGCCATATTAACTATACAAGGCAAGATACAAAAATCTCGAGGCGTTACGCCAAAAATCTCATATCTATATTAAAACATCTACTGACTCCTATGACTTGAGAGTACAGAGACGACACATAGGACTTTCTATAACCACAACCTAACAGACAGTGTCTCAACCTGAGGATCACTACTGTCCTTGATGTTGTTGCTGCTATTGTTGCTGCTCACCCACTGAAGGGTTCCTTCTTCCTCGGCGTCTACCTAAAAAGTTGAATCCCACGGGGGTGAGACAATTGAATAATTGTCCCAGCGAGAGTTATAACTCTTCGCCAGAAGCATTGTTATTGCAAATAATTGAATAACATAGAGCAGTAGAATTATAAATATTCAACAACAGGTAAAACATTGAATAAGCTAAGTGGAGAAGCATTCTTAAAGAAATCATTTCAATTATAACTTGATTGAGTAACAAGTCATTTAATCATTAAGGAATATGAAGAATATGTATATTACTAGACCAATTAGGACTAAATAAACAATGCATCATCAATCATTGTTTCTCGTAGTTCAACCTAAGCAATTATGCTACACGGCTGATTACAATTTACAAACATACTTATGCCCTGAGGAGATGAGATATACCGCTCATACTCCAACCGACCATTATGAAATCACAATCGGTACCATACATAGGTCATCAGAAGAGCTGGATTCCTATGACCTCATCTTCCTCAGTCAGTGTGAGGTACAACATGTAGGACATCTTGTGTCTCTGCCATAATAGCTTTCTAGGGTATTCTGGCAACTTCGCTATTAGAGTTACAGTGGCGTGTTGTACTCTCTTCGCCATCGAGGGATTTCTTGTTTATCTCTCATCGATGCAGCATTAACAACATCATCGGGAGATTAGTGATACATCATCCCGGCATAAACATATAATGAAGGATTGAGAGATTAAATATACATCTCATATCAATTCCATCATTAGGACGTAAGGATATTCACGTCCATAACCCCCACATACTCAAAAGTATGCTCTCCAGGAGTTCCCTTAGGAAAACATGTTTCACCATCATCTAACTTCTAACGATGATGGATCTATGGTCAGGGCTCTACATGATATCATTATACTTGATTATTTAAGTACATTATGACATTCTTTTAGCATCAAGCATGATTTCAAACATAAACCATTAAAGCAATTGCTATAAATAAAGAGTACTAATTGTATCAAGTTCATTTCTCCTCTAGTTATCATTGGGATATCAATCCCTAACCATCTCATCATTATGATTCAAGAATATGGGTGTTCAAACCCTTAGTTCAGCAAAACACTTGTTACCAAGTAACATATAACCATCAAGTCATTTAACAAAGTGAACATGATTGTAGTAATTACATATATTTGTCATGGCTCATACAACCTATCAGTCTCATTTTTACCTCTTACTAGGAAACATAGCATATTATTGCTTTCAAAGCTTATAAAGTGCTTTCATCATAGCTCTTACCTGGCTATGCTCACTATTTCATAAAAACCTGCATGAGTAATATAAATGATAACAGGCACATTATCTCTATATCAGCACAATGTACAATAATGATAACATCACTATTGGTTAAGGTTTACTTGAAAATCAATTCCAAGTTAAGTATAGAGCACCACGACCATTTAGCCAAGAACGGCCGTGCAAGGGGAAGCCACCACGACCGTGATACCTTGCACAATCGTGCTACAGAAAATCACCACGACTGTTTTACAATTCTATTGCATATCACCCTCAGTTAGGGTTTACTATTCATATCACATCACTTCAAGGTTAAAGTTCTTATTTAACATACTCTGAATTAGGGTTTATCATACTCATCACATTACCTTGGGTTAGGGTTTACTACTCATATTGAATCATCCTTGATTAGGATTATCATTACTATCTCACCATTAGGGTTTACTATTCACCCTAAGTAGGAGTGATCAACAAAGTACCTTTAATTAAGGTGTACCATGTCATCATAATGAATTAGGATCACATCATCATCATGCATTAGGAATACTTCCATTATCACCCTCAAATTAGGGTTAAGATTCATATACCATCATAATTAGGGTTTTCATGATCTCACTATGAAGGATCATACCTTAATTAGGTATTCATACATATTGGAAGTTTATTACTTGATTATCATTCATATAAGAAGTCTTCTCTCTCCTCTTTCTATCAAATGATGTTTGCATTACCCTTGATTAGGCTAAGTCAATTCAATTTTGACATCATGGGTTATGTCATTACTATTGTGATCATTAAAACTCACTTGTTCAAAGAGTATTAGTCACTCTATCCCATCAAGGGTACCTTTGTAAAGATCGCCACTGATTATAACATGTGTTAATCAACTAATTACTTGGTCCCTTAATCACTTTAGGTATCTATGAGGTTTAGGTTAATCAACTACTAAACTATCTTGACCACTAAACATCAAACGATCTTGACCTTCATAGACCTCAAACGGTCTTGCATACTAAACCCCCAAACGGTCTTGGACAGACCTTGAAACCGTTTGGTAAAGTGCACACTCAAGACCGTTTGGGACCAAACGATCCCAAAACGTATGGTCTCATGCGGTTTCAAGGTTGGTTGTGTCCATGCGGTTTCAAAGTCAAAATTGACCAAACGGTCTTCACCCCATCTTGGGAAAACGGTCTTGAGTGTGCACTTTACCAAATGGTTTCAAGGTCTGTCCAAGACCGTTTGGGGGTTTAGTATGCAAGACCGTTTGAGGTCTATGAAGGTCAAGATCATTTGATGTTTAGTTGTCAAGATAGTTTAGTAGTTGATTAACCTAAACTTCATAGATACCTAAAATGATTAAGGGACCAAGTAATTAGTTGATTAACGCATGTTATAATCAGTGGTGATCTTTATAAAGGTACCCTTGATGGGATAGAGTGACTAATACTATTTGAACAAGTGAGGTTTAATGATCACAATAGTAATGACATAACCCATGATGTCAATATTGAATTGACTTAGCCTAATCAAGGGTAATGCAAACATCATCTGATAGAAATAGGAGAGAGAAGACTTCTTATATGAATGATAATCAAGTAATAAACTTCTAATATGTATGAATACCTAATTAAGGTATGATCCTTCATAGTGAGATCATGAAAACCCTAATTATGATGGTATATGAATCTTAACCCTAATTTGAGGGTGATAATGGAAGTATTCCTAATGCATGATGATGATGTGATCCTAATTCATTATGATGACATGGTACACCTTAATTAAAGGTACTTTGTTGATCACTCCTACTTAGGGTGAATAGTAAACCCTAATGGTGAGATAGTAATGATAATCCTAATCAAGGATGATTCAATATGAGCAGTAAACCCTAACCCAAGGTAATGTGATGAGTATGATAAACCCTAATTCAGAGTATGTTAAATAAGAACTTTAACCTTGAAGTGATGTGATATGAATAGTAAACCCTAACTGAGGGTGATATGCAATAGAATTGTAAAATAGGCGTGGTGATCTTCTGTAGCACGAGCGTGCAAGGTAGCACGGCCGTGGTGGCTTCCCCTTGCACGGTCGTTCTTGGCTAAATGGCCATGGTGCTCTATACTTAACTTGGAATTGATTTTCAAGTAAACCTTAACCAATAGTGATGCTATCATTATTGTACATTATGATGATATAGAGATAATGTGCCTGTTATCATTTATATTACTCATGCAGGTTTTTATGAAATAGTGAGCATAGCCAGGTAAGAGCTATGATGAAAGCACTTTATAAGCTTTGAAAGCAATGATATGCTATGTTGCCTAGTAAGAGGTAACAAATGATACTGATAGGCTGTATGAGCCATGAGAAATATCTATAATTACTACAATCATGTTCACATTGTTAAATGACTTGATGGTTGTATGTTACTTGGTAACAAGTGTTTTGCTGAACTAAGGGTTTGAACACCCATATTCTTGAATCATAATGATGAGATGGTTAGGGATTGATATCCCAATGATAACTAGAGGAGAAATGAACTTGATACAATTAGTACTCTTTCTTTATAGCAATTTCTTTAATGGTTTATGTTTGAAAACATGCTTGATGCTAAAAGAATGCCATTATGTACTTAAATAATCAAGTATAATGATATCATGTAGAGCCCTGACCATAGATCCATCATTGTCAGAAGTTAGATGATGGTGAAACAGGTTTTCCTAAGGGAACTCCTGGAGAGCATACTTTTGAGTATGTGGGGGTTATAGATGCGAATATCCTTACGTCCTAATGATGGAATTGATATGAGATGTATATTTAATCTCTCAATCATTCATTATATGTTTATGCCGGGATGATGTATCACTAATCTCCTGATGATGTTGTTAATGCCGCATCGATGAGAGATAAATAAGAAATCCCTCGATGGTGAAGAGAGTACAGCATGCCACTGTAACTCTAATAGCGAAGTTGCCAAAATACCCTGGAAAGCTATTATGGCAGAGACACAAGATGTCCTACATGTTGTACATCACACTAACTGAGGAAGATGAGGTCATAGGAATCCAGCTCTTTTGATGACCTATGTATGGTACCGATTATGATTTCGTAATGGTCGGTTGGAGTATGAGCGGTATATCTCATCTCCTCAGGGCATAAGTATGTTTGTAAATTATAATCAGCCGTGTAGCATAATTGCTTAGGTTGAACTATGAGAAACAATGATTGATGATACATTGTTTATTTAGTCCTAATTGGGCTAGTAATATACATGCTCTCCATATTCCTTAATGATTAAATGACTTGTTACTCAATCAAGTTATAATTGAAATGATTGCTTTCAGAATGCTACTCCACTTAGCTTATTCAATGTTTTACTTGTTGCTGAATATTTATAATTTTACTGCTCTATGTTATTCAATTATTTGCAATAACAATGCTTTTAGCAAAGAGTTATAACTCTCGTTGGGACAATTATTCAATTGTCTCACCCCCGTGGGATTCAACTTTTTAAGTAGACGCCGAGGACGAAGGAACCCTTCAGTGGGTGAGCAGCAACAGCAGCAGCAGCAACATCAAGGACAGTAGTGATCCTCAGGTGGAGACACTGTCTGTTAGGTTGTGGTTATAGAAAGTCCTATGTGTCGTCTCTGTACTCTTAGGTCCTAGGAGTCAGTAGATGTTTTAATATAGATATGAGATTTTTGGCGTAACGCCTTGAGATTTTTGTATCTTGCCTTGTACAGTTAAGAGGGCAGTTGATGTTGTGACTCTCGAGATGAGAAATTACAGAGATGTAATGATGAATCAGTTTGTAAATAACTTATCTTGTTCTTTTATGAAAGAGTCCTACAGTTTGTGGACCTTTGTGTAAAAAGTTTTTAAAATTTTGTGATTTTCAGTAATTCTGCTGCTAATTAATCGCTTCCGCATCGTTAATAAGGTTTTATACGAAACGTGTCCCACAGGAAATATTTCTTCTGGCATCACATTGCTCATGTTGTAGATTGGAGAAGAAGATCCCAAGTTCATTTTCCCTATTCTACCCCTTGATGACTTGTATCTATACCACGTTGGCATGGAAAATTTTCCTTTTCATCCTCACTTCTAATTGACTACCGTGTGTAGACATACTAGTAGCAATTTATACCACATGGCGAAAGCGTTGCGGTCTAACTAAGCCTTTGGCTTGATTTTGGATAAGCATGGCCCACATGGATTTATTTTGGCTTCTACTCATCGACTATTTGTAAATTCACAGTAACAAATCAGATGGTCAAAAAAATATATATAAATAGTCATTAGAAAGCATTTTGAATAAGGAAGTCGATTTCTAGGTTTTCAACCCCTAATTCAATAATCTCAAATCTTGTTTTCTTATAAGAACTAAATCAAGATTTAGATGATTATCAAAGATAATGATTGATGGAAAGTATGTAATTTTAGGAAATTAGAGTTTCAACAACCTCAAAGAAATTTAGGGGAATATTTCTCTCATCGATACATGGACAATGCACTCAGAGTAATAAGTATAAATAAATGTATTTATATTTGCTTATATATATGAAATTCAATTACAAGGAATGATGTACATAAATTGACGAATACCTGCAAGAAAATGTATTATGAATCAAATTATGGCTTCCAATAAATCTTTCTCATATATTGATATCATTATGTGCATGATTTCTAAGTAAAATTTAATTCTTTATGTTATTATGCTCAAAGATCAATATTAAGTATATTATGGATGAATTATAATTATTCCTTCAAATATTAACTCGCTTTTTTGGCATTAGATCTATGTGAGCAATGAGAACTTGGGTGTATAAGCTCATTTTAGAAATGATCTCTTGGGAGTAGCTTTAAAGATGAAGGACAAAATATTCATCCCAATTCAATAATGTCAATGATTAAGATAAATAAAAAAGAAGATAAATGACATGACAAAATATACAGTTTATCAAGTCAAGATTTTTACTTTATCAAAAGTATAGTGTATTTTGTAATTCATATATGTTACTCAATACCACTTTCTCTAACTGAATTTCTATTTTTCTTTGCATGGTCGGGGATGCAATGTCCACAGGAAAGAAGGATAAAGGAACTTGGACAAGGAGCACACATTTTTATGATAAATCTAGAAACAAAAACTGGTTGAGTGTCAACTATGATAGAATATTAGTTTAGATTTACCTTCAAGTTAAGAGAACCATGTATTAGTTTAAAATGTGAGTGTTATATTGAGGAGTTGAGTATGAGAAATATTATATTTTCTTATGTTGGTTCAACATACTCTATTTTTGTGCAATGAACATCAATTGTGGCACTCCCAATGAGGTTTATACTTCTGCTCAGTAATATACATGGTTTAGAAAAATTGGGGTGCTATAATGTAGTATTAGAGCTAAAAATATAGTTGGCCACTAGGATTTTTCCAGAATCTCATTAGTTTATGTGCTCTTATACATATGGAACCTAATAATAGAGGAGATAATGACAAGATGCCCATGGATGGGGAAGAGGTTGATTCTCTTATCATAGGAGAGCACCAAGAATCTCCATGTCCAAAAACTCCCATAGTGCTCTTTGAAATTTTGGTTAGGGCCCTAGACACTACCTGGGGAAGAGGAAAGGATCTGTTCGGGAACCCTAGGGTCAACCTCAAGATTTCCCTAGTTAATTTTTGAAGAACAAGCATGATTCTTTTGCTAGAGAAGAAGAGTTGGATATGGTGGGAAAAGTAGAAAGCTGGATGCAGATTAGGCAACATTGTTTCCATGATCTAGATTGCCCACACCCTTCTAGGATTCATTTTGGGACACACATGCTCAAAGGTGTAGCTAGGACTTAGTGGGAGAACCTTATGGGATCTTGTGAAGATAATGTTACTCCACTCACATGGGAGGAATTCTCAAAAGTCTTTTAAAACCATAACATATTTAAGGCTATGGCTGAGAAGAAAGAAGAGGAGTTTGCAACCTTTGTCAACATAGTGATATGACAATCACACAGTACACCATGAAGTTCAAAATCCTATAGAAGTATGGTTATGATTATGACAAACAACACAAGATAAAGAAGTTCATTAAAGGTCTCAAGGAAGACCTTATCCTTGCTTTGTATGGACGAGGACACTACACCTTAGAAGTTGCCCTAGATGCTACCCTAGAGCTAGAAAACCACCCAAGAAGAACATGGAAGAAGGACAATACCTACCACAATAACTACACCAATCATAATGACAAGAAAAGAAAAGCCCAAAAGAATCACATGTCAGGAAGACTTGCCTCACCTATAGCATACCACATGGTGGAGTATGTAGGTTTGGCACATGAGTTTGTTACTTTTATGGGGACCTAGATCACGAGAAGCCAAAATGCCTCAAACTCAAAGAAAGGAATGACGCAAGACAAAACCTTAACCTAGAGAAAAGAAAAAAAAGATACCAGCAAGAATATTTGCAATGGTTGATGATGAGGAAGAAGGTATGATCTAGTTTAACGCTAGTTTTTATTAGATAGAAATACATGTTGAGTATTTTAAACTAGGAATAATTAAAACCCTAAAGGTAGGTAGTACATGAAAATTTGAGGATGAAATTTCTATAAAGTTGGTAGAACCATAGCATCCTAAACATCCAATCTTATGAATAATACTAATTAAAAATCCAAAAAAATCTAAATCTCAATGTTTGATGAATCAATTAGATGAATCAATTGGAACGTAAGGGTACCTTTAAATCCAAGCATACTATTTAATCAAACTTTACCAAATTAAGTAATGTTTGAAACCTATTTTTATTTATTTGTAATTTAATTTCATCAAACCTATCTTAATTGGTGAATAATGTCACACCTAAAGGGTGTGAGTAAAATTTGGATGTTTACTAACTAGGTTTTGGCCAAATAGACTTTACATGTGTTTAATGTGTAATCATGAGATTTTCCCAAATTATTTTGCCTCTAGTTTTTGTTAAATAACATAAATCAATAAATAAGGGTTAATTTAAAAATGAAAACAAATAAAATTATGTTTGTCAAAACTAGAAAACAACTGGTTTTTTGGGTTCTTCATGGTTCAATTAGGCAACCGAGTAAATTTGGTAATAATTAGACAATTTTAAGTACCCCATTTGATTTAAAAATCAAATAATATAGCTATAATCCTAAGTTAACACAATTTTTTTTAATGAGACTCTATCATATGGTCTCACATATCA
This sequence comes from Alisma plantago-aquatica, assembly GCA_963693085.1. Taxonomy (NCBI): domain Eukaryota; kingdom Viridiplantae; phylum Streptophyta; class Magnoliopsida; order Alismatales; family Alismataceae; genus Alisma; species Alisma plantago-aquatica. The sequence continues at coordinate 531,491,801 of OY856412.1, read as the reverse complement.
TTTGTGTCACACAACCCTTTTTAGATGCCTATCTGCTTGAGGAGCTAGACGAAGCTTCAGAGTCATCTCCCTCACCCGACATACTTTGTCGAAGTTGTAGCAGTGACCAACACTTCTCTGACTCTTTTTATCATCTAGTCAAGAATAGGGAAATAGTTTTTCTCTTCCCAACTCCTCACTTTTTCTCAAGTGGTTCACTCTAAAGTCGATGGGATCCTAAGCCATTGAAACCCTATAAATGAAGGGTTTTCCAATCTCCTTGTCCTATTGAAAATTGAATGTCTTTGAGATCAGACTCATCCCTAGTCCCTTTGACTATATAAGAAATACACACAAATCAATGTACACATCCCCTAGAACGCTCCCATTTACCCATGGTTTCCTGCAATTGTCATATTAGGTCTCCTCGTGAAACCACCTCTATTTTGTTGACACAATGTTTTAGACCAGAGATACTTCCTCTATGACTGTCGATCATCAACCTTATCCCCAAAGAAGCTTCTTTGACCCGCAATTTTTTTTGATTTAAAGGTAATGTTGTTTTCCCTTTTTATGTTCTTTGGACATTTCTTCAGCATCAGCAAATGATTCTAGTCTTCAAGTTGTTATTTTCTTTGAAGTTCATTGTCTTAGATTTTGACATATTGATGTGAACGTCATTGTCTTAGTTGGGACATGGTATCATCTATCTATCATCCTTGGTATCTCCTCCCTAGCTTCCATGGAGGTAGTTGGTTTTGATCATCCAACAAAAGACCACTCCATGTCTAGGTATTGACTTTTCAGAGCTAGAAGGACTCTGTTTTGTTATTCTTTTCTCAGATGGGTTTGATCTCAATGATTTGAAATTGCAAGATTTCTCTCTTTCATTGCATTGTTTGAATTGCAAATAGCAGAAGAAGATCCTAGGTTTGTTTTCCCTATTCTACCCATTGCTGACTTGTATCTATACCACTCTGCCATTGGAAATTTTGCCTTTTCATCCTCATTTCTAGTTGACTACCACATTTAGTTATGCTAGAAGTAATTTAGACCATGTGGAAGAAACCATGTAGTCCAACTAAGATTCCACTTTGTTTAGATAAACATCATCCTCATGGATTTACTTTGGATTTTGATTGGTCGGTTGTTGGTAAATTCACAGTAATTAATTGAGATGGTCAAAAAATAAGTATAAACAGTTATTGGAGAGGATCTGAATAAGGAATACGATTTCTAAGTTTTCAAACTCTAATTCACTAAACTCAAATCTTGTTTTCTTGTAAGACCTAAATGAGGATTTTGATGACTATCAAAGAATATGATTGATGGAAAGTATGTAATATCAGGAAATCAAGGTTTTATCAAACTCAAGTAAGCATAGGGGACTTTCTTTCTCATCATTAAGTGGTTCATGCACTCTAAGTAACTAGTATAGGTAAAGGTCTTTATATTCTCTTATATTTGTGAAATTCAAATATAAGGAAATCAAGTACATTTTTTATTGAATACTTGCAAGAAAATTTATTCTGAATCAGATTATGGTTTCTAATAAATCTTTCTCATGTACTATTATCATCATAACACCCACATGATTTCTGAGTCAAATTATAATGCTTTGAGTTATCATACTAAAATAGTAATGTTAAGTATGTGACAGATGAATGATGATTGTTCCTTCAAAGATCAACTCACCTTTTTGGCATAAGCTTGGTGTGAGCAATGATCACTGGGCTACATAATATCTGTGTGAGAAATGAGATCCTTAGAACATACTAAAAGATGAAGGACAACATGTTCATCCCAAGACAATAATGTCAATGATTAAAATAAATAAAGATGAAGATAAATGTCATGACAAGAATCTAATGTTTATCATGTCTAAATTTATACTTTCTCAAAAGTATAGTATGTTCTCACTTCATATAACATTACTCATTGCCACTTACTCTAATTGAATTTCCATTTTTCTTTGCATTGATGCGAATGCAATGTCTACGAGAAATAAGGATATAGGATCTTAGACAAGGAACATACATCTCGATGATAAATATACAAACAAAACCAAGTGGGGTGCCAACTATGATAGAATATTAGTTTGTATTTTTAAGTTAAGAGAACCATGTATTAGTTTAAAGTGTGAGTGTTATATTGAGGACTTGAGTATGAGAATCATAGTCTTTTCTTGTGTTGGTTGGAGGGACTCTATTTTTGTGAAATAATATCATGTTTGTGACACTTCCAATGAGGTTTATACTTACTATCAACAATATACATGTTTTTAGAAAAGTTAGGGTGCTACAGAAATGTCAATCTACAAAATCTTATCAATAGTAATTTTAATTCCATTTCTATGTCTGTCAATACCTATATACTAAGTTTTGTTCCATGTGTCTTCAGTTTTCTGGCATCATTCTCCTTTGAAAGCAAACAATGTTAAATTTTCTTCTAATCATGTGAAAGACTATGATCAAAGCCTTTCTTGTGAAAGATTCAATACTCCAAGATCCCACTCTAATCCGATTTTTCTGAACTTGCTTTTTACATGTCTCCATTAAAATGTTGAAGATGTTGCCCTTGCACATTTTTCACTACATCCGGATAATGATTTCAATAGGACTTCCTTCTTTACCCATACTCTTCCTAGGTGTAGAAACCCTTGCTTTTATTTCAACACAAATAAGCACCATCATGTTGAAACCCCTTGTATCCTTATCACTATGCCCGAGTCCCAACATAGTGTGTTCCTAGGTAGGGATGCTGCAACAAAATTTTTAAATGGATCAATATCAAAGAGTGAAATAGATTATGTCTGGTTGTAAACCTACTACTAGCCCTCCTCATTTACCCAGGCTTGGGGCCGACTACATTTGTGTAGGATGTATGAAATATAGGTAGAGATCTATAAGTCCCCTAAACTTGCTTAGTGAGTTGAACAAGCTTAATTATCATAATTAAATTATTATCATCCTAATATAACCTTGTGATATGCTTTGAAATCATAAGACAAGCTTATGTTTCAAATTTGGTCAAATTTGGACATTGTTTGAGCAAGTTATGCAATTTTATGCACATTTTAGACTTTTCTGCAATTTACCCAATTGAGAGGTTTTCGTTGCAATTTATCACTTGAATTATGTTCCTTGGATATTCCCTCATCATTCTTGAGCTTTTTGAGCCATGAGGAGCCTATTTAAACCTTGGTTTGAAGGTGTTTTCTCCAAGGGTATTTTAGGGTTTTCCCCTTCAGGGATGAGCTACCTTTAGTAGCTATCAACTAATGAATTATTTGATTGGCTGGAAAATTCGACAAACGAAAGATAAGCAGGTATATACACATTATGGGGGATCTTTTTGTGTGTGTGCTTGTATATTCTTAATAAATTAAGGCCATGGACACTTGGATAGATACTAGGATTTCAACTTTTTCTTTTTCTTTATCTTAAAATGTCATATACTTATCCCCAAGCACCAAAACGAGCCATTTTCTCTCCATCACTTCCCTCCTTCCAACCTCATTCTCCCTCTATTCATCTGCGAATTTTTCTACCCAAGGAAGAAGAAAGTGGGGATCTTCTTGGAGAAAGGCTCTAAGGTTCAAATTGACTTCATTTTAGGGTTGAAAAAGCTTCCTTCTAGTGATCTTGACCTAAAAGTATAAGAATTCCCTTCTTTCCTCTGTTTATTCCTTTTTTATCCTTCCTCCTAGCTTCCTCCAGGTCGGAACCTTTTTGTTCAATGGTATAATTTTCTCTAAAGCTCTAAAATCCTACCTTTCTTGCTCCTTATGCTTAGGGTTTGCTCATTTGATGAATAAAGGTGCTAGATGGATGAATTCATAGCTTATTCTTGGATTTTCTACCCTACCTTCTCGATATTTCTTATGTGTGGGGTTTCATCTTCTTATTAGAGGTAATTTTTATAACTTGCTCCGTGTTTATTTCTTACTATAAGCTTTCTAGATCATGTTCTTGCTTGAAAATGATGATTTATGCACTAAAAAGCTATGCTTGACTTGGATTTTGATTTTTATAATGTTCCCCATTCTGATTTTAGTTATAGATGAACCTGTGATCATGTGTACATTATTACTAAGGTATAATATGACTTGGATCAGGTTGGTTTGACAACCTATGGTGCTAAGCACCTATCAACCAATGGTCAATTTTAGGGTTTAAAGTTGATTTCTTCTACAAACCATGACCTGATGATGGTACCATTGCAAAAACTCTATGGTGTTATCTTCATGACAACTGATGGTCGTGATCAAGGGTGTCAAATGATGGTGAAAACCTATGGTCACCCCCTTAGGTCAGGTTTTGGACCAATTAGAAGTTTAATGATCAACCATTAAGTACCGTACTGATGTTATCAATCAATGACGACATTACCTTAATATTTGATGCTAATTAATGAATATAGAATTGATCTAAAACCTATGGTGATTTGAGGGTCACTAATTATGGTGGATCAGGTCTCTAAAACTTATTTTGGGTCAAGAATTGTAGTTGTATCATTACTAAGCCTTAGACCAATGGTTTCTTGGGTCAGTTGATGCAATGGTCGGACCTATACTGTAATTGATGGTTTTAATATATGAACTTGACCCAATGGTCAAGATATAATGTTTATTCCTCCAATAAAGTGGAATGATGGATAATGTAATATGTTGGTCCTAATAATGTGATTTAGATGGTTTTCTTTATATGATCAACTTAAGGAGCTTACATGTTGACATTGGATAGCTTGTTTTAAATGAACAGTCGGTTGTGGGTTTTACCCTACTTTCAATGGAACTTTTTGTGTTGTAAATCAAGGGATGCCTAGGGTTAGAATTTGACTCTTTCTAGAAAAAAAATCAAGGACTTCATAGATGGCTTATCTAAGTTGTTTACTTATGTAAACAACTAATGGCCTTACCTTTTAAACATCCAATGGTTCTGGGTGACATTGTGGTATGGTGATACAAGTTGAATGGTGATGGAACAAATGGAGGGTTACCCTTAACAAGGTAGTCTTACCTATTCACTCATATGAATAGAAGGGATGATAACCATATTGTGTTGATATGTAACCCTAAAGAGGTATAGCTTGTTATACCTAGCTTTAATATAACTAAATGATGGTAATTGAGTAAGAATAGTCCTTGAATGATTAATACAATCATGGAGTACTCTCTTATTATTGTTGAAGCCCTAGTATGCTATAACTGGATGGTTACACCTTGATTTATGTGTGGGCTCATACTTAAGAATATTATGGAATTTGATAGTGATGCTTCACCTTATGCATCCATGATCTAATGGGGATGTCGTGAGTTAGGGTTTGGATATAAGTGTTGATTAGTAACATTGACTTTTTTTTATCGGAAAAGCGTGTGACCCTCTTTATATTTTTTTTTATGAATATGTACAAAATAGAGCAAATCTCAAAAACAAAACAAAAGTTTTAGGAATAAAACTATATAAGAACATCTATATATTACTTCAAACTCCTCCATCTCCTATTTGCACACATTTTACTATCAGTGAAAACTCTACAATTGCTTTCCTCCCAAAGACCACAAAAAATAACCAGGATAGTAACCCTCTCCTTCTTCTTTGCAAAAGAGCAGACATTAGTTAAAGAACTAGGGCATCTGACCATATAACCGTCACCAACAACACCTTTCCAAACCTGTAGAGAATACTCACACCTAAACAAGATATGAACCAAATCCTCAACATCATTTTCACATAAAACACACCTGGAAGGGAATTGAAACCCCCGACTTTGCATATGATCTAGAGTAAGCAGCTTATCCAAGAAACATCTCCAGCCATGGGTCTTGTGCCTCATAGAAGCTTTCGATTTCCATAACCAGCTTGACCACATCTGGGCAGGTGCAGATAACCTAACAGCCTCCTAAGTATCCCTAACTCTCATAGGAATCTTCCCTTTAAGCATAATAACATCTTCCTTCTCAGAGATTGACAGACCAACACCATGAATAACATCCACAATAGCATGCACATGTCTAGACCTGGAAACAATCCAGCTGTCGTTAGACAAGAGACAACTCACACTAGCAAACCTCCTTGTGCCACTTCTCATGATGCAGCCAGCAGCCAACTTCTCCTCCAAATACCCCCCTAAAAACCAGGGATCTCTCCATAATTTAATTCCTTTTCCATTTCCCACAGAGAAAGATATATGTTCACTAATATTCTCTCTGTGATAAAGACATTGTTTCCAGACCCATGAAGCATTAGAGGCGACCTTACACCTCCAAATTGAATCTCCTTTCAAGTACATACCATGCACCCAACGGACCCACAGCATGTCCTTCTTAACAACAACATTCCAAAGATTCAAAGTAATGTAAGCATTCACAATATCTCTTGATCTTTTCAAACCCAACCCTCCTTCTTCTTTAGGCAAACACACTTGGTTCCAAGAGACAAGATGAATCTTTTTCTCAAGATCAAGTCCACCCCACAAAAAGTCTCTGCACAATCTGTCAATTTCCTCCGTAACAGCAACAGGTAAAGGGAAAGAAGAAGCCCAATAAAGCTGAAAAGAAGATAACATGGACTTTATAAGTTCCACTCTCCCTGCAAAAGATAAATGTCTTGCCTTCCACCCTTCTAGCCGACTCTTAATCTTATCAATAATAGGAGCACATAAGGATCTCGATAACCTTCCTACAAACAAAGGAAGGCCAAGATACTTAACAAGCAGAACTTCATATTTAATATTCAAGGTCTTTTCAATCATCCTAATGTCCACCACCTTATTAGAGAAGAATGTAGACTTCTGACTACTAAGCTTTAGACCAGAAATAGTGCCAAAGGCCTCAATAATCCTAGCAACAGCCTTCACCGAATCCTCATTTCCATTAGAAAATAAGACCACATCATCAGCAAACAACATATGAGACACCCTCGTATCATTACCAGTCTTCAAAGGCTGAAAAAGATTATTTCTAACAACACTAGGCAACATAGCAGACATCCCCTCCATCGCAATGACAAAGAGATAGGGAGCAAGCGAATCTCCTTGCCGAATACTGTTTGATGGGCAGAAAGATTTTGAGGGTTGCCCATTGATAAGAATCTAAAAGCTAGTAGAATGGAGAATCTCAAAAATCCAACTTATCCAACAGTTAAGAAATCCCATCTCAGAAAGAATAAAGTCCAAGTACTGCCATTTGACTGAATCATAGGCCTTCATAAGGTCTGCCTTAATACAGATTTTGGGCGAGGAACTCTTCATAATCATATTCAGAAGCTCATTCACTAACATGGAAGCATCAGCAATAGACCTGCCTTTTATGAAGGCACACTGAGCTTTATCAATGATCTCAGGTAAGATTGGCTGAAGCCTATTAGCCAAAACCTTAGATATAATCTTATAAAGTGAATTACATAATGAAATTGGCCTCCAATCTCTAACATCAACAACATTAGTACACTTTGGGATAAGGGTAATGACAGTTTTATTCACCTCCCTCAACAAACGACCACTTCTAAAGAAATTCTGAACAGCTCTCACAACATCTTCACCAATCACACTCCAACAAGCTTTATAGAACGTGAAATTAAAACCATCAGGCCCAGGGGCCTTCTCCCCATCACTTCCCATAACAACATTCTCAATTTCCTCCTTCGTAAATATCGTACTCAGTGCTTCAATATGAGCTGTAGATAAATGGGGCAACTTCCAATCATCATCCCAGTTCACAATATCCCCACCTTCAGAGTTAAACATGCCCCTATAAAAAGAAACAAACTCATCATGAATAACCTGCTCCTATGAAATACATGCACCATTCACATTAACACTCCTAATGGAGTTCCTCATTCTTCTATTGTTAATCAAAGAGTAAAAGAACTGAGAGTTCTTATCACCCAGCTTCAACCAATTGACCCGAGACTTTTATTTAAGAAAAGATTCCTCAGCATTGTAGGCTTCCAAAGCTTCCTTTCTTTTAGTAACAACAATCTGGATACCCATATCATCATTAGGATTTAGATCAGCATAATTCTGAGCCACACAAGCCTCATACTCCTTCATATGTCTATTCTCAGTAAGATCACCCACTTTAGTCTTGTTCCACTTCGAAAGCAAGATCCTAACATTGTCCAGCTTCCTACAGACTTGGTACATAGGATTCCCAACAATCTCCACATTCCAAGCTTCTTTAACAACAGATAAAAAATCATTTCTCTGGCACCAAGCATTGACAAAATGAAAAGGGACCTTCTTCCTGCTACTCCTTTTCTCCATATGCAACAAGACAATCCTATGATCACTATGAATATTAGCCACCACCTCACCCCAAGAATTAGGAAAACAATCTAGAAACTCCAGATTATAGAAAACCCTGTCCAACTTTGACATCACCAATTTATCTCCCATTTGCCTATTGTCCCACGTGTATTTGGAACCTCTTAAATCCAACTCCACCAAAGAGGACTGAAGAATACACTCATTAAAAGCTGCCATAGAGCTGTAACAAGGCTCATAAGCACCAAACTTCTCATGCACGAAACGAACAACATTGAAATCCCCACAAAGTAACCAAGGACCATTGATGGGTTTATGTAAATCCTTAATAGAATTCTAGAGAAAACTCCTTTTGTTGAGATTATTGTGAGCATACACAGTAGTAAGAAAGAAATTACCAATGAGCGACTCCACAAGGACATGAACAAACTGATCATATTCATTAATACTTGTGAATATGATATCCTCTTTTAACTTCACCAAAATAATTCTCCCCAAAGCATGACTCTCACGATTCGAGATCCAAGACCCAACTCCAAACATTCTATCCAAAACCTTCCTAACCTTTTTCCTTCTTAATTTCGTTTCAAGAATACAACCAATAGAAACCCCATTCCTCGCTATATACTCCTGGAGTGCAGACTGTCTTCCCCCATAGTTCAGTCCCCTCACATTCCAGGAGGCGATAGCTAAGGAACTATCCATTAGAAATGATTGTAGCTGGATCCCTGCCAACCTCAATAGACTCCTTCTCACCCTCATTAACAAACAACTGTTGAAACAAATTAGGTGTAATATTTACCCCAGACCTGAAAGCAACCTCCAAAGATTTAGAAGGACCCTTTGGAGGAGAAGAATTTTTCCGTCTGTTCTTCCTTGAACCATTAGAGACTGGAATGAATCCATCACTTCTAACTATACTGTTCTCCGGGGTAATGAGATCCAATTCAGTGCAAACTGGAGACCCAACAACCACCTCCGCCTCAATCTCCTTCGCAGGAATGTCTGAAGCATCTTCAAAATGATCTGCTTCAACCACAGATTCAACATCTACCATTTCTTCTTTCTCTTTACTGTTCGCCATCACATTCTTAGGAACCCACACCTTTAGCTTCTTTCCCTTCTCCACAACCTTCTCGCACCCAACATTTTCATGGCCAAATGTCCCACAAGTCTCACACCTATTCGGGACCCATTCGTATTGAAAAGAGACATTGTCCTCCATACCATAATCACTCACCAGCGGAATGGTGGTTAAGAACTTAGACGATGCAGGAATCAACGCCAGCATCCTTGCGAACTCCAGTCTTCTAAACTCTAAGGTAGCTTTGTCAACCTTCAGTGGACTACCAATGTATGAACCTATCATACCAAAAATTTCCTCATCCCACAATTCCAAAGGTAAATAAAAGATTCGCACCCAAACTGGAACCTCTGTGAGCTTCAACTTATCTAGCGAGCATCCTCTTGCCCATTTCTTCATGATAAGAGGCTTCCCCGCCACAAACCACAGACCTCCATCAATGGCAGTATCCATATCACTTGCATCAGAGAAATTCACTATAAAATAGTCGTTCCCTCTCGAGATGATCTCAATGGTCCCCTTGATCTTCCACAGCCCCTGAAGATACGATTGTAGAGACGGCCAATGAGGTTTTAGGTCAACGATATAACCTGCTGCCGAGAGCTTCCACCTAGCAGCATTCCTCTCCGGAATCAACTTTGAGTACACTATCGCCCCGTCCTTTATCTCTAACTCCTTGGACATTAATACACCCAGATCTACTTCCTTTTACGGCCTCTTGAACAGATCTGACCATTGCCTAGGTTCCTTTTCTACTTCGATGTGGATATTTCTTCTGAATGCAGAGCCTGGAGCCACCGAGGATTAGGAATAGCAGGTCTAGTATCACGCCTAACAACAATACCTCCCCCCGATCCACCTCCGCTACCACCTCGGATCACTCCACCGCCTCCTTGAGAAGCGTCATCGCCCCCTCCCTGGGAATCGCCTCCACCATCTCCAGAGCCTCCCTTGATTAGTAACATTGATATAATTTATTATGTTGAACCTAACTCTAATGCAAATAGATAAAGATGAGTATTCGTGTTTAACATTCTTGTATGATGGAATGATGGTGGAATAACCTTCTTAATATGATTATAACCTTGATATGTTAATTGGTGGTTATCATAGCCACATGGTTGATACTTTCTTATGATAAACATGTGCATTATGAATATGATGAGATTTAATCATATCTAGATTCCTTTCATGTTGATGTAATAAAGGAATGTTCTTAATGTTAATATAACCCTGCTATGATTGTTTATGAATATCTCCTAGCTCATTAATGCGATATTGTGTTGATCTGGTGTATTGTATGTAAGTGATGTTGTTGAGCCTTGTTATAAGGCATGAAAATATAATGATGATCTTGCAAGGAATAATATGATGGTCTTAATGACCTTTGGGCATGGTTGAGTCCTAATGAGGTTATATCTCTTACTGGGACATGGGTCTCACCCTTATGGTTCACCACATTTTTTTAGATAATCAGAAGTGACGAAAACAAACATGTGGCAGCAAAGAGGAGATATAGTAATGAATCTTTGATGAAGTTGATTAGATTTCTAGTGTGTCCTAGATTCATCCCTATACTCTTAGGTCTGAGCAGGAAAAGTTTGTATATGGTGTTTCAAATAAATCAGACTTTTGTTAGCATATTAATTCTTGTTTGTGTGGCATATACAATTATTGTTCTCCTGTATATATATATATGTTGTGGCCAAGACGATAGAATAATTTGTATCAAATTCTTGGCATAGTATGGATACAAAAAAGATGTTGAGCTCTTATGCAAATGTTCTTGAGTGGGTGTTGATGTTGAAATCGGTTTTAATTTACCCATATTTTTGGGTATGTGATTAATTAGTGATTGATTGTGTTTTATGTTTTGAGTAATCTCATTTAGTGTAATGGGTTCTCACAAGATCATTGTAATATAAAAATAAACACACATCAAGTAAAAGCCAAATTCAACCACACCATATAAAACTGTAATTTAAGCATTAAAATAGTAGAAAATTCAAAATTTACTTGATTGTTACACGAATAATACACAAAGAACTTTTGAAGAAAAAATCTTATCATGAGAATCAGGGCTACAGAGAGTCATATATATAGTCATGTCTCAAGGTATGATCTACCAGAGACATAACATAGCATAACAAGCTAGACTAATGTTAATGGGTCAGAGGAGAGTAAACCCAATTAGCTAATATAAGGGAATATAAATAACCAAAAATACCACTAACAATCCCTCTCAAGCTGGAGAGTACAGATCGTGTAGTCCCAGCTTGCGACATATATAGGAGAAGGATGAAGGTGGAAGAGGCTTGGTAAAGATTTTAGTAGTCCATTCTTCAATCTTTACATATTGTGTGATGATCTTCTTGTCACAAATTAAGTTTATACACTGTGACCTCTAAATCACCATGACGGAAGACATTTCTACTAACAAGATAGAACAAAGGCTAGTCCATGTGATCGGCAAGGGTGAATATGATCCTGACAGAATAAATACGAATGACTAGTTAGATTATGTCAAAAAGAACATGTGCCATATGTTTGGGTGAATCCTTTGATAATAGGCTAAGATTTAAGTCATTCCACTTATCCTTCTGAACTACATTTAATATAGAAAACCCACCGACAATCAATAATATTTTTTTTTCTATCAGAGGAGGGACAAGATAATAGGTCCCATTCTCACACAACACTATCATTCCTCGAACATCGCAACTTTCCAACCAGGGTGCTGAAGGGTTTCATGAGAGTTTTATGAATTTGGATAGATTCAAGATACTAGGCAATGGATGTAGTAGTATGGGAAAGCTTGGATAGGAAAAAGTATGAGAGATAGGATGACAAATAGTGAAAGAGTGGATACCTTTTTGGCGAGCCATGGGACAGGCTAGATCCTCAAACATCAAGGTTGGCATCGGTTCATGTGCTATAGGAGGAGGAATTATGAGAGGGTGTGGGATGGGTTCAAGATCTACTAGGTTAGATAGATCAAGACCAACAAACTCAATTTGAGGTTGAGGTTGAGGTGAAGAGGATATTGATGTAGAATCCAAAAATATCTTAGATTCATGAAAGGTAATGTCAGAAGAGACATACAAGTGGCAATTTCTCAAACTATATCAACAATAACCTTTTTGAAAGATAGATAGTCATGGAAAATTGTCTTAATAGAGAGGGGATCAAGTTTATCTATTCTTACATCAAAATTTTCCACAAAAGTAGTACACTCAAAAACATGCAATGGAAAATGGAAAGTTGTTTGCATGAAAAAACAACTTAAAAAGTATTCACATTCCAAAGAACATAATACGGTTGTCGATTGATAAGGTAGCAGGTTGTGGGAATAGTTTGATACCGACAAAGTTGAGGTGATTTAACCTGACCTGACTTAAGATTCAAGTCAAGAATTTAAAACATAAGAGCATGAGAGGTGTCAAGTAAATTATTATTCTTTCATTCTTCCATCTAGTATTGTGTGGGGTATGAGCATAGGAACGTTGATGGATGGTTCCAATTCTAGAGAAAAAAGAAGACACATGTGGTGAAATACATTCCAAAGCATTGCCTGTCTAAAAATTTACAATGCATTTATCAAATATTTTAAAATCATTTTATGAAACTTTTGAAAAATGCCAATCTTTCATCATAGGATTTCAACAAAAATAATCATGTCATGTGAAATTAATCATAAATAAAGGTAATAAAATAATATAATCCATTAAAATTGGTGGTATGAAAGGGACCATAAATGTGACTGTGAATAACACCAAAAGTAGATTTAGAATGGTGACTAGTTTTTATAGGAAACGAACTCCTATGATGCTTCCCAAACTCACATGAGTTACAAGGAAGACTTTTAAACTAGATAAAGAGGGTCCAAGTGATTCAAATACTCAAGAGCGGGAAGACTTTAATGTTGGTGTACCTGAAGAGGTGTGCTCACAAGAGGAACTAAAGATGGAACAACATCACAAAGTAATAAATGCCACCGGCTCTCGAACCTGAACCAATCATCTGAAAAATCTGGGAATCTTACATCACAAAACCATGACTACCAAAGGTGACCTTATAAGTAAAGGCATCAAATGACTTAATAATGGACATTAAATTAAAGGGAAAATGAGGAATATAATGAACATATTGAGGTGAGACATTAACACTACCACTTTGTTGAATAATACTAGTGGACCTATCTACCAGATTGATAGATGAGGTAGGAATATGAGGTTTAGTGAAGGAAAGAAGGTGTATCATACCAATCATATGTTGGGTGGCTCTAGAGTCGACAATCCAACGAGAGATGGATGCCAACATAGAGGTCCCAATATTACCATAGTTGGAGGGTTGATGCACTAAACATGTTGTCATGGATTGCATGGTCACAGAATCCCCAGATCATGTGAATTGTGGAGAGCCTCTTAAGAGGCGTAAAAAAGTTGCTCATACTCAATAGAAGAGATGATAACAAACGAATTGTCTAATCCTTGGGTAACATGGACAATCCAAGTGTTATGGTCGTGACGATAGGGATAACCATGTGTTTGATATCACTTTTCCTCTAGATGACCTAACTTGTTATAGAAAGTACATTGTGGCTTAAAAAACATCCCTAAAGACCACATCATTGGCCACAAGCACCGATAACAATGGCGAGTTGCAAATTTGGTGGAGCAGAGGTCAAATGGTGGATATCAGACTCTTGGAGATGAGAGAATACATCTTCAAGAGTGGGAAAGGTATCACTAGCCAAGATAAATCTTTGGACTAGAGTATACGCTTGATGAAGGATATTAAAAAACTTGGTCGTGATAAGATTGGCCCTCTTTTTGGTTCGATCTTCAAAAGAGACTAAATGAAAATAGTCAAGATGTTGAGACAAGCTGGTAATAGGATCAAAGTAATCATCAAGGTTCTGATCACCCTAATTTCCACCATACAACTTATCCCACATTTTATATCAAAAAATTCTTTTCCTACATTTAGTGGTTATAGACAATGTTTTGTAGTTCCTTTGTAGTTTTGTAAAACATATACTTGGCAGAAATAGAAGGTTCCATGCTATTACATAGCCAACTTTTAATGTGGAAATTTTCCTTTTTCCATTCAGGGATATCACTAATAAGTTTTTCTAATCAATTTTACCTTCTCTCTACACTCCAAGATGGTTTGGATAGAATTCATCTAGAACAAATTATTTTCTCCATTCAACTTGATTATGGAGATAAGAGAACTTTCATTATAGACAATGGTCTAAGATGATTCTTTGCCATCATCCATGCCTTCAGACAGGATGAATAAGTCACACCCACTAGTACCAAAACTACCTCTAGTGTCGATTAAAATGAACCTATAACGTCGGTTTAAAACTAACACCGAAATTGGCAACAGTAGAGTCACAACTCTAAGATGTCAGTTCTAAGGGGACACATAAATCGATGATGAAGATCTAGCCTTGGTTTCTATGATAAAAGGAACTAACACATGTAAGAGTCTTAGTCATCAATTGTAGAGCAAGCACCGACATCATGTGTCCATACCAGGTTAGATTTGTAAATGGAAAAGGTTTCCTTGTCATCGATTTCCAAAAGGAACTGACACCTATTCTTCAACATAGTCGTTAGTTAAGATAATTTAATATGACGATTAAGATATATTGTGACAAACTATTAATAGAAACTGACAACTATGTCTGTGCTACCCAGAACGGTCATGCTGTCCTGTAAGACCCCTGACCCAGTTTAATGCTTGTTTGTGTTTGCTTTGCTTAATGAGATGCTTAAAACTTAATGTAATCACTTTATATGCCTTAATAACACGTGAGAAGTTTATGTATCAGTTTGGTCCAGCTTGGTTGATGTTTGAGCTATGAAAGCTAATTTTTAACCAAGTTGCAATTTACCCATGTTGAGGGTTTATATTGCAATTTTTCACATTTAGATTGTGTTTCTTATGCCTTAGCATCATGAGAGAGAGGATGGTGCTATGGGGCACCTTGTTTGGAACCTGTTGATGAAGTGGCATCTTGAGATGACATTAGGGTTTGTATGAATTGCATGGTAGATGATGTTGACCATGTGCGTTCTTGAGTGTTGCGACCAGTGTAGTGACCTTGATGTTGAGTCTTGAGAGTGATTTTACCGCTATACCATGTTTGGTTCGTTTACTTCGACCTTGGTGCTTTAACCTTTCTCTTGGCCTCTACGGTTTCACCTTTTTGATGTGTTATGACTGTAACACTCTTGGTTTGCTTTTGTTGCCATCGATACAATGGTTTTGAGGTGTGTTGTGACGGATACCCGTATGTGCTTTGACCATGTCGAGTTTGGGGATCAAGTCATCTCTACACCACTTTGGTTTGAATGTTTTTCTTGAATATGTGCATTCATGGTTGATCTTTTGAGGGACAAGTGTCCTTTTGATGCCCTAATTCTTGACACCTCATATCTTTCACATCCCCCCTACCCATGTGTATATAAGCTCTCTCTTCTGCATGCAAGGAATCCTTTTAGCTCTCTTTTCTCCCTCTCTTCTCCTTGTGTTCGACCTTGGAACTTGGTGGAGCTAGAGAAGGCTAATCTTGGCGCTTTGGTGGTCCATCATTCTTGCATGTGGTGATCTTGAACTTGATCATCTTATTTGAGGTGACCCTTGGTGATTTCTCTTCTTGGTAAGTGACTCTATCACCATGATCTCTTTTCTTTTACACCCTACCTTCCTTTGTTTCCCTCTTGGATGTGGGACTATGGCTCAACCATAGTGGCTATATTGAGGATCTTCTCTTCACAAAGGTCAGAGACTATGGTTTGACCATAATGGAACCTATGTGAGAAGAAGCTTTCTTCTTTCCCTCTTTGTTCTCTCTTATTCGGCCTAGGGTTTTCACCCTCTTTACTTGATATTTACTTTGAACTTAGCATTTTCTTCTCTTCTTAACATGATCTTATGACCGAGGTGTCGATCCTAGTTGGAGCTTCTTCCTCTTCTCTTTTGGAGCTCGTGGCTTTTGGAGCTCGTGGCTTTTGGAGCTTGATTTCTTCTTAAGATGGGTTACATAACTTTCCGCTCTTCTATTATTGCACTATTAACCTCATTGCATGTTACTAATTTCATTACGAAATTGTGATATTAAGATGCTAGATGATGTTATCATGATCTGGAGTTTATGATTTTGTAGTATTCTTTCATGGATTACTCTTTCTCCTAAACCCTAATTTCATGCACCCGACTTCTAAGTTACGGTGAGTTGATGTTTCTTACAAGCACCATGATCTTTGGTTCTGTCACCATGCTATGTTATGGTTATCATACGATTTTGGAGGTTTTAATCTTTAGTTATATGAGTTGGATGCTTGATTTTCCTCTCATTATTATGGTTTTCAATGGTTGTCTTGTGATGTTGGTTTTAGGGTTTGATGCCCATCTTTGCATGAAGTTTTCCCCCTTGAATTTGCTTAGTTTTTCTTGATGTTTATCACCTATTTTGATTGTGGGTCTACTCTATTTTGAGGATGGTTATGTGTTGTTTGGGTATCCTAACCTTTAGGTCTCTATGTCCACTTTGGGCTTGTGGTCCCTATAAGTTATTTGATATGTTGCGGGCGCTATAAGTTCTAACCCTAGTGGTTATGTTGCTTTTGTTATGGTCAAAGTATCATGGATGGTTTTGAGGTCGGTATCTTCAACATGTTTCTCTTGGTTGGTTCAAAACCCCAAATATGCTTCTTTTGTGGACACTACACCTAGCCCTTGTTGTGGTCGAAGTGTCGTGATTGGTTGATGCATTGTGGTCGAAGCGTTACAATGGGTTGGAGTGTTACAGTCGCTATACATGATCGAGGTTGTATTGCGATCGTAACACCTATTATGTTGAGATATTTGTATCATGTATGATTGCTACACTAGTGATGGTAATAGTACATGTTTACATGTTTCAGTCACAACAAGGGTTAATGCCTACCCTAATGGTTGCTACACATATGTTAAGCATGTTGGTCTCTATTTACATATAGGTGAGTGAGGGCCATTGTATCTTGATATAGTTGGTCGATATGTAGTGTTATTTAGAGTGATTAATTGATTAATCATAAACATGATACTAACCCTAATCTGTTCCAAGAAAGTGGGAGATGGTGTATCTAGGGTTTAATGAAGATTATGGTATTGGAAACCCTGATCAACTAGATGAGAAACCCCAACCCTAATTTGGGGATATGATGTTATTATTTACCATGCTTGAAGTAAATAGCATGTGATGATGCTTTCTATCTCCTATTTGTGTAATCCTAACCAAGTAGGTGAAATGAATAACATAGCTAGTGAATTCTATGATGTTATTGATGTGACATAGGGTGATAAATTTTGTGCCTTTTAGGCATGATGATATAATGATGATGTTCAGGAACTATGAGATGGGTCCTTTGACATGGACGAGGCTTAATGCCTAGTGTGAGGTGATATCCTCTAGTGATGAGATGAGGGATTGTTATATCTTAGTGATGTGATGAACGATTTTGGCCTTGTATGGCAGCTATAACATGTGATGATGGTGATGGCCTTGAATGGAAGTGATATCATGAGATGATGGGACATTATACTTCATATGTGTTATATCTTTTAAAACTATTTCACAATTATGCTAGCTACAAAGAAGTAGCATTTGTATGGCCATTTTTATGATGCATCCTTAATTCACCCAATTAGCATAACTAATAAAATGAAACCCTAATAATGAAGTTGCCATGTACCATAGATATATCTTCAACGTTAATATTTGTTGGATGGTGAAATGAGAAATTCCTATGGGAATCTTGGAGCACATATTGTTGAATATGTGGGGGCACAAGTTGAGGTATCTCCTTCTGTCCACAATTTTGGTTGATGGAATATGGTTGTGGTCATACCTCAGATATTGTGATATGTGGTAGGAAGCAACATAATTGCATTTGATGCCTCTTATACAAATGACCATTTGTGATCTTGTTCTCTAGCTATGCCATGTACCAAGGCAAGCTAGGTGTTTATCAGCTTGACTATATGTCACTGTTTGCAGTTGACTATTATGTCTCTATGGTGTTTCTCTTGTACTGACCGTGAGGTGTGGTGATATCATGGAGTCTGGCTCTTCTATAGATCTTGCATGGTACCAATTTTGCCTTTGCAGTGGTCGGTTGGATTTGAGTTGTACACCTGAAATCCTTAGGGAATAATAATAAAAGATATATTACAACCATGTATTATATTTTCTTAGGATCAAATATGATTTGCATCGGATGACCCCTTTGCCTTATTTCTTATACTGTTTAGTATATAAAAGTTATACATGTTCTTCATATTCCTCCTAAAAGTATAAGATGTTCTACTTATCAGTTGTATATGTCTAAACTGCTTAAACAATGTTAATTGCTTTGCTTATATCATTTAGCTGAATCTACTCATTTTGATAATAATGTCATCTTTCTACTTTAGCTTATATGTTCTTATGATATATGTTGGTTGAGTTATATCTCTCATTGGGACGTTGGTCTCACCCCATGGGTTTCCACATACTTTAGGTGGTCGTGCACGACGAGGGAGAGATTGTGCGGTTGAGGCTGAGCAGAAAGAGGAGCAGTAGTTGTTAAAGGTTGGATATGCCACTAGTGTTTTATAGTAGAGTTCTATGTGTCGTCCTTGTACTCTCAGATCCTTGGGGGAGTTTTGTAGGCATTGTATATTGATACGAGGTTTTTGGTAGGATGCCATGGTTGTAGAGATATTGCTTGAATAAGTTGTGGCTTGATATCCCTTAAACAATTATATATATATCTCTTGGAAAGTATGAATATCAGGTGGCACAAGTTTGTGGACTCAGATGTAATGTGTTTGATCTAGAGATACTGTGATGTGATCAATTTTAATTTACCCTATTGTGGTAATGTTGTTGATTATTGGTAATTTTTCTCTTTGTTTTGAGTAATCTCACTTTGTGTGGAAATGGATGTCACATTAGTTGCTATAAGAGCTCTAGGTTTACTGAGTCTACAGGGACATAGGACTATGGTTCTATTTGTTCTTGTGTATCATGTATATCTGATTGCAGCTTCTGCTTATGCAGAAGCAAAAGAAGATATGTTTGGAGAATACAAAGAACATGTTGTCGAGAGCAGTGTTGCTGCACCAGGTGATGGTTCCAGGAGACAGGAGAGGGTTGATGGAATGCTGGAGGTGCCTCATATTGACCCAAAAACTGTAACCATCCCTACTTTTTAGGTCATATTTGGATATTTCATGGCTACAATGACACATATGGTAGATAGAATGCATGTGAACCAACCTAGGGCAATTGTTCCCAATATTGAATCCCAAGGTTCAGGGAAGACCTTCGAGAGGATTCGACGTGTGGGGGTGTCAGAGTATGTCAGTATGGCTGATCTTGCAGATGCTGACATGTGTTTGATCGAGTTGGAGAAGGCCTTTAAGATCCTCAATATCCAAAAGAGGATAAGGTGAAGCACGATGTGTACCTGTTGAAGGGTAGTGTTGGTCATTGGTGGGCCATTGAGTAGGAGAAAAGGCCAAGAGTGGTGATCAATTGGGAAGAGTTGGAAAGGGAGTTTGTGAGTCGATATTTCCTGGAGACCTATATGGACAAGAAGATCGCACAGTTCGAGAAGCTATGGTAGGGATCTATGTCAATCAATGACTATGAAGCTAAGTTTATGGAGATTTTAAGGTTTTCCCACATATGACTACAATAGACAAGGAGAGGATTAACCATTTTGAGAAGGGTTTGAGCTCTGAGTTGACAACGTCGGTGTAATATTTAGAGAATAGAGAGAAGTTTTCCACATTTGTGGAGTCAGTTAGGATGGAGTGGTCAATTGTTGAGATAGAAAATAATGTTGACACCTATCATCCCATAGAAATGACACACCTTTCCTTGTCAACTTTTTTAGGGGTAACATCATTGTGCTAAAGTTATTTATAAACCTCCTATAGTATCCTGCCAAACCTAGGAAGCTACAAACCTCTGTAGGTGTCTTTGGTTGTTCCCACTCTAGCACTGACTCTACCTCCTTTGGGTCTACATAGACTCCTCTAGAAAAAAATGACACCTCCTTCAGCCAGAACTCACATTTATTGAACTTCATGTATAGATGATGTTGTTTCAACAAAGTCAACACCTAACGTAGATGGTGTTCATGTTGTTGGTTGTCTCTGGAGTATATCAAGATATCATCTATGAATACTACAATGAACTGATCAAGATAGGGTCTGAACTCCCTATTCATCAGGTCCATGAACGTTGTTGGTGCATTGGTTAACCCAAATGGCATAACCACAAACTCATAGTGGCCATACCTCATCCTAAAAGTTGACTTCAGTATGTCATCCACCTTAATCCACAATAGCTGATAACATGAC
Source organism: Alisma plantago-aquatica (assembly GCA_963693085.1). Lineage (NCBI taxonomy): Eukaryota > Viridiplantae > Streptophyta > Magnoliopsida > Alismatales > Alismataceae > Alisma > Alisma plantago-aquatica. The sequence goes on along the minus strand of OY856412.1, from coordinate 531,471,061 downwards.
CTCAAGTCTTTCTTTGAAAACACTATGGCACTGCACAACCGGTCATACAGATCATCTATCTACGATAAAGGATACTTGTTCTTAATTTTCACCTTATTTAGCTATTGGTAATCTATGCACAACCTCATGGATCCATCATTCATTTTCCCAAAAAATATGAGAGAACCCCAAGGATACATGCTCGTTCTAATAAAACCCTTCTCAAGCAACTCTTGCAACTGCTTCTTAAGCTCTCACATCTCAGCTGGCGCCATCATGTATGGTATCTGTGCTATCAGCTAGGTAATGGGAACTTGACTGATCTCAAAGTCAATCTCTCTAGGATGGGGTACACCTGGGTACTCATTAGGAAACACATCCTCAAACTCACAAAAAACTAACATTTCTTGGATACTAGGACTCCTCGCCTTGGTATCTATCACATGTGCCAAGAATGCATCACAAACTTATTTCGTCAGCTACTCTGTTGTCATAGTTGATATTAGTCATGTCAAAAGAATCTTCCTATTACCTTGGAAGATACACAAAACATCACCATCGACAAATGTCACCACCTTGGAACTATAGTCGAAGACTGCTAGATACTTCACCAAAGTCTCCATTCTAAGGATCACATTGAATTTGTGCATGTCAAGTGGTATAAGATCCACTTGAATGATGTGTCATGTGAAAGAAAGAACATAGGATGGACACACCTTCCACAACTTGACAGAATCAACCAAAAGGGTTTCTAAATGAAGACTATCACTTCTACAACTAATAGACAATGAACATCTAGCAATCACTTCTCTAGTGATAAAAGAGTGTTCGCACCCGAGTCAACCAAAATAGTTATAAAGCATGAAGAAGACAAATAAGAATGAAATAACTCTATCTAACCTATCATGACCTAAGGGTTCCCTACTCCTTTCGGCTGACTCATAGTATAAAATCGTGTTGTTTCCTATTGTCGCCCCCTTCCTCTGCTCACTTGCCCAGAAGAACCAACCTACAACACTTGACTGCATCCTCTGTCACTACTAAACTACTGTCACTGCTATTGAAGTAGAAGTTGATGAGTGCACCAATGTTAGTGCTTCTAGAGCAAGGGAAAGGTTACATCATCTTTTATGATGCGTCAAATAATGGTTTGGGTTGCGTGTTGATACATGATAAGAACATGATTTCTTTTGCTTTGTGAAATCTTAAGACACATGAGGATAACTACCTGACATATGATCTAGAGTTGGAAATGGTGGTCTATGCTTTAAAGTATTGATACACTACCTTTATGGCGAGAGTGTCAGATCATGACCGACCACAAGAACATGCAATACATCTTTCCAAAGCAGTTGTTGAACATGCGGCAACATTGCTAGATGGAGCTCATCAAGGACTATGATTGTACCATAGATTACCATCTAGGGAAGGCAAACATGGTGGTAGATATGTTGAGTAGGAAGTCTTCTTCTTCATCATCAGATGAGAAGACACAGTTGAATTTTTGGTGTGCCATAAGAGTGACATGTTGGTCTCCTTGCGTCAGATGAATGTATAGCTAGATGTGTCTTTGCTAGCAGGTATGTTAGCACAATTATAGGTGAAGCCTACATTAAGGTAGAAGATCAAAGATGCACAACAAGATGATATTGTGATACATCACATCTAAGAAGAGCTTGGAAGTGAGAAGCATGATGGCTTCCATTATTCATATGATGGGATAGTGTGTTTCCACTACAGGGTAGTTGTGCCAGATGTTGATAATCTATGGATGTTGGTTATGGAAGAGGCTCACTCTTCTATATATTCTATGCAACCAGGTAGCACTAAGATGTATTAGAGTCTAAAATATCTATAATGGTGGTCATGCTTGAAGTGTGATGTAGTTGAATTTGTGGCAAAGTGCGTAGTGTTTCAGCAGGTTAAGGCAGAACATCAGAAACTTATAGGGACACTGCAATAGTTGCCTATACCACATTGGAAATGGGATCGTATTATGATGGACTTTGTGGTTGGTCTTCCTAGGATAGCCAAAGGTTATGATTCCATTTGGGTGATCATGGACAAGTTGACTAAGTCAGTGCACTTCCTTCCTGTAAAGACCTGACCGGCCTAAATCGCGCGTCCAAAAGTGGAGGCAGATTTGAGGTAGTTGAGCTTTTACATTTATAAACCTGAATCCTTCTAGGCCCCCGCAACTTTGTTTACGGGGTCGAAGTAGATAAATGGGGTCGAACACAGGGACAAGGGGGGTAGTGTTGAGAACCCATAATCGACACGCTACACTCCGGCAGGTATAAAGAGATAATAAATTTCCCAAAAAGGGAAACATCAAGACGCCACAAACAAAACAAGAAAACTATCTCCAACTGGAGCTACTAGAAAAATAAATAAGGGTTTTAAGCATTTATCAATTTTTAGGGGTTTTCATGCAACAGAAACAGAAAGATAAAACTAGAGCTAGAGAAAGGTACGAAGGATAAGACTACAACAAAACAAGCGGCAGCAGTAACACCCTACACCCCTCCTCTCAGAGCGGGTACCTCTAACCAAGCGTCAACACCCCTCTCGAGGTTGTCAGACTTAAGTTAGAGTGGGATGTTACTGAAACAACTCCATTCCAGGCACTCTCGTACTCCAGAATCGGACCGAACACTAGAGCCACAACACAACTCTCGAAGTTATTGCGACGGGAAAACACGATTCGGTAGCTAAGCGAAACGTGATCCAAACATGCAAGCTAGAGTTCAGATATCAAACATAGCAATCATCCAATATATCGCACCAAGCATAGAGCAGCAAGTAATTAAGCTTTTCTATTTCCATACACATTAAGGGTCTTAATTACAATGCGTAAATAAAGAATTAAATAACACAATTAAAGATAGATGTCGCCTTCTTGATGTAGAAGGATGACAGACCACAGTGGCTCTCCCACCTGATACCGGATAGGGGCCTAGCCCGATACAATGGTGTCGGGCGACACACTCTCTCGAGCGGCACACCGTGACGGCCGGCTGTATCGTTCAAGGAACTGGCCGATACGCTCAAGTCAGGTGACACACCCTCTCGGGCGGCACGCATGACGGGCGAAGCGTATCGGGTTCGATATCGTGTCGGGCATGGAGCGACGCGTTCTACTATCGGGCACTTGTGTCGCTCATCATCGTTGGCCGATATCGGCCCGCAGTGTCGCCCGGGAAGGTTCTAAGTGAACCATCCCCTCCCTCTCGGGACGGGGAAGGGCTCACCTAGTGTCTCCCAGCACGAGCACTGGGGCGCGATACTCCTACTCTCGTAGTTTCCTCCGAAGATCACTCAAAGCTCCCAACTGTCCGAATTTCGAAGTATTTGAACTGTCTTTTCGGCTTCCTGTAGCTGCTATTTATAGGCAGTGGTTGGGGGAAATTATGGTGCTCGAAGCGCCACGTGTCCTCCTTATTTGCGGGTCGGTGTACGGCCGATACTGGTATCGCTCGGCTCAGGATTGTCGGCTATCGGTCACGTGGCGGGCGGCACGCTTGCCGGTGGGTGGCTGTGTCGCTCGACAAGCCTTGGTTGTCGGGCGAGATAGGCTCCCTGTCGGGTAGAAGACGTGTCGTTCGTCAGTTTCTGCTTGCGCGACATCCTTTCGTCGTGCGTCGTTGAGTCGCTCCACCCTATCGGGCAGAGGTCGTATCGGGCGTCAGGAAGTCCGAAACAGACTTGGACTTATTTGTGGGCCGGAACGGCCTTATTGTACCAAAATGAGGAAAAACTCTGCAAAAGATGGAAATATTGGATTAAGAGCATTGCTTGGCCAATTATTGTGAAAGTGCATATAAAAGAGAGGAAAATAGCTAAAAAAGGCAGTTTTGATAACAGAAAAACAGTCTAAAACGTCACAAAAATTGGTGTTATCAACTCCCCCAAACTTAGCGTTTTGATTGTCCTCAATCAATATTTAAACTTTATTTTGTGATGCTTCTTCTTGCTTGGTATGCTTTCAGGCCAAGAGGTAAAGCAAGTATAGTAATGCCTTTAGAGATAATGCTGTCTCATTATGAACAAAAGACCTTGTGTTTCTTGCCTTATTATTTCACTAAAATTTTCTCTACAGCTTCGGCGAGACTTTGTTGTATGATTCCGAAGTTAGCTTACACACCAAACAGCTTTATTTTAGGGGCAAAAGGTTGTGTATAGGGTAGGCTAAGGCTTTTTGGGGTTTTTTCTTGTTTCCCATCAGTCCATCCAGGTAAGTGTCCGTTAGAGGGCGAGTGGTCCCTGCAGTCCAAGCCAGTTGGCTTTAGAGCAGTGATTTCACATCCTACGTACCACTGCCTCGGATCTACCATGCCTAAAGATGGGTACTTTTGGAAAACAAGTGTGTATATATATATATTTTTTCATTTCTTTTATTGGGAACAACTCTCATGCTTTTATTCACTCTCATAAGGCTTCTATCTCTTTTTGGGATTTTTGTTGGGTAAGGGAAAACAAAGAGATTTCTGCTGTTTGAGTAGATTTTTCCTTCTCCATACTCGTCTCTTAGCTGTTCGCGTGATTTATTATATTTTTCGAAATTTTTGGCATGGCAAAACATAATCTTTTATTTGTTTGAGGCAGCATTATCAAAAAGATATAACAGAACTTGCATCTCGTTAAGCACATAGAAAACATACTTGGTAAGAAGGCACATCATGTTTTTACTAATATAGCAACTTCGTACATATGCATGGGGGTAAAAGGCAAAATTTTCAAAAATTTTTATATGATCATGACATTTTATGCGAGCATGGGTACATACACATGATAAAAAACAAGAACAAAATGGAACAAAAGGTGGAGGTGAAGAAAATTTTTATATACCTCCTTCACTGGTACATGGGTACCCCCCCCCAAACATACTCCGCACTCTGTCCCAGAGTAGCGAAGAATATAGGGTGAGTTCATGTTAGCCCAGTGAAGGTTATCTAGCGGGTTCGCTTGTACCTTGGAGAAGCTACAATATGCTTTTTTTGCAGCCGGGACAAGCGCAAACCCTCAAAATTGTTTGGCCCTCTTTACTCCTGGTACTTCCGTTGTGAACATGAACAAAAGGACTGATCATCAATCCCAGTTCAGTCCATATGAGTCCGTTTTCGTTCCCAGGAGTGTGTAGTCAGAGGGCCCCTCCCTTTTTATTGTCTTCCTCTTTTGGAGATGGCCCTAAACCACCGCAGAAGACAGACTATGATAAGGAGATGCACTTCTCTTGCTTTCTTTTCGGCGGCTGGTGGCCTAGCTGTCTCGGGATTCTGGCATTTCTGTCCGACTGTTGTTGCTTCAGCCACAACATCGATTCTTCTGTGGTGTTTGCCAACTCTTCCGGAGGTTTTTTGTAGAGGATTCATGCCTGTTATCAAGTTCAAAGATTATTTAAATGTTAGGCAGGAAAAGTTTAAAAAGAAAACCAATAAAACTTGTCTAGCGGTAAAAGCCTGGATATCGTTTACCAAAAGAAAATCCAGGGCGATATGGGATCGGACGATACGGGGTTAACCACGCGACACAACTCGCTGCCCGACACAGGTGTGTCGGGCGACAAGGTCGCATGAAGCAAAACATGATAGGACGTCTCAGAAGGAAAACGTGTCACCCGATATGGCGTATCGGGAAAACACTATTGGTCTTTATGTCGTGCTCAACTGCGTCGAGCGATACACAAAAATCGACTAAGCTTGTAAACCTGATAAGCAGCGCGTGATATGAAAACCCGTGTCAGGCGATAAGTCTGTCGGGCTTTACCCTTGCTCTTTGGAGCCATCACCCGATTCAAGGGTGAAGGCAACCTGGCCGACACGCGAGCGAAAAGGTAGGCTACCACATGTTGTACAAGTGGCTAAAAAGAGTAAGTGTAGAGTCCCGACACGTTGAGCCCTCCTTACTATATATAGCAAACTCAGCTGGGGGGTAAAACGGGCATTTCCGGGGCGCGCATCGGCCGTTTGAGACATGTCGTTCCCGAGATGATGGTCTCGTCAGTTTAATTAAGGGCATTTATCCCTATGCACGATACAATTGTCGCTCAGGAATACCATCCGTCATGGCTCTTGCGGTGCCCCAAAAAAAAGCAGCCCGATACAAGCGTGATCACGTGCCAGCTGAGCTGCTGCTCGACACGGCATAAAAGAAGGCGGCTGAAACTAAAGCAAGGAGGAGAAAAAGTAAAAGACGGGCAAAACATCATCGGATAAGGGTAGAGCCCCTCACCTCAGACAGAATCACTCCTCAAAGCTTTATAAAATGCAGTGATGGCCCATAAAATAGAAGAGTCGGTATGTTCGGCGTGTGCGCTGACTCGGGCCTTATTACAATCCATAAAGTTTGTTTTTTACAAGTAATAAGAAAAATGCATCCTATTCTAGGAAAGAAAGAGGAACTCAGGCTGCCTCCTGATGAGCGTTGAAGTTTGCGTTCCCAGCTCGACCGATGTAAGATCATTTTGCTCTGCCCTCGACTGTGCCCATATCTTGCAGACTGGCCTCTGCTCTCCTGACAAACTCTCCATCTTCATAGAACCTTTTTACCCTATGCCCATTCACTTGAAAGACATTAGTCGGATCGTCTTTGTCGTAGAGCTCCATCATTCCTGATGGGTATATGTTTGACACGGTGAATGGTCCAGACCACCTCGTTTGTAACTTCCCGGGGAAAAGATGAATAGAGGACTTGAATAACAAGACCTTATCCCCTTCGCTTACGTCTTTTCTCCTGAGGCCGGCATCATGCCACGATTTTGTCCTATGTTTGCATATTTTTGCGTTTTCGTAGGCATTCATTCTAAGCTCTTCGAGCTCTTGAAGCTGCAAAAACCTCTTTTCTCCTGCCTTGTCGAGGTCCATATTTAGGAACTTGATTGCCCAAAGGGCCTTGTGTTCCAACTCTAAAGGCAGGTGGCAGGACTTTCCGTAGATGAGACGGTAGGGGGTGGTTCCAATGGGTGTTTTGTAAGCAGTATGGTAGGCCCAAAGTGCGTCGTCAAGCTTCATGGACCAGTCTTTCCTCGTTCGGTTGACAGTTTTCTCCAAGATCTGCTTGATTTTCCTATTGGAAACCTCTACCTGCCCTGACGTCTGTGGGTGGTAGGGTGTAGCGATCTTCTGCCGCACTCCATACTTGCGCAGAAGTGCTTCAAACTATCTTTCTCCAAAGTGTGACCCTCCGTCACTTATGACAGTGCGCGGTACACCGAAACGAGGGAAGATGGTCTTCTCGAAGAGCTTGATAACCGACTTGGCGTCGCAGGTTTGGGTGGCTACTGCTTCCACCCACTTCGATACATAATCTACTGCCACGAGTATGTATTGATACCCCCGAGATGGGGGAAACGGTCCCATGTAGTCGATCCCCCACACGTCAAATATTTCTACTTCGATCCAGCTTGCCATTGGCATTTCATTCCTCCGCCCTATGTTCCCTGTAAACTGGCACTCTTTGCAAACCTTCACAAATTGTGCAGCGTTTTTAAATAAGGAGGGCCAGTAGAAACCTGACTGCAGCACTTTTGCAGTTGTTCTCTCGCTACCCAGGTGACCACCATAGGGGGAGGTGTGGCATTCCTTCAGGATGTCCGCGGTTTCTTCTTCTGGGATGCACCTCCTGTATAAGTTGTCGGCGCACTTTCTGAATAGGAGAGGATCATCCCAGTAGTAGTTTTTAGCGTCCATGAACAGCTTCCTTTTCTGATTGTACGTGATGTCAGGAGGTAGTTCTCCGCAAGCAAGATAATTGCAGATGTCTGCAAACCAGGGTAAGCCTTCTTCTTGACCTTCGGCCAACATAAGAGCCTCGTTGGCGTAGTCGTCGTTGATTGGAGGCCCTCCTTGTTTCTCAGACACGATCCTTGATAGGTGGTCTGCGACCACATTTTCTGCTCCCTTCTTGTCGATAATCTCGTGGTCGAACTCTTGGAGCAATAAGGCCCACCTCAACAGTCTGGGTTTTGCGTCTTTCTTTTGCATCAAGTATTTTATAGTCCCATGATCTGTGTATACTTTGACCTTAGCTCCGACGTGATACGACCTGAACTTATCGAATGCGAAGACGATCACGAGCATCTCCTTCTCAGTTATCGTGTAGTTTACTTAAGCCTCGTCCAACGTGCGACTAGCGTAGCAAATCACATGGTGCTTTTTGCATTTCTTTTGCCTCAGGACTGCTCCAACCACGTAGTCGCTAGCATCGCACATCAGCTCAAAAGGTAAACCCCATTCTGGCGCTTGAAGGATAGGTGGTGACATTAAAGCATTTTTCAGGGCCTGAAAAGCACTGAGACAATCGTTAGCGAAAACAAATTCAGCATCTTTTACCAGAAGATTGGACAGCGGTTTGGAAATCTTCGAAAAGTCCTTGATGAATCTTCGGTAATATCCGGCATGCCCGAGCAAGCTGCGCACCCCCTTCATGGATCTGGGTGGAGGAATCTTGGATATTGCTTCAACTTTGCTTATGTCCACCTCGATCCCACGCCTTGAGATCTTATTCCCTAGAACGATGCTCTCCCGCACCATGAAATGGCACTTTTCCCAGTTCAGAACTAGGTTGTTCTCCTTGCACCTTTGAAGGACCAATGACAGATTCTTCAGACAGCTATCGAAGTCCTTCCCATAGACTAAAAAGTCGTCCATGAAAACTTCTACGATGTCTTCTAGAAAATCTGAGAACATCGATATCATGCATCTTTGAAAGGTAGCTGGGGCGTTGCAGAGTCCGAAGGGCATCCTTCGAAAGGCATAAGTGCCGTAAAGGCAGGTGAATGTTGTCTTCTCTTGGTCGTCGGGTAAGATGGGTACCTGGTAAAAACCCAATTGCTATCACTGATTGGGTAAATGATCCCTGCATCCCTGAGCTTTATTACCTCTTTCTTGACGACCTCCTTAAGCATCTGGTTCAGCTTCCTCTAGGGTTGGGCCAGAGGCTTGGTAGATTCTTCTAAGTTGATGTGATGCATGCAAAGGGCGGGGCTAAGGCCTTTGATATCATCCATTGAATATCCGATAGCCCCCCTGTGGAGCCTTAACTCCTCAAGGAGTCAGTCTAGCTGATTGCTTGAAAGATTGGCGTTTACGATGACAGGGTTTCTATGCTCTTCATCCAAGAAATCGTACTTCAGGCCTTCAGGCAATGATTTTAACTCTGGCTTTGGTTTGGGTGCCTGCTCTTAAGGCTCCCCCTCGAGAGAGGCATACATCACAGACTCCACCACCTTATCCTCTTCTTGCAAGTCTTCGTCAGAAAGGCCGAAAAGGTTGAGATGCCTTACAACCTCAGGATCCTCGAGATCGGGATCTTGACAGTTTATATCCCTCAAGAGGGGGTCTACTATCCGGATGTCTTCCTCTATTTCCTCACAGAATTTATTGTAGCTATCTGTGAAACATGCTGATTCATACATGGATGGGCTTCTCATGATCTCTTTCAGCTTGAAGTCCATATGGTAGTTTCCGACCCTCAAGGTGATCATCCCCTCGGAGACATCAATCAGTGCTCTCCCTATTGCCAAGAAGGGGTGCCCAAAGATGATCGAGCAACGGGGGTCTTCAGCTGTGTCAATGATGACTATATCGCAAGGGATGAAGAAATCACCGACCCTGATCGGCACATCTTCGACAATGCCGACAGGTCTCTTAAAGGTGTGGTCCGCCAGTTCAATCTGCATGCTGGTTCGAACCATGTCGGTCAAACCCACCCTTTGTGCAAAACTTAGGGGCATGAGGCTGATGCTCGCCCCCAAGTCTGCTAGACCCTTACGCTCAACATTGTCCCCGATGGCGAACGGGATTGTGAAAGCTCCGGGGTCCCTTCTCTTATTTGGCATGTCAGGCTTCATGAAGGCAGAGGAGGCAGAAGCTAGGTGCACTGTCTCAATCCTTCCTCCCCTTCTCTTCTTTGTGATAAGGTCCTTGAGGAAATTGGCATATGTAGGCATCTCCTCCAAAGCGTCGAGGGAGGGCACTTCGAGATGCAGCTTCCTGATCGACTCCATGAACTTCTCGTGACGCTTCTTCAGATTCGCCTTTATCAGCTTGTAGGGGAACAGAATCCTAGGAGCGTAAGCATTCCTTCCGCCGGGTAGCTCTACAGGGAACCTTTGCACAGACTCTTGAACGTCTGCCCATTTTTCTTCCTCCTCTGCTGGGGCTGCTTCCTCAGGCCTTAGCTCGGGCTCAGGCATGGCTTCATCTGGATGCTCTAGCGTTCTTCCAGACCTCAGTACTGCCATTCTGGCAGTTTCAGGGTATGGAAGTGCTTTTATTGCAGGATTCTTCATCAGAGCAGTCATATGTGTCAGCCACTGATCAACCTCATGCTGGCGCATCTGCAAGCCGGCCATCTGGTGTTGCATTGAATTCAGAGCTCCAGGGCTAGGGAGCATGCCCTGCACCAGTTGGTTGATGATGGTATCCTGTCTCTTTATGTAGGCGGAAAGCTGACCAACCAAGTTAGGCTGGCTCAACCTCTCGCCTTGGCCCCAACATTCACCCTCAGAAAGAGACTGCTCACAACGAGACATGGTATCAAGGCTCGGTGGAACAGGTCACAGTTCTTCAGAGTTCCTGAAAAAGCACGAAAAATCAAGTTTAGGAAATTGATTTTTTACTTTTAAAAGAGAGAGTGTTGTCAAACTCATTTCTAAGCTTGAGGCACGGGAGTGTAGTTAGTGGATTCGGATTCGTCTATAGTACCATTTTTGCCTTGTCCCCGGCAACGGTGCCAAAAAGTTGACCGGCCTAAATCGCACGTCCAAAAGTGGAGGCAGATTTGAGGTAGTCGAGCTTTTACATTTATAAACCTGAATCCTTCTAGGCCCCCGCAACTTTGTTTACGGGGTCGAAGTAGATATACGGGGTCGAACATAGGGACAAGGGGGGTAGTGTTGAGAACCCAGAATCGACACGCTACACTCCGTCAGGTATAAAGAGAAAATAAATTTCCCAAAAAGGGAAACAGCTAGACGCCACAAACAAAACAAGAAAACTATCTCCAACTGGATCTACTAGAAACATAATTAAGGGTTTTAAGCATTTATCAATTTTTAAGGGTTTTCATGCAACAGAAACAGAAAGATAAAACTAGAGCTAGATCAAGGTACGAAGGATAAGACTACAGCAAAACAAGCGGCAGTAGTAACACCCTGCACCCCTCCTCTCAGAGCGGGTACCTCTAACCAAGCGTCAACACCCCTCTCGAGGTTGTCGGACTTAAGTTAGAGTGGGATGTTACTAAAACAACTCCATTCCAGGCACTCTCGTACTCCAGAATCGGACCGAACACTAGAGCCACAACACAACTCTCGAAGTTATTGCGATGGGAAAACACGATTCGGTAGCTAAGCGAAACGTGATCCAAACATGCAAGCTAGAGTTCAGATATCAAACATAGCAATCATCCAATATATCGCACCAATCATAGAGAAACAAGTAATTAAGCTTTTCTATTTCCATACACATTAAGGGTCTTAATTACAATGCGTAAATAAAGAATTAAATAACAGAATTAAAGATAGATGTCGCCTTCTTGATGTAGAAGGGCGACAGACCACAGTGGCTCTCCCGCCCGATACCGGACAGGGTCCTAGCCCGATACAGCGGTGTCGGGCGACACTCTCTCTCGAGCGGCACACCGTGACGGCCGACTGTATCGTTCAAGGACCTGGCCGATACACTCAAGTCGGGCGACACACCCTCTCAGGCGGCATTCATGACGGGCGAAGCGTATCAGGTTCGATATCGTGTCGGGTATGGAGCGACGCGTTCTACTGTCGGGCACTTGTGTCGCTCATAATCGTTGGCCGATATCGGCCCACATTGTCACCCAGGACGGTTCTAAGTGAACCATCCCCTCCCTCTCGGGATGAGGAAGGGCTCACCTAGTGTCGCCCGGCACGAGCACTGGGGTGCGATACTCCTGCTTTCGCAGTTTCCTCTGAAGATCACTCAAAGCTCCCAAATGTCTGAATTCTGAAGTATCCGAACTGTCTTTTCGGCTTCCTGTAGCTGCTATTTATAGGCAGCGGTTGGGGGAAGTTATGGTGCTTGAAGCGCCACGTGTCCTCCTTATTCGCGGGTCGGTGGATGACCGATACTGGTATCGCTCGGCACAGGAGTGTCAGCTATCGGTCACATGGCGGGCGGCACGCCTGTCGGTGGGTGGCTATGTCGCTCAACAAGCCTTTGCTGTCGGGCAAGATAGGCTCCCTGTCGGGTAGAAGACGTGTCATTCTTCGGTTTCTTCTTGCGCGGCATCCCTTCGTCGTGCGTCGTTGAGTCGCTCCACCCTGTCGGGCAGAGGTCGTATCGGGCGTCAGGAAGTCCGAAACAGACTTGGACTTATTTGTGGGTCGGGACGGCCTTATTGTACCAAAATGAGGAAAAACTCTACAAAAGATGGAAATATTGGATTAAGAGCATTGCTTGGCCAATTATTGTGAAAGTGCATATAAAAGAGACGAAAATAGCTAAAAAGGGCAGTTTTGATAACAGAAAAAAGTCTAAAACGTCACAAAAATTGGTGTTATCAAGACCACATATACATCTGAGAATCTTGCATAGGTGTATATGGATGAGATAGTTTGACTACATAGCATTCCAGTAACTATAGTGTCAGATAGAGGTCCTCAATTCACCAGTCATTTTTGGGAATGTTTGCATGCTGCCATGCATACGCAGTTGAAGTTTAGCACTGCATTCCATCCACAGATAGATGGATAGTCTGAGACGATGCAGACGTTAGAGGATCTATTGAGAGCCCGTGTTTTGTAGTTTTTGGGAAGTTATGATGTCCATCTATGTTTGATAGAGTTTGCATACAATAACAACTATCATAGGAGCATTGGAATGGCACCTTATAAGGCTTTGTATGTGATATGTTGTAGATATCCTTTGTGTTGGTATGAGTAAGGAGAGTATCAACTTTTGGGTCTTGAACTTGTATAGCATACGATAGAGAAAATCAAAGTGATTTAGCAGCAGATGAAGGCAACACATGGCAAGTAGAAGTCTTATGTTGGTAACTATCATAGGCCTTTGGAGTTCTAATTAGGAGACAAGGTGTACCCCAAGGTCTCTCCTTGGAATGGCATGTTGAGGTTAGGAAATAAGAGAACTTGGACCCCAAGTATATGGGACCTTACCCTATGGTGGCATGTGTCGGGAAGGTGGCTTATAAGTTGGAGTTGCCACCTGAGTTGCATAGGTTGAATCTAGTATTCCATGTTTTTATGTTGAGGAAGTGTCACCCAAACACTGAGTTGGTTTTGCATCCAGTGGAGGTTGAGCTAGATGAGGACATGTCGTATGTGGAAGGTCCTATTATGATCCTTGATAGAAGGATCAAGAAGCTGAAGAAGAAGGATATCATTTTCATTAAGGTTTTGTGGCATCATCGCAGTGTAGAGGAAGCCACGTGGGAGCTTGAGGATGAGATGCATCACTATCTGTCTCTTTTCGTGTACGATTTTGGGGGCAAAATCCCTATTTGGGGTCTATGGTTGTAAGACCCCTGACCCAGTTTAGTGCTTGTTTGTGTTTGCTTTTCTTAATGAGATGCTTAAACCTTAATCTAATATCTTGATTCACCTTAATAAATGTGACAAGTTTATGTTTCAGTTTGGTCCTATTTGGTTGATGTTTTAGCTATGTATGCTTGTTTTGGACCAAGTTGCAATTTACCCACGTTAAAGGTTTATATTGCAATTTGTCACATGTACAGTGTATTTCTTGCGCCTTAACATCATGACAGAGAGGATGGTGCTATAGGGATCCTTGTTTGGACCCTGGTTAATGATGTGGCATCTTAAGATGACATTAGGGTTTGTATGAGTTGAATGGTAGATGATATTGACCATATGTGTCCTTGAGTGTTGCGACTAGTGTAGTGACCTTGATGTTGAGTCTTGAGAGTGCTTCGACCACTACACCATGTTTGGTTGGTTTGGTTTGGCCTTGGTGCTTTAACCTTTGTCTTGGTCGCTAGGGTTTTTCTTTTTTTATGTGTTGCGACCGTAACACTCTTGGTTTACTTTTGTTGCGGTTGATACAAGGGTTTTGAGGTGTTTGCGACCTCTACCTATATGTGCTTTGACCATGTGTAGTTTGGGGATCAAGTAGTCACTACACCACTTTGGTTTTAATGTTTTTCTTGCATGTGTGCATGCATGGTTGATCTTTTGAGAGACAAGTGTCCTTTTGATGCCCTAACATCTTGACACCTCATATCTTTCACCTCCCTCCTACCCAAGTATATATAAGCTCTCTCTTCTACATGCAAGGAATCCTTTTAGCTCTCTTTTCTCCCTCTCTTCTCCTGGTGTTCGGCCTTGGAGCTTGGTGGATCTAGAGAAGGCTGACCTTAGAGCTTTAGTGGTCGATCATCCTTTCATGTGGTGATCTTGAGCTTGATCATCTTTGTTGATGTGGCCCTTGGTGATTTCTCTTCTTGGTAAGTGACTCTATCACCATGATCTCATTTATTTTGCGCCCTACCTTCCTTTCTTTCCACTCTTGTCTATGGTACTATGGCTCGACCATAGAGGCTATCTTGAGGATCTTCTCTTCACAAAGGTGGGAGACTATGGTTTGACCATGGTGGTGCCTATGTGAGAAGAAGCTTTCTCCTTTCCCTCTTTCTTCTCTATTGTTCAGCCTATGGTTTTCACCCTCTTTTATTGTGCTTTCCTTAAACCTTGGTGTTTTATTATCTTCTTTAGGTGAACATGTGACTGAGTTGTTGGTCCTAGTTGGAGCTTCTTTCTCTTCTATCTTGGAGCTCGTGGCTTTTGGATCTTAATCTCTTCTTAAGGCGAGTTATATAACTTTCCCCTCTTCTGTTATTACACTATTAACCTACTTGCATGTTACTGATTTCATAACTAAAATGTGAAATTAAGATGCTAGATGATGTTATCATGATCTGGGGTTTATGATTTTGTAGTATTCTTTCATTGATTACACTTTCTCCTAAACCCTAATTTCATGCACCTGATTTCTAAATGACAGTGAGTTGATGTTTCTTACACGCACCATGATCTTTGGTTCTATCACCATGCTATGTTATAGTTATCATAAGATTTTAGAGGTTTTTATCTTTAGTTGAATGACCTGGACACTTGATTTTTCTCTCTTTATCATGGTTTTCCATGGTTGTTTTGTGACATCGATTTTAGGGTTTGATGCCTGTATTTTCATTAAGTTATTCCCCTTGAAGAAGCTTAGTTTTTCTTGATGTTTGTCACCTATTTTGATTGTGTATCTACTCTATTTTTAGGATGGTTATGTGATGTTTGAGTAGCCTGACCTTGAGGCCGCTACATCCAGTTTGGGCTTGTGGTCACTACAAGTTGTTTAATCTGTTGTAGGAGCTATAAGTTCTGACCCCAGTGGTTATGTTTGTTTTGTTATTGTCAAAGTATCATGGATGGTTTTGAGATCGGTATCTTCAACCTGTTTCTCTTGGTTGGGTCAAAACCCTAACTATTCTTCTCTTGTGGATTCTACACTTAGCCTTTGTTGCGGTCAAAGTGTCGTGATTGGTTGATGCGTTGTGGTCGAAGCATTACACTGGGTTGGTGTGTTACAATCGCTACTGATTCAGCCCTATTTTAGGGCTTCATATTGTGGAATTTTGCATTTCAATCGCATCTATACCTATTAGATTACATGTTATTTCCCTTAATATGCATACTTGTGTAAAATGTACTTATGGACATTATTTACATGTTTTTCAGGTACTTGGATCACACTTGGATGGACGAGAGAGATGGAGGGGCCCAAAGAAGGCCCCAGAGCTCCCCCAACCTACCCCTAGTGGCCAAGAGTCAAGCTTAAGCAAAGAAGTCCATGGATAATGAAGTTTGAAGCTCAAAGTACAAGCAAAGCCCCCAGCATGGTCGTGGTAACACATAACGGTCGTGCTGCAAATGAAGAAATCACAGGAAAAATCTCAATTTTGAAGCAGTTGCATAGCATACTCTACCACGGCCGTGCCACGTAGCACGGCCATGCTGCGACCACACACCACAGCTGTGCCACGTAGCATGGCCGTGCTACAATCTCGCACCATGGTCGTGCCATGCAGAATGGCCGTGCTACCAGATCCCACCATGGTCGTGCTATGCAGCACGGCCGTGCTACCCTCAACCCACCACGGCCGTGGCCATTTCAGCCCAAAATTGACCAAAACCCTAATAACTTTGATGGAATAAACCCACGACCGTGCCCATCCACCACGGTCATGGTCTACCCTACCCACCACGACTGTGGTGCCCTACCACTATGATACTCACCAAACCCACCTAGTTTTCACTGTTTTACCCATGTTGCCCCTACTTGACCTAGTGCTTCCTCTCCACACCTATATATACCTAGGTGGCAGCTGGGGTACGAGGTTAGCTACCTTCCACCACCTCCTAGCTCCCCAAATCTCCATCCACTACATTCCATCCACTTCCCACCACCATTATACACCTTTCCATCCAAGAAGAAGGAGGAGGACGACCCTACAGCTGCTGGAGAGAAGGATTTCAGCCACAACTCCGAGCTCCATGGCTTCTTCTACCTCTTTCTTCTCTCTTTTTGTATTTTCCATTTCTATGAGTAGCTAGGCCCCTGTGGGTGGGCTGTTTGGGGGAAATTATGTTACTTTGATACCATGTTGGGGGAAAATGACATGTAAACGTTGTAATTCCATTTGTTAATGATTATATTCTCTTTCTATCTCATTCTCCATGGATTGCTTGTTGGTTTGTGTGTGAAATCACCTAGGAATTTAGGCAAATTGGTTATATGTGTGCATTTTGGATTTTCCCCTAGGTCCAATTCTTGGATCCCTAGGCTTCCTCCCATCTTCCTACATCCTAATCAATCTCCCCAAACCTAAGTGAGAGATCTAAGTAGCTAGATTAGATGATTCTAGTGCAATTAGCATGGAGCCTTCTCAAGGTTAGAATGTGGGGGAATTAGGGTCTAAAATCCTAATTTCACCTCCCCATTACTACGCTCGGCCCCTAATTTCCCTAGGAATGCCTAATCTAGAAACCTAGACTTGATTAGACTCTAATTGAATTGTACCTAATCCCTAACCCAATTGAGCCTCGTAAGGGTAGTAGGGGGTGTTAGGGACTAGTTCCCCTATGCACAACCTAGCATATCCATGGCCAGTTAGTAGCTTAGGTTAATTCATTAGACTCTAACTTGTTATTTGGTTTGGATAATCTAAATGGAATCATAATGTTCATATGTGACCCCCCAACTTAAGTGATAAGTTCATACCCCTAAACAGGCCACACATCTCTTCATTGCTTAAAACCCTAGTTTTATGCTTGCTTAGCTTAATTAGTTCTTTCCTTGCTTAGTTAGCTTCTTGCTTTGCTCTTGTCTTGTTCATGCTCATGTAGATCTTTAATTGCTCTTTTACTTCTCTCTTTCTTGCCTTAGTGTAATTTGCCTTTTCATACCTAGCTTAGTCCTTTCTTTCCTGCTTAGTCTTAATCTAGTCTAGGGTTAACATAGATTTCATTCTTTCCTTTAATTCCTCGCTTGTTCATAGTAGTTTAACAATAAAATAACCTTTAAACCCTTAACCCTAGTCTCCACAGTAGGAACCCAACAAAACTAACCTAGCACTAGTGCCCCCTCTTTTCCCTATGGACCGACCTGTACTTGCCACCTTCCTATACTACGAAACAACCCTGTGCGCTTGCAGGTGTAGTATTTTTGTGTGAGTAGGTGTTAAGTTAGGTTTATAAATTTTGAAAGAAAATTCCTATCACGTGTGTTCTGACCTCGTGGGGCGCATCTAGTCAGATCAAATCAGCTAGTGTGTTGCTCCTCTAGCGGAATCACACCAAGATTTCTGGCGTCATTGCGGGGGATAGAGGTGCTAAGCCTAGCTAGTTAGTTTTGCTTTGACTTTTCCTACTTCCCTCATCATTGCTATTCTTTATTCATTACTTTTTGCATTCTTTGTGTATATTGGTTTGCTAACTTGCTTTATTTTGTTTGGTTGTGCCTTGTGCATGTGACAAGCCACTCGAAGAAAACAAGATGGAAGGCCAAAATGCACAAACCCATCCAATTCCTCCACCACCCTACCTCCAAGGCTATCCTAAGCCTTACAAACCTTCACCACCTCCATTGCCACAACCTTCCCACCACTTCACTTTCCAACCTCAATTCCCTCCTCCACTACCCTACCTCCAAGGCTATCCTAAGCCTTACACACTACCACCACCTCCATTGCCACAACCCTCCTACTAGTTCACCTTCCAACCTCAATTTATTCTACCACCTCCATCACCACAACCCTCCCACCAATTCACCTTCCAACCTCAATGCCCTCCTCCACCTAAAGTCCAATAGCCATCAACATTGATGCCACCACCACAACTATCACATGCCTCCCCTACTTCCCATGAGCAAATGGATATGATTGAGACCCCTCTCTTTGGTGCCTATGAAGACTCATTCCTCAAGAGAGAGAAAACCTATGGCATGAGATTTCTGAGGGTCTTAAGGCTGATTAAGATCTATGATGATGATCCCCAAGGAGAGAGAATTGCTGAAAAAGACTTACGAAGCTCGCATAACCCTTGGGAGGAAGATCAATCAAGGAAAGAATTTGAGAGGAGTGCTTATGATGGGGGTGAAAACATTTTGTTTTTGGACCATGGTTGATGGTTAAAGAACAACAAGCCCAGCTGAAGCCATGAAACTTAGCGCTTGTGGGAGGCAACCCGCCTAGGTTTGGGATTTTTTCACCCAAACTTCAATTTTTGATACTTTTGCTTTGCTTTTACACTTTCCAAGAAAACACACACACACACACACACTTTATGCTTGATGATTTTTGTTGTTTATGTCATTTTAGGACATGTACATTGGAGGGAGAGTGATTCATGGATGATATTAACAAGGAGGAGAACAAAAATGAAGAGAAAATTGCAAATCAATAGAGAAGCTATGGAAAGGATATCAGCACGGCCGTGCCACACAACACGGCCATATTGCATGCATTCCAAAACGGATGTGGTGCACACCACAGCCGTGGAGGATATCCCCTGCTCAATGGACACATTGGGATCTCTCTCCCCTCTTGGCATTTATCTACCACGACTCCATGCCCTCTACCCTACCATTTTGAGCTTCTATTTCATGTTGAGGACAACATGGTTTAAAAGTTTGGGGTGGTAGAGCGGTAAGCCCCTATTTACCCCACTTTCTTCTCTGTTCCTTGTTCTAAGTTTTTGCTCAAGATGACTGAATAGTATAAGCATCTCTCATATTTGTGTATCCATACTTTGTGTGCTTGCTTTGCATACTTGCAAGCCATGTAGTTTTCTTCCTTGCTATTTTTGCGTAATTTTAAAAAATGTTGCTATTTTTGCCATGCATTGCATATCATGTAGATTTTTGGTAATTTTTGCATGTTTTGGCTATGATTTGCTTGTTTGCTGCATTAAGTTTAATAATATAGGATTATATGTGATTGGAGGCAACTTGGCACCATTTTGGCCAATTTTGCCCAAAATTGAGATTTCTTGTCTAAAAAGTATGTTTTGACCCAATCTCTACTGTTTTGAGTAAAAATGATGACCTTTGACTAGTGCAAGTGAAATGTCATGTTTTATTGCTAAGTGGTATCAACGTTTGACTTTTTACATGTGCATCACCTCTCTCATGATTGTGATTGATTTGGTTGAATTGTGAACTTGAGCAATCTTTGAACGCTTAGTGTTTGTGGAATCACTTGTTTGATATATCAATTTCAACTTGTTCATTCATGTGGTGTGATATCTAGGATGACGTGTTAGATTAACTTTCATGCAGGATGTCTTATGTGGAAAATCATACTAATGACCCCTCTTTGACCCGACTCTTCTTCCACCATCTTCATACCCCTCCTCCTCATAAAAAGATGCCCTAGTGCACATAATCAACCTTGGCCACCTCCAAAAGTTTGGGGTGGCCACATCTCTACTTCCCCGCTTCACTCTATCCACCATATGCCCTATCTACACCAAGGGAAAGAAAGAAAAGAAAAGAAAAAGAAAAGTAAAAACAAAATAAAAGGATGCTCCTGTTTAAGAACATTCAAATAAAGAAAAGATGAGTGTGTAAAAACACTCCAAAAATCTTACCACAACCCTTTCTTCCACTTTCATACCCATTG
The DNA here is from genome assembly GCA_963693085.1 of Alisma plantago-aquatica. NCBI lineage: Eukaryota > Viridiplantae > Streptophyta > Magnoliopsida > Alismatales > Alismataceae > Alisma > Alisma plantago-aquatica. Next base: position 531,450,895 of record OY856412.1, on the reverse strand, counting down.
AGCTAGGAAACATCAAACTTTGCTCACTTTGCCCTTTTCCGCATCCACGTGGGTCTTTTGGTGTGATTTGAAATATAAGATTGAACGCATGAATTTGAAACAACACTCCTAGTCATTCTTGATTAACGCCATCATGAAACGGTTTACCCGGAACTTAATGAAAGAAATATGGATAACTTGTATATTCTATGCACTATATTTGAAGTTCATGTGCTTTGTGCTCTTTTCATGATTGGATTGCAAAAGTAGGAGAGGGGAGAGGTGAAATGCATGCACTCAGTCATCTTTGATACCATTCAACAATAATCATCTTTTACATTGCATATGTCATTTATTATTTGTGGAAGATTTGTAGAGAGATTGAGTTGGAGCATACTTGAGGACAAGTATGCTTCAAGTTTGGGGTGGTGATTCAGCCCTATTTTAGGGCTTCATCTTGTGGCATTTTGCATTTCAATCACATCTATACCTATTAGATTACATGTTATTTCCCTTAATATGCATATTTGTGTAAAATGTACTTATGGACATTATTTGCATGTTTTTCAGGTACTTGGATCACACTTGGATGGACGAGAGAGATGGAGGGGCCCAAAGAAGGCCCCAGAGCTCCCCCAACCTACCCCTAGTGGCCAAGAGTCAAGATTAAGAAAATAAGTCCATGTATAACGAAGTTTGAAGCTCAAAGTGCAAGCAAAGCCCCCAACATGGCTGTGGTAACACAGAACGGTCGTGCTACAAATGAAGAAATCCTAGGAAAAATCTCAATTTTGAAGCAGCTGCAGAGCATACTCTACCACGGTCGTACCACGCAGCACGACCGTGCTACGACCACACACCACAATCATGCCACACAGCACGGCCGTGCTACCATCTCCCACAACGGCCGTGCCACGCAGCACGATCGTGCTACCAGATCCCACCACGACTGTGCTATGCAGCACGGCCGTGCTACCCTCAACCCACCATGGTCGTGGCCATTTCAGCCTAAAATCGACCAAAACCCTGTTTACTTTGATGGAATAAACCCACAACTATGCCCATCCACCACGGCCGTGGTCTACCCTACCCACCATGGCCGTGGTGCCCTACCACGGTCATGCTACTCACCAAAGCCACCTAGTTATCACTACTTTACCAATTTTCCCCTACTTGACCTAGTGCTTCCTCTCCACACCTATATATACCTAGGTGGCGGCTGGGGTACGAGGTTAGCTACCTTCCACCAACTCCTAGCTCCCCAAATTGCCATCCACTACATTCCATCCGCTTCCCACCACCATTCTACACCTTTCCATCTAAGAAGAAGGAGGAGGATGACCCTGCAGCTACTGGAGAGAAGGATTTCAGCCACTACTCTGAGCTCCATGGCTTCTTCTACCTCTTTCTTCTCTCTTTTTGTATTTTCCATTTCTATGAGTAGCTAGGCCCCTGTGGATGGGCTGTTTGGGGAAAATTATGTTCCTTTGATACCATATTGGGGGAAAATGACACGTAAACGTTGTAATTCCATTTGTTAATGATTATATTCTATTTCTATCTCATTCTCCATGGATTGCTTGTTGGTTTGTGTGTGAAATCACCTAGGAATTTAGGCAAATTGGTTATATGTGTGAATTTTGGGATTTGCCCCTAGGTCCAATTCTTGGATCCCTAGGCTTCCTCCCATCTTCCTACATCCTAATCAATCTCCCCAAACCTAAGTGAGAGATCTAAGTAGCTAGATTAGATGATTCTAGTGCAATTAGCATGGAGCCTTCTCAAGGCTAGAATGTGGGGGAATTGGGGTCTAAAACCCTAATATCACCTCCCCATTACTACCCTCGTCCCCTAATTGCCCTAGGAATGCCTAATCTAGAAACCTAGACTTGATTAGACTCTAATTGAATTGTATCTAATCCCTAACCCAATTGAGCCTCGTAAGGGTAGTAGGGGGTGTTAGGGACTAGTTCCCCTATGCACAACCTAGCATATCCACGACCAGTTAGTAGATTAGGTTAATTCATTAGACTCTAACTTGTTATTTGGTTTGAATAATCTAAATGGAATCATAATGTTCATATGTCACCCCCCAACTTAAGTGATAAGTTCATACCCCTAAACAGCCTACACATCTCTCCATTGCTTAGAACCCTAATTTTGTGCTTGTTTAGCTTAATTAGTTCTTTCCTTGCTTAGTTAGCTTCTTGCTTTGCTCTTGTCTTGTTCATGCTAGTGTAGCTCTTTAATTTCTCTTTTACTTCTCTCTTGCTTGCCTTAGTGTAATTTGCCTTTTCATAGCTAGCTTAGTCCTTTCTTTCCTGCTTAGTCTTAATCTAGTCTAGGGTTAACATAGATTTCATTCTTGCCTTTAATTCCCCACTTGTTCATAGTAATTTAACAATCAAATCACCTTTAAACCCTTAAACCTAGTCTCCACAGTAGGAACCCAACAAAACTAACCTAGCTCTAGTGCCCCCTCTTTTCCTTGTGGACCGACCCTGTACTTGCCACCTTCCTATACTACAACATGACCCTGCGTGCTTGCGGGTGTAGTGTTTTAATGTGAGTAGGTGTTAAGTTAGGTTTATGAATTTTGAAAACAAATTCCCTTCATGTGTATTCTGACCTCGTGGGGCGCATCTAGTCGGATCAAATCGGCTAGTGTGTTGCACCTCTAGCGGAATCGCACCAGCTATACATGATCGAGGTTGTGTTGTGGTCATAACACATGTTATGTTGAGATGTTTGTATCATGTATGATCATTACACTAGTGATGGTAATAGTCGTTACACATGTGTATACATGTTTCAGTCACAATAAGGGTTAACACCTATCCTAATGGTTGTTGCACATATGTTAACCATGTTGGTCTCTACATACGTATAGGTGAGTGAGGGTCATTGCATCTTTATATAGTTGGTTGATATGTAGTGTGTTGTTTGGAGTGATTTATTGATTAATCATAAATATGATACTAAACCCTAATGTGTTCCAAGAAGTGGGAGATGGTGTATCTAGGGTTTAATGAAGATTATGGTATTGGAAACCCTAATCAGCTAGATGAGAAACCCTAACCATAATTTGGGGATGAGATGTTATTGTTTACCATGCTTGAAGTAACTAGAGTGTGATATTGTATTCTCTCTCCTATTTGTGTAATCCTAACCTTGCAGGTGAAATGAATAACATAGCTAGTGAATGCTATGGTGTGATTGATGTGACATAGGATGATGATTATGTGCCTTTTAGGCATGCTGAGATAATGATGATGTGCATGAACTATGTGTTGGGTCTTATGACCTGGATGAGGCTTAATTCCTAGTATGAGGTGATATCCTCCAGTGATGACATGAGGGATTGTTATCCATTAGTGATGTGATCAATGATATTGGCCTTGTATGGCTGCTATAACACGTGATGATGGTGATGGCCTTGAATGGCAGTGATATGTGAGATGATGTGACAAGTTTATACTTCATATGTTTTATATCTTCTGAGGTTGTTTCATAGTTATGCTTGTTAGAAAGAAGTAGGGTTTGTATGACTATTCATATGATGCAACCTTCATTCACCCAATTGACATAACTAATAAAGTGAAACCCTAATCATGTACTTTCCCAGTACCGTAGATCTACCTCCAGCATTAGTATTTTTTGGATGGTGAAATAAGCAATTCCTATGAGAATCTTAGAGCGCATATTGTTGAATATACGAGGGAACAAGTCAAGGTATCTCCTTGTGTCTACAATTGTGGTTGATGGAATATGGATGCGGTCATGCCTTGGATATTGTGATATGTGGTAGGCAGCAATATAATTGTATTTGATCCCTCTTTTTTGAACGGCCATGTGTGATCCTATTCTCTAGTGTCATGCCATGTACCAATGCATGCTAGGTGTTTATCAACTTAACTATATGTCATTGTTTACAATTGACTTTTATGTCTTTGTGGTGTTTCTCTCATACTTACCGAGAGGTGTGGTGAGATCATGGAGTCTAACGCTTCCATAGATCTTGTATGGTACTGATTTTGACTTCACTGTGGTCGATTGGATTTGAGTGGTACTCCTTAAATCCTCAGGGTATAATAATAAAAGATGTAATATAGCTATGTAATATATTTTCTTAGGGTTAAATATGATTCACATTTGATGACCCCTTTGCCTTATTTCTTATATTGTTTAGTTTATAACAGTTATACATGTTCTTCATATTCCTTCTAAATGTATAAGATGTTCTACTTCTTAGTTGTAGATGCCTAAATTTCTTAAACAATGTTAATTGCTTTGCTTATATCATTTAGTTGAATCTGCTCATTCTGATAATAATGCCATATTTTTGCTTTAGCTTATCTGTGCCTATGATAGATTTTGGTTGAGAGTTATATCTCTCGATGGGATGTTGGTCTCACCCTGTGGGTTTTCACATCATTTGGGTGGTCGTGCACGACGAGGGAGTGATCATGCAGTTGAGGCTAATTAACAAGAGGAGGAGTAGTTGTTAAAGGTTGAATATGCCAATAGTGTTTTGTAATATAGTCATATGTGTTGTCCCTATACTTTCAGGTCCTTAGGATAGTTTTGTAGGAATTGTACATTGATACGAGGTTTTTGGAAGGATGCCTTGGTCGTACAGATATGTCTTGTATATGTGAATAGGTTTTATATGTAATAGAGTCATATGTGTTGTCCCTATACTTTCAGGTCCTTAGGATAATTTTGTAGGCATTGTACATTGATACGAGGTTTTTGGAAGGATGCCTTGGTCGTACATATATGGCTTGTATATGTGAATAGGTTTTATATGTAACAGGTTGTGTCTTGATAGCCCTTGAATAGTTATATGTATATCTCTTGGAAAGTATGAGATATAGGTGGCATGAGTTTGTGGACTCAGATGTAATGTGTTTCATCTTGGGATATTGTGATGTGATTAGTTTTAATTTACCCTATTGAGGTAATGTGGCTGATTAGTGGTAAATTCATGCTTTGTTTTGAGTAATCTCGCTTTGTGTGGCGATGGGCGTCACATGTCTGACATGACCATTTTGGTTTAGTCCTATAATGTCAATTTTAAGCCCAAAACTGACGACAAACACCTGACCTGTCAATTTTTTTGGAACAACCAATGACTAACTTTTGTTTTATTTAAATAGTAGGTCTATAGACCTGCTGTCCAACTAGTCAGCAGGATGCAAAACTTGCAGTTCTGAACTTCATGCTAACAACATCATGTGAGTTCATCTTAACAACAAGACAACAAACCAGAAAAACCTGCAATAACAAACACAATAACCACACATACAATTCTATTCTCCAATTCCATTCTCATCACATGTGTAAACAAATTCTATTCATTCAAATTCACATTCTTTCACATATGCACCAATTCCATTCTCATGACATGTCAAAACAAAATTTTCATTGTATTCATTCATCTTCACATTCACACACATGCATATAGATCATTATTCACATATGCACCATTAATTTACTCACATCAAATTTAAAGTTTCAAAAATTGACAAGTAGCACATGTACAAAGAAATAATTACATCAAAGTTTACAAAGCTCATTCTTTATCCTAATTAAATTCAAAGTTCACTTCCTTAATGAAGGCTTTTGCCCATTATTCTTGTATCTCTTCTAGCTGTGTTGTCATATAGGGCTTTTTCATTGCAAACACCTACAAAGAGAATGACATGTATGACAAAAAAGTTTTATATTTTCATATTATCAAATGATAATATATTTACTTACTAAGAAGATGACTACATCTATTAGATTTTCTATGCATTTGATGTCTAGTACCCCATATCTGGCAATCATGCCCATATACCACATCAAGTAGTATCCACATGTCCAACCATTGTCTTGTACAAGAAACTATAATTTTCAACATACAAAATGTTAATAAATAAAAGTAAGCATAGTTGGCATAAATATGCATTGTAGTCAGAAAACTACATCAACATTCTCTAGACTTATCTCTTTCTTTTTCTTATCCACCTTTCCTCCAGCCTTTTCGAAATATTTTATAGCCCTATACATTAATGCAACACCTTGAATTTCATTAGTAAATAGTCATGTAATAATATATTTTAATGTATATAAATATAAAAATTTACTCATGTAGATAATGCTTTCTTTAATGTGTGTCCCCCACATTCTACTTCGTCACCTTTAGGATCTAGATAATACACAGTTAGTGTCATAGATATTCCTAAGTGAAAACAAGGTAAATAAAATAAAACTCAAATCTACAATGAAATATAATTCTTAAGTCAAAAAATTACATGATGAGTAAGTAAACTTACTCAACATTGTATAGAGATAACATCACACTCGCTTTCTCTTTACCAAAATATTTAAATGTGGTAGAGTAATATTCTGTAATAGATGTAGGGTCTTTAACTACACGGTTAATCAGTGATGGAACCAGAAATGCCACATGGGGTAGTATGAACTCTGTATAGACTCTATGTAAGTGGTAGCAAAACATATATCATGTATGCAATAATATAGAATAAAATAGAACAACATATATATAATGAGGTAATTTAGCTATGTAATATCTCACCATATCCAAGAAGTATCACAAATGTATTAAACCAGGCATAAATAAACATCTCCAAAACATCTTGCAAAAATATACTAGTATCATGAGGTTGACCTACAACGTCCTACTTAATATGGACCATCATAGGTGACCCTTCTTCAAAGTCTCCTATCTCTATTGTCATACCCTTGCAATGAGAACCTAGTGAGTCGAATAGGTCCTATGTAAGCCAACTAGGTAATTTAGGAGGAGGTGGACATGGAGGACGAGCTGTAGGGGGTTTCTTAGGCACTGTGTTCTGCATATATATAATCTCATATCAATTTTCATGTATATACAAATACAAACGGAATGTAAATTTAGCATACATAAACATAGACAATGCCCACTTTGGGCCACATAGCCACGTTGTCTTCTGCTTCACCTATCCTATCATGATTGGGGTGGTCATATAGCAATGCATTCTTCTTCCAAGGGATATGACAAGCCATGGTGTCATGCAAACCACATCGGTGGGCATTGGAGCACCATGAATCGTGTCACCTGCAAGTGGTGGGTAAGCCGCACCCACAATAATTTCATTTCCTTGTAATAACAGTCGGCATGGCCTCAACCCTACAAATTTACATAGAGTGTTATATATATACCTAAACCCAAACATATTACGCAAATCATTTTGCAAGACTACTATATCATAAAAATACTTACAACGGGCATTCTAGGTGGTGGGTCAATGGGATTACTCCCAACCACCTCTGTCGTAGGGCGGTCCACCTCATATGAAGAGTGGGAATCCATGGGTACTATCTGAGGAGCTAATTGAGAAGAATGATACTTTCTCATTGCTTCCTCTATACCCTTTGCAATCAACTCTTGTACCGTTTCTTCTGAGAATCCCCATTTCTAGACAGATTTGCGTTTATGCTTCCATGTCCTAAAGAAGGCTCTTATACTGATACCAGTGCCAATAGCCCTAACATGCCCCGAATGCTCTAGGTTACCTAGAGCAATAGTCAATTCATCCTTGTTTCCCTTAGGGATGAACTTGCCTTGTTTCCTTTGCTCCTATAATCATCATTAATAGTAATTGGTAATTAAAACAAAACAATCATTAATGCTAATTTCTCTAAGAGTTGAATGTTAGCATTTTTATAGGCTCCTCAACAGTTGTGGGGTTGGCTATTTCTTAATATTTGGTTTGCCTCCTGCCAATCCATAGATCATGGTGAGGTAGAGGTGCAAGAGTAGGTATGGGAGTAGTAGAGGACTCAGTATTCCCAGGAGTAGGATATTAAGAAGAAGATTCCTACAATATCTTTTGGAGAACATTTTGCATAGCCAATTGAACCCATAGTGTGTTTGTGTACATTCTTTGCACATCTTTCTCTTTGATCATCACTTGTAGCATGGTTAGTCAAAAGCATATGTTAAATATGTAATATAAAGAATAAAAAATGAGGAGTGAGGCTTAATACCTTGAATTTTTCAGTTTGTCTCAAAGAAACAAACACCACCAACACCTTTGGGTCAAGATAGTTCCATTGCTCAGTGGTTGACTTCTTCTTCTTCTTCAGTGTTCTGTATGTATTCTCTTATCAGATTTGTCTTATACTTTCTTAGTACCCTACCACAACATTGCATCACCTTTTTACGATGCATATTTTCATCCAGTTCAAGTATGACAAAAGTTCAAATACTTAGTGGAATATTCTTCAAAATAGAATTACAAATAGCTTTAAAAAAAAAATTGTAAATGATAATATCTCACACATATATCATTCCATATGAAGTCTTTCTTTCTTGGATCAACTTTACATCCATTTTTCTATGAGTTAGAACCCCTATATATGACATAAAAGAACTGTGGTTCTTTCCAAAAAGATTTCCTTGATTATCAAACTCAATGACCAACTTCAGTCTGCTACCCCCTTTGCTCTAGTAACTTGTTCATTGTTCCTCGTATTGTTGCACACTTACAATGTTGCACATCAAGCTCATCAAGATCCTCAGGGTGCACATCCTCATGCTAAAATTGACAAAAAGCACACGTAAGTCATAAAAAGACATAACTTATAAATGTGATAAAACAATACATCACGATAGACATTATAAAATGCACATCTATGTAATAAAATAATACAACTTATAGTAGTGTCATTGTTCTCAACTTCACGGTGCAAATTTTCATCATGCTCATCTCACACATTTTCAGCATGCTCATCCTAACAATAGTCATCATCACGATCATCAAACTCATGGTCAGACACCAACTGGAATAATGTCATATAAAAACAATCAAACAATAAAATATAAGTTATAAATAATGTAAAATTATTATCTAACATTTTAAAAATAAAAGCATGCCTCTAATATTTGGATCTTGTATCAATTAACATTTCCTCGGTGTGATCTCCACACATATATAATTCAGTGTCAGATTTAATATTTGGTGTTGGCAAGCCAATTGAGAACGGACCGCAGTCATCATACTTGTCACAGTACTCTTCTTCATCTATAGGATCTATAATGAACCACTTTTCACCATGAAGAACAACCGACCAATTTTATTTGTAGGATCATCAATATAAAATACTTGCTTTACCTATGATGCCATTAAGAATGGCTCACCCTTCTCACCAATCTTTTTAACATTCACTAATGTGAAACCCAATTCATCCACTACAACTACTTTGGTGTTATCAACACAATTACACCTAAAGACCAAAACTCTGAAATCTTTATAGTCAAACTCCCATATGTCTTCAATGACACTGTAATATGACATTTTAGCTTCACATGGACTCTTATCCTTTTCACTAGAAAAATAAAATGAAGATACTTGAAGGGTGACCTCACTGCTTTGGATGACACTCTTATCATCTTAATGCTTTGTGTAATATGAAAATTCAATTATGTCGAATCCTTCAAAATCCATTTTTCACCAGAGTAGAGAAAAGTTAGGGCGACAAAACAGAGAATAGCGGAAAAAATTTGCGAGTGGTATTAAGAGGGACATAGTCGTCGGTTGTTTATAAAAACCGACAGCTAAGTTTTTAGACATCAATTTCTTTTAACAAAATGACACCTAACCTAGTGGATGATACATCAGTTAATGCTAAAAAACTAATGCAAGAGGCCATTATCCGAACGAAAAAACATCCTGAGTAAGGTCTTAGTCACCGGTTGTATCCCAAAAATAAACACCTAACCTAGTGACTTGGACGTCGACTTACTTTAAGAAACCAATGCCAGAGGCCATTATCTGAATGAAAAAAATCGATCTCGTAGGGCCTGAGTCGTCTATTTTTTCTGGTAGAATCGACAATAGAGTGTAAATTAGGGGGGGGATTTTTTTCATGGGAATGTGGTGTGAATCCTCCAACGTTGGTTTATAGACAAAAAAATCGACACCAATTATGCAATTTTTCACTATTTTTCATTTGAATCAATGTCGGTTTTACAAAGAAACAACCAACGTCAAAAGTATTTTGGAGGCAAAATTTATTTCGTGTGAAGTTGTCTATTGTCAGTTCCCACACAACCGACACTCATCTTAAAAATTTTAGACGTAAATATTTTTCTCAAAAATTGTATTTTGCGGGTTATTTTAGAACGTCATTTTTGTAAAAAAAATAACCAACATTAAAGGAAAAGAGGTACATGTGTCTTTTCTTAGTTGATAGGACTTGATCAATGGTGAAATTTGTGCTAGTTAACCAACGTTGTTTGCTGTATACTGTCATTTTTTCAATGTAACATATGTCAGAAAAAGTGACATTAGAGATCAGAAATGTACTAGTGATCGATAGGACGTCGGTGGAGAAAGATATCAAAAAAGCACACCAATAGAACAATGGGGAGATAAGGATATCACAATATCACACCACTAGGACAATGATGGATATGAATAATCACTGGTAAGATGCACAATGAGAGGAGAAAATGAAACACAAGTGTAATACTATCATAAGATGTAGCACTATGATAGGAAGAAGATAATAGATCCTTAACAATTATTGACACTCGTCCATGTATGCAAAAAAAATACATGAGGAGTAGGTTAACATACTAGAGAAGACTAATATTGTTACAACCTTGTTTTTAGAAACATATCCCTATCGTGCCTAGATCAGCATGCCACCAATTAGATATGGTGGCTGATGGTGAAGGGGAGAAGTACCAATCGAATTTTCATAGAGATTGCTACGTCGGAAAGCACCCCACCAAGGGGCCATAGGTGTAACTTTAATGGGGACTATGACCTATGAATATACTATCCAAGATCATGAAAACTGGGCTGGGATCCCCCCAGACAAGACAAATGGAAGCATCATTCCAGGCAACAACCCCGCTAGCAGCTGTAGCGACGACATGCTAGTGCACAGTTACCAACTACACACCCAACGGGTGGTTGCGACTGGCCAGCATGGCTCGTGGCTGTGGGAGGGTGGGCACATGGGAAGGGAAGAGAAGAAGAAGAAAGGAAAAACAACACTAGTAGAGAAGACACATTTTTTCTTCACAAACTTGACGGTTGCACTTGATACCATGTGAAGAGAAATTCTCATCATCAGAATTAGAATTACATAGAGTCGTGTATATAGTCTTGTGTTAAGGTATGATGTACCAAAGACACAACATATCATAAGATAGACTAACACTAATGGCCTTAAGGAGCGTAAGCCAAATTAGCTAATATAAGTAAAAATAAATAACCAAAAATACCGCCAATAGAATTACTGCTACAAATCATTTTAAACAAAGAAGAAACACTAATTCAACAATATATGTTTATCATAAATTTGTTTTTTTAATCTAATACATCAATATTGATGACACCTCAAATTGTACATGTGATTATAATATATAACCACTTAATTGAACTAGTAATATTACTATATGCTTTTACCACATTCTATTTACTAAGATCATAACCGCACAATGGGAGTTTCTAAGAGTAAAGTGTTAGATATATTGTGGCATCCAACATACAAAACACAAGATTAACTAAGAGGAAGTGAATCATTTGCACCGGATTACTGAAAATCACTAAAAATTAAAACTTTTTGCAAAGAGATCCAATCATAGGAAATCTTTTACAATAAGAACCATAGTATAACATTTACATTCTATTTCAAAGTACATGTCTTATACTATCTCTTCTCAAGAAATTACAACAACAACTGCCCTATATCATTATAGACAGACAACATAAAAACCTCGAGACATCAAACCAAAAACTCAGATCGATTCATTAAAACACTAACTATAAACTCTGAGGACCTGAGAATACAGAGACGACACATAGGACTTTCTAACTATCTGACTTGACAATTAGGGTCTCCACCTGAGATCTCACTTCTGTCCAGGTTGGTGTTCTTCTTTTCCTGCAAAAGTGTATCTGCTTCTTTGTCCGCGTCCACCTAAAAATGTTGGATCCCACATGGGTGAGATAATTGTAAATTGCCCCAGCGGGAGATATAACTCTCTGCCAAAACATTGTTATAATAGTTTATTATAATTAAAACTGAACAGGAGTTCTTATATATTAACATCATTATTTATTATTGAATGAACAGAGTAAAATAATCTCCCTTCCCAAGAAGAACATTGCATCTACTCATGGTAGATTTCACAATTCATCTATCTAATTGCAATGAATGTAAAGAGATATAAATAACATTTATCAACTAGAGATGCATAACAGAAGTATAACATCAGCCAATGAGTTCCGTATTCAATCCTTAAGCAAACATGCTAAACGGCTGATTATATTTTACAATCACACTTATGCCCTGAAGAGATGAGGTATACCACTCATGCTCCAACCGACCACTGCGAATTCGAAATCGGTACCATACATAGGTCAATAGAAGAGATGGATTTCTATGACCTCATCCTCCTCAGTCAGCATGAGGACCAACTACAGGACATCTTGTGTCTCTTCTATATATATATATATATATATATATATATATATATATATATATATATATATATATATAGCTTTCCAGGGTATACTGGCAAATTAGCTATTAGAGTTATAGTGGCATACCACACTCTCTTCACGATCGTGAGATTTCATGTTTATCTCCATCGATCCGGTATTAGCATTATTGGGAGATGTGTACTGCATCTGTCCCATTCATCGGGAGATTCGTGAAACATCCATCCCGGTACAAGTAATGAAGGATTGAAAGATTTAATGTTTATCTTACATCAATTCCTCCACTAGGGCGTAAGGATATTCACGCCCATAACCCCCACATACTCAAAAGTATGCCCTCCGGGTTTTGCCGCGGAGCACCCATTTCACCATCACCAATTTTCTGACGATCATGGATCTATGGTCAGGGCTCTACATGATATGATTTCACTTGATTAATTAAGTACAATAGCATATTATTTTAGCAACACTCAAGTTCTCAAATATAACTTATTCAGACAAGTGCTATAAAGAAATATGTACTATTTTCATCAATCACTTTTCAATCTTTATTAGACATTGGGATCTCAGTCCCTCATTTCATTTCTTTGAAAGTTCACATTTCTCAATAACATCATTATCATACTTATCAAGTCTGGGTATTCATACCCTCAACTCATCACTATCACTGTTACCACTTATTAGGTAACTATTACCTCCAGGTTCTCAGACTGAGGTATACATAATACTTGTTATACAAGTATCTTACATGGCTCATAAGGCCTATTAAGTGTTTTGTCACCTTTCTCTAGGCAACAACTTATTCATGGAGCTCATAAGGTCCATACACATTTTGTTACCTTTACTAAGTAACAACAACATTAGGCACATAAGGCCATTCAACATGTTTATTATATGAAAGTCATAGCTCATATCTGGCTATGTTCATCATCTCATGATGTCTACATGATTAATAGACATGATAACAGTCATGTAAGTCATTTGTCACATCATATGAAACAATAGTGACTCCACCATCCTTTGTCAGGATTAGGGTTATCTATCAAATAGGGTTTTTCATTCCCTTTACCCAAAATTAGGGTTAGGGTTTTCCCATCTCACATTAATTAGGGTTTCATACTCACATTATTACTTCAACCCTAATATATTTCTCCCCACCTCGAGGAGCATACAAAGATATCATAAGTATTTGCTTATGATCACCATTCTCATCATATATCATTAATAATCATCAATTCAAGGTCTAAGTTCATTTCTCATCCTTGTCATGGTATGATTACATCATACTCATTGATTTGGCTTACCCCATTCTCAAGGTACATCTTAATCAACATTTGTCAAAGTACATTGAGTTCATTACATCTTTATTGTAACAATTACATATCACACACTCCATGTGTTTCTTATCCAAGAATATTGGATTAGAGGTTCATCAAGGAATGTCTACCCTAAAATGTTGAATGTGATATCTATCATGTCATGATGTATCACTTTCTTCTCATTTACATCTTACTTAAATTAATCAACTAACCTTGTATTAAGGTATTTCCCTCTTAATACTTTATCCTCTAACTTGTCACTTTCTTCATATGGTGTATAGATTACACATTGGAATTGTCCAACTATCTTTAATGGTATGGACTTATCCAATGGTTAGGCATTGTTGATATATAATAAAACATTATCAACCACTTTAGGTATTTCAACCCATAGGATGTTATTCACTCCATTATATAATATTACATACATCACTCCTAAAAGTTTCATACCCTCATCATTGTAAGATGTATAGGGTTGTTACACATACATGTAATTAGATTTATAATGATATAGGCATTATCTTGTCCTTTAGACCCTTATTCATTAGGGTATCAACACTATCATTCATATAGTTCATCAACTTTACCCTTCATAGTTATAACATCCTCATCTTACTTGATTGTAATAACCACATCCTAGTTTAGTGTATTGGCCATTATACCATGACTATGGTTGCACATATCATTATATGGCATCATCCTGGATTTAAGTCTCACTTCACATCATTCTTCAGGGTTTCCATAATATTACTCTTAATTAGGGTTTCACATGACATTACCCTAGGTTAAGGTTTCTCATAACATTAATCTTAATTAAGGATTATCATAACATTACCCTCAATTAGGATTTATCATGGATTCACCCTCAATTAAGGTTTCACATGGAATCACCCTCAATTAGGGTTTATATTCAATAACCCACGATTAGGGTTTACTATTCACATCACTTCACCCTAGATTAGGGTTTATCATTAAAATACCCTGAATTAGGGTTTCCCATATCATTTCCCTAAATTAGGATCATACTATCATCATAGATTAGGATTACACCTATCATTGCCCTCAATTATGGTTATGGCTCATTAACCTTCATAATTAGGGTTTCATGATCTCACTATAAAGGATCATACCCGAATTAGACATTCATCTGTAATGAAAGTGTTAAAACTTGACCATTCATGGTTATCATTAATGTAGGAAATCTTCTCTCTCATCTTCTATAAGATGATGTTTACTTCAACCTTGATTAAGCTAAGTCAAATCACTTGAAAGAAGAATTGACACCATGAGTTATGTCATTACCACCATGATCATTAAAGCTTAATTATTCAAAGGGTACTAATCACCCTATCTCATTATGGTTACCATTATTATAATCACCCTTGGTTTACATCATGTAATTGTTCACTTAAACAATTAACTTTTATCCACTTTGAGTGTTCATATAATTTGGTTGGTTACCTTCCAAATGATCTTGGTCTCTTAGACCTCAAACAGTGTTGACCAATTAGATCTCAAACGGTCTTGACCAAACCATTGAAACCGTTTGGTAAAGGTGAACTCTTGGGACCGTTTGCTAAAGGTGCACAGTTGAAACTGTTTGCTAAAGTTGAGGTTGAAACCGTTTGCCAAAGTGAATCCTTGAGATCATTTTCTAAAGTAACCCTTGAAACCGTTTACTAAAGTATAATTTTGAAACCGCACGAGACTCAACCGGTTTGGGATCGTTTGGTCCCAAATGATCTTGAGACCGTTTTGACTCAAATGGTCTTGAGACCGTTTGGTCCAAACCTCCTCAAAACCGCATGGACCAAAGATGGTCTCAACCACTCCAAACGGTTTGAAATCGTTTGCCCTTAAATGGTTTTGAAACCATTTCCTTTCAAACGGTTTGAAACTGTTTGCTCCCAAACAGTTTGTGAAATCGATTGAGCAACTCTTTTGAAACCGTTTGCCTTGGATATTTGGAGAGGTGTGTGCTTTTGATGATGTCATCATCATCAAGATATAAACTCATGAAACTTGTTGTGGTTTCCATGGTGATTGCATCAATCAACCAAATCAAATTTTGGAAATGTAAAAAGGATCATCAAGTGATAAAGAATTGATTGAAATAATAATATTAAGGGTTTAAGTTATAAAACCTGCCTCCACTTGAGCTCCAAAGCTCCAATATCATGGAAACAATGGTGGATGAAGCTTTTTCAACTCCCCTTAGGCTCGTCCTCAAGCTTTTGGTTGAAAATTCTGGCTAGGGTTGAAGAGGAGATCGAATTAAGAAGAAATCCATGATTTATTTTTTATTTCCACCATTGAATCAAGGTGAAAAGGGTCAAGAACCTTACCAAAAGGTTGGGGGTCGTCCTCCTGGTCCTCCCTAGCTCCCTTGGTCGGTTTCCAAGCAAAGAGAAGAAGTGGAAACGGAAAAGCCTTTCATTTGGCTTGGAAAGGGTCTTTTTATAAGAAATTCAATGAGAGAGAATATGCTTTATAAAAGTCTTTTAATTCCAAAATTGTTGTCACCTTATCCCCCTTGGTTTATGGTATAAAAATACATCTCTATCCCCACCGATCTCCCTTCCATTATCCAAGAATAAAGGGAAAAGAAATTAAGCACCTTAACCCTTATAATAGTAATTTCCATATTTGAGTGGAAATTCTTTTTCTTATAATAATGGTGAGTGGAGTTTTCACCTCCTTGGGATGTACTCGTGCCTTTGAAAGGCTCAAGGATTTCCACACACATCTTAATCCAACCATATTAATTTTGGTTGAAGGTCCTTCAAATTATTTTATTTATTTTTGCATTAAATTGAATTAGGGTTTCAATCAAGCTTAAATCTTGATTATTTTAATATCAAGATTCTCTCTCCTCCAAATTAATTCAAATGAGGCGCCCCTATCATTTTATTTGATCTACATAATGCCAAGAATCATTAGGGACCTTATTGAAGTGGTAATGTGCATATTGAACCCTAGGTTTTGGGTAAATTGGACTTTACACCAAAACTGGGTTTTAATGCACAAACATTGTTTTATCAGCTCTTTCTTGGTACTCAGGATTTTACAAGCCATTCCTCTGCATCATCTTCATTCCTATGATGCTTCAACATATGAGGAACATATTATTACGTAACATTTGCAAGTTGACCCCTTAACTTGGGTGAATTGCACATTAGTCCAAAATAAGCAAACATTGCTTCAACATTATTCAATTAGGACCCAAATTGAAACATAAGCTCCTCTTGAGCCTTAATTACTTTTCACCAAATAAGATTAACCATA
Organism: Alisma plantago-aquatica; assembly: GCA_963693085.1. Taxonomy (NCBI): domain Eukaryota; kingdom Viridiplantae; phylum Streptophyta; class Magnoliopsida; order Alismatales; family Alismataceae; genus Alisma; species Alisma plantago-aquatica. The sequence continues at coordinate 531,433,803 of OY856412.1, read as the reverse complement.
TAACCATATTTCTTAATCAAAACACATAGGGTTAAAGCATAACCCAGGTCAGGGATGTTACAAATTATAAACCCCTAACAAGGATTTCGTCCCCGAAATCCCAGATAAAGGGAAACATATATTATTCATGCATCATATCATCATGTCATCACATAACATCTCATTATTATGGAGACACCATTGAGTTTTGATCAATACAAATTTATCCCACACAAGTTTATCATGGAATGATTCACATGGAATATATACTCCCATGTTCCTTAGTTAGTTCAGTATTTCTCTTTCAAGATCACAATTTATTTCTGTCATCCACTTGAGACTATAAGTCTTTCATACCCTGATTGTGTCATCTCACCTAATAACACCATACTAGCTTTCCTTATTACTTGCACTAATTATCTCATTAGTTGTACATTCTCTTATCATAAGGAAAGGCTACTTATCAAACAAGAACTTATCTCAAAGATATCTTCAATTGATATGTTTATGGAAACATAAACCCCTAACATGTGTTGTTCATATTATTTTACATGTTTAATTTGATTTCATGGTTGACCATTCCATATAGTCAACATATATCATCTAATATTTCTTTATATACCATGATTTCTTGCCTTGGTACCTATAACATGTGTTAAAACACATCACGTCTTTATCTTCCTTTCATCTTGGGACATTACTTGTTACATATATCTTCACCTTGGTGCCAAAGTCCAAGATAAACTGATACCTTTCTAAGTATCCATCACATAAACATCTTTATATTATGCACATCAAGTGTCCTATGACCCACTTGATTGCCATGTCCCTGAAAGGAAAGAGAACAAGAAATCATATTCCTCTTATTATTTCATGTGTTTTCAATTATTCATGAAACATTTACTCTTTACCTCATCCTAAGTTCCTTGCCCTAGCATAGGAATTATAAGGATGATTACATGACATTATTCCTTTCTTTATTATTATCTAACATATTTATGATCATCTCATGATCTCATCACATTTCCCATTTCCTCATTATGGGAAGGATCTTTATTATACTTGCAACATCATTAAACAGGGTTCATCTCCCTTATTCTCATTCTTATCTTATGAGGATCATACTTTTAATTCCTCATACAATCATGCCCATATGAGGTTATCTCATATTTCTCTTTCTTATGCTTAGGATAGGACACATTTATTTATTCCATATTTCTTATTTAATGATACTCATTAGATTGTATCAGAATGACTACTTGATCAGAGCAATCAAAAAGATTACAATCTAAGAGTTTCCATACTTATCATCAATAGTTGTATACCTAGCCAGGGTATATAAATATTGAGATAAGGTAGTATGCACTTATATACTATCATATTCCTTCCTTTTCATATTATCACAAGTATAAGATTTAACATTACTGGATTTTATCCAGACATCTCTTCAATACCTCCTCTTTTTCTCATAGAGGTAAGAACAACATAAAACATCTATAATGTTTATTATACAAAATGTAAGTCCTCTTAGGACTAATCAAGGAAAGCTCAATCAATTACCTTCTCAATTTAACTCAGGAAATCATAAAAAAACATATTAAAATGACATAACTTTGTCTAACCTGTCATGATTTTTGGATTATTCATTGCCTCATGCTGACCTTGCCTCAAAGGTTGGTTTATCTTAACATTTCTGGCTGAGCAATCTCTTGCCAGATGTCCAACCTGTCTATACTGGTACCAAATTCTGGGTGCCAAGTATGGTCTAGAGGGTTCTTTACCCTTTCTAGATAACCATTGCCTTGGTGCACTAGGCCCTGGTTGTACTGGTGACACCAAAGTCTTTCCCTTTTAGGAACTACTAGGCCTCTGTCCTTGGATTTGGATTGGCCTTTCCTCAATCATCATCTTGTTTTTCTTCTCTGAGAAATACCTTCCGATATGTCTAGGTTTCCTACACTTATAACAGACCCTGATTTCAGGTTGTAACCTATTCCTTCCCTCACTATTTATTGATTCAAAAAGCTAAGGTTGAGCACAAACTTGATCTAAGTCCAAAACTTCATCATTTCCTATTGCTTCAACCTGCTGATGTGGATTACAAATCTTGTTGATATCTAGAACATCATCATTGGGGGTTGTTAATCTAGGTTGCACTGCTAGTGTTCGATCCACTAAATACATCATGGTTGCCCTGAGCTCCCCAACAGTGATACCTAAGGAAGGATTTCTTATCATAATTGGATTAGCTAGGGAATTTTCAGGCAATTGTCCCTCTCTTGCCTGCTCCACTGCACCTCTTCCTGGTGCAGCATTGCTACTTTCTATAGCAACCTCCTCATGTGACCCAGTCATCTTCAAGTTCTTCTTCTCCTATAAGAGTAGATGACACTATCAGATACACTGGAAGACACTAGAACAGACTCTACTACCTTAGTCATATGTCTCTGTAGACTCAGCGAACCTAGAGCTCTGATACCACTAAATTGTGGCATCCAACATACAAAATTCAAGATTAACTAAGCGGAAGCGAATCATTTGCAGCGGATTACTGAAAATCACTAAAAATTAAAACTTTTTGCAAAGAGATCTAATCATAGGAAATCTTTTACAACAAGAACCATAGTATAGCATTTACATTCTATTTCAAAGTACATGTCTTGTACTATCTCTTCTTGAGAAATTACAACATCAGCTGTCCTATATCATTATAGACAGACATCATAAAAACCTCGATACATCAAACCAAAAACTCAGATCGATTCATTAAAACACTAACTATAAACTCCAAGGACCTGAGAATATAGAGATGACACATAGGACTTTCTAACTATCTGACTTGACAGTCAGGGTCTCCACCTGAGATCTCACTGCTGTCCAGGTTGTTGTTCTTCTTTTCCTACAAAAGAGTATCTACTTCTTTGTCCGCGTCCACCTAAAAATATTGGATCCCACGGGGTGAGACAATTGTAAATTGTCCCAGCGGGAGATATAACTCTCCGCTAAAACATTGTTATAACAATTTATTATAATTAAAACTGAACAGGATTTCTTATATATTAACAACATTATTTATTATTGAATGAATAGAGTAAAGTAATCTCCCTTCCCAAGGAGAACATTGCATCTACTCATGGTAGATTTCACAATTCATCTATCTAATTGCAATGAATGTAAAGAGATATAAATAATATTTATCAACTAGAGATGCATAAAAGAAGTATAACATCAGCCAATGAGTTTCCGTATTCAATCCATAAGCAAACATGCTAAATGGCTGATTACATTTTACAATCACACTTATGCCCTGAGGAGATGAGGTATACCCCTCATGCTCCAACCGACCACTACGAAGTCGAAATCGGTACCATACATAGGTCAATAGAAGAGCCAGATTTCTATGACCTCATCCTCCTCAGTCAGCATGAGGACCAACTGTAGGACATTTTGTGTCTCTGCTATATATATATATATATATATAACTTTCCATGGTATACTGGAAACTTCGCTATTAGAGTTACAATGGCGTGCTGCACTCTCTTCGCAATCATGAGATTTCATGTTTAACTCCATCGATTTGATATTAGCATTATTGGGAGATGTGTACTGCATCTGTCCCAATCATCAGGAGATTCGTGAAACATCCATCTCGGTACAAGTAATGAAGGATTGAGAGATTTAATGTTTATCTCACATCAATTCCTCCATTAGGACGTAAGGATATTCGTGCCCATAACCCCCACATACTCAAAAGTATGCCCTCCGGTTTTTGCCGCGGAGCACCCATTTCACCGTCACCAATTTGCTGACGATGATGGATCTATGGTCAGGGCTCTACATGATATGATTTCACTTGATTAATTAAGTACATTAGCATATTATTTTAGCATCAGTCAAGTTCTCAAATATAACTTATTCAGACAAGTGCTATAAGAAATATGTACTATTTTCATCAATCACTTTTCAATCTTTATTAGACATTGGGATCTCGGTCCCTCATTTCATTTCTTTGAAAGTTCACATTTCTCAATAACATCATTATCATACTTATCAAGTCTGGGTATTCATACCCTCAACTCATCACTATCACTGTTACCACTTATTAGGTAACTATTACCTCCAGGTTCTCAGACCGAGGTATACATAATACTTGTTATACAAGTATCTTACATGGCTCATAAGGCCTATTAAGTGTTTTGTCACCTTTCTCTAGACAACAACTTATTCATGGAGCTCATAAGGTCCATACACATTTTGTTGCCTTTACTAAGTAACAACAACATTAGGCACATAAGGCCATTCAACATGTTTATTATATGAAAGTCATAGCTCATATCTGGGTATGTTCATCATCTCATGATGTCTACATGATTAATAGACATGATAACAGTCATGTAAGTCATTTGTCACATCATATGAAACAATAGTAACTCCACCATCCTTTGTCAGGATTAGGGTTATCTATCAAATAGGGTTTTTCATTCCCTTTACCCAAAATTAGGGTTAGGGTTTTCCCATCTCACATTAATTAGGGTTTCATACTCACATTATTAGTTCAACCCTAATATATTGCTCCACACCTCTAGGAGCATACAAAGATATCATAAGTATTTGCTTATGATCACCATTCTCATCATATATCATTAATAATCATCAATTCAAGGTCTAAGTTCATTTCTCATCCTCGTCATGGTATGATTACATCATACTCATTGATTTGGTTTACCCCATTCTCAAGGTACATCTTAATCAACATTTGTCAAAGTACATTGAGTTCATTACATCTTTATTGTAACAATTACATATCACACACTCCATGTTTTTCTTATCCAAGAATATTGGATTAGAGGTTCATCAAGGAATGTCTACCCTGAAATGCTGAATGTGATATCTATCATGTCATGATGTATCACTTTCTTCTCATTTACATCTTACTTAAATTAATCAACTAACCTTGTATTAAGGTATTTCCCTCTTAATACTTTATCCTCTAACTTGTCACTTTCTTCATATGGTGTATATATTACACATTGGAATTGTCCAACTATCTTTAATGGTATGGACTTATCCAATGGTTAGCATTGTTGATATAGAATAAATCATTACCAACCACTTTAGGTATTTCAACCCATAGGATGTTATTCACCCCATTATATAATATTTCATACATCACTCCTAAAAGTTTCATACCCTCATCATTGTAAGATGTATAGGGTTGTTACACATACATGAAATTAGATATATAATGATCTAGGCATTATCTTGTCCTTTAGACCCTTATTCATTAGGATATCAACACTATCATTCATATAGTTCATCAACTTTACCCTTCATAGTTATAACATCCTCATCTTACTTGATTGTAATAACCACATCCTACTTTAGTGTATTAGCCATTATACCATGACTATGGTTGCACATATCATTATATGGCATCATCCTGGATTTAAGTCTCACTTCACATCATTCTTCAGGGTTTCCCTAATATTACTCTTAATTAGGGTTTCACATGACATTACCCTAGATTAAGGTTTCTGATAACATTAATCTTAATTAAGGATTCTCATAAGATTACCCACAATTAGGATTTATCATGGATTCACCCTCAATTAAGGTTTCACATGGAATCACCCTCAATTAGGGTTTATATTCAATAACCCACGATTAGGGTTTACTATTCACATCACTTAACCCTAGATTAGGGTTTATCATTAAAATACCCTAAATTAGGGTTTCCCATACCATTTCCCTAAATTAGGATCATACTATCATCATAGATTAGGATTACACCTATCATTGCCCTCAATTAGGGTTACGGTTCATTAACCTTCATAATTAGGGTTTCATGATCTCACTATAAAGGATCATACCCTAATTAGACATTCATCCATAATGAAAGTGTTAAAACTTGACCATTCATGGTTATCATTAATGTAGGAAATCTTCTCTCTCATCTTCTATAAGATGATGTTTACTTCAACCTTGATTAAGCTAATTCAACTCACTTGAAAGAAGAATTGACACCATGAGTTATGTCATTACCACCATGATCATTAAAGCTTAATTATTCTAAGGGTACTAATCACCCTATCTCATTAAGGTTACCATTATTATAATCACCCTTGGTTTACATCATATAATTGTTCACTTAAACAATTAACTTTTATCCACTTTGAGTGTTCATATAATTTGGTTGATTACCTTCCAAATGATCTTGGTCTCTTAGACCTCAAACAGTCTTGACCAATCAGACCTCAAACGGTCTTGACCAAATCATTGAAATTGTTTGGTAAAGGTGAACCCTTGAGACCATTTGCTAAAGGTGCACACTTGAAACCGTTTGCTAAAGTTGAGGTTGAAACCGTTTGCCAAAGTGAATCCTTGAGATCGTTTGCTAAAGTAACCCTTGAAACCATTTGCTAAACTACAATTTTGAAACCGCATGAGACTCAACCGATTTGGGATCGTTTGGTCCAAAATGGTCTTGAGACCGTTTGGTCCCAACCAAACGGTCTTGAGACCGTTTGGTCCAAACCTCCTCAAAACCGCATGGACCAAAGATGGTTTCAACCACTCCAAACGGTTTGAAATCGTTTGCCCTTAAATGGTTTTGAAACCGTTTCCTTTCAAACGGTTTGAAACCGTTTGCTCCCAAACGGGTTGTGAAACCGATTGGGCAACTCTTTTGAAACCATTTGCCTTGGATATTTGGAGAGGTGTGTGATTTTGATGATGTCATCATCATCAAGCTATAGACTCACGAAACCTATTGTGGTTTCCATGGTGATTTCATCAATCAACCAAATCAAATTCCGGAAATGTTAAAAGGATCATCAAGTGATAAAGAATTGATTGAACTAACAATATTAAGGGTTTAAGTTATAAAACCCGCCTCCACTTGAGCTCCAAGGCTCCAATATCATGGAAACAATGGTGGATGAATATTTTGCAACATCCCTTAGGCTCGTCCTCAAGCTTCTGGTTGAAAAGTCTGGCTAGGGTTGAAGAGGAGATCGAATTAAGAAGAAATCCATGATTTATTTCAATTTCCACCATTGAATCAAGGTGAAAAGGGTCAGGAACATTACCAACAGGTTGGGGGTCGTCCTCATGGTCCTCCCTAGCTCCCTTGGTCAGTTTCCAAGCAAGGAGAAGAAGTGGAAATGGAAAAGCCTTTCATTTGGCTTGGAAAGGGTCTTTTTATAAGAAATTCAATGAGAGAGAATATGCTTTATAAAAGTCTTTTAATTCCAAAATTGTTGCCACCTTATCCCCCTTGGTTTCTTGTATACAAAGGCATCTCTATACCCAACGAGATACCTTCCATTATCCATGAATAAAGGGAAAAGAAATTAAGCACCTTTAACCCTTATAATAGTAATTTCCATATTTGAGTGGAAATTCTTTTTCTTATAATAATTGTGAGTGGAGTTTTCACCTCCTTGGGATATACTCGTGCCTTTGCAAGGCTCAAGGATGTCCAAACATATATTAATCCAACCGTATTAATTTTGTTGAAGGTCCTTCAAATTATTTTATTTATTTTTGCTTTAAATTGAATTAGGGTTTCAATTAGGCTTAAATCTTGATTATTTTAATATCAAGATTCTCTCTCCTCCAACTTAATTCAAATGAGGTGCCCTATCATTTTCTTTGCTCTACACGATGCCAAGAATTATTAGGGACCTTATTGAAGTGGTAATTTGCATATTGAACCATAGGTTCTGGGTAAATTGCATTTTACACCAAAACTGGGTTTTAATGCACAAACATTATTTTATCAGCTCTTTCTTGGTACTCAGGCTTTCACAAGCCATTCCTATGTATCATCTTCATTCTCATGATGCTTCAACATATGAGGAACATATTATTACGTAACATTTGCAAGTTGACCCCTTAACTTGGGTAAATTGCACATTAGTCCAAAATAAGCAAACATTACTTCAACATTATTCAATCATGACCCAAATTGAAACATAAGCTCCTCTTGAGCCTTAATTACTTTTCACCAAATAATATTAAACATATAACCGTCTTTATTAATCAAAACACCTAGGGTTAAAGCATAACCCAGGTCAGGGATATTACATATATAGTTTCTACAAACATGTATATAGCATGGGTTAAGCCCAATGTAGTGCAGCTAGTACATGTGAGAGAGGTAGTTTTGTCTCTAGTGTAAATGAGAAAGAAGTTTTATTCTACATTGGTCACCCCTAGAACTCTTGTGGTCCTTATATGTAGGATGTGACACTAGTATCCAAGGGTCCTAAGAAGAGGGTATGCCCACCTCCTTGGTGGGTATGGTGACTACAACACACACTCACGCACGCACGCGCGTATGCCACGTCACGCCTCGCCTCGCCTGGCCTGGCCGGGCCGGGCCGGGTACGGGCTCAGGCTTGTGGCTTGTGGATTGTAGAGAATGGCTTCCATCTTCTTTTTATACTAGGATACAACTACATAATTAATTATTAATTTAATTAATTATTTCTTTACTAATCAGATTTATTAATCCTAACCGGAAAGTTTTTCTTTTGCGGAATTTTCCGCAATGTGTACAACAACAACTGAGTGGTCGCGTTTTAACAGGAATATGATTACTGGGGCGTGTAAGGCTATAAATATGCCTCTGGTCATTAGGGTCAAACATATCTTTTCAACACACAGTCGTCATCCGTTCGAGTGCGTGCTTGTGAACTCTAAAGCCGGAGTTTGCCGCCGTTACTTCTATGGTGTTACGTGGAGACCTTCTCCTGGACTTAGCATGTTCGTTCAACCTCTTCCTTCAAGGTGCAACCTGTCAGGCGGTAGTTTCTGCGGTTGTTGAGTTGCACTAGTAGTGCAACTGCTTCGTCAGCATCACTCGTCGTCAACACGAGCTAGACGTCTCTTCTTCAGGTTCGTGATCAGATCGACTAGGAGAATGATGTCCGTCCAGAAGGATTGCAAGGCGTTGATTTCTTGAAATATATCACGTTCGTTTCTCAACGAACGACCTGGTTTGATCTTGACCTTATTTACTTTGTTCTCCTGCATTAGTTTATTCTACATTTTCTTATCTGGTTCGGCCTAAACTGTTAACTTAATTACACCTCTTGCTGTTGTATGTAACGATGTAATTTAAAATTAACAAACTTGCATTGTATGATCACAGTTATGTAGTTAAAACTCAGTAATCCAATTTTCTTGTCATTGTAGATTGTATAAAAGAATGAAACTATTATAGGTCACAAAAGAAATTACATAACCTATGTAAAAGATCTGAAAATCTTAATATTACTTGTATTCCAGCCTAGATTAAGAATGAAAAAGACGCTCAGTGGAAGATCTTTGTATTTCTTCTCATTATTATATATTATAGATCTTCTGCCAACTGGACAATAGGCATCCGACGTAGCAACTGGCCTACACCTAAAAAGGTTAACACCACAAGAACGAGTAGAAGCCAACACTGGATGCAAATGCCATCACCCTTGACCTCGATTGCAGAATAGTGGGGGAAGGCAGGTGGGGGTGAAGTTATGACTTATGAGGACAGGAACCGCCACTCATTAATTATAGTATAACGAAAATATCTATGCACCGTGCACTTGTCACCTGTTACTCTTGGCTCATAACTGCAAGATTCAACTCTTTTTTAGATAACTATCCTCGATATATATGTCGCACACGCATGCTTCTACTTTTTTACATTTTACTATTTTTGTTGTCGACACATTTCATATTTAGTGGTCCTAACTCGAAAGCGTATTTCGAGTTAATAATCATGTGTTGTTTTGCTCATCCCCGGATCAATACAAAACTCTTTGATGTGAAATTAAGTTTTTGTAAATTGCAAATTTAGAGTCAATTTACTTTTGTAATATTTAACTTTGAATGAAATGTGGATTTTCTATGGTATCTGTTATTACCGGTCGGTTTCGGGACAGCGTAAACTCCCCAATCAATAACTGTTTTTTTCGATGACGTTGTAAACTTTAAAGCAGACACAATTAAGTGGTGTCTAACTTGAAACCAGACGCATAACTTATAGTATTTTATTTTTTCGAATTAGTTCCAAGGAAACTTGAAACTACTCAATTTAGAACATGATTTTTGACCTTCCATTGTGCGTGAGTGCTCATGCCTTCTAGAATCGTGTATGTGCTTCTATCTTTTTACCATTTTCATTTTAATTTTCAACGTATCTCATGTCTAGTGATCTTATGTTAGAAGTGTTAAGAAATAAAAGATAGGAATAATATTGGTGGAGAATGTCTCGCACACCTTAACAAGTGTGGAGTGATACATATTTATACTTAAACAGATTACAAGCATTCTAGATAACCGTTGGCCAATCATTTATGATGACGACACATAAAGATTATAAAATAAATGGTCATTACATTGAAAATACAAACATGCATAATAATGATAATTAATCATATGACTATTGGTATACTCTAACAACCTCCCGCAAGTTGTGCCGGAGAGAATCAGAGGCTCAACTTGGAGAAAGTTTTGTTGAAGCGCTTTGAAGCGATCTGTTCCTTTGCTTTCCAGAGTGAATTTTCTTCTGGATTTCTTTATCCTTTGCTTTCTAGAGTGAATTTTCTTCTAGATTTCTTTATTTGTAGATGGTGCTTCTGTTTCCATCAATTGTTGGTTGGACATGTCATTGATTTTTTTTTTTTGGAGAAAAGAGAAGAACATTTGTGATTTGATTTTGTTTGGAGAGGATGATGTAATTTTGGGAAGAGGAAGGATATTTTTGTAGATTCTCTGGGAAGGTGATAAGAGAGAGAGGAGGATTTGTTCGGAAGAGTTCATATTGAGGTTGACACATCTTGGTGTCTTGAAAAGGTGATTTTGTAGGAGAATGTGTTTGTTGGTTTGGAGGAAATATTTGTGGGTTTTATTCTGTGATTTTGCCATATAGGCAGAGCTGAATGATGGAGGTGGATTTTTGGACATAACGTCATTGTATTAGAGAAGGACAAGGAGAGGAGATTTTTTTTTTGGCATTGGGGGTCCTGCCTATAGCAGTGAAAAGAAGGGGACAATAACGTCATCTCAATGGGAAAGGGGTGTTGTTCTTTTCTTTTCTTTTCATTTTTTTTTTGCTTGGTGGGGAAAAAACGAGCAGAGAGGAACCAACGGGAACCGAGAAGTGAACTTTGGGGACGTCAACAGGGTACTACTGCTCCCACCTTCTTGGTTCTTACCGAGGCTTGAGCACTTGCCGAGTATTTGTAGCAGAGCAGCAGGCTTGCTGGACATCCTAATGGCCATGGCGGTAGACTTGTTTTTGGTAGAAAGAGTGAGCAGCAAACAACAAGTGTGCAGACGCAGCCAAGTGTGATGGCGATGGCAAGGATGAGTACGACGGCAACGGCAGGGGCAATAACAACGGTGTGCCGGCGGAGATGACAGGGGCGAGCATGCCCACGATGGCAGTGGCGAGCTCGATGTTGATGGTGATGGCAGAGGTGAAAGAAATGGCAATGACGGAGGTGTCCGCGATGGTGGTTTTGTTGTGAGGACGATGAATTTGGCAGCTGTGAGTACGGCAATGATGGAAGCGGAGAGCACGACAAAGATTGCAGCGACGATGCGGAGGCGAAGGGAGGCCATGGCGAGGTAACACCTGATGGGGTTGTCGAGGGGGAGCGCAGACCTGTGGAGAAGGGAGAGGGTATTCGGCGGGCGGCGGAGTCAGATCTGGATGGGCGGCGGCGGCAGATCCGAATGGGCGGCGGCGGCAGATCTGGAGGGTAAGGCCGCGGAGATGGCCAGGACTACCAGAAGGACAACCGGGGAGAGGAGACCGAGGCAGATGGAGGAACTGGCGAGGCGCCAAGTAGGTGGAGCGACACTACGGATCAGTGACGAGCCCATGGCGTATGGCGGTTTTGCAGGTCTCTTGGATGAGGACAAGGTAGTGCCCTGTTGATGTAGGTCTGTGGGTTGCCAAGGAACGACAACACCCGATTTTAGTGGTGGCGGCAGATCTGGGATATAGCAGGGCAGCAGATGAAAGTTCAACCCCTTTTAATGGCTGGCGAGGAGTGGAAAGACTCACCCTTGCTGCAGAAACAGTAGGCGCAAGGGTTTGAAATGAAGACAATAGACGTTGTTGTATGTTGCTGGCAGAAGATGAAGAAGAGGACAAGATCGGAGCTTTGCTGAAACTTTCAAATTGTATAGCAGAGAGAAGCCGGAAGGTGCCGAGTGAGCATGGTGAAGAGCACACAGCAACAACTATCTTTTTTTATTGCTGGCGGCTTGGGTGCAGTTGTGGGAGAGTCCTGCGATATTGAGGAAGAAAAGAGGGTACGGGTGGTAGGATAGGAGGAGGAAAGGGGGCCGGTTAAGGCTCAAAAGGCTCTCATACCATGTTAAGAAATAAAAGATAGGAATAATATTGGTGGAGAGTGTCTCCCACACCTTAACAAGTGTGGAGTGATATGTATTTATACTTAAACAGATTACAAGCATTCTAGATAACCGTTGGCCAATCATTTATGATGACAGCACATAAAGATTATACAATAAATGGTCATTACATTGAAAATACAAACATACATAATAATGATAATTAATCATATGACTATTGATATACTCTAACAAGAAGTATATGCAATACCATACTCATGTCTTATTACGGGTCGATGCCGCGTCAATCCAAAACCATCCCATTTGAGATTGAGTTTTGTTTTTGCAAAATGTGGACATCACAGTTTTATGATATCTAATCTAAAGAGGAATGGGAATTCTATAATCTTCTATTGATTTTATGTCCGTTCTGGGTCAGTATAAATCATCCAACCCACAACCCTTTTTTTTTTCAAAGTGGTAAATGTAGAACTGGATACGGTTTAGTGATGTCTAACTCGTGCTGGAATGTGGATTATATGGCCTTATGTTGTTCGGAGTCGGTTTCAAGTCAACACAAAACTGCTCAACTAGGATCCTGATTTATTGTAATGTGGTATATCATTATCAGATCCGGTTTTGTAATTTATATCCGTCAAAAAACTCAAATGATATATCTTCTTGCTTCTATATTTTATTCAATTTATAGTTAGATAAGTACTATAACGATTTCACGACTAGTTGTCTCAACAATATTTAGTGGTCGTAACTCGTAATTGTAACTGGATTTTGTTGTCTTGAATTGTTCATATCAGTTCCGAATTAATGCAAAATAAAGCTAATTAGAATTATACTTTTACAATGTGAAGACCCAAATCAATCTCAATTCTGTGATATTTAACTAGGAACCCAAAATGTTTTAATGTCGGTTTTGGGTCGCCGCAAAACTGTTCAACCATAAACTAATTTTTTAACGTGGTAAATTTGGAATTCTAGTGAAGGCTAACTTGGAATTGGGCCTGAATTCAATAGTCTTATGTTGTTATAAGTTTTTACCAAGGCAATGCAAAACTACCAAACTAGGAGCTAGGTTTTTTGCAAAGTGGTGAAAGAAAAATTAGTCTCGATTCTGTGACCGAACCCAAAATTTGTAGTCTTCTATATTTTTTCAATTTTTAATTAGAAAAGTAGTGTACTTGTTTTAGCAATTTACCATTATTATATGTGGTCCACCTTTCGTGTAAAGAAAGAAGCCTTCCAACGTGCGTGGTTTTATTTTTATTCACAATTTTCTATTTCCTTTACACGCGTTTCACGTTAAGTGAATCTAACATAAAAGCATATTTGATCTTATAGTCGTGTGATTTTCTGAGTCTATTATGGAGCAATGTAAAAGTATTCAATTCAAAATCGATTTTTTCAAAAATTGAAAACCGAGATTCGGCACTAGCTTTGTGATACTTAACCTATATATGAATGCAGATTCTATAGTCTTATGTTCTTTCGAGTCAGGGTCATACTTAGATATTGTAGTCTTCTATTTTATTTAAATGACATTTAGATAAGTCATCACAATTTCGTAAATAGCTATCTCATAAAGGGTACTACAACCATGCAGAGTCCTGATCGTCTTGATGCAAAAAAAAAAACACGTGAGGCTCAAAGATGACATAAAAGACTGAGCACAACATTGTGCTTTCCACTTTGAGAGAATGTGGTGGCACTATAAATTATAGACAATACATGGGGCAACAATGTCAATTAAGTTAAACAAACCCACCGGTCTAGAGGTAATGTGTGATAATCTCAACCTTTAGTACTTATAATTATGGTGAATTGATATAAGGATATACTATAAAAAGTTCAAATTAAGGTGATTTGATGAACATGGCATTAATGAGTGCATTAAAATGACCTTGATCCATAATTGAAGTTTTGATCTTGGTTGAGTACTCTGATTTAAGTGATGAAAGTTAATTTAATGCATTAGGTGATCAAAGCTACATTAGGCTTGGTTTGCAATAGGGGTGGCAATCGGGTTCAGGTTGAGCGGTTTCATTTCGGGTCATTTCGGGTCAACACTCTTGGCTAAACCCTAAACCTACAAAAGATAGATTTTTGGGTCAAAACCCTTGACCCTAACCCGACCCGCAAATAATTTTGGGTCTGACCCATAAATCCAACACCAAAAGACAATAGTTTTCAAAAAAAAATACTATGATTTGTCTAGTCATTGATAATTCCCAAGTGTAATTAACAAATTTCATTGTGATAAACTTACAATGTGATTGAGAAACACATATAAAGCCTATTGTAGTTTGTTTGAGACTTAAACACAAATTCTTAATAAAATTAGTATAATAAATCATACAAATTAATACAAAACCATGTAAAATTACCAAAATAAACTTCATGATTGATGGATTAGTAAATTAATGGGCCATCAGGTGTCAAAGTATAATATTTGTAATTTTATTTGAAAATATAATTCTGAATTTTGGGTCAATCGGGTCAATTTGGGTCTAAAGTACAAACCCGGACCCGACCCTAAATTAATTTCAGGTTCTTCGGGTTCGAGTCAATTTCGGGTCGGTTCGAAAAATCTTAGACCCTAAACTTGCTTAAAATTTCAGGTTTGGGTCAGGTCGACCGTGTCGGGTCTTGTTTTGCTAGCCCTAGTTTGCATAATATATTGAAACCAAACTTGACTAGATAATAATGAAATAGGTCAAGATATTAAAAATGGAAAATGTGTAGTGCTTTAATATATTAGAGGACATGCGAATGAACTGTGTCCTCTAGAATACAACAAACCCTAACATGAACTAATGAGGGTTTGGAATTGGGTCCTTGTGATGCAACTGGTACATGTAATAGTGCTTGCCCTGATTGATCGCCAAATATAAGGGTTAAATAAGTCAACAAGATCTTTTTGCAATTATGAACAAGATTTGAGACAAATTAAATAAATCAGAGTCATTTTGTCTCATATGGAATTCATTCATGCATTAATTATACTATTTTACTAGAGTTCAACTAATTGATGATTATCGTGGTTGTTTTGAATACAATTGTTTCTTATGGTTAAATAATTAACATCTTGTGATTATATCAAAATCTTAATTAGTTTGGGCTAAAATGTGGTCTTGGTAATTCATTTTTCAGTTAGGATTTATATTTATAAACATAATGGAAAATAGATTGGCTGAGTGCAGATCCCACCAAGTCCTGGACACTTGGCCCAAGAAGATTGTGGGCATAAAACCATCCTCTTTCATCCATACTCTAAAAAAGAGACCATGTAGAAGTAAGCTTTCCCTCCTTCGATCTCTCTCTCTCTCTCTACTCTCCACCAAACTCCATGAAACCACCAACAATCATCTTATATCACTCCAAAATTCACAAAAATTGAGATCTTTGGAAGTTGTTATATATAACCAAAATGCCCAAATTGTTGTCACACTGCCTCCCCAACAACCATATAGGAGTGGATTTGCTCACCCAGAATGACATAGGGAACACCTTAAAAATCCCTAAACCATATCCCTGAATCAAATTAATTGTAAGAAAGCTCACAAATAGTCCCCAAAACCCACCTCAACCTCCTGCAACCACCATCTACTACCCAAAAAGTCTCACACCTCTAGCCAATTACTATATCTTGGAGAATTGGAAGCACACCCCAAATTTAACCCAAGCAATGGATTTGTTACACCTGCATATCACATTTACCATGAATCATGAGACTAGGGCATAAACTGATGACTAAACAAAAACCAAACATCACTCTTAACGTTTTCCAACTTAACATACTCATATATGACATACTCATTCACATGAATAGACTTATCATAGGTATATAACCTTATTCCCTCTAAACTAACTTAAATTTTAACAATACACATTAAAGGACTCTAATGAATTCTTGTAATTAATAAGTACACAAGTCTTAATAGCTAAATACATATTCTAGCAGTTTAGACACAATTTTTTACAATATCATTTACAACTCTTTCTATACAAGGACCTAGAGTAGACACGGACTGAAACTTGTTGTTTCTACCTTAAAACACTACTAACATCCTTTTGTGACAGGGATCTTTTGAAAATTAGTTTCTATCTCCATATCAACAATGTTATCTAATTTTTTTAAATAGAGTGTGATCTACTAGCTTATTGAATGGAAATCCACCCACATAGACTATATAATATAGATTTTTTTATTAAATTCAACATAAAAAGAATATAAGAAAGTTGGTTTATATTGAAAAGAATGACAATTCATCATCATATTAAAAACTAAGAATAATCAAGCAATGGATTTCTAAATCTAATTATTAAATATGAATAACCACACAATAATTCTTGACTCTGACTTCTTAATCTCTTAATTGTATTATTAATTGCATATATCCACATGAAGTGTACCAAACTAAGTGAAAGAATCCCAACACTTCATGATATCATCATACAAGACTTATACTATACTCAGGACCCTAAATCTTTTTCTAGCTCCTCAATCTGCAATGAGGCTCACCACATCTAGCCTCGGTGGTTGTATAAATTAACAAGATAATCTCAACTCATCCTTTAAACAACGGTACTCAGGTGGAGATTCAAAACACTCTGGCTAAAACTTTTTGTATTAGTGCTTCCACATAGGTTGATTCACTAAGTAGTAACTAAACTAGATACCATTGGGTCTCCAATAAATGTTTAGTACCTAACTCTAGCTTTATTGTATTTGGTAAAACTGGAGTCTTTGATTTATGTTGGGTATCACTGGCTAGAACTAGAATATTGAGTTAATGTTGGATACCCCTACTATTATTCAAGACAACATCTACATTGTGATTAACCCCTTGTACCCCATTAGCATGCTCCAACTTCCTCTCCTAGACATTGTTAGTGGGTAAGTTGTTTCCCCCACTGCGGTGTAGATTGACAAAACCAATCTATGGTGTTAATGGCATCTATAGGTATAACTGATTCTTTAGTTTCATTAAACAAAGATCTACTAAGCTTTTTCTTAGATTTAGACTATAATTAAATCATTCTTTTTTCTTTTTATGTTATGCACTATATCTCACTACTAAAAATGATAGTGAACAATCCTATGTACTATGGTGTTCTATAATAGAATACAATTGAATTGTAGATTGTCAACACTATATTTGACTTGAACTTAATAATATGAAAATATATGAATATTGTAAGGACCCCGACCCATGTTTTGGGCTAACCTTGTTTTCTTTTCTTAATAAAGGTGCTTATAACCTTAATATAATCCCTCAATATGTTTTGATATCATGTGACAAGCTTATGTTTCCAGTTTGGTCCCGTTTGGATGATGTTTGAGCAATGTTTTCTTGTTTTGGACCAAAGTGCAATTTACCCAAGGTACGAGGTTATATTGCAATATGTCATATGTAGAGCATGAATTTAGTTCTATAGCATCATTAGAGAGATATTTATGCTATGGGGTGCCTTGTGGAGTGCCTAAGTTCCAAGTTTGAGCTTGGTTGGATGATGCTTGTGCTTTAAGTGCTAGTTTTGGTGTAAATTGCAAATTACCCAAAGTGGAGGGTCAATATGCAATTTACCTGCTCTAGATTTTTTTGCTTCAGTTTGTCATCATCTAGTATGTGTATGAAGGTTTGGTCACCTTGTTTGGATGATAGTTAAGGAGTGACATCTCTATATGGTTTTTATGCCTTATATGTCACATGTGCTATCTTGTCCTTTAGTGTATCGGGTAGAGCTTGGAGTATGTATCGGTTTTGAGGGTGTGTCGCCCAAGGAAGAGGATCAGCTGCATGATACACAATCTAGAGTGTATCACCAGGCCATGCATGTGGAGCTTGGGTGGCAACATGTGACGTTAAGAGTATGAGCAAGTGGCATCTATGTTTATGTGGGTATGACACATTTCCTTTGTTACCTCTCTCTTCCTTGGTGTATATAACTCCCTTCCTCTTTACCCAAGTGATCCCTTTCATCCACCACTTTCCCCTTCCTGTATGGGATGAGATTGGGAGCTTTGGGAGCTAAAGGAAAACCCCCATGGAGCTTGGGAGGCCAAGCTCCTTGCCCATGGAGATTTCTTGCTCAAGATCTGACCTTGGTGAGTCATGCTTCTTTACTACTTTTCCTTGTGATTTATTCTTCATCTCCTTCTTCCCCTCTTGGCCATGGATGAACCCTTGATAAGAGTAGGCAAGGACGTGGTTCTCTCTCTCATCTTCTTCTTGAGCTAAGCATAACCATGGTATCTTCTTCTTCATCATCTTTTATTTTCAAGGTGATGATGATGGTGCCAAAGGCAAGTTTGGAGCTTTGTATGGATGATCTTCATGGTGAGGAACGTGGGTTTGATGCTTGGATCAGGAAGCTGGATGTCTTTCATGGAGATCCTCTTAAGGTGGGTTACTTAACTCTCACTCATCTCTATTATTTTCACTCTCCATATGTGCCTAAATAGATTCTTGCCTTTAAATTAGTACCTTTCCCTATGATGGTTGTTTATGTTGGACTTGAGATCTGATCTAATGGAAATGTTATGTTTTATTACTTCCTTTACCTTGTTCTCCATGTGTGGGACTGTATGGGGTGTCTTGAGGTTGAATATGACCAACCTGATATGCATAGGTTGCCCGATATAGTGTTTGCCCGATATAGTGTTTGTCCGATATAGTGTTTGCATGATATAGTGCTTTACCCGATAGGTCATGCTTCGGCTGATGGATCATGAGAAATACCCCTTTCTCTCCTTGGACTTGAGAGGTGAACCTATGCTCTAGTATTTTGGGCAAAACCCCTCTCTCTCCTTGGTTGTTGAAAGGTGAGCCTATGGCCTAGATGTTTGGGCAATATGTTGAGTTGGTTGGCCAATAGGGTGTTGCTCTACCCTTGTTGCCCGATATGCTAGAGGTTGTGAAGAACCCCTCTCACTTGGTTGTTGAGAGATGAGCCAACACTCTTGGTATCCTTGGGAGATATGGTGTGGTGACTGATATCCTTTTTCAACCCTAGAGTTAGGGTTTGGATGTTATGGTTGGTTGACACCTAGTTGGTCCCTTGGCCGATAGAAGTGCTAACCTTAGTGTTGAGATGATGATCTAGCCTAGTTGCATGACATGTTCTTAGGGGTGAACCCTTGGTTGGTACCTTGGGAGGTATGGGGTGGTTATGCCTTGGTGATGGGTATCCTTGATTTGGTACAGGGAACCCGATAGGCTGATCCTTGGTGAGGGTGATACCCTTAGAGGTAGTGTTGCCTGAATAACCTCTCCTTCCTTGAGTCATAGCTTGGGCGATACAGTAGCATGAGGCTTGGGCGTTATATGGTAGATTCCTTGTTGATCCCTTACCTAATATGGTTCTTGATAGTTGAGTTAGTTAGGCATTGCCCGATATGATGTGTTTCCCATTATGATCCGTTGGGTGATATGGATTTGATGTGCTTTGCATGATACATTGGATGAGAGCCCTACCCTTGAGTAAGCTTTTGGGTGATACTAATTATCCCTGCCAGATATGCCTTGGTGAAGGACCTAACCCGACACCCTTTCTTACCCGACACACACACCTATAGAGGTCTTAGCTGATATCATTAGCCCTAACCTGATGTAAGCATGTTGTGTACATGATAGCTTGGGAAACATAAGGGTTGAGTGTTTGGTCGATACCCTATATAAAGTTATGATGCCTTTGCCCAGTACATGCTTGGTTACCTGACACATAGGGAGGTATAGGTTGTTATATCTCTAAGCTTGGGCGATATGGTGTCTAGGACGACACATGTTGAGAGCTTTGATGGTATGGAATTAAATATGAGTTCCATATACTAATCCTTATGTAAATATGCAACCTAGGGTTTGAAGTTTATTGGCTTAGATAGTATGCATAATACCAATGATCATGGATGAGGTAAAAGGGAGTTGACCATGCTGAGGTTGACCTAGAGGATACCATTGTTACTATAAGGTTATGTGGTTCTTGGCCGACATGGTTGCAAGCTTGCCTAACCCAATATGAAGTGAGACGTGTTAGACACATGAGTTTCCCGATAACCTAGAAGATGATCCCTTGACCATGATGGGATGAGGTGTGTTTGAATGATATGACCTTGGTGGCTTCTTTGCACGACATGCTTTGCCCCATACCAGGCATAGGTGGAGCTTACGGGTCTTACCCAATATGAATATTGTCTAATATCACCTTGGGTTGTGGTGTTGAAGCTTTGTAGTTGATAGCGGCTTTTAGTGAGGGTTTGTTTGGTCGCTGCCTACTTTTGGTGAGGGTAGGTGACACATTTAGTGAAAGTTGTACCATAGCTCGATAACCCTAAGTGTTATCTTGAGCCCTAGATGTTAGTATGCTTATCTTGTTACCTTGGGCCATATCTTTGGTCATGATGATGAGGTATGATAAATAGGAGGTAAACCTTAGTATGGTGGTTACCTATGGTTGATTATAGGTGAACCTTTGATGATAGATCATGGTTGTATAATCCTTAAAAGATTAATCCTTAGGGATGGTACTCATGGTGATGTGGGAAGTAGGGTATGGTGGGATACCCTTAGTATGGTGATAATAATGTGTATTGTTTAATATACCATTTAAGATATTATGCTCCATGTGTTCATGATAATGGATGATGTTCCAAATCCTAATGATGTGATAATCATGTTATGTTGTTGGTGATTAAGTTATCTCTATTGTCGTGAAATCTAACCATGCAAGTGTTACTAATTGAAATACATAGCCAAGAAAGGGCTATGATGCTTATGTGAATATGTGTCTTGTGTGGCACCTGGTATGTGTGAAATATCTGAGAAATGATAATGTTCCTTGTTGATGAAATAACATGTATCACTAGTATAATGTGAGAGGTCTTGTAACCTAAGTGCATGTTTGAGGTGTTATCCTCTAGTTGTGATATGAGGGATTTCTATCCCATGATGATATATGATAATGAAGCCTTATGAGAGGCAGTGGCTCTATGTGATGAAATGAGGGATTGATATCCCATGGCAATATGATGATGTTGATGGCATTGACAATAACAGTAATAGTGTGACACAAAATAATGGAATCGAATGTTGTTTATGTTTTCTATATGGTTTTTTAATACAACTTGGATGATCCTAACAATCCACTTAAAATGTACTAATTAATTACAGATGAACCTTTCATGTAGTTTGCCCTGGCCATAGATCCATCATCATCAGTAGCTGGTGATGGTGAAATGGATTCTCCTACGGGTTAACCCAGAGCACATATTATTGAATATGCGAGGTTACTCCTAGCCAAAAATAGGAGGATTAGAGTACAACTGCGGTTGTAGACTCAAGATGTGTATAAGAGCATGGTGAACAGGCCCATGGATCAGTGTGATAGAGCATGGTGAATAGGCCCATGGCTCAGTGTGATAGAGCATGAATGTGTTCATGGCTCGGGGGCACGGAGAATAGGCCCGTGGCTCAAGATATATTAGCACCATAACCTATACCAATGTGGGCTAGAGAAATCGTAGCCTGCGGAGCTGACCCTATGACTGAGGTCACTTAAGCAAGAGACTGTGGTCCTACTTTGGTTCTCGTGCACTGACCACGAGGGTATAGGTCGTGTATTCCAGCTCTTCCATTGACCTTGTATGGCACCGACTTTGGGTTTCACAACCGAAGGTTGGATTTGAGCGTTACGGGTCACTTCCTCAAGGCATAATAATAATTTATAATCAAGCCGTATAGTATATCTGTTGTAAGGAAAAATATGAAACATTGGTTGAGGCCTTGGATGATGTAAGCTTTCTCATATGTTCTCTATTTACATGTTCTTCATTTTCCTTCTTATATAACTGGTTAGTTATTTCCTATTGTTTAGTTGAACTATATGTTCAGTTGTCTGTGATAATAATAAAGTTTATAGAGGGTTATGTTTCTCGTTGGGACTGTGTGTCTCACCCCACTGGTTAATAACCTTTTTAAGTGGACGTTTCTGGCGAGATAAAGATCATGTAGATGAGAATGATATGCAGAGGTATCATACCTGGTGGAATAGATAGTGTCTAGCAGTAGAGTCCTATGTTTCATCCATGTACACTCAAGTCTTCGAGAGAGTTTTCGATGTTTCTGATAAGATGAAATGTTTCTGATAAGATGATCGATATGTATGGTTTTCAGCTTATGTACCTTGATGTAATAAATTAGCATGTGGAAAAGTTATTTCATGTAATGAGATGAAGGGAAATTATGTTGTAGAACCTTGAAAACATTTTATGAAAAGAAAGTGTTGGCTCAGATGTAATATGTCTCATCTTATGGTGCTTGTTATAAATTGGTTTTAATTTCCCATGATTTTTGGTAATCTGTTGGTTAGTATGTAATTGTTTTTTGTTTGAGTTGGGATGTCTTAAGTTTTTGGTATCAGAGCTCTAGGTTCGTCGAGTCTACAGGTACACTAGGACTTGGATTAGGATGATGTCTAAGGTTGTACCATGACATAAAATATGGTGCATACTACCTAATCTCAGTGCTTGGATGCCCTGGCCAGATATTCAAATATTGAAGACAAAGGTAGGTTTGGAGCCGTAGATTGTTTCCTCCTTGATTACTCTGATCAAGTAGTCATTCTGGAGCAATCTAAAGGGCATAATAAATCAAGAAAGATGATGCTAATACCTTCATCATGTTATAAAAGAGGTAAATGAATGCACCATAACCCCTTAATACATGGATGCTTGGTAATAAAAAGAGGAAGTAATGGTTCTATGAAACCTAAAACCATATGAGAATATGGTGAGATAAGTTCTTGAAACTGTAATATCAAGAGATATACATGGCAAAAGACAGATTAACCTATGATAACAAGGTGAGTTAAAGTATAAAACTTACACAAGATGAAGAAAATGCCTAAAAGCAAAGATAAGGTTGGAAGAAAGAGAAGAACAAGTGATGAGTAAATAAGATGGAACCTGAGATAATCTCAAACCAACCAATGAACGTAAGCAAAAATGGGAAAGTATAAAGTGTAAAATTCGTGATGATTGAAAGGGAACAAGAGAGATGATCCTTGTTCAATAAATAATATGTGAAGAGTAACGATCTTTTTCACAAAGAGAAAAAAAATGTGATATAATTAGGAAAGGATCATGAAAATGATAAAACAACAATAAGGGAAAAAGTTTAATGACATGTAATGGTCTTGATGATTCGTGTGATGATTGCAAGGAAACCAAGAAGAAGCAAGATAAAACCAAATGGAACAAAGTTTAATGATGCATAAACAGTTGAAAAATCATGTAAGGATCAAAGAAAGTGATAATTTCCTCCCCTTGATATGAAACCATAGATGTTGATGGGGTGATAGGAGGAGTTTGTTCCCTTGTGTTCCTTCCTTGTGGACCTTGTGTCACTTGATATGTATGCTTTTGGAGTGAACTCTAGTTGGATACTTTAAAAAGTATCAGTTGATCTTGGACTTTAGTTTCCAAGATGGAGATGCCTGTGATAGATGATGGAGGTAGGATCCTCCTGACATATTTTGATATGGTGACGATGGTAGATTATGGATGTGATACCAGAAGTGATATGTTTTGGCTCAAGAGATGGATACCAAAGTAAGGAATCCAAGAATATGAGCAAGTGAGAACATGTCTTTTGGTAAGGGGGAATTAAGAGTCAAGATACCTGGATCATGAAGGTTTGGTGGTAAACCGTCTTGACAGATCATCCTTGACCTGGAACCCATAAGCTTGAAGCTTGTTTTGGAGTCTGGACCTATGTGGTGACCCTTGAGGCAGCAGTTCAGCATCACAGAGGAATGTTGATGAGGATAAGCAAGTGAGGACCGGATGGTTTGACCAGAAAGAAGAAGGCAACAGTTAGATCTCGTGATATGAGTTGGCCAGAACAGTGTGTGCTGGTAGGTCGGATGGAGTCACTCCTTTCTGCTTTGTCTTCTTCTTGCCTCTTATCTACCCAGTTGATTAGATACAGGGTGTACACCCCCTTTAATGCTTGTAGTACGTTTGGCAAATGTTTCCTTCCTGTTAGTCAGGAGAGAGATAGCCTATTATCGAGAACCTTGATGGATGACCTGGTTGTGTTGGATGAAGTATATCCTTCTCGTATCCTTTCTTTTCCTAGACATGACAGTCAAGTGAATCTCTTTCCACTTGACATATCAAGGATCGAGATAACCCTGGGAATGGATATCCTTGGAAATGTGTGAAGTGGTCTCAGATGGAGAAGTTGGCTTTGGTTCAACCTGGCTAAGTGCTTATAGTGTGGATATCACATGTTAGGGGTTTATGCACCACATAAACATGACATCAGAAGGTATGCACCCAACGAAAAGAACCGCAGTAAGATTGTCTTGGGAAAATTTCATCAAGTTCATCCTGATTCCTTAGAATACTCATAGCTAAGTCTCGAGTAAAGGAAGGTCTAGGAAGGATGTGCATCGGTAAGAAACAGATGAACAAGGTTTGTGATTCTTATCCAGATCAATTGAGATAGTGCATACATGATTGCCACCCGAGTTGATGCTTGTTGTGCTCTTAGAAACTGATGTGAAGTTGTGGCAGCCTTGAATCCAAGATGATGTGGTGTACCTTTCTCTTTGTTGCTAATCCGAGATGTTTAGTTCCTTGGTTGCCTGATAGATCCTTTGTGTTAAGTCCTGAGCGATACCTAGTGTAGTACCTTATGAACCTTGTTATGTGTGATAATTCCTTCTGAGATAGATCTTCCTTGGATTAGAGGCATTCTTTGTGAAAGGAGAAGGAATAGTTGGACTATATTTATATAGCAGGAAGATGGTAATATGAGTCATGTGAAGCTTAAGAGTTGAGCCTGTAAGATCAGAGTAGCGTAGCGGAAGCATAGCAAGGAAGGCGACATATCAGTAAAGGAACTGATACCTGAGAGATACAAGTTGCAAGTGATGTTCCAGTATCTAAAGAGTGTTACCAGACAAAGGATGATGAGATGGAGGGTTGAGCCTGTGACCAGTATAGGAAACCCTGTGATGGCTTTGAAGAAAGAGCAATTATGTTGTTCATAAGATCTTTGTGGAGTAGTATGATGTGATGTGTGAGTAACACCCGTCTTCTATCTGCTTGGGATTTCGGGGACAAAATCTTTGTTAGGGGTTTATGACTTGTAAGGACCCTGACCCATGTTTTGGGCTAACCCTATTTGATTTTCTTAAGTAAGGTGATTAGAACCTTAATATAATTCCTCAATATGTGTTGATATCATGTGACAAGCTTATGTTTCCAGTTTGGTCCTGTTTGGATGTTGTTTGAGCAATGTTTGCTTGTTTTGGACCAAAGTGCAATTTACCCAAGGTAAGGGGTTATATTGCAATATGTCACATGTAGAGCATGCCTTTAGTTCTATAAAATCATTAGATAGAGAGTGATGCTATGGGGATCCTTGTGGAGTGCCTAAGTTCCAAGTTTGAGCTTGGTTGGATGATGCTTGTGCTTTAAGTGCTAGTTTTGGTGTAAATTGCAAATTACCCAAAGTGGAGGGTCAATATGCAATTTACCAGCTCTAGAGTTTTCTTGCTTCTGTTTGGAATCATCTAGGACGTGGATGAAGGTTTGGGCACATTGTTTGCATGATAGTTAAGGAGTGACATCTCTATATTGTTTTTATGTCTCATATGTCACATGTACTATCTTGTCCTTTAGTGTATCGGGTAGTGCTTAAAGTATGTACCGGTTTTGAGGGTGTGTTTCCTAGGGAAAAGGATCAGCTGCATGATACACCGCCTAGAGTGTATCACCAGGCTGTGCATGTGGAGCTTGGGTGGAAACAAGTGGTGTTAAGAGCATGAGCAAGTGGCATCTAAGTTTATGTGGGTATGACACCTTTCCTTTGTTACCTCTCTCTTCCTTGGTATATATAACTCCCTTCCTCTTTACCCAAGTGATCCCTTTCATCCATCGCTTTTTCCTTCCTGTACGGGATGAGATTGGGAGATTTGGGAGCTAAAGGAAAGCCCCCATGGAGCTTGGGAGGCCGAGCTCCTTGCCCATGAAGATTTCTTGCGTAAGATCTGACCTTGGTGAGTCATGCTTCTTTACTAGCTTTTCCTTGTACTTTCTTCTTCATCTCCTTCTTACCCTCTCGGACATGGATGAACCCTTGATGAGAGTAGGCAAGTCTGTGGTTTTCTCTCTCTTCTTCTTCTTGAGCTAAGCATAACCATAGTATCTTCTTCTTCTTCATCTTTTGTTCTCAAGGTGATGATGATGGTGCCGAAGGCAAGTTTGGAGCTTTGGTTGGATGATCTTCATGGTGAGGAACATGGGTTTGATGCTTGGATCAGGAAGCTGGATGTCTTTCATGGAGATCCTCTTAAGGTGGGTTACATAACTCTCACTCATCTCTATTATTTTCACTCTTCATATGTGCCTAAATAGATTCTTGCCTTTAAATCAGTACCTTTCCCTATGATGGTTGTTTATGTTGGACTTGAGATTTGATCTAATGAAAATGTTACATTTTATTACTGCCTTTACCTTTTTCTCCTTGTGCGGGATGGTATGGGGTGTCTTGAGGTTTAAGATGACCAACCCGATATGCATAGGCTGCCTGATATAGTGTTTTCCCGATATAGTGTTTGCATGATATAGTGCTTTGCCCAATAGGTCATGCTTTGGCTGATGGATCATGAGAAATACCCCTTTCTATCCTTGGACTTGAGAGGTGAGCCTAAGCTCTAGTATCTTGGGAAAAATCTATCTCTCTCCTTAGTTGTTGAAAGGTGAGCATATGGCCTAGTTGTTTGGGAGATATGTTGAGTTCATTGGCCGATAGGGTGTTGCTCTACCCTTGTTGCCTGATATGCTAGAGGTTGTGCAAAACCCCTCTCACTTGGTTGTTGAGAGGTGAGAAAACACTCTTGGTATCCTTGGGCGATATGGTGTGGTGACCAATATCCTTTTTCCTACCCTAGAGTTAGGGTTTGGACGTTATGGTTGGTTGACACCAAGTTGGTCCCTTGGCCGATAGAAGTGCTGACCTTAGTGTTGAGATGATGATCTACCCTAGTTGCACGACATGTTCTTAGGGGTGAACCCTTTGTTGGTACCTAGGGTGGTATGGGATGGTTATGCCTTGGTGATGGGTATCCTTGGTTTGGTATAGGGAACCCGATAGGATGATCCTTGGTGAGGGTGATACCCTTAGAGGTAGTGTTGCCTGATATCCCTCTCCTTCCTTGAGTCATAGCTTGGGCGATACAATAACATGAGGCTTGGGCATTATATGGTAGATGCATTGTTGATCCCTTACCCGATGTGGTGCTTGATAGTTGATTTAGTTAGGCGTTTCCCGATATGATGTGTTGCCTGTTATGATGCGTTGGGCGATATGGCTTTGATGTGCTTTGCACGATACATTGGATGAGAGACCTACCCTTGAGTAAGCTTTTGGGTGATGCTAAGTATCCCTGCCCAATATGCCTTGGTGAAGGACCTAACCTGACACCCTTGTTTACCCGAAACACACACCTATAGAGGTCTTGTCCGATATCATCAGCCCTAACCTGATATAAGGATGTTGTGTACATGATAGCTTGGGCAACACAAGGGTTGAGTGTTTGGCTGATACCCTATATGACGTTATGATGCCTTTGCCCAGTACATGCTTGGTTACCCGACACATAGGGAGTTATAGGTTGTTATATCTCTGAGCTTGGGCGATATGGTGTCTAGGATGACACATGTTGAGAGCTTTGATGGTATGGCATGAAATATGATATCCATTTACTCATCCTTATGTAAATATGCAGCCTAGGGTTTGAAGTTTATTGGCTTAGATACTATGCATAATAGCAATGATCATGCACGAGGTAAAAGGGAGTTGACCATGCTAGGGTTGACCTAGAGGATACCTTAGTTACTATAAGGTTATGTGGTTCTTATCCGACATGGTTGCAAGCTTGCCTAACCCGAAATGAAGTGAGACATGTTAGAGACATGAGTTGCCCGATAACCTAGAAGATGGTCCCTTGACCATGATGGGCTGAGGTGTGTTTGAATAATATGAACTTGGTAGCTTCTTTGTACGACATGCTTTACCCCATACCAGGAATAGGTGGAGCTTACGGGTCTTACCCGATATGAATCTTGTCTGATATCACCTTAGGTTGTGGTGTTGAAGCTTTGTAGCTGATACCAGCTTTTAGTGAGGGTTTGTTTGGTCGCTGCCTACTTTTGGTGAGGGTAGGCGACACATTTAGTGAAAGTTGTACCATAGCTCGATAACCCTAAGTGTTATCTTGAGCCCTAGATGTTAGTATGCTTATCTTGTTACCTTGGGTCATATCTTTGGTCATGATGATGAGGCATGATGAATAGGTGGTAATCCTTAGTATGGTGGTTACCTATGGTTGATGATAGGTGAACCTTTGATGATAGATCATGGTTGTATAATCCTTAAAAGATGAATCCTTAGGGATGGTACTCATGGTGACATGGGAAGTAGGGTATGGTGGTATACCCTTGGTATGGTCATAGTAATGTGTATTGTTTAATATACCATTTAACATATTATGCTCCATGTGTTCATGATAATGGATGATGTTCCAAATCCTAATGATGTGATAATCATGTTATGTTGTTGGTGATTAAGTTATCTCTATTGTTGTGCAATCTAACCATGCAGGTGTTACTAATTGAAATACAAAGCTAGGAAAGGGCTATGATGCTTATGTGAATATGTCTCTTGTGTGGCACCTGGTATATGTGAAATATCTGAGAAATGATAATGTTCCTTGTTGATGAGATAACATGTATTACTAGTATGATGTGAGAGGTCTTGTGACCTAAGTGCCTATTTGAGGTGTTATCCTCTAGTTGTGATATGAGGGATTGCTATCCCATGATGATGTATGATGATGAATCCTTATGAGAGGTAGTGGCTCTATGTGATGAGGGATTGATATCCCATGGAAATACGATGATGTTGATGGCATTGAGAATAATAGTAATAGTGTGACACAAAATAATGGAATCGAATGCCATTTATGTTTTATATATGGCTTGCTTAATACAACTTGGATGATCCTAACAATCCACTTAAAATGTACTAATTAATTACAGATGAACCTTTCATGTAGTTTGCCCTGGCCATAGATCCATCATCGTCAGTAGCTAGTGATGGTGAAATGGGTTCTCCTAAGCATTAACCCAGAGCGCATATTGTTGAATATGTGGGGTTTATCCTAGCCGAAAATAGGAGGATTAGAGGGGAACTACAGTTGTAGACTCAAGATGTGTATAAGAGCATGGTGAATAGGCCCATGGCTCAGTGTGATAGAGCATGGTAAATAGGCCCATGGCTCAGTGTGATAGAGCATGAATGTGTTCATGGCTCAGGAGCATGGTGAACAGGCCCATGGCTCAAGATATACTAACGCTGTAACCTGTACCAAGGTGGGCTAGAGAAAGGGTAGCCTACGGAGCTGACCCTGTGACTAAGGTCACGTAAGTAAGAGATTGTGGTCCTGCTTTGGTCCTCGTGCACTGACCACGAGGGTAGAGTTCGTGGATTCCGACTCTTCCATTGACCTTGTATGGAACCGACTTTGGGTTTCACAACCGAAGGTTGGATTTGAGCGGTACGACTCACTTCGTCAGGGCATAATAATAATTTGTAATCAAGTTGTATATTATATCTGTTGTAAGGAAAAATACGAAACATTGGTTGAGGCCTTAGATGATGTAAGCTTTCTCATATTTTTTCTATTTACATGTTCTTCATTTTCCTTCTTATATAACTAGTTAGTGATTACATGTTGTTCAGTTGAACTATCTGTTCAGTTATCTATGATAATAATAAAGTTGATAGAGGGTTATGTTTCTCCATGGGACTGTGTCTCACCCCGTTGGTTAATAACCTTTTTAGGTGGACGTGCCTGGCGAGATAAAGATCATGTAGCTGAGAATGATATGCAAAGGTATCGTACCTGGTGGAATAGATAGTGTCTAGTAGTAGAGAACTATGTGTCGTCCATGTACATTCAGGTCTTTGGGAGAGTTTTCGATGTTTCTGATAAGATGAAATGTTTCTGATAAGATGATCGATATGTATGGCTTTCGGCTTATGTACCTTGATGTAATAAATCAACAAGTGGAACAGTTATTTCATGTAACGAGATGAAGGGAAATTATGTTGTAGCACCTTGAAAACATGTTATGAAAAGAAAGTGTTGGCTCAGATGTAATATGTCTCATCTTATGGTGCTTGTTATAAATTAGTTTTAATTTCCCGTGATTTTTGGTAATCCGCTGGTTAGTATGTAATTGTGTTTTGTTTGAGTTGGGAAGTCTCAAATATACTGAATGGATCTGTTATATAATAATACTACTAATCTTTCATATTCAATATTATTGATTTGATTTAAATATATGCATTGAACTAGTGGTATTTATAGATATGAATAGCTAGAACTAGCAGTATTGATCATCAAATATTAATAGTACAAGGTGTTATGCATTTATCATCCCAAATTCATAACTGAAACAAATCAAGCTATGTAATAGCTTGCTCTGGCATGTATTTCACCACTAAATATTTAGGGCAAGCTAGGATACATCAGTGCCTATATATTATACTATGTTTGAAACTCGTATGAATCATGTGCATGCATTATAAAACTAAAATTATTCACCTTCAATCAAATTTTCAAGCTATTTAGATTATATATGCCTTAAAATTAGATACGGATCTCACTGTGCTAGAAATAGATAAACTATAAGAAGATATAAGCACATTCTTCATGTTCTAGATTAGATCAATGAAAATAATAGCTAAAGGATAATTTACCCTCATCTCAAGTTCATCCCACCAAAATCTTGGCAAAATAACCCTCAACAATTGATTTGTAACACAAAATTGATTTCAAATATATAAATATATACTATGATAAACAAAATCATTGCATATCATATAATTCATTTTAGACTAGCATGTCAAATTTCATCTTAAAATATGAAGTTTTGAGACATTTTCATCCTAAATGGCCCAAATCGGCCAAATTAGGAAAAAATTGACGAAAACATGAGACTTCATCACAAAATGATTACAAAAACAATTTATGTTCAAATAACTTTGATTTCATTATTATTCTATAAAATAATCATGAATCCTGAATTTCACAAAAAACCTATTTTACCACAAAATGTCCCAAAATCTCTAAAATATGACTAATTTAGCATCAAATAGCTCAAATTGTGTTTATTACATACTTAAATATCTAAATTGGTCTAAATACAATCAACCTTTCTATAATAGGTAGGTGAAATACCTCCTCTCCTATTCTAAGAAGGGGAAATTTAGAG
This sequence comes from Alisma plantago-aquatica, assembly GCA_963693085.1. Taxonomy (NCBI): domain Eukaryota; kingdom Viridiplantae; phylum Streptophyta; class Magnoliopsida; order Alismatales; family Alismataceae; genus Alisma; species Alisma plantago-aquatica. The sequence goes on along the minus strand of OY856412.1, from coordinate 531,402,101 downwards.
TTCTATAAAAAGTTCCATCAAACCTCTCTAAAGTTGAAAATCACCACAAAATCATGAGAAAAGAGAGAGGAGATAAAGAGATTAGAGTTTTTCTCAACTTTCAAAAATATTTTATCCACACCAATAGAATTAAGTTAACTTCAAATAAATTAAAAGAGAAGTAAAGAACTGACTAGATTCTAGTTGAAATTTTGGGGAGTAACTTGAGCTAGATCAGCCCTAGGCCAACATCCACCCAAATCCACTCAATATCACTTCTCTACTCTCACAAAATTTCAGAGAAGAATGTTGCATTTTGAGTTATTTTAGATCAAATTGTGTTGATAAGGCCATTTGAGTAGCTTGGGTATTTTGCAAAGAGATCTATAAGTGAATTTTTCCTTTAAAATTTGTCTTTCATAATGATAATGTGACATATCTTGAGCATTTCACCTTAAAATCAATATCTATAAAAGTAAATAGATTTTAGTTTCGTTCTCAGGTCCATTAGTAACCGAACATCACTAGTAAGTGTGAAAACTAATTTATAAAATTTATTTACTATAATTCCATCAGTTAAACCTATTTTAGGGCAAACTCAAGTCAGAAACCCTAATTTCATCTTGTCTAGGGTTTTTTCAACCCAAATCATATCTATTCAACTAGTATTGGTATATGACATGTTAGTAAATCAATAGACATGATCAATGTGACTTTTACACTAATTTGGCAAAAGCACATTAAGAATAAAAATGTATATTAAATGTTAATAAGGTTTTAGGGTTTGACAAATCACACTCCTTTAAGAATTTTACCCTAAAATATAAAACAAGGATGAAAGATAACATAATATCTATATTATATACCAAATTCATATTTAATATCTAAAAGTTGAACTTAGGGTCTTATACTCTCCTTACTAAGGGCATGATCATTATAGGTTGGTCGTGATTCCTTAAAAAATCAACTCAATTCCTCGTCCTACTTTGACTCTAGAGAGGAGAACTAGGCCCCCACACTCTACAATAATCACTATGAGACATTTGAGGGAATTGTGTGTCTGATAGGAACATCCCTCAACCTCAGAAAGTCATAAATCCTCTCCCTACTATCTCCAGTTGTCTATGTCATTTACACTAAAACCCATAAATCAACCTAGTGACTCTAGCCACCTCACACCATAGTTGAAGGCTTGGAAGTTTTGTTGGAACATTGTGAAGATATTCAAAGCCTTAGACATGGTTATTGAGGCTAACAACAAAGAATCAACTTTTTGGTTGGCTTCCATTTCCTAGTGTTTTTGTAGTCCTCGGGGAGATGAAACTCATGAGGGGAACTACTAGAGTGGCCCTTAGTGTGCTAATACAATGCACGTCACGAGGAAACATATGCCTTTTCTTGATATTAGGTATTTGGTCCACAAGGAATAAAACCCTTATGTTGATGATATGACACTCTTTGATTGGTTGTCTAACTTAGTCGTGTAATACTTGCAAATGACTTGAAGATGACAACATAGTCAATATAAATATGAAATGAATAAAAACATGTATAATTTAATAAAATATAATTTCTGATTTGTTATTTCCTCTAGTGCAAAAATTGCTTTAATGCACCTCTTTCAGTTGAATCTAACATGGAAAATCCTATATTTGGGTTAGAACATAGATTTCATGTCATGCAAACTCTTGCCTCATTAATGAGGTATGTGTTGATAATAAAGGAGACATCTTAGTTAATAAACTCAATTTTCCTTAGTTTTTTTATTAACTTGGCATATTAAGGCTTCATATAAGTTACTAGGTCACCTCTTACCATTTTAATATTTTATCCTCAAAGGTGGGATATAGTCCTAAGAAACCCTACATCTGTTCTATTTTTAGATTCTTTAGGGAAATGGATGACCAAACAATCATAAAACCCTTATTTATTTAAATATGGATAACAAAGTCATACATGGTTTCATTAATATGCAGATTAGTTCATTGAAAGTTTATGTTTTGATTCATTTGTGTGTTGCAATAGGTATGTGGGTGAAGCACGTTTTCTAATTTTTCCTGAAGTTTGAGTGGATTTTCAAAATTTCAATTCCAATACTAATGGCCCATGTGTGACACTCAAACTAAAGATATATTTCACACTATTCAGTACTTCACAAGGGTGTTTCAGAAAATTTGATTCCCTCCAAGACATAAGAAAATCCATGCATGATAAAGAAAATGCAATAACTTATGGAAATCCTCCAGGAGAACCTAGAAATACACCACATACATTTTTAGGAGAACACAAGATGGGATTACACTAAAACTGGGATACATTTGAAAATTTAGACAAGTAATTGTTGATCTTGTCTATTAGATTTTAGACTCACCAAGTGTATCATGCAACCATTGGTGGAATGTAAATTAAAATATGAGGTTATTTTGTGAAAAATATGTTTATCCTAAATTGCAATTACCTCTTCAGTTAATTTACATGTTGTGTGTTCTAAATACTAAGATAATATGTATGTTGACACCTAGATTTTCTATTCTTATAGGTTAATGTTCAAACCTTGATAAAGGAAAAAAAAGTTAAATAAAGATGGATCTACATTGGAGAACCATACATGAACTATTATTCTTTCAAATCTTAGTTTCATTTCATAAGAATTATACGTTGTCCCTTTCAACAACACCCACATGAAACTCCCCTACAAAGATTTTTCTTTATTATATAGTAAAATATTTACCTTTTTGTTGGGATATAAGTTTCTTTATTTGGTTTAATTATGGAAATCTCAGTCTAGCAAAGTTGCATAACCACCTTTTCACCCTTACCCTCATTACAAAGATTATTTGGGTAGGGGTCACTACATTTGGTAACAGAGCTGATATGTACATAAATATCTAATAATTATGCACAATTCCAAATATTCATAGAGCCATAGTTCATTTTATAGTTTCCTAAAGGTGATGTTGTTTAAGGTTTGTTCACAACCCAAATGGCTGAAAAATATTTCCTCCATAGGACTAGTTAGTTTATAGGGACACTAAGGCCACTATATATCCTGTGTGGTCAAAATCATAAGAACAATCCAAAATAATGTACCTTTTAGGTCCACTAATATAAATATTGTCCCTTTCTTATCTCATTGCTTTCTTGACATGGACCATAGATATTAAACCCTAGAGTTCACCCTTATGTGTATTATGATTTAAGGGGGGAAATGAAGGTTGAGGCATCCTAAAAGAACTAAAACATATGCAATTCCAATTAAAGATTAAAAAAATAGGAAACATGTTTAATATTATGTGTGTTTATCTTACAAGGAGAAAATAAAAAAAATTATAGGAATTTGTGGGTAAGACAATATAACCTAGTCAATATATGAAAAGTTGAGTAGTATGTAGGAAATAGAAAATGCAATGGTAAGGAAGTAGATTCCTAAAACTCTAGAAAAAAATCAATGTCATGGGTGATTAGGAAGAATAATGAAGGTGGTTCTTGACTATCTACAAAACCTATCGACAAGTAAATTAGTTGTAAATATCATGGTATACAATTTTGAGTCCTAAGAAGGGACCCACTATTCTTGCGTTTGTTAAACTTAGTCTAAAATCTCCTCCACAATTGGATCATGTCCATAGAACATTCCCTTATGATTATTGGCATACCCAAGGAGAAGAAAGTGAACCATGTCATATATAGGATACAATGAGTAGATAGACTACAGTGGGAAATTACTATGTAGCCAATAACTCAGTCATACCTTGAGTGGATTCAAGGGAATACTCACTTGAATATACACGTCCTTCTATAGAAAGAAATTATAGTTAGTTTAATGAACCAAGCACATATAGGTATATGGAAGACTAGGTATCAATGTGTTGACTTTTATAGAAGTTTTATTACAAAATATAAGATGAAGGGACCATTAAGGAGTCCAATACCACCTTTCTATGACACTTAAAATCCTAAGTCTAACTTAAAAGCCTCACACTTGTCATGAGGTCAACGATTACAGTAAGTACATACCTAAGGATTCCAAAAGGAAAGTGTGATAACTTTAAAAGAGTTCTTTTGAGGTCTTGGTAAGGAATAAAAACTTCAATAATTCCATCAAAAGTAATGGTCAAACCAAGGGTAATGGATTTATCTTGTAAAAAAATAAGGATGAAAGGAAGGGATAAGAATAGGAAATACCAAAGTACTAGAGATATGGATGATACCACACCAGATCTTGTTATAGGCTAACCCAGTGTAGTTTAGTTTCCTTCAAGACATTATAGTTTTAGGAAGAAGTAATAAGGGAAGGAAGATACTCTGAATATATTGCTTTCCTTGTAACTTAGATACAAATTAAAAAGTGTATGCATGGGAGTTTTAAACTAACCCTATTGTCCTTGTCAATGGATAACATGTTAGATTTTCTCTATCAGTACCTTGGGATTTAAAAAGACAAATAGCGGATAGAGAAACATCAATTTCCCAACCAAAATGAGATATCCTTATGCCATTTGATTATGACAAAGAGGTTAACCCAATCTCGATGAGTGAGTCCCAAATGAGGATGTCTAGAGCCATAATGAAGGTCGATCTAGGAGGAATGTGTGGACAAACCAATAATGATAGTCTAAGAATGTTTCTTAGTATCCATGTCTAGTTGGATCAATGCAAATTATCGAATGACTATACTTTCAGATAAATGGTGAACACGCAACCAGAATCATCGTGTGACACCATTAAATTCTAGGCTAACTAGGATTAGTTGCCAATATTAAGTACTAGTAGTGTTAACATGCAAGTATGTTAATACAAGTGAGATGTCATGTGAAGAACCATGTGAGACTCAAACTATACACATTTGATAAAATGTCGATCATCTTCAATTAAGGGAAAACCTAAGTAGGGGGGAATTACCCCAAGCTTGCGAGTCCAGGGAATGTGTCTATAGAGCTTAACCATAAATTCTATATGAGAACAAGAGAATACATGATATAACAAATACCTACACTAGAATACTCCTAGGAAGATGAGTTGAGCCACCATGTTTTTTAATTAATGTTTGAGGTAGCTATATAGGCCTAGAGGGATCTAACCCTAGATATGAGAGATGTTGAGACATGATAGTATGGATGTAGCATATCGTGCATGTAAGCCCTTAAGGATACTAGCCTAAATAAGTATGTGGTACATGCACAAAAGAAAAGTGTATATGTGAAATATCTTGTCTTTATAAGTGATTGCAATATATATACACTATTTATCTACATATATTTATGTGTGTGTACATACTTACATACATATATTGGACAACGATCATGTGATAACTTGATTTTTTTCTTTCTTCTATATTATACTCTTTATCTCTAATCAAATGTTTTCTTACTCAATTTTATGTCGATTCATATATCAAGTATGGTGACACACTAATTTGGCCACATCCATGCTCAATTATACAAATGTAACGTGAATTTGCATTTTGAACTATGTGCCATTTCTTAATTTGTATGCATCTTGGAAGTGAAATTGAATATTATAATTGTTCCCACCTTGTTATTTAACTATTTTCATTTTATAGGTTTCAAATATCTTTCCAACGGTGCAAAAATCACCTCAATCGGACTTTCTTGGCCCAGTTTGTGACATCTTGAAACCCCTCATTTTGATAACATATAAGCCTTTTTAATCCTTTTTTCTACTCATTGTCTGGCCACATTAGGGGCCGTGAGAGGGCCTCTCCTTGACAAAACCCTAATGTACATTTAATTATGTTCCCTGAATCTTGGATTGCCAGTCTAAGGACCTGGAAAACCTTCTTCTTCCTTGGTCTGTACATGACAATGACTATTGTAGTAGTGTCTTTTCACCCCCCCAATCCATGATGTTATACCCTTCCCTTAAACAATCAACACCCCTTATAGGTTTGTTTCTCCTTCCTATTAACTTCCCCTATCTTTTTCCTCTTTTTCATGCTCTCCAACAACACCCATCACCTGCTTTCTCCGTCCTACTGTGACACTTCTTGAGAAGGCATCAGAGTCTATCTTTGCGGTCAGTTGTAGGGATCCTCTCCCCTTCCTATGGCCATTAAGAAGCTCGGAAATCATGTCAGGGTGGAGGTCACCTCACGTTGAGCTCTCATGACCTGCCAGTCAACCTAGATCTCATCATAGAGCCCCATGGCAACGATGCATGTTGGGGTTGTGCCTAGTTCCTTTATGTAGTGGAATGAGGGAGGATCCTTGCATGGTGGGTCAAGTTTGCTAGCCCAATGTGGACATGGACTAGGCCCAAGAAGGGTGCCACATTGGCATGAGTGAGCCTTGGAGCTTGGGCTCTCCTTGGGAGGGGGTAACATGGCCCTTTACCAACACTATATGATCAATCTGACGTTCCAGGATGTCCAACTCAAGGTAAACCTTAAAAAGGATGTGATAACCTAATTTTTTCTCTCTTCTATATTGTAATATTTCTCTCTCATCAATTGGTACCTCACTCAATTTGATATCAATTCATAGTTTGAGTGTGGTGACACTCCGATTTGGTCACATCCATGCTTAATTTTATTAAATGTGACATTAATTTGCATATATAACTATGTATCATTTCTTATTATGTATCCACCTTGCAAGTGGAATCAAATTTTATAATAATTACCAGCTTGATATATAATGAATTTCATGTTGTAGAGGGTTCAATTATCTTTCCAATAGTGTAAAAGTTGCTTCCATAGACCTTCTTAGACAAAGTTGTGACTTTTTGCAACCCCTCATATAATCATGTCTTAATCATTTTTTATCCTTTTTTTTATCGTGGGTTGGCCACTTTAAGGCCCATGAGAGGGAACACGGCCCAGCCACCACCTATCCTTTCCCAAACCCTAATGTATTATCATGGTCGTAAAATTTTGGATTGCCAATCTAAGGGTTGGGAAGATCTTGTTCCTCCTTGGTCTGTACATGACAACTACTACTATAGTAGTGTCTTTTGCACCCTCCAATTCATGATGTTCTAGCCTTCTTTTGAGTAACTAACACCATAAATAGGTCTTTTTCTTCTTCCTATTCCTGCACTTATCTTTTGCCTCTTTTTGGTGCTCTCCAGCACCACCCATCAACCCCTTTCTCCTCCCTACTGAGACAGTTCTACAATAGGCATCAGAGTTTATCTTTGGGGAAAATTGTAGGGACATGTGCCCCTTCCTATGGTCATGGAGAAGTTTGGAGATCATGTAAGGGTGTATTACACCACAATCTAAGCTTTTTTATCCTACCTCTCAACTTGAGTTCGTAGGAGAACCCCAGGGAGGATCCATACGGGCTGGATCTAGTTTGTTAGCCCAGTTTAGACCTGAGCAATCCCAGGCGGGGCACCACAGTGCTAGGGCAAGCCTTGTAGCTTTGGTACTCCTTGGGAGGGGGTGACTTGGCCCTTTCCCAGTGTTAGATCATCAATCAAACATTTTGGTATGTCCAACTTAAGGTAAACCCTAGAAAAATAATAATGTAGTACCCTTTGGCCAAAACTATCAGGAAATATATGAAAATCAACCAGGAGAACAATATCTAGGTCTTAAAAATGGTTACACGCCCTAAGTTTGAACTTAATCTCACTATTTTCTTATATATACATACCCTCACGATCTTTTGAAATGAATAGTGCTACCTAGTGTATAAGCACGATCTACAATGGTTCATACCCTTCTTGTGATTTTAGATCATGATGTTTTAATGTATGATAATCCATGTTTGGCGTTGATGTCTTTTTGTACCCAATAATGATCATTGACTTTGATATTGATTATATAGGCCATTAATACTAAGTTCATGAACCTTGTACACAATTGATACCAAATGCGCCACCAAAATCTTTATGTTAGAACAAATCAGTGATATGCCACACCTCATGACACGAATGTCACCTCATGTTTCCCTTTATTCCTTGTGTCTTGTTTCATATGGTACTTAATACATGATTGTGAAACCTTTATGGTGTTGCATGGCTATGCTTGTTTTGCATGATGCATTTGACATGGTTGATGCGTCCAACCCTCTTAAAACTTTGAAATTAGTAATTCTCATGATTTTGGTGACCTAAATGCCTAGGGCCAACCCCTCTTATGTTTTGATGGGTGTTATGTCCCTAAACTTACCAGTATTAACCTAAATGTGACCTTAATGGATTGAATGGTGGTTCTTGTGTGTTAATTCTTATGAAGTTTCTAATCTCTTGTCCTCTCCTTCCAAATCAAAAAATATCCTCCTTCATGATCACCTTGATAGGTTTGTTCCAATAATCTCCTATGTTGGTTCCTAGTGATATAAGTCTTGTATGTAGGATATTGAATGTATTCTGATATTTGGATACTCAGTATTAGTTGTTTGATGCCTAAACTCTAGGGGGCATGCACTTATATTTGGATAAGCTTATTATGTCACTATTTTTCTAACTTAAACCATCCTTCATGATTGTTCCACATGTATAAAGGAATATTGATAATGGTTTACCCTATCACTATTCCTTTGACCATGAAATGTACCAATGTGACATAAAATCTTGTATATTGATCATATGAAATAAATGAAACCTTGACATGACATGAAGCATGAACCACACCCTTATGATGGACACTAAATCAGTAAAATATCATCAAACATGTAAATAATTGACCTTGAACCTAGCTTGGCCAATACCGTAAATTAGAAATAGTTATGGTTAATGATGAGAATCTAATATTTGTATGCAATCCTATCTCAATCAAGTGTTGCTTGTGGATAGATGGTCAAGGACTGGTTAAATGTGAATCTCTGAATCAGGTATGATCTGTAATAGATATATGACTATGGATTTTTTGTGGGAACCCTTTACACTAAATGAGATTACTCAAACATAAAACACAATCAATCACTAATTAGTCACGTACCCAAAAATATGGGTAAATTAAAACCGATTTCAACATCAACACCCACTCAAAAACATTTTCATAAGAGCCCAACATCTTTCTTGTATCCATACTATGCCATGAATTTGATACATATCATTCTATCGTCTTAGCCAAAACATATATATACAGGAGAACAATAATCGTATATGCCACACAAACAAGCATTAATATGCTAACAAAAGTTTGATTTATTTGAAACACCATATACAAACTTTTCTTGCCCAGACTTGAGAGTACATGGACGACTCTAGGATGCACTAGACATGTAATCAAATTTATCAAATATTCATTACTATAGCTCCTCTTTTCTGCCACATGTTTGTTTTTGTCACTTTCAATTACCTAAAAAATGTGGCAAACCACAAGGGTGAGACCCATGTCCCAGTAAGAGATATAACCTCCAACAATGTTTATTGATTACAACATTTTTAAGTAATCAAATAGTTAAATAGTTTAATCAAATCTAACAAATAAGATTAGTTGTACGGATGATTATCAAAATACATAAGGAGCAGATAATAACTATCACCATTAGCCAAACTATCATCCTTTATCTTGTTGACAATATAAGCAATTCAATAGCATATGCATATCTAGAATCATGAGAAAGTCTAGTAGCATATAATCTCTATCATTATGAATAAGTCTAGCCAAATAAGCATAGCTAACAACATTAGCATGTCTAATTGGTTGAACATATCAACATCATAAAAAGAGCTAACAACATAACCACAATTATCTGGATAAGCATGATTAGCAGTATATGCATCTCTAGATATAAAGGCATGGCTAGCACGCTAAACATAACTAACAACATGAGATAGCTAGCATCATGATTATAATCAGTAGTAGCAGTATAGTTTTCAACATAATCATGGCTATCGTATGTACGCATCTACAATCTTAAGCATATACACACCATCAATATATCTACTATCTCTTAATTGCACTAAGCATCATCTTTATGTAAAGAGAACAAACAAGGGTTATCATCCAATGTGTAGCATCGTGTATAACCCTAAATAGATATGCTATACGGATGTATTACATCATTTATTATGCCCCAAGGAAATTGAAGATACCACTCAAAATCCAACTGACCACTGCTAAGTCAAAATTAGTGCCATACAAGATCTAGGAAGAGTCGGACTCCTTAGATCTTCTCCGCCCCCAGTCAGTATAGGTCTGCCACAACAACACATAAGGTCAAGCTACTAATAGCCTAGTCTGTCCTTGGTATAGGTCACATCACTAGTGAAAGGAGGTGGGTACGCATACCCTACTATCTGAGGTACAACCACAGTTGTCCTTCAATATCATCACATATATAATCACCGAGACACAACCGCAACCGTTCTCAAACTGAGGGCTAGGTATGACCGCAGTCATCCTCCCTAAACACTTGAATTCAAGATGACAAGCACCCCGCATACTCATCCGTATGCGCTCCGATTTTCCCTTAGGAATACTCATTTCACCATCTGGCAAGTTTTGACACTCACATGGATCTATGGCACATGGCACTACATGATTAGAGTTTCACTCGATTAGTTATGCCAATTGGGTTAATTAAGACTGCATCAAACAAGTGGACATACAAACCCTAATTCACATCTAACAAGCATGTAAATATCACAACTTCAAAAGATATAAAATGTGGGAAACATAATTTCTCATCTCATCATCACATGGTACTATTCACTTGCCATTCATGAGGCTACACTAGTCATCATACTATCACAAGATATAAATCCTTTTCACAATATCATAGGGTATCAACCCTTATCAACACAAGAGGATTACACCTCATTCAGGGCTCAACCATGCATAAAGTTCATTAAGACCATCATATTATTCCCTACAAGATCATCATTATCTTTGCATGCCTTATAACAAGGCTCAACAATATCACTTACATGTAATACACTGGATCAACACAATATTGCATTAATGAGCTAGGAGATATTCATAAACAATCATAGTAGGTCTATATTAACATTAAGAACATTCCTTTATTACATCAACATGCAAGGAATCTAGATATGATTAAAACTCATCATATTCATAATACACATGTTTAGAATAAGCAAGTATCAACCATGTGGCTATGATAACCACCAATGAACACATTAAGGTTATGATGATGTTAAGGAGGTTATTCCACCATCATATAAGAATGATAAACATGAATATTCATTTTTATCTATTTTCATTAGAGTTAGGTTCAACATGATAAATTATATCAATGTTACTAATCATCACTTATACCCAAACCCTAACTCACGACATCCCCATTGGATCATGGATGCATAAGGTGAACCATCACCATCACATTCTATACTATTCTCAAGTATGAACCCACACATAAATCAAGGTGTAACCATAGGGTTATAGCATACTAGGGTTTCAACAACATTAACATAGTACTTCATGATTGTATTAGTCATTCAAGGACTATTCATACCCAATTACCATCATTTAGTTATATTAAAGCTAGGTATAACAAGATATACCTCATTAGGGTTACATATCAACACAATATGATTCGCATCCCTTCTATTCATATGAGTGAGTAGGTAAGACTACCTTATTAAGGGTAACCTTCCATTTGTTCCATCATCATTCAACCCATATCGCCATACCATAATGTCACCCAGAACCATTGGATGTTTAAAAGGTAAGACCAATGATTGTTTACATAAGTAAACACCTTGGATAAACTACCTATGAAGTCCTTGATTTGTGCTCTATAAATATTCACCATATAACCATAGACATCCCTTGAATAACAACACAAAAAGTTCCATTGAGAATAGGGTAAAACCCACAATCGACTGTTCATTTAAAACAAGCCATCCATTGTCAACAATTAAGCTCCTTAAGTTGATCATATAAAGGAAACCATCTAAATCACATTATTAGGACTAACATATTACATTATACATCATTACACTTTATTGGAGAAATAAATAGTAGATCTTGACCATTGGGTCAAATTCATATATTAAAACCATCAATTATAGTATAGGTCCGACCATTGGGTCAAATGACCCAAGAAACCATTGGTCTAAGGCTTAATTGATGATACAACTATAATGATTAACTTAACATAGGTAGAAGATACCTGATCCACCATCATTAGTGATCATTAAATCACCATAGTTTTTTAGATCAACACAATATTCATTAATCAGCATCAAATATTAAACTGATGTCATCATAGATTGATAACATCAATAGGGTACTTAATGGTTGATCATTAAACTTCTAATTGGTACAAAACCTAACCTAAGGGGGTGACCATAGGTTTTCACTATAATTTGACACCCTTGATGACGACCGTCAGTTGTTATGAAAACAACACCATAGGTTGGTTGCAATGGTACCATCATCGGGTCATGGTTTATAGAAGAAATCATCTTTAAACCCTAAAATTGACCATTGTTTGATAGGTGCTTAGCACCATAGGTTGTCAAAACAACCTGATCCAAGTCATATTATACCTTAGGAATAAAGTACACATGATCACAGGTTCATCTAGAACTGAAATTAGAATAGGGAACATTATAAAAATTGAAATCCAAGTCAAGCATAGCTTTTTAGTGCATAAATCATCATTTTCAAACAAGAACATGAGCTAGTAAGCATATGGTAAGAAATAAACGTGGAGAAAGTTATCAAACTTGCCTCTAGTGAGAAGATGAAACCCCACACAGAATAAATATCGATCAGGTAGGGTAGAAAATCTAAGAATAAGCTATGATTTCGCCCATCTAGCACCTTTCTTCATCAAATGAACAAACCATAAGCATAAGGAGCAAGAAAGATAGGGTTTTAGAACTTTAGAGTAATTCTAGCATGGAACAGCAAGGTTAAGACCTAGAGGAAGGTCTAAGGAAGGATAAGAGAAATATAAATGGAGAAGGAAGGAAGAAAACAACTTTCCTTGGTCGAATTCCCTAGAAGATGACCTTGGAAACCCTAGGTAGGGCTAGATGGAGTTCTAGGAGACCTTCTTCTCCAAAAAGAGGTTGTATTCTACCTTAGAGCAGTTGGTTCCGCATAAAAATAGAGTGGATTCGTTGCTATAGGTTATAGGAAAGAGAAATCAAGCATAGTTTCGAATTTGGGCAAGGAAGGGGTAAATATAGCCCATGGATAAAGATAAAAGCAAGCATGAGGTGTAAACGTAGCTTTCCCGTGTGTCTATGGACTTAAATTATTAAGAATATGAAAGCACACACACAAGCAGCTCCCCCACCGTCCCTATTGACCTTCTGGGCTTTCCTTTGTCGAATTTCCCAGCCAATCACATAATTCACTAGTTGATAGCTACTAAAGGTAGCTCATCCGTGAAGGGGTAAACCCTAAAATACCCTTAGAGAAAACACCTTCAAACGATGGCTCAACTAGGATCCCCATGGATAAAAATAATAAAAAAATGATAATATAACATCTAAGTAACATAATTTATGTGACAAATTGCAAAGAAAACCCCTCAATTGGGTAAATTGAAGAAAAGTCCAAAATGTACAGAAATTTGCATAACTTGCTCAAACAGTATCCAAATTGGACCAAATTTGAAAATTAATCTTGTATTATGATTTCAAAACATATAAAATGGTTATATTAGGTTTCTAAGAATTCAATTATGGTAATTAATCTCATTCACCTTATTAAGCAAGTTTAGGGGCCTTACAACTATAAACCCCTAACAAGGATTTTGCCCCGAAATCCTACGCAAAAAGAGATGGGTATTTTCTACACATCTCATTCTCTAGTTCCCATGTGGATTCCTCTATTCCATGATGATTCCATAAATAAATTTAATCAACCCCATCTCACTCTTGTTCAACTTGTGTCATAGCTATTGTTGCTTTGGCAACCCTAAGGTTGTTGAAGAAATATTGATCATATTTTTGACAATATTTGAAATACTTTGGCATGTCATAATTTAAAGCTTTATATAACTTGTATGACATGACTGGAACACTTTGTTCCTCCTATTCATAAATTATATATGTACATTGGTTAGTCTAAATGACATAGCCATAAACTCATCATGGTCATGTGAATGATGTCATCCAATAGAACTCTTATGCATTGGTATTTGATCATAGGTTTATCTTAAAGGAGCATAGTATAGCATATATATTGACCAAAAAACCATCTATCCTTGATAGTGGTCCTGTCCAGCTATCACTGAACCATACACAACATTATAGAATCACTTTTTTTTAAAACAACATTTAGATGGTCATCATCAACTCTCTCCCTCTCTAAGGGAGAGGAATACTTGGAATGTTCATTTAATAAACATCTCCAACCTTCACATATTTCTCATATTATTGATACATCTTGAATACTAGGATTCATTACCTTGGTATCCACCTCATGTGTTATAAGGAACTCACATCATTACCTCATCCACTTTTACCAATAGAACAAATATCAAGAAATATTAGAGGAGTTTTCCTAATTATTGGAAGGCTAAAAAAAACTCATCACGAACTTTATGATCTTGGAACCATAGTCCTAGCAACCTTATTCTATAATAAGCTATCCACCCTCATGTTTGCAGCGAATCTATACGTACCAAGTGGAAATGATCCACTTAGAAGTTGTGCCCTGGAAAGAAAAGACACAAAGGGAAACACACTTCCCATACCATAATAGTATTTTTTTCAAGGGTCGCTAGCAAAAAGGTAACTAATTCTATTTGCATCATGCAAGTTACAGCTTCTTATGTATCATTTTACCTTTTTCATTTTGGGTTCTTTGCCATTAGCATAGGAATCATCATGATTAAAATATATCATTACTCCTTCCTTGATGACTATTTATCAAACTTGGTATGTTCTCTTATTTTACTATGTTTTTCAACCACTTATCGACAGGTTAATCATCATATTCCACATTTTCTTCATTCAATCAGGATCATCTCCCTTAATTTCTTTCACATGTCATGTTGATTTTACATTAACACTTTCTTACACACATAGGTTGGTCTGAGATTAACTCAGGTTCCACTTTATTCCTTTGTCATTATTCTCATTTATCTTCTCATTTTATACTTATCATTGGAATTCTCTCCATCTTATGTGGATTTCATACCTTGAATCACTTTATAAGCATAGACTTATGCATCTTTTACATCATTATCTTCTTGAATTTCATCTTGAAGAACTCCTCCTTTTCTTATCTGTATTAAGATTTAGATTTCATGGTGTTGTATCTTTCTCTTATAGTTACCAAACATTCAATTTTTGATAGATAATGATGCAGTTCTCATCTTTTTTAAGGTAGGATTGAGATATTCACACCATGATTTCTTATTCATTATGCTCTTTAGATTGTCTCAAAATGAATACTTGATCAAAGTAATCAGAAAGATAACAATCTAAGAGTTCCATACTTACCTTTCTTATATAATTGAATATCTAGCCAGGGTACCCAAATACTGAGATTAGGCAGTATGCACCATATTTTTATGTCATATTCCTAATTTTGACATCATCCTAGTCCTAAGTCATAGTGTCCCTATAGACTCAGTGAACCAAAGCTCTGATACCAATTTGTGGGAACCCGTTACTCTAAATGAGATTACTCAAAATATAAAACACAATCAATCACTAATTAGTCACGTACCCAAAAATATGGGTAAATTAAAATTGATTTCAACATCAACACCCACTCAAAAACATTTGCATAAGAGCCCAACATCTTTCTTGTATACATACTATGCCAAGAATTTGATACAAATCGTTCTATCGTCTTAGCCAAAACATATATATATAGGAGAATAATAATCGTATATGCCACACAAACAAGCATTAATATGCTAACAAAAGTCTAATTTATTTGAAACACCATATACAGACTTTTCCTACCCAAACCTGAGAGTACAGGGACGACTCTAGGACACACTAGACATCTAATCAACTTTATCAAAGATTCATTACTATATCTCCTCTTTGTTGTCACATGTTTGTTTTCTTCACTTCTAATTACCTAAATAATGTGGCGAACCACAAGGGTGAGACCCATGTCCCAGCAAGAGATATAACCTCCAACAACGTTTATTGATTACAACATTTTAAGTAATTAAATAGTTAAGCAGTTTAATCAAATATAACAAATAAGATCAATAGTACTGATGATTATAAAAATACATAAGGAGCAGATAATAACTATCATCATTAGCCAGACTATCATTCTTTATCTTGTCAACAATATAAGCAATTCAGTAGAATATGCATATCTAGCATCATGAGCAAGTCTAGTAGCATAGAATCTCTATCATTATGAATAATTCTAGCCACATAAGCATAGCTAACAACATTAGCATGTCTAATAGGTTGAACATATCAACATCATAAAAAGAGCTAACAACATAAGCACAATTATCTGGATAAGCATGATTAGCAGTATATGCATCTCTAGTTACAAAGGCATGGCTAGCATGCTAAACATAACTAACAACATGAGATAGCTAGCATCATGATTATAATCAGCAGTCGCAGCATAGTTATCAACATAATCATGGATATTGTATGTACGCATCTACAATCTTAAGCATATCCACGCCATAAGTATATCTACTATCTCTTAATTGCAGTAAGCATCATCTTTATGTAAAGAGAACAAACAAGGGTTATCATCCAATGTGAAATGTCATGTATAACCCTAAATAGATATGCTATACATTGTATCACATCTTTTATTATGCCCTGAGGAAATTGAGGATACCACTCAAAATCCAGCAGACCACTGCTAAGTCAAAATCAGTGCCATACAAGATCTAGGAAGATCCAGACTCCTAAGATATTCTCCACCCCCAGTCAGTACGGGTCTGCCACAACAAAACATAAGGTCAAGATGCTAACAGTCTAGTTCTTCCTTGGTACAGGTCACGACACTAGTGAAAGGAGGTGGGTATGCACACCCTACCATCCGAGGTACAACCGCAGTTGTCCTCCAATATCATCACATATATAATCACTAAGACACGACCGTAGTCGTTCTCAAACTGAGGGATAGGTATGACTGCAGTCATCCTCCCTAAACACTTGAATTCAGGATGACAAGCACCCTGCATACTCATCAGTATGTACTCTGAGTTTCCCTTAGGAATACTCGTTTCACCATCACTACAGTAAAATTGCCCAATAGTGGCTTTTATAAAAAAAAGCCACTATCTTTCTAATATATAAATATTTTTTTATTAAAATACCTCTAAACCACCTATTATAGAGTATCTAAAAAGGACATAACATTAAAGGCATTTTTATTTTTAATTAGTGGCAATTTGAAATTGCCATACCAAATTAGAAAACTAATTGGTGACACAATTTTTACTTCCCGCTCCAAGTTTTCAACTTCGCTCTCCAAAACATCATGATAGTCTGATCTAGTGCTCGTCTCTTTCTCGATTGATACAACTCTCCACTCCTCAGACCAGCGCATGGAGCATCGACCTTGGCGATCGTTGCCCTAGCTAGGGGCTGGTGGAGACTGGTGGCGGGTTGCTCTGTGCCATTTGCGAGTGGAGGAGTGCAACTTGCCAACCGTGCGTGGTATTTGTCATCAATCGGGAACCTTCATTTGCCGCCTATTTGGACCGAGCCAACCCGAAGCATCTCCACAGACTGACTCTGCCCCTCCGGCGTCAGCGAGCTCGAGTGAGGGACTCCAATCATCCAATTCCTCTAAGCTTTGCAACTTTCTGAAGAGGTATGTTGTCATCACGATATTTCCACTCATGTCTCTGATAATTGCTCTTAAGACAACTCCCACCATCATTGTAATGGAAGCGTCCTTGTTGACATGAATCTTACCTTTAGGAATCACATTCCATCTCTGGGTAGAAATGTTATTGACCAACATTTCTTCCCGCTGTTGAGAAGTTGTGAGAAACCTATAGTAATTGATCCATCATGTGCTGGATGATTTACAGACTAGTTGCGAGCTGAGTCATTCAACCCTGATGTAACCTACAAACTGCCACTTCCCTAGTCCCATTAAATTGATTGATCATGTGTTGTATTATTTCCCTACTTCATCCATTGATGGGGATATGTCTCCAATTATGTAGTGTTTATCTTTTAACCTCCCTCTTGTAACTAAGATTTTGGCAGCCACTCACCAGAGAAAATATGACATTCTTATAGCCACCTCAAAGTACAAATCAATGTGGATAATCTATTCAGGTTGCTCCTCCTTTGTTCTTGATATTTCTCATGACAATGACACCAAACCAATAGGCTGAGTGAGCATTAAAGCATCTCAAGTGGTTTAGCCACCACATCTACATATTGTTTGTAACTGTGAGATGGAAAGGAACCATGCTAATTGATTCAGCGTATTCCTTAGGTAGCAGTTGCAAGAATGCATCCAGGTCCCATCCTATGTTGTTCTCAAGGATTATCTCACACACATTATTCGTATGAGTGGTGATTCAGATAATCTAATACTTGGCTTTGAAGTCCTCTAAGATTTAATGATTGGGCACAAAATATTTTCCTAAGGGAAATTATATAGGATTTCAATAGAGATTTTAACTTAAGATTTACTGATTTTTTCCCACGCTTAGCTTTAGTTGTGTTTTTCTTATATGGATTGGATTGATATGATTTTTCCAATGGATATGAACCACCACTTCGTTTCATGCCACATTTTCCTCAATTTGGGTCATATTATTGTTGTTGTAGTTTCATCTCATAATCCTGATACATTCAGGCCAGACCACATTTTGTATGCTTAGTTCATTTTTAGCTAAGTTGTTTGCCAAATTCTAGCCATCATTAGGATTTAGACCTACCTTTAATAGGGTTTGTTTTCCATTTGAGCCAATGTAGTTGAACATGGCTCTTTTTCATGTGTAAAAGAAGTTGCATGACATACTTTGCAATCGTTGATACATGTGTTAGGAGTCTGCAACTGGTCTGTAAATCATGATGAGGCTTTACTATGGTTGTTAATGTGTGTTGACCTTGGCTTAACCTATTTTCTAAACAAGTAGATGTCAATGGTAATTTAGTTAACCAATCCCTATGATTGATCCTAATTCAGTTCAGTATTGTTTTGCATTCATACACGATCGTGCTAAAATTTGCAGTGTGCATTTCTGGTTTTAGGTTTGACTTTTTTGATGTTACAACTTTATTGTGTGGGGCATGACATTTTCAGTACATCCAATGCAATTAGTTCAGGGAAGACCACAATTTGTATGCCTACTTTAGTTTTAGCCAAACAATTAGCCAAATAGTGCTTGTGAATCAGATTTAGACTTATCCCTAACAGGGTTTGCTTTCCACTTGGTCCAATACAACTGAACATGTCTCTCTTTCATGTGCCAAGCAAGCTGCATGATAGACTTTGCAGTCATTGATACGTGCAGTCATTGATACTTTTTGGATGTATATGTTCTAAAGGTTTGTAGAAGGTGAGCTTGTAGAAGATGAGGTTGTAGGTTTGGAAACCATGTTGGTGGTTTTGAGGTTTACGAATTCTCCTTTGATACTAGCGGATAGGGCCAATCTCCTGTTCATTTTCTGATTCACTTCAAAATGATTAGAATGTGCATGGGTCCTTATTATAAGTAGGTTCTTTTATCCTTTTAAAAAGTATTTCAAACCTAGTATCATGTACTCATAAAACTAAAGAGGCAGCAATCTATCCCATTTACATATAGGTCAGAGAATAATAACCTCACATAACTCATTTAGAAAATTTACAATTTTTAGATGAATCCTTCTTGTCATAAAATTTGTGGTACTATCAAAATAATAAGATGATAAGATATCTTATAGTAGTGTTTTGATAAACACAGAAGTACAAGACTATAGTAAAAATGTGGAAAGACACCACTAACCTCTTTAAATAGGTCTCACACCTTCTATAGTAGTGCATGGATACTCCAAATTAAATAGGTCTCACACCTATACAAAATAAGACAGACACCATTAACCTCTTTGATAATCTAAAATATGAGTGTTGATTCAAAAAATAGATAATAAGTGTCACCTCATTTTATGAAATACCAAGATACATCAAATTATAGAAAATACTAGTTACTTCCTTGAAATTCTCAAAGAAGGATTAGTGAACATTGGACCAATTGCAAAGATATAGGACATGATCTCCTCTATTAGATTTCTTTTCAAGATATCATGTCTACCACAATAAAGTTGGTTATGACAAGAAATAAAAGGTTAACTGATGTTATACAACGTTTCTGAAAATATATAACATCGTTATATGTACTTACAATTTGTTAATACTAATATTATGCAGTCTCTGTCCACCCACAACAGTCACTATGAACTGGGCCTCTATGCCAATGTTAACATTCCCTATTGAAGAACAATTGGACATCATCCTAGATGATTGTTCCTTAAACCAACTAGCCATACCCAAACATTGGCGTTTTCTAAAAGGAAGACACTACAGGCCTAATGAAGTGACCCTAAATTTTGGCAATTATTCACATGTTATCGAGGTTGAGTATGATTTGGCGGGAAATCTTGTATCAAAATCTAGTTGGCGTGATTGGATTAGAAAGATGCTAGTGAGCCGTAGCGATAGGCTTTTTCTCCATCCAGTTGGCCATAATACCATCAAAGTTTGGATAACCAACGTCAACTATGAGACCCCCGATCATCTACGGCGGTATGAGCGCACGATGGAGGATATCAGCTCGGACGAATCTGACCCTGTCAGTTCAGATTTGTCTAAATATAGTGCGGAGCTCCGCAACACAGCACAATCATCAAAAAGACCATGGTAGGTCCAATTAACAAATATAATTGTCAAGTCAAAAAATTTGTGTTTATACTTTTTGTTTGAAAGTAATCAATACTCATAGCTGCTTTCTTTTCTGAACTTTAGGAGAAGATCGCCACAATGATAAGTCCTCGATGTTACTGATGCGGGACCATGATGGTGTAGTATTTAATTGTCTATCTATCCAGACTTGTCTGTATTGATAGTTAATTATTTTAATTATGTGCATGTTTAGTGCTACACCAACCCCTTTGTTTAGTTACTCTTTAGGGGTACACCCCTATGTGTGGATGTAAAAAGAGATTAATGAATGGAACTGAAAGTTGCTACATGAATGCTTATAACTGAAGTGTGTGTTCTCAAGAATGTTCCAAATTCACAAATCCATCCTATCTAACGACACATTCGAAACCAAACAACAAAAAGAAATATGCATATCCTATTATGTTACAAATTATTGATAAATTTCATTATAAATGTTCTTTTATCCTTATTATAACTATGTTATTTTTATCCTTATTATAAGTATTCAAAAAATGCTCGGGCGCCCGCCTAGTCAGATAGGCTCACATGAACTTCATTTGCATGATTACACTAGTATTTTCTCATATTGTATAGTCTTTTTTAATATGACATACTTACTCATATGTTATATGTTTTTACTATTTTTATAGAATAGACAAGTCTTGGATAGCAGAGGATAACTGAACGAGCAGTAAATACTTATGTGGAGTATCAAAATTTTTGGATTTTTCTTTTGAACATTCATCGATTGGAGACAAGATTGTATGCCCATGTAGAAAGTGTGCTAATGTATACCAGGTCACCAGAAAGACTGCATTGAGCCATCTAATGTGGCATGGCTTCTTACCAAGCTATATTTCTTAGGCTTTTCATGGTGAAGATGTTGATGTTCAAATGGATGCTCCTACTGATTAGGGAGATTTCCTTAATGCTGAAAATTTACAAGATATGTTGCATGATACTTTTCTGAGTTTCAGTGAAGATGGAAATACAGAAGGAGTGGAACCATCTAGTGATCAAAATTTCAATACTGAAAAATTTTATATCTTATTAAAGGATTTTGAGACAGATTTATATCCAGGGTGTAAGAAATATAGCAAACTTGCTTTCATCCTAGAATTATATCACCTGGTTTGTCATAATGGCTTGAGTAAGAAAGCATCATCTATGTTTCTTACGTTCTTTAAGAAGATGCTACCAGAAGGAGAACAATTACCTAATTCATTTTATGAGCTAAAAAGACGATTACGGGGTTGGGCTTACATTATGTGAAGATTCATGTTTGTCCAAATGGTTGCATGTTGTTTTGGAAGGATTCTATTGATAAAGACGTCTGTGATACATGTGGAGCATCAAAATGGAAACCGATTACAATCCCAGATGATGATGATGAGCTTGCAAAAAAACCCATGAGAATACCTATCAAAGTGCTCTGACACTTTCCACTTATACCCCACCTAATGCGGTTATTCATGTCATCAAAAACCTCATCCTTAATGAGGTGGCATGCATAAAAATATGAAAAATATGACAAGTTAAGACACCCGATTGATTCACCTACATGGAAAACATGTGATGTGATGCATCCAGAATTTGCTTCAGATGCTAGAAACATTCGATTGGGACTTGCAACTGACGGATTTAATCCTTTTGGGACAATGAGTACTTCTTACAGTACATGGTCTTTTGTGATTATTCCATATAATTTACCTCCTTGGTTGTGCATGAAGCAACCATATTTTATGTTGTCCCTACTCATTCCTACACCAGCTTCACCTGAAAATATAGATGTGTACTTGCGTCCATTGATTGATGAGTTGAAAGAACTATGGGATACTAGTGTACATACATATGACGCTGGAACCAAGGAATTCTTTCTGATGCATGCTTCTTTATTATGGACAATTAGTGATTTTCCAAGATATGCACATCTATCTGGTTGGAGTACTAAAGGCTACAAAGCATGTCCCTATTGTAATAAAGATATTGTCTCACATTGGTTGCCACATAGCCGTAAAGTTTGCTACAGAGGACATCGTAGGTTTTTGCCAACTAGCCACAGATTCTGAAAAGAAGAGAAGGCATTTGACGGTGAGCAAGAATTTAGGTGTCCACCTAAACCTCCTTCTGGAGCTCAAATCTTGTCACAATTGGAGGATGGAAGAACTGTAATTGGTAAGAAAAGGCCAAGAGGTAAGGATTCAACACACAATTGGGAAAGGAAAATCATATTTTTTGAGCTACCATATTGGAAAACTAACATTGTAAGGCACAATCTCGATGTCATGCACATTGAGAAGAATATATGTGAGAGTATTGTTGGAACATTGCTAGGTTTGAAGGATAAAAGTAAGGACAACTTGAACGCAAGGAAGGATTTGGAGGATATGGGAATCAGATTTCTACTTCATCCAAAAACTGTTGGTAAATATACCATCCTACCTCCAGCTTGCTATACAATGAAAAAAGATGAAAAAATATTATTTTGCAACCTCCAAAAATCTGTCAAAGTTCCAGATGGGTATGTGTCTAATATATCTAGATGTGCACAGCCGAAGGATCAGAAGATGCTACCAATGAAAAGTCACGATTATCACGTGTTGATGCAACAACTTTTGCCATTAGCTGTCATTGTGTCCTTGCCCAGTAAGAATGTTAAGTCATGTATTATTAATCTTTGTCACTATTTTCAAAGGTTGTGCACTAAAGTCATAGATCCAAATGATTTTTCTACATTAGAAAATGCAATAGCTGTTACACTTTGTGAGATGGAGAAGATATTCCCTCCATGTTTTTTTGACATAATGGTGCATCTATCAGTCCATCTCTCTTATGAAGCTAAGATAGCCGGCCCTGTTTAGTATCATTGGATGTATCCAATCGAAAGGTAACATTTCACACGTCGTGATGACTTTACCTATTGGAATGTAATTTGTCATAATATTTTCCTCAACTTTGTTATCAGGTATCTGATGACCCTAAAAGGATATGTTCATAATAAAAGATATCCAGAACGATCAATAGCAGAAGGATATATAGCTGAAGAGTGTCTAACTTTTTGTTCAAGATACTTGGATGGAGTTGAAACAAAATTAAATCGGCCAAATAGAAACGATACTGACGAAGCAAATTTGGAAAATGAGCCAACACTTGACAGTGATGATTGGTCTATTTTCTCGACAGTAGGTCATGGTATTGGTAAAATGGAAACATGTGTCTTGGATGAACATACATTGAAACAAGCCCATAAGTATGTACTATTCAGTTGTGAAGCAATTGAACCCTACATTAAGTAAGTTAATGTCAACTGTCATCTATTAATAAAATGATATAACATATTCCAATAACATATTGCACATATTTTGTATTCAGGATGCACTATGATATCATTAGGCAAAAACATCCTCAAAAGTCCTTAAAGGAGGTTCTGAGAATACATAGTAACTCATTTGATGGATGGTTTAAGGAACATGTAAGTTTAGTTGTGGTAATTAAATTAGTTATGTTTCATGAATAAAGTCTAACAAACTTTTCTTTTGTTAGATTGAGACACTCCTAAGAACAGATATGGTGGATGATAAAATCAAGTTTCTTTCTCAAGGTCCACATCAACTGGCCATTAAGTACAAGGGCTATGTTGTCAATGGTCACAGATTTCATACCAAGGTAAAAGATGCAAATCGAACATCACAAAATAGTGGAGTCTTTCTTGTAGCTAAGACTGATTGTTATTCTAAAACCACTGACCGCAATCCAATTACTAGAGATGTAACCTACTATGGTGTTTTGAAGGATGTTATTGTGCTCAATTATTATGAACACTTTAAGGTGACATTATTTAAGTGTGATTGGGTGGACATCTACTCAACGAGGGGAATCAAGCATGATGAACATGGGTTGACTCTTGTTAATTTGAGATGCTTTCAAACTATAGGAGAACCGTTTGTAGTGGCATCTCAAGTTGGACAAGTATTTTATGTAGAAGATGTCACTGCAAAAGGGTGGCATTTTGTTGTAAAGATTGCCCCATGGGATATGTTCAACATGGAATAACAATCTTGTATTGAGAATGTCGAAGCTTATGTTCAAGGTGAAACTCGATATGGGCCATCAATGACATCAGAGGATGAAGATACTGATTGTGACATAGTTAGATTGGATATGGAAGGAATTATTGTTGCTAGTTCAACAACCGAAAAAGACCAATCCTGAATTCAGCAGGATGATGAAAGTGTATCTCAAAGTGATGATGATGACTGTTTTGAATGAGAAGATTACAAAATAGCAGCCAATGTTTCTTTTTATTTGTCATTAATATTTGACTTAAATAAGCCTTTTTTGGCTCAATGTATCTCTTTAATTTTCTGTCTCACATTGTGCTCTAGCTAGGTGTATCAATTTTGCATGTCTGACATTATTCTTATTCATATTTATCCTTGTCTCTACTGTTGTTTATAATTATATTTGATTAAATGTCTATGTTTCATTTTTAAATATTATTAATAAAATTGTTATTATGTTGTTCAATATTTTTCTAAATGTCTTCATTTTTATGTGACTTGATATACTCAGGATGAGAGAACTGTACAGTGACAACAGCCATAACATGACAGCCGCAAGTAATGATAAGAACAACAACAATGACTCCTATACGGTGACTCATTTACCTAGCATTACTCGACATGGTTGTTGGCAATCTTTGAACATGTCATCCCCAAATCGCTCCAAAAAAATTTTAGCTTCCGTTCCAACTAAAATTCATAATGGTAGAGCAAACAAATTCAATAAAATTGCTACTAGCTCTACAAAAAATGCCCAATCAGCCACGTCTCCCCAAGACTCTAATATGGTTGGTGGTTCGAAATCCTCCCAAACATGCACAACTAAAAAGGAGATGGGAATAAGGTTCCAAAATCAGCAAAACAAAGAAAGTGGCGATAAAGTTACAAGATCAAGAATTTCACAGCTACCCCATGTGCCTTATGTCAATGCTTTCGTGTCTATTCATTCAAGAATTGTAGAGAATAGAGTTGCCTATAACCAAAATAGGAATGTATTTCCTGATAACATGGACCAAAATGACATCTCTGATCACCATGTTGAGTCATTGAATGTTACAACAACACCTTTTGATGGGCTAGGTAATCATTTCATTCATATCTTTGTATTTATTGTGCTAAATTTAATCATATATAATTTTGCATATATATATTCTATCCTTTATGATTGAATTCTTAGGTCAAAAACATCGAGCAAACAAATTCAATAAAACTACTTCTAGCTCTGCAAAAAATGCCCAATCAGCCACGTCTCCCCAAGACTCTAATATGGTTGGTGGTTCGAAATCCTCTCAAACATGCACAACTGAAAAGGAGATGGGAACAAGGTTCCAAAATCATCAAAACAAAGAAAGTGGCGATAAAGTTACAAGATCAAGAATTTCACAGCTACCCCGTGTGCCTAATGTCAATGCTTCCATGTCTATTCATTCAAGAATTGTAGAGAATAGAGCTGCCAGTAACCAAAATAGCGATGTATTTCCTGATAACATGGACCAAAATGACATCTCTGATCACCATGTTGAGTCATTGAATGTTACAACAACATCTTCTGATGGGCTAGGTAATCATTTCATTCATATCATTGTATTTATAGTGCTACATTTAATCATATATAATTAGGCATATATATTTTATCCTTTATGAATGAATGCTTAGGTCAAAAACATCGAGCATGTGGTCAAACACAATGTTTAAAAGTTTGGAAAAGAAAACCCGACGATCCAATTCCCATTGAGAAAAATCAATTTGGACAACCAGTAGGTGAAAACCAATGTCACTTATCAAGTTTTCTGACAACCATTGTAAGAGATCCCAATCTTTTTCCACTAAACTATGAGGACTGGATACAATTTCTAGCAAATAAAAAAGATTCTATATGGAATTTTGTGAAGGTATATTATTAAATTTTATTTTTAAATGGTTAAATGAAGCACCTAATTGATATCCTTTATGTCGGTAGAGTAAATTCACAATGGATTCAGATCTAAAGGAGTGGACAATGAAGAGACTTGGAAATAAATGGAAGGACCACAAGTGTGAGTTAAGGAGACTATACTTTGTAGAAGATAGTCCATACAAACAACAGCTTGAACAAGTTGTTCCCCGCGTGGACAAGTCGCATTGGAAATTTCTTGTCGATTATTGGAGGAGTAATAAAGGAAAGGTAATATTATTTTTTCTATTCATTGATACTTACAGTACCACAAAGATAATTACTATGCACTATACTACAATGTTTTCCACAGAGGAAGTCTATAACTAACAAGACAAGCAGAAAATTTCAAAAGGTTAGCCACAGAACAGGAACCAAGTCATTTGCATGTATGAAATATGATGTAAGTTGGTAATTTTTGTGATCCATTTAGATAATTTGATGGCATCCATTAATTTTGTGTTTACAATAAACTTGTTTGAATGATAAATATGGAGAAGGAAATAGGCAGAGAAGTGGATCGCATAATGTTTTTTGAGAAAACTCATCGTAAAAAAGATGGGAGCATAGTTGATGTTGAATCCGCCAAAATTTTGGGACAACACGTAATATCCTATAGTATTATGTCGTAGTATCTATTTGGTATAAATTGCATCTCGTATGATTTGTTTTATGTAGGAAAAAATTTTTGAGGTAGGAGAAGTGCTACGAAGAAAACAACCTGATGTTTCTTCAGATGAAATTTATAGGCATGTTATGGGAGAAGAGAGACCAGGATATGTTTATGGTTATGGACTTGTACCATCACCTTCTGATATTTGGGGCAAGAACCGTAAATCCCAATAAGCTGAAGAAGCACAAAGGAAGCATTTCTAGGATAATCTTGAAGAACAATGGTTGGAATTTGATGCAAAACTTCAAGAACAAAATGATGAATTCAACCAAAAATTAGAGGAGTTACTTGCCTCAACTAGAGCAGGAAACAGTCAAGCACAGCATGTTGGCACTGGCCAAGTATGAATACATTTTATACAAGATGTGTGGTATCAATTATTTTCCATGTTGACTTTTATGGACTTATGACAAAAATAAAATAATTGTGCAGACAAACTTATCAATGCAAATTCCACTCCATATAAGACATTCATCATTTAAGAAGGGACAAGTATGTTTGTATTACTATGAATTGCACTTCATTTTACATTTATATAAATTTGTTATGTAAACTGTATTTTGTTTCTAGGATGTGTATCTACTGAGTTTTATAGATCCAGATGCTAGAATCACATTCGGTCAAGTCTCTGAGGTTGACCCCATGAAAAGGGTGGGAGGTGCAATTTTAGGCTCATCATTTGTTGCTATTTTTGTAGAGGTTGCTTTGTTGGGCAACGATCCTCTAGTTAGACCTTATGATCAATATCAATCTATTGATGATGTTGTTGGCAAGGTCATAGCATGGCCGAAAACACATACGTTGCCAAGGTGAGCATAAAGTATTGCTTATACTGTTACATAATTGAAAACAAAAGTAGTATCTAAAGTCATTTCCATTTGTTGCAGGACATGAAGTTTAAATTTAATTGAATTCTTGGATACTATCTAAAGAGAGGAGAGATATAGTTTTTTTATTTAATCCAATTTGTTATTTGTACATGCCGATCCAAAGTAATGGTGTTTCATGTCCATTGTCATAGACAATGTTGCCAAATAACAATCCTATTTTGTTTTGTCCTACTTTTAATTTTGTTATGGAGAATCTTAGTATTATGGATGATACACACATTATGATTGGTTTGTGGTTTTTAGCTATGAGCAGTGTTTTAGCTTCTTGTTTGTGGGTACAGATAAAAAATTTAGTTGAAAATGTGTTACGATTATTTGATCCATTTCTTTCCATTTTGTAATTACTCAGCTAGTAAATGGATTATTATGGTTTGGATTTTCAAAATTTACAACTAATGTGGATGGGTGATGTGGACTGAATAATTCTTTTTAAATGTAAAATGTACTGCAGTAAAAGGGTAATTGTCCCTTTTGTATGGAAGCCACACATCATATACCATGATTTTCTGTTTCCCAACCTATGCAGGTTTGATTTTGTTTGATAATATCTTAGAATGCAATTGCTTGTATATGAAGGAATGCATATTGTAGGTGATTCATATTTGTGGGCTTCATATCCAAATTGCATCATATCATATCATGATATATTTCTTATGGCATATTAATTTTTCTTCTATTACTTGATCACATGTTGCAGGATATCTTAACACTATAGGGATCAAGATTCTAGCAACCACACTACAATCTTCAAGCTCCACCCAAGATTTTGATGAATCCTAGACTAGTTGTTGCAACATTTTAAATGAGACTATTCATATATTTATTGGTTCTTTTCAGGGCAATTTGTTATGCAGTAATACTTTTTTGAAATCTTTAATTTGTAGGCAAGGGTGTTTTTTATATGTACATGGTTTTTGGGAATAATTTGATACGTCCACCCATTGCCTGAAAGCATAGATCTGCCATGCATAAATATTTTTTGTATTTCCAAGGAAATTTGTTCCAAGTTTCTTATAGATATGTGCCCTCACATAGATATAGGTGACATCGATGTTTATCTTGAGGTCTCACATCACGTGAGGTCTCAGATCTTACCTTTCGGATAATTCATTTGAGTTGTTATAATGAAACAAGTAATATCCTAACACTACTTGTCTCTGATTATTTCAGAAAACATCATCAGATAGAGCTCAAGTATTCAGACCCTCTGCCTTGCCTTAATGTAGGGAGTCCCAAGCAACCCACTTATATACCTATTGAGGTGTGTTACTTCTACGAGTGTTGTTCTATTTTCTCACTGCGTTGTTTTTGAATGTTTTGTTTTTGGTACTAAGTATAATATAGCCTGGTGTTTTTGCATTTTGTAGAGGCACACTAAGTCATTGTCAACATTTTAGAGGTCTGCTCTAGTTGAGAAGTCTAGGCAGAAGCCTCAAGAAAGAATGGGTATTCTTAGTAATGTGGGTTCCTCCCTGTTCCCTTAATTGTTAAAACAACATTTGTATATTTGTATTTTTTCCTTTACCCCCTCCATCTAAAATAATACCCTTTCTGTAACACGTGGTTGTGATGTAGTCCCTAAAAGCCAATAACTATGGTAATGATCCTATGCAAACTGTAGCTCTGTACTTGGAGATTAAAGGCCAATCTCGAGAGCTAACAACCTCTGTATTGATGCCTTGTCCGACTGCCCAGGGCTCCCAAGGGACAAATTCATTCCTAGTATAATAGTTGGCACTTGGGAGATCTTTGGCATGGATGGAGGATGCTCATGGCTGTGGTGAACTTCTCTGCGCAATGTGACACCCGTAGGCATATTCAGGATCTCATTCGCTGTGGAAACATGAAGGGCATTGTAAGTAAAATCTTTTAATGTATTTCATTTAAATTAGTTAAATGAAATACATAAAAAGATTTTACTGACAACACACTTCATGTTTCCACAACGAATGAGATCCTGAATAAGCATGCGGGTGTCACAGCGTGCAGAGAAGTTCACCATAGCTGAGCATCCTCCATCCATGCCAAAGATCTCGCAAGATCCAACTATTATACTAGGAATGGATGTGTCCCATGGGAGCCCTAGGCAGTCGGACAAGCCATCAATAGCTGCTGTAAGTTTTGAATTTTGACTCCTTAGCATATGTATGGGTTTTTTGTCCCATTATTTTTGTTGGGCTCAAATATATATGTCAATGTGTTCATTTTTCTTATCTGGGGTGTTCTATGTTGCTATGCTTGTGTCTTAGGTGTGGTTGTACAAGGTGTGGAGAGTGGTTGTATAAATGCATAAAAACTATAGTTCACCAGTTATTGGACTGTGGCTGTACAAGGTGTGGTTGTACAAATGCAGAGGATTGAAATATGGATATGGATCAAATGAAGCACAAACTTGCAGTGCTCATTTTACTGTATACATGCCATATAGTCTACCTTGAAGAAAATAATGAAGGTGAATGAGATTCTCCATCAAGATCAATTATTTTTCTCCAACTTAAAGTTCATAAAATTGTTTGATATGGTACCATTAAAGATTGAAACTCTTCTAAACTCACTGCATCATGAATTTTATGAGATATGAAGTTAACCATTTTATCAAATGTGGTAATATTCTCCCTATATCATGAGTGCTACCATTCCATTATGGACGAATTACATATTAGTAACCATTATATCAAATGTGGTAATATTCTCCCTAATTGTTTGTGTCTTTACTCTCCCGGGTTCAGGAAATACAAAGATTATTCAACAATGATCATTGAAGTGATATTCACTTCCACAACTTTCCCAAGTTCTTGGATCATTGCTCAAGCTGAACTTCAAGCTGTGCTCAGTGGCATCTGAAATGTAGTGTCCTTCAGATTCTAAAATGCGATATTTAGATTGGATGCATTCAATTTTGGAAATTGGATTAAATTTGTTTTGAGGACTTTGTGCCCCTCATTTTTAAAGTATTATACCATGCTTGCAAAGGTGAAAGGCTTGGAACATGCACATCATTGAATGGAATTTGATCAGGTATGTTTTTCCATTCTTTCTCAACACCTTAAAGTCCTACATAACATGATTTACTAGTTACTTACATCTTGGAAGACATATCAAACAACATATGCACATGCCCCATATTTATTGCCTAATTCACTGATGTCAGTACATATTTTACAAACTAATTGTTGTATATTGTAGGAACTACAATAATATACTTAGACATTTCAGTTAAGGTGTCTATTTCACACATGTTTTTCTTTAAACTTCCAGGAGGCTACATCTATTTATCCTACCCTCTAGTTTAAGGTTTTTAACCTACTTGCTTATTGTGAGTAGAGTCTATTCAGAGTTGTGAAGGTGTTTCTAAATGTGGTTGTTCCTCACCTCATATCTGCCATGACCCAATTGCAAAACTGATGGGAAATTCGATAATCAAACTCCTGAGAACCACTAGGATTGGGAAAAATAATATAGAAAGATGATGTGATTGGCTATCAAATTCCTTACACCTTCATATATAGGTTGTTGTTTTAATTCATATTCTAATCTAGTTGTTTGATTACTAATGTAGTGTATATAAATCTGAATGGTGTGCTTATTATCGACCTTGTTATATTGTTCACTTATACATTGGATAATGAACCAATGACAAAAGACTTATGTGCTACAAGCTAGGAACATGCTAACCAACCATCCACTCTACACATCTGAGTTGTATAGATAGGTAAATCTCTGTTCTGCTATGTCTAGCTTTGATGGTTCATATACTAGAGCTGGAATGTAACATGAACATTGCTTTGATAGAGATGGAATGTAAATTTATTTTTAATTTGATGAACCAATGTACTGTCATGCTAACTGTAATCATGTACTAGTGAGATTTTTTTATGAACATTGCACTTCTATTGCTGCAACTTGCAAGAGGAATTAACCATTCCTGAAAGTTTGTTTTGGTAATGGTTTTTTCTAATTTTAGAGCTAAAACCTAAGAAGAGCATCCCCATGTAATTCTCAATTGATTATAAATAAAAATTATTCATACTTTCAAAAAAGTGAGTTCATCTACAATTGACATTCATTTAGAAATAATGATAATGAATTGAAAACTGAATGACTAAAAGCCTTGAAAATGTAGTAATACAGAACTAGTAGTCATTAGTGGCTTTTTTTATACGCCATTAAACTCAATAAGAACATTTTCATACACCAAAATAATACAAAATAGTGGCATTTGTATAAAAGTCAATTGATGGATAGTGGCTTTTTTATAAATGCCAAATGATGGTTTAGTGGCCTTTATGTGGCATTTATTTGAAGCCACTAAAGACAAACCTTTAGTGGCTTTTACAACTTAAGCCACTATCTTCCTAGTGGAATTGGCGCTAGAGGCATTTTTTTTAATGTCAACAAATGTCGCTAAACCTATTTACTGGCTTTTTTTTAGTGGCATTTCTGAAAGGCCGCTAATGAGTATGTTTGTTGTAGTGCATCTGGCAAGTTCTGACACTTAGATGGATCTATGGCACAGGGAACTACATGATTAGAGTTTCACTTGATTAGTCATGCCAATTGGGTTAATTAAGGCTGCATCAAACAAGTGGACATACAAACTCTAATTCACTTCTAACAAGCGTATAAATATCACAACTTCAAAAGATAAAAAATGTGTGAAACATAATTTCTCATCTCATTATCACATGGTAGTATTCACTTGCCATTCATGAGGCTACACTAGTCATCATACTATCACAATATATAAATCCTTTTCACAATATCATAGGGTATCAACCCTTATCAACACAAGAGGATTACACCTCATTCAGGGCTCAACCATGCCCAAAGGTCATTAAGACCATCATATTATTCCCTGCAAGATCATCATTATCTTTGCATGCCTTATAACAAGACTCAACAATATCACTTACATGTAATACACTGGATCAACACAATATTGCATTAAAGAGCTAGGAGATATTCATAAACAATCATAGCAGGGCTATATTATCATTAAGAACATTCCTTTATTACATCAACATGCAAGGAATGTAGATATGATTACCACTCATCATATTCATAATGCACATGGTTAGCATAAGAAAGCATCAACCATGGGGCTATGATAACCACAAATGAACACATTAATGTTATGATCATGTTAAGGAGGTTATTCCACCATCATTCCATCATATAAGAATATTAAACATGAATATTCAACTTTATCTATTTGCACTAGAGTTAGGTTCAACATGATAAATTATATCAATGTTACTAATCAGCACTTATACCCAAACCCTAACTCACGACATCCCCATTAGATCATGGATGCATAAGGTGAACCATCACCATCACAATCCATACTATTATCAAGTATGAACCTACACATAAATCAAGGTGTAACCATTGAGTTATAGCATACTAGGGTTTCAACAACATTAACATAGTACTTCATGATTGTATTAGTCATTTAAGGAATATTCATACCCAATTACCATCATTTAGTTATATTAAAGCTAGGTATAACAAGCTATACCTCATTAGGATTACATATCAACACAATATGATTATCATCCCTTCTATTCATATGAGTGAATAGGTAAGACTACCTTATTAAGGGTAATCCTCCATTTGTTCCATCATCATTCAACCCATATCGCCATACCATAATGTCACCCAGAACCATTGGATGTTTAAAAGGTAAGACCATTGATTGTTTACATAAGTAAACACCTTAGATAAACCACCTATGAGGTCCTTGATTTGTTCTCTAGAAAGAGTCACCATATAACCCTAGACATCCCTTGATTAACAACACAAAAAGTTCCATTGAGAGTAGGGTAAAACCCACAATTGATTGTTCATTTAAAACAAGCCATCCATTGTCAACAATTAAGCTCCTTAAGTTGATCATATAAAGGAAAACATCTAAATCACATTATTAGTATCAACATATTACATTAGCCATCATTCCACTTTATTGGAGAAATAAACAGTATATCTTGACCATTGGGTCAAGTTCATATATTAAAACCATCAATTACAGTATAGGTCCGACCATTGCATCAAATGACCTAAGAAACCATTGGTCTAAGGATTAATTGATGATACTACTACAATGATTAACTTAACATAGGTTGTAGAGACCTGATCAACCATCATTAGTGATCATTAAATCACCATAGGTTGTTAGATCAACACTATATTCATTAATCAGCATCAAATTTTAAGTTGATGTCATTGTTGATTGATAATATCAGTAGGATACTTAATGGTTGATCATTAAACTTATAATTGGTACAAAACATGACCTAAGGGGGTGATCGTAGGTTGTCAATATCATTTTACATCCTTGATGATGACCATCAGTTCTTATGAAGACAACACCATAGGGTTGTTGCAATGGTACCATCATCGGGTCATGGTTTATAGAAGAAATCAGCTTTAAATCCTAAAATTGACCATTATTTGATAGGTGCTTAGCACGATAGGTTGTAAAAACAACCTGATCCAATTCATATTATACCTTAGGAATAACTTACACATGATCACAGGTTCATCTAGAACTGAAATCGGATTTGGGAACATTACAAAAATCAAAATCCAAGTCAAGCATAGCTTTTTAGTGCATA
This sequence comes from Alisma plantago-aquatica, assembly GCA_963693085.1. NCBI lineage: Eukaryota > Viridiplantae > Streptophyta > Magnoliopsida > Alismatales > Alismataceae > Alisma > Alisma plantago-aquatica. The sequence goes on along the minus strand of OY856412.1, from coordinate 531,367,214 downwards.
AATCATCATTTTCAAGCAAGAACATGAGCTAGTAAGCATATGGTATGCAATAAATGTCGAGCAAGTTATAAAACTTGCCTCTAATGAGAATATGAAACCCCAAACAGAATAAATCTTGAGCAGGTAGGGTAGAAAATCCAAGAATAAGCTATGAATTCGTCCATCTAGCACCTTTCTTCATCAAATGAGCAAACCCTAAGCATAAGGAGCAAGAAAGGTAGGGTTTTAGATATTTAGAGTAATTATACCATGTAACAGCAAGGTTACGACCTGGAGGAAGGTCTAAGGAAGGAGAAAAGAAAGAGAAACGAAGAAGAAAGGAAGAAAAAAACTTGCCTTGGTCGAATTCCCTAGAAGATGACCTTGGAAACCCTAGGTAGGGTGAGATGGAGATCTAGGAGACCTTCTTCTCCAAAAAGAGGTTGTCTTCTACCTTAGAGCAGCTGGTTCCATAGAAAAACACAGTGGATTCGTTTATCCAGGTTAGAGGAAAGAGAAAGCAAGCATAGTTTTGAATTTGGGCAAGGAAGGGGTAAATATAGCTCATGGATAAGGATAGAAGCAAGCATGAGGTGTAAAAGTAGCTTTCCCGTGTGTCTATGGCCTTAAATTATTAAGAATATGCAAGAACAAACACAAGCAGCTCCCCCACCATCCCTATTGACCTGATTGGATTTCCTTTTTCGAATTTCCCAGCCAATCACATAATTCACTAGTTGATAGCTACTAATGGTAGCTCATCCGTAAAGGGGTAAACCCTAAAATACCCTTAGAGAAAACACCTTCAAACAATGGCTCAACTAGGATCCCCATGGCTCAAAACAATAAAAAATGATAATATGACATTAATTAACATAATGTATGTGACAAATTACAAAGAAAAACCCTCAATTGGGTAAATTGTAGAAAAGTCCAAAATGTACAGAAAATTGCATAACTTCCTCAAACAGTGTCCAAATTGGACCAAATTTGAAACTTAAGCTTGTCGTATGATTTCAAAACATATAAAATGTTTATATTAGGGTTCTAATCATTCAATGATGGAAATTAATATCATTAAATTTATTAAGAAACTTTAGGGGCCTTACATTTTTTTTCTGAAACTATGATACATATGCTTGCTTGTATACTTGCCAGAATATTTCTCTCTAGTATTCTAGTATTGTAATAAATGTTTGTTTTGTTATTTTTATGACTTGAAAACATAATATAGAACCTTATTATACAATATTTATGCACCTTCCTATATTCTTGGGTCAAGGACACAAGGCTGGGTGTTTTACTTGAGTTGTCAAGATAGGATGGACCACGTCGATAAAAAGATTATCTCTTAGAACTGGCCTTGAGGTCCCTCCTATAGAAAAGGGTTAGCTAATTTTTAGCACCTGTACTGACTCTTCCAATAGGTAGTTAATCCAAAAGGCCTTAGAAATACATGATATTCTTGGTATAGTTTAAGTAAAATGAAATAAAACACGGGATCTCATTTTGCTAAATACTTATCTTGTTTATTCTTGTTTGTTTATTCCTAAAATCTTTTCAAACTATGTAAAACTTATATATGTGTATCTTTCTACCCTAAACTCAAAACCACGTGTCTTGAACCACTTGTTTCATGTATTTTTTAAGGTATATATGGATAGAGAGTTGATCGCTTGGTGATATATGTTCTTGTGTACTTATAATAAGATCCCTAGTGTACATGTGCGGACTTATACAATTTGAATCTTGAATATGTAATTGAAATCTTATGATATAACAATGTTTCTTATTATATCTTGTTGTTTAGATTGTGTTAGTTCTTTTATCTTGTCATATGTTCATGTATGCTAAGTTTTTAAGATTCCGCATTCAAGCTTTGATATTACCATTCTAGAGACAGACGTCTAGATTATGTCACCTTTGACTTCGTATTCATTTAGAGTTAGGATTTGGGCAATAGATGGTTCTGTGATAGATGGTATTAGAGCATGTGCAATAACTACACCAAACATGACTCACATGAAGTACAAATTAAACTCAATCATATATATAAACCTTAGAAACTTAATGAGTTGTCCTCTCTGAACTTAGTTGACTTAGCTTCTAGGTTAGAACCTAGATATTCTAGAACTAGGTGTAGGCTTTTGTAATCCCTAGAACCTATCTTTTATCCTCCTTTTGTCCTATAGAATTAGCTGTAGGTTTAGAAGGGTGAGAAAAGGGAGATCTTGCTACAACTCTAAACATATGTTCACAACATTTGCTTAGGGTAGCTACACAAGTGTGCACCGTGTTCTTGTTTGTTCTATAGGTGGGCATGGTACTAGACTACCTAATGAGTGTAGTAACTCATTTCAATCTTCATCTTATTGAAATGGAGTATGGTGGTCTCCATAACATGTTTCAACATTGGAGAAAACCTATTTTAAGTATTAGTATATACGTACATATGAAAATTGTTATGACACATAGAGATGTAGTGAGTGTTCATGTACATAACAGAAAGAGATGTAACATTAGTCTAGATGAGAGAGTTTAGAGGATAGTTATAGTCTCTAGAGTTGTCTAGAGCCATGATAAATGTTAGGCTAATAAATAGCCTATATGACCTTAGATGATGATGTTAATGATGATGATGATGATGATGATGATGATGATGATGATGATGATGATGATGATGATGATGATGATGATGATGATGATGATGATGATGATGATGATGATGATGATGATGATGATGATGATGATGATGATGATGATGATGATGATGATGATGATGATGATGATGATGATGATGATGATGATGATGATGATGATGATGATGATGATGATGATGATGATGATGATGATGATGATGATGATGATGATGATGATGATGATGATGATGATGATGATGATGATGATGATGATGATGATGATGATGATGATGATGATGATGATGATGATGATGATGATGATGATGATGATGATGATGACGACGACGATGATGATGAGGATGATGATGATGATGGATGTTGATGTTGATGTTTATAATGATGTTAATGATATGAGTTTCTTCATGATGACCTAAGTTTGTTTATGGAAAGGTCAAGTATACTTTTATGACATGATATGAGTTTTGACGATGAAACCCTAGCTAAACCTAACACCATGTATGGAACATATTACCTGGTCGATGTGCTAAACATAGCTAGTGAATTTTCATGCTTGTGTGTGCCTAGTATTGTACATGTTGTGTGTGAGATATGATTTTAGACTAGGATTGGCCTAAATCTATTTATAAATAAGGAACTCTAGCACAACACATACAAAAAGGGTGACCTCTTAATATTATTTGACCCAACATGAAAGAAGGTCAGAGTACCTAACCTCCAAATATATGTGAAAAGTTGAAAGAAATGAATGATGAAATACATGATGATGAGTCCCCATCTAGAATATTTATAAGTATATGAGTTGACTAACCTAGTATGGTTCCTTTGATAATGTTGAATCCTATATTTCTATGAAAAGATCTAACCCTAGAGAAAGAGGCAATTAAATATATAAAGTTTGCTATATAGGTGAAGGAGGTGTCCCAAGACCCTAAGATGATGTACATGATTTGTGAACTTCATGAAGAGCCTCATACTTGGGTTATGGATTCTATCTGAAGGAATCTAACATCCATTGTTTCTTGGTAGTTGGGAATATATTTTGTTATGGGTAGATGGAGTGGTTAGAATGTCTTGCTGGACATAAAAGAGGTCCTAGTTTGAGTGGCTTGAGCTTGTGGAGATCTTACTAGATACAAGTGGGATAATTATTGTAACAACCCAATTTTCTAAAACAAATACATTACTGAGTAGAAGCTTAATTTGTGTTGGGATGTCATAAAAATAATAATCATTGCATAAAAATATAATCTTATTCAACCAACTCAGGAAAATAATTATAAATCTCATGTCTCAAGTTCCACAACATAAAACTTTGACTTTGAACTAAACTAAACTAATACAGTTCTAATACTAATTGAGAAACTATGATAAATTCCATAGGATAGTTGGCACCCCACCAGAGCTAAACTCTTAATTTGTTCTTGACATGTATGCTCCTTTCTTGAGCTCCTCCCTTATTCTTTCCTCCTGCGGGCATCGCGTCCCCAACCATGCATTCAAAATGGACAAAAATGTTAGAGTAAGCAACATTGAGTATTGTTTTAACAAAATAATAACTTGGCAATAAGGAAACATAAAATTAATTAAAAAATAAATTTTAGATTCAAAAAACATGCTTTTAGTGGTTGATTATAATGTCCTCTACTCTTATGCACCAACTGTGCTTATAAGGCCCGTAGGCTCAACTGAGGTTCCATTTGAACTCGTGATTTGCACATGAGTTGCATAACTTATGCTCCAATTGAGCTCATGATTTTCACATAAGTGTCACTATGTTCTGTTTGAATGCATGATTTACGCATAAGTGCCACTATGTTCCATTTGAACGCATAAGGCCCAAGGGGTCAACATTGACATGATGAGGACAAAATAATAAAACAAATAACATGATTCACCTTTAACATAGAACAATTAATCTTTACTTGTATTTCACATGAACATGGCACATATTCTTGAAATAGAACTTGAAAGAATAAGCATCATATAATAACTTTGGAACAAAATCAAGAATTTCTAAATATTTGAGTAGACATCTATGCACATACTTTAACTAGATCACCAGGATACAATAATATTAAAGCAATTGAAAACCATTATTTGATACTCAAAGTGCATGGACCCACTTACCTTAGAGCAAAGAAATACTAATTTCGTCTCTCTATCCCTGATTGAATCCTAAGTCTCCTAAAATTACATGATTAATATTAATTATCACCTCAAATAACATACTAAACCCTAATTAAGGTCCTTAGGAAAATGATGTCTGACATTATTGAATTAGGGTTTAAAAATCTTAATACCATATTTGTCTTAAAATATCCTTTCCAAAGAGTATTTTTATGAAATTTTCTGATGTCAGAAGAAATAGATATGAATTTTCAAAGATAGACCAGTAGGTAAACATGATAAATACACCTTGGCATTATCAAAAGTCAGTCAGGAAAGATAACCTGGACCAATCCTTTGTAGCCGCATCACGTATATGGCCCAACATGTCTATGCGCGGTGGATGACTAGAAGTGAGCCAGAAAGATAAAATCACCCTTGAAAACTTGACATATTTATATTGAAAGTAGGGATAAAATTGGAAATAGGCAACTCCCTATAATGCCTCTCCAAGCACATATATGTCAACGAAAGCAAACCCTATGTTGTCCATAACATGGGTCACTTGGCTTGGAGGATCATCACAAAACATGATACTCATAGGTAAAAAATAAATGAAACACCATGCATTGATTGGAAATATAGATTCATCCAATGTTCTTTAAAATGAAAAAACATAAACCATCTCATCTTAAACTCAAATATAATACATGTAGGCTAAGAAAATCTAAATCAAGAAATGATAAACTAGACTAAAGAATCTAATAAGTGGTAGTTGGCACCCCACCAAGCTAAAGTCTCCTTTGATGTCATCTACTCTAAGGGACTCTCTTCAATCCTTTCTTGATTATTGATCTAGGAACAACTCGTCCCACGACCATGCGAAACAAGCAACAACATAAGTAAGCAACACTATGCATTTTATAAGAACTGAAAAGTAATCATATATACTTGAAGTGAAATGAACGTGACATGACCTAACATTAAGAATTATCATTAGACATTAGCTTTCATTGCATCAATGAATAAAGAAACATTACTATATGTGTTCTGCCAATCATTTCCCATGTGGGGAACATCATGCCCAGAAATCCCATCATTGCTAGGAAGCCCATAATGACCATAAAGGTCCATCATTGCGAGAAACATATAATAAGTTACTTAATTTTATTGACATCAATTTTTTTATCTTACCATCAATGTAAATTATCCTCATCTAATAATTGAACCAAAGTGCTTGTCAATGCCATAAAGACAAAATAACATCAATAGGAACAATTCACAACTTAAGTGCATTATATTAATCATAATGGGATTTCTCCCTCTTAATCTTTAACTTATCATTACATGATTTACATGATTCCTTCTTCAATTTCTTTAATCATTATATGAGCATAGAATTAAACTAATGAGCATTAGGGAGAAGCATAGTACTTTATGAATATAACAATAAACATGCAATAATATAATCTGAGGCATCATCATTATCTTAATTTCATTCAATAACCTAGAAAATTTAAAGCATAGTCCTAAATCATACTTAACATACAATTCATCCAAAATATATATGCATAATGGAATGACCTATTTACCTAGAGCAAGTTAGATCCTAACGTAATATCCCTGATGTTGATCGAATACTATGTTCCTGAAATCACATGATTTATATTAATTATCATCATTAATACATGCTAAACCCTAATTTTAATATTTTAAGGAAACATGTTGGAAAACGACCAATTTAGGGTCTAAAAACACTGGAATCATTTTCTTCATGAAAAGTCCTTTCCAATGACTATTTATACATATTTTTCTGATCATGGATGTAATTACTACAATTTTAGGCAAATCTGACTAATCTGACATCACTAGAAATCCACACGGGCAGTAATATCTGAATCAGTGGATAATTGGGACCCGTTCCTAGGTGGCCCAGTCAAGGTAGACACGTGGTATGGACCCACTCAAACCAATCCATTAGGAGGCCATGCTATCAAAGAGTAGTCAGCGATCCAAATACCAAAATCACCCTTGTGGGCTAACTAAAAATCATCAATTGATCGGGGGCACTTGGGGAAACAAACAATTGTGATTCTCTTCATCAGAATAGTGAACACAGAGGCAAGACTCTCAATTTTCAAATCTAGAACAAAGTTCCTACTTTCTTCTCATAAACAAATGACGTAGGTGAGTTCCTCACTTCACCACAAAGAGGACAAGCCCCATCTTGGGTAGTTTTGTGTTCTGGGGCTCCAGAACCACCTCCCACCATGGCAAGGAGGAGGTTATCATAAGGGGATAGTAAGATGATGCATCACAACCAAAGGTAAGACTACCAAAAGACCACTCATTCAAAATCAAAGTCAGGAGTGGCGACGATGCAAGGTATCATCATCATATTTAGCGGAGCAGATCTGTGATCTAGACAAATAGAAAAAGGGGGGAAATAGATAGAGTGAATTGCCTCAATCCAATCTAAGGAGAAGGCCAAAAAAGTTAGTTCTCACTGGATCATTTAATAGTATTTCTCAGATTTGCAGACATAAGAACCCTTACGCCAGGCTCAAGGTAGATGAAGGAGGCAGTCAGAGTAGGGGAAGCAGGTCAGAGGGCACTAGAGGCTGAGGTGATGATGGTTGTGTGTGTTTTTAGGATCCTTGATCATTTTATGATGGTTTCTTATATAGGTAGAAGATAGAGGAGACTCGGGTTTGCCTTGGAGTATAGATCAGGGGAGGTCTCCTGTAGCTCCAAGATTTGGGAGTTCTAGGTCATGAAAGTCCCTAATGATGGGGATTGATAGATTCAGAAGGATGAGTTAACGCTACTGGAAGTGTATTTATATCCTGAGGATAAAAATAGATATCTAAGATGGGTGGGGGATACGAGTTCTCAACCAGGGAACTGGGATTCTGACCCAGAATGGGTTAACTAGGGATGTTGGTCCGCATGACACCAATATGTGCGGAAACTTAGGTTAGTTGATAGAAAATGGAAATATTTTAATTAATAACCATATAAATCTATTAATTAATATAAGTGATCAAATAGATCCCAAATGACCTCAAATTTGAACCATGGGTTAAATAAGAAGTCTAGAAGTTTCCTATCTGGTTAGATTTAGGTTTAGATTATCTTGTGTCTATGAATTTTGTATAGGTCATTATCTTAGTGTACATGTATTAAAATATGAAATTCAGGGAATCAACTTTTGCTAAGTGAGTTGGTTGAGCCAAAAATTCAAGGTTAAGAGAATAATTCATTATATTTGGGATTTATAGGTCACAATATATTCTATTTGATAGATGAAGTTATTAATTTGCAAATTAGGGTTTCATATTAAGGATCATTAATAAAATTGAAATTTTGAGGATGTTACAATTCTACCCACCTTAAATAAATTTCATCCCTGAAATGTTCGCATACTACCCACCTTAGGGTTTTTCATATTCCCATAACATCGTAACATATTATTCAAAATATCATGACTATACACATATATGGTCTAAGGATAAATTCATAATCTAAAAGTGACAATCTAAACCATACATTGATCATTTTCCTCCTCCAAATTCATAGCAAAGACTCTTACCTATCTCTTAGGGGTTGCGTTCTGGTTTATGGCTTCTTTCCTCTATATCTTAGGGCAGTCTGGCTTTATATGTCTAGGCTCCCCACAATAATAACATAATTCACTATCAAACCTACATGATCCTCCATGGACCCTCTTACAAGTTAGGAACTATGATTTCTCTTGGGCAGTAGGGGCTTCAACCTCAAGAGCCTTCCTCTTGTTGTTGGGAGGTTGGTGTTGATGTTGGTTGTTCATCTGAAGAGCTTCCTTCTTGTAAGACCTTCTGAGGCGGTCTTCTAGCTCGGGCTGCATCCAAAGCAGTCTGAAGGGTTCTGTTGCCTCTTCCTGACAAGACAAAGCTTAGGTTGGGCTTGAGTCCTCGGATGAAATTCTTGGTTCTGTGTGGCTCATCATAGTCATAACCATATTTATGTAGGATCCTAAACTTCATGGCATATTGGGTAACCATCATGTCACCCACCTAAGCTAGGTTTGAAAACTCTAACTCCTTCTTCTCTATCATGGCTTCAGACACATAGTGCTCCTGGAAGGCTTCAACTAGTCCTTCCCATGTGAGTGCAGGTGCATCGGATGCCCTTAGTTGAGGAAGTTCTCCCACCATGAACGGGATGATCCCTTTAGCATGAGGGTTGAAAATGAACCCTAGACTGTTGAGGGCAGTCCAGGTCGTGAAAACAATGATCCATGCTCCTAATCCATTCTTCTTCCTTGTGATGACATCATCTTCTCCTTCTCCATCAAAGGATTTGGGCCTGATCTTCAAGAAGTCCACTAAAATTAGCTCTTCGTGTCTGCTTTGACGTTGACCTTGTCCTAAGGCACTGGTGAGCATTTGGACTAAGTCCTCCAAGATTGCTTTAGAGTTCCTTCTTGGTCCACTTCCCTCACTAGATGATCTAGCACCATCTTCCTAACCCTTTCCCTTGTCATATTTCTTAGGATCCATCAAGAAAAACAAGGTATACCTAGGGTTAGAACATGTTAATCTTTAGCTTAGTGGCCATCTACTCATTGCTCTAATACCATATTGTAACACCCCTCTGAGCACATATATGTTAGAAAAAGAAAAACCTATGTTGTCAGTAACATGGGTTACTTGGCTTGGAGGAACATTAGAAAACATGATACTCATAAAAAAATATAAATGAAAAACCATGCATTAACTAGAAACATAGATCAATACATCATTTTTTAAAAAGGGAAAAACATAAATTGTCTTATCTTAATGTCAAAACTAATACATGTAGGCTAAGAAAATATAAAGCAAGAAATGATAAACTAGACTAAAAATTCTACTGAGTGATAGATGGCACCCCACCAAGCTAAAGTCTCCTTTGATGTCAGCTGTTGTGAAGGGCTCGCTTCAATCCTCTCTTGATCCTTGATCTAGGTACATCTCGTCCCACGGCCATGCAAAACAAAGCAACAACATAAAAAAGTGACACTATGCATTTTATAAGAAATGCTACGAACTTGACATGACCTAACATTAAGAATTTTCATTACACATTAGCTTTCATTACATTAATGAATTAAGAAACACTACTATATGTGTTCTCTCTATCACTACCCACGTGGGGCACATCATACTCAGAAATCCCATCATTTCTAGGAAGCCCATAATGACCACAAAGGTCCATCATTGTGAGAAACATATAATAATTTGCTTAATTATTATTAACATCATTGTTCTTATCCTGCCATCAATGTAAAATTGTCCTCATCCAATAATTGCACCAAAGTGCTCATCAACACCATAAAGATAAAATTACATCAAGAGAAACAATTCACAACTTAAGTATGTTATCTTAATCATCATGGGATTTCTTCCTCTTTATCTTAAAATTATCATTACATGATTCCTTCTTTAGTTTGTTTAATCATTACATGGGCATAGCATTAAATTAATGAGCATCAGTGATAAGCATAGGACTTCATCAATATAACAATCAACATGCAAAAATATAATCTGAGGCATTGTCATTATTTTAACTTCATTCATTAACTTGGAAAATTTAAAGCATAGTCCTAAATCATACTTAACATGCAAGTCATCCAAAATACATATGCATAGTGACATGACCCACTTACTAGGAGCAAGGTAGATCCTAACTTAGTATCCCTGATCTTGATAGAATCCTATGTTCTTGAAATTACATGATTTCTATTCACTGTCATCATTAATACATTCTAAACCCTAATTTGAGTAGATTAAGGAAACATGTTGGAAAATGACTAATTTAGGCTTTGAAAACACTGGAATCATGTTCTTCACAAAAAATCCTTACCACAATTATTTATACTTATTTTTCTAATCACAGATGTAATTACTATGATTTTAGGCAAATCTAACCAATCATACATCGCTAGAAATCCACACGGGGAGTAATATCTAAATCAACAGACAACTAAACCTCATTCCTAGGTGACCCAGTCAAGGCCAGACACATGGTCTGATCCGTCTAAAACCAAGTCATCAGGAGCCCATGCGATCAAAGAGAATTTGGCAATCCAAATACCAAAATACCCTTGTGGGCTAACTAAAAATGATCAACTGGTCGGGGGCACTTGGGGAAACAAACAGTTGTTCTTATTCTTCATCAGAACAACGAACACAGTGACAATAGTCTCATTTTACAAATCCAGAACAAAGTTTCTACTTTCTTCTCATAGACAAATGACATAGGCAAGTTCCTCACTTTGCTACAAAGAGGACAAGCCCCATCTTGGGTAGTTCGGTGTTCTGGGGCTCCAGAACCACCTCCTGCCATGGCAAGGAGAAGGTGATCACAAGGGGATAGTAAGGCGATGCATGGAAACCAAAGGTAAGACTACCAAAAGATCACTCATTCAAAGTTCATGTCAGGGGTGGCTAGGATGAGAGGTATTGTCATTAGATTCAGCTGAGTGGACCTGCGATCTAGAGCAACAAGAAAATGGGGGGAAATAGATTGGGTGAATTACCTCTATCTAGTCTGAGGAGAAGGATGGAAAAGTTACTTGGAGTCTCATTAGATTTTTAATATCTCTTACTAGGTTTGGGTATGTAAAAACCCTTGGGTTAGGCTCAAGGTAGACTACGGAGGCATCTAGAGCAGGGGATGCGGGTTAGAGGGAGCTAGATTCTTAGGTGATGATGGTTTTGTGTGTTTTTAGGATCCTTGATCATTTTACAATAGTTTCTTATATTAGTGGAAGATAGGGGAGACTCGGGTTCACCTCAGAATATAGAACAAGGGAGGTCTCCTGTGGTTGTATGAGTTTGTAAGTTCTACGGAACGAAAGTCCCTCATGATGGGGATTGATAGATTCAGAAGGATGAGGCAAAGCTACTAAAAGCGTCTTTGTATCCAGAGGCCTAATAAAAATAGATATCTATGATGGGGAGAGAAATAGGGACTGTAGAGTCCCAGTGGGATTGGGCTTTAGGAAGGGGAGATGAGTTCTCAACCCGCAGACCTGGGAATCTGACCCAAAATGGGTCAACCAGGGATGTTGGTCCGCATGACACAAATATGCGCGAGAAACTTAGGTCAAGTGACAGCAAATAGAAATATTCTTATTAATAACCATATAAATTATTTCTTAACTAATTTAAGTGATCAAATAAATCCCAAATGTCCTCAAATTTGAACCATGGGTTAAAAAAGAAGTCTAGAAGCTTATTATCTAATTAGATTTAGGTTTTGATGATCTTGTGTCAATGAATTTTGTATAGGTCATTATCTTAGTGTACATGTATTAAAATATAGAATTAAGGGAATTCTCTTTTCCTTAGTGAGTTGGTCGAGCCAAAAATTCAAGGTTAGGAGAATCATTCATTGTATTTGGGATTTATAGGTCACAATAGATTCTATTCTATGGATGAAATTATTAATTTGCAAATTAGGGTTTCAGATTAAGGATCAATGATAAAATTAAGATTTTGAGGATGTTACACTTGTCGTATTCATCACGAGAGGTTTAGAACTCGATTTCATCCATGCTTGTCAAAAATTAATGCACCAAGAAGACCCTTAAGCACCGTCGATCCCATCAAGTCAAAATTTGGTTGCTATGATGGTCAGAAACCCAGGACATTTTGGCCTCAATTATAGGCTCGAGAAGCAGAAACAAAAAGTCCGCACAACCATTAATATTGAGATAAAACTCAAAGTAAGATCAATAAAATGATTGTTAGAGCAAGGAGAATCCAAAACCTCAACTTTGTGATTGAAAGGACATTGGATATCCAATTTGGTGAGCATCAGTGAGGTCCTTAAGCATGTCTATAGTACATAAAGAGTCAAGACAAAATAGGGAACAAAAACTATATAGAGAGAAAGTTGGATGTCCATGGATGCTTACTAAAGTGCTAATTTGACTGACGGCAATGGCAAGGGAAACAGGGAACAAATGGTCACAGGAGATAAAAATTGGATTCGTCAGGGTGGCTTAGAGAGCACAAGCTATCAAATTGGGAGAGGAGGAATGCTTTTCTGAGATTGGTGTTCTATTTGGACCCCTTATTTATAGGTGTGAGACTTAGGATGGTGTTCTATAAGTTGATGGCAGTGAGAAGAGTTCTAGCCCTATTGGGTGTTTCGTCAATAGTGCATGAAGTCCCCTAAAACTCAAGACAGTTTGGTTCGCATGGGGATTATGGTTACAATGGTGAAGAATTTTCCTAAAGTGGGACTCTGTGGAGGGAGATCTACGTTGGAGAAGAAATTCCCACCTAATGGTTTGTTCTCGGTCTCCTACTCAATGTAGGAGATGAGTTCAAGGCCTTCAGATGGAAATCCAACAGACCAGAAAGAATTTGAAATCCAGGGGTTGATTTATTCAAATAATAGATTATTTATGTTTCAAACTATACTAAAACTTTATAAATTCATTATAGGGGTCAAACGAAGTCATGTTGACTTCAAATTTGGATCATCAATCAATAAAGGAGTCTATATTTTTCCCATATGATTGGATTTAGGTTTTGATTACCTTTTTCCTATAAAACTCATTTTGGTTATTATCCATATGTATATAGTTAAAAGATGAGATAAAGTTAAATTTCCTTTCCTTAGTGAGTTATACTTTGAGTCAAATCAAAGATATGGAGTTATTCCCCAATATAAAGCCTATTAATTATCCTTTATGTATATTTGAGGGATTTTCATAGGAGAGAGAAGAGGAAGAATAATTTTAGTTTTCCTTTTATGTATTTGAACTCATTTAATACTGGAAACATGTCTCATTTTCTTCCTATATCAGACTTCATATAAATTATTTAAAATTTGAGGTAGAGTTTTAAATTTTATATTGGAAATTTTGCAATTAAGACCCTATACTTATTTTATTTAAAATTTGAGATGTTACAATTATGATACCTCAAACGTTGATGATAATGTTGTTTCTCGATATAATGCATAATATATGAAAAGAATCTCACCTAAATGAAAAAGTTGATATGGGTACGATAAGACACTCTCATAAGCTAGACCTAATATGAAATCATACCTCTCATAAAAGAAGTAGTTTTGAAGTCATGCACTTGATATGATGATACATTGAGATCTTATCTTGAATAATCATGAAACCATGTTTAATTTCATACCCAAAATGAAAAATGATGAACATAACTAGGGATAGTTGATAGAATTTTATGGGGAAATCTAAACAATGCATGTAGTTTCCACTTGAGGTAGAAATATAAAATTCATGTTAACCTTAATTGAAACGCACGATAATGAACATATTTGTTTGAGAATTTTCTAACATATATGTTGATAACACACCTTGACCTTGTATGAGTACATGAACAATACCCTTATGTAGTGGTTATGAGGGACGAAAAAACCTAATGTCAAGATGATGTCATGATATGATAAAACATCTAAGGAATATGTATATAAGTGGGATGGTACACCTTTTAACGATGACAACTTAAGTGTGTCACCCCCATAGTGGTATATTTCTTGAAGCCTAGGTTTGATTGCCTAAATATGATGAATGTGAACTTGACGTTTGACTATGATCTTTGGTGCATTTCAAGGACAATTTTTTTTAGGAGGGAAGGATGTGATAATCTAATTTTTGTCACTCGTATATTATACTCTTTCTATCTCATCAAGTAGGATCTTATCTGATTTGATATAAATTTATAGTTTAAGTGTGATGAAACTCCAATTTGGTCACATTCGTGCTCAATTTCACTAAATGTGACAAATTTACATATTGAACTATGTATCATTTCTTAATATACAACCATCTTGCAAGAAGAATTGAATCTTATTATTGTACCTGCCTTGATATACAATCAATTTCATATTGTATGTGGTTCAATTATATTTCTAATAGTGTAAAAATAGCCCCAATCAGACCTTCTTATCCCAAGTTGTGACTTTTTTAAACCCTCATTTTAGTCAAGTTTTAATAATTATTTATCCTTTTCTCTACTCATGGGCTAGACACTTTATAACCTGTGAGATAGAACATGGCCCAGCCACCACCTCTCCTTTCCCAACCCTAATGTACATTTTATCATGGCCATTGGATCTTGGATCACCAATCTAAGGGCTCGGAAGACCTTCTTCTTCCTTGGTCCATACATGAAAAATGCTATTGTAGTAGTGTATTTTCACCCTTGAATCCATGATGTTCTAGACTTCTATTCAAAAATTAACACCCCCATGGGTGCATTTCTCCTTCCCATTCACTTGCCCTATCATTTTCCTCTTTTACATGCTCTTCAATGCCATTCATTGCCCCCTTTCTCCTCTGTACTATGATACTTCTTGAGCAGGCACAAGAGTCTATCTTTGGGGTGAGTTGAGGGGAGTTGCACCCCTTCTTGTGTTTGTAGGGAAGCAAGGGGAGTTGTGAAGGCCACCTCAAGCTAAACTCATGCATGTTTCTACTAAACTCAAAGCTTGCTAGAGAGCCCTATGGAGATGGTGCATGTTGGGGTTGCACCTGGTTCCTTTATGCGCTGGAATAAGGGAGGATCCCTATGGGATGGATTGAATTTGCTAGCATAGTCACTAGTAAAAAAAAATTACCTTTGGTGTCACTTTTCTTAAAGTCAATTTTAAAATAAAACCTATACTAGAGGCCTATATTGTTAGTTGGTAAAGCACAAACATTACTATTAGTCAAGTATTGCCGATTAAGAAAAACATGGATACCACTTTTATTTTAATGTTGGTATTTTGGTGTATAACCAATGTTACAGATATTCCACAAAAATTATAATTTTAGGGGAAAAGTTAGATATAGGTGTTTGACATCAGTTTTAAAGGAAACAATGATGAATCCCTTCCAAAAAATAATTTTTTTCTTCAAAAATTCATTGTCATTAGTTTTTCTTTATGAAAATTGACACCGTAGGGCATGTCCACTGTGAAAACATTTACCAAAACCAGACTCAATTCTTTCATATAAAACCGAAAACATTGAGTTCCCGCCACGTGTCCAAAAAAAATATTTACCCTCAAATTGGGTTGTGTAATCAGTTTCTTGTCAAAGCCAACTACACAAGTCTTAGTGAGCTTGACAATTTCAATAGGGATAAGTACATATGTCACTGGTTTCTAGTTGGAAAACTGACAACAGAGAATGAAATATGTCCCCAGTTTCACTTGGTGGACCGAAGACACAAGACTTAGTGAAGTTGGTGTTTTTAGTGGAGATAAGTACATATGGTGTCAATTTCTTTGTGAAAAATCAATGATAGATATCGAACAATGTCATCAGGTTTACTTACACAAGTGACAACTAAATGCTTAGTCATCAATTTTTTGTAAATGTTGATGACTAATTTCCACAAAGAAGCACCCTAAAAATTTCTTTCCCACATTCTCTATTTCATAGCACCCATGATACCTAGCTTTGGCAATTCAGGCATTCTCTATTATCACTTGTGCTCATGCTTGTGATGATCACCACCACAATGACTGCTCAAGTTGTCATTGCCATCGTACCGTTGTGCACTTCTCGCTCCTCTTTTTGGTACCTCTACCAACTACTACTTCTCTCCACCTGTCTCCCTCTCTTTTCTCTTATGTAGAATTACTAGGGAAGCCGGTTATAGCTGGCAGCACAACCAGCCTCTGCCAACATAGCTAGCACAACTAGATGCCTCTGACCATCACCAACCACAAGCACACCCACCACTACTATATGACAAGAATCTCTCCACTGTTGCCACCCACCAGCCCCTGTTGTTGACTCTAATCCTGGAACTTCTAGTCATGCCACTACTATGAGCCCTTTTTCCCTACTGTGAAGGTCCATCTTCTCCTTCCTATCTAATTATAATTATTTTCTGAGTGCATTATTTTTTTTAATGTATAATTGATAAATTAACTTGATATTATTTACACATGGATATGAATTTATAGAAATTAATATGAAGTATATTGGGGTTTTAATTTAGGTGCATTGTTCAATTTGAATGTTGTATGCTTGTAATCTCACCTAAGAATTAATTATAACAAATTGATATGAATAATTGAAGTTAGAAAAAAAAAAGATCTGACATTAAAATTGACTTTTTAATTCAAAAGTCATAGGAAATGGTATTAGCATGGAGCCAGGTTCTATTGTCCATGTAAGAATTGCAGTATCAACTTGAAAGTTGACACTATTGATGAAATCAAAAGTCATGCCATGTGTGATGGGATTGTACATGGCTACACAAAACGATACTCGCATGGAGATATTACTACTATGAGATTAGTAGATTGCAAGAGCAATATTTGTGTTGAAGAAGAAATTTTTGATGATGTCCATTTAAAAAACTGATTCCAATAGACATGGTTGATGTGATGCTATATAGTTGTAGGGTACATCTTACTTATTTGTATTACTTATTTAGAAACATTCTACATGATGTTGAGATATTGTTATACTTAGTTTGTACTAAGTTTATGAAGTTTAACTTTGTGTTGTGATTGTATACTATGAAGGCTAACAATAGATGGAATGATAAATGTTTCACATCTCTATTGTATTTGCTGGAAAAAATTCTTCCTAAAGGTAACAAGCTTCCAATATCAATGTACAAAATAAAGAAAATTTTGTTCCCAATGGGAATTGAAGCTACAAAGATACATGCATGCCCATATGATTGTGTGTTATTTCAAAAGGACCGTATCAATTTGACAGATTGTCCATAATGTAGGGAATCAAGGTACAAAATGATGACTTTGGGTAAGGCCAAAATTGGCTTTCCTATAAAGATCATGTGGTATTGACCTATAATACCACAATGTCAACACTTAATTATCAATACCATGGATGCACATAATTTATGTTGGCATGCAGAGCTAAAGAAAAATAATGGTGCAATCCTACATCGTCTCTGATTCCTCACAATAGAATAAAATTGATTTGTTATAACCAGAGTTTGGTGATGAAGTCAGGAACTAAATACTTAGGCTTTTTACTGATGGGATGAATCTATACTCACATTAAGCACTCAACTATAATGAACCAAAACTTGGAATAGTACCATATTCCATAATTAGAAATATTGTAAGATCAGTTTCCTAGTTTTGACCAAACAATCATAAATTTAAACAACCTCACACATTAATATAATAAATTAAATATATGAAAATATGTTACATGTATTTCCTTTGATAACTATTAGTCACATAATATCTAAATAAAAATGTTTAATATGCTTTGGAGTAACAATTGGTAATTCCATGTCAATAAATATTAATACTGTTCTATTATTTAAATAAGTATGAAATGTATAGATTTTTTTGTGAAGACCTAGAGATTAAATCTTATTCATCCCATTATCTAGTACGGGCCAAAAAATGAGCTCAATTTTATGGTTCCTTGATAGCCAACTAGGCTTCTCAAGATTGACGGTATGGGATGAGAAGGAGTACATGGTGTGTTTTACAATACTATCATCTACCATGTTGTAGCTGTGAGGTATGAATTTTAAGGATAAATCAGGAAAGCTTGACATAAGAGACCAAAATTTTTATCTGAGAGGTTGTAATTTATTGGGTTGAATACTTCTTTTGTTCAGGATATTTATGCCCGCCTTTGAATCTGAAAGGATTATAGGAGAGTACCAAGTGTGCTCAATGCATAGATTCAACGCATGTAGTAGTCCTTTGATCTTTGCTTCAAGAGTAGAAGATGCATAGCCTGGAAGACCGGAGCCTGCAACAAAAGAGACCGATCTATCAACCACATGTATTTTGATCCCTATCTTGAGACTGTGTCCCTAAAATGCAACATCTACGAAGATGAATGTTTGAAGCTCTGTTGGAGGCAAGGATACAACCCAACGATCCTTTTGAGTTGAGGAGATGTATCTATTCCACAGTTGGATAATATAGCTAGATCATTCTCTGATGAAGGTGGTAGTGACCAGGTGGGATAAGGTGCCCCCATTATGCAAGTGGTCATTACAAGCCCGACAGATGCACCAGCATTCCACACATCGTAGTATCTTTTGATTTGGATCGACAGATCCATGGATGATTAGAGTTATCCATTGAAGCTCTGAGAGGCTGAAGAAGGAAGTATCCACTACGAGAGCAGCCCAAGATCTCCTGCTAAATGGACAGCCATGCAGGTAGTGGAGAATAGTATCATGGTCATTACCACAAATCGGACATGTAACATTTGTGGGAATGTATCTCCTCACCTTTTCAATGTTAGAAAGCAAGGAATGATGTTTTAGGAGTCAAATGAAAGTATATTATTTTAGAGGGATTGGTAGGGACCATACGTCCTTCTAATTATCTCAGTGGGTTTTCATGGAGAGGGGCATGAGCAAGTTGTAATTGAACTCATAGTGAGTTCTCCTCGAGCATCATTAGGCTAGGACCATGTGTCTCCCCCCGCCTTAGCATTCGGGGGGGGTTGTGTTGGATGAAATGCCATGAGTTGGGTGGTAGGTAGGAATGTACAAAGTCTCAATCCCAACCACCATACTACATCATAGATTGCACCTTAAGGTCAACAAGATCTTTAGGGATGATTACATTTGGTTTGATGTCCAGGATGGACTTGCCCAAGAGCCATTTATCATGCCATACATTAGTGTCTGCTCTGTAGTTGATGATCCTATGGCAGTGGGATTCGAGCATGGGTATGTGACACCTGATGAACGACCAAGCTAAATAATACGGTCGTGTCGAGGAGGTGTCATTGCAGAGGTATTTGTCTCACATTACACGAGCCCAAAGTGTTATAGGATGGTTCAAGAATTGCCACATGTTCATCATCATAAGTGATTTGTTTTGATATCTTGCATCTTTATAACCAACACCCCCATTGTCCTTGGTATTAGTAAGTTTTTTCTAGGAAACCAAGGAGACCTTGTGTTGTACTCTACCACCAGACCATACAAAGTCCTTGATGTACTTGTTTATGTCATCACATAGAGTTAGAGACAACTGAATTGATTGCATTGTGTAAGACGGAATTGTTTGTAGGGTGCTCTTTGCAATAGTGATTCATCTGGCCAATGAGAGTTAGCGTGCAGACCAGCTACTTATTCTATTCCTGATGGAAAACAGAATTGAAGCATGTGTTTGTTTGTTCAAATGGTGATGCAAGATGGGTACTCCCAGGTAATGACCCAGGTCGTTGGTGCTATCTATCCCTAGGCATCTATAGAAGGAGTTCCTTTCAAAAGGTTTGGTATTAGGTGAGAAGAAGCACTTGGATTTCTCGTTGGAGATGACTTGACCAAACACTTCAGCAAAGTTCTTGAGAATGTTGTTGATGGCAATGGTTGTATGTTAGAGACTTCAGCCATAAGAAGGATGTCATTCACAAGCATGACATGTGTGAGGGGGATGCCTCTTATAGATTGGAGGATGTACTTCCATTTCCCAAGGCTACAGGGGAGGATATAACTTGACGGAGTCATTCCATACACAGCACAAAGAGGTAGGGGTTGATGAGGTCCCCCTACCGTACTCCATGGCCAGCTTTGAAGGATTCCAGAGGAACACCCTCCCAAATGATAGATGTGTGGCCTGAAGAGATAATCTACATAATTAGTCAAATTAAGTTATGTGGAAGTCCCATTTTCACAAGAGTGTCTTGAATGAAAGGCCAGCTCATGTGATCGAAGGCTTTGGAAAAATCTAGCTTGATGGATACCCATTTCTTGCCATTTCTCTTAGTTTTCATGGAGTGTATCACCTCCTGAACTAATAGAATGTTATCATTGATTCAACAACTAGGAATGAAGCTAGATTGATGTTCCAATATCCAACTATTAATGAAAGGTTTGATTCTTTCGACAATGATTTTGGATATAATCTTGAAGCAGTAGTTGTTAAGGGAGATCAACCTAAGATTCGAGCACTATTTGGGGTTGGGAGTCTTCGGGATCAAGACCATGCGGGAGTTAGATAACCTAAAATCTATCTTTCTAAAAGTGAATGCATCACGGACAGTGGCAGTGAAGGAATTACTAATGTGCAACCAGTTTGCTTAAACAAAACTGTTGTGAATGTCGTCGGGGCTGGGGAGCCTTGGCCCTATAAAAAATGAATTAAATGATTAAAGGAGCTATGGGGTGCAGAGACAGCCAGGAGGTTTGCCTAGAAGAAGCCATGCCATTTGGAAAAGGATGTGTTTTATTTCACATTCATTAGGTATTCAACTGAGGTTTTGTCGCTGGGGGGCAAAAAACATGCCTTCATAGCATGTGATGATTACAGAACGCAAGGTAGAGGCTACTGGGACACTGAGAAAGCCAGAGAAATACGATCACACATGGTTCTTAAGACATGCAGAAGAGGTAATCCAAGCACCATTATCAGCACAGAGCCTGATAATTATGTTAAAGTGGCATCAAGCTTTAACATAGGAGTGAAAGAAGCTCTTATTTTCATCACCATATTGAAGCCAGTTAATAATTACATGCTACTTCCAATCAACCTCTTCACAAAGAAGGATAGTCTTGTATTGTTCTTGCAAATCAATTGAACACAACTGGTTAGAAATACTAATGGGAGATTGTGTTTGTACCTGGCATTTGTCCAGCTGACGCAAGATGGGGTTCTTCTCTTAATATTGTTTCTTGATGTGTTTAGTGTCCCATTTGAGTCTGGTTGATTGAAAGGTTTGGAGGGCATCAAGGAGCGGTAAGGAACTATCCCATGTTGCAACGATCTCAAATTTGAAGGTAGGAATTTGACTCCAACTCATCTTTGTTCTGAAGTAAGGATGCATTTGTGATTCTTTGTGTCCAGAAATCAAAACTAGATTGTGATCATTGTGAATGTGAATTAAGACAGAGTTGTCTATACCTTCTTCAATTGAAAGCAAGTCAACATTAGAGATAACATGGTCCAATTTTCAAGCAGTAGCCCCTTTTTGTATGTGAAGAAGTGTCCAGAGGAACGAGTGTCATTGAGACCTAAGGAAAGGAGGAAGGAATTGAACTTGACTCTTGAGCAATGATAAAAGCCCCATTCCCCTTGTTTTTAAGATGGGTCAATCATTGTATTAAAGTCACTGACCAACCACCAAGCGCCCGAGATGGAGGACGACAGAGTGGACATGTGTTGCTAGAAAATATTCTTCTTTTGAGGGTTAGGACAGACGTAGATGAAGGTGAGTAGCCAAGACTTGTTGATACGGTAGTGTATATATTGTCGATGATTTTGTAGAATCCCAATCATACATTTGTGACTGTTCCAAAGGATCCATATCCCTACAGAAAAGCCCAATGCCTCAGCCCTTTGGGAGGAGGTGTAACCAAGCTTATTGATGGTTTTTTTTTTTGCTATAGAGCCACTACAACGTGGATCAATAATGGCCAAGACATGGAGTTTATACTTCCTTTTGTATTCTTTAAGAAGGTTTAGTTTGTCCTTGGATCCAGCACCATGGATGTTCCAACAAAGTATGTTCATCATTAAGGATACTAGGGTGGGAGGTAGACAGAGATATTTAATGAATGGCAGCCCTAAGGCCCGACGCATCAGCCACCATGTCCATGGTGACTGATGCTCCATGCTCCTCCCTTGAGAATGTCAGTGATTTCTTTGGATTGGGGGTGTACTCAGTACCACCCACAAGTTGTACCAGCTTCCCTTTTCTCCTCTCCCTTCCCAGGATCACAGGCTGATAGATAACTTTCCTATTTCTGAGGATCACGCCACCACCACTACGATGGGTGCCCCAATTGAACCCTTCTAGGACAGAAGGTTTGTCATGGGTGTTGCCTACTTGGAAACAAATGGAGTCCAATGCCACCGTCAGTTGGCCATATCTCACCTCACAAATTTCATCATCAAATAGGATCACAGTGGAGTTGTTAGTAGTTTTATATGTCGAGGGTGCCAATTCTTGGGGGATAAGGGGCAGAGCGGATTGGCTGTCCACACTCGCCCTCCTAGTTTGGTGTTGGGACTTTTTCTTCTTATGGTTGGATACTGACTCCCATTTCCCTGGGCCTACAATTGTAGTGTCAATAGAGATGGGAACAACATGAGGTGTGGCCTGTTTTGGAGTGTTTTCTGATGGTGGCTTGGATTGCTTCTTGCCAGGTTTGCCCCCCGTCTATTGTTTAGGATTCTTGGTTGAAGAAGTCTTCCTTATTGGCATGTTGGCATGGATGTCCTGCATGTATGGGCTAGGGATGGAGAGTTTGGCAGTAGTGGAAGAAGATTGATACACACTTGGAAATTGGGGGATGAACTTGCAGTCTCTCTCGGCATGGCCCAAGCAGCCACAACGCATGTAGAAGGCTGGTAGGTTGTCATATTCAAGAAGATAACGTGCTCCATTGAGAATGATTGTCAGTAACAATGTCTTGATGTATTGACCTCCACTTCTAGGTGGGAGAACTTCCCTAAATGATCAGATAGGGTGGTGGTGTAAATCTTCGTCTTCCCAATCAAGTCACCAATGTTGGTTAAGAGTTGGTTCTAAAAGAGATAGGTTGGCATGTCCTCTTCCCTAGCCCAAACAACGAGTTTGTGAGGTATCAGATCTGAGGGTTGGAAATCTTGTGACTAGGATTACACGGATAGGTAGGGATTTAATATCATCCATTGGACACCAATCATGGCACGAATGAAGTCATCATTGTATGCTAGTTGGATTATCTAGTAACCCATATCCAAATCAATATCTCTGAATTTGTCTTAGGACTGCCACAGGATCGAGATCTTATTCGTCAATGCATTGAAGTTGATGTTAGTACCGATGACCTTAATCACCACAACATATTTCCACATCTCACGTAACAGTAGTAGATTTGTGTGATTGGTAGTTGTTTTAGGGATGCTTCCTGATTGATCGATACGGATGTCCACCACAGTCGGTTGATCCCGTGAAACTTGGGTGAACATTGCAGGGACTTTGTTTGTCCTTCCAGTCGCTGCATCCTTATAGGAGTGCATACCCTGAGATGGAGGGCTCTCTGGGGCCTCCATGGGGTAGTCTGCATCAGTAGCAGGACCATCGGCTGACATAACATGGGAGTTCTCTATTGAGGCGCGAGACTCAAGGCGAGGCGTGTCATGGCCGCCACAGCCGCCCCCTCATCCCCCGAACCCTAACATCCAATATGATATTTATAGATTAAGTATGTTGAATGTGTAAAATGTGGAATTTTGAGCATAATAATAATATATAACTTTTTGGTGACATTGTGAAATTAAATGGACTTTAATTAAGATTATTCAAAAAAGGTAGATAATTTGCCAAAACCATAATGGTGATATAAATCACAAAACTGAATCTTAAAAATGAAATAAAATGGAAAAAATGTGTTCCCATGATCCCAATTAGCTTGGGCCTCAAATTTTACATTATTTGAAAAAAAGTACTATCTTAAGTTTATTTAGAAAAGAAAATATGAGTTTTGATCCATAATGTTCAATAATATGTTTAATGACTTCAAAAGTAGAATAAATCACAAATTTGAGTTCCACACACTAAAATTAGTATATGTGTAAATTTTCTACATTAATTGAATAATCTTATTTATCCTATTTTTATTTCGGAGAGAGAATGTAACTTAAAGTCCAAAATATTAAATAAAATAGTAAACATTCCTAAAATGGAAAATTAATGACGATACCATAGTCCTCACATTTTAGTTAGCTTGTAGGCCAAGTTTCACATCTTTTGAGTGTTCCTATACGTCTAAAATTCCTTAAGAAAAGAAAATGAAAGATACGACCAAAAATATTAGAATTAATTATTAAAAAGAAAAAATATAATAATTAAATTAATAACCAACTTGTATGGATTATATATAATTGATGTGAAGTTGTAATAAATACAATTATGGTATAATGTAAAGGAAAATAATGTTGTACATGCATGTTAAATCTAAAAAAATATTATCATAAAAGAAATAAAATCTGATATTTTAGAAACATAATAATTAATAATCATGTAAATAATAGCATCACACACATATTTACTAAATAATTAGATGTAAAATGTTAGTAGTAAAAAGTAGTATGGGAATACAAATTTCCCCTCTTATATTATCTTTAGAGGATGTGTAACGTCCTAGGATTTGAGGCCTCAGATAAAATTATCTTAAAAGGAATGATTGGACTATCCATATCATCAAGGTGGACCTCCTTTTTAGGGAGCCCATCACTAAAGAACTATGTGTTGTAGTACTAGGATGGGTGACCAGTCTTTCATGAGTGAGGACAAAGTGCAAAGTTAATACTTGTTGTGGTCTATGGGGTCAATCATCATTCCTGAGACTCTACTAGAGCCTTGGGCAGTGGACCTGAGTGTTATAGGATGTGACTAATTTTATGGAAACAATTAACATGAATTGGAAACGAAGTTACTATTATCCAAAATTAATTAGAAATTAACATAGTTGAGGATAATTGAAGATAGATCTAGGAATTTAAGTAAATATAAGATATTCTTGACTTCTCCAGTGAGTGGATAATTTTAAAAGGTGCATAAATACCCAATATAGTAACTCAATATACACTATATAAATATTCATTTTAACATTTCTAAAACATCCATGTATATAAATAATACACTATAGAATTTTTAAGAAATAAAGTAATCAATATCAAATTTATTTCTCATGTATTAAGTGGTCCAATTGCCAATTTCCATTTAGTTGGATAATAATAGTATCTACAAACAAATTATAAAATAAATTAACAAGATAATTTTAAAAGGATTCAAATATAGTATATGATGAATTGAACATTCCAAAAATGAAAACTAATGTAAATTTCGACTTCTACATGTCTTAATTAGCCTATGTGTCAAAATTTATTTCATTTGAACTTTGTTTGGACCCCCAAATACATTTGGAAAGAGAATATACAATTGGAAAAATTAATTGTTAATTTTTTAATTTAATACGTCATGTTTGATATGGTTTCTAGTTTTCTTCCTATCACGTTTTATTTTCCTTTTCCTTTTTCACATGGTACTCTCCTTTCTTTCAATTCCTTCTTTCACTCTCCCTTCCTCTTTTTCCTTTATTAACATTTCCTTGCTTTCTCACACATCCCTCTAATGATATTCACATTTTTATTTATTTATCTTTCAACTTTATCTTTTTGCATTTCAATATTCTATTTGACTAGTTGATTATAGTAATATATATAACCCAAGATATGTGCTCTCTAGATCATAGATAGTGTTTACCAGCCACTGTGATGTCTCTCCTGAAAGAAAAAAATGCAAGTTCACATATATAATATTCAGCCAAGGACTTGTTTGATCACCTGCTTTGTCTTCGTTATGCCTATCAATACCCGGTTATCATCAGTCATCAACTTTTCACAACTAGGGTCTCAAACCCTCTCACCCCATAAAGAATCACAGTAGACTCTGGTAGATGCCCTCAATGCTTTTCCTATACCATGTTTCATGGTCACATCATAGGTAATCAACCTTTCTCATGTGGTATTGAACTCTCTCTACTTACCGACATGCTTCTCTAAAATTTTCCTTGTTCTATTTCCCTGCACTGAGTTTTATCTAGTTAGTTTGTTTACCAAACTTTTAGATGATATTCTAAAATCATAAGTGGTTGTTGTACACTTGGTTGCTTGTTTTTTTTATTTCAATTTTCACTACAGTAGTTTGTAGGATATGGTTCTGATTTGTTCTTCTCTATCTTATTTCATCTTCGTTATGATTTTTACATGTGAATTTGATGCTAGCAACTTAGTGATAGCCCATGTCATGCTACATGATTATAAATCACATACGAAGTCATATGAGAAATTTATCATCACAATTCTATTATTTAAAAGCAATTATCATCTTAGATAATTCATTATATTAATGTATTTCTCAAAAAATAAAGATAATATATTTTTAGCTTCATGTAATCTTCATCCACCTAATGGTAGCAGTTTCACATTTAATTTTGATATAAAAAATTATTTTCAAAGGATATACACTAATCTATACATAAAAAAAATATGTTTTGGAATTATAAAATATTAATATATCCAATGATGTGGATTTAATTTCCTAACTCTAATCTAATAAACATGCAATTTTTATGGATTTATCTAATTGGTTGGACTTTCTAAAAGTTCATAACTAATAATCTAAAAGTCTATAAAAATAAATTAAAATATGTTATGAACTCAACAAAATATAATCCACAACATAATATGGTTTTAAAGACATAATTCATTAATAATAAAAGGATGATTTTAGAGTTTATATAATTAATGCAAATTTAACCCTATCCACATATATGTCTTTAATAGGATTCTTGTGGACTGAAATGGAATTAGTATTTTGACTTTGGATATATGGAGACTTCTTGAGGTATGTTGCATCCTCCATGAGTCATATGAGCACTTATTTTCTTTACTGTCTCTCTCTCTCTGGAGTCTCTTTGAGGTATTTTAGTGATAAATATTCTCTTCCTTAACTTGATGATCTATTTGGGTATAATTTTAATGACATTGAACTCTTGATCTACATTGGACTCTGACTTACATCTTGTTCATCTTGATCCTTGTGGAATCCTAATTTGCAAGCTATGGATTTTTGTGATCATCTAGAGTATCTTAATTGTGAAAATGATTATATATTTTTTTATGAGTCCTCTGACCCCATATGATAATTGTATCAGTTATCATCCCTTATATTTTGATTTAGGCGTGCTTACTCTTTTTTTATGCATCATGTGGTGATTACTAGTATAGTGTGACATGTGTTATTTTATATGGAAGTTTAAATTGCCACACTTGCTAATGCAGACGTGATAATTCATGCAAGAGATATTATTGGAGCATATGTGTATCATGTCTTTCTTAGAGCAGATATGTATATCTTCCTGTTCACCCCATATTTACATGTTTTTATAGATCTAGTATTGTCACATGTAAAACACATGGATGCCTTACTCTTATTTATCATTTTATTGAATTCATATTCTTTTTTTACCTAGTGAGTGGTGAAGCCCTATCTATATAATTTCCATTATTTCCTATATTTCTCAATCATGATTAAGATGCACATACCAGTATGTATGTTGATACTTCTACTTTTTATCCTCTTGTTGGAGTACGCTTCCAACCCCATGTGTAGGTCAACGACAAGTTAACCAAGTTAGACCAGGATAAAATCAAGGGTGGTTGAACCTTTTTGGGTGACAGTTTCAAGGTGGTTAGATGACCCTCGGTTGTTCTTACGATTAGTTTAGTTTTCATTTGTATCACCCTATGTGGTGAGTATAATGATAATATGAAGCATTGTAATAGTTAGATATTTTATATTTGGCTACTAGATTTGGTATCTTGAATCATAATTTGAATAAATTGGTTATCATCCCTTTTGTGAAAAACAAATAGTGGTGTTTGGCATATGGGGTGTTTCTTTTTATTTCATTTAGTATGTATTGGATCCCCTCTCAATTTGCACTCCTTAAAGTATGGTATTAGAGCCATTAGAGGTCAGTTAATTTGACTATTTTAATCTCATTTCCCTTAGTATGTTTACCATAGGAAGATTTGGCATGTATGATAAGAATTTTAGTGGACCTACCCTCTTACCCCTCTAATAATATGTGATAAGTTGTACTAGGTGAATATTTAGTTTTGAGATGTGAACCTTAGGGTTTCTAGTTTAGAATCACAAGGACCTAAAATTCAACCCTAGGTGTATATGATGTCAGTTGAATGCATGAACTACATAAAAAGTGTACATGATTAAAAGATGTATAAGTAACCATGATATCAATAATAGTTGTTTTATTTGGTTAAACCTACTAAAGGGAGTTGAGTAATTGGATGATAATATATGGATGTTTAGATTTTGAGCACGAATTCCTTTTAAGGGATGGAGTGTTATAACAAACCAAAACATATAATCTTACCCTATTCCATAACTAGAAAGATTCTAAGATTGGTTTCCTAGATTTGACCAAAAATGAATTAAATTAAACAACCTCACACATTAATATTACGAATTAAATGTGTGAAAATATGCTACATGTATTTCCTTTGATAACTAATACTCACACAATGGCTAAATAAAAATGTATAATATGCCTTGGATAACAATTGGTAATTCCATGTCCATAAATATTAATAATGTTCTATTATTTAAATAAATGTGAAATTAGTAGACTAAATATGTTAAATGTGTAAAATTTGGAATTTGTGCATAATAATTATATATTTATTTTTGGTGACAGTGAAATTAAAGGGACTCTAATTTAAGATTAGTCAAAAAATATGTACATAGTTTTCCAAAACCATAATGGTGATATAACTCACAAACTAAATCTCAAAAATGAAATACAATGGTAAAAACATATTCATTATATCCCAAATTTAGCTTGGATGTCAAGTTTTACATCATTTGAAAAATAATGACTATCCTAATATTATTTAGAAATGAAAATATCAGTTTTGATCCAAAATATTCAATAGGTATGTGTAATGACTTCAAAAGTAGAAACAAATCCCAAATTCAAATTCCACACACGAAAATTAGTATATATGTAAATTTCCATATTAATTTAGTAATATTATTTATCCTAGTTTTATTTAGGAGAAAAAATATACCTTAAATTCCAAAATATTAAATAAAATAGTAAAAATTCCTAAAATGGAAAATTAATTATAAAATCACACTCCTTACGTTTAGTTTGCTTGTAGGCCAAATTTCACATCTTTTGAGAGTTACTATATGCCTAAAATTCCTTAAGAAAAGAAAATGAAAGATGAGGCCAAAAATATTAAATATATTATTAAAATAAAAAATCTAATATATTAAATGAATAATGTAAATCAACTTGCATGAATTATATGTATATATTTATGTGAAGTTGTAATGAATAAAATTATGGTGTAACATAAAGGGTAAGAATGTTGTACATGCATGTTAAATCCATAAAAATATTATCATAAACGAAATAAAATCCGAAATTTATTTTAAAAACACATTAACTAATACATATGTAAATAATAGCATCACATTTGTATGTTAGCAGTAAAAATTAGCATGGGAATACAAATTTCCCCTCTAATATTATCTTTAAAGGATGTTACAAACATTATGAAAATAATTAACATGAATTAGGAAACTAAGATACGAGTATCCAAAAGAGATTAGAAATAAACATAGTTGAGGATAATTGAAGAAAGATTGAGGAATCTTAAATATAAGATATTCTTTAATTCTCTCATGAGTGGATAATTTTTAAAGCATAAAAAATACCCAATATAGTAGCTCAATATACACTATATAAATATTAATTTTAACATTTCTAAAACGTTCATATGTATGAAATAATCCTCTATACAATTTTTAAACAAGAAAGTAATGTCAGATCTATTTCTCATGTATTAATTGGTCCAGTTGCCAAATTCCATTTTAGTTGGATAATACTAGTGTTTATAAACAAATTACAAAATAAATAAATAAGATAATGCTAAAAGGAATCAAATAAAGTAAATGACATATTGAACATTACAAAAATGAAAATTAATGTAAATTTCAATCTACATGTCTTAGTTAACCTATGTGTCAAAATTTACTTCACTTGAACTTTGTTTGGACCCTTAAATACATTTTAAAAGAGAATATATAATAAGATGCAAAAATTGTTAAAAAATTAATTTAATACATTCCTTTGTGATATGGTTTGTAATTTTCTTCCTATCATATTTTATTTTCCTTTTCCTTTTTTGTATGGTACTCACTATTCTTATGATTCCTCTTCTCACTCTCTGTTCCTCTTTTTTATTTATTAACATGTCCTTACTTTCTCCCACATCCCTCTAATGATATTCAAATTTTGATTTATTTATTTTTCTCTCTTATCTTTTTACATTTACAATATTCTATTTGACTAGTTGATGATATAATATATATACCCCAAGATATGCATTCTCTGGATAATAGACAGTGATTACCTGCCACTGTCATGCCTCTCCCCAAAGAAACTCATGCATTTTAGCCTATATAATATTCATCCAAGGACATGTTTTGTCACCTGCTTAGTCTTTGATATGCCCATCAATACCCAGATACCAATGGCCATTAACTCTTCACAACACTGGGTCTCAAACCCTCTCACCCCACAAAGTCATCACAACATGATCCAACACAGGCTCATGATGCTTTTCCTATATTACATTTCCTAATCACATCATAGGTAATCTACCTTTCCCATGTGGTATCAGACCCTTTCTAGTTACTGACATGCTTCTCCAAAGTTCTCCATGTTCTAGTTTTCTGCACTGAGTTTTATCTAGTTGATTTGTTTACCAGACTTCTAGATAGTATTCTAAAATCATAAGTGACTATTATACACTCGATTGTTTGTTTTTTCAATTTTAATTTTCATTTTAGTAGTCTACATGATGTGGTTCCTATTTGTCCTTCTCTACTCGTCGTTATGATTTAAACATGTGAATTTGATGCTAGCAACTTAGTGATATGTCCATGTCATGCTACATGATTATAAATCACATTTGAAGGCATATGAGAAATTTCTCAAATCAATTTTGTTATTTAAAAGTAAACTTTATCATCTTAGATAATTAAATAGATTAATGTATTTGTAATAAAATAAAGATAACATGTTTTTAGCATCATGGAAGTTTCCCCCACCCAGTGGTAGTAGTTTCACACTTAATTTCAATATAAAAATGTAATTTTAAATGGATTTTGTAGTTGGTTGGAATTTTTAAAATCCATATATATTAATCTATAAATCAAAATAGAATATGTTTTGGAATTATAATATTTTAATATATCTAAAGATATGGATTTAATAGCCTGACTATGATCTAATAAATATGCAATTTTTTCAGATTTATTTAATTGGTTGGACTTTCTAAAAATTCATAACTAATAATCTAAAAGTCTAGAAAAATAAAGTAAAATATGTTTTGAACTCAATAAATTATAATCCACAACATAATATATTTTTGAATACCTAATTCATATAATTAATTAAAATGTAACCCTATTCACATATATGTCTTTTATAGGGTACTTGTGGACTGAGATGGAATTAGTGTTTTGACTTTGAACGTATGTAGAATTCTTGAGATCTGTTGCATCCCCTATGAGTCATATTGAGCAATTATTTTATTTACTTTCGCTCTCTCTCTCTCTTGAGCCTCTTAGAGATATTTTGGTGATAAATACTCTCTTTCTTGAATTGATCTATTTGGGTCTAATCATAATGACTTTGAACTCTTGATCTATGTTGGAATCTTACTTATTTCTTGTTAATCTTAACCCTTATGGAATCCTAATTTGCAAGTTGTGTATTTTGTGATCATGTGAAGTATCTTAGTTTTGTTCTAATATTGTCACTTGTAAAACATATGGATGCCTTGCACTTATTTATCATTTTATTGAATTCATATTCTTTTATTACTCAGTTGGGTGGTCTGTTGATATTCTATAGGAAACCTTATCTATTTGATGTCCTTTATTTCCTACATTGCTCAACATGATTAATATGCACATACCAACATGTATGTTGATACATCTACATTTTCTCCTTTTGCAGGGGTAAACTTACAACACCAGGTGTAGGCCAAGGAGAAGTTAACCAAGTTGGACTAGGATAACATCAAGGGTAGTTGAACCTTTTCGAGAGACAATTTCTAGGTGGTTAGATGACACTCTGCAGATCCTACAATTAGTTTAGTTTTCATATGTATCACCCCATGTGGTGAAAGATAGTGATGATATCGAGCATTGTAATAGTTAGATAATTTATATTTTGCTACCATATTTGGTATCCTGAATCATACTTTGAAGAAATAGGTTATCATCCCTTTTGTGAGAGAAAAAAATAGTGGTGTTTGGCATATGGTATGTTCCTTTTTATTTAATTTAGTATGGAATGGATCCCCTCTCGGGTCCCACTCCTTACACCAACATAACACTTGGCGTGTTATGATTTGATTGTTGATATTGGTCCCCTAACAACCTAGAAGTGATATATTAAACATATGGTTGATGACTTAAAGAAACTATGGGGAGAAGGTGTAATGATCTATGATGCTTCACATAGAGATACATTTCATTTGCATGCTATGTTATTTTGTGCTTTTATTGACTTTCTAACACATGGGAATTTGTCTGGATACATCATAAAAGGATTCAAAGAATGACCTATATATGAGTAGAACATTGATTCAATATGACTAAAACATGGCGGCAAGACTGTATATCTTTATAATTGAAGATTTCTTCAAAAAATCCTTATAGAAGGTTGCACATAACAATCAATGGCTCAATTAAAGAATGGAGTGCCCCTAAACATGTATAAGGGTAGGATGTTTATGAAAGAGTAAAAGACTTTGTCAATGCATTTGGTAATAGATCACAATGTACTATTCCCATAGGGAGTGACAAATCTTTATTCAAGAAGAGTTCAATATTCTTATATCTTCTTTATTGAAGTTCTTTGGTAGTTGCACAATATATTGATGTCATGTATGTTGATAAAAATGGCTGTGGTAGCATCAGCAGTACTATGTTGAATATACGAGGTTATACTAAAGATGGCATCAAATCTAAAATAGACCTACGTGAAATGGGTATAAGGAAAGAATTAACAAACAAAGTTAGTAGTAATCGGAAAACATATTTACCTCCTTGTTACATGTTGTCTAGATAAGAGAAGATAACTTTTTGTGACTGCTTGTGTAATGTTAAGGTGCCACAGGGATACTCTTCCAATATCTGTAGATTAGTACAATAAAGGATTCGAAGTTGACAGGTCTTAAATCTCATAATTATCACACTCTAATGAAGAAAATATTATTGTGGCTATTCGATCTATACTTCTAACACATGTAAGGTTTGGAATCATGAGTTTTGTTTCTTCTTCAGCACTTTATGAAGAAAAGTTATTGATCCTAAGAATCTTGATAAGTTTCAAAGAAAAGTGGACATTACCCTGTGCCATCTTGAGATGTATTTCCTGCTTCATTATTTGTTATCATGCTACATCTTTGTTGTCTTGACTAGAGAAGTGAAAATGTCGAGTTCTATTTTTGTTGCATTGGATGTATCCTTTTGAATGGTACATGAGTATTTTTAAAGGTGATGTTAAAAACCGTTATCGTCCTGAAGGGAGTATTATTGAGGATTATGTGTCTAGGGAGGTAATGGACTTTTGAAATGACTTTCCAAGTTGTGATGAAGCTCCTACCAATGAAAAGAATATTGATGCTTATTTCAGTAAAGGGACTTTAGGAGCATGAGTGAATGTAATTCGTCGTGAGCTGTGGGAACTTGCACGGTTGTATATTTTACATAACATTGACAAAGTGGATATTTATATCACCAAACTTACCAATTTTATCAAGACAAAATATCCTTGAGTCAGTTCAATGTGGCTTGCTAGAGAATAGGATATTTATTGGGTGATTTCAAGATAAAGTCTTCCGTCAACTATCTCAAACACCGAATAATGTTGATGAAAATATCAAATGGCTTGCCTTAAAACCAAAAATGAATGAAATGTCTTATGAAGGCTTTGATATAAATGAAGTTTCATATTACACAAAATGTCAGATGATAAGAGTGCCATCCAAAATAGTCAGATAACATGTCAAGTGTCTTCATTGTATTTTTCCAATGCGAATGATAAGAGTGCACATCAAGCTAAAATGTATTATTATGGTGTCATTGAAGAAATATGAGAGTCACTACATATATTTTAAAGGTCCAATCTTTAGGTGTAAATGGGTTTATTACAACAAAGCAGTTTTAGTGGATGAATTGGGTTTCACATTAGTAAATTTTGAAAAGATTGGAGAGAAGGGTGAACCATTCATAATTGCATCACAGGTGAAGCAAGCATTCTATATTGATGATCATACAAATAAAAAATTGTATGTTATTATTCATGGCAAAAGGTAGTTCATTGCAGATCTTGTATATGAAGAGAGCAATATGAAAAGTATGATGATACTAGTCCATTCTCAGCTAGCTTGCCAAGTGTAAATTTTGAAGCTAATACTGACTTATATACGTGTGGAGATTGAATAAAAGGAATATTAATATATCAACGATCCAACCAATACTAGAGGCATGCATTTTACTTTTTATATACTAGATGTATATTTTTATATGCTACATGTGCATTTTACATTCTTTATCTCTTGAATTTCTTTTTTTTACTTTTTTAATGTGACATTTTTTGATGGTGTGTGACTGTGAGGATGAGCACCGTCAGGATGAGTAGGGAGATGATGTGCACTGTGAGGATGACTCTGGTGTAAGTTGTATTATTTTATTACATAGATGTGCATTATACATTCTCTATCATAATTATATATTTTGCATTTTTATCACTTATATGTTTTCTTTACAATTTAAGGATGAACAGCTTGAGCATGTACACCCTGAGGATCTTGTTCGTTTGTTGGGGAGCAGCGTGATCGTGTACATAAAAGAGGCATCACTTTGATGAACAAGTTAGTAACACAAAGGAGAAAATGTACGAAGCATGTCATTATATTGATGAAACATGAAATCCTATTGGGAAGATTTTTCAAGCAATATTTAGCAGTTATTACTCAATGCAAAGTGGATATAACAATAGAATATTGGTGTCAAATTTATACTTCTATTAGATACTTTATATTCAAGGACATAGCAATGAGATATTCTATTTTCTAAAGATATCCATAATTCAATATTTGAATATATGTCATTAAGTATATGAACTTTTGTAGAGCAACTTTGACCTTGATGGAAAAAAGCATCATAAAAAGGTGTTGAAACGTTGTCGAAGGATGTGAGGAGGTATAGGAAAAATTTGAAAATAGAATGCATAATGAGTGACAAGAAGAATAAGCTCATCACTGATCCATAGACCTATCTTGACCTGAATGTGTGGGAGGTGTTTGTTTTGCTTCAAGAAAAAACATGAATTCAAGATAGTGAGCCTCCTATAAAATACATTCTTATGATTAATTAGATGATTCAATATATTATGTAATTAACATATGTTTTAGATTAACCAGGCTTTACATGATGCTAAAAAATAAATGCGTACAAAGAATGTGCATAGACGCAAGTTGGGTCCAGGTGGATGTGCTCGGTGTCGTCAACAAAGATTGCAGGAAATGCCTTCATATGAGTTGCCTACTCTTGCATTTATTGAGTATTCTATTACTCCTGCACCTCTATCTTTCTACGAGATGTGGATAGATGCAAGGACAAGCCAATCTAGAGAAATTCCCAATCTTGAAACCGCTGAGGTGGCTGCAAAAATGATAAAATTCCACTCTCAGAGTGCATGTTCATTTTTGACCTTGATTGTTTACATGTTCATTTTACTGACAAATTATTTTTGATGATGATTAGAGGAAGATATATTGAAAAGAAAAGAAGGAAAGTTCATCCTTGAGGGCCACATAGATGAACTGATAGTTTCTTTGGTTACTCCAGAGCATCCTAGTTGTGTTAGGGCCGCTGCAGCTGGTGTTAGTGTAAGATCTTTTTTGGGACATTAGAGAAAAGATAGATTGTAGTCAAGAAAGGTTGATTGTCAAAGATGAGGTAGAGGTCACATTTTAAAAGAGAATACAATAACATATGGATGGCATAATATCAAAAAAATACAAGAAGCAATGAGACAATTTCAATCTTCTCAGTCCCAACATCCTTAGATAGTACCTCAACCGCACAACTATTCTTATGAAGCGGACCCTCTTCAAACAGAGGTGGTTGGGAGTAATCCCATGGACCCTCTAGGTATATTGGTGTAACTTTTTTTTATCTGATAGTGTTTTAGATGAATTTATAATATAATGTGTTTGGGTAAATATAAAACTATATACAAAATTGTAGTCATTGAGGCCATGTCGTATTATATTACTTGAACCTAGCTTCTACATCATTGCATTGGGAAATGCTTTCCCACCCCTTCAAGGTGACATGTTTCACGGTGCTCCTATGCCTGCCAATCCAGTTCGTGTGACTATCTGGCATGTCTACCCAGCTTGGAGACAAACGCCAGTGCCATATGGACATCCCAAGCATGATAGGATAGGACATGTTGAAGGTGGCATGATTGTGTGGATCAAACTCAGAGTTATTTTCGAAAATGTATGATAAAATTATATTGCATTTGTAATTCTGATTCTTCTCTCTCTCTCTCTATATATATATATATATATATATATATATATATATATAGGGCATATCTTTGCTACCCATAAGGGTAACTAAGATTTTCTACTCACGCATCAGTTTTGTAATAGGAAGGCATGTATTTGTAATGACACGGTCCAAATTTGTAATGAGAAGATCAAAATTGTAATACAAAGACTCATTTTGTATTACAACACTGTTATAGTCATAAATATATATTTTACTATTTCCAGACGGAGAATACAAACATCACGCTGTATTTACAAAATGAGTCTGTCTATTACAATTTGGACCGTCTCATTACAAATGCATGCCTTCCTATTACAAAATTGATGCACGGGTAGTGAATCTTAGTTACCCGCACGGGTAACGAAGATATACCCATATATATATATATATATATATATATATATATATATATATATATATATATATATATATATATATATATATATATATATATATAACAGATATGAGAATACATGTATATCACAGTACCTAATAAGACCCTTATAGTTCCTCCTTAATTACCTACTTGGATTGCAAATGACCTATTCGAATCCCTAGGTCCTAAGTGAATGGGGCTTGGCACACTGGTTACACAATTTAAAAGATGGGTGGAATATGATAGTCAACATTCAGGAGGATGGTGCACGTCAAGACAATGATACTAGTGTATTCTTGATATATATTGTGAAGATGTCTACTTATGATTGGTCAAATACAACTATCATAGAACATTGAATATGGTGAGATCTTATGGATAAATACCTCTTTCTATATATGTAAAAATATATGTTGATTTATTTTCTTATATATTAATCCATACATATATGTTTTGTACCTATATACGGTGTGGACAATACACGAATAACCCATGTGGTATTTTTGTTCCATCATTGATTATCTTTATATAATGATCCAACATCTGTCAGTGATTACTTCTCTAATGCATTTAGATATTTTGGTACTACGATAAAGAGTTTGATTATAGCTCCTTTAAATGTTAAGTATTTTTTGGGCAATTTGCTTATAATTTTGACATATGAATTATATTTCATTGTGGAATTTGATTTTTCTTTTGGCTGCCTTCTTTTTACTCGGGTAATATGAATTGATAGTTGTTGGTAATTGTCCCTAGATGCTATCTATGTATTATCTGGATCTTTCACGTAGAAAAATAGGAAATGAGAGACATGCAATAAAAATGGCATTAGTAGCATAAGTGAAAAAAATTATCTAACTACATATATTAATGTACATATCATTATATGAATATTTATCAATTCAATTAAATGTACTAATTTAACTTATAGGGGAATAAAGAGCATTCAAACTGGACAAAGGAAATGTCAAAAAAAATATTAACTTGGAAGAATGTTTAGGTTGTTTTCTGATCCAATGCATATATGAGCAATTATGCTTACTTTTATTTATTAATATTTTGGATAAATGTAACTTTATAGTGCCCTAAGAAAGATAATTATAGGGCATATAAATATTATGTGATATGGTATATGGACCTTATTGTCAGATAGGAAACCCTAGACATATATTGTATACAAAAGGTAATCTATATAGTCTTGATCATCATATTTGAATAGTCTCATTTGATAATAAAAAAATCAAATATTGAACTATGTCATTCTCTTTGCAACCATTTGAAGTGATAGAGGAATATAAAAAAAGAACTTGATGAGATACAAGAAGAGTAGGCACATTCCTTTGTTAAGAAAGTCAACTTTACATTTGATTGGGATAAAATATGAATTTTTTGAATATGATGTCTTTATTTCTATATACATGTGATGGTTATGACTTTTTGCAACTTAAATTTGAAGAAAATGAAATTTTGGTGAATATGTGAATGATTTGTGTATATATGCATATGTGTATGAATGAATGTGAAGAGGAATGAATACAATGAGAATTGCATTTGTGCATGTGATGAGAATGGAATTGAAGAATGGAATTGCATGTCATTTTTTAATTGTGTATATGCATGAGAATGCAATTAAGTGTAGATGAGAATGTAACTAAGTGTTGATGAGAATGGAAATTCTTGTGTGTGATTGAATTGTATGAATATGAATTGGTGTATGTGTTTTTAATACATATTTTGTAGGTATGTTGACCTATTGTTAAGTTGACTTAGGATGGAACATGCAGTTCTATCTATAGGTTTTGCATCCTATAGAATAGATAAATAATGAGACTGTAGACCTACTATATTAAAAAAATCATACTTGTGCCACCAGTTATTATAAAAAATGGACGTTGTAGATCTACATTGTTGATTTTCCATAAAAACTGACACCATAGTTGTCATTATCAGTTGAAATTTTAACTGATAAGGACGTAAGACGTTGATTTTCATAGAAAAATTGATGACTATGCTATGATATGTAGCATCAATTTTTTTTTAAGAACCAACAACACAAATATGTGTCATATGTTAGTTGTTGAACCGATGACAATAATCCCAGAACAATCTTATAATTGTTGTTGATATCACTCTATGTCATCGATTCTATTTTCATAGCAATCGACACTGGCTCTATTTTGTGAATTTTGCATTTCTCATGAAACTGACACAGAAGGTCCTTATATGTAGTGTCACCCACTTAGGTGTCTATAAAAAACCAATGTTATATGTCTAAAATAATTGATCTATGTGTGTATATGTACTAGTGAGTTCGCACCTAAACCAGGTCCAGAATGGGTGCCATAGTGTCATAACTGAGCCTTAGAGCTTGGTTTCTCCTTGGGAGGGGGTCACGTGACCCTTTCCTAGCTCTAGATTATCAATCCAATTTTCCAGGATGTCCAAATCAAGGTAAACCATAGAAAAATGATAACTTTGTACCCCTTTGACCAAAATTATGATGCAATATATGAAAATTGATCAAGAGAATAAGACATAGCTCTTCAAAATGGTTGTAAGACCTATATGAACTTAACCTCACTATGTTCCTACATAATCATGCCATCGTTGTCTTTTAAAATGAATAATGCTACCTAATGTACAAACATGATCTACAATGGTCAAGCGCACAGCCGTCATGTCCCACCTCATCTTTGCGGACGACGTGCTCTTCTTCGTGGAAGGCTCTAGGAGGAGTCTTCGGGGGATCAAGACCGTTTTGGAAGAATTTAGCGCCACAATGGGGATCAAAGTCAACCCATCTAAATCCAGGATGTTCTTCTCCAAAGCTGATGCAGGCAACGCCAACCGTCTCAGTCGCATCCTGGGGTGCCCGGTGGATGAGCTCCCCACGCGCTATCTAGGTTTCCCTTTAGCTGCTCGGAACCACAAAGCAGCCTTCTTCAACCCATGTCTTGATCAGATGAAGAAGATGGTCTCCAAGTGGCCCCCAGACAAAATTTCGATGGCTGGTCGTTGCATCTTGACCAAGGCCAACCTCATAGGTCTGCTTACCTACTGGGCACTGCAAGGCCACATTCCTGTTGGCACATGTGACCGGATGGAGATGGTTTTGGCTGATTTTGTATGGGGTTCCAACTACCATCCTATGCGCTTTGAGCGTATGGCAAGACCTTGTAAGGAAGGGGGTCTAGGTCTCAAAGGGGTCAGCTTTATTAACCGATGGGCCTCCCTCAAAAGGCTCGTTAGGTTCCATACCTACCCCCACTCCCCCTGGACCCTTTGGATGCGCAGACGCTATGGGCTTATCCCTCCTGACCCGGCGCTACTGCGACATGGTGCTTCTAACTCCTGGAAGAACATGGCTCGTGCGTGGGTTGAGCACCAGCATATCTTTGAGCGCTCCCCCACTGGCATCATGAGGCTCGCCAACCCCATCACCGACTTGTGGAAGATCATTCAACCACAACAGGCCATTTGTGACGTTGGCAAGACCATTTGGGCGGGACATCTCATCCATAGATGGAGCTTCACTATCTACAGGGCGTTCCATGATGCACTTGCCACTGCCGATAAGGTGCACGAATGGAACAATGAGGCCAGTGACAGATGTACCTTCTGCAGGCAACGGGAGAACGTTTCACACCTTTTCTTCCGTTGCAGATTCTCTAGGCTTGTTCTACAATCTGTCATCGACCTTTGCGACATCAGGGTCCCAGCTACGGCCACCATCGCTGACACAATAACCCTCTTTGAGGACAAAACCAGAGGGAGGAAAGGATGGAAGTGGCTGACTGTCACTGCGTGGACATGCTCAGCTTACTTCATATGGAAGCAACGTAATGAGAGAAGACATGGCGTACAATCCCTTAGCCCTGTGGACTGTAGGGACTTGGTGGTCAAAGCTACAAGGCGTTTTGCAGAGGTTCGGGGTTGGTGCTCCTCCATCCCGACCCACATCTGTAGGGCTTGGCAGATCCCTTTAGCCCCTAGTTAGTTAGTTTGTACAGTGCTCACGAGCATAGACGGGGTATTTTGTAGAGTTAACCCCGTATACACTCCCTTTTTTGTAGTTACACAGGGAGGCGGGACGCACCCCACACCATCTTCATAGGTGTGTGGCGTGTCCTGTTTACTTTGGGCTATCATGTGGAGGCTCTACTCTTTTGGGAGCCTTCTTGACCCGGTGCCTCTCGCACCTTGGGGTCCTTGTAGGGTGGTTCATCTTGGTGAACCTCCTTCATCGTTTTTTACCCGTCTATTTTATAATATAGACCATTCCGATGATCTACAATGGTCAAAGTCAAGTCTAACCTTGATGTCTCTTTTGTACCTAGTGATGATTATTGACTCTAATGTTGGTTATATAGGCCACTAATGATGTAACATAATGAATCTTAGATATAATCTCCATGTAAACCTTTTTCCCAAGTTTCCCTTTCATTTCAGTCATTTATGTCGTTCATGTTTAACTTATGGAATTTATAGTAGTTTAGTGAACATTCATTCACTAATTGTACCAATATTAGGGTTTATTCACAAA
The DNA here is from genome assembly GCA_963693085.1 of Alisma plantago-aquatica. Taxonomy (NCBI): domain Eukaryota; kingdom Viridiplantae; phylum Streptophyta; class Magnoliopsida; order Alismatales; family Alismataceae; genus Alisma; species Alisma plantago-aquatica. The sequence goes on along the minus strand of OY856412.1, from coordinate 531,325,350 downwards.
TACCTCAGTGAAAGCTTATTTAAGGATCTAAAATCCAAAATCACCACTTTAGTAGAACAATGGTAAATTAATTTGTGCTAGAAGTGCAAGGCCCTAAACCTTGATTAAATGTATTAAACAAGCTTAATTACCATAATTAAGTGATACAAATATTAATATAACTTTTTATTTGATTTGAAAACATAAAATGAGCCTAAGTTTCAAATGTGGTTCGATTTCGATGTTGTTTGTGCAAGTTATTCAATTTTAGGTACATTCTGGACTTTTATGCAATTTACCAAATTGGGAGGTTTTCTTTGCCAATTATCATCTAAATTTTAATCCTTATATATTCCCTTACCATTATCAATATTTTGAACCACGGGAAGCTGGTTGCACCTTGGTTTGAAGGTGTTTCTCTCCAAGGGCATTATAGGGATTACCCTCTTTATAAATCAGCTTGTCCTTAAAAGCTATCAACCAATGGGGTTATTTCATTGTTTGGAGGATAGTGGGGATGGCCTAGAAGCCTCCATGGGATTTTAGGACCGACCTTAGATATACAAGAAGTCTCTATGATTTGTCCTCTTGCATGGCCATGAAGCCTTAGCCAAAGGACACATGGAAAGTCCCATAGACACCTCATGCTTACCCCCTTCTTTATAAAGCCATGCCTACCCCTCCCCACCTCCCAATCCAAGAAGAAATCCTCTCCTTCTCTATCCTCTAGCTTTGAGCATAATTCCTTCTATGTTTGGCCACAAATTTTCTATCCCAGGGTGAAATACGGTGCCTACCTTGGTGAAGAAGGCTCCTAGGGTTCCAAATTTCTCTAATTAGGATTTCTTAAGCTCCTCCTTGGTAATTTTGACCAAAACTAGTAACTATCCTCCTTTCCTTCCCTATTTTCATTCTTTTATTATTTCTTCCACCTTCTTCCATGTTGTAACCATGACCTTCCATGGTAAAACTCCACCTAGAACCCTAAAACATCACATCTACATGCTATTTTGCTAGGGTTTGCACCTCTAAAGTGGAGAAGTTGATCTTTGCTCAAGAAAGGAGCTTTGTTTGGAGAAACTAGACCTTCTAATCTCAGGATCCTTGATTTTTGTACCTTCTTACCTTCCTAGAGGCAAGTTTTGTTAACCCCCTTCTCATATATTGGTTACTACATGCTTAAAATTGATGCTTCTATGTTTAAAATTGATGATTTCCATCTCTTTTTACCATGTTCTTCTAGGGTTTTGGTTTCTTGTTGTTTTACCTTCTCTAGAAGCTCTAGTTTGGTTATGTATGAAAATTCAAACCTGATCTTGGGTCAAATGGTGTTTTCTCCATCTCCCTCTCTCTTCAATTATCTCTATCGGTTTGATGATGTGGCAATTTCCTATTGGTCAGTATTGAAAAATTCATATCTTTTAATTCACTTATCCAAATTTGACAAATAAATATGTTTTGGAATTATAAATTAATATCTATCTAATAAAAATATTTTCAACATTTGATTTTGTGGTTTTACGATGGGTGATTTTTGTAGAATGAATTTAATGCATTAATTTGTACTATGTACTCTAATACATGTTAATACATTGAAAATAGGCAAAGTGGAACTTGGACTCAATTAAAGTAATGAAAGTTAGTTATTGATATCAGTAAGAGAGGTATGTTCAATCCCTCTTTATTTATGTGCATCCCTATGTTGGGATAATTGCAGAAAAACCCTATATTTCCTTAATGAGCCTTAAATGAACCCTAAATCTTCTATTCTTGAATCCTAATGTTGTTCGTGCCTCAAATCAGATTATAATTTATTCTTGTTTGGGTCTTATACCCCATTGCCATGCTTATTGTATATTATGACTACTCTTGCCATAACAACTTTTATATCATGTAGATTTATGTTCTATTTAATTTAAAGTAGTGGTACTTATGAACAACCACCCACAGAGGGCATGTATTTAATCACCCTGGGGAATGTTTTTATTCTCCTCTATATAATTGTGTAGGTGATTGGGAATGTCTTATTCTCCCCTCACTTATGGGTTAGAGGTCTGGTATGTGCCTCAACCCTACTTAATTAGGTAGACACAATTATCTTACATGCAAATCATTTTTAATATAATTGTTAATGGCAAGGTTCTTTTGAATATAGCCTCATACTCTTGTCATCTTCATATTATGATGAACCCTAGCCTGTCCTTATTTTCTTTACTTATCTTGTTATCATAGACTAGTTTTGTAACACATACCTTGTTTTCTTTCCCCTTTTGTTGGGTGCTTTCCCAACCACCCAGGTGCTGGTGTTGAGCAAGGAGAAGGACAAGTTTGAAGGAAGTCATCTCAGGAGTAGATCTCAAGCTATCTAAAAGGATATCTAGGTTGCTATAGCTAGATCCTTTTCTCTTATCTTTTTCTTTTGGGAACAATCATGTAATGAACAACGAAAGCCATGTAATAGGCTTAGTACTTTTATTTCCGCTACTATTGACATTTTATAATGTATCTAGTGCATGTTTATTTACTTGGAATATTATACATGCATCCCTCAATATCTTTTGTCTTTCTAAAAAGATGGATGCTTTGTACTTCCTTTAAATTTTAGTAAGGAGGTGATCTCACCTCTTTACAGCATGGTATCTAAGCCTTTAGGCCACTATTAGGACATGAAGTTGAAGCAAAGGTGTCTAGAATTGATCAGAGTTTCGGGGGCTGGCAATATTTTCCTCCGCACCAGTAACTTGGTTTACAAGGACTCCCATGCCCATATGATACCGGCCTGGTCTGAGCTGATATGAATTGCCTAAAATAGTATGCTTTTAGGAAATAGCATTCTTGATATTCTTTTCTCGTCTATGCTTCTATTCTTTTATCATCTATGATTCAAATACTCTTGGGAACTTAATATGTTAACCCTACCTTTCAGGATAGGCAACTTGTTCAACAGCAAGAACAAGGGAAAGGAGTCAAACCTTGAGGACTCCAATGTGGGAAACACTCCTATGACTCCTGTCGGCCATAGTGTGGTCAACCCTACTACTACGGGCACCCCCACCTTCACACTGGAGTAAGAGTTGGCAATGCTACGCCAGTTGCTCTCCACCATGATGGGGTAGCTCCACACAGTGGCTTCCAATGCCAACAAACTGAGGGAGTTTACCCTCACTGACTTCATAAAGATTCAGCCACCCTACTTCAAGGGTGAAAGTGAACACAACATGGTGGATAAATTTGATGACTAGGTGTTGGTTTTGGATTGGACCTTCAAGGGTATGGCATGCTCTCCTCACCAAAAGGCTTGATTTATGATGTTTGTGTTGGACGGACCGGCACATCTCTGGTTTAATGGTGTCGCCTGCACTCGAGACACCTCTACCATGGAGTGGGACTAGTTCCTGAAGCTCTTCAGGGAAAAGTACATCTGTCCCACCTTCCTGAGGAAGAAGGATGCCAATTTCTATAGCCTCTGACAGGTAAGCATGAGTGTGGTCGACTACATCCAACGGTTCCTACTTTTGGAATGCTACGCCACTAGCCTTGGAGCCGAGAGAAGGGAAACATTGTTCTTAGAGGACCTGAACTACCAGGTGGGTCGAAGTCTTGTTCCACAACTTCCACTCACCTTCTATCAGATGGTGGATAAGGCCCTGGTCATCGAGTCCTACCCAGGATTCCAATCCTATGGACACAATAATGTCTACAACAACAAGAGGAATAACCCTACCTAGAATGAGAATTGTGGACTTGATCAGTGCAATAGGTGCTCTCGACACCATCCTATAGGGAGATGTCCTGCCAACAAAGCACATGCTCGTAGAGACAACCTATGGCAACACATCCCATTATCACACAGATAATGAGGTGTTACGCGAAAACGTGGGGAAATCACCATAACCACAGATTATGAAAACATGGGTTAATTAAAACCGATTGTGGAAAACAAATAAACTGTGAAACTATTACTTTCCAGTCCTCATCCTGCACAGAAACATGTCATATATATATACATACACGAGATCTGATATGTGTTTACAACTCAGGAAAGTTGTTCGTCCATCATTATAAGTTCACCACATGTTCATATACATAAAGGCCCACATCCGGCCAATAGCAGGATATACAAACATTATCGATCGTTCATCGTGAAACAACGTCCAAAACACTGCCAAGGACCTGAGAGTACAGGGATGACTCTAGACTCTACTACAAAACATCCAAAACAGCAGCATGTCCATCGCTTGCCTTCTACTGCTCGTCAAGCTGCTCGTCCGCAACACCGCGACCATGACCACGTCTACCTCGACCACCTAAAAAGGGTGTAAACCAGCGGGGTGAGACAATTGAAAAATTGTCCCAGCGGGAAACATAACTCCCCACCGCAACTACAGAACCTCAGAAAGATAAACTATAACAGTAGATAACTATTAACAGATATAACAAGAGCAGTCTATATATATAAAGCAAGGCTATTCTTACTGACAAGCTTACCAGCTGTACAAAAGCATATAACCAGATATCTCTCAATGGAACATGATTGACAATCTAACATATATACTATGTAACATGATTATCAGAACAAGATATATTGCCGCATAACCTGCAAGATATAACAGAGATATTACACAAACAAGGCCTCAACCAATGTTTCATGTTTGATATAAGCAGTAAATACTATACGGATGTATTACGTATTATTATGCCCTAAGGATTTGAACCGTACCGTTCAAATCCAACCTTCGGTTACGAAACCCAAGCCGGTGCCATACAAGGTCAATGGAAGAGCCGGACTCCACGACCTCCCACCTCGTGGTCAGTACACGAGTACAACACAAGTAGGACCGCAATCACATGCTGAAGTGGTCTAAGCCACAGATTCAGCTCCATAGGCTACCCTCTCTCTAGCCCGCCTTGGTACAGGTCTCAGCGCTAGTAAAACTGAGCCACGGGCCAGTTCACCGTGCTCTGAGCCATGAACGCATTCATGCTCCACACATCACATATCATGAGCCATGGGCCTGTTCACCATGCTCTATATACATATCTGAGTCTGTAACCGAAGTTACACTCTTACCTCCTCATTTTCAGGCTAGGAGCAACCTACACATATTCAACAATATGCGCTTCCAGGTTAACCCGTAGGAGAACCTGTTTCACCATCACCAAGTCCTGACGATGATGGATCTATGTCCAGGGCAAACTACATTATAGGTTTCACTGTGATTAATTAGAATCTTTTAGATGGATTGCAAGATTCAACCAAGTTGTATAACATGCAAGATATAACAGAAAGTAAATAACATTATATTATTATTGAAAACACATCAACCTGATCCATCTCAAGGATCCAACATCACATGTTACCACTTGGCCTCTTGCCAACCATCCAGATCCATCTCAAGGATCATCACATACCACAGGATCTCAATCCCCCATCATGTACTGTCACTGCCTCTCAAGACTCACATCATCATCATGGGACAAACACACCATACATATAACCTCATAGAATAATTATCAAAGTGATGTTACTCATCACATATGTCTCATAGCCCTTTCATGGCTAAATCATCACCTGCATGGTTGGAGTACACAATAATCGTAGATTCGACATAAGGACTATGAAATGCCATTCAAGATACTCTACTTATCATTCTTACACTATTTAGTGATCAAGTGTAATAAGCACATCATTTGCAAACCATATTCTTGCTTATCATTTTCTCAAGATTATACAAATAATCAAGGTATTCACTTTATGCAAGAAGTCATGTTGAAGATACAGATCAAGCACTATTATTACCACTATCATTACTATCACCATCCACTATCATTATTATTATCTTTATCATTAAGCAACCATTAGTGTAACTACCATTTAATATTGTCATTAACAGATAAGCATAAGGCTCACATCATACATATCATTACTACTACCTTCCTCATCGTCATCATCTACTACTATTAGCATCATTACAACCATTATTGCCATCACTACTATTATCAACATCATCATTATTGTTATTATGTTACCATCATTCTTATTATTACTATAGCCAAGGAGTCAACATCATTGTATAAGAATAACTATACACTTGCATAACACAAGGAACTGTCGTTAAAAGGTCACAAGACCCTCACCAAAACTCCTCACTACCCTCACCCAAAAAACCCACAACAATGGCTAGAGAGGAGTGCAGAAACGCTGCTTTGCTACCACTGAACCCAACGCACGACGCAGCGTCACAAGGGGTGTCGCGCGTCAGGGTGTAACGGTGTGTCGGGCACCCATGTGTGTCAGGCAACGCCCGTCACACCTCCTACCTCGACGCCCGTCACAAGTGCCCAACTGCAACGCCCGATATACTTGCTAGTCATAATGGACAGGGTACTATGCTAGTAACAACCAGGAGAGAGAGAAAAGAACTTCCACATAACGTGCCACAAACTATCCAAGGCCTAACGGCCGACACACACCAAAGCCAAGGGTGTGACGCCCGTCACAACCCAGCCCTATCGGCCGTCACAACTCAAGGTGTATCTCCCACCAACAACCATCATGCTCAACAAGGCCTATCGGACAACACTCACACTAGCTCAACCTATCTCCCAACACAAGGGCAAAGATATCGTCCAACACCAAGAACACCCACCATGTCGTCCATCACACCAAAACAAGGAAGGGGTATCACCCAACAGGTCATCACCAACCTCCAGCATAAGGAGACTCAAACCCTAAAGAGCAAGGTGCACTAGATCACAAGGAAACCCTAAACCCTAAGGAGGATCGGCCACTAAAGGTACAAAAGCAAGGAACTAACTACTAACATGCAACAAGATCATAGCTAGAGGTAAAGGAGTTTGGGTTAGAAGTTATGCAACCCGCCTTAAACTCCAAGGTCCAAGGAAGAAGAAGAACACTCCAAGTTCCAAGGGATATCGTCCACCAAAGCTCCTCCAAGGGGGGTGTATCATCCACCACTGCTACTCCAAGGAAGTGTATCGGCCAACACAAGCAAAGAGGGAAGGAGTGTCGTGCACTCAAGGTGGAGGAGAGACCAAAAGATCAAAGGAAGCTAAGGCAAGGGAAAGAACCACCTATATAGAAGGAAAGGGAGGAGAAAACAAGGTAGATCTATGCTATGTGTCGTCCACCAAAGGGACACTTGTCCTAGGGTTCAAGCCAACACTCTAGCACACCATGAGACACTTGTCCAAGATATGCACCAAGTGTCCACCAAACATGGTCAAGGCTGGACCAAGCAACATGGGCGACACAAACAACAGCTCTACTGGGCGACACACCAAGGCACCTGGGCGACACACATGGTTGTTGGACGACACAAACCATCCCAGGTCGATAGACAAGCTCCTTGGATGACACAAGCTAGTCTTAGCCGACACAAGGCTCAAACAAGGCACTTCAAGGCCCAAACAAGCTCAACTGAGGCCCAAAGAACTCAAACAACAAGCCCAAGCCTTCCTCTCAACCCTAGAGGAAGCAAAGAGATGGAAACACCTCACAAGATGGCAAACTTGCACACAAAACCCTAAACTTGGGTTATTTGCAAGTAGCTCCTCAAACTTTCAACAAAGCACAACCAAACCCAAATCACCACTAAAGGTGATTAGCAAGCACCAAAGCACTAAGGTTAAGCAAAACAAACATGGTAAACCTTAAATGAAGGTCAGGGTCCTTACAAGATAACCCCCTTTATGGGATTTCATCCCCGAAATCTGAAGAGAAAAGCGAGGGATACTTCCTCCTCATCTCTTCCTCAAGCTCCCACGTGGCTTCCTCAACGCCACGACGCTACTAAAGAACCTTCACATAAACCAGGTCCTTCCTCTTCAGCTTCTTGATCCTCCTGTCAAGGATCTCCATAGGACCTTCCTCGTAGGTCACATCTACATCAAGCTCAACCTCAACTGGCGATATCACGGTACCTGAATCTGGATGACTTTTCTTCAGCATACTGACATGGAACACTGGATGCAACCTGTGCAACTCTGGAGGCAACTCTAACTCATAAGCTACCTTGCCAACATGTGCTCTGACTGAGTAAGGCCCCATATACCTGGGAGCTAACTTACCCTTCCGACCAAACCTTAGCACACCTTTCCATGGAGAGACTTTAAGATACACTTTGTCTCCTACCTGGAATTCCAAAGGTCGTCGGTGATGGTCTGCATAAGACTTCTGCCTGTCCTGTGCCACTTTCAACTGTTGTTGTATCACCTTGATCTTATCTGTTGTCTGCTGTACTAACTCAGGACCCAAAAGCTGATACTCACCAGAATCATACCAACACAAAGGAGATCTACCCTTCCTTCCATACAAAGCCTCATAAGGAGCCATGTCGATGCTCCGCTGATAGCTGTTGTTGTAGGCAAACTCTATCAAACTCAGATGTCCATCCCAGTTGCCTAGAAACTGCAAAACACAAGCTCGAAGGAGATCTTCCAAAATCTGAATAGTCCTCTCAGACTGTCCATCTGTTTGCGGGTGAAAAGTTGTACTGAACCTCAACTGCGTTCCCAACGCTCTGTGCAACTGTTCCCAAAAACGACTCGTAAACTGAGGACCTCTGTCAGAAACTATCGTTGCTGGCACACCATGCAAATGTACTATCTCATCCACATAGACTTGAGCTAGTTTCTCGGCTGTATATGACGTCCTCACTGGTAGAAAATGGGCAGACTTAGTCAATCTGTCCACTATTACCCAAATGGAATCATGATTCCTAGTTGTCTGGGGTAAACCAACTACGAAATCCATGGTTATATGATCCCATTTCCATTGCGGTATCGGAAAAGGTTGCAACGTTCCTACCGGCTTCTGATGTTCAGCCTTCACTTGCTAACAAACTGCACATCTAGCCACGAACTTAGCTACATCTTTCTTCAAACCGGGCCACCAATACAAGTCCTTTAGACTATGATACATCTTGGTGACACCTGGATGCATAGAATACATCGACGTATGTGCTTCCTCAAGCACCAACTTCCTCAGATCATCAGCATCTGGAACCACCATCCTATCCCGATAGCAAATTAGTCCATCCTCGGACTCATGAAACCCATCACGCTTGTCGCTGCCGAACTCTGATCTGATCAAATGTACCGCATCATCTGTCTATTGTGCATCGTTGATCTGCTGTCTCAATGTAGGCTTAACTTGCATCTGTGCGAAAAGACCAGATAACAAAGAAACTTCCATCTGCACATTCATCTATCGTAGGGAAACAAACATATCTCGCCTATGGCATACCAGAGAACTCAACTGTGCCTTCTTTGAAGAAAGAGAAAAAGATTTTCTGCTAAGCGCATCAGCTACCACATTCGCCTTACTAGGATGATATTTGATAGTGCAGTCGTAATCATTGATCAACTCCATCCATCGTCGCTGTCGCATGTTCAACTCTTGTTGCGTAAAGATATACTTCAGATTCTTATGATCCGTAAAGATTTGACACACTTCCCCATACAGATAGTGTCTCCAAATCTTTAACGCATGAACCACTGCTGCCAACTCCAAGTCATGAGTCGGATAGTTCTCCTCATGCTTCTTGAGCTGTCGCGAGGCAAAAGAAACTACATGATCTTCCTGCATCAACACACAACCTAAACCTTTCTTGGAAGCATCACAGAAAACAACATAGCCTTTCCCAGGCTCTGGCAAGATCAACACTGGAGCACTGGTCAGCTTCTCCTTCAAACTCTGGAAAACTTGCTGACATCGATCATCCCAAACAAAAGGTACATCCTTCCTGGTCAACTTCGTCATCGGCAACGCGATCACACTGAAGTCCTTGATAAACCTCTGGTAGTATCCTGCCAAACCAAGGAAACTACAAACTTCTGTCGGTGTCTTCAGTTGTTCCCAATCCGCAACGGATTCCACCTTCTTCGGATCTACTTTGACTCCTTCAGCAGATATCACATGACCCAAGAAAGTCATTTCTTCCAACCAGAACTCACACTTACTGAACTTGGCATACAACTGATGTTGACGAAGAAGAGTTAACGCTCGACGAAGATGTTGCTCATGCTCTAGCTTGTCCTGACTATAGATCAAGATGTCATCTATAAAGACTACAACAAACTGATCTAAGAACAGACGGAACACTCTGTTCATCAGATCCATGAAAGAAGCAGGTGCATTGGTTAATCCAAACGGCATAACCACGAACTCAAAATGGCCATACCTCATCCTGATACTGACTTTGGTATGTCATCCGCCTTTATCCTCAACTGATGATATCCGGACCGTAGATCGATCTTTGAAAACACTATAGCATCATGCAACTGATCAAACAGATCATCTATCCTTGGCAACGGGTACTTGTTCTTGATCGTGACCTTGTTCAACTGCCGGTAGTCTATACACAACCGCATCAAACCATCCTTCTTCTTTATGAACAACACGGGAGCACCCCACGGCGACGTACTCGGTCGGATAAAACCTTTTTCTAACAACTCTTGCAACTGCTTCTTCAACTCTGCCATCTCTGCTGGAGCCATCCTATATGCTGACTGTGCAACTGGCTGTGTTCCAGGAACCAGATTGATCTCGAAATCAATCTCTCGGGGTGGAGGAACACCAGGAAACTCCTCAGGAAACACGTCTGCAAACTCTCGAACCACTGACACCTCCTCCAAACTAGGACCTTTGTGCCTTGGTAACTACAATGGTATCCACCACGTGAGCTAAGAACACCTCACATCCTTGTCGTAACAACTTATCTGCCACCATAGCTGATACCAAACACGTCGGAAGAATCTTCCTATCTCCCTGGAAGATCCACTTTTCTCCAGCACCATCGAACACTGCCTTCTTGGAACCACAGTCCAAAACAACCTTATACTTCTCTAAGGTATCCATCCCAAGGATGACATCGAAATCATGCATATCAAGTGGTATAAGATCCACTTGGATGTGATGTTCCGAGAAAGATAAGACACAAGATGGACACTCTTCTCGAAGCACAGAGGAACCATCAAGAGGGGTTTCTAACAACAAGCTATCCTTCTTACAACTAACAGGTAAACGACAGTTTTCAAGCATACTATAGGCGATAAAAGAGTGTGTAGCACCTGGGTCAACCAAAATAGATATAAAGCAAGAAGAAGACATATCAGAATGAAATAACTCCATCTGACCTATCACCACTCACGGGTTGACTATTGCCTTTGGCTGACTCATGGCATAGAATCGAGTCATTGCTTGCTGTCCACGACCTCTGCTTCCTTGAGCAGACGATCCAGCCTGAGACGCCTGACCGCATCCTCGTCCGCTGCTACCACTGGGTTGTGGCCTCTCTGACCTTTGAAAACTCTGCCTCAGCTGCTGCGTCACTTCAACGTCTCTATTCGGGCAATTGAACTTCCAATGCCCGACCTATCCACAAAGATGACATGACTTGTCCTCAGACCGTGGCCTAACTGGCCCTGTCACTGCCACAGAAGCTGAACTGTGTGCCTTAGACGGCGAAGAAACATAACCTCTCCCCTTACTCGGAGACCACTGAGATGGTACACCAGAACTTCTCATCCCTGACGGTGATGAAGACCTAGGCTTCTTAAAGCCACCAAACCTCCGTCCTTGAAACTGAGCAGGTCTTTTGAGAGACATAGACTCTCTCTTCTCCCTTACTATTCTCTCAATCCATCGAACTGATTCCATGAACGTAGCAAACCGTTCTCGGTTCTCCAACGCAAACACCGAGGTTTCCAACTCAGCACTCAAACCCTTCTCGAAACGTCTGATCTGTTCCTCATCTGTTGCCTCCATGTGAGGACAAAACCTCAACAGATCCATAAACTTGGCTTCGCACTCAGTGATGTTCATCGTTCCTTGTCTCAGGTTCTCGAACTGACTAACCTTCTCATCCAGGTACGTCTTCGGGAAGTATCTCGTGACGAACTCGCGTCGAAACACTTCCCAACAGATCACCTCACCGGGCCGCTTTTCTTCTTTGATGATCCACCAGTGACCAGCACTACCTTTCAGAAGGTAGGCAGCATGCTCTACCTTGTCCGCTTCGGGGATGTCAAGGATCCAGAAAGCCTTCTCGAGACTTGTCAGCCATAGATCTACATCCACTGGATCAGCCGTTCCAGCATACTATGAAGCACCAACTCGGCGAAGCCGCTCGAAGGTCTTCCCAATACCCGATGCTTCTCCATGGGGAACCTGTGCTCGCGGAGGAGGCACTGGTAATCACTCAACCATGAGATTCATTGTAGCCATTAACTGCCCCATAAGTTGTTGGTAAGCAGGATGTTCAAGTATGGCTGGGTTAAATTGGGGAACCTCAGGCACCCAATCTTCATGTGCCTGTCCATCTGCTCCATCAACCGATGCAACATCACTATGCTCAAGAGCATGTTCTTCATGGTTTCCAAACATCTTGGCTTTTCTTCCGCTGAGAGCAGAAGATTTTGTAAGAAAACATGGATAACTCATAAGAACAGACTCAACCTAGTCCTAAATCCCTATAGACTCAGCGAACCTATAGCTCTGATACCAAAACTTGTGGCAACACATCCCATTGTCACACAGATAACGAGGTGTTACGCGAAAACGTGCAGAAATCACCATAACCACAGATTATGAAAACATGGGTTAATTAAAACCGATTGTGGAAAACAGATAAACTGTGAAACTATTACTTTCCAGTCCTCATCCTGCACAGAAACATGTCATATATATATACATACATGAGATCTGATACGTGTTTACAGCTCAGGAAAGTTGTTCATCCATCATTATAAGTTAACCACCTGTTCATATACATAAAGGCCCACATCCGGCCAACAGCAGGATATACAAACATTATCGATCGTTCATTGTGAAACAACGTCCAAAACACTGCCAAGGACCTGAGAGTACATGGATGACTCTAGACTCTACTACAAAACATCCAAAACAGTAGCATGTCCATCACTTGCCTTCTACTTCTCGTCAAGCTGCTCGTCTGCAACACCACGACCATGACCACGTCTACCTCGACCACCTAAAAAGGGTGTAAACCAGCGGGGTGAGACAATTGAACAATTGTCCCAGCGGGAAACATAACTCCTCACCGCAACTACAGAACCTCAGCAAGATAAACTATAACAGTAGATAACTATTAATAGATATAACAAGAGCAATCTATATATATAAAGCAAGGCTATTCTTACCGACAAGCTTACCAGCTATACAAAAGCATATAACCAGATATCTCTCAATGGAACATGATTGACAATCTAACCTATATACTATGTAACATGATTATCGGAACAAGATATATTGCCACATAACCTGCAAGATATAACAGAGATATTACACAAACAAGGCCTCAACCAATGTTTCGTGTTTGATATAAGCAGTAAATACTAAACGGCTGTATTACGTATTATTATGCCCTGTGGATTTGAACCATACCTTTCAAATCCAACCTTCGGTTACGAAACCCAAGCCGGTTCCATACAAGGTCAATGGAAGAGCCGGACTCCATGACCTCCCACCTTGTGGTCAGTACACGAGTACAACACAAGCAGGACCGCAGTCACATGCTGAAGTGGTCTAAGCCACAGGGTCAGCTCCATAGGCTACCCTCTCTCAAGCCCGCCTTGGTACAGGTCTCGGCACTAGTAAAACTGAGCCACAGGCCTGTTCACCGTGCTCTGAGCCATGAATGCATTCATGCTCCACACATCACATATCCTGAGCCATGGGCATGTTCACCATGCTCTATATACATATCTGAGTTTGTAACCGAAGTTACACTCTTACCTCCTCATTTTCAGGCTAGGAGCAACCTACACATATTCAACAATATGCACTTCCAGGTTAACCTGTAGGAGAACCTGTTTCACCATCACCAAGTCCTGACAATGATGGATCTATGGCCAGGGCAAACTACATGATAGGTTTCACTGTGATTAATTAGAATCTTTTAGATGGATTGCAAGATTCAAGCAAGTTGTATAACATGCAAGATATAACAGAAAGTAAATAACATTATATTATTATTGAAAACACATCAACCTGATCCATCTCAAGGATCCAACATCACATGTTACCACTTGGCCTCTTGCCAACCATCCAGATCCATCTCAAGGATCATCACATACCACGGGATCTCAATCCCCCATCATGTACTATCACTGCCTCTCATGACTCACATCATCATCATGGGACAAACACACCATACATATAACCTCATAGAATAATTATCAAAGTGATGTTACTCATCACATATGTCCCATAGCCCTTTCATGGCTAAATCATCACCTGCATGGTTGGAGTACACAATAATCGTAGATTCGACATAAGGACTATGAAATGCCATTCAAGATACTCTACTTATCATTCTTACACTATTTAGTGATCAAGTGTAATAAGAAAATCATTTACAAACCATATTCTTGCTTATCATTTTCTCAAGATTATACAAATAATCAAGGTATTCACTTTATGCAAGAAGTCATGTTAAACATACAGATCAAGCACTATTATTACCACTATCATTACTGTCACCATCCACTATCATTATTATTATCTTTATCATTAAGCAACCATTAGTGTAACTACCATTTAATATTATCATTAACAGATAAGCATAAGGCTCACATCATACATATCATTACTACTACCTTCCTCATCATCATCATCTACTACTATTAGCATCATTACAACCATTATTGCCATCACTACTATTATCAGCATCATCATTATTGTTATTATGTTACCATAATTCTTATTATTACTATAGCCAAGGAGTCAACATCATTGTATAAGCATAACTATACACTTCCATAACACAAGGAACTGTCGTTAACAGGTCACAAGACCCTCACCAAAACTCCTCACTACCCTCACCCAAACAACCCACAACAACGGCTAGAAAGGAGTGCAGCAACGCTACGTTGCTACCACTGAACCCAACGCATGACGCAGCGTCACAAGGGGTGTCGCGCGTTAGGGTGTAACGGTGTGTCGGGCACCCATGTGTGTCGGGCAACGCCCGTCACACCTCCTACCTCGACTCCCGTCACAAGCGCCCAACTGCAACGCCCGATATACTTGCTAGTCATAACGGCCAGGGTACTATGCTAGTAACAACCAGGAGAGAGAGAAAATAACTTCCACATAACATGCCACAAACTATCCAAGGCCTAACGGCCGACACACACCAAAGCCAAGGGCGTGACGCCCGTCACAACCCAGCCCTATCGGCCGTCACAACTCAAGGTGTATCGCCCACCAACAACCATCATGCTCAACAAGGCCTATCGGCCAACACTCACACTAGCTCAACCTATCGCCCAACACAAGGGAAAAGATATCGTCCAACACCAATAACACCCACCATGTCGTCCATCACACTAAAACAAGGAAGGGGTATCGCCCAACAGGTCATCACCAACCTCCAGCACAAGGAGACTCAAACCCTAAAGAGCAAGGTGCACTAGATCACAAGGAAACCCTAAACCCTAAGGAGGATCAGCCACCAAAGGTACAAAAGCAAGGAACTAACTACTAACATGCAACAAGATCATAGCTAGAGGTAAAGGAGTTAGGGTTAGAAGTTATGCAACCCGCCTTAAACTCCAAGCTCCAAGGAAGAAGAAGAACACTCCAAGTTCCAAGGGATATCGTCCACCAAAGCTCCTCCAGGGGGGGTGTATCATCCACCACTGCTACTCCAAGGAAGTGTATCGTCCAACACAAGCAAAGAGGGAAGGAGTGTCGTGCACTCAAGGTGGAGGAGAGACCAAAGGATCAAAGGAAGCTAAGGCAAGGGAAAGAACCACCTATATAGAAAGAAAGGGAGGAGAAAACAAGGTAGATCTATGCTATGTGTCATCCACCCAAGGGACACTTGTCCTAGGGTTCAAGCCAACACTCTAGCACACCATGAGACACTTGTCCAAGATATGCACCAAGTGTCCACCAAACATGGTCAAGGCTGGACCAAGCAACATGGGTGACACAAACAACTGCTCTACTGGGCGACACACCAAGGCACCTGGGTGAAACACATGGTTGTTGGACGACACAAACCATCCCAGGTCGACAGACAACCTCCTTGGACGACACAATCTAGTCTTGGCCGACACAAGGCTCAAACAAGGCACCCCAAGGCCCAAACAAGCTCAACTGAGGCCCAAAGAACTCAAACAACAAGCCCAAGCCTTCCTCTCAACCCTAGAGGAAGCAAAGAGAGGGAAACACCTCACAAGATGGCAAACTTGCACACAAAACCCTAAACTTGGGTTATTTGCAAGTAGCCCCTCAAACTTTCAACAAAGCACAACCAAACCCTAATCACCACTAAAGGTGATTAGCAAGCACCAAAGCACTAAGGTTAAGCAAAACAAATAGGGTAAACCTTAAATGAAGGTCAAGGTCCTTACACAACGGACCTCCTCCAACCTGCCACGAGTGTGGCCAAGTTGGGCATATCCGACCACTTTGTCCCCGTTTCCAGTAGGGATAGAATAATGCTCAGTAGTCACAGCAGCCAAGGTAGAATCCGCCCCCATGAAATAATAATAACAACTAGAACCTGAGGTGACCGCCAGTGGAGAGGCAGAATGGGAGAGTGTTTGCTCTCAATGTTGAGGAAGCAGGTGAACATAATGAAGTTATTGAAGGTACCTTGCATCTTAATATGCATCCTATAAAGGCAATGTTTGATTTTGTCTCATCTAATACCTTCATATCATGTCAGCTTGCTTCTAAGTTAGAAATAAAATTTGAGTATATAGATCATATATTAAATGTAAAAACCCCTAGTGGTAAGATCTGCTCTTCGTATCTCCAAACTCCAACCATGAACCTCTATATATCTAGTATAATGTTTCCCTCAGATTTCATCTTGCTCGACATGACTGCCTTTGATGTCATCCTGGGAATGGATTGGTTGAAGAGGTACAAATGTATTTTTTTTGTGAAGAATCAAATGTTATTTTGTCACATCCTGTTGATGGAAGATTTTGTGTCAAGGGTAGGAAGTGAGAGGATCGACAATTTGTTATCTCCGCCATCAAAGCCGAAAATCTAGTCTCGTAAGGGTGTAGAGCTTTCTTAGCCTCTATAGTCCTCGAGGCTACACCTCCTTCTCTTGACCACATAGATGTGGTGAAGGACTTCCCAGACGTCTTTCCTGAGGAGTTACCTAGTTTGCCACCAACTCGGGAGGTGGAGTTCTCCATCGAGCTTGTACCCAGAAATTCACTAATATCGAAGTTGCCTTACCGCTTGGCCCCTGCCGAGCTTGCCGAACTGAAGAAGCAGCTAGAAGAGCTTCTCGACATGGGCTTCATCCACCCCAGTGTCTCACCTTGGGGAGCCCCTATCTTGTTCGTGAAGAAGAAGGATGGTTCGATGCAGATGTGTATGGACTACTGCATGCTTAACGAAGTGACGGTGAAGAACCGTTACCCTTTGCCTGGCATCGATGACTTATTCGACCAACTAAAGTCATCCATTGTGTTCTCTAAGATGGATATATGAAGTGGCTACTACCAGATGCACGTGAAGGATGATGATGTCCCGAATATGGTGTTTAGAACTCTCTATGGGCATTACAAATTCATGGTCATGCCTTTTGGCTTTACAAATGCCCCTACTACCTTCATGGACTTGATGAACCGAGTGTTCCACCCATACCTTAACAAGTTTGTGGTGGTGTTTATCGATGACGTTTCAGTTTATACTGAGATGTTAGAACAATGTTATGAGCATCTACAGCTTGTACTAAACACACTGCGATAAAATCAACTCTATGCAAAATTCTCAAAGTGTGAGTTCTGGATAAAGGAAGTGATGTTTCTGGGTCATGTGATTTTTTTCGGACATATAGTTATTGATCCTACAAAGGTAGAAGTTGTGACCAAGTGGAAAGCTCCAAAGAATCCCTCAGAGATCCGTAGTTTCCTTGGATTAGCAGGTTACTATCGATGGTTCATCAAGAGCTTCTCTGAGTTGGCCTTGCCTTTAACCAAGCTGATACAAAAGGAGGTCAAGTTCTCTTAGACTCCAGAATGCGAGAACTGTTTCCAAAAGTTGAAGGAGTGTTTGACTTCTACTCCCATTCTTTCCTTGCCTGTTGAAGGCATACCCTATGTCATCTACACTAATGCTTCTAAACAAGGCTTAGGGTGTGTTTTGATGCAAGACGGAAAGGTGATAGAATATGCTTCCCGCCAATTGAAACCGAATGAAGCTAATTGGCCTACACATGATTTAGAGCTTGCTTCCATCGTTCATGCTCTAAAAATATGGTGACACTATCTCTATGGTGTGAAGTTTGAAATTTTATCCGACCATAAAATATTGAGGTACCTGTTGAGATAGAAGGATCTGAATCTATGAACAGTGAAGGTGGATGGAATATCTTAAAGATTATGACTTCACCATCACCAATTATCCTGATAAAGAAAATGTCATAGTTGATGCTTTAAGTCACAAGAACGATGTCATTTGTGCTGCTCTGAGATGTTCGGTATGGGAAAATCTCAAACATGTGACTAGTTGGAGACCTCAGCCTATCAATTCAGTGGATGAAGACAAGTTGTGTGTCCATATGGCTAGTTTGACTGTTACATTGACTTGGATTTCGAAAGTCATTGATGCATAGTTGGAAAGCTCTGAGATGGAAGAGATGAAGGCATTGACTGAGAAATCACAATCTAACTTCTCTGTCAGAGTGGATGGTGATGTCTGCCTCAAACAAAGGTTGTGGATTCCTGACGTGGGTGATCTGAGATGAATGTGCTTAATGAAGCGCATGGGTCCGTATACTATTCATCTTGGCACAACAAAAATATACAAGGACTTACAGTGAAGTGTCTGGTGGAAGAACATGAAGAATGATATAGCTCTATTCATCGTGAAGTGCTTGACATGTTAGCAAGTTAAGATCGAACATCAATAACATGGTGGTCTTCTTCATCCTCTTGAAATTCCAGAATGGAAGTGGGAGAAGATCACAATGGACTTCGTTACTGGTTTCCCCAAGTCTAAGAAAGGTTATGATGTTGTTTGGGTGGTTATTGATCGGCTTACAAAATAATATCATTTCTTTCCTTTCAAAACCAATTACAAAGTTGTGGATATGGCTCAGTTGTACATTGAGTGGATCATACACCTGCATGGAGTACCTGAGGTAATAGTTTTTGATCATGACCCAAAGTTTACTTCTCATTTATGGGGTCAGATTCAGGAGGATATGGGTACTGACTTGTGTTTCAGTACTTCTTATCACCCGCAGACTGATGGTCAATCTGAGAGAATAGTTCAGATTCTGGAGGACTTGCTTCATGCTTGTGTGATAAATTGGGGTGGTGCATGGGATCGATATCTACCATTAGCTGATTTTCCTTACAACAATAGCCACCAAGCTAGTATTGGTATGCCACCTTTTGAAGCTCTCTATGGTAGACCATGTCGTTCACCTTTTCATTGGGATGATGTCGGTGAAGGTTCTCTAGTGAATACTGATGACATGCAAATGATGACAGAAAAGGTACAATTGATAAAGAAATGCATGAAAGCTGCTCAAGATCGACAGAAGATGTATGCTGACAAGAAAAGGTCTGATGTTAACTTTCTAGTGGGTGACTATACATTTCTAAAGATCAAGCCTATCCATTCTATTGCTAGATCAAAGTTAAAAGCAAATTGAGTCCCCAATATTTTGGACCATTTGAAATCATAGATAAGGTTGGAGACTGTGCAAACAGCTTAGATTTACCTCCTTCCTATGATAAGATTCATAATGTGTTCCATGTCTCAGTGTTGAAGAAGTATGTGAAGTATTCTTCTCATGTGTTTACTTTTGAGACTTTGGAGATACATGAGAATCTTACCTATGAAGAGCTACCTGTGAAGATCCATGACTCCTAAGAAAAGCAGCAGAAGAACAAAGAGATTGAGCTGGTAAAAGTTTTGTGGAAATATCATAGTTTGGAAGAAACCACTTGGGAGTTGAGAGATGAAATGTTACGTACTCACCCTTCTCTTTTTTCCTGAGATTTCAATAATGAAATCCTTTTAAAGGGGTGGAGTGTTGTAACATAATGAATCTTAGATGTAATCTCCATGTAAACCTTTTTCCCAAGTTTCCCTTTCATTTATGTCCTTTATGCCGTTCATATTTAATTAGTAGAATTTATAGCGGTTTAGTGAACATTTATTCACTAATTGTACCAATATAAAGGTTTATGCACAAATACCTTAGTGAAAGCATATTTAAGGATCTAAAATGCAAAATCACCACTTTAGTAGAACAATGGTATATTAATTTGTACTAGAAGTGCAA
This sequence comes from Alisma plantago-aquatica, assembly GCA_963693085.1. NCBI lineage: Eukaryota > Viridiplantae > Streptophyta > Magnoliopsida > Alismatales > Alismataceae > Alisma > Alisma plantago-aquatica. Next base: position 531,305,053 of record OY856412.1, on the reverse strand, counting down.
GGCCCTAAACCTTGATTAAATGTATTAAACAAGCTTAATTACCATAATTAAGTGCTCTAAATATTAATCTAACTTTTTATGTGATTTGAAAACATAAAATGAGCCTAAGTTTCAAATTTTGGTTTGATTTCGATGATGTTTGTGCAAGTTATGCAATTTTAGGTACATTCTAGACTTTTATGCAATTTACCCAATTGGGTGGTTTCCTTTGCAAACTATCACCTAAATTTTAATACTTATATAATCCCTTACCATTATCAAGATTTTGAACCATGGGGTACCTGGTTCCACCTTAGTTTGAAGGTGTTTCTCTCCAAGGGCATTATAGGGATTACCCTCTTTATAAATGAGCTTATCTTTAAAAGCTATCAACCAATGGGGTTATTTCTTTGTTTGGAGGATGGTGGGCATGGCCTAGAAGCCTCCATGGGCTTTTAGGACCGACCTTGGATATACAAGAAGTCTCTATGATATGTCCTCTTGCATGGCCATAAAGCCTTAGCCTAAGGACACATGGAAAGTCCCATAGACACCCCATGCTTGCCCCCTTCTTTATAAAGCCATGTCTACCCCTTCCCACCTCCCAATCCAAGAAGAAATTCTCTCCTTCTCTTTCCTATAGATTAGATAATCATTCCTTCTATTTTTGGTCATGAAGTTTCTGTCCCAAGGTAAAAGAGGGTACCTACCTTGGTGAAGAAGGCTCATAGGGTTCCAAATTTCTCTATTTAGGATTTCTTCAGCACCTCCTTGGTGATTTTGACCAAAACTAGTAAGTATACTCGTTTACTTCCCTATTTTCATGTTTTTATTATTCTTCCCACCTTTTTCCAGGTTGTAGCCATGACCTTCCATGGTAAAACTCCACCTAGAACCCTAAAACATCTCATCCCCATGCTCTTTTGCTAGGGTTTGCACCACTAAAGTGGAGAAGGTGATCTTTGCTCAAGAAAGGAGCTTTGCTTGGAGCAACCAGACCTTTGAATCTCAGGATCCTAATTGTTTGGACCTTCTTACCTTCCTAGAGGCAAGTTTTGTTAACCCCATTCTCATATATTGGTTACTACATGCTTAAAACTCATGCTTCTATTTTTAAAATCGATGATTTCCATCTCTTTTTACCATGTTCTTCTAGGGTTTTGGTTTCTTGTTGTTTTACCTTATCTAGAAGCTCTAGTTTGGTTATCTATCCAACTTCAAACCTGATATTGGGTCAAATGGTGTTTTCTCCCTCTCCCTCACTCTTCAATTATCTCGATCAGTTTGATGATGTGGCAATTTCCTATTGGTCAGTATTGAAAAATGCATATCTTCTAATCCGCTTATCCAAATTTTACAAATAAATATGTTTTGGAATTATAAAATTAATCTCTATTTAATAAAAATATTTTCAAGTTATGATTTCATGGTTTTCCGAAGGGTGATTTTTGTAGAATGAATTTAATGCATAAAAACCATAAAAAGTACATCGTAGTCCTCATAACTCCAAAATTAACATAAAAATATGTTTTCTTGATTAGGAGAACCTAATAAGTTCATTGGTGATATTTTAAAAAGATAAATCCAAATTTTGCTAAAAAGTTCTGAAATTTGGGTTTCTATACATTAATTTGCACTATGTACTCTAATACATGTTAATACATTGAAAATAGGCAAAGTGGAACTTGGACTCAATTGAAGTGGTGAAATTTAGTAATTGATATCCGTAAGAGAGGTATGTGCAATCCCTCTTTATTTATGTGTATTCCTTACAACCTGTTTTGGGATAATTGTAGGAAAACCCTATATTTCCCTAATGAGGCTTTAATGAACCCTAAATCTTCTATTCTTGAATCCTAATGTTATACATGCCTTAAATCAGATTATAATTTTTTCTTGTTTGGGTCTTATACCCCACTTCCATGCTTATGAAATATTATGACTACTCTTGCCATGACTACTTTTATAGCATGTAGATTTATGTTCTATTTATTTTAAAGTAGTGGTACTTATGTACAACCAACCACAGAGGGCATGTATTTAATCGCCCTGGGGAATGTTTTTATTCTACCCTATATAATTGTGTAGGTGGTTGGGAATGTCTTATTATCCTCTCACCTATAAGTTAGAGGTCTGGTAGGTTCCTCAACCCTACTTAGTTAGGTATACATAATTATCATACATTCAAATCCTTTTTAATATAAATGTTAATGGCAAGTTTCTTTTGAATATAGCCTCATACTCTTATTATCTTCTTCTTATGATGAACCCTAGTATGTTCTTATTTTCTTTACTTATCTTGTTATCCTAGACTAGTTTTTTGACACATACCTTGTTTTCTTTCCCCTTTTGCTGGGTGCTTTCCCAACCACCCAAGTATTGGTGCTGAGTAAGGAGTAGGACAAGTTTGAAGGAAGTCATCTCAGGAGTAGATCTCTAGCTATCTGAAAGGATGTCTAGGATGCTATAGCTAGATATTTTTCTCTTATGTTTTTCTTTTGGGAATAATCATGTAATGAACAATGAAAGCCATGTAATAGGCTTGGTATTTTTATTTCCACTACTATTGACATTTTATAATGTATCTAGTGCATGCTTATTTACTTGTAATATTATACATGCATCCCTCAATATCTTTTGTCTTTCTAAAAAGATGTATGTTTTGTACTTCCTTTAAATTTTAGTAAGGAGGTGATATCGCCTCTTTACAAATGCTAACTTCATGAACCTTGTACACAAATGAGACTAAATGAACCCCAAATCTATATGTTAGCCCCAAATCAATGATATGTCACACCTCATGACATGAATGACACTACATGTTTCCCCTCTTTCCTCTTGTATAGTTCCATATGGCACTTAATACTCGATTGTGACCTCCTTTATGATGATGCATGGTTTTGCATATTTTGAATGATGTGTTTGACCTTGTTTATGCATCCAACCCTCCTAGACCTCTAAAATCAGTAATCCTCGTGACTTTGATGACCTAAATGCCTAGGGTCAATCCCTCTTGTGCCTTTATGGGTTTTATGTCCCTAAATCCACCATATTTGACCTAATGTGACCTTCATGGTTGAATGGTTGTTCGTGTGCCTTAATTTTTATGAATATTCTAATATCTTTTCCTCCCTTTTCAAACCATAAAATTTCCTCTATCGTGATCACCCCAATTGGATGTTCCAAGTATCTTCTATGTTGGAACTTAATGATATATGTCTTGTATGTTGGATATTGAATGTATGGTGATATGTTGATAAATGTTGGTTGTTTTATTCCTAGACTCTAGGATGCATCCACCTATCTTTGTATAAGCTTATTATGTCACTAATTTTCTAATTTAAATCATTATTCGTGATTGCCAATCATGTGGTGATAATTGTTGACCATGTTTACCTATAATGAGACCTTTGACCTTGACATGTACCAATGTGACATAAAATCTGGTAATGGTCATACCCATGACCTAGGTTTCGGGATAACCCAAGAAGATTTTCCTAAGTAAGTTGTTTAGAACCTTGTCTTAATCTTTTTAAAAGTAATTAAAACCTAAGGAGAGTTTAAATATCAAGTTTAAGCTTGTTTGCAAGTTAATTGTGTTTTATATGATAGTTTTGGTGCAAATTGCAATTTACCAAAAATGTGGGGTTGATGTGAAAATTATCACCTATAGAGTGTCCCTACTATCTCTTAGCATCATCTAGAGGAGATAGAAAGGAGTGGGTTCCTTGTTTGAGTCTTGGTTGAGTGATAGCACTCTTGGTGGTGAAAGAACCAAAGAGTGATGAGTGTCTTGAACACTAGATGGGGTTGTGTCGAGCTATGAAGTATATATGGGAGTGCCTATATGCTTGGAAGCCATAGAGGAGGTCCCATATATGTTTAGAAAAAAAATTAAGTATTTGTATCAGGCTAAGCACCTCACGTAAGTGAAGCATATTGGTTTAGATGTTCATTAAAAATTTGTAACGGTTTGCATATAAAGTGATATTGGGTTGTGATATCTTGTCAAGCAAGCTACCCAATGGCTGATATCTTATCTTTGGATTATCCTCATGAATTGTTCATGAAGATATAATTGTGGACACAAGGAGTCACCATTCATGGACACGTTTCACCTAGGTGTATATGGTGGTGACACCACACATACACTCTCTCTGTTGAACAAATATATAAGCCTCTCTTTTCACCTACTAGTGAAACCTTTCGAATCTAATAATATCCCTCTCTTGGTGGATGACCATAGAATCTTGAGGAATAGGAAGGATTTTGAGCATATATCCTAAGTTGAATCCATGATTATCTTCAACCTTGGGTGGACTATGCTTCTCAGATCATGGTCCCTTTCTTTCTTTTCTCATTCACCAAGTTTCTAACTATGGTATCTTCTTTCATACAGAAGTGTTGTTATCGAGTCTTGGACTTTTAATGAGTCATATTCAACCTTGGGAATGTGAATCTTTGGATCTTGAAAATATTGTGGTGATCTTGAGGTGGGTTATATAATTTGAACTCCACTCTAATGTTATTCTCCTTCAATCATGTAATACTTGATGACTCTTTTTCAATTTTGACTTTCCTTGGTTGAATAATGATTCTATGAGATCTTATGGATATATGGGGGTGTTTTCCATAAACTAGAGTGTTAGTGGATGAAGGGTTGAATCTTGAACATGATGTAATATCCCATGCACAAACCAATATTAATTTAGGAAACCCTAACCTGATATAGATTTATGTGAGGGGAACCCGATACACATGAAGTCATAACTTCTTACCGGTTTGTTACATGTGAATTGAAATCATCCTTACAGTTGTCTAGCATGTTACCTACGACTAAGGATGGGGGCATGATGATATCTTGAAAGTTTAGTGAAGATATGAAGTCAATAGGGCTAACCTGATCTGCCCTAAGCCTAGAAACCTGACACCCCTCTAACCTGGCACCAATGTGAAGGGAGACGCACTTCTTTGAGTCTAAGGTAGACACACCATGTGAAGGCATGGTAGACACACTCCTTGAATTCACATCTGACACACCAAGTAGTGGTGAGGCTGGTACCTTGATCAGTGAAAGTATATAAGGGTGTTGATGATGGCTAACCCGATACAATTGAAACCCTAGAACCCAATATGTATCAAAACACTAGAGGCTGATATCACTTGGTGATAGCTAGGGCGACACAATAGATGGTGCTATGGTTGATACACTAGATGATAGTGTGGCCAATAACCTAGAGTATACTATGCCCGACACACAAAGTGATAGGGTGGCAAATACCCTAAAGTGAATTCAAGATTTTATGCTTAATTGAGGTGAAAATATTATGCTAAAGTGTGAAGAAGGTGATACACCAAGATATGATTCATGGTTGATATCACTTGAACCACCTCAAGGATGATATCACCTTAAGCATATCAAAACTAATATCACATTAAGCACCTCAAAATGGATATCACCATAAGCACCTATAAATCTATATCTGTAACATCCTAATTTTTAAGTAAAATAAAATTTCGGTCTTTATAGATCTTGGACTTCAATGCAAATAAACCCAAAATTTCACATATAGTAATATATGCTTCAATTGAACCCTAAGGTGAAAATATGAACTAATTATAATGTTGAGATCATGTTCTACTAATTCAGAAATAATTGTATATCAACAATCGATTTGTAATTTAATTTCATCAAATATAAGCCCCTACTTTTTAGGCAATACTGGATGATTGAGTATGTGTTTAACTTAAAAAGGGACTAATGAGATATTGTGACTCTTAAATCTAAAATGTAACTAGATTTTTTATATTTCTCACACTCAATTTAAGTAATGTGAAAAATCTGGTCTCATATAGATGACCCTAGAGTCCTCAAGTGAATGGGAAAGAAAGCATATGATAAAATCCTAAATAGCATAATTTTGTTACTCCAAATATATATATATCTATGTGTATGGGCTTTAATGACCTATCATTGGCCCAATGTGATGTCTCAACTCTTTACTAGAGTTTGCTACTATGTGGATTTAGTCAGATGTTCTACACATCTACAAAACCCTAACTTTTCTATATGTTAATTTCCCTACGCCCAGACGACATCCATCAAGCCTGCGACCTTCCACGACTTGTGAGGAAACCTGCCGCCCCTTAATTGTAACCTATATAAGAAGACCCTAATCCGATACCTTCCTCATCATCGAGTTCCTCCTCCCACGAACACCTTCATGACCCACGTTGATAGGGTCTTCACCGTCAGCTACATGTTCTCTTGTATCATCATGCTCTTACTCGTCATCTTCTATGCCACTGGTCTAGCACCACCCATTTCCATGAAGACCACCACACCCACGAGTAACATGCCACCCCACCTTGGCAGTGGCTTGTCTTCCTGTCACGCTACCCTGGAAGAAGGGTGCATAGTGTTCAAGCATGATACATCAACTCAATCTAGAGGGTATCAAGTCAAAGAGGGGTGACGGTCAGCTACCGGAGAAGCTCTATGCCTTTTTGCTTCCAGATCCAAGGATGCGCATATGACTTCCTAGCCTCCAAAACCAACCATGGTCGAGTGACCTAGATCTATAATAGCAAGTGTATTTTAACTATCTCCAGTCCTTTCTGCATAAGGAATCCACTTCCATGGATGATCTGCATGATGATCTTTCCCCTTCACATGAGGAGCACAAATTTTGAAGAGAATCCCCTCCTTCCATGGCTGCCGCAGCAGCACTGTCCCTGGCGGCGCTAGAGAGGAGGGCGTTGAGACTTGAGGAGAGATATTGAAGATTAATTCCAAGTGATGTGTGAATGTTAGGATAGGACCAGGAAAAGTCGTTCTTCAAGACATAGCGTCTGAGCACCCATGGATTCTAACCAGAGGACCTTCCCATAGCGCTACTCTGTTTTATAGAGTAAACAAAGGTTGCTCGTGCCTGGGTATATGACGAGCCGCGCTCTACAGGTTGGCTGATCCCGACATTGAGCGGATCCTATGTGGGATCCAGGGCTTGAAACCCATTACAAGGAGGAGCCTCAATCCTGAACGCTGGATTATGCATGGACGACTAAAAAGGTAATGTTTTGATTAAATCATATCTTATGATTGGTAGGTTGTATGTTTGAGTGTAAGGTACCGAATGAAATCTCTTGAGGTCTAGATTTTCATAAAAATGTTAGCTTTTGGGGTTGACTAATGAAATAGTCATGGATTTTAGGATAAGTGATGCATTCATATAATTATGAATTTTTGGTGATAAATAGTTGTAATGGGTCATTAGATCCTAGAAAAAGATTTTAGACTGCTAATGATGTATACAACCGATATAATACATCTGATCATAATGAATGATGTGAGACTTCATATTGTTGTGCTTGAATGCTCGATTATGAGTGGTAACCCTTATCTAATTCAAGAAAATGGCATGATGATAAGTAAATATCTCAAATATCACCAAAATATTAGTGGAACATATGGGACATATGTATAACTTGTTAGACCAGTAACTATGTATAAGTGAAGCAACTTTTGGTAAATTCTCCTACACATGTATGATGGTATGGAAACCTTAATTAGACCTAAGAATAATGGGTTTTGGGTTTAATGGCTATTCATGAATTGCTCATTATATTTTCAGGAAGTAGGATCTTGATTTAAAGGTTCGAGGACTAAACATAGGTTTCTACAACAAATGTAAGTGGTTCATTCCCATGAGTATTTATATTTATCAACTCATCATATTTTCATAATCCATGCTTTATGTGATCTAATGTTCTAATATTAAGATATGCAAGTGAGATATTCGGACATTCATTGTTATGCCCTTACATGTGCCTAATATCTCGAGAAGAGATATGTTATTAAGATTTATAAGTATGATAAAGACTCATAAGCCAGGTTCATGAGAAAATTTAATGATCATGTTTCTATAAGAAATGTTAGTAATAATTCATATTGATGAATAAGACTACAAGATAAGATATGCAACCAATATAGTCATACATGATAATGTGGGATAAGAATGTATTAAGATTTCAAGTAGAAATGTAATATTTGGATTTCTTAGAATGATTAAAGATCTAAGAATCAAGTATGTGATAAGATTATTTAAGTTTGCAATATAAGATTTTATAAGATTCTCATTTTAAGATTTAACAATTAAGTTCACATGAATGCATTAAGATTCATGTTAATATTTGATTTCATGAGACCTTCAAGTGTTTGAATTATCTTGCCACGAATCATATTTTAGATATTTTATACTTAAGTTACCCTCACATACTTTACTTTGGTCACTTTTGTATATTTGATATTTATATATTTAGTTCAGATCCTTTTTCCTAAACCTTTAGGCTCAATTTTGTTATTTAGTACCAATGAAGTCATACTATTAAATCATAGATTCAAAATAAGGTTACCCAGATAATGAGAATATGAGATATAGATTGAGACTTAGACTACTTATTGTGCGAGTAGCCAATTTTTGAATAAAGAGACATGATAAGGGTTTTAGACCCAATCTCAATTATTAAGTAATTTAGATCCATATTCACATTTAGTAAAATATTTAGTTCATAATTTAAGAGCAGAGATTCAGATTCAGATTCAGATTTCAGTGCATCTTTAATACTTATTAATCAGTTTCAGATAAGTTTAGTCATCAATATTCAGTTTTAATATAAGATAATTTCAGATTCAGTATTCAGTAAAGCTATCAGTATTCAGATTCATTTTAGATTAAGAATTAAGTAAGTTTAGACTTAAGATAAATAAGTCGAAACCTTCACATAAGACATTATATGATAAGTCCTCATTTAGTAGTCCCAGGACGATTCAGAGGCATCCGTTGCCAATTCAGAGGAGTGTTTACTCCAATTCAGAGGTGTTGCGGCACCAGTTCAGGGCGTAGATATGCCAATTTAGAGACACCTCGGTGTCATTCAGGGCATGTAGTGCCAATTCAGGGTACTTCGGTACCAATTTAGGGCATAGATACACCAATTCAGGAGGACTCATTGTATAATGGAGGCCACAATCAGATACAAATCGTAAATAAAAGATGCCTTAGTTCAGAGAATGTATATAATATCATTTATAAGTATAACGAAAGAGATTAGGATAAGAGATACATGACTCAGGCCCATGCACCAGCGTGTAGGCCAATTCAAAGACATAACCCAGGTCCAGAGTGCAGGTTATGTGACCCAGGCACCTTAGTGTTGGTCATGTGACCCATGTACCAGACTACAGGTCTCCAGAGAAATATAAAGTAAAAAGATTAAGAGATAAGCTAAAGAAAGAAGATACATTTATGTTTTAGATCTTATACAAAGTTTTAATATTAGTTTCATGTTTATAACGTTCAAAGATATTTGTAGCATTTTGTCTCTTCAGTAATATATATATTAGAATACTCATGCCACTTATGCTAACAATCATTTTTCCAATGCATGGCTGGGGACGAGATGTCTGCAGGTGAGAGTAGGAGCAGAATAGATCTTAGAGATTTAGAGCACAAGGACAGAGCATGATAAGATCTGGTGAGGTGCCAACTATAAGATGATCCTTAGGTTTATAGACTCAGCAATATGCTTTAATGTTTAGAACTTTAGAGTAGAGACTATGTCTCGAGATGTTGTGTTCCATGTGATATCCATTATATTCCTTTTGTAAGAACGATGATGAGAATGTTTCATATTTTCATTTTGCGTGATTGATTATATTGTTGTTATGAATGCCAGTTTCGTGTAATGCCCCCTTGAGTGCACAAGTTATGGATAACTCAGTGTTTCTTCCACTATATGCATGTGTGTTCTTAGGGAGGGTGTTACAATATGGTATCAGAGCAACATTATAGTTGGCCACCAGATGAATTCTCGTGTTCTTACTTAAGATCACCCTATAAGAAGCTAAGTGAGAGTAGAGTAAAGATTCAAAAAGTTAAGTAGTAGCCCTAGGTATGGAAGAAGTGGATGAAAGATATTAGAACTTAAAGTAAAGGACCACACAAGAGACATAAGTTTAGATATGGATTAAGGTTCTGTGCCTAGATGGTTTGGACTTTTATTCTAACTCTAGAATTGTATATAACATTCTCTCTCTTTTTCCCACATGTTTGTGGTATGGGACACAGGCTTATGGGGTTTTGTAGAGAGAATGTTATGTGCATAATCATGCATGTCTTTTCCTTTCAAGTGCATGTGGTATGGGACATGTGCATGAGGAAGTGTTAAGATAAGTGTGATTAGAAATGTCACCTCTGAAAAAATGGTCGGCCGACATGTATCCAAAGGTGACAAAGAATCAAGAGTTGGCATTAAAAGTTCGAGACATATAGTCACCTAAACTTAATCATATACGCAATAAGACCACGAATGCATACAAAGGGCATGTACTTTGACATAGATAAGTGAGTTAGTTTTGATTGAACCAGAACCCAAATCCAACAACAAAGAAGGGGCAATCTAGAGTCCTTGCCATGATAGATGGTGAATGTATAATTTAGATCTGAAAATTCATTAGTAGTACATGCACATGTACGCTTGATAATGATAACCATGAGAAATTTACACCATGAGCATTCTACTGATCCAGTTAAAAGAATATTAGAGGTAATTGTATGTAAATTATGTAAAACCTAAGGTGGGTAGACGAATTGAGATTCGAGGATGAAATTCCTATAAGGTGGGTAGAATTGTAACATCCTAATTTTTAAGTAAAATAAAATTTCAGTCTTAATAGACCTTGGACTTCAATGCAAATAAACCCAAAACTTCACATATAGGAATATATGCTTCAATTGAACCCTAAGGTGAAAATATGAACTAATTATAATGTTGATACCATGTTCTACTAATTCAGAAATAATTTTATATCAACAATCGATTTGTAATTTAATTTCATCAAATATGAGCCCCTACTTTTTAGGCAATATTGGATGATTGAGTATGTGTTTATCTTAAAAAGGGAATAATGAGATATTGTGACTCTTAAAACTAAAATGTAACTAGATTTTTTATATTTCTCACACTCAATTTAAGTAACGTGAAAATTTTGGTCTCATATAGATGACCCTAGAGTCCTCAAGTGATTGGGAAAGAAAGCATATGATAAAATCCTAAATAGCATAATTTTTTTACTCCAAATATATCTATCTATGTGTATGGGCTTTAATTACCTATCATCGGACCAATGTGATGTCTCAACTCTTTCCTAGAGTTTGCTACTATGTGGATTTAGTCAGATGTTCTACGCATCTACAAAACCCTAACTTTTCTATATGTTAATTTCCCTACGCCTAGATGACATCCATCAAGCCTGCGACCTTCCGCGACTTGTGAGGAAACCTTCCGCCCCTTAACTGTAACCTATATAAGAAGACCCTAATCTGATACCTTCCTCATCATCGAGTTCCTCCTCCCACGAACACCTTCATGACCCACGTTGATAGGGTCTTCACCGTCAGCTACATGTTCTCTTGTATCATCATGCTCTTACTCGTCATCTTCTATGCCACTGGTCTAGCACCACCCATTGCCATGAAGACCACCACACCCATGAGCAACATGCCGCCCCACCTTGGCAGTGGCTTGTCTTCCTGTCACGCTACCCTGGAAGAAGGGTGCACAGTGTTCAAGCATGATACATCAACTTGATCTAGAGGGTATCAAGTCAAAGAGGGGTGACGGTCGGCTGCCGGAGAAGCTTTGTGCCTTTCCGCTTCCAGATCCAAGGATGCGCATCTGACTTCCTAGCCTCCAAAACCAACCATGGTCAAGTGACGTAGATCTGCAATAGCAAGTGTATTTTAACTATCTCCAGTCCTTTCTGCATAAGGAATCCACTTCCATGGATGATCTACACGATGATCTTTCCCCTTCACACGAGGAGCACAAATTTTGAAGAGAATCCCCTCCTTCCATGGCTGCCGCAGCAGCACTGTCCCTGGCGGTGCTAGAGAGGACGGCGTTGAGACCTGAGGAGAGATATTGAAGATTAGATCAAAGTGTTGTGCTGATGTTAGGATATGACCAGGAAAAGTCGTTCTTCAAGCCATAGCATCTGAGCACCCATGGATTATCACCAGAGGACCTGCCCGCGGCGCTGCTCTATTTTACAGAGTAAACAGAGGCTGCTCGCGCCTGGATAGATGATGAACCACGCTCTGTGGGTTGGCAGATCCCGACGTTGAGTGGATCCTATGTGGGATCCAGGGCTTGAAACCCATTACAAGCAGGAGCATCAATCATGAACGCTGGATTATGCATGGACGACTAAAAAGGTAATGTTTTGATTAAATCATATCTTATGATTGGTAGACTGTATGTTTGAGTGTAAGGTACCGAATGAAATCTCTTGAGGTCTAGATTTTCATAAAAATGTTAGCTTTTGGGGTTGATTAATGAAATAGTCATGGATTTTAGGATAAGTGATGCATTCATATAATTATGGATTTTTGGTGATAAATAGTTGTAATGGGTCATTAGATCCTAGAAAAAGATTTTAGACTGCTAATGATGTATACAACCGATATAATACATCAGATCATAATGAATGATGTGAGACTTCATATTGTTGTGCTTGAATGCTCGATTATGAGTGGCAACCCTTATCTAATTCAAGAAAATGGCATGATGATAAGTAAATATCTCAAATATCACCAAAATATTAGTGGAACATATGGGACATATGTATAACTTGTTAGACCAGTAACTATGTATAAGTGAAGAAACTTTTGGTAAATTCTCCTACACATGTAAGATGGTATGGAAACCCTAATTAGACCTAAGAATAATGGGTTTTTGGTTTAATGGCTATTCATGAATTTCTCATGATATTTTCAGGAAGTAGGATCTTGATTTAAAGGTTCGAGGACTAAACATAGGTTTCTACAACAAAGGTAAGTCTTTCATGCCCATGAGTATTTATATTTATCAACTCATCATATTTTCATAATCCATGCTTTATGTGATCTAATGTTCTAATATTAAGATATGCAAGTGAGATTTTTAGACATTCATTGTTATGCCCTTACATGTGCATAATATCTCGAGAAGAGATATGTTATTAAGATTTATAAGAATGATAGAGACTCATAAGCCAGGTTCATGAGAAAATTTAATGATCATGTTTCTATAAGAACTGTTAGTAATAATTCATATTGATGAATAATACTACAAGATAAGATATGCAACCAAGATAGTCATACATCATAATGTGGGATAAGAATGTATTAAGATTTTAAGTAGAAATGTAATATTTGGATTTCTTAGATTGATTAAATATCTAAGAATCAAGTATGTGATAAGATTATTTAAGTTTGCAATATAATATTTTATAAGATTATCATTTTAAGATTTAACAATTAAGTTCACATGAATGCATTAAGATTCATGTTAATATTTGATTTCATGAGACCTTCAAGAGTTTGAATTATCTTGCCAGGAATCATATTTTAGATATTTTATACTTAAGTTACCCTCACATACTTTACTTTAGTCACTTTTTTATAGTTGATATTTATATATTTAATTCAGATCCTTTTTCCTAAACCTTTAGGCTCAGTTGTGTTATTTAGTACCAATGAAGTCATACTATAAAATCAGAGATTCAAAATAAGGTTTACCCAGATAATGAGAATATGAGATATAGATTGAGACTTAGACTACTCATTGTGCAAGTAGCCAATTTTTGAATAAAGAGACATGATAAGGGTTTTAGACCCAATCTCAATTATGAAGTAATTGAGATCCATTTTCACATTTAGTAAAATATTTAGTTCATAATTTAAGAGCAGAGATTCAGATTCAGATTCAGAGTTCAGTACATGTTTAATACTCAGTAATCAGTGTCAGATAAGTTTAGTCATCAATATTCAGTTTTAATATAAGATAAGTTCAGATTCAGTATTTAGTAAAGCTATCAGTATTCAGATTCATTTTAGATTAAGAATTAAGTAAGTTTAGACTTAAGATAAATAAGTCGAAACCTTCACATAAGACATTATATGATAAGTCCTCATTCAATAGTCCCGGGACGATTCAGAGGCATCTGTTGCCAATTCAGAGGAGTGTTTACTCCAATTCAGAGGTGTTGCGGCACCAGTTCATGGCGTAGATATGCCAATTCAGAGACACCTCGGTGTCATTCAGGGCATGTAGTGCGAATTCATGGTACTTCGGTACCAATTCAGGGCGTAGATACGCCAATTCAGGAGGACTTATTGTATAATGGTGGCCACATTCAGATAAAAATCATAAATAAAAGATGCCTTAGTTCTGAGAATGTATATAATCTCATTTATAAGTATAATGAAAGAGATTAAGATAAGAGATATATGACTCAGGCCCATGCACCAGCGTGTAGGCCAATTCAAAGACATAACCCAGGTCCATAGTGCAGGTTATGTGACCCAGGCACCTTAGTGCTGGTCATGTGACCCATGTACCAAACTACAGGTCTCCAGAGAAATATAAAGTAAAATGATTAAGAGATAAGCTAAAGAAAGAAGATACATTTATCTTTCAGATCTTATACAAATTTTTTATGTTAGTTTCATGTTTATAATGTTCAAAGATATTTGTAGAATTTTGTCTCTTCAGTAATATATATATTAGAATACTCATGCCACTTACGCTAAAAATCATTTTTCCAATGCATGGCTGGGGACGAGATGTCCGCAGGTGAGAGTAGGAGCAGAATAGATCTCAGATATTTAGAGCTCAAGGACAGAGCATGATAAGATCTGGTGGGGTGCTAACTATAAGATGATCCTCAGGTTTATAGACTCAGCAATATGTTTTAATGTTTAGAACTTTAGAGTAGAGACTATGTCTCGAGATGTTGTGTTAGTTTTCCATGTGATATCCATTATATTCCTTTTGTAAGAACGATGTTGAGAATGTTTCATATTTTCATTTTGCGTGATTGATTATATTGTTGTTATGAATGCCAGTTTCGTGTAATGCCCCCTTGAGTGCACAAGTTATGGATAACTCAGTGTTTCTTCCACTATGTGCATGTGTGTTCTTAGGGAGGGTGTTACAATATCACTTTGATGTGCCATGGGTGACACAAATGATAGTGTCATGGGTGACACAAAGTTATAGTGGTATCTAGGCTGATACACCTTGATGAGGGTAGGCCGACACATGATGGATATAATCAATTGATGCACTATGAAGTAATGAGATGGATACACTTTGATAAGTGTAGGATGATAAACCCTAAAGAGGGTCAAGCCAATGTAATAAGTATGTTGAAATCAATATCCTAGTAAGGATGAGAGAGAAACTTATACTACTCATATGAGAAAGGTAATACTGCATGTTGATAATCAATTAATGATAATGGATGAGAGTAATTAAGTATGCTTGAATACTTATGGCAATAATATAACCTCTTATGATGTGAATTAGGGTTTGGTTGTTGAATATGAACTTGAAAACCCTAATCGAATACAAGGGGAAACCCTAACCCTAATTATGAGAGGGTTGCAATTTGAATGATTCTCTTTATGGCATGGTGATGATATCTACTTGGTATTGCTTTTACCATGAAATCCTAACCATGTAGGTATTATGAGATAATGAGCATATCCATGTATGAGATATGATGATTTAGCATGATACATATTAAATAGGCCTTGTGAGCCATGTGAAATATGTGTACAACAAGTATGATATATATGGGTCTGATGGCCTAGAAATGATTGTTGCCTGGTAAAAGGTGGCACTGTTCAATGATGAACTATGGGTTTGATACCCAAAGCATGTGATCATGATAATGAAAATGTTGAAGGGATGAGATTCCCAGTAATTAGTTCAAGGGATTGAGATTCTAGGATGGGTATAGAAAGATGTGTTCCAATTGATACAAGATTCCTTGAAAATGTATTACACCTTTCTTTATAGCATTTATTTATAATTCAAGATTGTAACTTGATTAATGCTAAAAGATGGTGTAATGCACTTAACTTATCAAGTGAAACTAAAAATGTATTTTTCCCTTTCCATAGATCCATTCAGTGTCAGAACTTGATGGATGGTGAAACGAGGTCTACTCAGACTACATATTTTTGAATATGTGAGGGTGTAAGTGAAGTATCTCCTTACTCCCTTTAAACATTAGGATTGGCTTCAGGCCATACCCTAATAAGAGTGGGGATGTAGACTCAATATACAATCAGGATTGGTTACAGACTGTACCATGATAAGAGTGTGGCTACATGCCATGACTCAATAATACAACCAGGATTGACTACAGGCATACCCTGATTAGGGAACAAGTACGGATTGTATTGCCTATTTACCCAGGCTAGCTAAATTGTAGTTTGACTCATAATGTTACTTCCAATAATCTTGTACTGACTGAGAAATAAGAGTTCGTGGAGTCTGGCTCTTCCATGGACCTTGTATGGCACTAATGCTACCTAATTTAGGTTGGTTGGATCATGAGAAGTATTCCTCATCTCCTCAGAGCATAAGATTGATTATTGAAAGATGTAATCATCCATGTAGTGTATTTGCTTAAGGAATGAATATAGAAACATTGAATGAGGCTGCAATTACTTTTGCATGTCATATTTGATAAGTGTTATACGTGTTCTTCATATTCCTTCTAAAATTGATTAGATGATCTATTTCTCAGTCATAGATATTTGAACTACTTAAATGATGAGATTGATCTAGTTTGCATATAACAAGTTTAATTCAATAAAGGTTTCTTTTTCTCTCTTTCATGAATATTTATCTGTGATAATAATATTTTTGGCAAAGAGTTATATGGATCTCACCCTCTGGGTTTCCACACTTTTTATGTGGATGTGCACGAGGAGGTAGAGATCATATAGTAGAGAGTGGGTAGCATCAGCAAGGACAGCAGTAACAGCTCTGGTTGAGTGTGTTGTTATGTGGCTTGTAGAAATAGAGTCCTATGTGTCATCCATGTAATCTCAGGTCCTTGGAAGATAGTTCTTAAACATTTTTATAATTGATTTGAGATTTTGGCTAGAACGCCTCAGTGTATAATGTTGTTTTTGTATATGTTTTGGTAAAGCAACTGATATCTCATATCCTTGTGATGTGATGGAACAATGTATGTATAGAGTGAACCATGATGTATATATTGCCTTGGTTCTTTCTGTAAATAGTTTCCTAGTAGTGGATCTCTTGGTAAAAAGGTTTTAATTTTTAGTGATTTTTAGTAATCTACTGCTAATGGTTATTTTGGCATTGTTTTGTGTGATGTCATTATCGGTTTGATAGCGGTCATCACAATTTTTGGTATCAGATCCTTAGGTTCATGAGTTTACAGGGACATAGGATTAAGGTCATTGAGTTTGTTTTAGTGTCCTCCAGTTTATCTTATCGTGACTTCTACTTATATAGAATAAGAAGTAAAGCTTAAAGATGGTTAGAGAATATGAGGATCATGTTGCTGAGAGTGGTATTGTTGCATTAGGAGGAGGTGAAAGGGAACATGTGAGAGAAGAACAAATGCCTGAGAATCCCCAGCTGGATTAGAATATGTTGGAGAACCATTCTTTTCATGCTCTCTTTGGGTAGTTCATGACAAAGGTAATGCATATGGTGGATCGGATGCTAGTAGCACAACCTAAGGTACCATTCCCCAATGCAGAATCTTTGGGATCTGGTAAGACTTTTGAATGATTATGTTGTGTAGGAGCTATAGAGTATGCTGGAACAAATGACCCAACCATTGCAGATCTGTGCCTCACTGAGTTAGAGAAAAATTTTAAGATCCATAGCATCTTGGAAACTGACAAAGTTATGCATGTTTTGTACCTATTGAATGGAAGTGTTGGCCTTTGGTGGGCCATTGAAGAGGAGAAAATACCTAATGTAGAGGGCAGATGGAAGGAATTCTGACATGAATTCATCAGTAGGTACTTTCCTTAGACATACCTAGATGAGAAAATCTCACAATTTGAATAGATTAGGCAAGGGCCTATGTAGATCAATGAGTATGAAGCTAACTTCATGGAGCTTCTGCGGTTCTGTCTAGACATGGCTATTACAAACCAGGAAAAGATTTGGCATTTTGAGAAGGGTCTGAATGTTGTGTTATCCACTTCTACAACTGCTTTGGAGAATAGGGAGAGATTTGTTACGTTTGTGGAATTGGTTAGGAGGATAGAAAGGTCCATAACTAAGAAATGTGAGGCCAACTTTAGGAAAGGACCTACCTATTCTAAGGATAGAGGTCTGGAAGTTAAAATATATAAAGGTTTCCTATGTCGTCAGCACCACAAAGGTTCAGTTCTCAGACGTAGTGGATGTCAAGTAAGGGTAGAGGTCATAGTTTTCTGTCTATTGGAGACCATAGTGCACATCAATGTCAGTAACAGGGCCACCTAGGCCACAGAAAGAGACTTGAACCTGCCAAAAGTGTGGGTAGACAGGACATCTAATGAGGATTGTCTAGTAAGAGATACTGAGGTAACCCAACAACTGAGGAAGATTCAGTAAGGATCTCAGAGACAACAGTTCTCTAGTGGTGCAGGAGGATGAGGATGTGGATAGGTGTCTCAAGTAGGTTCATCTACACAAGGCAATAGAGGATGAGGTTGAGAGAAGGCAATGACTAGATTCTATGTTATGAGTCAGTCAGAGGAGGTAGTCAACCCGCGATTCGTGATAGGTTAGATGGAGTTATTTCATTCTGATATGTCTTCATCCTTATTCATATCTATTTTGGTTGACCAGGGTGCTACGCACTCCTTTATCACTTGTGAAGTGATTCATAACTGTCTTTTTCCTGTTAGTCATAGAATGGATAGTTTGCTATTAGAAATTCCATTAGTTGGTTCCATAGTGTTGCAAGAGGTATGTTCCCCCATGTGTTCTTTCTTTCTCAAAACACAACATTCAAGTGGATCTTATACCAAATGAGATGCATGGATTTGATGTAATCCTTGGAATGGACACCTTGGAAAAGTATAAGGTAGTCTTGGATTGTGGTTCCAAGAAAGCTATGTTCACATATGGTGATGAGACATGGATCTTTCAGGGAGACAGGAAGATTCTTCCAACATGTCTAGTATCAACAATGACAGTCAAGAGATTTTTGTGACATGGATGTGAAGCGTTCCTGGCACATGGGGTGGATACCAAGGTAGAAAGTCCTAGTACTCCAGAAGTGCCAGTTGTCATAGAATTTAAGGATGTGTTTCTTGAGAAATTTATTGATGTTCCTACACCTCCAGAGATTGATTTTTAGATCAATCTAGTTCCCATTATGCAACCAATAGCCCAAACACCTTATAGGATGGATCCAACTGAGATGGTACAATTAAAGAAATAGTTATAAGAGTTACTTGATAAAGGATTTATCCAGTCAAATACATTGTCGTGGGGTTCTCCGGTACTTTTTGTAAAGAAGAAGGATGGGTCTATGAGGTTATGTATAGACTATAGATAGTTAAACAAAGTGATAATAAAGAACAAGTATCCTCTGTCAAGGATAGATAATATATTTGACCATTTGTGTAGAGCAACAGTATTCTCTAAGATAGATCTGAGGTTAGGATATCATCAGTTACCGATTAAGGAGGGTGACATACCCAAATCATCTTTTAGGACAAGGTATGGTCATTATGAGTTCATATTTATGTCATTTGAACTAATGCACTAGAAGCATACATGGATTTGACGAATAGAGTGTTTTGAACATTCCTTGATCAGTTTGTAGTGGTATTTATAGAAGAAATTCTAATATACAGTCGAGATATCCAACAACATGAAGAACATCTTTGTCAAGCATTGACTTTGTTAAGACAACACAAGTTATGCTAAGTTTAGCAAGTGTAAGTTTTGGTTGTCAAGAGTGTCTTTTATAAGATATATCATATCTACTAAAGGTATTTGTGTTGATCCTAAAAAGGTGGAGTCTGTTCTAGAATGGGAACAGCCTAAGACACCAACAGAGAATCACAGTTTCTTAGGTTTAGTAGGTTACTATAGGAGGTTCATCAAAGACTTCAGTTTTGTAGCATTACCCCTAACTAGGTTAACCAGGAAGGATGTTCCTTTTGTCTGGAATGATAAATGTCAAAGCTCTTTCCAGTTGTTGAAGGAAAAGTTGACAAGTGCACTGGTGTTAGTTTTAATTGAGCAAGGGAAAGAATACATTGTCTTTTGTGATGCCTCAAAAAATGTCTTGGGATGTGTGTTGATGTAGGATAAACATGTGATTTCTTTTTCCTCTCGACAGCTTATGAAACACAAGGAGAATTACCTGACACATGATCTGGAGTTGGTTGTTTTGATTCATGCCTTGAAAATATAGAGGCATTACCTGTACGGGGAAAAGTGTCAAATTTCACATACCATAAGAATCTAAAGTACATCTTTTCACAACAAGAGTTGAACATGAGACAATGCCTTAGATGGAACTAATAAAAGACTCTGATTGCATGATTGATTATCATCCAAGAAAGGCTAATGTGGTGTCAGATGCGCTAAGTAGAAAATCTTCATCTTAATTCACAAATAAAGCACAATTCAAAGTGAAACCTACGTTGAGACAACAGATCAAAGAAGCACAACATGTTGATACTGTGATGCAGCAAATCATATCAAAATATGGTAGTGAGAAATAGTATCACTTCCATGAGTCAGAAAATGAGATAGTTTGTTACCATGGTACAATTGTGGTACCTGATGTTAATAATCTAAGGAAAATATTTATGGAAGAATCTCACTCATCTATTTATGCTATTCATCTAGGAAGTACCAAGATGTATCACAATCTAAAAGATATGTATTGGTGGCCTGGTTTGAAGAAAGATGTAACTGAGTTCATTATGTGATGTTAGGTGTGTCAGTAAGTTAAAGTTGAGCACCAAAAGCCTATAGGAACATTACAACCATTACCTATACCACGGTGGAAGTGGGATCATGTGATAATGGATTTTGTGGTTGGTTTGCCTAGAACATTCAAAGGTCATGATTCCATTTGGGTGATTGCTGACAGGTTGACAAAGTCGTTACATTTTCTTTTTTCTAAGACAACATACACTACTGACAAACTTGCATAGATTTATGTAGATTAGATAGTGTGGTTGCACGGAGTATCAACAACAATTTTGTCTATCAGAATTCATATGCTCACTATCACCATAGACCTTTAGAATTCCAAGTAGGAGATAGAGTTTGTCTCAAGATTTCTCCTTGGAAAGGTATTCTCAAATTTGGGAAGAAGGGTAACTTGGCTCTTAGATTTATGGGACCCTACACGGTGGTAGAACATGTTGGAAAGGTAGACTATAAGTTGGAACTACCACATCAGTTGCACAGACTGCATCCAGTATTTCATGTATCTACGATGAGAAAATGTCACCCTGATACATAGCTTGTATTACAATATATAGAGGTAGAATTAGATGAAGATATATCCTATGTGGAAAGTCTAGTGTTGATTCATGACAGAAGAATCAAGGAAGTTGAAAAAGAAAGACATAGTGCTTGTGAAAGTTCTTTGGCATCATCATGGTGTTGAAGAATCCACATGGGAGCTAGAGTAAGAGATGATTAGGAAGTAACCTTCTCTTTTCTCTTGAGATTTTGGGGACGAAATCCTTGTCATGGGTTGATAACTTGTATACACCCCTGACCTGGGTTTTCAGATAACCCTAGAAGCTTTGCCTAAGTAATTTTTTTAGAACCTAGTCTTAATCTTTTAAAAAGTAATTAAGACTTAAGGAGAGTTTAATTCTCAAGTTTAAGCTTGTTTGCAAGTTGATTGTGCTTTATACGATAGTTTTGGTGCAAATTGCAATTTACCCAAAATGTGAGGTTGATGTGCAAATTATCACCTCTAGAGTGTCCCTTATCTCTCTTATAATCATTAGAGGAGATATAAAGGAGGGGTGTCTTTTTTGAGTCTTAGTTGAGTGATAGCACTCTCAGTGGTGAAATAACTAAAGAGTGATGAGTGTCTTAAACACTAGATGGGGTTGTGTCGAGTTATGAAGTATATATGGGAGTGCCTATCGACTTGGAAGCCATAGAGGAGGTCCCATATCTGTTTAGAAACTTTTCATAAGTATTCATATCAGGATAAGAACCTCAAGTAAGTGAAGCATATTGGTTTAGATGTTCCTTGAAAAAGTTGTATCGGTTTGCATAAAAAGTGATATTGGGTTGTGATATCTTGCCAAGCAAGCTACCCAATGGCTGATATCTTATCTCTGGATTATCCTCATGAATTTTGCATGATAAGATAATTATTTACACATGGAGTCACCATGCATGGACACGTGTCACCTAAGTGCATATGATGGTGACACCTCACATACACTCTCTCTCTTCAACCTCAACTATATAAGCCTCTTTTTTCACCTAGTAGTGAAACCTTTCGACTCTCATATTATCCATCTCTTGGTGGACGACCATATAAGCTTGAGGAATAGGAAGGAGTTCAAGCATCAAGCCGAAGGTGAAGCCATGGTCATCTTCAACCTTGGGTGGACTATGATTCTCAGATCATGGTTCCTTTCTTTCTTTTCTCCTTCAACAAGTTCCTAACTATGGTATCTTCTTTCATATAGAAGTATTATGATCGAGTCTTGGACTTTTAATAATTCATCTTCAACCTTGGGAACGTGAATCTTTGGATCTTGAAGATCTTGTGGTAAGTTTGGGGTGGGTTATATAACTTGAACTCAACTCTATTTTTATTCACCTTCAACCATGCCATACTTGATTATTCGTTTTCCATTTTGACTTTCCTTGCTTGAATAATGATTCTATGAGATCTAATGGATATATGGGGTTGTTTTCCATGAACTAGAGTGTTAGTGGATGAAGGGTTGAAGCTTGAAGATGATGGAATATCCCATGCACAAAACAATATTGGTTTAGGAAACCCGAACCCAATATGGGGTTATGTGAGGGGAACCCGATACACATGAAGTTCTAACTTCTTACTGGTTTGTTACATGTGAAGGAAAATCATCCTTACAGTTGTCTAGCATGTTACCTAAGACTAAGGATGGGGGCAGGCCGATATCTTAAAAGTTAAGTGAAGATATGAAGTCAATAGTGGTAACCCAATATGCCCTAACCCTAGCAACCCAACACCCCTCTAACCCGGCACCAATGTGAAGGGTGAAACACTTATTTAAGTCTAAGGCCGACGCACCATGTGAAGGTGTGGGAGATACACTCCTTGAAGTCATAGCTGAGCACCAAGTAGTGGTGAGGCTAGTACCTTGATTGGTGAAAGTATATAAGGGTGTTGATGATGGCTAACTCGATACTATCAAAACCCTAGAACCTAATATGTATCATAACCTTAGAGGTATATATCACGTGTTGGTAGCTAGGGTGGCATAATAGATGGTTCTATGGGTGAAATACTAGATGACAGTGTGGCCAATACCCTAGAGTATATTATGACTAACACAGAAAGTGATAGGGTGGTTGATACCCTAAAGCGAGGTCAAGATGTTATGCTTAAGTGAGGTGAAAATACTATGCTAAAGTGTTAAGAAGGTGATACACCAAGATATGATTCATGGTTGATATCACTTGAAGCACCTCAAGGACAATATCACCTTAAGCACCTCAAAACCGATACTGATATCACCATAAGCACCTCCAAATTGATATCACTTTGATGTGCCATGGGTGACACAAGTGATAGTGTCATGGGCGACACAAAGTGATAATGGTATCTAGGACCTTGATGAGTGTAGATTGGCACATGATGAATATAATCAATTGATACACTATGAAGTAATGAGATGGATACACTTTGATAAGTCTTGGCTGATAAACCCTAAAGAGAGTCAAGCCAATGTAATAAGTATGTTGAAATCAATATCCTAGTAAGAATGACAGAGAAACTTATACTACTCATATGATAAAGGTAATACTTCATGTTGATAATCAATTAATGATAATGGATGAGAGTAATTAAGTATGATTGAATACTTATAGAAATAATATAAGCTCTTATGATGTGAATTAGGGTTTGGTTGTTAACTATGAACTTGAAAACCCTAATCAGCTACAAGGGGAAACCCTAACCCTAATTATGAGATGGTTGTAATTTGAATGATTCTCTTTATGGCATGGTGATGATATTTACTTGATATTGCTTTTACCATGAAATCCTAACCATGCATGTATTATGAGATGATGAGCATAGCCAGGTATGAGCTTCGATGATTTAGCATAATACATATTAAATAGACCTTGTGAGCCACGTGGAATACTTATACAACAAGTTTGATATATATACATATATATATATGGGCGTTCATTTGTTGCCCGCGCGGGTAGCCTGGATTTTCACTACCCGGCAGCCAAAAACGTAACTCTCCTGGCCAAAAAAGTAACTCTGTTGTCAAAAAAGTAACTATGGTGATCAGAAAGTAACTACATGAATAAAAGAGTAACTATGTACAAAATATACAGCAGATATATATAAGGACGGGTTTTTTTATTTTGGAGGGGCAAATGATATTATTTTTGGCTAAAATTGTTTGGAGAGCTAGACAAAATAGTCCTCTACAATTGCGAAAACTTTTTTGAAGAAAAGTGGTCGGAAGGGTGGGCGGGAAGCTACCCGTGCGGGAAATAAAGATGGGCCCTATATATATATATATATATATATATATATATATATATATATATATATATATATATATATATATATATATGGGTCTGATGACATAGAAATGATTGTTTACTAGTAAGAGGTGACACTATTCAATGATGAACTGAGGGTTTGATACCCAAAACATGTGATGATGATAATGAAAATGTTGAAGGGATGAGATTCCCAGTAATGTGTTCAAGGGAATGAGATCCCGGGATGGGTGTAACAAGATGTGTTCCAATTGATACAAGATTCCTTGAAAAATGTATTACACCTTTCTTTATAACATTTATCTATAATTCATGCTTGTAACTTGAATGATGCTAAAATATGTTGTAATGCACTTAACTTATCAAGTGAAACTAAAAATGTAATTTTCCTTGGCCATAGATCCATTCAGTGTCAGAACTTACTGGATGGTGAAACAAGTTTTACTCAGAGTGCATATTTTTGAATATGCAAGGGTGTAACTCGAGTATCTCCTTACTACCTTTAAACATTAGGATCGGCTTTAGGCCATACCCTAACAAGAGTGTGGATGTAGTCCATGACTCAATATACAATCAGGATTGGTTATGGACCATGCCTGGATAAGAGTGTGGCTATATACCATGACTCAATAATACTATCAAGATTGACAATGAGTCATACCTTGATAAGGGAACAGCTATGGGTTGTAACTCTCTAGCATTGAGCCTATTTAACTAGGCTAGCTAAATTGTGGTTTGACTCATAATGTCACTTCCAATAATATCATACTGACTGAGAAAGGAGAGGTCATGGAGTCTGGCTCTTCCATGGACCTTGTATGGCACTGATGCTACCTAATTTAGGTTGGTTGGAGCATGAGCGGTATACCTCATCTCCTTAGGGCATAAGATTGATTGTTGAGATATGTAAGCAGTGATGTAGTGTATTTTCTTAAGGATCGAATATGGAAACACTGAATGAGGCTGTAATTGCTTCTGTATGTCACAATTGATAAATGTTATACATGTTCTTCATATTCCTTCTTAAAGTTATTAGATAATCTATTGTTCAATCATATATTTCTAAACTACTTAAATGATGAGATTGCTCTACTCTTCATATAATAAGTAGTTGTATGTGTTTAACTCTATAAAGGTTTCTTCTTCTCTCCTTCATGAAGATTAATCGGTGATAATAATATTGCTGGAAGAGAGTTATATCTCCCACTGAGATATGGATCTCACCCTATGGGTTTCTACACTTTTTAGGTGGATGTGTACAAGGAGGTAGAGATCGTGTAGTAGAGAGTAGGAAGCAGCAGCAAGGATAGCAATAATAGCTCTGGTTGAGTGTGTTATTATGTGTCTTGTAGAAATAGAGTCATATGTGTCATCCCAGTACTCTTAGATCCTTGGGAGATAGTGCGTAAAAAATTTTATATTCGATCTGAGATTTTTGCTAGAACGCCTCAATGTATAATGTTGCTTTTGTATATGTTTTGGTAAAGCAATTGATATCTCATATCCTTGCGATGTGATGGAATGATGTATGTATGAAGTGAACCATGATGTATATATGGCTTTGATTCTTTCTTGAAAGAGTTTCCTGGTAGTGGATCTCTTGGTTAAAGGTTTTAATTTTAAGTGATTTTTAGTAATCCACTGGTAATGGTTATTTCCATGTAGTTTTGTGTGATGTCACTGTCATTTGATAGCACTCATCACACTTAATATAGGATCCCTAGTATACATGAGCGTACTTGTACAATTTGACTCTGGAATATGTAATTTAAATCTTGTAATAAAACAATGTTGTTTATTATCAAATATGTCGGTTTGATAGCAGTCATCACACTTAATGTAAGATCCCTAGTCTACATGAGCATACTTGTACAATTTGACTCTGGAATATGTAATTGAAATCTTGTAATAAAATAATGTTGGTAATACGCTGCTAATGGTTATTTCCACATAGTTTTGTGTGATGTCGTTGTCGGTTTGATAGCAGTCGTCACACTTAATGTAAGATTTCTAGTATACATGAGCATACTTATACAATTTGACTCTGGATATGTAATTGAAATATTGTAATAAAACAATTTTGAAGCCAAAACTAATGCCCCTTGGTTTTGGAAGATTTTTCTCGAACAAAGGAACCTACTACTGAGACATACTGATTTCTGTTTGGGAAATGGGGAGTCGTTTTTGTTTTGGATGGATCCCTAGGTAAAAAATGGTGATAGATTGCATGATCTTATCAATCATCAGCTCATCTTGAGGTTAGGGAAAGGGAAGCTTTGCAAAGTGGTCAGTTGCAAAAAAAATAGAGAATGGCCTCTCCCAAGCTTTAGAGGATTTGAAGCTCTGTTATCTGTTCTGAACGAGCAGGTTATAAATACGAATGATGAGGACTCTATTCATTTTAGAGGAGGTGGAACTTTTACTATGAAGTATGGATGGAATGTAGCCATAACTAAGTGGCAGACTGTACCTTGGGGCAAGTGGATATGGTCGGCTAAGCTACCTAGAAGATGGTCGATTTTTATTTTGGAAAGTTTTATTAGGGAAGTTGTCTACTGGTGATTATCTCAAGAGAGTGGGTTTTCAATTTGTTTCAAGATGATGTTTCTGTGAAGCTAGTGAAGAGTCCATTCCACATATCTTCTTTGACTACTAGTTCGCTAGCTTGGCTTGGGAGATGTTTCTCAAAAAATATAGGGTCAAAGTGACGAAGTTAGAAGACATGATGGAGCTAAGGAAGGACGAGAAGATTCTTGTTGTTTGCATCATCTACATGCTATGTAGGGAGAGGAATAGTAGGACCTTTGAAGCTGCTCGGATGAATTTTGAAGATTTTTTGTCTATATGCAATAGAGATAGTTCCTTAGTTCTTAGTAAACCATGTATAGATAGTTCTATAGCTTCGTATATAGATTTCATTTTTTCTCCTGGTGGTTGTGCTTCATAACCTCCTCTTTTAGTCTTTGATGGTTATACCTTGTAACTATCCTTCTTCTAATCAGTAAAGAGGCACCCCACCCTATTTGCACCCAAAAAATGTTTCTTATTATATCTTTTTGAATGTTGAGATTGTGTTGGTGATTTTATCTCATTATATGTTCATATATGCTAAAATTTTATGCTTCCACATTCATACTTTGATAATAACTTATAGGGAAGGATACCTACATTATATTTCCATTGACTTTATAGTCATTTGGAGTTAGGATTTGGGTAATAAACGGTTATGTGACATAGATCCAATGAGAAACAAATCTTAATGACATCATGCAATGAATTTGAATAACTCTTTGCGATGATCAATTTTTCATAATTCAACCGCATGGATTAAAGGTGTACCTTGATATTTATGTACCTACAACATTAAACCACCATCAGACTTGTATAGCATGTACAACAATAGAATACTTTTAATGCTCTATAATAAGTTTCAAGATAATCATTGGATGTAAAAAGTGTATGTATAACACATGGACATGTAAAAATATCTATTGTAATGCTTTTTTGTGTAAAGCTAAATGAATTGATTCTCTTCTTGTTTTTATGGTTGGATTTCAAAAACAATCTATAATGTTTAGTTATTTAAATGCCACTCGTCCTCTCACCATAGCATGTTTATCACGGGATAGCTAACCCATTTATATACATGTGTGTATGAATCTTTAAATAATTCACACAATTTGTCCAAAATATGTTCATTCATGAAATTACTAGATAAAGTAGTGATCTAAACTTTGATGAATTCAAGAAGATTTGGAGTAGTGCAAATGAGAGATTTTAAAGATACCTTGTTTAGAATAACACTATACGACATAGAATCATGACATTGTTAGAGACCCCCATTTAGGAAATGAAGTATAAATAAACATGACATGTGTAGGATCCCCATTTAGGAAATGAAGTATACATGATGATAGCTAAGAATTAGATTTTTTCCTTCTTAAATATCCTATTTAGGATAGATGTTTAAGTTAACATTGGGGTCAAGTGGGGAAAATATAGAAGTACATGAAAACTATGAGGTTAGCATGTTCACTCCACAAGTAACAACACTCCCCAATGTCCCTAAGGGAATGACTAGAGGTCAATGATACGTATTAAAAATGAAGAACAAAACACTTACAAGTAAATGGTTTATATCGATCAAATCATGAAAAGATTAAATAAATAAACTTGAGGCATCACTTTGGACAAAGTGAATGATAGTCCCTTGACTTTGGTAGATCCTTGAAAGAGTAACTAGAGCTTCAAAATATTTCCCTTAATAGTCTTTGAGGAAAAAAATGAAACCCTAAGGGAGGTTAAGCACATGTAACTCAAGGGGCTAGAGAAAGTAATCATGTTGTATTAACAATGTTTAAGATCTCATTTGATGAACCTACATGATTCATATATGAAGAGTCACTCGAGTAAGCTTGAACTAGTGTGATTTAAGAATTATGAGGTGTATATGTCATGTGTAGCTACTAGTGAAGCTAACCATTGTGATGGTCAATCTTATTTTCCATTCACCTTAAAATATAATATGTGCTTTCATAATCTCTATGGTTAAAATAGGTTTAAATATTTATATGGACTACATGTGAATACTTAGTTCACCTTAGTATATGTAGTAGAGATTGAGGCAGTCACTTCTAGTGCATGTAAGCTATATGTAAGTCGATAGACATATTCTTGTTGACAACCTTTATATCATTGGTCTTGTGTTCATGACAAAAAGGTATAAGATATCAACATTTCTAAAAAATATTAGATTAGAATTTTATAATTCACGTTATTGAGTAGTACCAATTTTATGTGGAATGCAAGAACCCAAGAATGTTCTTATAAAACCTCTTGGAGGGTCTGAAACCTAGTATGCATGTAAAGAAAATGTGGTATCACCTTGTGGAGATATCCTTAGATGTAGTTTGATTTTCCAACCAAGTACTAGTATAACTAATCATGTACTAGTACATAATATCTAAGAGAGATGATCTATATGATTTGGTGTGAGACTGGCATAAGTATCATGCTCCCAATGAAAAGAAGATCTATGATTAGGATATAGAGAGATTCTTTAGTTGAGACCTATATAAGTAGGATCCTATGTTTGATAAATCACAAAAAAATTATTTATGGAGATACTTTGATTTTATTAACCATTTCTATCTCTCTCTCTCTCTCTCTCTCTCTATATATATATATATATATATATATATATATATATATATATATATATATAATACTTTTTATAGGAGAGATGAATGCACGTTGGTGGTAAGCTTCTCATGATGATATGAAGCCTAGATTTTCTAAGAAAGATTTCACGTATGAAGAGAGGCTAGATATGGAATATGTATGACCTCCATATCTAGGTGTGGGACGAGACTAAGACCGCCAAAGGAATGAATGCTAATTGATCTCAAAAACAACTTCATATGTTATGTTTTTTTCTTTACTCATGTGAAATTTGGTGGTGATGAATATTCTATGATAGAGAAATGAAGTCAATTCTTTTCATAGGGTAGAGTTCACTTGAGTCATCAGAATTTGCAGAGGTCATCCTCAATAGCTTGTGACTTTAGATTTTTTTAGGTATGATTGCAATATGTTTTTTAAATGCCTAGAGAAATTCACTCCCCTCAATATAAATGAGGTATGATGTTGAAGCTCCCAATCAATCTAGAATATCGTAAGTTTGTTAACTTGGATTGACTTCATCTAGCTCTAGGATCTTGGTACGATTGAAAGAACATCACTTCTAATGGTGTCAGAGTTTTTTATACACCCTAGCAGTAATTTGATTTGAATTTTGGGATAAAATTCTTATTGAAGTTGGGGTGAATGTGATAACCTCATACACAGTACTTACAATTATGACTACAGATTCAAGTATATAGCATGGAAGTTAAACTTAAGTTATTTGATAAATATGAGTTTAGTGAGTGATAGTTGTTGAGGAATCTTCTTAAGTGGATCGACACCCAAGGGGGTCCTCCTAGCCCCTCTCCTACATAAAATATAAAATGGGCACCTAGGTGAGTTCCTAGCACCACCTAGAACCTCCTTGTCGGGTGCCTAGGGTGCCTAGGAAGTCTAGATAACTTTTTTTTACAATTTTTATTAATGACATTTTTAACATGTATTTGACATATGTGAGTGTTTTTAGGAGTTTTTAATTTACTAGCACACTCTTACATTACTTTTCATGGCAGATCATGAAATATACACATAAGTATCTTTTATATGTGATATATGTTATATCTTATATCTATAGAACACATACAAAACAAAAAATAGAGAGTGACCTGGGGCCATAGGTGCCAATCCAAGACAGACAACCATCTGGCCACCTTGAAAAATATGTAATGAGTACAAATGGCCTGGATCAATAATTTGAGGTTATGACCATGGTTGAGTTCTCTAATCTAATCGATGAGAGTCCATTTGATGTACTAAGTGATTAGTGTGACATTAGAATTGGTTTGAGATATATATTGAGATCATACTTGATTTGGTCATGATGAAATGGGTCCTAAATAAGAAATATTGAATGACTATAGATCTTTGAGATATTACATGACCTATGAATTAATCATGATCTCTAGGTTCCAATAATACCTAAATTGGACTCATTTTAATAGCAATCAAGTCCTTGTGATACAATTTGTATATTTAATGGTTCAAACTCTAATTAATGGACAACTATGAATCTTGATAAGTCAATAAGATATTTTGAGTTATAGACAAAACTTGACATAAATAGGAGTTTTTTGTGATATATGGAGTTAATTAGTGAATTATTTTGTTTTTCCTTGGAGGTCAAGTAACTGATGGTTATTGCGGTTGTCGTGACACAAAATGTTTCCTATGTACCTATGTAAACAACTACCATATTGAGATAATGTTAAAGTTTCAGTTAGTTGAGACAAGTTTTTCTATTAAGGTTTTCATTCTAAAAAACAAAAGCAAATTAAATCATTGAATGAAGATCCCACTCGCACGGAACTATAGCTTTAGGTAGATTCCATGGTGTTAGATACTTCTCCTTCTCCTAGACTTTATAGTAGAAACACCACAAAAATATGTTTTCCCTCCCTTGACTTTACTCTCTATCTACTTGCCACCAAACTATGTGAAACCACTGCTGATTATTTGATCTCACTCTAAAAGGCTTAAAAAAACCCAAATTTTGGAAATTGTGGCAAACCTTGATAATGTCTAGATTTTTATAAGATTGACTCAATAAATTGAGTAGTAGTGGATTCTTTCACCCTAGTGCCTAGATAAAGGCACATACAACACCCTCGACCCAAACCATATCTAAGAACCCAATCGATCGTGTGAAAGCCTACAACTATCCCCCTAAATCTACATCATCCTCCTACTACTACCACCACCAACCTAATAGACCCCATCTCTTACATCCTATTACCTTGTCTTAGAGCACTGAAAACAATCCACGTAGATTCCCTAATTTTTAGTTGGCAATGCGATTCAAGGAATCCCCTACAAGTCTTTCATCTATTGTAGTGTATCCTGACTCTTTGAGTAGAACCTGGGCACTCTAGGCTCTATAAGAAGTACCAATAGATAGTTGAGGGATTTTCTCTTCTCAAATGAACATATACCCCAACCCCATAGGGAAGTAAATCATTTCCTCTTTGTCTCCAATTATCTATGCCCTATTCTACTAAAATCCACACCTAGACTAAATTTCTATGGTCACCTCACAATGTGGAAAAAGGCTTTAAAACTTCACTGTAACAACAAGAGCTAGCCAAAGCATTAGATACAACTACTGAGGCCACATGTCACGGCCCCATCCTCTCTCTATGTCGATAAGTGAGGACCAGAGAGGTAAGGGTTGTTATCCAGCATTTACAAGACCATATTAGAAAATCAACAAATAGTTTTAATAATTCCATTAACAAACATAACAAGATATTCCACAAGCTTGTGCTCAAAGTGGAGGTACATAACATGGACCTAAATTACTACAAATTACAACATGAATTTTAGAAATACCTAGAAGAGTGACAACAACAATATAATCCTACTTGCTTATCTTTATCTATATTATCTTTCCTTATAGGTTGAATCACAACTTCATATCCACATTCTTAACCTAGAATACTAACAAATAAAACATGGGTCAATATATCTCTATATTGTCTACATGAGTGCAAACAGAAGTGAGTATATAATTGTATAAAGTAGATGAATTTATGCTAAGTCTACTAATGAGAGATTTGATATTATGTGCTTGTATGTTGATGCTCTATGGATCCAATGTTGCTATTATTGTTGATACTAAATGAAAGATTTAGGAATTTCTAGTTTTATTCTTATAATTCTTACATAAAATCAAGTAAATCTATTTCTAGTTATTCCTTAGAATTGTCTCATTGTGTAGAATTTTTTATACACATATTTGATATGTACCTTTGTATGGATGTTTGTACTTCATATGATCCCTCTTTACATCTTAAGGCACATAAAGGTAATCCTATGGACCGAAGTATAGGAAACGTTATGTACTTTGACAATTGTTCTAGACCTAATATTACTTATGCTATTAGTAGACTAAGTAGGTACACTAGTTGTCCTAGTACTGATCACATCAAGGCCTTGTCTAGAGTTATGGTCTTCATTACACTAGTTACCCAATTGTGCTAGAAGGCTATATAGATGCAAATTAGATTACTGACTCTGATGAAACCAAGTCAAATAGTTGTTATGTGTCTTTCCTAGGTGCTATTACAGTTTCTTGGAAATCATCCGAGAAAACTATCAATACTAGATACACTATAGAGGCCGAATTAATAGCCTATGATTTAGCTTGTTGTAAGGTTGAATTAGAAATATGTTTCTTGATTTACCCATCATTTTAAACCATTTCATCCTATATCATTTCGTTGTGAAAGTATACCAATCTTGGACAAAGCTAAATAATCTAAGAGTAACTCAAAAGAGCACTTTATGAGATTCAGTATGAAAAGGTAAGACACTTCATTACCCATGGTGTTATATTTCTACAATTTCTTAGGACATAAAGCATATTGACGATCTCCCATAAGAGGAATATCTAGAAATCTAGTACTTAGTGTGTTTAAGGGGATGGGTCTACTGCCCCATTGATCATCTTGGTGGTAACCCTACCATTCCAAAATTGGATATTCGATGAGGAATGGTTTAAAGGGGCAATGGAGTTGTTCATGTATGTAGTGGAAGTCAAACTTGGGATTCACTCTGAACCCTTCCCTATGGCATTTTTTGTTTCAATGTTGCCTCAATAGAGTCAGAGCCTTATTTTGAATGAAGTTGAGGCCATATGTTTGGTAGAGTTTAGTACTTGACATTACACCCTTGGGAGATCCTTGCTATGTGAGTGTGATACTAGGCACGGGTTTGTGTGAGTTGGACATACTCACTAGACTACTCATGAAATAGATTCTTGTGAGGTCCATAATCCACACACTGATATGAACAAGGTCTCGTGTCCTCACTATGTTTGCACAATTTATTGAAATTTAAATCAGAGATTCTGGTTCAAGACATAGTTCACCACATCTCTTTAGAAGTAGATGAACTATTACTAGACAAGATTAAAAGCCACAAGCTACCCATAGTGAAATACATAGTTTCATTTTCTTCTTTATGTATTTTATAGTTTTCTTCTTTATGTATTTTACGAGGTTTATGAAATATGTGATTGAATGTTGTATTCCTAGACATACATTCAAAACCTCTCATCTATCAGTAGTCATATATCGCTCACTTATAAAGTGAGAGGGATCCACTTAAGTGATAGTAGAGATCAAAACATATGTGGGGCTTTCTGGAGCATAAGAATTTAAGCTTGATTGGGCTTATTTTTGTACTGCACTTTGATAATTTAAAACACACAAACACAAACACACATAGACATAGACATGCACCTCCCCTCCCTCACTGCATGATGTCCTAGCCCTACCCGATTTAGTTCAGTTTGTCTATGTGTGTTGTGTGTGTGCAGATTATTTTTTTGTGGATCGTAGAATCTTTTATTTTGTTTTTTTATGATATTTTAAATTTATCATTTAGAATCTCAAAGATGCACAACTTCTAATTCCCTTAGTTTCCTTGAAAAAATAATTGTCTTGAGTTGTCCAAACCTTAATTATCTTCGAATAATGTTCTATTCTTCTTCTCATGCAAGTTTATTAGATGTTGGTCGCTTGGTCAGAGTCTCCTCTATTTTGTTTGGGTGCGTCCAATGAACCATGCATATGAGGAGTCATGTATCAATATTATTGGAGGAAAAAATCACCAGTTGGACACCTATTGTATTGGATACATGTATCTATAAATAGGACGTGTTTGACCCATTTCTAACATATCAAAAATACATGAATATGTCCATAGAGTTATCATGTTTGAGGATTTCTCTCTACTAGATGTTATTGTATGTTGCTTACTCTTGGTGTGTTCGACCTCCTCTACATTTCTATAACATGCTAAATTACCATCTGTTTGAACTTGTTTCTTCCTTCTCCTCCACCTAATTTAATCTACAATTGTTCATGGTTAGGGATTTCTACAACATCTTCTTTGGCAAATTTTGAAGGCCAACAAACTATTTAACATGGTTCTCTTGCTAGTACTGGGAGATGCTAATTGAGATAGGGTGATTGAATATAGAAAGCAAACCTCTAGCTAAACTCATACATAAAAATGGCAGATTTTATTATCACAACATTGATCATCGTGATGCGTCTTCACCCACAAGCTCTTCTAAAGCCTAAAATCTTTATTATTTATATTTTATATGATTATGTATTTCCTTTTTACTAGTAAAAGATATGCTATAATTGTCTTCATCATCATCATCTAAGCCTCAGTCCCAACTATGTTTGGTTCGTCTACATGGATTCTTTGTTTCCATTCTTCTCTATAATGTGTCATATTCAGGTAGAGATGTAGAGATTCAAAATCTCTCTTTATATGCTCTTCCCTTGTTAATTTGGGCCTTCAGCGTCTTCCTTTAATTGTGCTTGATTGAATAGCATTGCTTTGCATAGACACATTATTTTGTCTATGTTGCACATGTCCATACCATCTCAGACTCAGTCTATCCTTTCACAAGTTGTCGTCAATGCTCGCCACCCCCATTTTATTCCTAATATAGTCATTTCTCAAGTGATTTTTTCTTCTCTTCCCACACATCTGTATCAGCATATGCATTTCAGCCACGTTCGTCTTGTTGAGACCTTGTTTCTTCACCACCCAACATTCACTCCCATAGAGCATGGTTGGCCGTATAGCTGTTCTATAAAACTTACTTCTTAAATAGAGAAGGATCTTCTGATCACATAATACTCTAGTTTCACTCCTCCATTTCAACTATCCTATAGTGATCCTATGACAAACATCATTTTGGACATCCCCATCTATTTAAATAATAGAATCCAAGTAAAGAAATTTATCACATTTTGGTATATCTACTCCGTCCAACTTGGCTCCATTCGCACTGTGAGATTCACTAAAATTGCAATGCATATACTCAGTGTTGCTCTACTGATCATCAATCCATTTGATTCTAATAACTTTCTCTAAAGTTCAACTTTATCATTCAATCCCTCTTTAGTTTCATCAATCAATACAATATATTTTTTTTGCTAAAGCAAGTGTGCCTCCTCTCTTTTTTCATTTTGTATTAAAAGTTTGTACAAAAAAAGGAAAATAAAATAAGCTATACTTGTATACAGTTACACCAATCAGAATGAAAAGAAAAGTAGCCTTCTATCAGAGAGACTACATCAAAGAAGAAAAGATCAAATATCCAAGCTCATTTCCCCAACATCCTGCACCATCCTACAGGTACCAAAACCATGCTTTTGTAGAGTATGCTTTTAGAAACACCATCCTCTAACAATTTTCATAAAGGAGCCTACTAAGAACAGCCCAACATGCTCAGCCAGGTCAAAAATAGTGTAGAACCGCCAAACAGCAAGAAAGGAAATACCACAGGGGAATCACTCCAACCATCATACTCCAACAACAAAAAAATAACTCATACGCAGTAGATACTCAGCAAGCCCGCAAACTAACCCATCATACCATGGTGAAAACATTACTAACAGCAAAGGCTTATCCAAAGACACCACCCAAGAACATCCTGCGCTTGAAGGGAACATCATCCCACACTCTTCTTGAAATAGGAAACCCAGAGGAAGGAACACCACCCATGAATCTTCCAGGGATGATCCATATCAACTCACCCAGCTAGATTTCAACTTAGGCTCAGCAGCTCTCAACAAATCAACAAAAGGACCCTTCACATTGTACAAAATCCATTACAAGGCTTTACCAAGAGAATCAAGGGGGTAAGATTTCTCAAGCAAACCTGCTTAAAACCCGCCACAAGATTCATCAAATAGAGGCCAAGCTAGAGGACATATCCAAACTGCTAAAACTAGAGAAGAACTCTAGATCATTCAAAACCATGAGGAAAGACCTCCAAAGGAGCTTCTATCACCTCCTCACAAAAGGAAAAGATCACCAGAAGAGGAAAACACAGCAAACAAAGAGGGAAGCAACCATTAGAAGAGTACTCTACGGAATCTAGCCTTTAAATCGTAAAAATTCTTCAAAGTTGAATTCCAAACTTCTTTACTAGTCGCTCTTATATCTTTAAAGATTCTAT
Organism: Alisma plantago-aquatica; assembly: GCA_963693085.1. Taxonomy (NCBI): domain Eukaryota; kingdom Viridiplantae; phylum Streptophyta; class Magnoliopsida; order Alismatales; family Alismataceae; genus Alisma; species Alisma plantago-aquatica. The sequence goes on along the minus strand of OY856412.1, from coordinate 531,267,789 downwards.
TATTCCTCTGCAACCATATTCCATAAGTAACAAAGCAATAGAGATCCTTGTTACTATTACTATGGTAGACATCATTGAAGGACCCCAACTTCAGGAAAGATTCTACTGACGTCAGCCTCCAAATATCCTTTGCAAACTCACACTGAAAAAGATATGATCAATGGATTCTTCTTCACTGCCACATAAGTAACACACAGAAGGAATATAGAAAACAAAACTTTTGAGGACATCATGCGTAGGAATCCTTCCAAGAAAACACTTCCACATAAAGATTTGATACTTTTTAGGGATTTTTGTCTTCCAAAGCCAAGTAGCCCATACAACATCTTCAGTAGTCTTCCTACAATCTTCCCAGGCTTCCCTTAACTTCATGCTATCCTTTCCTTTATACAAACTCTGTCCTCTCCTCCATTAATAGGAACCAATTTCTTAAAGTAGCTTGTCTCAAAGCTATCTCCTCAAATATTTGGAAATGCCCAGTGATTGTTTTGGATGATATCAACAACTTTTCCCAAATTCCAACCTCCATGCATGACCATAATTTGATGTCCTAAAAGTTCACACAAAGTCATCCTGTTCGGACACCAAGGGTCTTTCCAAAAAAAGGCTTAAGACCATTGCCCACCTTAAAAGAGAAATTACTTAGCAATAAAGACTTCATAGAGAGAAGCTTTCTATATAACCAAGAACTATTAGATTTCACATAGGCACACCAAACTGAGTTGTTGATAAGGTATTTTTCATTCATCCACTTTACCCACAGGGACTCTTTCTCAAAAGAAATGTCCCATGAGTTCTTGAGAAGACCAGCATTAGACCAATCTACAATATGCCTTATACCCAATCCTCCTTCAATCGTAGGAAGACAGATCTAGTTCCAAGAAACAAGGTGAATATGTTTTCTATCATCCCAATCACCCCAAAGAAAACATCTGAAAAGATTCTCTAGTTCTTTAATCATGCTCATCGGCAAAGGTAAAGTAGCAGACCAAAAAAGGCTATAGGAGGCAAGAGTAGAGTTGACTAATTCCAATCTACCAGCCATCGACAAGAGCTTACCCTTCCAGGATTTAAGTTTACCTTTAACTTTATCAATGATGGGGATATACATTCCCTTCATCAGTCTACCAGAGAAAAGAGGCAGACCCAAGTATTTAATAGGCAGATCTTCAACTCCTATCTTGAGGATATCAACAACATGGCAATTATGACAACTCTTACTAAGAAACACACTACTCTTTTTACCACTAATGTTCAGACCCGAAATGTCACCAAAGTTAGAGAAGATCTTCTTCATAGCATAGGCACTATCATCATTTGCCTTAGAGAAAACCATCAAGTCATCTGCAAAAATTATATGGGAAACCCCAAAAGAAGGAGAGGCACGAAGGAGACACACCAGATTTCTAGAAATAACATAGTTCATAATTGTTGAGAAACCTTGCATACCCTTATCCACTCTAACCAACAATTAGAAAAACCCATCCTCGCCATTATCATCAAGATGTAATCTCTATTGACAGTATCATATGCCTTTCCAAGGTCAGCTTTTATACACATTTTTTAAATACCATAAGAGTTAGGAAAGGTGCTAAGGATTTTGTTTGCAAGAAAGATAGCATCACTTATTTTTATTCCTTTGACAAAAGCAACTTGACTTATATCGATAACAGAAGGAAGGATGAGTTGCAACCTATTTGTAAGAACCTTTAAAATCATCTTATAAACTACAAAGAGAGATCGGTCTCCAGTCCTTGATAATCACAACTTCCTTTTTCTTCGGAATGAGGATAATATAAGTCATGTTACATTCCTTCAAAAGTTTAGGATTATCAAAGAAAGTGAGGAAAGCTTTAAAGACATCCTCACCAACAATATCCCAAGTCTTGGAGAAGAAAAGAGTGTTAAACCCATCTAGACCAGGACTCTTACCCTTCTTAAAGTCCTTCACAACCTTTGTAACTTCATCAATGGTCACCCATTTCCTCAGTTCTTGAAATTTTACCTCACTTAAAATAGGAAGCCTCCAATCCTCATTCCATAGAGTAGGATTACCCGACTTAGAGTTAAATATTTTCTCAAAATGATTTACAATGTGCTCATTGATAACATTTGAGTCGGTACATTCCATATCATCAATAAGGAGCATATTAATGCTATTAGAGACACGTCTGGTCTTCAAAGAGGCATAAAAAAACCTAGTATTACCATCCCCTTCCTTCAACCATTGAATCCTCAATTTTTTTTTGAAAAAAACTCTCTTCATTCTCAAGAGAACTTACGGCTTTAGTCCTAGCTATATCAAGGTCAATTAGAATATTCATATTAGTTGGATCCAAATCAGCTCTTTCTTGTAAACATCTAGCTTCATATTCAAGTCTTCTCACATTACTACTAATATCCCCATAAACTTCCCTATTCTAACTAATGAGGCTACTCTTCAACTTGTTGAGCTTTGTGTAAAGACGAAACATGGGGGGACCAGCTACCTCCATTGACCAGTTTTCTCTTACAATATTCAAAAAATCAGAATGATAAGTCCATGGGTTGATAAAATGAAAAGGAGACCTTCTTTTAGAGCCAGGGACAAAGTTTAGCTTTAGGATCCGATGATCATTGAAGATAGTGGACACAACACCACCCCATGAATTGGCATAACAGTTAAGAAAATCCATATTGCAGAGGATTCTATCAATCTTCGAGTAAGTAGGAACTCCTTTATCCTTCATACTATCCCAAGTAAAAAATGCCCCTTGTGTAGTCAACTCCATCAAACCAGTGTTAGTAAGGCAATTGTTACAACCTCAATTTTGCATATGTTTTCATAATTGAAATATAATGATTTTGTGAATTTGGACTTAATTGAAAAGGTTGTATGCTTTGCTTCAAAGAATGGATTACTTTGCAAATCTTCCTTTTGATAGGAATTTTGTGGTTCCTATTAATATATTAATCCAATAATGATTACGATTGTACAATTGATTATCATCCAAGAAAGGCCAATGTAGTTGATGATGCTTTGAGTAGGAAATCAGCAATACCAGCCCTAGATAAAGCACAGCTGAATTCTTTGGTGTGCACTAGGAGGGATATGCTTATCTCTTTAAGGCAAGATAATGTACAGCTTAAGGTATCGTTGTTATCTGATTTGTTAGCTGAGATGCACGTAAAACCTACTCTGAGATAGCAGATTAAGGAGGCACAACAAGCTGATGTTGTAGTTCAACAGATTAGATCAGAGTATGGTAGAGATAAATAAGAAGGTTTCTATGATTCAGATGATCAGGTAGCATGTTATCATGGTAGAATGATAGTGTCTGATGTGGATAAATTAAGGAATTTAGTCCTGGAAGAAGCTCATTCTTCTATGTATGCTATGCATCCAGGAAGAACCAAGATGTATCATAACTTGAAAGATATGTATTGGTGGCCTGGTTTGAAGAAGGATGTTGTTGAGTTCGTTATGCCGTGTCCAGTGTGTTAGCAAGTTAAAGCTGAACACCATAATCCTACAGGAACAATGCAGCCCTTACCCATATCACAGTGGAAGTGGGATCATGTAACCATGGACTATGTGGTTGGTTTACCTAGAACAGCCAAAGGTCAGGATTCCATTTGGGTAATAGTTGATAGGTTGACAAAGACAACACATTTCTTACCTATCAAAACAACCTATTCTGGTGAGAAACTAGCACAGTTATATGTAGATGAGATAGTGCGGCTGCATGGGGTCCCAGTTACCATTGTTTCTGACAGAGGTTCCCAGTTTACGAGTCATTTTTGGGAGCGACTTCATAAAGCCTTAGGCATACAGTTAAGGTTTAGTACAACCTTTCATCCTCATACAGATGGACAATCAGAAAGGACTATACAGACCTTGGAGGACTTGCTCAGGGCATGTGTCCTCCAGTTTATAGGAAGTTGGGATCTACATCTAAGCTTGATAGAGTTTGCCTATAACAATAGCTATCAATACAGTATTGACATGGCACCTTATGAAGCTTTGTATGGTAGACGTTGTAGATCTCCCCTATGTTGGTATGAAACTTGTGAATATCAATTTTTGGGTCCTAATCTTGTGCAGAAGACCACTGAGAAGATTAAAATAATACAACAACAGTTAAAGACTACACAGGATAGGCAGAAATCTTACGCTGATAAGTGTCGTAGACCTTTAGAATTCCAGTTTGGAGACAAAGTGTACCTAAAAGTCTCACCTTGGAAGGGAGTTCTTAGATTTGGAAGGAAAGGAAAGTTAGCTCCTAGGTTTATGGGGCCTTATCCAATCATTGAACGGATTGGAAAGGTAGCTTATAAGCAGGAGTTACCACCTGAGCTGCAAAAGTTTCACCCAGTGTTCCACATTTCCATGTTAAGGAAATGTCATCCTGACACAGAATCAGTTCTGCAGCCTATGGAAGTAGAATTGAACGATGATATATCTAATGTTGAACAACCTATGTTGATTCTTGATAGAAGGATAAAGAAGCTGAAGAAGAAAAACATTAGTCTTGTAAAAGTCCTCTGGAATCATTGTGGAGTTGAGGAAGCTACATGGGAACTAGAGGAAGAGATGAGAAGGAAATACCCTACTCTTTTCTCTTAAAATGTTTTGTTAATGATTTCGGGGACGAAATCTGTATAAGGGGTGGATAATTTGTCACATCACTGACCTGGGTTATGTACTAACCCTAGGTGTTTTTCCTAATAAATTTGATTATACGCTTGCTCTTATCTTTTGAAAAGTAATTAAGGCTTTTTAGGAACTTATATTTCAATTTCGATCCTTTTTGAATAATGTTGAAACATTGTTTTGTTACTTTTGGACTAAAGTGCAAATTACCCAAGTTGAGGGGTTAACTTGCAAATTGCACATGATAAGATGTTCCTATGATGTTTAGACATCATAATAATGAATACGATGTAGTGGTATGGTTTCCACAAGCTTGGGTATCAAGATAAAGCTTGTAGAGCAATCCTTGTGCATTAAAACCTAGTTTTGGTGTAATGTGCAAATTACCCAAAACCTGGGGTTCAATATGAAAACTATCACCTCTATAGGGTCTCTCATGTTTCTTGGCATCAATTAGAGCAAAGAAAATGAGAAGGGCACCTCATTTGAATTATCATGGAGGAGAGAGAATCTTGACATTAAAATAATCAAGATTTAAGCATAAATGACTCTTTAATTTAATTTAATGCAAAAAGAAATAATTAATTGAGGAGCCCTTCAACCAAAAGTTGAAGGATGTGTTTGCAATAGTGTTGGACTATCTTGTTCCATGCTCGGGCACAAAAAGATCTTGGTTGAGTGGAAGCCACTCACATTAACATAATATAAAGTAATATCCACTAAAGGTTGGATATTAATATAAAACTCTTTAAGGTGCTTAATTCCTTATCCATTAATCTTTGGATAATGGAGAGTTTTTGCAAGAACATGAAGGTGGCTTCGTGGCCAAGAAATGGAGGGGGATTTTATGGAAATTATTTTGGAATTAAAGAAAAGAAATATTTTTCCTCTTTCCTTGAAAACCCATATACATATCCTTTATACTCATCTTTTTCCAATAACACCCAATGCTCGTTTCCTTAGTTTTCTTTATTCAACCTTTCTTTGGCCGATCAAGGGAGAGCTCAGGAGCAGGAGAAGGACGACAATAACCAGCTTGGTAAGTTTTGATCATCTCCTACCTCAGATTCATAGTGAAAACCCTAAACCAATGGTTAATTCTTGGTTTTCTTCACCCGATTTCCAATCCTAGCCAACGTGCTCATCCAAAGGCTCAAGGACGGACCTTGGATAGTTGCTGTAACTCTATCCACCATTAAATCCGTGGAGCTTGGATCTTGGGATCAGTTCTAGAGGCGGGTTTTATAACTCAAACCCTTAAGCATTAGTATTGCACTTCTTTCTTTAATAATCGTTGGTTACTTTTCTTCTTTTGATACTCTTTTGAGTTCTTGCTAAAACTTTCGTGAAGAATAGCAACTGTTCTTAGATACATGAAGGAATAAGATGATGACATCACCTTAGATGATTATGCAAAGAACTACTTTACCAAACAGTTTCCTTTTTGTTGCTCAAACGGTTTCCCAAACCGTTTGGGAGCAACCAGTTTCAAACCGTTTACAAACCGCGTGGAGGAAAATGGTTTCAAACCATTTGGTGGCGTTGACCAAGGGTTGACTGTTTGGAGAACTGTTGAAAATAATGTAGGTTAATGACCCATCAATTATTATTGATTAACTCCAATTGGTTCATGAATTGAAGGTCCATCAATTACCTAAACCCTAATCGGGTTGAGTGCTGATTTCATAAGTGGTTGAGTATGAAACTTGGGTTGATTGACCCAAACGGTTTCAAAACCATTTAGGGATCACCCAAACGGTCTCAAGACCATTTGGTGATCACCCAGGACCGTTTGAAGTACTAGGGTTAGGTATGGTTGGGCAATTGAAGATCTAATGGTAATAGGTTGAAGAGTAATCAATTGTTGATTTGGTGAGCAATCCCATAAACCAAACCCTAATTGAATGACTTGGTTAATGATGATGTGATGGTAAAATGGTCTCAAGACCGTTTGGAGGTCATCCAAATGATCTCAAGACCGTTTGGGGTCAGGTCATGTTCAATTTGGATGATGGTTCAATTGTTTCAAAGTAACTTATCTCACATTGGTTAATGTTGAAGGATCAACGTTTCCAAACCCTAACCCAATTGATTCAAACTCTAATTGATGACCAATTGAGGGTCAATCGTGGGTCAAATCAGTTGAATGTTGACCTAATTAACTCAATTGAAGCATGGTGATAGGTCCACTTGATGAGTGATAACATGATCACAATCAATGAAGGAATCGATCTTGGAAACCCTATTTCAATCTGACTTGTTGAGACCATACCTGTTCCATCCGCTTTTGAGAAGGTTTGGACCAAACGGTCTCAAGAACGTTTGGGACCAAACGATCCCAAACCTATTGAGGTCATGCAGTTTCAAAGTTGCACTTTAGCAAACGATCTTGAAGACCACCTTTAGTAAACGATCTTGAAGACCACCTTTAGCAAATGGTCTACACTACCTACTTTACTAAACGATTTCAAAGGATACTTTACCAAATGGTTTCAGTGGTTTGTGCAAGACCGTTTGGAGGTCTAAATGGTATTAGACCATTTGGAGGTTTTTTGTGCAAGAACGTTTGAGGTCTGTTTTGGTCAAGACCGTTTGGGGTCTATGTAACCAAGACCGTTTGGTGGATAATTAACCAAAACCGCATGGGTACTTAAAGTGGTTAAAGGACAAAGTGATTAGTGGATTAATTCATGATGTAATAAAAGATGATCATAGTAATTACATCTTAATGGGGTAAGGTGATTAGTACCCTTTGAATAATTAAGCCTTAATGATCATGGTGACAATGACATAACCCATGATGTCAATTCTTCTTCAAGAGTGAGTTGACTTATCCTAATCAAGATTGAAGCAAACATCATCTTTAGAAAATGAAAGAGAAGATTTCCTACATGGAAGATAATTAAGTATTGGACTTCTAATATGAATAAATGTCTAATTAGGGTATGATCCTTCATAGTGAGATCATGAAACCCTAATTATGATGGTTAATGAATCATAACCCTAATTGAGGGCATTAATAGGTGAAATCCTAATGCATGATGATGGTATGAACTTAATTCATAATTATGACATGATAAACCTTAATTCAAGGTACTTTGATGCTCACTCCTACTTGGGGTGAATAGTAAAACCTATTTATGGGATATTTTATGATAAACCCTAACCTAGGGTGATGTGATGTGAATAGTAAACCCTAACCTAGGTTGATGTGATGTGAATAGTAAACCCTAATCTAGGGTGATGTGATGTATATAGTAAACCCTAACCTAGGGTGATGTGATGTGAATAGTAAACCCTAACCTAGGGTGATGTGATGTGAATAGTAAACCCTAATCTAGGGTGATGTGATATGTATAGTAAACCCTAATTCCAAATAAGGTAAATGGAAGTGTGAAACCCTAATTCTGGGTTATGCTTTATAGCATGAAGCTCTAAGATTGGATAATGAAAGGATGAGTCACTAATCCTAATTGAGCTAAGGGGATGATTAACCCTAATTGAATTGAAAAGGGAAACCCTAACCCTAGTAAGGGCATAGTGGTGAAACCCTTGAATAGTGATGTTATCATTGTTTTGCATTATGTTGATATAAAATAGATGTATCTGTTATCATTTGTACTAATCATGCTGGTTCTATGAGATATTAAACATAGCCAGGTATGAGCTATGACGCTTTGTTTATTGAAAACACTTTATGAGCTTTGTAAGCAATGATATGCTATGTTGCCTAGTGAAAGGTAACAAAAAAGATTGATAGGTTGTAAGAGCCATGTGAAATACCTGCATTGCAATTATCATGTTTACACTGTCAGATGACTTGATGGCATTGAGTTACCAGTTAAAGTGGTAACATGTGTTTTGATGATCTAAGGGTTTGAACACCCTTATTCTTGAATCATGATGATGAGATGATAAGGGATTGAGTTCCCAATGTTAATAAAGTTGTGAAATGAACTTGATAGAAATAGTACTATTTCTTTATAGCAATTGTTATAAAGGTTTATGTTTGAAAACATGCCTGATGCTAAAAGAATGTTGTAATGTACTTAAATAATCAAGTGAAATGATATCATGTAGAGCCATGACCATAGATCCATCATCGTCAGTAGTTTGGTGATGGTGAAATAGGTTTTCCTAACGGAACTCCTGGAGAGTATACTTTTGAGTATGTGGGGGTTATGGATGTGAATATCCTTACGTCCTAATGGAGGAATTGATGTGAGATAAACATTAAATCTCTCAATCCTTCATTATATGTGTATGTTAGGATGATGTATCACTAATTTCCCAATGATAATGTTAATGTCGCATCGATGTGAGATAAACAAGAAATCCCTCGATTGCGAAGAGAGTACAACATGCCACTGTGACTCTAATAGAGAAGTTGTCAGTATACCCTAGAAAACTATTCATGGCAGAGACACGAGATGTCCTACATGTTGTTCCTCACACTGACTGAGGAAGATGAGGTCATAGAAATCTGGCTCTTCTATTGACCTATGTATGGTACCGATTTTGATTTCGCAATGGTCGGTTGGAGTATGAGTAGTATACATCATCTTCTGAGGGTATAAGTATGTTTGTAAAATGTAATCAACCGAGTAGCATATTTGCTTAGGGTTAAATTACGAGAATCAATTATTGATGATACATTGTCTAATATGTCCTAGTCGAATAAATGATATACATGTTCTTCATATTCCTTATTGAATAAATAACTTACTGCTTTATCAAGTTATTATTGAAATGAAATGTATAGAGAATACTGCTCTACTTAGTTATTCAATGAATTACCTATTGTTGGATATTTATAATTCTACTTCTCAGTATTATTTTATTATCTGCAATAACAATGTTTCTGGCGGAGAGTTATATCTCTCGCTAGGAAAAATTTCATTTGTCTCACCCCCGTGGGATTCAACTTTTTAGGTAGACGCCGAGGAAGAAGAAACCCTTCAATGGGTGAATAGCAACAGCAAAAGTAGCAACAACAACAAGGACAGTAGTGATCTTCAGATGGAGAAACTATCTGATAGGTTCTGTATATAGAGAGTCCTATGTGTCGTCTCTGTACTCTCAGGTCCTAGGAGTCAGTAGATGGTTTGATATAGATCTGAGATTTTTGTCTTGATGCCTCTAGATTTTTGTATACTGCTCATGTACAGTTTAACAGGGCAGCTAATGTTTATGACTCTCAAGATGAGATGATACAGAGATGTATTGATGTATCAAAATGTAAATAACTTACTTTGGTTCTTTATAAAAGAGTTTTACAGTTTGTGGATCTCTTTATAAAAAGTTTTAATTTTTAGTGATTTTCAGTAATTCCACTGCTAATAATTCACTTCTGTATTAGTTAATCTTGTTTTCACGAGTAGTTTGTCACAATTATTGTGATAATCATAGTGACTTTATGATTTGCAGTATAAACATCCAAATTGATATGTTGCATTCAATGGGATGAATCATCTGGGAAACTCTTCGGGAAAGTAATGTGATTAACCATAATTAACCACATACCTGTCAGGCTGATTTGAGATAGAATTAATCCACTCAATGCAAGAAATCCAATAGGCAAGCAAGCACACAAAGAAATTCTGGAATATGCATACAATTTTTCTATCATTGATCATGTTATCAAGATCTATTAAATCTAGCTCGCTTCCTAGGGTTTCCTACTTGCTTTTAGGGTTTCTTTAGGGTTCATCTTCACTATTAATACTACAAACCCTAAAATAGCAAAACTAAGCACAAACCCTAATTAACTTGTCATATTCCTCCTAACAGGCTTAGGATCAAAAGATATTAACGTATTTCCAAATAATTCAAATTATCCAAGTTAATTATCTTCTTTACCCAAGATTAGGGTTTCTATAGGCTTTATCATGAATTCATGGATTAAAACCCTAAAACAAGACAAACATTATCTAAATCAGATTCAAACCTCACTTTATGTCTCAACAGGTTATTAATACTCAAATTAACCCATTAGACATCTTAGATCTGATCTCTAATCATTATTAAGGTTTTATCATTGCTTAATGCATAATTAAGGTTAACTTAAATCACTTTTATATATACAACCAGATTCAGGTTATGAAACTATTTTTATTGGATTCCTCACATTTTTCTGAGCAAGATTCATGTATTATATGTCCCAATCCGAGTTATAGTTCATTTTCTATGATTAATTTAACTTTAATTGTATCTGGGCCAATAACAAGACGCCACATCAGCATGTAAAATTACCTCTTAATATTTTGACTGGAAAAGACTCCTCTACCCTTGCATTCTTGAACGTGAGTAGAGGGGCATTAGAGTTAGTTAACTCTATTCCACCTTCTACCTCACGTAGGGTGTAAACCGGCTCCCTGTCTCGCACGCGAGTCCATCAACTGCTGACCCCCGACGGGGTGGCTTCCCCGCAGGGTTCTCCTACCAGGCAGGGCCGTGTGTCCCTCCTGTTCACGTCGACTAGGTGAGGAACTCCCTCGGGGTTCCAGTGTGTGTGGCAGCAGAGTAGGCGTCCTCTTCCACGCCTCTCAGAGTAAGTGGCTCGGCCTACTGGTCACTGGATAGACGTACATGCCCCCACGTCCATTGGTTTCGGAAGCCCTCAAATGTCTGAACCTCACCTCAGATCAGCCCAGATCTCCATGGAAGTTTGCAACTCCCACTTCCAAAGTGTAGCAGCAGTGACCTACACTCCCTATCTTTTCTGCGGTCTCGCCTACAACTCCTCCCTCCAGAAACTCATAGCTTCAACTCCCTCCTCACAATCAACACCACTAGCAGTGCCTCCTCATCAGGCTTCGGTTGGCCTTATGGCAGAGTGCCCCCACATGCGGAACAACTCCAACGGCCGATACTTAAGGCCCTTCGATGCTCTCATTGAACAAAAACTTGGGAGAAGAGGGCTTTGTAGTCCTTTCTTCCTTCCAGTAGAGTCAATGTCGACCTTGTTACTTGATGCATCCTCAACACCGTCATGTGATGTATCTAGGGTTGGCAAGGTTATGAGGACCATGGCTAGGGATTATCTCTCTACATACAACCATGGTTGGCTCTCATGTCTCCCTATAACGGAGGGTCATTGGGGTCCTTTTATATCTATAAACTATGTGGAACCCTGATGGTTAATACGAGATAGAGAAAGTGTGGTCATTGTTATCCACCGATATCCCTTGTTACTCAAAAGGCAATGTGTACCCTTCCATCTTTGTATAGAACTCTCTAAGAGTTATCCTTTTGATTTGACAATCACCAAAAAAAGTTAATATTTTCCTAATTAGATTTGGCAAATAAAAGTCATTAATGGAAGTCTTAAAGTGGTATTATCTACTCGAGTATTTAAATTAGAAATCCAAATTCCAAAGGAAAATGGTGTTTCCTTCGTATGCAAGTTATTCATTAATAAAACCAAATTAATTGATACTTCCTCTTTCTTTTTCTCCATTGGGGCTCCTTGGACCCCACGAAACTCTAATATTTCGAAATCTTTTTTAGTGGATACTTATTATCCTTCTAGATGCATCTACATCCATTATTCCTCATTATCTTTCTTATTTCTTTTCAAGAATTTCTCTTTTTCTTTCCTTTCCTTTTTCCTCTTTTCATATTTATTTTATTTGAAATCATATCTAAATGAATTTTATCCAATTGTGGCCATTAATGCCACTTTCTAGATATTTCCAAGTATTTCTCATAAATACTTTGCTTAATATCCATTATCATGTATCTTTTTTTTTTATTTGGGAAAATCTGGAATGTCTCTCCATAGAGATAATGTCTCCAGATCTTCAAGGCATGCACTACAACAAGTAGTTCTAGATCGTGTGTCGGATAATTCTCCTTATGTTTCTTAAGCTGTCGGGAAGCAAAAGAAATCACTTGTTTATCCTGCATTAACACACATCCTAGTCCATTCTTAGAAGCATCACAGAAAACTATATATCCTTTCCCTTGCTCAGGTAACACTAGCACAGGTGCACTTATCAACCTATCCTTCAACAACTGGAAAGATTGCT